>JASJUZ010000099.1:2400000-3822423 GCA_037159825.1 Tupiocoris notatus
GAATTTTAATTTTGTCTTTTCGGAAATTGAATTTAGTTGGGTTGAATGTTATGTTATTTTTCACGGCAACATCAAGAACTTCCTTTAGTGTGCGGTCATGTTCCTCTATTGATTTGCCACAGATCGTTAAATCGTCAATAAATATTTTGACATTTTTTATGTGACCAAAAATTTCGTTATTTTTTCGCTGAAATATTTCGCTTGCTACTTTGACGCCGAATGGAAGCCTTCGAAACATATATTTTCCGAAAGGAGAACCAAAACAAGTGAATTCCGACGATTTTTTATCAATTGGAACTTGATAAAAACCGTCCCGCAGATCTAGCGATGAGAAGAATTTGTTCCCATTTAAATCAGACAGAATTTCATCTGGCTTAGGAATTTGATACGAGTCATTTATCAATAGCCCGTTCAAATCTTTCGGATCTAGGCAAAGCCTTAAAGATCCGTTAGGTTTTTCAACTATTACTAGTGGATTTAGCCAATCAGTAGGAAAATTAACTTTTTCTATTACTCCTATCTTACACAGTTCTTCCAATTTCTTTTTTACGCGACTCATTAAATGTTTCGCAATGCGCCGAGGCGCATGAGATACAGGAGTGTAGCCTTCTTTTAATTTAAATTGATAGGGTTCCCCCGGGAATGTTCCAAGCCCATTGAACGCAGCATTATACGCTTTCAAAATCGAATCCTTACTTTCGAACAACGGGACTGTTTCAATTACGGCCATTTTTTTTATTAGACTTAATTTTTCACAGATACCTATACCCAGAATAGGCTTATCAGCCGTATCCATTACATAATAATCAATGACAGCAAATTTATTATTAATATTAGTTTCAAGCCGAATTTTTCCTTCGACACGGAGAGCATTATTATTATACGCGTTCAATTTTATCTTACTATGTTTCAAAACAAGATTTAGATCGGAATTTATTTCCTTGAAACATCTTAATGGTAAGATATTTACCTGACTTCCAGAATCAAGTTTAAATTTAATTTTGTGGCCTGAGATTTTTCCCATAACAAACCATTCATCCTGGCATTCGATTTTTGCGACGTTGGCATGAATAGAGTCCAAGTAGAAAGATTCGTCGCTGTCGTCCGATCGTTCGGCAATAGCGTTGGTTCGTTTTTTTCGGTCCTTGGAGTTTGTTTTCTTAGCCTTGCATCCAATCACAAAATGGTTTTTCCCTTGGCAGAATGAACAGGTTTGGCCAAATGCAGGGCATTTACCGGCTGAATGTTCGTATCCACATTTCTTACAGTGATACGTTATTTCCTGTTGCGAGTATTGTTTGCTCATTCTGTTTCTCGCTTCCGATGAATCGCGTTTCGAGGTTGTCATATACGATTTCTGACGCGTGTTTTTATTCCTCTGAACCGCGTCGATCCTTCCGTCGTTATTAGTAAAATCAAGTAGCTGTGTTTTACGAGCTTCATGAAGTTTGAGGAGGTCGATGGTGCGTTCGAGTGTCAGTTTCTCGCCTTCATCCAATAGCCGATTCAGCAATGACTCATCAGGAATCTGAGCGATAAGTCTGTCGCGGACTTGATCGTTGCGATCAGTAAATTCACAGGAAGCGGCAGCGTTTTTTAATGACGTTGCGAATTCAATTATTGACTGACCTGCTGATAGCGATAATTTATGAAACTTACAACGCTCGTGGAGGATGTTTTTCCTCGGAGCAAAATGCGCTTCAAACGCGGCGATTACGTCAACGTATTTACTAAAAACGTCTTTCGCTGTTCCAATTCCTTCTGTAGTAGCCGTCGGATCCTTTAATTCGGCGTCGGCTTTCAGAGCGTTGTAAATCTCTACTCCCTGTGCACCCAGCTGGTTCAGTAGAATCGCGATTTTTACTGGATTCGACTCGTTCTGTTTTTTTGTTGCCGAGAGATAAATTTCGAAATTTTGAAACCATATCTCCCATTCTTTTTTTAAATTTTCGGCTTCGAAGTTAAACAGACGAGGGGAGCGGGCATCCGACATCGCGTGGTGTAGAATCGACGAGGATTAACGAAACTTTCCGATTAATGTCCGACTTCTTATTCCGCGGACTTCAGTTCCGATTCGATCACCACCACTTAACTTCTGACACCATGTAGAGTTCGGGTAAATTAATTAATAACGCCACGGACGATTACTTCAATTATGTACTCGCAGAAAATATTACAATGCACCGCCCTGGTCGGGGTCGAACTGACTGGTCCTTTCCTCAGAGGAGAGAAAGGCCAATGTGACAGTCGCTCAAGGGATCATGTTCTGACAATCCATCTCAATGCTACGACAATCCGTTGAGCACTGTCATAACAAAAACTAAATTACTTGCGTTGAGATTGTGGAATCTCATTTCACAAGGATAAGAGATGAAGAGATAGACATAGAGATTCCTCTATTTTTAAATTAACTATATTGTTACAAAATATAACAATGTAACTCATTTACAATGAGTGGAAATCGTCTCCTATCCTTATGCCAGTTGTATTTTTCCCAAGCTCCAAAAATGCCGCAATAATATTCTAAGCATAAAAAATCTGTGTAATTCTTTAATCTAGAATTCAATGGTCTAACGCATGAAACGGATTATTGCGTGTTTTTGGGTTCGAAATTCAATGGTTTGTGTATTGGGACCGAGCCAATGCAAAATTCGCTAATACAATTCACAGCTTTCTTTTTTCATACTCAGGAAAGCCTCCACATCAATTCCTAATTGGGAATGATGTCGAGCATTTAGGAATGTTGAGAAGCGGCGTGAATGTCGGCGAAAAGCGCGTAATACTGTGTTAAGCCTTAGGCCACGACCGAAACTCACCTTTCTGACACCGAGAGAAAGATAACCCAGTGAACCCTTTGAGAGCGACACAACCATTTACCTTGAAACAACAGTCGCCCGTTGGGAAAATACTAATCAAAACGCCGTTAGTCCAAGCGTTCAGTATGCCAAACTATTTAGAGTGAGTTTCAATTTTATAGCGCTGTCTGATCAAAAAAATTACACCTTAATGTTGTTGAAAAATGCATCGGTATTGTAAGATGTTTCACGCGGAAAAGTGGATAATTATAAAGCAAGTTTTTTTTTTATGATAATAATTTTTTTTTTTTTTAAATATAATTTCCTCCTTATTTTTAAGTTGGGGAGATTTTTCGGGTAGAATCAGTTTCGATGAACCTAAAAACTGAGAACCGAAAATTGAGAGAGGGAAGCGTGGAAACTGTCGGCCCCAATAAGAAAACGTTGGGGGAAAATCTGAATGAAAAAGCTTCAAATGATAGAACAATGGTTTACCTAATAGCTGTTGCTCCAATCTATGAATCAAGAGGAATATAATCTGCAACTAAAAACAGAGACATGATGCCCACATTCCCAAAATTCAGAAATTACTAATAAAAGCTACGATAGCAATGAGAACCAAAAAAGCCATCATCTCTTATACGGACTCATTCGATTCAGCGTCCAAAAATCAATAAATATTGATACCAAACACACCCATGTTCCAGGAAATAAGAGCATCCCCCCTCGTCAAAATCCACAAGAATACCTATGAAATTAAGGAAGAGATCTGGCTAAAGAATTGAGCCAAATCCCAGTTAGGGGATGTTGAAAATAAAATAGAATTTCCCAATACGAGTGGGGGTATAAAAGTTAAAACGTTCTAGTGGGCTTGAGTACTGTGATCAAACCAGTCCACGTCTGTCCGAAATGTTGGATATATTTGAGATAATCGAAAGTATGATTAGTGATAGGGCCGGGAAATATCAGTAAAAGGGAATTCCTCATATTCTGCACACATAGGTTCCTTTAGGTAAAAAATTGGCTTTTCCCTTCCAGTAAGTTCACCGCATGTCAACTTCTGATTCACTTCACTGTAAGCCAACCTAGAACTTTCTATTGAGTTTGTAACTGATGATGGCCTCAAGTATGAAAAATTTCTTCGTCTCCCATTCTAGTGAAATAGGGTTCTGCAACTCTGACTCAAGTAACTTGGTAAAAAAAAAAAAAAATTTTATTTTTACTTTATTATTATTATTTATTTTTCTTTCATATTTATTTTTCTCAGTATATAATTCCTAGTTACTTCGAAGTGTCCGTTAGAAGCGAACGAAGTTTTTGACACTAGCAAAAAAGGGAAACCTCGTTCTAATGCGAATCGGAACTGGGCTAAAGACTTTCAGATGAAGGTCGCCTCGCCAACTATCGTGGCCGAAACAGTTAAGGCGTCTGTTACAAATCGGGAGCAAGGGGGACACGAACCTTTAGCCTAGGGGCCTTTAGGCCTCTTTAAGAGTATTATTGAGCAGATCGAAACAAGGAGCCCATCCAATCTTTACGTAGGGACGTTGACCTGAAGGCTTTTCCTGGCGCCAGGCAAGACATGCCCAAGCAACGGCCATAATAGATTCGAACGGAGAGCGCATCAGCTCTACCGGTGATCAACTCCGCCGACTAGTTTGATTGCGCCAGCTTCGCCGGTAACCAGACGGTAGAACTGGCTGAAGGTATGAAAAAAGTTCTTACGAAAATATGTAAAAATGTAATTCAACGTTAGTGTTACAAAAATTACTAATGCGAATAAAAAAAAGAAACTTGGAATGGAAATCTGGCACAGAAAGACCACTTGGCGGAGTTGATAGTCACCCTGCAAACGGCGACCCTCTTGAAAGGGAGGAGTGAAGTAGGGCTGAACACTATGTACAGGGTCCCGAGCACTCCAGAGCCGTTTTAATACATTACTTAGATAGCTGCTGGAAATTTGGCGCTGCATAACGAATCTAATGTAACCATTAAAATCCGTAGTTCAAGTCAATATATTTTTTTTTTTTTCTTTTAATATAGATATTTTTTTCATTTTTTTTTTTTTACCTTGTGCAGTTATTTAGAAGCGAGTTACTCAGTCGGATTCTGATTTACGAATCCAATTGAACAGATACCAGATTTTGTCTTCCTTCTTGGTATATTAATATTAAACCATCATAATCACCAACAAAAAAAAAAAAAATTTAATCCCCCTCAAGATTAGATGTTTTACGTTACAACGCATGTAGAAACTGAATATTGAATGAAAATACTTCCATTTACTACGTAAACATGTAAGCAAATATTCTGTTCATCCGCCGTCCACAATTTTCTGCGGAATCTATAATACTCCGCTCATCTTCCTCGTTCATTCAGTTATTAACTCGAAATCTTCAGAGATTAATAGTGCTCTTCAATCGAATAATGAATTAACTTCGCTCTTCTGTTAAAGAATTCGATAAGGTCTATTTATTTACCCGAAAATAGATTTCGCAATTTGGATTCACTCCAGACGTTTAACAGTATTGATTTCCTCCTTCGAAAGCGAAAGGACGAGGGATTTTCGGAGGAAAGCCTTCCATTGTTTACAAGACGTATTGAAAACCAATTCGACGGAAACCAATGTTGGCAAGCTGACTCATCTGCTCAAGGGAAAATACTGGAGAGTACGGTTTGTTCATAAAAAAATGACAGTCGAGCGCCAGAAACGATCAAAATGCTATCTCGAGCTCTTTCAGTTCTTCAAGTACGATCGATTCTGATCAACGTTGGGCATGACGAAAAAACATCCGAAATAAGCTTTCATTTGACATGATATAAGCTGTCTATTCTGTCAGAAAGAACGACGGTTCTCGTGCGAACAGTGAACAACAGAGCCAACAAATTCTACATTGAGCGGGACGACTTTTGACATATTTTCTCACGTTTTTCATTCACTAAAGCCATTCATTTAGAAGGAGATGGAACTAAATCGAGTCCCAACAGTTGTTTGTTTACACATGACATTTCAGACGATAATTGCGCTACATCTGACGGCATCTTCCTCAACTGCCGCTTCCCGTCCTATTTCCAAAAGGAGAAGACTCAGCTCCCAGATGTAATAGCTGGCGTCCCACCGAGCTCTTTCCTGTTTTGGCTCACGACCAGAAAACTCCGTCGGAGTGGTAGTAAAGAATTCTTGTCTATTTATCACCAATCTTTTTTAAGGTATCAGACGACCGCGTTCCATCTCTACCGACGGATAAACAAATGTTGAACGGTCTTAGACGCCGTTTGAAGGGGGAACTAAAACTAAACGACAAGTATAAGACCACTATTCTTATGAGAGCTAACAAGTTATCTTTCTCTTATCCGGAAGTTTACAAACTCGTTGACAACTGACAGGATATCACTTAAGACCTACCCTTTTTTCTAATCGACAAGTGAAGGGCGAATAATATCAATCGATATTAATTTTCAATACTCAATACTCATTTCTCCAATTACGAGGGGGTAGTAAGTTAGGCTAACTTTGGACGAAAACTTGATATAGAACTGAATCTATATTGCTAATAAACTGATGCTCTTGCCCTCATCCAAGTTTTGACAGGTCTTTCAGGTTAATTAATCCTAACAATAGCCTCTGCTCCAATAATCACTCGGGAAGGCAACTTCTATTTATCAAACAGCTATTACCAAGCCGAACAGGTATGAATCTTTCGGTCTAACTAAATGGAATGACTGCTCAGCAATTATCGCAAAAACGGCGTGCCAGACGGACAGGATTAATTTTAATGAACGAATGAATACATAGTTTGTTCCATTACAACAAAATTAGTACAAATCTGCTTGAAGTATTGGAATTCACCCCAAAACAAGAACAAAGTCCTGTGCGGTTTGGGGGGGGGGATTAAAAAGCTCCAAATCATCATTACCTATTCAAAAATGGGGTGTAAAGTAAATAAAAAATAATAATAATAAAATGAATGGGTACTACAAAGAAGTTTAAAAAAAATCACACATTAATTGCATACATAGATGCTCGACATCAATTCTTTAAAAAATTCTGCTAACGGTAATTACCCAGTCCATTTTTGGCCACAGAATTCCTGACGAAACTATAAAAGCTAAATTCTCACCAAAAATTGACGAAGGCCTGACAATGGCTCAAACAAATCGCTAACTCAATTTTAAGGATATTTTTGGAGGTTTTGAGGAGAAGGGGAGAACAATAGTTTTTTCCGACGTTTTCCACAAGAAGGTGTATTTAGTATCAAATTATATAGATTTTTTGACGCTGAATCGAATGAGACCATCGCGAGGTCGATAGCTTAATTGGTTCTCGAATTATCGCAGCTTTGCGTTGAATTTGGGAGATTTTTACAAATTCGCCATGCGGGTAAAACTCAAGAGTTCTTGGAGCCATAGAAATAGTTTTATACACGTTTTCAGCTGTAGCGTCAGGCGAAAAATTTAGCTTTTAATTTGGAAATTAAGAAAAATAAAAATGATCAAAATTACAATATTTGCTACGGAGTTTTCCCCGATAGTTACCAATCTGTTTCCCGGTGGGAACGTTCACAAATGTTCGGAATAATTACTATCAAAAACTGATAGTCTTCTTAAATAATTATTGACGCTAAGGAATAATATTAGTCACCGTGCGATCATTAGCAACGTTTTTTATTCGATATTCGGATTCTACCTGCCGTGAAACGTTAAACATCAAATTTTAAAGTGGGGTTAGCAAATTTGTTTTCTTGGCGATTACAATGGTTTATTTGAATAATAAACCAAAATAAAAATATAGAAAATTACAGTTGTTAATTACATTTCAGTTACCTATATGATGTCAGGCGGAAACGTTCAATAGAATTTGGGATGCTTAGTCCTAATACAAGTGGATGGTCTCCTTGAATCATAATTGAGGCAAAGGAATAATAAACCGCTGTAATTCATTCGCAGCGTTTGATTCAGTGATTGATTCTTATGCCACGAAACGTGATAAGAAGAAGGGCTAGAAGAGCGAACATAATATGGATAGAACGAGTGGAAAAAAATTCAATAACTCATTCTTGCGAGTTTTAGCAATCCCTCGCCGCCGAGTTCAATGTTTCACCACGATTCGAAGTTGGTAGAAATTATTTCAACAGTGGATGAAAAAAATTGACGCTGGCGCCCCGCCAGGTGGCTCTGCTCTCCCCCGAAGCATACCGCTATAAGCCTAGCGGCTAAAACGGCAAAATATATGGCGCATGCCTCAGCAATTTTGCACGTGAATCGCAAGCCAAACTTGATAACCTGATTTCTTTGCCTCACTCTTAGAGAAAAAAAAGTGGCCGGTATTTTCATGTTACTAAGCAAAGTATTTCCCATGTACAAAAAAAAAAAAAAGCGGGAAGAAGTTTAGTTAATAAAAAGAAGAAGCTAACTATTTCATGTAAGTTGAACGGTCTACCTCGATTCGGCCGTTTAATTTAACGCTTTTCCTCTTGGCTAAGGTGAAGTCACGTTTCAGCTACCGTATCAGGCTAACTTCGCTAGAGACGGCTTCTGACCCGGCGGGTCTTTGTTCAAAATAACTCCATTAGCAGTAGAGAGGCTACGATGTGGGCTTGCAAGGGCCTAGGCCAGCGCCGAGGGACCCTACTAATTAGACAACTCCTAACTCCCCAGCCTTCACACTCGTCATACGCACACGTAGGAGCTTGGAGGAGCGGTAACTAAAGAGAAAGAGAAGAGGATCTGGGCGAACGGACGGATCGAAAGAGATCGAAGGCCATCCTCCGTCCAGCGACCGACCGACCCTTAGGACAATGAATAACGAATTAGTCCCTTACAACGCTGATGGCATTCGTTCCTCGCATTTCCAAGTACGAAATCGGATTTCCTAGTCGAAACGTACGGTTGTCACACTTACATTACGCAAGCCGACGCATCTAATTCGGCGAAATTCGCTAAAATGTATCATTTTTTTAAACTGAACGGTAAACAGCTCATTGAAGATACGAATTCATCTCGAAATTTTAGTGGATAGCTCCTGCACATCAGCGCTCCAATATTTTCAAAATAAATAGAGGGTCTCACAATATGAATTTTCTCCTCGTGGAAATGGTCTCCGCCAAAACTTTCATCTATCAGTAGCTGGCTATACACGCACGTTCTTTCCCTTGGCAGTGGCACTTGAGAGGAAACCAACGAACGAAAAAAGGGGTGAAACAGAGGGGGGAAAGTTTTTGTTCTCCTACGGTAAATCGTGGCGATTCCGCGGGATGAAACGCGGAGCGACAACTTCGATTGAACTTGCGTATAGGGCAAGATGAGATGATTTTCCAGGCGATGGTGAGACGCGTTATCATTTGAAAGCAAAAAAAAGTACGTGTTAGGGGAAAAACAATCAATAAAACTGTTTTTCAGTGGGGCTCGGTGAAGAGCTCAAAATTTAGTGGTCTTTCGAAGTAGGGAGAGTCGGAGTGAATATCTTCTGATATAAAGACCGTCGTAGACGTAGGTGGATTTATGTCTCGGAAAAAGGAATCGTATACATCCGAAGAGCGAATGACCAATTGACCTAGTTCCCCGAACAATCTGCTGTTTGCGTCTGGACCACGGTGTCAGGGGTCTACGAAATTCTCCAAATGATTTACTGTTTGCGGTCTTCCGTATTCTCCCATGTACGCCCGCCACAAATCGGAAAAGTTAGTAATACACGGCGCAATTTCATTTTGAATAATTGGAAGTAGATCTACACTATCTCCGCCTTCTTGGACTGAGTTGGCAAATGAGGAGATATCACACGGCAACAGTAAACATCAAATGGATAATAGTAACATCTGTAGTTGATTTTCAACAGATTTCGGCCGGAAGTATCGAGCATAAAACATAACTTATGAAGGTAGGTAAAGCTATTGAAATCCTTCCGTGTAGATTGGTTGATTGCAATCAGAATATAGACTTTTTCTGGTTCGTTTCTTGGTCTGTAGCAATTGTAATTAATTCGATTTTAAAATAACAATTGGGAAAAAACTTAGGGTTAAACTACTCGAGTCGTCCTCTAATTGCAAACCGATCAGCTATTTGGCACACTAAAGCAATAATGAGTTATTTCACGAGAGGCACGATGTAACTCAGATTAACTCCATAACCAAAAGAAATTTAATTAAATTTTTAGCAAAGTAGAAAACCATCTAAATTAGAAATATTGATCGTCGCCAGAATTTTTGATTTGGCACTAGTTAAAGAAAAGAATCTAAGCTCGAGTAAGGTTAACCTAATTTGGCAGATTAGAGGAGAATTTAAACAATATTAGCCACGATTTGTTAAATTTCGCAAAATTACTCACGGAATAACTGTGGCGGAGCTCCAAATCGAGGTTCTTGTAACAACGGTGCAGATCTGTGCGCCTGTTCAGGCGGTTTCTCTGTAACAGAAGAGGCAATTCATTATAATTCAACCCCTAACCTTTTTCAACTCCGTCGTTCACTCGCTGGACTTTCCCCGACGATTTAAACTAAATCGGTAACAGAAAACCTGGCAAAAAGCAGTGACATATTATCAGCACGACGAAATTCCAGTTACATTCGATTAGCGACGATATTAAAGCAACTTGACACATGCTAAGCAGTCATCCAAAGTATGGGAATTCAATTTTGATGAAACTGAAAGAAAATCCATACAATAAAGTTGAAAAAAAACTCCGCTTGACATCACATAGCAAATGAAGAGCATCAAGTCAACTATTGTTATCAGCTCATCTACTGCTAACAAAATTCCACGAGTCGACTACAGTTTTGTAAAGCTGGATTAATGAATAAACTAACTTTTCACTTTTTGATTAATAATACAAAAATATCAATTAGGACGAAAAACATCTCTGCAACCAAAATTAATAAGTGAACGGGGGGGGGGGTTGAAAAATAGTTATAAATAAACTTCCTGGGTGAACCTGAGTAGACTTTTCAAGCTTCGTAAGATAAAAATATGACGGCCAGTTCAAGAATACTCGGGCTGAAGATGATTGGTAAGCAAACTAATAAGGCTCGTCATCTGTTGTAGAGACATGACTATTAATGACTAATAATAAAACGATCTTCAACAATTGATAAAGACGTCTTCGCCTATAACCAGATTGTTAGCTTTATTTTAATCTACCCCTTCCTCAACAATGGTTGAAATGCCCCCCATGAACAGTTCTATTAAAGGAAACCAAATAATTGAGCAATCACAGTTACTACTCCTTCGTAACAGTTCCACAACCAGTATCACTCGCGTGACAATTTACTGCGGTATACAATCTATGAAAATGACTTAGATTTGGGTAGTTTTTTCAACCTTCTTCGGATGGAAATATTCAAAAGTGATTCAAGCTTTGGTCGGCGTAAACGTGAGGACATTTTTGGTCAGAATTTTGATTAAAAAAGCGGTAACGTGATCGACCGACTATACCAACTTTACTACAACATAACTGTATTATTGGAACAAATTTAAATAACTGAAACAGGATCGACAACACATTAGATAAATCTCACCGCGAAACCAAAGCTAGTGTTGATTCGTTGAGCTACTGAAATTAGATAGTATAAGACGCAGAGCAAGCCAATCGAATCACGGGGCGAATAGGAGCGATGAGCAGGGCGAATCATGGCGATGGTGTCATACCTTTTTCTCTAAAGACGGAGGATCCCAGAAGTACCTCATCCTTTCCGTCTCATAGTCACACCGAGGCTCCGAACTGACAGGATGATTCCTGCACATAGACAAACATTGCACATCACCAATCAGATTCCAGGCTCTACCGAATTTTTCTCTTTCAATCAATATGTCCAAGAAGGAAGACAGAGAGAGATTTGATGATAATCTTTGTATGTGCTCAGTTTGTCTGTGTGCAGCATTATTTCGACCATAGACGAAATCAACAAAGCAGATATAGATGAACTCGTCTGATGGATCGCAAATCAGTGTGAAATTTTTCTTGATTTCTTCTGAAGAGCGTTCATGGTCGTAGTGTAATATTGAAATCTTCTTGTGTTTATCGCTTCCATTGACTTAGGTAACGTGTAGGGGTATTTCTTTTTTATTGGTAGGTAGGTGGTTGTAGTGTTCAGGTCCACATTTTGATCCTTCTGAAGCAGAGATCCTTCCGGTAACGTGTATGGTTCAGTTTTGTGATCAGTTGAACATGCTGTGATTGAGATGTTGATGTTGACCGTGTCCTACCTTTTGGGCATGTTGTGCATGATGTCTTCCCAAAAATGGCGAGTAGACAGTAGGAGTGAGATGGTCGGACAGCAATAAAATTACGGAAAATCTCAAGAAGATGCGAAAGCAACTCCTACGATATAATCTTGCGTTTGATAAAAAACAAATTCAGTTAAAACAATCTATAGTTGACAATAGGATACTATTCTACAATTTGACAAGAGTAGTACAAAGACTGCCCAATAAAACCAGCGAGCGAGTTCGGAAAAACAACGAGTTGTCGTATAAAGTTGCCCTCATTCACGATCTCTGCAGTCGATTCAAGGACCAACATCAACTGTCTAAACTTCTAGCGTGCAACAAGAAGGACATTCGATTGGAAAGAGCCTTACGGCGATCTACAGAGAAAATGAATCAGAGCTCTATTTTTAATTTTTTTTTTTTTTTTTTCATGTGATGATGTGTACATTCGTTTATTCGATGTAATGGAATTTTGTAATCGACAATTTTATGGTAATGGGGCTATTTCTTGTAATTGCACGATGAACTCTATCGAATCAAAATGTTTCGTACATAATTTATCAAAACGCCGTTGATACGAAATCAGTTGCTACGCTAACCAACAGCAAAGAACTGGTTCGATGATCAAGAATGTTTCCAAATGTAGTAGTGTTTTTCAATGCTCTTCGTAGGCTTACTCTAAAAAAAAATCTGTTAAAAAAAAAATTAAAATTAAAAAAAAAAATTCTAGAATTACTGTTTACATGATCCGACCAGTTCGGAGGATAATATGTGTGGATTACAAACAAAGTGAGCTGTAACTGTTGAGGAGATTTTGGGAATTCGTCAATGAACATGTGCCAAAGGGACGTGCGATCGAACGGAAACACATCAAACTGATGAATAGTAGTTGTAAAAAGCCGCATAGATTAAACATACAAAAGGCGTGAGTGAAGCTACGAAAAAAAACTAATTAAATGAGGAGAAAAAATGTAATAAGAAAAATGAGAAAGGATAAATAAAGAAACAGGAGAAGGAATAAATTAAGAAGTGGAATCAAAATAAGCGGAAGTATGTTTGAAAGAAAAATGCTCAAATTTGTTGAATTATAACTCGAATGAAATAGATTTAAAATAGAGGTTTCCAGCTATAAAAAATTACTCGATAAAAAACTGGCATTGCGAAAAAATAGCTTAGGATTCGTGATATAACCATGGAAGGATGGGAAATAACCGTTAAATAAGAAACTATAAAGAACCAAATTTAACGTTCAATCAAAATTAAAAAATTCGGAATTATATTAAAACATCACGCGGGTTGAAGAAGCACCTCCAAAGGAACATTTGGGAAACAAATAGACTTGATTAAATACGAGTCGGATGATAGTTGAAGACCATTGTGCAACGTAGAAAGATCCCATTACCATGACACAAATGAGCTAGCCACTGAACAACATGATATTTAAAAAAAATCATTTCATTCGTACTACGAAATAACAATTGTAGTAAACAATGCGGGCGCAGTAAACGAAAGTACAGTGTTATTCGAATACGGTGTAAGTTGAACACAAAAATGTAGGAAACAGAAACTGACAACTTTCTCGAGGTAACAATAAGATACACGATGTTGTTGGAATGTAATTTGTGCGCTAGTCGTAGAATTCGTCGTTTTTTCATTAACTGTTTTATGTAGAAGTTGAATCATTCTTCAAAAACTCATGATCGGTAAATCGAGGATCTGTGAAGGCTGACATAGAACGAGAGACTAATAATAATTCGGGTTCAGGACATTCAATTACAATCTAAGTACATTGGTTGAAACTACAGTACAGATATTCACACAGACTATAAAAAAAACACTCTGTATAATTTCAGAATAGAGGTATTTTTCGTCCAAAAGGAAGCAAAGAGCATTCAACACTTAAATCTTTACGCGATGAAAACGACAAAACGTGGCAAAGGAGAACTTCTCCGATTGGTGAAGTTTCGTTGGAAAATTTCCAGCGATGCTAGCAATAAGGATGGTCAATGTTAGCAAGAAAACGCTTCAAAACAAAACTAAATATGAACAATGGAGCTCTGGGAGATATTGAATAAATGGATGAACAAAAAAGTTTAACGAGGCAAGCACGGACATACAATCATGCAAATCCATATAAATGGAAGGGAAACAAATCCAAAAATGTCTATCAAGGTCATATCATGCAGCATGCCTTAGCGAGCGAATTTTAGAAAGGCAGAATAAAGGGGGCTGTTCGATGAATATTATAACGAAAATAGAAAGATTTCATTTTTTTTTTAATTTATACTGCATACCCATATGATAACACATGCTTTTCGGCCTTCTGGCTATGATCAAAGTGTATATTATATGATACTGTCTAAAATTCTACCGAAAAACTGTGGTAACTTAGCCTGAAACTTATTACTTAGGCTTATTACTCAACAATAAACCATTGTGATCGCCAAAGAAGAAAAGTATTTTAACCCTTCCTCGCAATTGTATGTTTTATCTTTCAAGGCATCGAAAAAAAAGTCCGAATATCCAATAAAAATTTAAAAAATTCTGTACGCCGTCAACACGTTTCTGACAAAATTATTACAGCTAGAATTTTTAAATTTTTACCAAATTTCAATCTAGGTCTGACAATAGCTCGATTTTTTAGCCGAACCGCTACCTCTATTTTAAGGATATTTATGGGAAGGTTTTAAGGAAGAAAAAATTTGTATTTCTGAACGTTTTCCAGGAAACGTGTATTACGTGTATCAATTTCTATATATTTTTGTATTTTGAAACCATAGCATTAATGTTTCTCGAGTTATCGCAGATTCCGTGTAGCATTTTTGAGATTTTGAGACATTTGGCATGAGGGTAAAACTTGAGAATTTTCGGAGCTACAAAAATCGTTTCATACTCGTTGGAATGATCGTCAAACCCTCCCTCAACCTGTACCTTCAGGAAAATAATTCAAATCATAATTTGAAAATTAAGAAAAATTAAAATAATTGAAATACCAAACTCGCTAAAGAAAGTTTCCCGACCAATATGTTGTTACGTAGAAACGTTCTCAAATGTTCGGAAGAGTTACTATCACAAATGGATGGTCTTCTTAAATCACAATTGGAGAAGCAAAGGAATAATGAACCACCGTTTTTTTATCATTGTTTTTTTTTTAGTAGCGAATGAAAAAAAAAAACATTATTTTTTCAGAAATTTGTTAAAAGGCGAGACATGCTTTATTCGGGTATCTGACTGATGGTTCTGTACACCGACCGGTACTTAGCAGGCTGACGCAGGCTATAAACTATTCACAGCCCGTAAAAGCTTGCTCGACCTCAGCCCAGCACAGGAATATACGAGGTCTTATCGGTCTGCAAGATCTACACCTGGTCCGCGTCATGGACAGGGAACAATTTAATGCGCGAGTGACTTGATGGAAGGTAGGTAATTCGGAAATGACGGAGAATTTCGCAACGCAACAGAACTTTAGCCACTCAGCTTCAGGAAGATTGATGACTGAGGAAAATACTTAGAAAATTGTAAATGTGACCCAAACAATAGAATACTATAAAGCAATCACACTTGTTTGATCAACAAGTGTACCTCCAACTCCGAACTCTAGGCAAATATCATGGATCAGATGAGTTGGAAGTATCGAGCGGGATTCAAAAGCATTATATCTTTTTTGACATCCAATAAATATTAATCAACTAATGTAGTGGTCCTAAATTGGGACTATAGGGTTGCGGGACGATTGTATTCGGTTCACGAAAACTAAACATGAATAATTTTGAGAAAAAGTATTTTGTTGTAACCGATAGGAAACCGTCAAAGTTTTGAGTGTTGCTAAGGAAAACTGACGGTCAAATGGAAAAAAATTTAACAATTCGTAAAGGAACCAAAATACCTAATTATATCCTTCACACCTACATGTAGGTTTTCGAAAGCTCTTCCTTTATTATCTACACGTCCCTACGGATTCCCATCGCTGTTAGAATTTATGTAGCAAAAACGTGCAGAAATCCATTCAAACATATTAAAAATTCTATAAAATCCACTTTCTCTACTCGAGGGAGCGATGCGACAAAAATTTTCTCCAAACCTGTAATTACTGCATTGATTCGATTAAAAATATTATGGGATCTACCTAGATAGTTACCCTTTCAAACAAAGAAAAAAAAAGAAGCAATCCGAGCGGAGACATGGGGACTGAACGCCAGCTGACAACACATACCGAAATGATAATAAATAAACCGCATGTCAATCCTAGTGACCTCCTCCTTTTGATGTTGGTTAAAAATAAAACACACCAGGAGAACATCAGCGACTGCCGCTCTGAGTACCTATTTTATTCCTGTGGAATTTTGAAGACAAGCAATAACTCCCGGACACTAACAGCCGATGAAATGAAATGGGTAAAACGGACTCTTATATTACCCTCATTTCACTAATACCGTTGAATGATTACTGTAAGATTGTAATAAGGTGACACGTAGAAACAGAAATAGGCGATGCCTTTCGCTTGGTAAAGACTACGATAAAGAGAGGGCGACGTTGTGTCGGCGTGGGTTTTCAAAGGGAGCGGAACCGTATGAATAGAACCTTCTGTTTTCTTCATTCATCACTTCGCGTCTGAACACCTGCCGAGTTCCACAAGTCGTCTTTTCATTCGATATTAATGTTGTTGAAAAACTTTGGTAACGGTCTCGTGTGAATTACGAAGAGTGAATAAGAAGATGTAGAGGCTCTCGAGTGAATGACGCAAAAGAACCGAGACAAATGCGAGGAAATATATCGCGACAAAGAACTATTGTCAAAGGTAATCAAATAGCGTATCTCTCGTTCAAAATTCGGTTCATCCGAGTGCGATTAGCATTTCGAGAGGAGGTTCAAATTAGTTTGGGTCAGTCTGTTCTTTGGTTACTTTGTTATATCATGCGTTTCTTATTGTTATCGCCTGGTGGAAGGCGCATTTTGGCATTTTGGCCATTAGAGACATACGATTTTACAAAGTAACCCAAACACCTACGTTTAAGTTTCTAAAAACACAAAATACACTACACTCACAATTATTAAACTGTTGTAATTGCCCAAGCAACTTCTAAAAAATTCGTTTTTCTTACGGTTCACGGTGAGCGATTTCCGAAATTTTGAAAAATTCGGCTGGATGGAAATTGAAAATATGGAACTTCAAGTCGTTTCATACTCGTTGATGAAATGAGCGTTCAACATTCTACTCCATTACAGCAATGATAATAGGTTGTGGTGGTGAGAGGGAGACAAATCAGGTGACTCCTTTTGAGCATTTTTATTGCATGGAAGAGGGCTTTAGCCCATTCAAGCATCCTAAGGATGATGTGTGATAGGTAACTATTTTTGTGAGACGAAAAGAGAGCGTTTTATGTACGGTATTATTATAATTATCAAGCACTATTACTAGCTAGATTATTCATAAGCTCTACAACTTACACAATGAACAGACTTGTATTCGAATTAACTTGCATTCTTTTCGAAATGAGCAATATAATGTCGGAATGAGATCCTTTTCTGTCGTTTTGCCAACCCGAGAATTTCATCCTTACATCCAAACGTCACTCGCATCAACTCGAGCCTACGTATTCTCAACTTCGGACAGATAGTTCTACTTCTTCCGGAATAGCCCTCCCGGGGATCACTCTCATCCCATACGGGATAAAGCCGGCTTTTTAAAGTTTCCTGCGGAGATGGGCGTCGTCGCCGGATTACCGGAGGATCCTTTGAAGTTGAGGCGAAGGCCGAGGGAATTGGTTTCCAAAGTAACTTACACATGAGGCAGATTCCACGCGATGCCGCAACTTTGCAAGTCAGAGGGTTTTCCAAGAGGAGTTGATAACCGTGAAAACTTTCGAATTCGCTTCCAATGTACTTGGCACCAAGATTCTATTAACTCGCTCATTTCGTTAAAAACATATTCAGATGTTCGAGTCGTCAATGTAGCGAGCAAAAGACGCCATTACATTTTGATCCTTACGCAACTGTGCACCCAAGTACCTACTTAAAATAAACTGTCAATAACGAATTGATTTTCCGTACAAACGACGACTCACCTGCCGTAACAAGAAAATTTCATTTCAGTCGCTATATGATAAGGCTCTTTGGAATAAAACTTATTCTCAGGAGTTCGGTAGAGGTAAGATAAAAGGAATTTAGGTACTAAGGTAGGATAGGATCTCACCGAGGAGCGGATATAGATTCCAGCAAGAATGATGGCACGGAAAGGATGAAGGAAGAAAAGGCGAACAGTCGTCGTCATCTAACGTGAAATCGAAATCATAGGACGACGGTCTCAAGTCACCGGATCCCCGCCTCATATCTGTCAAAAAACAGATGATTTACAATGAGAATTTTTCAACGGATAATATCCATTCAAAGGTACATTTCACGATCCTACTCCCGGTGAGGTCCAGATTTCTACCAGTCTTACGACGGAACTTAACTTCGTACGAAATTTAACGTAAAAACGAGTGCATTCGGTCCGGGGACGAAAATGATTGAAAAGCGTCATAGGGCTAACCGAATTCAGATTTTGAATTTGAAAAAATATTAGAGAGAAAAAGAAAGTATGTCAACCACCTAATTACAGGTCAAAGGGAATATCAACCGTTAGCAACGGCCCTACAGTAATCGTTGGTCGTTGAATTTTGTTCTCGATTTACCTTCTGCCCAACATTTTCGAGAAAATAAATCAAAACTACGTAAAATCGAAAGAAAGAGTAGTAACATCGAATTCGGCCTAAAATAATACTGGCGAGCGAATATAAAATTAAAGCGAACACCATTGTATGCATAGTAGAATTGAAACGCGCGGAGGTGAAATTCCACGATATTCCGGTTTACAATACGGTCTACGTTGACGGTGAAGGGAACCCACGGGACCCCAAACGCAATACTGAGACCAGTAATATTGTTAGGAAAATGAGAAAGCGCTATTGTTTATACAGCTTCAAGAGGCAGCGAAATTCGTGCCAACTCGTCGCTACGTGGCTCAAACATTGGATCCTGTCGAGGGCCTCTCGAATCGCCCTCATTACGATCCTTCGTATTCTACCGACGTACGGGTTTTATCTACGGCTTTGAATGGTTGCTGGTGGCACGACTTCAAGCAATTCTTCTAGCTTCGGTTGGCGCAATTTTGCGGATAATCTTCGGTTTAAGGGATGAAGAAGGTGAGAAAGCACTTTATCCAGCGAAGCGCTCAAGCCAATTAGTCAGAACATAATTTTCGGGAGAGTAATTTTTCTCATGGCTCATCTTCATCGTTTATCATGATATGGGCAATAGCTGGCCATAAACGCACTTTCTATCCTTTAAAAAATCACGGCTCGTGAGATGAAACCAACGAGGATAAAAACGGGACGGAAAATGCGGTACAAGAACGTTTTGGTTGAGGTGAGGGGAAGATGAACACGGCAACTCCTCGATTTTTTCTAGGTACCTGAAGGTGCCCGAATGGCAAAAAAAAAAAAATGGAGAAGGAGTCCCCGTGTTTAAGTCCCCCTGACTTTAATAGTTACGTGATAATTGCGACGAACAGACGAAGACCCTTTTTGTTTCCTATTGGAAAATTGTGGCACGCTGCACTGGAGAGGATAACGGTTGGGGATTCAGTAACATATGAAATGTGATGGTAAACCATCGGTTGACTCGCATGTAGTGCCAAATAAGATGATTTGGTGCGGCGTGTTATCATTAGAAAGTGAAATACTTCTTTGTGTGGGTGAAAACGTTCAATAAAACAGTAATTTGGTGCGGCTCAGTTTAGTGCTTGAAAATTCAAAACGTTCAAGAGAAATTCGAGAATCAGGTTGAGAGTCCTAAGCCGATAAGCAGTTACGAATAAATCAAACCTTCCCCTGGCGAACCCTTCCATCTTTCCTTGTGTGCGATAAATCACTCGGTCTAAAATCATTTATCGGAGGCAGTCTTCCACGAATCCTTTCCACAGTCACTCGCCGGTCTTCATGACGTTCGCTAAGGTCTCCTAACTCGAATAATTTTTGAAAGGAAATGATCCGTTGCCGCGTTTTGTAAAGGGAAAGAACGTGCGAGGCTAGCTAATGATACAGAAACATTTCTTAACATGGTCTCTATTCAGACATCCTTGGAGGTTCCGTCCAATCTCGTAGGCCACTGCTCTTTGTGCATATAGCGATTGTTGGTCACACGAGTTATGACGTAAAAAAATGCATTTTCTGGGTCGAACTGGCGAGAAGAAGACAAACCGGAAGACTCCTTACTTTGATTTGCTGGCCAAGCACTTCCAGACATTCGTAAATTTTCACGGAGATGCGGAATCAACTCCAACGGCCCTGGGAATCACTAAATGACAAATTCGAGTACGGAGAATAAGTCACCTAGTTCCTCCCCTTCACCACATCGACCCAGTAACGAATGAAGAACTTATTTTCGTAAATACTTACAATAATTGCATTCTCGAAAACTCATAGGAAGAAGTTTTTCCTTTCTTTTTTTAATACTGAATTCCGACTCTAAAAAAGCCTTACATCATGAAACTGTCCGGATAAGATGTAATAATAAGGACGTAGGTTGGAAAACATTTTTAATTACTCTAAACTATCAAACCTCTTCGTTGAGGAGGAGAAAAATGCGGGCGACTCAACTTCCGCATATTAATGTTCTGCACGACTATTTTCACAAACCTCTAGTTGCCATATGTAACACTTTATTTATGAGGACAACTGATCTGAACCGTTGAGATGTTGTTCAAGTTGAAGCCCAACAGTAAGCTCTAATGGACGGCTAAATAGGTTTTCCAAAAGTAAGTTTCCTCAATTCCTAGCACGCAAAAAGATGTTAAAAGCTGGAGAAGGGTTTAACAATTTTAATTTGTACCTGGTGTTGGAACATAGAGAATTATAGGCTACGATTTTTTTCAATCAATGCGATTGAAGCGGGTCCGATACCAAATGCGCTCTGTGATCAAGTCAGAAAAATACGTCAAGCCAGTCCAATTGCATGTAAAGCTTTTTTTGGAGGTGCAATCGACGACCAAATGAGAGAGAAAGACCTGCGACTGCAGACGATGACTGCCGAATTCGTCACGAAGACGCAGCCGTGGCGATGCGTGGGCTGTACAACTGAGTTTTAAATAAACTCTCATTCCGTTCCTCGAAGTGCCAAGAGCAAGTCACGGCTACTTGAAAAAAAAATCCTCACCGGTCAATCACCAAATTTTGACTTAGAAAATTTTTTCTTCGACTTCAAAAAAACAAAGAAACTTACCTACACGACAGTGTCGATGAAATAATATTGATACAACTAATCACATGTATAATGCAATAATTGATGAGACACGTAAAAATCCCTCAACAGCCACAATACACAACACCAATAATCTTATCAGAAAGCCTGTAGTAATCGTGTTATTTATAAACAACTTCATATCATATCAGCAATTTCCTGACAAAACACACTTCCGATTGGCCAATAATTTACTTAAATTGCATTTCAAAAGATATCTATGCAAATATGGAATCTTTTTAAGTCCCATTTCTATTCGAGATATTCCTTTGACCGAGTAATAATTGACAGTTTTCAAAACAGAAAAGGAACTCGGTTTTTGAGCAAAAGCAACGCCTAACGCTGCGAGTCGACCCTCTAATTAAGATAGAGCATGGAATGAAGAGAAATGCGACAAGGCGTTGAAACAGAAGCTCGTGACATCTCGTAGGACCTGCCGGCACTATCTGGCATCGGGCCAGCGAAGTAATCAAAAGGCATGATCACAGAAAACAGGAAAAATGGGACCGAGCGGCGAAGACAATGAGCCAAGAAGGGGTTGGAAATGAGAGAGAAGACTTTATCTGACCCAACCAGAACATTTTTCTTGAACGATATGTGAACTGGGCTAAGCAGGAAACATTTCGCCACCTCAAGTAGAGTACAACGAGTGTTGTTAGTAAAAAACTAATTAGCAAATACCGTAATTTTAAACAATCATATTTTTCCTAATTTTCAATTAAAAATCATATTATTCGCCTAAAGGTACACGCGAAGAGAGTGTGAGACCATTCAAACGGGTATAGAACGATTTTTGTTGCTCTAAAAAATTCTCGAGCCTCCTTCCACGCCGAATTCCTGCCACTTCTATGGTCTTATTCAGCGTCAAAAATCCATCGGAATTGATACGAAACACGAGAATGCCAGAGAAATGATGAGATATACGATTTTTCTTCCCCTCAAACACCCTCGCAATACCCTTGAGATTGAAGTAACAATATGGTTGAAGAAGATTGTCTGAAAATTTCTAGAATTTAGCTAGTTTATTTCGGTGCCACAAAAGCCTCTCGATTTGAAAAAAAATGCATTTCCGCCAAAAAAAACCTCTGTCTCGCTTTTCGATCATTGGTTATGACGTCATTTACCGATCGAACTGTTACGTTGAGTAGGTCAGCCGACGCAGAAGTTAACGTTCTTTAATTTGCCATGTCAGTTATACGGATAAAATATACCTCTTAGAAGCTGTAGGCGGAAAAATAAAAATGCTTCTCCCAATACAGGTGGCGCACTCCTGCGACGTTGCATTACTTTTGACCTATCAAGATAATTTTGATCACAACCAAAATTATAACTCCCCTCAATCCTGTGTGTAAAATTAATTTTTCCGTTTAATTTGACTGGGCCTAAAAACTGGGGAACCGATGTTGCTGGATTGCGTTGAGGCGAATGACGATACTGAAAACGCTTGACAGAATCGTATTGAAGGATAGGTAGCACGAATAAGCGACCAACAGAATTATGCTCCGAAAATACAGAAGTTCTTAAAATGCAGATAGAAACGCAAATAAAGATTCTAACAAAATTTCTACCAACTGCTAATGTTTCCCGAAAGAAAAAAACCTCTGCTTGCCGAAAAAACGACATGGACTACGAAAGCTTGAGCCTACTTCAAAAATCGTCAGTCGTCAAAATTATTATGGGTGAAAATATTTTTCAAGTCGGTTTTACTTTCTCCTCAGGCTAGCAAAAGAGTATAACAGAAAGAGAAGGGGTAAGAGCGGCAGAGCTTAAATAAAAAATTCGAGAAGAATTTTCATCCGATCGCCGGCTCGAGTGGCAGCGAATGGCTACTTCCTTTCAAGTAAATCGAATTCAATTACAGCGAATTCAATAGCAGCAAATGCTCGCTTCTTGTGAAGTAAATCTAATCCAATTCGCTGACAGAGTGTTTGAACGATAAAGTTAGCTATCGGCATTTTTCACAAAGGGGACAACAAGTAGAAACCATAAGGAAGTTGAGTTGGGAGCTTTCTACAGGTAACACTCAAGTTCAGAAGAATTCTCAGGACAAGGAACTAAATTGAAGGATAATGGGCTAAGGTCGTTTAAGCATAAGATCAGGAACGAGCGCCGTTTTGTCGTCTGAGATTTTAAGTCAAACGAAACCTCTTCTCGTAATTAGACGAAAGAAGAACTCGGTAATGGGAGAAAATGAGATACGGTCTAGCGGACGAGACGGCGGCGGGCAATTTCTAGTGATCAGGATAATAGATTTACCAAGGGACTTGCAGAGAAGGTTCGGATTATTCAAAGGGACGAATCGAGTTAGGAACGAAACAAGGAAGTAGGTGACGGAACCGTGAGGACAGGCGGACGTCGTTTTCTGCTCTAAAAAGGCACTAGGATCATTTTCGAGCGACGTTGGAATCCAATTGGCCGCCTGTCGTCCGCTTCGACGAAAAGCATGCCATTTTCGTAACCCAGACAAAGGGCACGAAGTAGGTAATCCGGTCGGAGGGATACATTATTAAAGAGGGTTCCACAGGAGTAAGAGTAAATCGTCTTCGGAAACCGGTAATGCGGTGGGCGAAAGGAAACAGGAAATCAAACGGAGAAGAAGCTGAGGATAGTACAACGAGGAGAACGTGAGACGTGAAGTAAATCTCAACAGCTAAGACGACCATCTACAGCACGTAAAGGCTCCACGAGTTGGAGCGATCGAATTGAACGGCTTTCTGCGAGATAAAAGTAACTGTTACTGCCGAGTCACGAAATTCAATATCACCCGACGACATCAAACGGAGCCCTAAAGATGTAAAAGCACTTATAAAATCCATTCGAGGGAAATATCGTTCGAGCGACAACCTTGGCCTCGAAAATCAAAAATTGGTACGCATAAATCACAAAGTACTTACATTTCGAACAGGCCAACATCGATAACCTACCACGGAGTCGAGACAAATTGAACAGTGGTAAATTATTCCTTTGCTTCAATGATTTAAGGAAAACCACTACTGATAGTTCCCTATACCGAGCATAAGTGAAAATTTCCACCTAACAACAGATAGCTAAATAAAACAAAAATCTCCTGAGCAAATATTGTGATTATAATTTTATTTTATTTTCTTTATTTATCAAATCAAGTTGAACCATTCCCCTAATAATATTGCTCAATAGAGTGTTTTATGTGCTTTAAATCAAGTGTAGAACGCTTTTTATAGCTCAATAAATAACCGAGCTATAATGTTTCCAATAGAGACCACAATCTTAATCGTTTTGGCCATAACCATTAGACGTACATGATAATGCAAAGTAAACGAAATTCCCTTCTTCGCCGTAGCAAAACACCGATAGGGGTAAAAACTTCCTGCAAACGTACCGAGGGACGAAGATAACACAAACGGGATCGCGGAAGGTGAGGTATAACGCAAGTACTAGAATAAAAAGAAAAGTCAGATAAACTCGGAAGGTGTAGAATCGGGAACTGATCGCACTGACAGGACTAAAATGCGATACGCTACAATGATGTTCTATCTACGCTATGCGAAAAAACGTAGAACCCCGGTTCAGTATCTGGTATATACCTGCAGACACCACAGATGATGCAATCTCGCGGAAAATTTTGTTGGATCTTACGACAGCGAAGCGAGGAGCTAGAAAAAGCCCGATAAGCCGTTTTCCTAGACCGGAGAAAGAAAGAAAAACCAAGTTCTTTCCTGTAGATCTCTCACAGGGGCAGACAATGAGTGAGGTTACTTTTACCTAATCTGCATTATCTCAGATGCTACGATCTTATGTGAGAGTTATTTTGGTTGTGGAAGAACGTTTCTCTTCATTGTTCGGTCCAAATTGGGAACTACAACCTTATTCAACTCCTTTGGGCAGTTAACCAAGATGAGATTCTCCGATGTGTAAAATGATCGATGAAATGTGTACGCGTTCTTCGGTCAAAAAACGATCAGGGGATTCTATTGAACGACCCAAACGGCATCATTTTTCCTCAAATTCGTTAAAAATGTTGAATTTTTACCTCCAACGTAAATTCGAATTCGAACTACTTCATTTACTACAGAAACACAATAGAAACAAAGGAAAAGCCACACAAAACTTTTGGCTCCAACATGTGTAGGGAGCCGTGGTAGCTCGCTAAAAGTTGATAATAATAATAATCCTATCACCAACATAATTCGAATATAGTAATCAAAAGATGTTCGAATTTTCCTCAATGGAAATGGCAATGCACTAAGTTTGGTGTGGCCTCTGAACGAATTTTTCATTTCATTGGCGAGTTTTATAGCATTCAAGTGAACATTGTAAAATCGTGCATCTCCAATTGTCACCACATTCCGCCACTCCCTTGGCAGTAACTATTGGAAACTTATGATTTAACCAAAACTACTAAAAAAATACAATGCATTGAAACGGTATATTATTGGTTATAAGTAATAATTTTCCGACTCAGGGAATTACCGTGTTGATGCCTTCCCAAAAACGAAACTTGGTAATTCAAAAAACTATACTTAACATCTAATCAATCGACAAAATCTTAAACTGATTTTCGATAAATAAGCTGATATAGTACATACCAAATTGAAATTTAAAACAACCAAACTAATAATAATAATAATCCTAATAATAAAGCAAATATAAATAAATACCATAAATAATAGCAAACAGACATTTTTTTACGCTGTACACTTTGATTCACAAGCGTTACGTTAACCTACAAAGGTTGAAAATACTCTCCCTCCCAAAGTTGCATGTGGGCGAACTGTTCGCCTTCATCTGTCACCCGCAAGAGAAATACGCACGCTTAATCACGGGCCATGAGTCAGATGACAAGATCTTTTACGAGCCGTCGTCTTGCACCATCTCTTCCGCCGAATGAAATTATTAGGAATCAGTTTCAATGCTTTTAGAATCTAGATGAAAGCATCTGTCACTTCAGTTCAAATTAGTGAAATATACGCCTCCATACAATTCAATCTACAGTTAAAAGGAAATTGAGTTCCTTTACTAGATGATGTTCTACAATAAGTTTAATAATAGAACACAAGCTGAAATTTGAGGTTTTTCACTTATAACTTCGTAATGTCGTTTCCGAAAGAAAAGCTCACAGTCGAGTCACTCAAAGAGCATTAAATTTCAAATAAAATTAAATAAATTTCCTAGCGCAGGCAGAGACAAATAATACCGTTTCAGTCTACGGATGCGAAATCAACCTCTCATGAAGGAAGCATCGAATCAAGCAGGAGCAAGTACATTTTGTTGATCGGTTGCAAGGAAGAGGTGATTTATTAAAAAGAAAAACCGAAGCTGAGAGAGAGAAAAGGGAAGAATTTACCGAGGGAAATAGATGGAACGGAAGGTTGTATAGGAAGTCGTTCTATGGCTTCTTGTCCATGGGTAGGGCCCCTAAAGAGCTGTAGCACGCCTTGCTCATTAGTCCCCCGAGTACCACTGCGCCAGTGCCTGCTGCCTTCTTAACAGCGTCTTTCGTCTTTCGCGTTAATTTTGCTGTTTTAATACATCTTCGCTTCGCTTTTCTTGCTCGCGAGCCATTTTCTTTGATAAATCCTTTTGAAACGGGAAAAGCGGCTGAGGGCCTGAGGCGCTGAGATGTCAGTTTACTTGCTCGTAGAGTATCGAGAAGAAGGAAGTAGCTAAGAAATAGCGAACTACAGGAATAAAGAGGGTGACTCAGGGCCAAGTCGTAACTTCGTAAATAACGATCTGTTCGAGAGAATAAATTAAGCTCAGAATGAGTGTAGCAACAGTTTAATACCTGAAACACCAGAACAATGCTATAAAAAGCGCTTGTGAGAAAATCATTTGTACGTTGCAAAGCCGAGAAATATCAGTAGCAGTAAATCATGAACGCGAGCTAAACGGGTCAAAAGAGCGGGAAGATATTTATGCGCCATAACGATAAGCGGCACTGAAAACTCTAAGTTAATTGGAACGCCGAATATTGGAATGATTTTCGTTTAAACTGTTTTCAAAAGGAATTCATCGTTAAGATAGATGCGAGAATAATTAACCGAGAAATTAATTGACTCTAAGAGGATGACTATATTAAAACAATCAGTCTATCGCGGCGGCCAGTTTAACTTCTAGATAGTCAGAAGGAAATAGTTGGAGTCCCTTGGGCATAATACGAACTCTACCATTGAACTGACAGAATCGTAGATTGGTATAAATATATCATTAACTTATATGGACACAGTGAACGTTCTTTGAAATGGATCTTCTTCATATCGAAGAGGCCCAAAATAAAAGAAAACACGAATGAATATCGAAAAAAACGCGAATCACGTGGAAGTACGTTGTGTGAAACTAACGAGAAAAATCGAGCGTCATTCATTCACAATAATTCATTCTTCAACTCGACCGTTCAAATACATTCATTTTCGCGGACAGAAGAAATCTGACTACAACGGAAGTACGGAGTGTTATCCAGGCGATAAAAATCAGGCGTGACTCGGGGGCCAGAATGAAGGTTGTACAAGTCCACCTCGACACGCAGATCAGAATCTCGTAGCTCACAGCATCGTTTCACTACCAGTCAATGATGCGAGTTGCGGCCGAAGCGCTCGTGTCACCTCTTGACGCGAAAATATCCATTACCCGCACGTGCACGTACTCAGTTATTTCAAGGCTTAATGAGCATAACACTGCTTACTTTACAGAGTATGAAACTTCCAAGGATCGACGTCTACAACATTTTACCTTAATCAAGCCTCGCTTCCAGCCGTAACAGATACCAGTAATTGGATGCGCATGTGTACGTAACTTCTTTCCAAGAACATGCATCAAAAAGTTGAAAGAGCGAAGAAGGTAGCAACTTTTTCTCCATTTTTTTACATAATGTTCACATAATGATTGTTTACCTCATAAAAATGGAGAAAAAGTCTTCCTGTTCCCCTCAACAACGTAAAAACAGAAGACGACTAGATGTTCAGGCAAGCAGCATGGCTTAGCGACGGAATTTTCGAAGAGTATAAAAATAGAGGACTGGTTGAAGAGTATATAGAAATTCTCTAAGATTTGGTCTTGACTTAGAATTTTGGATAAGTAATCGGATTGAGACAGAGCACACAAATCAATTTTCCCTTCACCATTTGGAAACGGATCTGTTTTGCAAGGACGTGCCGACGAGCATTAGAAGTAGTTTCTAATGTGTTTTCGATCAGAGGGAACAAACCACTGACAAAATTGTGTATGATTCGTTCAAAAAAAGCCTCATTACAGGCCGACAATAAATATTCCGAAAGAAAAATCCATGTTTGGCAGCTCAGAACACGAAAAATGAACCATCGCCGGGAAGAATTGATTCTCTTGAATAGAAAACGCGTTTCGTCACGCTTCTTGAATAAGTAATAGTAAGGAGAGTAATCCATTGAGCAAACAATCCAAGTTCCAAGGGAGAACTAACGAAATCCCAGAACTGAATAGGAGCACGGATTTCGTCTGATTGCTTCCTGATTGCAACCAGTTCAATAGCGGAAATTGCGCGATAGCAGCGATGGACTACAAGTACCAATAGTCGTGACCCATTCGGACAATCTGACGGGTTTCTATTGATTTATAAATAAAATGGCCAGAATAGCGCAATGATTCTCGACCTCACTTCCGAGAGCCATCAGCGGTAAATTTATCGAATATTGTCATTGATCAATACATTGAGTTCTGGGTTCAGTTGAGTTATTTTGATATTGATTTTTGATGCATTTTTTAAATTGATTGAGTTTACATGAGTGTGAAAAATTCAGGTTATAAAAGAAATAGCAATCTTCAGGACTCTTTGATATTTCGGTTTAGAAATATTAGGCTATAGGATGATTGCTGGATTATTTCTAGCATTCATCAGCTGTACTAGCTACTTCCAAAACCAATACCAACCACAACGCAAAATTCAGGCGATTCTTAGCCGTAACAGTTGGAATCGAAAACGTATTTTCCCAGTGGAAAACGTGAACTGAGAGTAAAAACCTTTTGAACCGAGTACTAAAATAAAATCCACAATGTTTGCAATACAACACACACATATAGAAACACAGGACACATATAGAAACGAGTAAGCACAAATAGAAACGAAAGGTCCGTTGATGAATCGTCGATATTGGCCTTTCCATTTTGAATAGGCGGTCAACAAAGAAGCACTCAACTACACTTATAATTCCACAAATGGCACAGGATTAAATTCCACACGAACATCATCCTCTCGAGAGAAAACCACGAGGCCCGAGCTTATTCCATTGAACGGCCCTCGAATATCAACAATTGGCCAATCAGTGTTATATGAACCACAATGCCGAGCGGGTTATGCGGTATTTATTTGATGGCCAGAGATGTTTATTCACTTTTGCAATAGATAAACTTCGAAACGTGCGGGGGATGAAAAAGTAAAGAACTTCATTACCTGATGCCCTTTTCAAGCGGGTTACGTTCAACCCGAGAGAGAAGTATGCATAAACCAGAGCCTTCTTATCTCGTTTTACCGCTCTATTGATCACGTAAGAAGACTCCTTCTTCGCTCGTTCCACGACATGTTTTTAGGAGACGAGCGTAAATCGTTATTTCGAAGAAGGGGAACAGCTTTTTGAGTGGCGTCGCGTGATGAAGCCCGTATCGTTTTGCTACAATATTGTGATGGCCTTTGCTCTTTAGATGCCCTACACAAGATAAGTTGGTTCCTTCGCAAGCGAAAGTCCCCCCTTAGGTGTCTATCTTCGAATCTTTGACGCCTCATTTCCAGCCCAGGAGAAACCTCCTTCGTCCGAGAGCGAAATCATTACGGTATTTCTTCCAGAGAAAAAAATGTCATGAACGTGAGCTCGTACAAAGCTTACGCTTACGGTTCGATGTGTCCTGCAGACTCGATAAAGCGACATTAATTATGAACTCTTGCGAAACAACACGCTTTTCAGACAAAGAAGATCACAATTGTTTGGATCTTTCGAACAATGTCCGAAAATAAACGGACCCACTATAATCGTCGTAATGAATTAAGAATTGAATCAATCTTTCATCCCAGTCAAAGTAATAAAAAATGGAAGTGTGATTGTCTGAAAAGTCCAATTCGGGGCGAAGGTGAAAAGCAATTTTCATATTACTACATCAGGAACACTTTCGGAACAAGTGCCTGAATGTCCGTGAATCTGTGGTCAAAAAGTGACAAAAATTGTCGCATCTCCCTGAAAAATGAATGTAACGCGATGAAATTTGCAGAAAATGTTCCTTCAGTAAATGTGCAAACGTTAGGATCACACACCGAACTTCCGCTTAATCCAATTATATTTTTCCAAATCTCTGGGAATAAAGGCATTTCGACCGGTAGATAATGGTTCCAATTGTCCTCGATTGGTAAACGTTCGGAAGCGAACGCGAACGTCGGTTTGGAAATTCGACGTCAATACTGTGAGCTGAAAGTGCTCGATTAGCGCATTTATCTTGTGCCATGAAAACTTTTTGTCTAACGCGGTTGAGACGAGAGGCATGCAAAGAGGTAATGCGATAGATAAGATGGACAACCTGATATCTACCGGCCTGCGGCTGACTCGATAATTCTTTTTTTTCTTCCTTCCCGACGCCTGGCGATAACGTCTCGTGTCTCGTTTTCGACCTCCCCGAATCTCTTCGGAATTACCGTCCGTTTTCTTTCCTTCCGTCAATCGAAGCAAATAATTATCTTTCGTCGTCGTTGTAGCTGTCGTCGCAGTTCGTCGAGTTTGACTTATGTCAATTTATTACCTTACCGGTATGTATTGGGCACAGCACGTTCCGATCAGTATTAATAAACGGCTTGCAAATATTTAATGGATGTGGTTTTCCACAGTTTCAAGTTATCGGCTGACAGAACTGTCGTCCCGTTTGGTCGATTGGAATACCGCAGACGTCGCAGATTGGTATCAACGGCTGAACCGGTCGCCTAATCTCTTCTTCGTCATCGTCATCGTCGTTCTCGGTATTTCCTATCCCAATTCCCTTTTATTCCTATGCCGGCCGATAGGTAGGTGAGTTTTAAGAACTGTGTATTGATCGTCTACGATCTTGGACATTTTATTTTATTTTTCCCTTGCGAGGGTGTATTAAGTTTTTGATTTCTTCCGTCTATTTTATCCTTGCAGGAGAGTCTGGAAGTTGTAGTAACATTTTTATTTGAGAAATTCTTTTAAACTTTTTAATTACATCAATTATTTTTATATCTTGCATTTCTTTTCAACTTCCTATTATTCCCTGAGATAAGGTCTCTCATATTCTTTTGCTAATTCTAATTTATTTTACGTGGGTTCATCCCCACTTTTCCGATCTTTCTTTCATTTTAGCATTCTCCTGCATAGGAAAATATGGCGCCCAACGTAAATCCGTTTTAATTATTTTGGTTTTTTTGTAACTTGCATTTTGTTTATTGTCGCATTATTATTATTTTATAAAATAATAATGGCGGAAATTCTTCGGAAGAAATTAGTTTCCGAGCGCGAAGAATTGTTTGCAGTGTTGCAAAGTATTTATGACGCATTTAAGTCCGCAGATGCTGCTAATATTTTGAGTTTCCAATCGAAATATGATCGGACTAAGAAAATTGAGCAGAGGTTAGACGCTCTAAATTCCGAAATTCGGAATTTTAATTCTGATGTTGAATCTCCTTCGCTCGCTATCGAAAATGTCAAGGTAACTGTCTCATTTTTAGATTTGATTGATAGAGTTCAATCAAAATTTTGAATCTTAGTAAAATGGCAGCTAATCCTATTGAGGATGCAGGTAATAGGACAAATTCTGATTTAGGTTTTACTCCTCAACTTCCTCGAATTCCTCTTCCTTGCTTTTCGGGCCAAATCGAAGACTGGCTTGGATTTTTTTCGCTTTTTCAATCTCTCGTGGATGATGACCAGAGGATTTCTCCCGTTCAAAAGTTCCAGTATCTTCGAACCAGCCTGAAGGGTGAAGCTCTCGCAGTTATTTCCGGTTTCCCATTGGATGATGTAAGTTATAGCCTTGCCTTGGATGCTCTTAAACAGAGGTACAACAACAAACGTCGTCTTGCTAGCCATTTTATGAGCAAAATTATTGAATTCCGGACTCTACGTGACTCTTCACTTCCGGAACTGAAGCGATTTCTTACAGTTCATCAAACTTGTTGGAGCTCGTTGATTTCGTTAAGTATGGTTGATCCATTCGATTTTGTCAAGCTTCAGTTGGGACTCAATCATTTGGATACAACAACTCGTCGTCTATTCGAGCAGGAATATTCTTCGCAGTTAATTCCTACGTTCAGTAACCTCCTCGAATTTATCACGGATCTCAGTAGAAAGGAGGAGTTGATTGCAGCGGAAAATACCTCGCGACCCAAAGCGACAACTGTTGATTCTGGAGTTAGAAAACCTGAGGTCTCGAGGGTCTATAATATAGCGTGCAAAGAAAACACCGCTCGCCATACAAAACCCTCTCAGCCTCCGATGGTCTCTGCTAGGGAAAGTCGCCAGGATGCAGTAATCCAGACTTCCAGCGCCAGTGGACCAAATCCGGTGGTTTGTTGGAATTGTGGGGGTCCGCATGTATTTTCACAATGCGACGTGCCAAGATCGCGCCCGTTCTGTTTCCGGTGTGGTCGTAAGGGTGTAAGTGTCAATTCTTGTCCCGATTGCGTTCCAAAAAACGACAAGGGGAACCTGTCCTAGGGGTCAGCAGTTCTCCCATTCGTAATATGACCCCCACCACTACGTCTACCGAAACTCCCGCTCCGTTAACGCATATCGCTTGCCGCTCATCATCTACCGTCCCGTCTACCTTGTCGATTAAATCTACCGTCCCGTCTACGTTGCCGATTAAGTTTACCGTCCCGTCTACCTTGCCGATTATATCTACCGTGCCGATTAAATCTACCGTCCCGTCTACGTTGCCGATTAAGTTTACCGTCCCGTCTACCTTGCCGATTATATCTACCGTGCCGATTAAATCTACCGTCCCGTCTACCTTGCCGATTAAGTTTGCCGTCCCGTCTACCTTGCCAATTAAGTCTATCGATGTCGCTCTCTCGCCTCTATCGCTCTCGTCTACCGTCTCTTCTCTCTGCGTTCCCTTGGATTTTTCTGCCGTCAACCAAATCAACACCCTCACTGGTGAGAGTTGTGGAGAGGATGATCTATGGATCATTCCGCTGAAATTTTCTAACCCGTTCCTTACCGCTACCGTTCCCGCTCTTTATGACACCGGGTCGTCACTGTCATTTGTGGGAAAAATTGGCCTTTCGTCCATTGGGCTGAAACCTCCAGGAGAAAATTCCTCAGCTCTCACACTGGATAAGGCGATTATCGCGCAGATGGCTAACGGCGTGAAAACAACTATCTCCCATGTCTACCGTCTGAAGTTCCTTATCGGCTCGAAGGAAGTGGATTTTGAATTTCATTATTTGGAGTCACTTTCCTTTCCTATAGTTTTGGGACTGGACTTTATCAAACAAGTTGGAATAGTCACCGACGCTCCAAGGAACCGGTGGTATTTTTCCGATCGTCCAGACAACACCTTCAGATTCGTTCCGCCAACCCAAAACCGAATAACTTGTATTCCTGATCTACCGACTAAGTGCTGCGGAATCCAACAGCTTACCAGCCAGCAGAAGGTCGCTCTTGATGACATCGTCTCTCGTGGATTTTCGAGTTTGAAGGATCCTTGCGGGCTTACTTCCAAAATTTCACATCATATTGATGTAGGGTCCGTAAGTCCTGGTGGAAGCTGCCGTCTCCAGAATTCCACAGGTCGAGATGTCGGCCTATGGCATCCATCACAGCTCAAACCTTACCAGCAGACCTCAACCGCTGGGGAGGGGTGTGTGCCATGAAAACTTTTTGTCTAACGCGGTTGAGACGAGAGGCATGCAAAGAGGTAATGCGATAGATAAGATGGACAACCTGATATCTACCGGCCTGCGGCTGACTCGATAATTCTTTTTTTTCTTCCTTCCCGACGCCTGGCGATAACGTCTCGTGTCTCGTTTTCGACCTCCCCGAATCTCTTCGGAATTACCGTCCGTTTTCTTTCCTTCCGTCAATCGAAGCAAATAATTATCTTTCGTCGTCGTTGTAGCTGTCGTCGCAGTTCGTCGAGTTTGACTTATGTCAATTTATTACCTTACCGGTATGTATTGGGCACAGCACGTTCCGATCAGTATTAATAAACGGCTTGCAAATATTTAATGGATGTGGTTTTCCACAGTTTCAAGTTATCGGCTGACAGAACTGTCGTCCCGTTTGGTCGATTGGAATACCGCAGACGTCGCAGATTGGTATCAACGGCTGAACCGGTCGCCTAATCTCTTCTTCGTCATCGTCATCGTCGTTCTCGGTATTTCCTATCCCAATTCCCTTTTATTCCTATGCCGGCCGATAGGTAGGTGAGTTTTAAGAACTGTGTATTGATCGTCTACGATCTTGGACATTTTATTTTATTTTTCCCTTGCGAGGGTGTATTAAGTTTTTGATTTCTTCCGTCTATTTTATCCTTGCAGGAGAGTCTGGAAGTTGTAGTAACATTTTTATTTGAGAAATTCTTTTAAACTTTTTAATTACATCAATTATTTTTATATCTTGCATTTCTTTTCAACTTCCTATTATTCCCTGAGATAAGGTCTCTCATATTCTTTTGCTAATTCTAATTTATTTTACGTGGGTTCATCCCCACTTTTCCGATCTTTCTTTCATTTTAGCATTCTCCTGCATAATCTCCGGGCGTCAATTGTTTCGCACGCCGGTGAAAGCCCGGCTAGGCGGCAGAGGACCATTCGATGGTACGTAATTATCGTCTACGTGACAAGATCTACCAAGGATTACCGCCTGTCAAATCCACAGCGGCAGGTTCTCCGGAGATAGTGCAGCGGTTCGCTTCAGTCGAATGCCGTTCCGCATCAAAATGTCCTCGCAGACGGCGAAGCGCGATCCAGCTCTCATACGTGACGCTCGACGAATTTGCATTTATGACTTGACTGGCCGCGAGCGGCATGCTAACTGCGCTATAGCGGGCGGCTCCGCGTTAGAGATAATTGAGTGACATTAGAATGGCAATATGACGCTATATCGGGAGGCCCTCTTCTATACCGTGTGCGCGAATGCTGTTCACCGCCAAGAGAACATTTTTGACCCACTTCATTAGCTCAAAAGTCAATCGCAAAATCTCGTTCAGTTTCATTGCCGGCAGTTGGGAGAACAATCAACGCGTAGGGAGAGAGTGCAAATACTATTACTACAAGGAAGTTGGATAATAAAGACGAATACTATTTTGCCCTCGGTGCACATTCATTAACTTGAAGCTGTTTACAAGAATAAGCTGAAGCTAACTGGGAAAAAAGCGATTCATACATGAGAAAGCAGGAGACATTTCTACAAGATCAATAATTATCACTGGAATAACGTAAAAGATCGAAGATCGTTGAAAACAAATAACTAAATCCTTCAATAATCCTTACATGTAAAATAAAAACTCAGCATCAGCTTTCCGAAAAAATTCAAAATGATCCTATATACAAACACTATTATATACTTAGGTAGCCCTGAGGATGCCCGAACAGCTGAAAGTGCTCGGCCAGCCAATAAAGTATCGGAGAAAGAGTCACCTGGTTTTTCTCCCACTCAGACCTCTTGGACATCAAAAAATGCGAAGACAAGGAGAGAATAATCTTTTCGTGCCAGAAAAAATCTCCAAATGATTCTACAGATATAATCCATTCATTTGTGTCAATCATAAATTTGAAACCTTATGAATAGCTAAGGGCAAACTCCTTAGTGAAAATCATATTATAAATATTTTTATTTTTCTTGATTACTTTATGTAAGCTGAAAAGAGAGTATGGCGAGCATTACAAGTATAGAACGATTTCTAAAGCTTCACACATTGCCGAGTTATACCATCTTGCCAAATTCTTCAAATATTGAAAATTCTTCACAAAAGCTGCTCGGGAATCATTGAAGAGGACTATTAAAGCTTCATAAAATTCTCAAACTACAATGTCATGCCGAACTGAATAACATTTCTCAAAAATTACTCATAAGAGTGCAGTAAGTTGAGAACCTAAAGATATCGATCCAAGTTTACGTTATAAATGGAAGTATTGTAGACGGCTGTTACGTAGACGTCACACTTACAAAGACGTGAAAATTTATTTCAACCGGAATGTAGTGGAAAATTGAATAATGCGCATAGAACTGCAACTAATATCAATCAGGTGAAATAATTCATCAGCAACTTCAGAAGAATACCGGTCGCATATTATAAGTCCTCATCTCCTCTTGTACGAATTAATCATTCAAGGACCGGGTTGAAGGTGAAGCGTGCCCCTAAAACAGGGCTCAAATTACCTCCATCGTAAAAGATAAGGTGGCGTCATCCAATTTTACAACCCTTTGAGCGGAGTTTCTAAGTGATAAGTCGCTGACCGTATTCTTGTTGCGGCTCGCAAGAGTTTCTCCCTAAGTGGTCTTGGTTTTAGTTGAAAGGTTCATTTAAGCTAAGTAATTGAGCCGGCTCTCGGGTCATGATGCAACCAGATGGTCGGTCGAACTTCAAGAAGGTTGTAGGTAGGTAGCGAAGGAATCTTTGATCGAACTTAGTTCGGCTCCACCGCAGTCTGAGCGCCAAGGAAACGATATTCCGCACTATCCGATGTCCTCCTTCCGCCGAAGCGCGGCTCGTACCTTCGCTGGCGGAAGTCCGACGAATATCGATTATGAGAAAGTTGTCACAGCTCGGGGACCTCCTCCGCAGGCTTGAGCAGGGAGAAAGGCTAACGTCGGCGATGTCTGGTCGATAGACGTTGGGCTATCGGGCGGGAGAAGGGACCGAAGTGAAGTTTCACCATTACACGACATCTGTACTACAGTAATAACAATGCGGCCAGCGAGCCATGCTGGGGAATGGTTAGCTAGTTGGCCACCACTAGGGAATTACTGGACGAAATTATTCCAGAACACCGGCTACCAAATGGAATACCTACAAATGCATATGCACTCCTCCGGTGAGCGCGGGTTACCCGTACAGCGTTAATAAACCGCGAACTGAGTTACTCGCGGATAAAGATAGCAAGGTTTTCCCGGAATTCCATTTTTGTGGAACTATTCAACTGAAAATAGCTGTATATATATGTTTCTCGTATATTTACAACCAACAGCGGTTTATCGTAAGCATCCATAATTTATTATCAATGAGGCGAATTCCTCGTATAACTAGCAGTTATTAGTTCCTTGGTGTCGCCAAAATGTCTCATCGATAATCGATTCACACATTTAATAATACTCACATCACAACCATGAATGCAGTTTATACAATAATAAAATTCATTAACAGGACATCTAGGTCTTTTCTGCTCAATAATCAAGAGAAACGTTTCATATCTCATTTCAAACAAAGCTTACAGTCGGGCATTGGAGAATTCTAGTGGGTTTTTTTCAACTTAAACGTAGGAGTTTTCTTTACTTGGGTTAAATCATACATTTCATTGAGACAACTCAAATCTGAGGACACCGTTAGAAAAATCTTGAATTTTCCCACAGGAAAAGTTCCACATCCGACTTTTACTCCCATGTTTACGTAGTAAATGAAAGTAATGTGATCGTCCGGAGAGTTAAAATCGGAACGGAGGTGAATTTGGAAGAAATGTTCATAGTACTATACACTTTCTGAACCAAATGTCTGGATGTCCGTGTGTTTGCGATAAAAAGACACATAAAACGTCATATTTCCGTGAAAAATTAATGATACTCAATAAATTTCCAGAAAATGGTCTTCGTTCTGTTTTTATTTTTTTGTCAAGCAGATGACCCACTGAATATTTCAGAAGTGCGTATTTTGTGCTTTGATTTTTACAGGCCGCAAAAATCAATATATTTGAACGCTCAAGGTCTTGAAATGTTTGGGATGGCGATTGAATGACGCCTGAATTTTATCGCTTGAACACACATCGTTATTCAATTATTGACTATATTTTGATTTTTAGAGATCGCGAAAAAAATATAATCAACGCTAGGAGACTTGAATTTTTCTCTATGTCAGCTGAATGCCGTTCGATTTTTATTACATGTGCACGCCAGTAAAATCGGCAAATGATTCGGGAAAGGATTCGCTAAAGACAGCTTCAACCAAGTTCTCTATCACACGCACGGAAAAAAGAGAAGGGTTCGCCAGGGGATTGTTTGATGTATTTGTAACAACTGAGCCTTAGCCACTGCTCTTTATACCGAAAGCTGACTGAGAATCTCCTGGATTTATCGCGATCATCTTGAAATTAAACCCCTGGTGGACCAAAGTATCAGGTCATAAGTACCTGATGGACCTACGTAGCCCTGAAGATGCCCAAATGGGCGGAAGCTCTTGACAAATAGAAGGAACGATGGAGAGCCACCAAGTTTGTCTCCCCCTCACCCCCAAAACTGTATAATTATTCATTGGTGGTGAATTTTCGACAATCACTATACGGAAGGATAAAAGTTGAACAAAGCTGAGACGAGATGTCGCTTTAGGTGCGTTCTAGTCGAAGCATATTATTCACCAAGCACCAGCTTGCGAATCAACAGCTTTCATCGACCGTCTGAGACAATTTTAACGTTCCTTCGAAGATGGAGAGAAACCCCTGAACAGTCTCATTAGTGCAAGTTTACGGCAATTGCTATGCGCCTATAAGTTTCAAACTTGGCATACGAGCTCAAGTCGGTTCCTTTGTGAGGCAACGAACAGCGATAAAAGTGAGATGATACCACCACATAGGGTTAATAGAAGCGAATGTAGCAAATACCAGCGAGTCTCAAGTTACTGAACGAGCGGTTCCAGTTTGAAATGAATTAAATGAAGAACGAGTTTGATTTATCTTCAACATGAATAGGTATGTCGGATATCAGGCTCCAGACTCTTCCAATTTAAAGGGACTCGACAATTCAGGAAATAAATGAATATCGTCGGTTTCTGACCATGAACTCGGCACAACGGTCGATATCGTAAGGGCGATGAACGAGCTAATTTACTCATTTCGATGTTAAGACGAGAAGGGGAGTCGGAATCTAAAGACTGAAATAATGTAACGGTATAAATTATATTAACCAATTTTCATTCGAATGACGTCCTGAATCTTAATCGCAACGCCAGCAATTCTTACAAACTCCTTTAGCCAAACCGTTATCTTATAACGTCAGCACTTCTTCGTCAAGTTGGCCCGTCAAAATGAACAACGTTGAGTGCAGTTCAAATGAAAGCTGAGCTTGGAAACGTACTAGCATAATTTAATTTCAGCGTTGCCAGCGCGTTGTGTCTCGGCGCTGCCGAGTGTCAAAGTTTTCCTTCACAATTACTTCGTTCCTGCAATGAACTCGTTCCTTCTGATATACGGGAAACCGTCAACAGAATCACGACTATTTAGAAGGGAAATGTGGTCGCACGAAGCCCGCTGTCAAGTGCTTCACATAAATTGAGCTGAACTTTGTTAGCCAGAAGTGTTCTATTCAAATGTGCGTGCAGGAGGCGGAGAACGCATCAGTGGTAAGTTTGAATGGAAGAGGTCACCCTCGGCTGACTGGGAGAGCTTCGGTGCCGCCGTTGTATCTGCGGTTTCGGTCCGACAGTCGTGCGCGATACGTTGAAGCGAAATACGGGGGGAACAGAAACGTAAATTGTACCCAAGTTGTATAAATCTTTGAGTCGTAAAATATTAGTTTGTTTTTAAGAGATTTTTCCAAGATCATAAGCGATTTATTGGCGGGGACGGGTATTTTTCATTCGCCAATGCTGGAGTCAGGATTGTCGTGAGTATCGATTGGAACAAATGTGAACCGATAAACATTAGCCATTGGTTATTTCGTGCGAAACATCGGAGTACGCAAAGCACAACCAGACAGAGTTCGCGCAGTTCAAATATATACCCAACCATTCATTAAGGGGATGAGTCGTCTTGGAGCCCGAGCAGCATTTTGGCTAATTATTCAGTTATAAAATAAGCCATTGTAATCAACACTATAAAACTTGTTTACACGTTTCTGAAGAAACTATAAAAGAAACGAAAGAAGAAGAAGATGCTTGAAATTTGCACTGAAAATCAATCTTTATCGCTACCAAATCGCAAGCTCAACTTTAAGGTTATTATGAGGGAGGGGTTTACGAACGGGGGAAATTCGTATTTTTCCAAGGATTTTTTTAACAAAGGTGTGGATTTTGGTGTATTTGGTATAATAATAATAACAAAAAATAAAATTTAATTCAAAATAAAATAAAATTTGATGGAGTTAGTAGCCCAGCAAATTGAAAATCCAAACATTGTCATTCGGATTATAATAAACTTTAGGGGCTTTATTTATTTATTTTTTATTTTTTTATTTTTTTATTATTATTATTATTATTTTTTTTTTTTTTGTATCAATTTTCATATATTTTTGGATGCTGATAACGGGGTAAATAGCTCCAATGGTTCGCAAGTTATCGCATTTTTTGAGTGGCATTGTTTGGCAAGATTGTATAGCTAGAGACTTCCTTCAGCTATAAAAATTGTTCTATAAGCATTGGAATCCTCGTCATACACTCTCTTAAGCTGTATTGATTGGCGAATAATTTAAATTACAATTATATAATTGAGACAAATAATAATTAAATATACGATAGTTCCCAAGGAGTTTTCCCTAATAGTTATCAGATGTTGTAAGGTGGAAACACTCACAAATGTTCGGAATAGTTACGAACACAAATTGGATGACCTTCTTGCATCGAAATTGAAACAAAATAATAATTAACCTCTGTACATCCATTTGCGGGGTTTTATTCTGCTCGTGACCGTTTAAACGGGCGAATTTGTTCAAACGATTGCTCCCAAACTTAGAACAGGGACAACGTTAAAATAAAATACGTAGATATTCGGCTGTCGGGCTCTCAAAAGACACAAATTCAAGCAGCGTAGCGAAAAGAATTTCAAGGAGGTTTCAGTAAACTGTTTTCAGCTATATAAGATGATATAAATAATCGGATTAAGCTATCTTGCGTTATTTCGCGCTTCAAGTCCCGGCATAAACCAAAGAGGACTGACATTTTTACAGCAAAGCGCCCCAGCTTAGGAAGATATTGCTCTTTCCGAAGTAGCCGCTCTAAGCGATGATATTACGGGAATTCATCTTATCTCGCTTGGCACTACGGTGGCGCAATAACCGGCTTAAAGAATGGCGACGAGGCAAGGACGACGAGTTTAAGGTGAAAAGCGAATGAACAGTGAGAGACGGAACGCGGAAATTTTCTATGAGCGTCAGCAATAAAAGGCTTTTTGAAAAGGAAAAAATATCGTAGGACGCGAAGAAGGAAGTACTTTCAACTCTTCATCATCCATCGCTATAGCGGCGCTCAAAGGAAAACGTGAAAAGCCGCCTGAAACATCATTTTACGATCAAACGCATTTTCCGACAGCGAGTAACCAAAAAAAGTCATTGCCAGACGGAAGAAGGGCTCGGGAATTTTTATTTTAAGGGGATGTTACAGAAAAATTATACAACCCACGTTACGAGGACATAATACCGTTTCCTAAACAAACTCGGATGATTTAAGCCTCAAGCAGCGGATGCCGAGTACACGAGTTTGTAATAGGTCGATTATGGAGGAGGAGCGGGAGATGACCTTAAAGGCGAAATCAATTGGATTCGTCGGGCTGAACAGAAATTCAGAATCATCCTCGTAATACCGGGATAATTTCCTCAAATTAATTCACTTGATTTGAATAACAACGGAACGGCCTACAGTAAGATCGGCGTTATGTAAATCACGATTGCACGGTTGGTTTCGTTTCCAGAAAAATCACCAATATTAACTCGCGGAGAATAAAAAATGAAATTCTCGTTTTTGATGCTGAGATTTTTGCGAGTGGAACGTTGGTCGAGTCTATGGGCAACAAAACGTTCTCATAAATTCACGAATCAGTCGAGCGAGGCGCGATAGAAGAACGAGGGCCAAACGGTACGAGTATGAGAGGAAGCAGGAAGGCCCGGTTCCGCGGTAGACTAATTCCGAAGGCGAATAATCGGTTGGGCTGGCGGCAGTAGCCGAAAAAAAGAGATCGGAATTCGATAGGTGCCGGGAGAGTATCGACTATCGACATATGACGAAAAGTAAGTGCGAAAGAGAGAGGACATTCGACAGAAAGGAAGAGACGAGAACTGAAGGGGAAAAGAGCAACCAGCGTCCATCGAGGCGAGGAAAGTCAGGAGGAAACGAGCGATAGAACGGCAGAGACCCGCCGAGAGCCTAACACCGGGTCGATACATTGTAACGATGCAATGAATGGTCGACGAATGATTCACGATGAAAGATACCTACGATATTTACAACACCGACAGCGGGAGACCGAGAAATGTCGGGTGGAGGAACTGACAAATCGCATCACGTTTTTGACTGATCAAAACCGAATGAATATCCGATGGGGTGAACTGTTGGAGCGGGAAACCGATCCTTACGATATTCGAGAAACATATCCTTAATAAAACATATCCATATAATTTGAACTAAGTTCAATTATCATCAGTTCAATGAGGAGGCATCATGAGTATAAAATTAGGTGTACTGAACAATAATGAATATTAGAATATTAATTTGAGACAAAGAATCATTGAGAATAACTAAACAAAGACGAACTCAGAGCCAAACCTACCCAGAATTTATAAGCACTGGAAAGTCAGTATGATAAAAAAAAAAAAAAAAAAAAAAAACTTGTACCTAAATTTTACTAAGGGGAATTTCCATGACTTCAAGATACTGAGCGTTTTTCCGTGTGTGAGTCCGATATAAAGACTTATTACTAAATTAAATCGCTATACGTGATTTTCGCGAGCAAACCCAGTTTGAATAGGGCTGAGCTAATATTCCGTGTTTGGGACACTTCTAGTTAAGTTAAGTATTCTTTAGTTTGACTCTCGGCAGAAAATAAGCCGCAAAACACGGGTAAAGGGTTAGCATTCTCCTGTCTATTGTCAGCTCAAACATGCTGGCCGAACAGTTCTGCCTTCGTTCCAACTTTTCCAAGTAAATCGCTAAATATTGAACATAAAGCTATTTGGTGATTTTTGACAAAAAAAAAATTCCAATAGAACGGTAAGCAGAACTGGATGGCAGTAGTTAATAGGATGTGTTAAATCTACAGTAATTTATAATAATAATACAGCAAGCTTCACTCTGCTACAATAACGATCAAGCACTGAAGACGAAATTAAAAACTAGCGAGAGGAAAAATAAAAACTTGCGAAAAAATTGGAAATGCGTTTTTACGCAAGCCAAGGAAACAAAATCAGGTGTAAGCTATGAAAGACTCACCAGCACCACTTGGATTGGTGTAGTCCCAGCTGTCCATGTCGTTCTTGTAGACATTCAGTTTCGTAGGCTGCAACAGATAAGAAGGCAGCCGTTATCAATTTTTAATTTTATTATAATTTAATTAATACCAGTATGAATATTTAATACCTAATATCAATATGAATATTTAATACCAGTATGAATATTGAGCGGCCACCTTGGGCGCGTCGTATGGAGAACTTAAAGGAAGAAGCCATATCATTAGCTGGCCATACACGTTGGTTCATTCCCTTTAAAATCGCGGCAAGGGATCATTTCCTTTCAAAATATGATTTGAGTTAGAGGACATCAAAACACGCCACGAAAATCGGCAATTGATTCGGTAAAGGATACGCGGAAGAATTTTTCCGCTTACCACACGCAGGGAAAGAGGAAGGATTATCTGACGAGCCTTCGAACGAGTATAGAAAGATTTATAGCTTTGAAGAAAAAAAACTGGTTCAAAACATATTTCTCAACTTTTCAAACGTGGGTCACAAAAGCTGAAATGACTCGAGATCCGTTGAAGCCACCAACTCCGTTTGGTTCAATTCCATTCAGCTGAATCTGACAATAAAATAAATAAATAAAATACGAATTGAGTCCCCAAAATATCTTTAAAATTAAGGTGGCGATATTGCTTAAGGAGCCATCGTTAGGAGACCAAGAATTATTTACGGAGATCATTTCAAGAATTGAGATCAACAAGATAGCTCGGTTCGACAAAGCTGAGAAGATGCCTGGAAGATCTCGATAGAAATAGAAAGAATTGGAGAATAACTCCCTCAACCTCAACACGAGAAACATTTTAGAAACACAAGTCATGTTGAACGTAGATCGCGAAGAAGCGAATAAACCTCATAATGAACAGATCCGTCTCATGAATACAAATACAACGTCGGAGGCGTCCTTTTGGTTCTTCTCTCGGAGCTGAAGGAATCGCTGGAGAACATGAAGGGTACAACCGCCAAGCGGCGAAGCGCTGAATAATAATGAATCACCTCGCGAACCACTTCGATTTCCCTTCCTGTCATTTGCAACCCCTGAGGAAGGATGATTTTCTTCAAGTCACGAGCCAACTTGTAGCTCTGGCCAATGTTCGAGGATGGAACAATTTTCTTAATTATCACGAATTAGTGAGAAAAACAGTAAGAAACCCAACTCGCATTTAAAGCAGCAATTTTGGGCGGTAGTTGATGTTATGGTAATTCAACAATCTATGTCGTAAAGGTTCTACGGAGATGATGCTCGAAGGGGGGAAAATGCAAAAATCCTCTCACTACAAGCGGCGACCAGGAAAATCGCTAAAATGGAAATAACGCAGATGAATGGGTCTGTCACTTGCGCGATAAAAATCATCACCGAAGTTAAATGAAGAATATTACAAGGCCATGATTACATACCTGAGTATAAATATAAAAGTACTAGCCGCTATCGTGCGCATCGCGCCAAGTTTAGCCCAGGGGCTTCGCCACATGAACCCCCTATTCGCACGTGGTCCGGTTGAACAAATTTATAGTATTGGGAACATTATTCTTTCTATCCAGGGATTGTGAGGGGGAGAAAAAACAGGCGACTCATTCTCGACTCACGTCACCCTGATGATGCCCTAACGGGCGAAAGTAGTAGGTCAGAAAATAAACAATCGGAGAATGAGCCGCTTTTTCTCCCTCTCACAATCACTGGACATCGAAAAATGCGACGACAAGGAATAGAAGAATTCTTCTTTCTAAAATGAACTTTTCCAATGATACGGCCGAACAGCGCCATGGCCGAGTAATGCGAAAACCACATGTCGCTATGAACTGAAAATTAACAATGTCTCTCTAAATTATATCATTCCATGAATCCCATACAATATTAGCTAAAGAACATGTCGTTATTATATCGGTCCGGCCGAAATAACAAAACGAAGATCGAGTTATATAGAATTGGAACGTAAAGGGTCGAGACTCCATGGCAATTCTTTTGAAGGGTTTCTCGCCCCGAGAAAAACGAGAAACGTGCAGGGAGTAGCAAACCGATCAGGCTTTGGGCTCAAGGCGATGCTTAATCACCCGGGATAAGTATTACATCACGCACAAACGTGCGGGTTTAGTCCAAGACGGCGAAGGGTACAAAGAACTCGAATGATTGAACGTTGTCTTTTCCTGGTTACAAGAAAGTCCAGCTAGAGTTCGATTGTCGATCTTCGCATTTTCGTGGTTTATGAACTCTGGAGCGGTCGTCTGAGACGACAGAAAAAAAGGGAAAAACAAAAAGGACTTATGATGTAAAAGAAAACTAAACAAGAGAAAGTAAAAGGACAAAAAACAAAGAGGTCAAAAGGGAGGATTGAGCCATTGAATACTCTAATGCTGGGTTCACGTGGAGAATTTTCAAAGCGAGGAAATCAATATCAAAACTCGATTTAAGTCTCAACTCGATCATGTCAAACGCACGTAATAAACGCAAAAAAGAATAACGATTCTGGGAGATCCAAGAGCACATTTCCCTGGCAATAAGTGAACAACAAATTACCCGAAGAAATGAAGTAACGGCGGTACAGATTTGCAAGCCACAAGACCTCGTAAAGCTACTGGCCTTGTTACGCTGGAAAGAATAATAGTTCAACCCAAGAATAACTTGAACCCGCGAACGCTTCTTCTCAAAACTTCGGAAGATTTACAACTTCAAGAATACGCAACGGGTAAAGATTGGAGAGAAGCTTTTTGCAAGCGGCTGATACGAGCGATTCATCAGTCAGGAACCATAGTCACGCAGAAAAGCGGAGCAGCAATCATATTAATGTATGAAACCAAAGTTTTTCAACACTTAAAATCGGTGGATATGTATTAGAATATCTCCTCGGTAGAAGAATGTCTTCCCAATCACTGCTGAAAGATTATCTGGAACAGGGGCCGGCATCCACAGCCCCTACCCAATAATTAGCCGCCCGCGAAAAATCAAATGAGTAAATAGCGGTAAAATTAAATAAACCATAACGGAACATTAGGCTTCAATTTACAAGAATTCGTGTATGATCTAAAAGAAAATTATGATAATTTTCAAGTAGTATAGGAATCTCGCCATAAAGCAGATATGGAATTTATCCCAAACCAAGCATACAATTCTTCAAAGATCATCAGACAACTAACGGAAATATTCCTAGTAATGAACGAGAACGTAGCGGTATATTCTACACGAGACTTCATGCGAAGAATGAAATACTTGCTCAACTCGGCGGAAGAGCTTGCAAGGGAATGTTCGCCTTGTCGAATGCAAAATTACTCGCAACTACAATGGAACGTTGTATAGAAATGCCGTTAATCCGCTCGATGTCGAGCACCTCACTTGGATGGGCGCGATGTAACAATACTCGAGCCTAGGAGGCGGAACCTTAGGCGATTGAAAAACGGAGACGTCACTTACACGCGAACACAACAAGATGTTGACGAGCAAAGAGACACAGAACATCCCGCTTATTACGTATTAAATAAAAGGACCAAGACACGGCGTATAAGATCCTCTTACGTAGGCCTTCAAGAGCAGAAGATTTATTTCTCGTCAAGCTCCCAACTCTATACGTTGCCTATGGGTAAATTTGCAATCCAACGTTGAGCGAAGCCAACAGTAGGTTCGAATAAATATCTTTCAATCACAACTTCTACCGAATCGGGTTTTCCCGTAGAAGAAGTATGTTACTCGAAAGTTGGGTCGAGAGGGGAACGAAAATGAAAATAATAGATACGTGTCTTATACTACAACACTATAACAGCTATATCCTTGAAATTTTCAACAAAAATCAATCTTGGTTTGGCTCAATCTGGTTTCAATGACTCAACTCATTCACCAAATCGCTAAATCAATTTTAAGGTTTTTTATGGGGGGGAGGGGAATTGAGAGGGAGAAAAAGTAATATTTAACTTTTATGGTTCACAAGTTATCGCTGTAAAATTTTCGATATTTTCAGAAATTTGAATTGAGGGTACAACTCGAGAATTTTCGGAGCAGCTGTAATCTTAGGAGAATCGTTCAATTTTTAATTTAAAAAACAAGATAAATAAAAATTATCTTTACTGGTACGTTGTCCCATTTAATTACGAATCATTAGGTGGAAACGTTAACAAATGTTTGGAATAGTTACTATCGCAAATGGATGGTCTTCTTGATTTATAATTGAAGACAAGTAATAAAAAACCACTCGACAGTCAATTGCAGCGTTTTTTCGCTGACCTGAGCAAGAGAGGATTATTCATTGAATGCCGAGTCCTCCCCTTGGCGAGAGGAGTTAAATCCTCGCCTAGCCAAATGTATTAACTAATGTAATTTAGATGGGCTAACCAATTAGCTAGAAAGAACGTACGCATTAAAACATCAACAATGAACCGTGAAATTCGTTTCCGAGATTGTTTCTAATCTTGTCGACTGACTCACGGTTCCTCCCGAAGATAAAAAGTTTACCACGGTTAGCCGTATCCCCCTCAAACATGAGCATTGAGAACGAGAACGATTGAATATTTTATGCAATTGATATTAAATAGAACATCGCAACATGAAGATCACGAAATGAGACTGCACAAGCCAAAATACCGAACTCAATGTTAGCTAGACTAGATCATCAGCCGTTTTGACGACCGCAAAGGGAATACGTACGCTCGTCGTACGTCAGTATTCCAAAATGGGATTTACAAAGGGAGCATCCCGCAACTCTCACCGTAAATCAACCAAGGAAATTCAAACCGACCGAGTTCGCTGCTATTGATTTTCGAAAGGGGTATCCCGAGCATCGGGTAGCCTATCCTGTGTAGGTGCCATCTATTACCGGCAAACCCCCGCGGGGGTCAACAATGTGACGCAGGTGCGACAGAATTATGTGACAGCCAAACCGTACCGTAGTCACTTCGGGACGTGAAGCAGCGAGGCCTGGAGAAGTGATATTGTTTGCTGCTCCTTCACTCATTACAGAAAACAGTGAAAGATAAAACGGCCCGATCGAGTGGTAGGGATTGCAAATAGAAAGGCGAGGAAACTCAACAACAGCTGCTGAAGACTTTTGGGAACAGCTTGGGGTTTATTGGATAGCGTCCGTCGTTCAACGTAAAATCATCTTCGGCCGAAATGATCCGAATAATCTTCACGATGAAAGGACGCTATATTGACCAGTTGGGAGAGCGAACTCGAAAAACCCCATTCGGTTGACGTTGATTAAGTAAAAACACCGCAAATACTTGGACAGTAGTTCATTATTCCTTTGCTTCAACAAGAATGCCATCATTGCAAACGATCAAAAATCTCGAAAAACTCGCACAAACGCGCTAACTCATGAACCGTTGAAGCAATTGACTCCGATACGACGATCCAGCGGCTCACAATCCATATACATTTATATCAAACACACCTGATTCGAAAACCTTGGAGAATACGAACTTTTCTCTTTCAAAACTCCTCGAAAATACCCATCAAATTGAGGCTGCAATTTGGTTAAGAAATGAGCCATTGTCAGGTCATGAATGATTTTCGGTGAAAATTTCAAGAATTTAGCTATTGCAGTTACTCATAAAAGCTTCAGAAAAAAATCTGTCCGTCCACCGTCCGCAGTCAACACCTTTCTGACGAAACCTTTTTCAGATAAAGGTGTACCTATTTAGTATCTTTTTTTTTCTTTTTTTTTTACGCTGGATGGAGCATTACGAGATCGATAGCTATAATGGTTCTCAAGTTATCGAAGCGTGTATGTGTAGAATTATCGGGATTTTCAGAAATTCGCATGAGTATCAACTTGAGAATTTTTGGAGCTATAAAAATAGCTCTATACTAGTTGGAATGGTCGTCAAACACTCTTCAACGGTAATGTTGGAGGAATAATTCAACTTTTAATAGATGATTAGGAAAAATGAAAATAATGATGATCACGAAATCACGATAATTGCTGCGGAGTTTTCCCTTGCTGAAACACTCATAAAAATATAATTGAAGCAAAAGGAATAATAAACCACTGTACAATCATTTTCAGCGTTATTTCCACTCGTCAAAACTTTTCCCCATCAATTACTTAATACGAAAGTTAAACCGAAGAAATTACCACATTTTGAACGCATGATTGAGTGCATCACTTTAGAATGATGTACTCTATCTCGATCTATTTATCTATGCACCGATCCTTGGTATAGAGCGGATCGATACAAGTGTAAAATGTTGACTCACATTACAACCGTACATATTTCAGGACTGTCGTGCCGTTAGATACGGAAACATTGAAGTCACGAAAGTCGATCGTTGATCTATGACTAATTTAAACTAGCCGTCCACGGCATTAGAATATTAATACCGATGGAGCAGAGCGTACGGTCATCAGCGATGCAAGAGAGGCAAACTTGGAAAATTATAAGTTTGAGTCAGTGATCATCGAGCATAACAGATCACGATGAGTACAATAGCGTAAAGACAACAAAGTTCCAAAAAAAAATATCTGGGTCGCCATACTCCCCTCACTTCATTCTCTACAAAGAAACTTTCTCACAGTTGTCAGCGAAGTTAGAAGACCAACAATTCGGGGCTGAGTAGTAGTTAGAGAATGTAGTTGAAAGCTGATTTTAATAGTTCTGGTCGCACACCGTGCTTCCGCGTTATTCTCGAGTTTCGTGCGGTTTTCCAATAATTTCGCTCAATTTGGCAACCTCACCTCCTCCAATGAACGAATTTATGAACGTATCATAGCGTCATTCCAATATATTTATACAAGAGATTATTGCTGATTATCACTGCGCGGATTTGTCCTTTCAAATCACCTCAATAGATCGTCCAGTTCGAGCGACTTCATTGCCTCTGAATTGACATGGCCCATAAAGCACTCGTGATGAGGAGCTATTGTTAATATCATAATCGTTCGATTTGCAAGGCTAGAGTGACTACATAGAAGTAGTACCATCTATTATCGCCACTTTTCCAATATAGAAATTTAGTCGACAAAACATTTTTACCAGAGAGACAGAGGATAATTTAGGACGAATATTGCGAATGAGCTCCGAGAGAGCTAGACTGGAATTTCTAGTTGAAAGTCAGAGGAAGAGAGAGGCGCATCTTTCTTGGCGAAATGAGGGAACTCAAATCCATAGTTACGCAAAGCAAAGATCAGTGTGGAAGCGTCATTCATCATTCCTCCTTGATGAGATAAATATCATCCAAGGGAGAAGCCTTCAACGATTAACGCTTCCCAAGTTACTTTAGGAAGTAATTCGAGAGAAAGTTGGAGTGAGTTCACCAAGAAACTCGACCCGCCTGCCTGTCAGCCGTCTTTTCAAACTGGTTTAAGTAACCAACCGAATGATAACGCGCGGAAACGTCTGCTTCAGAACAAAGTTGATGGACCATGTAACTGAGAGTAAGTTTGAATTAAACTCAAAACCTGATAGGCCTGCGAAAAAAGGAGAAAAAATATACTGAGATGGATATACTTTCAGAACTGACAAGACGATTGCGAATAGTATTTTTTTTTTTCATAAAAAATAAAGGGACGGCTATGAACAGATGAGGTAGCACAATCCAGTAAGGTAGTCTAGTTAATAGGGATGGTGGAGAGTATTGGTTACTTTGTAAAACATACGCATCTAATGGTTACCTACATAAGAATTGTAAATTGTGGTTTCTATTAGAGACGTGTGATTTTACAAAATAACCAATTTCCACGGCTATCGTGGAAAAACACCGGCGCAAGCAAAAACCCCCTATTGTGTATGGATATAATGGTTATGCTACGTTCGAACGACCAGGTAGTAAACTGTAATAACCGTAATAACTAATTATAACTGTAATAACCATAGGTTTATAATAGGTAAACCTATAATATATAATTCATGGATTGCTCAAAAAATACTCTTTAAAGAAGGGATGTCTGTGAACCTGGTTTTAATTTGTATCATCAGGTAAATAATTCAACTTTTCATTAGATAATTGAGAGCACGTTCATCAATCGTAGATAAATCTTAGCTAAACTAGAGTAACAAGCAGTTTTTAGTATACTCACTCATGAGAAAATTGCTTGGTGGCTCAAGGATAGCTACGATTTATCTACGATTGATAAACAGGCTCAGGAGACTAAAATTAATTAAAATCACGAAAACTGCTCAGGCTTGCCAATGTGTTTGCCCTCAGTTACCACTTTCTTGTTTGATGGAAACTTACACAAGAGTTTCGGTTAGATATCATGAGGAGTCGATGGACTTTCCATATCCTTATGGAAGCAAAGAAATAATGATGTTCTGTACTATCATTTGCAGCGTCTCAGAACCCATGTCGTAACCCTAACAGTATTAGTAAGTGAACATTGTACGATTTGGAGCCAGAAATAGGAAAACAGAATGCGAGTAAACCGGAAGGACGGTTACCCTATATCTAAAAATTGATCGTCGTGCATTATTAACTGTCCGTGCTCACAATAGATCGCCTAATAACGAGAGAGCCTAGTGTAAAGGATGATGTCGAGCTACAGCGTTACCTAGCGCAATGAATGAATCAAGATACTATCACGGATTCATGCCAGGAAGATTTAGTTTTCATTCCCGAAAAGAGCAGCGTAGTTCTGGAATTCGTCAGAAATATGCGAATAACGAAGGTCGATGCGTACGGAATATTGACCCTCCCCTCCTCCAGTGATCAAAAGAAGAAAAAAGGATATCCTAAAAATTTATGAAGTCCTCGATTTTTCCTCATTTTTTCCATCCCGGCTACACTGCATGTGAAATTCAAATGAACAATTGAATTAGCGAGATAGGCCACTAATGAATTGAAACAAGCAGCACGTGCATAGACCATCTTTTCTTCGAATGGAATACATATATTATTGACAAAGAAGCCAAGAACATTGATCGGCGCGGGCGAGAGGAACATGAAAAATTTAGTGTCGCCCCTGAAAACGCAAACGCGAGCAACAAGTCAGTAATTTTTCAAGACCCCTCGCAGAGCTACCCGAAGAGAGGAAAGTATATTTGTACACTCAGAGATCGCTCAACAAGAGTATATAACGTTAAATTGCATTTTACAGTTGGAACATCATATTTTATCAATAGATTTATCACGATTAAAAGGTTAAATATTACCCATTTGATCGCTCTCACGTGAGAGAGAACGGAATAGCTCATGAAATATGGCGTGAAATTCGAGTGGACGGATATTAAATTAGTTAAGAGGAGTCAGTCCGAGTAGAATAAATTATAGATGGAGCGGCGCAGTTGAGTGTAGGGGTACGATTATAGTGGACCTGCTTCTTCGCCGTGCATTTCATCGTTACGAGCTCAAGTACGAGCGTGGCGCACCTGTCTCCCTGCTTACGGATTTTTACCGAGATGAATTATTGATTCCGGTTTCTCGCACAGGTTCACGCATCCTGATAGCCATAGGGAACAGGGAGCTGAACGACAGTTAAAACCGCAAACCTGCTGGAAGCTAGATTTCCGAAACCAACAGAAGGTACCGAAGGAAAAATGAACGAGCGAGCGTTAAAAGATATTGATTTTTCCTACTTAAGATACACCGCTGTACAGTTCTGTTTTTAATTTTCTCAAGTACTAAACCTCTACATTCACGAAACTTATGATCTGCCTGTTTCGCACTATACTTCAGTCTCTATAATAAAAAAAAAACTGGAGCACTCTATTACTTGGAATACATATCGTTTTCATCTTATGACTCGATGCGGCAGTGGAACGACGTGTCTCTGGTTTCATTGAAATATTTCCAACAAACTATTTGAATGTAAAAAAACCATTCATAGAGAAACAAAGAAGAAAATTCAATTTACGCACACACTACGCCCGTCAAGCCAAGCGCATCCCAGAAGCGAGAGACAATTTATTTCATGAATTACAAAACATTTTAGATGAGATATGAAACAACGCGGGAGAAAACCGAGAGGAATGGACAATCAGAGTAGTAAATGTGACAAGCTGCTGGCTACCGTGAAATGAAAAAGACCAACGAAATGGAGATGGGTTGTTGGATGCCGGATTTAATGCGGTCGTAAGTGAGAGAGCGTACGGTTAGTAGTTAAAGCCCACGAGTTAAACTCGTTCCACATATAGCGTTGAAGTTCTTCATTTCGAGCAAGAAAACGCAACATTCGTGAAATAAAACAGAGAAATGAAAGTGAAGGAGGGCGGACAAAATTTTTTTATTATGATGAAGGGGAAAATATTTAATTAGTTTTCGAAATATGCGAGCAGCAAATGAAGCAGAATGGTTTGAGGGTGATAGTAAAATTAAACTACTTTCCTACACTAGCCGCTGGAAACCTACCAGCTTACCAACAGAATATTACTCAAGAATGTAGATCCACGCATTGGATTCAATAAAAGCCCCGATTTCAGGTTGGGCAATGATAGATGTTTTAGCATCTACTGACAATAATTTCCAGGCTAAAAATTCCATAACGCAGGTGAATTGACCCAATTCGGCTCTTCATAACTCAAAAGTTAAGGAACGGGAGCAGACCATCGTCACGTTTTGTATGAAATAAAAAAAAAATGGAGTATCAAATGGTGCAATCACTACACTGTCACTAACAATTTTTTTCCGAGGCGTATACACGAGATCAAAGGATGAATAATGCAGGCGAGGAGATCGACGAAGCAGCAATAAGAAATGTGAAGGATTTCTCAGAATGTAATACTACAACAGAGATAAATTAGGGTAGCACTTCTCAGCGAGAAAGCGAGAAACAACAAGACAAAGCAAAGGAAAAGGTCCAGAGGGAAAATTTTTTAAAAGAAAAAGGCGAAATGAGATTCAGCGGAGAGGGAAAGAACAAATCCGTTTTCGAGACAATTCAAGTAGCAACATATTAAAATCTCAACGAGTCACGCAATCTTCCAAAGGAAAGCGAGCGCTGCACATCAGGAATTCAATTCGGATCACACCAATCAACCAAGCTATTTTTCATGCAGTAAACAAGATTCGATCCCATATCTCTGAATTTTTTATTCGGTCTAAAACAAGGAGGGAAAGAGAATTCGACGAGCAAATAAGTTCGGCTGGTAAGGTGAAACATTTTTATCGAACCGATCACGCTAACCAAATCAGAAAACGCCAAGTTGTACAATGGTTTACCATTTCCATAATTTCTGTTTTCATCATCGCTCGGGAATTAGCTGTCATGAACTAGTTATTGGTCACCAAGCCTGGTGAACTAAAAAACTAATCCACCAACCTACTACGTAAGACCTGGTTTTACTTGAAAATTGACACGGTCTGAGGCATTACCAATGAGCTTTGTTTCGCGGTGGAAATAAAAGTACATGATTTTACAAAGTAACCACAAAAAATAACTATCGGCCGTTCAGGCATCTAAGGCATACAATCTTGCCGCCGAATTTCATAAAATCTCACTAAAGCTGCAATAACTCGAGAACTATCAAAACTATCGACTCCGTTATGGTCTTGTTCGATTCAGCGTCCAAAAACGTGGATAATTTGAAACAAATCAAACCTTAGCCCCAAAGACCTTCGCAAATACAAATCCCCCCTTGAAATCTCCCATAATACTCTCAAAATTGAGGTAGTAATTTAGGTAAAGAATTGATCATTGTCTGGCCAAGATTGATTTTCGGTGAAAATTTCAATTATGTAGCATTATTTACAGTTTCGTCAGAAAAATTTTGACGGCGGACGGACAGAAATTATTTGTTTATTATTCAATAATAAATCTGTGTAATCGCAAAAAAAAAAATGTTGCATCTCCATCGCAAAATTTAATGTTTTACGTTTCAAAAAACAAGTCTGTCCGCCGTCTACACTTCTTTGACGGTTATGTATAGTAGCTAAATTTTTGAAATTATCACAAAAAAATTTTTGGACTGATAATGAAACAATTTTTCAGCCAAATCGCTACCTCAGTTTTAAAGATATTTTATGGACGAACGCGAGGTCGATAATGGTACACAATTTTTCGCAGCTTACGTGCAGCACGCGAAATTTGCCATAAGGGTATGACTCGAGGATTTTAGGAGCTATAAAAATTGGTGTTGCTCATGACAAATAAAATGGTTTACAATTTTGGTCCTCTTCCAGGTGCAGCTATGCGGAAAATAAGAAAATTTCAAGCGAAAACGGAGCCAACCAGGCTTACTTAATCCAATTCCGCAGCGTTTTTAATTCAAGCTATAGAAAACGGAGAACTAGAATTATTGTGAGTTTGATCGGATGACTCACAACAAGGTAGGCATCGCAGTTTGAACTCTGGAAAGTAGGGTTACCCAACGTCGCAAGATTAATTAGTCCATTTAGCGTAGCGGTTAATTTGTGTTACGAGTAATGAGCCTTCAACAAGAAAAGCCTCGACGAGCAGCGAGCAATTATTTAAAATTAGGGTAATCGTTTAAGCCTGCTACGGATTTCTACCAACGCTCCTATCAACATCGATCCTTAGTCGGCCCGAAATTGAACAGAACAAACCATTAACAAAGGACTGCAAAAAATATGTAAAACTAGAATCGGTGACGTTGCTTTTGTCGAAAGAAGTCCCCGTCAATCGACTGCAGCAATAATTATCTCAAAGCACCAAGTCGAGAATCTGCGATTCGGCGGCGGCGGAGAGAAATAAACCTCGTTCAAAACCGACAAACGAATAGGGGCGAAAAAGCGGTTATGTGCAAACTCAAGCTTCATCCGTCCGGAACAACAAATACGCGGTTGCCTTCCCATGCTCAACACAACGTTCAGCCTAGAACCAACCAACCGCCGCCGCAGCTCTTTCATGACTCGGCCTGTACTGTCTCTTTGAATCCGTATGCTACTCATTCCACAATGCCTATTCCCATTTCAACAGTATTCGCAGCAACCACGCCTCGGTACACTTGGCCTTCATACTTCTGCTTCCTGCTAGCCACGTATACGCGTAGTACGCGAATCACATACTTACGCACACGAGCTCTAAAAGAGAGAAGAGAAAGGATCGAAAACGAGGCACTGAAGCGGACAAATCGACATCTGCAAAGGCTTCGTTCGCTGAAAAGCATTATTCGGTTGAATTTCAATGGAAGGTACTTCGACAAGGCGACAGCTACCTATCCGTCGACGGCCCAACAAGAGGAAAAAAGAATAAAACTTAATTCGCGTCTAAAATATTTTGAATTGCGTTTCAAGGTATGACATTAATTAGCCTTGTCAAAAATGATTCATTTAAGACGAGAAGCAGGCATACTAACAATTTTGACGTTTTTGGGTTTCCTCAATTCCCCAAAATAACACACTCGCCATCAATACAGAGATTTTTTCTTTAAGCCTTTTTTTCTATTGTTTATAAAAAAGATTATAGAGTTTTGACCACTATGTAACGCCACATGAACGAGGATTTCACCAAAAAATGAGTTGAGTAAGCTATGTAACAAGCAAAAACCTTTGTTTCCGCTCGTAACATTGCTCGTAGGCGATGCATGTGAATTCCATTCCATGTGAAATCCACCATTAATTTTCAAACTAAAAATTTAACCATTTATCAACCATTGTAATTGAGATATAATCGGAGATAACTCGAGAGTTCTTGGAGCTATAAAATCGTTCTATACTCCTTGGAATTGTGATCAAACAATTTCTTCAATTGCCGTTAGGCTAAAAATTCAGCTTTTAATTTGGAAATTGAGAAAAATAAAAATGATTAAAATTACAATCGTTGCTACGGAGTTTTCCCCTATAGTTACCAATCTGTTTTTCGGTGGAACGTTCACAAATGTTCGGAATGATTACTATCACAAATGGATAGTGGAATAATAAACCACTGTACAATCATTTGCAGCGTTTTCTTATTGAGTATTCGGATTATATACGCGTTTGAACGTAAAACATCAAATTTTGAGCAGTAGAAAAACACCGGTAAAAGCAGAAACTCTCTAATATCGCTTATCAAGGGTCTGACGGCGTTTCACTACCGTAATTCGTTCGGAAGCGTTTATCGTTGCTCTTTCAGCTTCTAATGGCTCGAGTGAAGGCAATTACGGTAGACAAAATACCCATCTCTGAATAGAATAAAGCTCGTAAGACCGTTCAAAGCTGATTCGGAGCAGCGAGGCTGTATCGATCAAAGATTAAAGTTGTGGGCGTGATCCTTCCGCTTTTCTAACCGCAGATGTCAAGAGTAGTAATCGAGAAAACATTCGCAGCTAATACCCGAAGTTAAAATGGGATTGACGATGTTAGAGAAACACGGGGAAGCCAGAGGTCGGGAAGCTCAATGGGTTCCTTCAAAAGAGAATGGAGCGGAAAAGGTTTCTTCAGTTACGGCAGAAGATAATATCAACACGGTTTATTCAACCACTTGGGTGCCAGAGTTCGCGCACAGCTCTAAAACAACGGCAGATCAAAAGAGAAGACCATGCTCGTCCGGAAGTTCGCTTTGCCAAGAGACACAACATAATACGAAGATAGGTTGATAGTGAGAACGCATGCCAACAAACAGCGAACCAGTTCAATTAACGGAATAGCTGGTATAACACGACTCGAAATAGAAACAACATTGAATGCTTCGGAAGTACTGCGAGTAATCCATAATTCGCAAACGCTTGATTGTTCACATTCTCAGAGGGAACGCATTCTGAATACTTCATCAAATTAGATTGATTTTACACGAAGATACCTGTTGAGATTTCCGAGTGAAGTAAAACGAACATTTACCACAATTTCGCATCCATTCCGACTTGCACTGGAATGAGGATTCATATACTTCCAATTACTAAGTAAACGTGGAAGTAAAAATACCAAAAGGCAAGGAATCCGGGCTATTCAGAAGGTTCTATCTACAACTCGAAATGCGAGTTGCTATTTTAATTTCGGAGGCAAACGGAAAGGCAAACAAACGAACAAGAAACCAAGATCGTACGACAACATCTTGAAGTGCGGTTAAGGGAGAGAAATACCAGGCAACTTCTTGTTTTGTTTTTCTAATAGTTGCCAGAAAAGCACTGTTGCCTCTTCAGCATCATCATCTCTTGGAACCATTGCACCACTCAAAAAATACGACATCAAGAAAACGAAATCAGAAATATCTAGAACGCATATGAAAGGAGACAGTTAGATTTCGAAATGAAAAAGCGTTTAACCGAGCGAAGACGAACACAAGGCTTCCGCTCTGCTTTGCAGTCCTGGAAGCAAAACTGGTACCAACAACGTAGTGTCCAATATCCGGTATGCTTGGAAGTCCGTAAGAAAATCGCGAAGAAAGCGGTAGAAAGGAGGAAATAGGTTCGCTTCATCTTCCTCAAGGTATTTCCTTTGCAGAGAGAATCCCTTTGCTTCGAGTGCTCCGCATGCCCTCACACTGGTCACCCATCGGGATTTTTACCGAGCTATCAAAAGCGAAAAAGGAATACGTGAGTAGATAGCCGTAGTGCACAAACGGCGCGGATACAGAACTAGTGCGATGGTATAACATTAGGAAGGTTAAGAAAAATAGAATTCTAAATCAAAGCGCAAAGATGCATGATTAATGATAAACTTTACGTTCTGTGACCCGCGGGTATGGAAGCGTGATTTCGATACCAAATGTAAGAAAAAGCGGTAAAATCGTTGGTAAGCGAGGGTATTTTTGTAGTCTAGCTCAAGTCAAGAAGAGATCAATTGATCAAGAAAGAGACTGAACCGTACTCCCTGGAGCCAGGGAACATTTTTCAAACCCGCAGCCAGATTTCATTGACGCATTTCCAGAAATAATTAGTCCGGAGAAAGTTTTTTTTTCTCTCTCTCTTTTTAAGAAGACCTTCAGCCGCACCCCTCGGCTAAAGCTTCTGATTAATCGAATTCTCAGGTCGAAGTGAATAAACGTTGGGTCTTCGAGACCGAAACGTATTTATTTAGGGATAAGGACGGAAAGCTGTAATTAATTTCCCCACGTCGACCATCAAGCAGGTCAGGATGATATCGCCAATATCGAACTCGATCCACTCCATTCGAGACTTTCAAACGAAAAAGTGGTGGAGAGAAATTCATTCGCGAGAGCTGAAAAATTCACGATTATAATTCAGAAAAAAATTAGTCATTCAGATAACGACGAGCACTTGGGATAGTTTATTCCAGACTTCCAAATGGATCTCGAAAATACACTATACCCCTCACAGAACCGACGTTAGGAAAACCAGCCACTCACCGATGCAGGCCTCATGATATTATATCGTAGGATTACAGATCACTCGTACGAGACAAATGTAGTGTTGAGCAGCGGTAAGAAACAACATCTGAATGAAAGCCGTTGCATTTGGATTGCAGAGTGAATTCTTCTTAGAAGTTCTAGATTCCATCATTATAATGAGAGAAAATATTAATATTAAAAGAAAATATGCAAAACGCCCAGTTCAAGAGAAATTTTCAAGGGATTAAACACCAGGTCAATGCTTAGACTCTTTTCCAAGCTCATTGGATTTTATCGACTATCGTCCCAGCTACGTGGACCTCTCGCTTCTGATTTTGGACTTTCAGATCTTTCCTAGTATCAAATATTCAAATACGAATTGGAATTGGCTTCGCCAATAAAAGGTAAGCCCCGTCTCCTCATTGCTTATGTAACAGCTCAAAAGTCAGGCTACTGGAATGCCGTTGAGCATTGAGAGTCAAGAGCGAGAAGAGGTAAAGAAGAAAAAGTTGGCTTGAAATTAAACAATCCTACTGAGAAGCATTACTTCTGAAACGATATGAAATGAGGCGCATGCCCAAACTAATATTCAGGCAACAGTAAATTATATAATCGTTGGTCGAATAATGAATAATTCACTACTTAATCCGTTTATACAAAACTCGATGGATCTGGGTATGTTACACGGATCTGTTAGCAATTCTATTCAATTACATTCTTTCCCCCTTCGAGAATCGCGCCAAAGGACCACACCATTTTTAAAATCATTATCGTCAGTATACGTGTAATTTAATGATATCATAAATTTGAAAGAAGTTTAATCATGCAGCATCTTCTAACGCGCCAATATTCGAAGATTTAATGTTTGAAGAATATCAAAAATAACGAGGACAGATTTGTATAGCTTAATTGATTGGTTGTTAGGTACGTGCTTTTCATGAAATTCGCCACTAAAGGGATACAACGGGCTCTCTTAACTTCCATGTAGGTAAACGTAGTAAATTATTTTTTAACTCAACCCACCGCTCTGATTAGGCTGACCAACAAATGAGCTTTGCAAAGAAAGATTTTTCGGCGAAAAAAACTTCATCTTGAAAGTTACGCGCTATTTTCATCAAAAATCATTTGTCGAAATGACAGTTTCTCGAATATGAAAATTAAGGTTTGAAAAAGGAGTCAATTCGGGTGGATCGAGGTTGTAAACAAAAGTGGAAAAATGGCAGCACTGTTTGGCGAAAGTGTATGAATTTTATCGAGACGATTTTAGTTGTGAATGATAGTGCTGGACTTATTCTTATTCCGGTGACAACGGGTTGACTAACAACGCGATCTGCAGAAACCGGCCCTTGAACATCGCAATGGCTGCGAGGAGAGGCATCTATTTCAGTAAGTGCACAGATTTCATTAAAAATATTAAACTAAAAAAAAAATTTCCAAAACCATAAGGAAATAGAGGAGACAGCTTACGTCTCTGGCTAATATAGACTGTGGTAAGCAATCGTTTCACATCGCCCTCAGAATGCACCAAGAGGCGAAAATATGCGTCTAATATACAGAGGCTCGAAGAATGGTCTCAAATCATGAAAAATACGTTAAAAACAGCAATATTATTGGAACGTATTCACCCAGCCTTACATTTTTCTGTAATTAAACGGTCGGGAATAGAAAGCATTGCGCACAGTGGAAGTTTGATGTTAATTGACGGGAAGTCCGGAGGAAAAGTTTTCAGATTGGTTATATCGTGTTACCGGTGACGGTAGATATCAAAGGACTCGATGACCAACTTCATCCTTCAACTACCTCACTGCATCTCCAACCGAGCAATCGTCTGGCGAGATTCTTTGGACGGCCGCGTTCATGCCTAACTTTCATAACTTGGATTGTGGAAGTTTCCATCATTTCTATCATTACGTCATTTACTGAACGCGAATCGAATCTCGTCCGAGTTGGGGAAGAAAAAAGAGAAAGGTTTCGTCCAATCAACAATTGTTGTTGAAACTTTTCAACGGCGAGTTTCACAAAAACCTGAGGTCATAACTTTTGTCAGAATTCATTCTTACTCTGATCGACTTTCTTACTCATGCATCTCGTGGAAACGCCAATTTATCGTAGAACGAAAAAATATCTTTCTCTGTCGAGTTTAGCGAAATTCGAATGAAAACAAACTACATCGAACTTTTGTTTCTTATTGAACACTAATTTTTCATGGATGTTAGGTAAGTTAATAACGTAGTTTTTCCAATTGTTCTTTTTCAGGTGACTTAACGGAGTAAGAATGAAAGAATAGAGGGACAACTGAAGCATTAAAATCTACGCATCTTCAATAGCAGCTCACACATCTGCGATGAAGAATACTATCGCTGCATATTATGATATCGAAATGTTTACTAGCTCGAGTATGGTAATCTGAAAATTAATTATTCTCGAATGAAAATTAAATTGTTCGAGCACCGAGTCTAAAAGGAGAACGAGCCGCGTAAAACGACGAGACAACAGATGTGAGTCGACACTTGAACGCCCACAAACGGCGAAACGAATGATATACGGGTTCTATAACAGGACAGGAGCAGGATTGGATGCACTAGCACCCTTCTTCCCGAGCTTCGACACATAAATAACACCAATAGGTCGCGGAACGTTCTGAATAATTCATTGGCTCGTGGGACGCGACTGCATTTCGAGGTTTCTTTACAGTACGTAAAGTGAGCAGCACTAAAATAAAATAAAACCCTTCAAATGACAGTACAGCGGTTTATTATTTCGATATTAGAAAGGAGCATCCACTTGCATAATTACCAAACCCACCAAACTCATGCAAACACAACTATAATTGTAATTTTTTTCTTTTTTCAATTACTCAATTTAAAGTAAAATTAATTGTAACCTCATGAAAACCTTAAAATTGAGGTAGCGGTTTGGCTGAAGAACTCGGTCATTGTCAGACCAAAAATCATTTTTGGCGAACATTTCAAAGATCTCATAGTTTCCTCAGAAAAGTCTAGTGTACGGCATTCGGATTCTACGTACCTAGAAACGTAAACATCAAATTCTGAGGTAGGGTTAGAAATTTTTTTTGAGAGCGATCGTAATGGTTTATTACCATTGAATAATAAACCAACATTGTTTGATCGATTGTCATCGGATCCAAGGGAAATATCCCCTCTGATCCTAGCTCACGTCTTAATTGGAGAACTCTATAGATGGCCACCGGAGACCTTGACGAAGAGCCCTATCGTTAGGCAAATAACAAATGTTCTAGCAATTGGTGCAATATTTCTGAAGTCATGAGTCGAACAAGATCTAGACATATTTGGTGAGCAGAATAAACATTTATTGAGGACGTCACTTCAAGGTATGGAAATAACGGGTAACTTGTATCTTTGAATAAATAATGCTCCTATCGAATTGGACATCAACTTCACACCTTAACTTGAAGCATGAGGCGCTTCCATTCCGAAGACTAGGTCAGCTCTAAGCAGCCATTTTCATGATTGTAATCGAATGTATCCCACAAGTGTTAATAAAATGGTAGATTTGTCATTTTTACTTCGATTTTTCAAACAGTCCTCAAAACTCAAGCCCCGAAAAGTTGGTTTTCGAGACAACCAAGGTCCGTCCAATCAGGCAACTGGTGACGTGGGACGATTCTTAACAGCATCAGCGCACAAAGCATTGAAGGGAGACAGGCGGTAAATTCAATATTGACAAGCGAATCCTTTGAGGACGGAAACTCTGAAGTACAATTATATAAACAGCCCTGCCAAACATATCGCGTCCGTCTACTTCCAATTAGAGCGAGACAAACGGGCTATTTATAGTTGCACGCCTTTCTCTGTCTATATCGCAAAAGAGAGCTCTTTCTCTCTATCTATGACGCAACAAAGAGCTAAGCGGAATCGCATAGGAGCCGCGGGAACTCCGAAGGTGCCACAACCGAACCACAGCTGCGGTCGATAAAGCGAACGCAAACGACCTGAAAGGAGTCATCAGCCATGTTGTGCTATCTTTCACATGTTCCTCCCTATAATGGCCGCTTCTGCAGTTCGGATAAAAGGAAACCGCTCTTACGATCCAGGTCAGGCCAACGGGCTTAATGAAAACGAATCTACTGCCTCCTATCCGATCGAGCCGAGGAAATGAGACGTTGGGAATCGACTGTAGCCACGGCCCAATTGAACGAAGAATCGGATCTAGAGAGAAAACAGAATACTTATATGAAGTGGACCAACGACTAGACGAGGAACGCGAATACAGCTCGTCAGTAATTCGGTCAGTCCGACCTTCGTTAATAAAGAATATTTTTACTAATAGATAGATATCGTGGAATCACTTTTAAAAACTTTCACACAGGTAAACGTTCGGGAAAATTGCAATTGTCCTCACTTCAAAAAAATACAGAAAAAATTACATTATCATGAATTTAGCTTTCAGTCGCTAACGTGGTTAATGCCATTCATTAACTTGAACCCATCACTACTCTTGTATGGAATTGTAAATAAACGAACTATTGAACGAAAGTTACGGCCATTCTTGCACGGAAAACTAAGCGTATCTCGTTAGCAATGTTCTTCGGCCAGAAATCCGTTCGGAAATAATAAAATAAATAAATATACAAACCCAACAGTAAATAGGCGTCGGCAAGTATAATGGAAATACTGGAATACTGTCTGGAATGAATTTGACAGTAACGTAGACTAGTAACTTCATTAAAGTGACTATTAGAAAGCTTAATTGTCCATCAGTCTTGTCTTCAACGTGACTATAAGACATTCTTGACCAATAAAATTCTCTAATAATTTTTTCTTTTTTTTTTGAACCGTTATAATACAATCTATATTTTCAAACATTTCACAAATTGAAGAAGTGAATAGGCAAAATCACTAAATCAATCACAAAATTAATGAAAGCATAAGCAATCCAAGTCGGTACATACCTTCGCGAATTCAATTTTCAACGTACAGCAGCCTGAGTATATGTCCGCACCGTTCAGAGTTTCTTTCACCCGCTTGGCAGTGTCGATACTATCGAACGTGAGATCAACGTTAAGGAGAAAATGTTTGGGAAAATTGGAAAATTAAAACATTGAAGAACTATGAACACGACAGAAAGATGTGCAAATGACATGTTTTAGAAGAAGGCGAATCACCCGAAGTGAGATAAAATGTGATTTAGTATGGATAGGTCATAAAGTGCGGATGATCAGTAAAAAAAAGAAAAAATAATAATAAAATACATTATTAAGGATAGTGATTTATAAAATAAACTTCAAAAATATTTTCATAAAAAAAAAAAAAAAAAAAAAAGCTTGTAAAGGTCTCTCAGAAAAGTGTTGACAGCTTACGGAGGATGAAATTTTATCCTAATTCGGAATTCGGACACTGAAAGCATTGAAACGTGAAACATTAAATTTCGAGAGGGGTTGAATTTTTTGGGATTACAAAGTGTTACTCGAGTCAAGACAAGTCAATTTAAGTGACATTTTCTTTTTTCAAATTGGCAAAAAAAAGCGCGTATCCATGTGAGAGGAGGTTAGTTGAAAGCGAATTCAGCATCATCTGAAACAAAACAAAAACGAACTGATATAGAATATTTCCAGAAAAAAGAACAAAAAACAAAAAAGAACAATATTTTGAATAAATAAGGTTAGATAAAATAGTTACAACGGGTATAACTGAAATATTCTGGATCGTTTCGAAGGAGCTCATAGGAAAACGTAATAAGTTAACAAATTATCCAAATCATAATATGCATATTTACCGCAGAAAACCGCAGAAAACCCATTCAAGTATTAACATAATATACCTCATATTTTGCTTTACACCTTATGCAGTGAGAACAGAGAGGCATGGCATTCCTGAAAATGAAGCCTAATGAGAGCTGCAGATGAATCACATCAAAACGCCTCTGTGTTCACAGCGAACTTCTGCTGCTCCAGATGAGAAAAAATAGCCCATAAAAGGAAAATAAACGCAAGCGTAAGGAAGAATACAAAATTAATCAAGGAAGGAACTTAGAGCGGCCTTTATATAAGGGGCTAATGGCAGAATAAATTGTATCAAGGCTTGAATCCCAAATTAAGGACGCTTCCAGGACACGGAAGTTAAATAAGGAGACAAGCTCGCTGAGAACTTTCTGAATAGAAAACATTCCTCCCTAAAAATCAACGACTGCGAATTGAATGAGTTTCATTTCGAAGAATATGCCTTTTGACACGGCTTTAGGAAATAGAAGGGGGAAAAAGAGTGTATCTCACGATGGATAATTATAAAAACGTTCGTAATGCCCAGCGACGAATAAAACAATCGTCACTAGATCGGGAACATTTTTTCTTAGAAAGAAAAAGTTTTTAGAGAGGCGCTTCAATATAACATGAGCTGTGGTTATCATTTGTGCTCATCTCGAATAACCATAGAATAATCCTAACTCCAATAACTTGGGAATCCACCAAGATAAACTTGTCAATTAATTCCATTTCAAAAAAAGGTTGAAATGCATTTCAAGTAGTATATTTATAAAATACCTCGATACGGAATGGGTTTGAACCAAATATAAATTAAATAAAACAAAATAAAAATGAAAGAAATGGAGGGGAAATAAACTCCTATTTAATGAGAGTGTTAGAAGGGAGAATACGTGTTATCGTGAAGCAACAGTTTCCTGCCATTCGTCAAGTAGATAGTGGGAGAGAGAGAGCTAGGCACGCCAAAAAGGAAGCGAACGACCATATTCTACAAAAGATAGTACTACCCGACCCAGTCAAAGGGCGAACAGCCACAAACCATTTCAGCCAACCTAGTAGCTTAGACACCACAACGGTCCATAATTCGCCACAAAAAAGGAGGCAGACAGTGTGCGGAGGATCGAGGATAGCTTTCCAAGCTCGTATCACAATCTTCGGCGAAATAAACTAGGAGAGAAAAACGCCGAAAACGCGATAATGTTCCTACGGCGAGAATATTCGTATCCTGACACGCACCTTAAAGCGGAGACAAAAGAGGTGTGTTCTCAGTGGGGTAGATAAGGCGAGCCTTTTTAACACAAAATCGGTAGAGTCTCTCGAATTCAAATCACGTTAGCGAAGTTGTTAACGCATTAAAATCCTGTTATATCGTAACACAGAAGAAGCACACTTGAATTCCGGAAAAAATTACAGCACCTTTCCAAACACCTTTTTACCTCAATCATTATTGAAGATCATATGCAGTTCTAGTCGGAACTGGTAATTGGCAATAGTAAAGAAGTTTTTACCAGACAACGTAAGCTGATTTCTTGGCTAGTATCCTAATTTTAATTGGAGTGAAAAGGTGAGGTAGGAAAACGGGCGACGCATTCCTCAACTACAATTTGCTGGTCGAGCACCTACAGCAGTTAGAAGTTCATCTTCAACAAATTCCCATTGAAGCAAAAAGTTGATTATAATAATAAACCACGTTTTAATGGAACGGCGTAATGCAAGAACCTATCAAGCAAAGAAATTTTTCGGTATCAAGTACTTGGTACCGGTAGATTATTTTTGTCAAGAGGAATGTGATTTTTGCGATTCTCGCATTCTCTATTTAATATTAAAGGAATCAATCACAAATAAGCTGAGAAACATGAGGACACAATAACTGAATTCTAATACTTGGAGTTCGCAATTAGGTACCAATCGAGCACCATCGGGAGAAAAGTGTTCAGAAAAACCAAGCAAGTGACGGAAACATTGGTCGTTGATAGGTTTCCCATAACGCAGCACTCTCTTCAGCCAGAACCGCCGGATAAGTTTTAGGAATTCCAAAAGAGAAAAAATCACATTGTAAATGTTTTAGAAACAGGTGCAGGTTCGGTATCAATTCAGACCGATTTTTGAACGATTGATTGAATGAGAAAAATAAGGGGTTGATATAGCTTTGTTGTCTCGTCAGACACACAACCAGTTTGACTGCACTCCAGAGATGTTCCGCTATCAGCAGCACCCTACGCCGCATCCCAATAGAATTAGGACTCAAAATAAACTGCAGGTAATTAGTGTCAGTAATCAGTTTCAACTTCAATAGTTAAGTGCGTGAAGGGTTGAAATGTCAACCGAATAAGCTATTTAATCTAAGTTGCACGTCATCACTAAATGAGGCCGAATCAGAATTGTATTCGCTATCATCTTTGTCAAGAGAGTTGCAATAAAGGGGAGAGTTTGAGCTCTATAAAAATGAGTCATTGCCATGGGAAGTATGGTGCTTTGTCGCGCCAAAAATCGTCCAAATTAATAATTCCTACATTTTTTTGTTAAAAGTATTCAACAATTTACAAAACGCAGTAGTAAAATTTTCGCCTCCAATGAGAATATTTCAAGAAAATCGCATCAAGCGACATTTTGGCGCTTGGTCGGTCAGCTGAACGGATTTCAACTTCAGGAACCAGCCATGCGACAAAAGGAAGCGATCAGCTGGATTTCCCAAAATTTGAACGTGACTGGCGTGATTAGCGACAGACATGGAACACACCAGATTTTTTCATGATATGTTCAAGTTCCAGAGCGAGGAGAAGGTAAAATTTGTTTTTATCGTTGTAGCGTTTTAATTTGGACTTGTCCTAATTTATTTATTTATTTATTTATTCATTCATTGTACGGGCGTGAGCCCGATTTACATAAATGTAGACAAGGAAAAAAAACAAATCAAAAAGGAAAAATCGTAGGCGAGCACAGCGCCAAAGAGATTTAAAGATTGCACATAAATTACAGAGTAAATAAAAAAAAGAACAATATTACATAATAGTTTTAATAATGGTCGCTCAAACCGAAAAAAAGAGTCTCTTCAACGTGGATAGGGGCTAATAAAAAAATTAGGCTTAAAAATTGAGGATACCAACATTTTATTAAATCCAAGTAATCGCAACAGAGTCGACGTTAGTAATGTCAATTTTTGATACGTTTACAAACTGTTATACTTCGGAAGAACCTCCTGGCACATCCTTTTAATATGCAAAACAGGGTTAGATGTAAAGGTAAAGACAAAAGTAGAGGCGAAGAAGGGATGTGTTCGCGATTATTTTGAATGCAAATGAGAAAACTTCACTTCGTTCGAAGGAGGTTGCTTTGCTTTCCTTACAAGGGTAACGCTCGTAGCAAATCTAGTCAACTCACGACCAGTCTCTTCCTTCTGGAATATAATTAAGAACCACGAGAATTCCACTTCTTTCGGGTTGCGAGTCCGACTAGATTTACGAGAAGTAACCGACCGACATTGAAGAAGCAACAGTTAGGTCGACCGGAATCAGCGTAGAGGTCGAAACGGTGGAGAGTTGAGTTGATACCGTCTAATTTGCATCACAACTTTTGCCAGCCCAGATTACGCAAGGACGTTCCCGCAACTGAGAACCTTGTAAATCAGGAGCTTTTAGCCGTAGACAAGGAAGGAAAAACGGAGTTCGTCGCACATCCGATGTTATATCACTGCGGTCCCGGTTACTTTGTCAAATCCTACGTGTCCAAACGTTAATTCCCACAAATCCGTGATTCACTGTTTTTGACGGACGTTAGATACTGAGATCAATCTTTAAATTGACAATCGAACTTCCTACGTTTTGTACCACACTTTGTAAGATGAACGACGAGCATTACATCGAGCTCACACACAGTACATCCGCAATGGGAGCGGACAACGATTCACCAGTTGAGTTCATTACGTAGCAAAAGCAATGATCTGTTCAGAAAATAAGAGATAGGCTAAACGAAGATGTTCCAAATCTCCTCGAATTGACCGCCGAGCAGTTTCACGCCTTCGGGCTCCTTAGAACGCTTAGGTGTACGGTTGCATATAATACAACGTTTCATATTGAAAGGACAACGAAGTGTTATGTGCTACTTTTGAACTTGGATCATTAGTTCGTTCGAGTCGCCCAACAATAAGATCTACTCGGCCCTTCAATGCGCAGGATTAGAACGGAAAGAGCTCTATTCGTCCAATCTATATTACAACCGCGAATTCCTAGTTGCGATCCCGCTATAACCAACGCGAGAGCTGAACAAGAGCAAACAGCAAGGCCTCTTGCCTCATTTTTCCTTTCAAGATAGTGATGAAGAGCCCGGGGAGTGAACCCTAAATCGCTCCCTTATCATAAAAGAACCAGACGCTTATCGACGTTCATAAATATTGGAACAAATATAGGAGGCAGACAGGATTGAAGATTACTAGACCTCTGAGCTTTCTATAGTCGAGCTCACTCAAAGCCTTATACCTCTCCCAATGTTTACCAATCCGAATCTCGTCGGTATTTATGGATAGTAGGTAATTTGGGAGCACAAACCCACAGCTTTTGAAAACAGATAGACAGAAGAGTGATAGATTCTGCGGAAGAAAATTACGCGGTGAAAAAATAGTTCAGCAAGAAATATTATCACAGGATATTGGCAATTCTTTCAAAACGAGTAAGGCATGAATACAATCAATAAAAAATTGATTACTACAAACGAAAGAAAATCTTTCAAGACATTTTTTCTCATATCACCTAGTATAATTTATCAATTTCATTTCAAGCCTTATTGAGCCAATACATAATTATATTAACCAATTACGAACTATTCTTCCACCTTCACGACCTCCAATCTTGGATCAACTTGAAAGTATCAAAATAAAAGTTATTATTGTCGGTACGTCAAGATCAATCAACAGGCAAACGATCCAAAACGAGTCAAAAACGGCTTTTATTTCGGTTCCAGTTCCAGCTTCTGTTTTCCGAATACGCAAGGGGTCGGCGAGCATTGATCGAGGTCCAAGTTCCAAGTTGTGGGGATTGGAGGGTTTTCCATCGTTTTCAACTTGAATCTTGGGTAACGGACAAAATATGAAGTTCTCTATAAAGAGGACAGTATTTCGGGATACTAGCTGAATTCAGCAATTAAATGTACATTGTGGAATAATGGGAAACATTTGACGGATATGGCAATATCAAAAGCTAGTCTGCTTTAAGTGGTTTCAGAGGATAGACCGAGGAACAGAACCGGTGAATAGAAAGTATCTTAATGAATGGGGGTTTCAAACACTAGGGAACAGCGGCCAAGTTGTTGACACGCGGCTAGCAAAGCACAATAAATAAACTCGCGGGCACCAATGAAACGAACTCCTCTTTTAGTAAATCGAGTGCTCTGCGTCGAATCGAAGAGGCACTCAGCATCAGGTTCATTCAATGAATAAAAGAGGCCCCAAGAAAAAGCGACGGGATGCGAAAAAATCAGTCATGCAGCATAACTTTTCGAACGAACTCTCGAAGAGAAGAGGCGACTGATATAAGAATTGTCGACGACTATAGAACGATTATTATAATGTAATAAACGCTAGGGTAATGTGCATCGTATTTTTCAGAAGCTCAAAAACCACAAAAACTGCGATGAATCGAGAACCGATGTATAATTTTTTTTTAAATAATAAAACCAACTTCAAAATTATTTGCCCATAAAAAAAAAACTCGGAAAAAGAAAAAATAAAGAAATTGTCCCTACTTCACTTAAATTTAATCACCAACAACACATTTTTCACTATTCAAAAATAAGAAGCCAAAAGCAACTGAATTAGCAATCTCATGTTCAGTACTTCAAACTACCAGAATATTCATATTTTTTCTCGATGTGGTTGGTAAGAGTGCTTAAAAAACCTCATAATGTGAAAATCTCTATAAATTTTTTTGTTACAAATTCTTCTGTTGAGAAGAACATTGTGTCGGAGCCAAACGATCTACCAAAGCATCTAACCCGCACGACCTCAGCAGTGAACCCCGAATGAACCGACAAAAGTTGTGTGCAGCTAAACAATTTGGACCATTGGTAAGTACTTTAGGCAGCTAGAAAACCTAGAAATGTTCGCACTGGGTTTTGTATTAGTATCATAACAAAGGAACGTTTGTTTCATGGAAATATTCCTAGCGGTTGCAAGAGGGTAAAGAGGAGGCACTAATGAAATTGTTCAGTAATTTACAGACCAGTCATATCAGCTCTATAGGAGGTCAAAGGTGGTTTTCATTACGGAAAAGTAAGAAAAATGGTTTAGTCGCTTTAGGTGGTCTGCAATTGGAGTATTCAGGGTTTCAACCACCCAAGCCTGGGGGCGGAATACGAGGGCAAAAATACCTTTGAATTTGAGCCTTGAATAACCGTTTAGCCGAACCGACAACTTCGCTTTTATTATTTTCGTCCCTAGGTACAATCCTTCATGGCACACGCTAAACTTTCATTTTGGTTTATTATTCAATAATAAACCATTGTAATCGCCCAAGAAAAAAAAATTTCGAACCCCCCCTCAAAATTTGATGTTTTACGTTTCAAGGCATGTAGAATCCGAATATCCAATAAAAAAATTTCTGTCCGTCCGCCGTACGCCGTACGCCGTCCGCCGTACGCCGTACGCCGTACGCCGTCCGCCGTACGCCGTTAGCAGTTTTCCGGCCAAACTGTAAGAGCTAAAAATTTGAAATTTTCACCAAAAATCAATCTCGGTCCTACGACGGCCCAATTCTTGAACCAACTTGCTAGCTCAATTTAAAGGGTATTTTGGGGGGGTTTTGAGGGGGAGAAAATTCATATTTTCCAAGGTTTTTCAGAGAAATGTGTACGTGGTATCAAATTATATAGATTTTTGGACGCTGAATCGAATGAGACCATCGCCGGGTCGATAGCTTTATTGGTTCTCGAGTTATCGCAGCTTTTGTGAAAAATTTGGGAGATTTTCAGAAATTTGACACGAGGGTATAACTCGAGAGTTCTTGGAGCTATAAAAATCGTTTTATACTCATTGGAATGGTCGTTAAACACTCTCTCCAGCTGTATCGTTAGGCAACAGGTTTAGTTTTTAATTAGGAAATTAAGAAAAATAAAAATTATTAAAATTACAATAGTTGCTACGGATTTTTCTTCTATAGTTACCATCTGTTTTTCGGTGGGAACGTTCACAAATTTTCGGAATATTTAAAATGACAAATGGATGGTCTTCTTAAATCAATATTGAAGCGAAATAATAATAAACCACTGTACAATCATTTGCAGCGTTTTTAGAAAAAGCAGTCAATATTCGCCACAACTTGGGCCGACATTTTCGAGGTATTATTATTTTGCCCCTCAAAAGTGATTTCGAGAAAAATCGTGTTCCAATCGTAACCTAACTGGGCAATATGAACGTACTCAGATTTTAATAGCTATAAAAGATTTCTCAGTTGCTTGCTCATTTTCATCCACCGAAATTTCTCCGTATAAAATTGGCTGAAAGGAGAAAAAGCCTTTCCTTCTTGTGATATGCAGCTTCCCTGTCCGCCTTCTTGTTACATGGATCAAACCTTAGATAGGAAGGTTAAGCTGGGAAAGCTCTCAACAGCTTCGCGGGCCAAGGTAGACACCTAATGACCGCTCGAGGGGCGATGTGCTGGTGCTGGTTGTACCCTACGAGGGCGTTTAGTATTCTGCTTGATACTAGAGCTTTTTTCCAAGCTTGGAGGTTATCTTTCCAAGACCCCGTCCCAAGAACCCCTGCTGCTCTATTCAAGTGCTACGAGCCCGTTTGTTACTGATTGTCGTTCACAAGTGATGGGTATAACAGGACGGCAACGGGTAACCAAGGATATTAAGACGATCGTCTTTATGACCCGTAATCTTCCTTTATCTGGAAAAACGACACGAGCTCAAGGAAAAACGAGAGGAGACATCTTAGATAATGTCGGTACTATCTTTCCGACAGGATGATGAAAAAATCATTCAACGGACTATGATATTTATAACAAGCTATAATGAATCGAAAAGAAGAGAAATCGTTTCATCGATTCAAATATCTAGACTTGTTTTCGTCAACGTCACATTGATTATAAAAATATACCCCTCGTGTTTCAATCGTTGAAAGACATCCAATTTACATTTCAGCTGAATTCGTCATTATTGAAAGAGCAACAGAACGGACGGTTGGAAAAATCTGATTAACTACATCAACAGCGAATGGAGCGTAAATAATATTATTGACAGTTATCGAATTTGTACGATTATGGGCCGCTCAATCAATATCCGGCCAACAGAAGAGTGAGGGGAGTAAAAGGGAACTTGGTCTTTGTTCGAGCGCCACCAATGACTAAATGATCGATTAACTCGGCTGTGCAGCGGGCTTCATTAGTCAAGAACGCTTTTAATCGCTACGTTAACATCCGAGTAATAAATTATAAATTAGCTTTGCTTTAATACTTCGCAAATTAGTGTCTGATTCGTTGTTGACTAATTCGATTTGAATTCTCTCGAAGAAACAGAAATTATAACTGTGAAGTCAAAGCTATGCTAAAATAGTATAATTCAACCTGGGTAAGTTTTTCAATTGAGAAATTTCACAATTATCGCCATGCCAACTCAATCAAGGAGGAACTTTGCAATTAATATGGTAAATAATACTTATACATGACAACGGCCAGTTTTAAGTTGGAGGGGAGACAAATACGAATAATTGTGTTTTTCATAATAAACAATACATGAAAAAAAAATGGAGAACAAGTATCTTGAATATCCCCTTAACCTATTAACCCTATTAATGGCAGAAAGTCGTAGTATAAAAAGTAGTATAAAATAAAAAATAAGTCGTAGTATAAAATTATCGACTACAAAGTAATTCGACTTTGAATGTTGAAAATATATCTGTACTGAAGAATTAGTTAAATAAATTCTGGGTTCTCGCGGTTATCGTTACGAAAGAATCCATCAAATACGGATGCGTCACAGCGTTATGTATTGCACAGGCTACCGGGAATGCCAATCAGAATGCGAAATGCATCAACGCTAACGCATCGAGCCTGTAAACCAAGCTAAAAACAGCCAACGATTCGAGCTATGCGCTAAAAAATAATCAACGTCTCTGCACAGTATGAGAATTCAGTTCACCAGCGTATCAATAGTCTCGTTTGTAGGCATTCGAATGTAAAACGAATACCGTCAAATATTCCATTTCCTTGGAAAATGTTTAGGCTCTTTCTTTCCGAATTCCATTTTCTTTCCGATTCCGTCCTCATTGCGATGTTCCCATGGGAATAGAACGTTCAATAGCTTAGGTAAACTCCTCGGGGGATTTACATATTAAAAGGGAAAATAGCGCCTTGTCCTACTCTCGAGTAGCGTGGAAATTCGTAAGCGTTCTCAGAGAAAAAGAACCATCCCGAGCCATTTACAATTATACAAAGGCACTAGTAATCCTTTCTTGTAGATGGTTAACTAACGGTAAAAAAAATCCAGAAGGTTCTGAAACGTAAAATGTAACTTCATTTCGGAACGAAAAAACGTCTCGAGAAGAATCAGAAGGTTTCAGCTGTATCACAGGCTCCGAAACAAAATGAAGCTCATTTTCGAGCTGAACGATTAGGGAAGACAGTTGCAGATTATAACGACGAAAGAATCGCAAGGGATTTTGAGAAAAAATGTGGACGGCCGAGCGTTGGATGAGATTGGGCCGAAATAAGCTCGTGGTTAAACCATGAAGAAAATTCCAGCTGGTGAGAGAGCGGCGTGATTTCATTTTTTACATCTCTTCAGTAAAAACAGAGCACGGTTTCCGGCAAGAGTAGATCGTGATGGCTAGAGCATGGGGATGGTGTGCTACGTCGAGGGAAGTTGCGGCTAAGTTATGGAAAGTAGGGCCTCCGCGGTGCTGTAACTGCGCATACTCAAGCAGGACAGGTCTACCTTCGAACAATCGAGTTTACCTACAAAACGCAGAAAGAAAACGAACGAAAGCTACAGTGGATGCCTGATGATTCTGGAGAAAATGGTATTTCTTTCTTGTCCTGTTGTCGCCCTATATCCAATGCTAGTGTGGAGAGGTAGTCCGAAGTTTTAGTGACTGGATTCCTTCTGACATCATCGGGGAAAAGTTGAAAGGTTTCTCAGGTCTAATTATAGCCGGTTGACCTAATTTTTTTTCTAATTATTGGAAAATTCAACAGCCGATTCTGCACTAATTACCTGATAGGTTTTTGACGGAGACGACACTATGATACATTTTGTCATTCCCTGACCACCACACACAAATGCGTGCGATTATACTTCAAATTCGTCACGCCTTTTTATCTTCCATATTTACTTAATACAAGGAATTATTATGACCGAATAATACTCGAATAATAAAAGTCGAAAAATCGAAGTCATCTCCTTCTCATCCCTGGTTCTGACTTACGTAAGATGGAAAAAATTCGAGCCCGTTTCGAAAATCAATCCCAAAACTAGCATGCACGAATGTCGAATGACTCGTCCAAGAAAATTTGCGACCCTGATAATGCTAATTAATTTTGTTCACTATCAAGTTATGAGGAAAGAGAATTTGAAGATAGCACGGTAGAGGTAGAAAACGCTAGGGAGTGGCATCATTTCACTTTCGGCCATCGTGATGAGAAGAGAACGATTCTTCTGCTCTTTATTCCATAATTTCTCTTTTCTTCTGCAGAATTTTGATGAGTGGACAGAAATAGCACTAGATAACAATCAGCACCAACAACGAAGAAGAAAGCTTGAGTAGTTAAGCACCGAGCAAAAGCATTAGATGCATCATATTAGTTCGGCCATTTTGTAGTATCGACAGGAACGGATGATCAATTGCTAGGGCGGCTGATGAGCCATTGTTCATACCAACCGAGGAACGGTGGGCCGCAGAGTCAACACCAAAAGACCCTATCGTTCGCAAGAAGCCACCAGACGAGATAGGAAGAAGATCGGCAGGCTTGTAGGTGCAGGTGTATGGCTGCAAGCATCTCGTGGTATCAACAGAGTTTGGACGAAGGCCCGAGTCTTGACTAATGACCCCTTGAGAGATCAAGGAGGCTTAGGCAGCAGGGGCGCAACTTTAATGAGATATACTCGGAGGAAACCTCACGTAATACTTCCAAGCCTCGAACGTAATCCTCAAACCTCTTCAACGCTTTGTAACCACAGCTCACAACTTATTGCGGGAGGTCAAGGAGTAATCAATAATGAAAGATGGCAAAGGAAATTATTTGGGATCGACATTCTACTGCTGCTCTTTACATGACAAGTTTGGTCAACAGGGATTGGACTTCTCCTGTAAGGCTGACGTTTAAATTTGCATCTCGTTTGGGGAGAGTTATTGGCTCGCTTATGGAGAGTTATTGAATCATTTAGTTGTAGAATTTGTCGATTATAACAACTGGAACTTTTTTTATGAACATATTGAAAACGAACTGACTGGGGACAGGAAGAAAACCTGAACTTTCTAGAAGAACCGTCATTACGTTAACCTACCTTCAAGACCACCGATCATTTATCGCCTCCAAGTAATCGTCTACCAAAGTCGTCGAACTAGAGAAACGCATTAAAGTTGAATCTCCCTCGAACATAACTTGAGGGACATAACATATTCTATAACAGTTCAGTTATGCGCAGGACAATGAACAATGCAGGGATGATGATTCAACAGATTGCGAGTAAATGGAAGTAATGGGATCGTCAAAAAATCCGAATTCGGACCAACATGAATTTGGAGATAAAATTCAATTAATCCAATCAATTTGGAATACTCTCAATTATAAAAAAAAAAATCCATATCCCAGGAAAAATCAAATAAAGTCGATGCTATTTTCAGGAAAATTCTTCCTAGTGAAAAAACCTAACTACCAACTATTCCCTTTTTTATAAATGCATGCCTTTTTTGTACCTATAAATATATGACTTTTCGGACGATCCGAATTTGCTCATTTGCCGAGCAAATGTAAGAAGTACAAAACCATAAGTCAATTTAGGAAACTTCTTTCATTAGAAGTCGATGGAAAAATTAAAATAAACCAACGACGAAAATATATAATCTTAAAGTTCTCATCATTGAGCCATAAAATTTTGAAATCCTAATTCCGATAGTGTAGAAGTCACATTAACGGACAACTGATGAAAGAATGAAACTCATTTGAAATGGATGCGATAGCAGACAAGAAAATAGAGCGCTTCTAAATGCAGTTTAAAAGTCGGATTCCGAGTAGCTTGGGAATGAAGCGCCAACAACTGTTCTCATTGTTAGAAAAGAAGCGGAAATAGGACTGAAAAGAGGAATATGAAGATAGCAAAATTGCATCTTTCGAATCGGGACGACAAAGACGTGGAAAAGTTGCTTATTAAAAGCAAGAATGAAATTCGAGATGAGTTAAAACTCACTCATTAGTGAATGTTTCAAAAGCAAGTTCCGAAGCAAACTGAAAACCTCTGGTTTTCGTTCAGCGAATGAAAAGAAGTTTTTATCAGATCAAGCAAGAGCAGACGGGTCAAAAAATTTGGGTCACCAATCAAAAAGAGAAATAGCGAAAAAGAGAAGAAGCTCTTCTTATTTCATTTATTACGAGGGGTGAGAAAAGAGTTTTGTCTCAAGCAACTTTCCTTGGCAAGATAAGTTCACAGGGTGACAGCTCCCAAAGGAACGGGGTGATAGAAGAGAACTGGTAAGGGTAAAAGGATACTGAAAGGAGATCGGAAAATGGGTGGATGGCGATAGAGCGCTCTGTTAAAGGTTGAGTAGAGTAAAAGTGGGAAAAGTCTGGATGAAGCTGCTGCGTTGAAGAGCTTGGCTAAGGTTTAGAGATTTTCGAAATCAGCGCAGAGGCAGATCGATCTACGAGGAAAATTGCACGACGAAGCGAAACTATACTGGGAAAATTCCTAGCTCGCTCGCGTTGATTAACGCGTTCATCGTGAGGCTACGCGGCGGAAAACGAGATTATGGATGGCGCTGTCGAGATTCGGTCACAACTCAACATGAACCAACTAAGTAAGCACGGCAGTACAAAGGCTGACACGAGTAATATATTTTATGAACGAAATTTATCGAAAAGTGTGGGTAGCCAATGGTACGAAGAAAATCGATGATACGAGGGCGATTTTTTCTAAATCGAAATAATATTGGAACGGTATACTTCCAAATGCCATACTCCTAATGGCCAAGCCGGCGCAAATACATCGAAGTAGAAGTCACTCACACGATGAGCTAAATTTGAGTCGTTATTTTAGTACTCCCATGAAAGATTAATAATTATCATAATTTGTTATATTTTATGTACATACTCTTATTCTTGACCACGTTAAATTGAAAAATTAGTATTACTAGAACCACTGGTATTTCCAGCCTTATGAAACACATTAAGCTTGCATTGAACGTACGAAATATCACCTGTTAATTATACCTTGCACTGTTATGAAACGGGGCCTAGGTATATTAGATGGTGTGCATGCAATATCGCCTTGGAGCGGTATTCGAAGAGGCCACAGAATGGGCAGTCTCCCGAGACGATTAGCAGCCCGAAGGATCAAGTAACAGGTATTGCTCGGATGGCAATTTTCCAGCGATAATGGAGAAAACCACGCGACATCAGGTACAGCTTTTAACATTACCTTTATAAGCTTTACCTTGAAGAAACGACTATCAACCGCAAATGTACCAAGTAATGAAATAGTAAGTACAATTTAACTATCAGTACCAAAATCGGTTGTACTAAAAAAAAAAAAAAAAACCACATTTTATTGTTGAGAACAAATTATGAAAAATTTACCAAGGTTAGTTACTATTGTTACTGAGTAAACTAATTTCGAACCATTTTTTGGCTTGCGCAAAAAAATATGAATGCTCCTGATGCTAATAAGAAAAGAATTTCGCGCTACGGGAATTGCACGACTAGCGCAGGTTTTTCGAGAAGACGAACGTAGATTTCAGCTCCGTCCCTGTTGTATCTCCACTCAGACAAGAAGTTTCTTGTAAAATTTATAGTCGGCATTCGAAACTCTTCGTATCAAATTACTGAGTACTTTAGTTTGTTTGCTTTCCGATTCCAAGCTTGATGCTACCATCAACGAAGAAAAATATGTTCTTCGCCCAACTCGATTCGCAAGTTGACTTGCCTTTCGGATGCGATCATTGATTTATTCTCACATCTCACTGATTGTTCCCGAAGGTAAAAAAAAGATGTCCTAAAGTTGGTTTCGAGCGACGCAAGTGTGAAGTCAACAACTCAACAAATCTCCTCGTTGACCATTTTCTTCCCAAACAAGCTGGCGATCCGTGAATCATGCCGGTTGTCGAAGGTTTTACACAGCTCGGTGGGCGGTATTTTCGTTGTCTTCATCAACAAAAGTATCGATCAAAACATCGTTGAGAGAGGTGGAGTAAACTAAGCGGTACGGTTTCGCAAATAATATTCTAGGTGCATTCGAGTCGGTCTTGTTGTCTGTGAGGAAGCTTTCTACCCTCAAAAAAATATGATCAAGCGGCATGGGTCCCCTCAATTTTAGGAATAATAGAGAGGACTGTTTGAAATACCATAGAACGGATAGGAAAATTTTTAGAGCCTGATAAATATGCTAATTCTATCATTATTATAATTATAATTATAATTATTATTATTATTATAATTATTATTATCATTATTATTATTATAATTATTATTATCATAACTGAAATGATTCATCATTATTAATTAACAAAGATCACATACGTGCCTAATTGCTATTTACAGTGAGCCCTTCGAACTCGTGAATTATTTTTCATTATTTTTCCTAACCGAATAAAGAAAGCGCGGCAATATTTCTGTTCTCGTGAATCGTCGCACATAATCAGAGTTATTTTTGCGCCAAACTCGGACTCAGATGCGAGTTAGGAAAATAAAGGAATCGTTCGATAGTTGCCGAGCAGCTTCACAATCCCTGCTACATTTCTAAGTTCCTCTATCGAGCTCGTAGAGTGGGACATTGAGTATTATGTTTCACCACGCTGAATGGAATCGTTTCAGATATCTCGGAGCGGACCAAGTCCAACTCGTGTAGCGGGGATCAAATCTTTCTTGGGGCAGCAGAGATTTCCGAGGATAAAGGTCTTCTCAAGCTGAAACCCAGTTCTGTTTCATCGGTTCAACGGGCCGTGAAATCGAAGCTTGAAGCGTTGAAACCCTCAGATATCTCTGTTCGTCTCAGTAAGGTTCACCATCCATTTACGATGATGCACGAGAACATTATGTGCTTCGCTTTCACTAATTCAGCCAGGAACATAATTAAAAACGCGCGAATGCAGAGTGCTCACATTTGCAAGCAATTAGGGACGTGGGTTGTTTTATTTTTTATAACGTTATTGGAGCGAAGGCTATAAAGAAACATCATAGAGTATCTCCGAGAGAAACTATTCAAATTAGATACTTTCAGAAAACTTTTTGTTCGCAGCGAATAAAATTCAACGATTACTGTGGCAAAACGCCAGTTAAAGCAGGAACTCGTCAACTATTCAGATCTATAGAACGCAAATATTAACAAATCGATATTGGTGCATTTTTCTATTTTTTGGGCCTCCTGGGGAGAGACACGTCAATTGACAGGTTTTGAATCAAACCATAATATGAGTAAAAATACTGTGGCTGTCCCTCCACTGCATTATTAAAAAAAAGATCACCGGCAACGACGCGCGCCATAGCAACGGCTCATATGTTGAAGCGGATAAATCCAGATCTTTTGTTCTAGAACATTCTTCTCTAGGCCGCCGATTCTTTTCGAGATGTGTTCGCTGTTTTGACTATAACTTTTCAATTTTTTAAATCTAATGGAGTCAATTGTAAATATAACCAATTTCATTTGAAGTTATTAATTAGCGACACATCATCATAGCTAAATTGGTGAACCCGACTTCAAAATGAACTTCGAATTTTCGATTCGCGACTTCACATCGTAGTTCTACAGCTTTGGTGAGATCGTTCCCTAACTTAAGCTAGAACGTAATTCGTACGATGGATCCTGATCCAAGTGATTCGAATAATTCGGGAGCAGATGCCCAGGTCGCGAGAGTTTCCGTAAAACTTCCTCCCGTCTGGCGGAAAAATATCAATACTTGGTTCATTCAAATTGACGCGATTTTTCGAAAATCTGGCATCACCTCCGAATCTACCAAATACGATCATGTAGTCGCAGCTTTGGACTCAGATATCGCGGACATGATATCCGACTATCTGACCAAGCCATCGCAATCATTTCCGTATAGCGAACTCCGAACCCGTCTCGTTGCAGAATTTTCCGAATCAGATGGATCAAGAATCAAAAAATTATTGACCGAGCTCGAACTAGGTGACAAAAAACCTTCCCAGCTCTTACGGGAAATGAGATCGTTAGCTAAATCCCAGGTTACTGACGAATTTTTGAAAACGATGTTTCTTCAACACCTACCTGTGAACATTCGATCAATTTTAGCTCCGAGTTCTGATTCGCTAGATAAACAAGCTGAGATGGCAGATAAGATTTTAGAATATTCGCCGCAGCATTCCGTTCATGCAGTTAGTTGTCAACCGAATGCTAGAGTTTCGTCTCCGGATCGCATGGGTCGTCTCGAGGCGCAATTAGCCGAACTTACCATGTCGATCAACGAACTCAAGTCTCGATCTCGATCAAATTCCCGATTGAATTTTCCATTTCGATCGCGATCTCGTTCAGGCAAGCGTTTTAATTCGCGTGGCTCCGCATCAAGTAAATTGTGCTGGTATCATTCCAATTTTTCGGATAGGGCTAAAAAATGCATTCCTCCGTGTGATTTTGCAACCAAGTCGGAAAACTAGAACCCCACTTCGTTGACGCGACGAGTTCCGAAGTGGCGGGTCAAAGTCGTCGCCTTTTCGTTTTCGATCGCCTGACCAACACTAAATATCTAGTTGACTGTGGATCTGACATTTCCGCCCTTCCTCCGTCAAAACTTGACAAGCCAAAAAAAACTGATCGCACTCTTTTCGCTGCGAATCATACTATCATCAACACCTATGGCGAAAAACTCGTTAATCTTGACCTAGGTCTCCGTCGCAGTTTTCGTTGGCCTTTCGTCATTGCCGATGTTTCGTCACCTATCCTTGGCGCTGATTTTCTTGAACATTTTGGACTGCTGGTTGATTTAAGGAACAAAAAGTTGATCGATTCTCGTACAAATATTTCGCAAACTGGTTCTGTACTTCCTTCGAACTTTGTTTCATCAATTCACTTAATTGATCCTACACACAGGTACGCCGATCTTCTAAAGAAATATCCGAACGTTTTGAAGGATAATCCGGCCTTTCAAGATCCTGATCCTGTTTTTTTCCACACCATTACTACTACCGGTCCACCAGTAACTGCCAAACCTCGCAGGTTGCCACCTGAAAAATTAGCGCAGGCTCAACTCGAGTTTCAACAAATGATTGATTTGGGTATTTGTAGACCGTCGAAAAGTTCGTGGGCAAGCCCTCTGCATCTTGTACCAAAAAAAGATGGTACTTGGAGGCCGTGCGGTGACTACCGCACTCTAAATTCCAGGACTGTTCCAGACAAGTATCCCATCCCTCATGTCCAAGATTTCAATAGCCAGCTTTTCGGAAAAACTATTTTCTCCAAAATTGACCTTGTGAAAGCATTTCATCACATTCCAGTTCACCCAGACGACATCCAAAAAACCGCTGTAACCACACCCTTTGGTTTGTTTGAGTTCCTTCGACTTCCGTTTGGTTTAAAAAACGCTGCTCAATCCTTCCAGAGATACCTACATTCCGTACTTCGACACTTACCGTTCGTTTATTCCTATATTGATGACATCTTGGTCGCATCGTCAAACGAGGAAGAACATAGTGTCCACCTCAATCAGCTTTTTGAATGTCTCAATCGCCATGGAATTTGTGTCAACCTTCAAAAATGCGAATTCAACGTTCCTGAAGTAGCATTTCTTGGATTCAAAATTTCAGCAGCAGGTATCGTTCCACTTCCGGACCGAGTCAAAGCAATATTAGACTTTCCGCAGCCAGAGACCATCGAAGGACTTCGAAAATATTTGGGCTTGATTAATTTTTATCGTCGCTCTCTTCCGAACGCTGCGTTGAAACAGCAACCTCTTTATGACATGTGTGGTGAACCTAAACGCAAGGACAAACGTAAAGTAGAGTGGTCCATTGAAACGTCACGAATTTTCGAAACTGTCAAAAACGACGTCGCAAATGCTACCCTTCTCGCTCATCCTTCTCTTGACCTTCCTATCATACTTTCGGTAGATGCGTCAGATTTCGGCGTTGGTGCAGCACTTCAGCAACTTCGCGAAGACGTCCTGGAACCTCTAGGCTTCTTCTCTAAAAAATTTTCGGGTGCTGAACGTTCCTATTCTACGTACGACCGTGAACTTTTGGCCATGTATAAAGGTGTCAAATATTTCAAATATTTTCTCGAGGGTCGACAATTTTCAATCCATACCGACCATAAACCGTTGACTTACGCTTTCGAACAGAAACCAGAGAAAGCTTCACCTCGTCAGCTCAGGCATCTCGATTTTATAGGTCAATTCACGACTGACATTCGATACGTGCCCGGGTACCAGAATATACCTGCTGATATGCTCTCTCGTATTGCAAGTATTTCTGTTCCGTCCTCGATTCCACTTCATGACCTTGCAGTTGCGCAAACCACCTGCAAAGAACTTGAGCATTTACGTTCGTCAGATTCGTCAAATTTCAAAACCATTCATCTCGAGAATGATCTTGAACTAACTTGCGATGACTCAAAGGGGAAATTACGACCTTTCGTACCCGATCATTTTCGGCGACCTATATTTGACGCGCTTCACTCGCTAGCTCATCCTGGCGTTAAGGCTTCAGTAGACCTAGTCAATTCTCGGTTTTGTTGGCCATCATTAAAACGCGATGTCGCTTTGTGGTCTAAAACATGCGTTGAATGTCAGCGATCGAAGGTTTGGCGTCACACTTCAAGCCCTGTGCAGACGTATTCTCCTGGTAATCGGCGATTTTCTCACTTGAATGTAGACATCGTCGGTCCACTTCCTTCGTCGCAAGGTTTCAAATACCTTTTGACTATCATCGACAGATATACCCGCTGGCCTGAAGCCATCCCTATCGCTGATATTTCTGCAGAAACGGTCGCGAATTCTTTTCTCCATTCCTGGATAGCTCGTTTTGGCATTCCCCAGCTTATCACCACTGACAGGGGCAAGCAGTTCGACTGTCAATTGTTTTCGACCTTGACGAAATTATTAGGTGTCAATCACATAAAGACCACTGCGTATCATCCAGCCTCGAACGGAGCAATAGAGCGTTGGCATCGTTGCCTCAAGTCAGCCCTCAAGGCTCAGCTTTCAGACGATTGGGTAGCCAAATTGCCTTTAGTCATGCTTGGACTTCGTTCGTACTTAATTCCGGACTACGGCGTATCACCCGCAGAACTTGTCTATGGAGAACCTCTTCGGCTTCCAGCCGATTTCTTCATTGATGTTCCCTTGGATTCCAGCGTTCCTGATCTGCTCTACACACTCCATACTCATATTTCCAAACTTCGACCAGTCGAATTCAAGCATCATTCGTCGCGATCACCCTACGTTCATCCGGATTTGGCGTCTTGTTCGCATGTTTTCGTACGACACGATGCGGTTAGGAAACCACTACAGCCTGTGTATGACGGTCCGTTTCGCGTTATCTCCCGATCAGAGAAATTTTTCTCCATCGCGACTCCAAGAGGCGAAAATTCTGTTTCAATTGATCGGCTGAAACCAGCTTTCCTGCTAACCAGCGATCTCCACGAGACTTCTCGAAAATCGGAACCGTGCGCAGACCTTCAAGACACCACCACGGACTTGCCCAAATTACGTCAAGATTCACCTTCGTCTTCGACTACTCGTTCTGGACGTCGTGTTAGATTCCCGGACAGATACGTCGCAGAACTCCTACGTTAGCACTGGAGGGGGAGTGATGTGGCTGTCCCTCCACTGCATTATTAAAAAAAAGATCACCGGCAACGACGCGCGCCATAGCAACGGCTCATATGTTGAAGCGGATAAATCCAGATCTTTTGTTCTAGAACATTCTTCTCTAGGCCGCCGATTCTTTTCGAGATGTGTTCGCTGTTTTGACTATAACTTTTCAATTTTTTAAATCTAATGGAGTCAATTGTAAATATAACCAATTTCATTTGAAGTTATTAATTAGCACCACACATCATTGCTAAAATACTCACCGATCTTAGTTTTGTTCAAATCAGAACTGAGCTAAAAATTGCCATTAAAATATAATGCTGACCAAGCGGAAACACTGGCAGATTAACTCGAGTTTACTGTAGGATTCGTGTATCACCTCTACCATCACGCTTGGGCAATCATAAACGATTATAGAATCGAGTACGAATGATCGGATTATATGAGCATGTAGGACGTTTCCCTTTTTTGTTTAATATCCACACACATTTGGTATTAGGTTCTCATCTACTCCCTTAGCCCTCCCACGAGCGGACAATCCAATACATTCGTTCACTTCAGGAACCTGGTTATAATAGAAGCATCTATGAAACCACACGGCGCAAGCTTATACACTCACAGAATAGCTGAACCATTGTGAAGGCAATGTAGCTTATAGTTCACTTATATCATCGGCCCCCAAAACGTTGATCGATTATACTGTGATGTTGTTTCCTTCAACAGTTTGCTGACCGATGGGTAAACGAGATTTGAGTGCAACTTTACACCAGCTAAAATTAACCACGAAATCTTGGGCCATCAAGGATCTACGCTGAGGAATAGTCCACGACGGATATATGTGAATAATTTAATTATAACCTACAACTTTACACGATGATTGATTAGAATCACTAAAAACTGAGAAAGTATTAATTAACAAGGAGGGAAAATATATCCTAGATAGGGTGAAAAACAAGTAAGAAGGGGAGTGAAGTCAACATGTAAGAATTGTTTAATCTTGAATGAGAACGTACATAATCAGAGTTATTTCCATGATCGAGCACGTGAACGAGAAGAAATTCGATAGCGTAAACATTGAACTCAACAAGTCAAAGAAATTGAAAACGAGCAGTCGGACGTGAATTGAGGCCACAGGTATAACGCTTCTTGGACCGCTCTTCAAAGCTTTTCACTCCATTTAACCGCGGCGAACGTGAAAATAAATTCGAACTCCAACGCAAGACCTTTGTCTGCTTATTGTTATAAATAACAATAAGCAGGGAATCGATTGAATTAGATCAAACCGAAGAAAATAGAGGTGTCAAGTATGAACATTTGAATAGAATGTTATCGCCAACTAAGAGAAGGTAAATATACACAGAATTCGCATTAACAGAACAGGAAAGCTAAATATCTCAGGATAGGAGAGCGTTGGTGAAACTACTCAAGACTGCCGAAGGGGGGCATTATTTATTCAAGCCTTTTCCAAGTTGTTTTCCGAGGAAGATCAAATAAGAATCAACTGTCCCCTCCGAAGCTCGAACTCAAGGAGCTCGGTAAGCGCGCACGCCTGAAAATGAAAGCTAGGAGACAGCCACTAAGGCAGCTCTCAAGTATAAAATAACCAAGGGCGAACCTACGACTTCAGTATCAACTAAATTTGACTTATCATCGACTTTTGAGTGAAATGAACGACACGAGTATTCCTGAGTTTTCAAAAAAATGTTAAGTAACGACAAATTGGGAAAATAATAACGATCCGTACACTTCAATTTCTTCTTTACTCTCGATTGTTCATCACAACTGAAGTGACCTCTTCAGCATATCTGCCAGCTTCTCTCTCATTACCTATTCCCCCGTCCCTCGCCCAACAAATTCATCAGTCCTTTGCCATTTCTGCCATTCTCCAAGTTTTAAAACAAACCTATATTACACAAATAATTTTTCTTTATAAATATTATGTTGCACAATATGCAATGATAAAAAAGTATTTAATCTGACACATCTTATATTAACCTAGTATCACAGCACAGGAAATCATAATTGAAGAGTACGGGTCGTTATTTTTCGCATAAATAAACAGGAAATTGAGATCCTGAGCATCAATCAAAGGACATTTGGTAAAATTCACCCTCCTTCATCGGGATTGTTGAAAATAAATCATTAGGCATCTATACCAAGATGATACCACAACCTGACGATACAATTTCTATCGTCTAACAAAACAACGCTCCCTGGGTTCGGTCCAGACAAGGCGTGAAAACAAATTTCTCCCACTAAAATGAAACTACCATCTTGGAAAATAGCGATAAGAACAAAACCAGAGACTACAGCGGCAAACCACCGAAATGGTATCAAATCCAATGCCTACAAACGCCAAACGAGAGTAAAACAATGAAAAATTAAGAACCCAGAGCAGTTCATCCAAGAGCGATTGACGACGGAAGTCAAGCAGGATTTTCTAATGCTTCTTCCCATGGCATCAAATTCTCATTTGCTGAAATGTATTCTCATCAAAAACTCATTACGCTTGTGTCTCGATAGCTACATTCGATTTAAACCAGCATTGAAAAGCAACGGCTGCAAAACACTTGAATTCGAAGGCCAGTCGCAGTGAAAAGGATAAAGTCCGCTAGCACTGCCCAGAGACAAAAACAGTAGCAATCGACGGGACGAAGTAGAGTAGCTATAGGTTGAAATTACTATGTCAATGCAGATGCATCTTTCTAGAGAACTTGCAGCTCGTTTTACTTCACCCAATTCAACAAAATAGATCTGATGACTCGAGAACCAATAAAGCTATCGACCCCGCGATGGTCTCATTCGATTCAGCGTCCAAAAATCTACAGAAATTGATAGCAAATATTCATTTTTCTGAAAAACGCCGGAAAACACTAATTGTCTTGAGGTAACGATTTGGTTGAAGACTCGAGCCGCTGTCATGCCAAGATTTATTTTCCGTGAAAATTTCAAGAATTTGGCTTTTATTGGATACACGGATTCTATATGCCTTGAAACGTAGAACATCAAATTTTGGAGGGGGTTTAGAAAAAAAATTTTGGGCGATTATAGTGGTTCATTGTTGAGCTTAACACCATTCTGGTTTGAGAATAAGTTTCTCTTCTGTTGAATGTAATGTAGGAAAACCCACTCAAAATCGAGGTAGAACAAATCGGCATAAATAGAACAAAACTCACGAAGCAATAGACAACCGAGCAAATCGTGAGGCCAGCTGCACTACAAAAAGAAATTGTTCAGCAATATTCAATAGAAGGTGAATGGAAAGCGGAGCTTGGAACTTATACCCCAGCGGACGATACGTGGAAATATTGAGTGTACTATAAAAAGGAGGGAGCAGCAGCATACCAACCCCCAAAGGTCTTAGATTCGAGTAAATATTTACTTTCAATATCTTGCTCCTACCGGAAATCCCCTCTTTCCGACTCTCTTTACTTATTTCTTAACTACAGAACCAAGACTTGCGCTTGAATAAAGGAACAACTTGCATCTCGGTCTTCCTTACGATACACGCCCATTGTACAGTCTTGAAGGGAATTTCCCAGTTCTTGCACTATCGATTCGCTCTATTCCTTCAAAGAATGAAGCGGTACGAGCTTCACCGGGTCGCAGTCGATTAATCAACTAATGGTCCTAGAACGATCGGCTCAAGAAGAAACGCTTCTCTAGAGCATCCGCAATTGAGTCGGCAATACCACAGCATTTTATTTTTTTGTTATTTTGAACTCAATCGAAAGAGGAAAAGCGCGAAGTGAGCGACGAAGCTAAACTGTTTTGTCAATGAATTATTAAATTAACAGAATCTGAACGAAGTGAAAATTTATTTTTTCCCGTAGCTGTCACGAGGAGGAGCTGTCTTTTATTCGTCTACTGGACATCCTCAGCACGATGTCGAACTATTCGAGGATGTCGAAACGCTTTCATGAGACGTCTCATTCGCAGCAATAGACAGTAATGATCCTCTGCTATAAACGAGTGGCTGTGGTTAACGAATGTTGGATAAAATAAAAATCCCCTTTTGCCTTTTAGCATTAAAAGGTGAACACATGTTTGAAAGGACAGTATTGAGAATGAAAACCCCTATCTAGACACAATACTCAAACGGATGGTTAGGTTGGGCCAGAATATCTGTTGAGGCACCTCGACAAGTTTGCGCTGGTCATCGATTCGGAGCTAGGCAGCAGGATGGGAACAAGCCGGCCAAACTCGCCCAAGGGGAAACCTTACAGCGCACATTATTTGATACCTACAAGTGTACACGTGACCTCACTTGGAATAGATGATCGAATTCAATAGCTGCGGTATGCTGGAGAGAACGACGAACTGCCCTCCGGAGAATAAATATCGCACAGGCCGATACATGGAAATAACGTATTTATGCTGCTAAAAAAAGACCAGTATTAAAACGGAGCCCTCACGAAACCATAACATATGCATGTGTTCTTTGTTATATATATTATACATAAAAGCCAAAGGATGTCTGTATGTATTTTTGTTACTATTTCAAGATCAAACGAATAATCACATGATGTTGAAAATTTCACATCAACTCATCGAAACAATAGGAAAATGTTTGAGAGGTTTTCGCCGCATAACATTGGAACACGGATGAATTCAATAGGGATGTACAGATAAAAAAGAAAGAGCTTTGAAAAGCTTACATGTAGATTACTTCAAAATATAATTATGTAAGTTCGTAACTGTTGCAAGGGACTAAGAAAATCTGAGAAAAGATTTATGTCATGGTTCAGGATCGACCAGCACTGGTGGAATGAAATTTTTATTTTATTGAGTACTAAACTATTTTTGTCCTTCAAGCCGTGTACTCATGGCAAATGGTTTAAATATGAAACGAAGAAAAATACTCAAACTCAACAAAAATAAATAGTGTTATCTATCAGCAATCTGAAGCCAACCTTTCTCCTGTTTGACACAAGTATACGGCTGAAAAAGAGGGATTATTATCAAACCATAGTTACCTACAGCGAGGGATCAAATTGTTTCTGTGACGTGTTTAGAGGAAAAATTAATTCTCAGCGAATACTATACACTCATTTTACCACCTTCAACCTATGTTTCAGGAGGTCACAAATTGTCATTCTATTAAGAGATCGATCAATTGGAATTCAATTCCGAGATAGGTTTCTTGCTGCAACCTTGAGACTGCATTTTACAACTCAATCATGATATTTGATCACTGATGATGAATGAATGATGAATTTTGATCACTGTAGCTAGCATAAGGTTGGTATAAGGGAAAAGTAACCAAGCCATCGAACTCTAAGCGACAGGAATTCCAAGTCTATATAAATACAAGTGAGAACTCTAGGTTGCATCAGTTGGCAGGAAGATGCATATTCTAGACGAATGAATAAGCCGAGTAATGGAACTTAAAAGGCAGGCAACAGATATGGGAAATGGGCAATAAGGACAAGAAAAAACGCAACGGAGGCAGTAGTAGAAGAAAAGCCTGTCGAGGCGTTTATTGTAATTTCATTCACGTAGAAAGGGTACTTGAAAAGGGAAAGACGTGACGGGGATTATTGCTAACGCACTAAGACAGCTAAGGAAAAAACCTTCCAGCGGACAGCCGAATAGTAGTTATGAGACAGTCGGACATGGAAGGAGGCATTATGAAACGAGTTTTCTACAGCACGGGTTTTTCGGTCTGGACGTCGAAGAGGACGACGAAGGACATTTAAAACTCCTCCAGAGAGCCACGCGGTCGATTTTAATAAAAACTTACGAGCGGATGTTACTTTCGAGCATCTCCTTCGCCAGCTAAAGGTTTTATCCAGCTATTCGGAGAGGAAAAGAATTGAGTTGCCGCGATACGAACGAAAATGTATAAGTACTTTGAACTGAAGAAAAAAGTTACGAGGTGCAAATCTGATAAAAATAGCAATGGTCGATAGCTCATTGAATTATCAAGTAACGATTCAGGAATAAATCTTAGTTGATTTGTTCTCAGCGGTATTGAGGTCGAATCAACGTCGACCTCGTCAAGACGTATAAAGCCCCCTTTTCGCTTAGACAACATTAATTATTAGTTTTCGCGAACTACATGGGCGTAGTTCGTACGTACATATCACAGAATTAGTACCAACACAAGACCAGTCAAATATCTTTGAGAGAGAACGCCGTACTCTCAATCTGTTCCACAAGCACCGACAAATTGATAGCTTTGTCAACTGTGAGCTGGATACTAATCCTTGGCAGAAACATTTAGATGTGCATGAAACGCCAACAAGCAATGTACCAGCAACAACACGCGTTTTTCCTAATAACATTACTTGTTGATAGCTAAATCTAATTCATTTCACAAGGATAGAAGTTGCAGAAATAGCGACGAATTCCATTAATTTTAAATGATTTATACTACAATGTTGATTTCCGCCTTTAGATTTTTAGAATTTTTTTTTTTTTTAGTAAGATTGTTAAGTGGGTACCCTCGTTAATTTTAGTTAAGGTAGATGACTATTTATGACAACTCTTGGCTCTTTCATCCGGAGGGATACTTAGGCAAAATATAAATCGAAACAAGTCAAGTGTCAGTCACTTATTTCAAGCACAATGCGATGAAACTATTGGGATATTTGAGAATTACTTACTGTCTCAAGACGTACAACCAAAACATAAGCAGCTTGGTAACTCACCTGGAAAAAAATAATGAGTCGTTGAGACAATCGTTCACTATACCACAGATATTCTTCTAGTTGCTATTACTATTGGTTTATTGAGCGACGGAACCACAAAGTGTCATTTTCTTCACATTTCATTCGTTCGGCCAGTGCTATCGTCCTTTCGGGTCTCCTCGGAGCTGTCTGTATAACCAAAGCTAAAAGTAATCTAGTTAACACGTTGAGTGATTCTACAGTGGAAGCACACAAATAAGAATCTGAAGGCTTGACCTGTTCCTCGCCGATACCACAAGCCCTGAAGAGGGCGAATAATTTAAAACGCTCGGCTCGATAGAGTATCCGCTTCAACAAACCAAAACCAGAGGGGGCAAAAGGTGAGGTCGAAATATAATTGGAACCAACTCCACAAATCATGAAATTGTCCGGGTCAAAAGTCTGTTAAATCGGGAAAAGGCAATTAGCCAACTCAGGACGAATGGGTATTCGAATACTTTGTAAAGTCGTATTTTTATTGGCCGGCACGTAATTAGTTCAGACCTTCGGCAGAATATGAGGATTTAGAGGTAGTTTGTGAAAATTGAAAGATATTTGAACGCTGGAATAATGGCCCTGAAAAACGTTTGCACGCGAGTATGGAAGCAAATCGTTCACCGTTATATTCGACGATTTTCAACATTCGACAGAACGAAGGGGACCGCGTGAATTATTTCTCGAACGAAGAAGTAGATGGGCGCGAACCCCAACTTGATTACAAGCGACTAATTACAGTAACGATTGGAACTCGCGAATCCCCCCGAGTCAGTCCCAGCAGTAAGAACAGAAGAATGACAATCGTTTATCATAGAAGCCTTTTTAACTGATGCCGAAGAATTAATAATAGGCCCAGCTGTTGAACGCGGGCGAAAATTTCTACTTCATCTTCAACATTTCTCGGAGAATGAAATTACATTGATTCACAAGCAACCAAAACGTAATTGATAAAACTTTGCTTTACATACATAGTTATATACAGCTATAAAAGCTATATAAAATAAAAGGGGAAGCTGTATTATTTCTATTTTTACCTACTTAATAAGTTAAAGCCCGCGAAGAAATTGAATTTGGAACTTATTAAATTGATGTCTTCAGGGGAAAAAGTATATAACGATTTTTACGCTGTCATGTCATTATGGCGAATTTTCCACATTTTCAAATATCGCTCACAAAAGAAGTGTAAACCACTACAATTAACCCCGTCACGGTTTCATTCTATTCACCGTACACAAATCTACGAAAATGCATACAAATATAATAGGCGATAGGTCACTGACTTCTTTTTATTCTCCTTACATTTATTTTAGTACAGTATTTTTTCAAGAACTGTAATTTCGCAAAGTAAATAATTATATATTCAATGGGAGCGACAGCTAAGTATGCCTACTATAAAATGTTTGAACTCTACCATCCATCAATAGAGCGTCATAGAAATATCATTATTTATCATCACGGCTGCCACTGAACGAATAGATTATCGGCTAATTCTTTACGGATCGACAACCGAAACGAGAATTCTACCCTCGAAATTCGACGAAAGGAGTTTTGCTGACAAGGCGGAAGTAACCGTAAAAAATATATACATTCATGACGTTGTATTATTCATGAAAGTATTAGAATCCAGAGTACGGCCAGAACGTGCCGGACTTAATTGAAAACTGAGAGAAGAGCTCTTTCATTATAATAAAATGGAGGAAGGAAACGTCGTAGAACCCAATAAAAAAGGTTGTTTGCATAGAATTTGTCTTATTTCAAAATTAAAGTTTCGCCTTCTGGAAAGATGGTTCTTCCTCCAAGAGAATCACGTACAAAAAGTATAAAGTCGGGATGATTTCACTGGGTTACAGAAAATCCAAATATGACAGAAATATTGGTGATTGCGGATGTGTACCAATAGATTGATGATACAGCACTTTCATTTATGAGTCGGCCAACAGGTGAACATACCAACCAGAAGCTACTTTTGGAGAGAAAAAACGTGTTTTGACTGTTTACGTGGGTTTTTGGGGGAAAGTACCCACTACTTGAAAACGGCCTAGAAATTTCGTTTTTACTTTAAAAGGTATGTAATTAGTAGTACTATATCCATTGTCGAGAGGATCCTGGGACCTTTTCCGAGACGGAAGGGTGACGTATAATGGAAAAGCGCTATAGGAGGCATTTGCAATAGGTACTACTTTTTGGCAATGCACTCGGCTCAGGAATATTATACAAAATTCCAGGCAGAATATATATAAAGCCTGAGGAGGAGATGCAGGCACACGACTCGATTCTATACTAGTCCTCCGGCACATAACGGCAAATATACGAAGCTGAGAGGCGCAATACCGAGGTAGGTATGTTATTGAAGGGGTCTATTGCACGCTCACCTAAGAACAGACCACAGGTGAAATTACGCTTCACCATGTTACAGTAGAAGACACAGTTGGTATTCAACACAAGCATGTAAAACCAAAGGAGTTCACGTCGACGGGGAGTGAATCCGAATAACCGAATAAATAACAACACCGGCTAACCACTGGCATGAGAAATTTTGTACATGGTTGATTGCAAGTAAGAATAACACCACATTACTCATTAACGAGCGTCAACGCCACCCCAGCAGCTTACAATCAGCAACAGACAGAAATTTAAGCCCCGATACATCTGGTCTAGAAACTCATGAATAATTGTAATTCGGTCCCACGGGCTCAGAGAGGAGGATAGTTTCGCGGCGAAATGAATTAACCCAAGCGAATCCAAAACCAGATGTTTTATTCAAACAATCAAACCGCAATTAGGATGGACCGCAACAATGTTGTTATCATCAACCCAACGTTACTTACTGAGATTCTAAAACAATTATTTACATCGAACTCACGATAGTCCTGTCGAGATCCAGCGAAGAGATCGCCACGCGCGAAGTGGACGAATTGATTTGGTTATCCACAAGTATCGCCGAGGAGTCTACTAGGCACGTAGAGATCGTCATCACCCGAATAACCTATCAGGGGCCCAGGTAATTTTACTAGTATACTTCATTTATATTCTATGGAAGTCAGCTGATTCTGCAGCGAGAAATAAGCTTCCTCTCGCCGAGAGCATCCAAATTTAGAATTCATACATGCCTGTGAACGGCTTACCCGAGCTCCTAGAGACTCAGCATGCGAATACTTGACATGACTCATAAATTATGTCGATACTTGGTTAAATAAACGATAATAAACCATTATAATCACCCAAGAAAAACGTTTCAACGCATTTTCCAACATTTTTCAGACGGAGGTGTACTTATTTGGTATCAATTCATATAGAGTTCTGAACGCTGAATCGAATAAGACGATAGCGGGGTCGATAGCTTTGATAGTTCTCAAATTAACGCAGCTGACATGACAAAAAGAGAAGCTCCTTTTTTAATAAAATATAGCAAGATGTTATACCTTAAGAACTATAAGAGCCGTTAAAATCGTTCTATACTCGTCAAAAATTCTCTTAAGCTGTATCAATAGGTACATAATTTCCCCTTGAATTAGGTTGGAAATCAAAGAAACGCTGCAAATCATTGCACACTGTTTATCATTCCTATTGCTTCAATGTAAGAAGACCATCCATTTGTGACAGTTACTATTCCGAACATTTGTGAACGTTGTCGCCAAAAAAAAAAATAACTATAAGGGAAACTCCGTTACAATTGCTGTAATTTTAATCATTTTTATTTTTCTTCATTTTCAAATGTAAGTCAAATTATTCGCCTAACGGTAGATCTGAAGAGTGTTTGACGACAATTACAACAAGTATAGGATGATTATTATTGCTCCATGAACTCTCTCGAGTCATGCCCTAATGCCAACTTCTGAAAATCTCGAAAATCTACACGGAAGCTGCAATAACTTGAGAACCACTAAAGCTATCAACCCCGATATGGTCCAATCCGATTTAGCGTCTAAAAATCTATAGAAATTGATACCAAATACACTTTTTTCTAGAAAACGTTGGAAAATACGAATTCCCCTCAAAAATACCCTTCACAGTTCATACTGATGTAGCGATTTGGTAGAAGGATTGAGCGATTTTCAGACCAAGACTGATTTTTGGTGACAATTTTAAGAACTTAGCTGTTATTGGTTCGCCAGAAAAGAGTTGACGGCGTAAAGCGTACGGCGGTCGGACAGAATATTCGTATTCTACCACCTTGAGACGTAAAATATCAAATTTTGCGGGAGGGATAGAATTTATTTTCTTGAGCGAATACTAATAAACCAAAATAGAATAATTTAAACTAACTTGTTTTCCTAAGGAGTCTGTTTTAATTCGATTAAAACCCGACATCCATTGGGTTTCGCATAGAATATCAGCGAAGCAGACTGGCAGTATAAACAGGAGCTGAGGAAGGAAAGGTTTGCCGATAATAACTAAAGCTCCACTCGAACGCTTACCGGCAAGTTAAGGTGGGACATATTGCGAGATCGCAATAAGCTGCGGTAGGAAAGTTCTCAAGCTGTAGTTCAATACGGTACCGTTATCAATTAATGATCTCGCAGTTATCCGAAACTCGGGAAACTTCGAGAATATCTAACATCAACTTCTATATCAACTGGGAGAAGCTACAACATAACCCGCACTCAACCGACACATCTCTCGCAAAATGGAATAGAAATATTAATAAACCAGTGGTGTGTACAGATCACACAGTACTTCCTGAATCAACCAACAGGTATAACCAATTGAGAAAGAAACGCATGCCAAAACCCAACTTTTATACCCAAAAAAAAAAAAAATGCTACGAAAACATGGTGGTAAAAATATATATAAAACAAAAAACTTGATTAGGCTACCTATATGAGTTACATCCATTTTGAAGCTATATGATGCATTATCCCAAATCCAACAAAGAGTTATTTTGTATATCAATTGGGATACTTTCAGGAAAGATAATTGGATTTGAATCGTTTTTCGAGTTCTGTCACACTTCGACCATAGACAGTGCGTGATAGTGCGTTTCTTAAAGTGTTCCAGGGTGGTATTGCACGGAAAAAACCGCAAGACGAAGGTTGTTGAATCGTTAAGGTGATCACAGGAATGGAAACCATTATCTGGGAAGGGATTAACGTCACCTCGCTATGAAAAGCGTTCACAGCGAAGCACAACATATTATGGGGCAGTCAACGGAGAAAAGCATAGTAGCTTAGAAAAGAAAAATAATCATACCAAGATAAATCATTCGAACCGTGAGTTATAGAAGTGCAATTCAGATGAGATAGAACGTAAAACTGGTCGAATAAACAGAAAAGGAGAAAAATTCGAACCGTTGTAAACGGAAGCGGCTGAAGATCAACATGTAGCTGGGCCAACCAGCACATCGCCTTACATTCGTTTCACATCGCCTCAACCCCAACCCTAAGCACAACGCCAAGATTATGAATGTTTCTTGAGCACGCGACGTATGAGGGGTGGGTCCAGTTATAAGAGGTTGGTTGCCCCCGACAGGGAAGAAAGAAAAGACCGTGAGCTCCACGAGGAGAAAAATCAGCCAGCGACCAAACAGGAGCTCGGTTACCGCTAAAAAAAATCCCATCGGGATAGCCGTTCTTGGGATTCTTGATCAGCGAACCGAACGGATCAAATCAAAGAGACGCCAGCTATACATTGTAGAAAATCAAAACCGGTATATCTAGGCAGCTGAGATATGGCGGAACTAGAAGACGGAATGATTATCAACAAGCTAACTATTAGTCAAGCTGAAAAAATCCAATACGATAAATAAGACTACACGTTTGAGTCGGCAAAAAGGTATAAACAATCTGTCACACATTTTTCAGCATACTTTCTCCTCTGCAAATAATATCGTATTTAAAACGATAAGTTGAGTTAGCTCTACAGAGACAGAAAGATTTTGAGAAAAATGACACCGAAAAACAACGGAATAGAGCAATTTTGGTTAATCATTTGATAAAACATTATAATTGCTCAGGAAACAACTTTTCAAACTCTCCCCTAAGAAAAAAATTTCTAACCCCCCCTCAAAATTTTATGTTTTACGTTTCAAGGCATGTAGAATCCGAATATCCAATAAAAAAAATTCTGTCCGTCCGCCGTACGCCGTTAGCAGTTTTCTAGCCAAACTGTAAGAGCTAAAAATTTGAAATTTTCACCAAAAATCAATCTCGGTCCTACGACGGCCCAATTCTTGAACCAACTTGCTAGCTCAATTTTAAGGGTATTTTTGGGGGGTTTTGAGGGGGAGAAAATGTATATTTTCCAAGGTTTTTCAGGAAAATGTGTACGTGGCATCAAATTATATAGATTTTTGGACGCTGAATCGAATGAGACCATCGCCGGGTCGATAGCTTTATTGGTTCTCGAGTTATCGCAGCTTGTGTGCCGAATTTGGGAGATTTTTAGAAATTTGACATGAGGGTATAGGAGAGTTCTTGGAGCTATAAAAATCGTTCTATACTCATTGGAATGGTCGTCAAACACTCTCTCCAACTGTAGGGTAAGGCAAACAATTTAGCTTTTAATTAGGAAATTAAGAAAATAAAATCGATTAAAATTACAATAGTTGCTACGGAGTTTTCCCCTATAGTTACCATCTGTTTTTCGGTGGGATTGTTCAGAAATAGTCGAAATAATTACTATCACAAATGGATAGTCTTCCTAAATCATTATTGAAGCGAAGGAATAATAAACCACTGTACAATCACTTTCAGCGTTTTTTCTTGGGCAATTACAATGGTTTATTATTGAATAATAAACCAAAATAAAGCAAGACATGAAGAAATAGTAAGGTATTATTATCTAAGTTCAATTTTCGTTTGTTACCTAATGAAATTCTGAAAAATATGTAGCTCGGTACACACCTGGTTCCGTAAGTGATGAATCTTGCCCCGCAATCGAATTTTTTCCCGATTTCGACAAACACGTTCATTTTTTTTCGCGATTCCCGTAAAATTTATGAATAACATTCCAAAGAAATTCGTGTCCATCGTAGAGAGAAAGCCACTCGTTTTTAAAACTATTCACAACGCGAACAAAAAAGCACTTTCACGACCGAAACGCAACAGAAGACGGAAGACGCTCGAATGAAATTACTACTCGAATGAAAGTCTCCGAGAGCGTTAAACATTTTCATGCACGGACAGACGAGAGCAGGAATACGCATGTCCATTCGTGACTGGGGACACTCGGAGAAATGATCGGACATGTCACCGATACTGCTCTCGAGTCACATCGATCAGTGACTCTCGTGACTCGTGACTGCTTTTGTGACTGTATTGTCTAGGGTGGGATTTTTATAACGCGTCCCCTGGTTCTACCGTAACCGTGGCGCCTAACTCAGTACTCCAGCTTTCGGGAATAGTAGCCACTGTAGTTGCCACTACAGAGACGTTAGTAGCTAAATAACTACAATTTTTCCGATCGGCGATAACGCGCATTCTAGTCAATCCAATTGTTCGCAGTTTCAGAGAAATCCGGCGGTATTGCGATGGTATTCGACCAACTGTGGAACACTTAATCGGCAACTTGAATCGAGTACAGGACAGTGAAACAAGCGTTTTGTTGTTCGATGACTGGAAACCAGCGATAGAGTCAGCTTAACCGCAGCTTGAATAGAACGGCCAGATCAGCTTTGCGTCGGAAACAGAATTCTCGCCCATAATCGGGGAAACGACGAGCGATCCCGAAGCGAAAGCAGTCGGGATGACAACCCAATGCCCGATAGGTGATTTCGCAGCAACGCAACAATAATCAGTCACCCGAGTCAACTGATCCGAGCAAGAGACGGAAACTGCTACGGCATCCGAGTTAAGTTCAGGCCCCCAATTCAGGGGCTGGCGTTGGATTGAGTTAGCGTTGCCAGGCTCTGTCTCATGCGCTGGGGATTAAAACAATCACAGCTTTCCATCGTAATAGAACACCCTTGTACAGTTTACGCAACCCGCATTCACCCAATCATTACAAAGCGAGTAATAAAAACATATAAACAGAATAATTTAAAACCAACAAAACGCAGATCTTGCAGATGCGAATAACTACGGTTTCAAAAATATCGCGATCAACGATGCTCTCAGAGCGAGGGAAGAGAAACATGAATGCATGACATCTCGTAGCTTTTTCCGCGTTTCACGTTCTAGTTACTGAGATCTGAACATTCAATACGTTTATTCAATACGTTCCTCGGTCTGGAATATGGGGCAGGGCTTCCAGTTATTGTGATTAATTTTCATTTATTTATTCAGTTTTTCCCAATCGATGCAACCGACCCCCCATACTCGACCACCGTGTTAAATAAACATTGTTAAAAAAAAATTAAATTAAAAAAACACGTTTATGTTAATTGATACAGCAGAAAATGTACAGTTTCTCAACGTAAAACCCCCAAAAATCGATTCAAATAAATAAATATTAAATAAATAAAATAAAAAAATAAATAATTTTTTTAAATTTTTTAAATAAAAAATAAATAAATACTTTCAAATAAATCAAATAAATATTTTCAGCTGACGAACGTTCCTTAAGTCATCGGAGGTGAGTCCTCGCAAAAAAATGTTCTTTTCTCACCGGAACGCCGTTTTCACATACACTACCAACAGAAAGTTATCCGCCCTCTCAGGTCTCATCGTAGAGTTAGAACACATGCGAGCTTGAAAAGGACAAATGCAGATACGTAAGTGAGCGGTAGAATGACGTTATGACGCGAAAACGAGAAAGTAACAACAAGAAGGAAGGTAAAACTAGAGGAGGGAGAAACAGCGCATTTGTTACACGGTTTTCCAGAATTGTTCTCGTTCAGTTGAACCTACGTGTTCTATCTTCCCAACTCAAGTTATGATTGCAACCTCAATAATACGGCACGTGCTGAACGTTGGTAAGAGACAATGGAGAATTTTTGTGTTTTTTAAAACTTGAACGTGGGATTTTCGGTTACTTTATTAGAGCAAAATTTTTTTATGGTTACCATTTAGAGAATGGCGGATAACACAGAAGGCATATGATTTCACAAAGTATACAAGACTCCTAAGTTTAAATTAAAAGAAGACGAAATGTGACGAAATGCTATTTACGAAAGACGAAAAAAAATCGAATGCATAGATGACAGGCTTCTCATTAAAAAAAAACCTCTTTTTTGAGTCGCAACGGAAAACCAAAATCCGGTTGGTTTGTGCGCTGTCCTATTCACGCTGTGATGTTGAAACATGGAGCAGTTACGGTAGGTAATGTGATTAGATGAGCTACTTCATTCTGTCCTGGTTACATGCTCCAACTAACGCTAAACTTGGAAGATAAGAGCAGCTAAGGAAACTTGTTCCGAAGTTGATAGAGAGAAGCTGTGGCCTCGTGGCAAAAGAGATTCTTCGCCAAGGATTGAATTTACCAGGTGATTTGAAGCGTAACCAGCGGAACGCTAACTTTTAGAATAGGAGCGACATTTCTCTTAAGGGGCCTCATCACCAATTAGCAATTCTCGATCCAGCTCTAAAAAAATGGAAAAAAGAGCAGAAATGGAGAAGGAGAGGAAAACCAGGCGACTAAACTCCGCTCCGTCGTTTTCTCTCAACGCAAGTGACCACATGGAGCGTTACCAGGGGAATTTCGCCGTATGCCATTCAGGAGAGGAATTCTCCTGCCTTCTAAAAATTACTATCTTCTTCCTTGATTATACGCCACTTTGCTGAAACTCCTTTTATTTTTTACCCATCACTTTCTATTACATTGATTCATCATTTAATTTCATTCTACATTTCATCCCTTGCGATATAGAATTGTTAAAAATGTCATTCACTATTCGTTTAATTTTCACTTTACTCACCGAATTATATTTTTAATTATAATAATCAATTTTTCTGTCTTACAAATACATACATTAAAAAAAATGTAATTCGGCTCTACAGCCCATTATAACCAAATAAATCAATTAATTCTTGTTCACTGGCCTAGGCTTTCGAGGTCTCATTTTCGGCGGAACTCGGTGAAAACTCGGAGATGAAATTTCTGGATATTACTGGTAGGAATTGGTATCCCCTGATCCCAACATGAAACTATGTCAAGTGCGTAATAATAATTTTTTTTTCAAGAGAATAAAGGTAAAGTTTCCAAACAAAAAAAATATGAGGGAAGTATCAAAAGTAAAATTGACATTTGACAGCGGCTCAGAACGATTTTAAGAAACACATAACTCACCTTTTTGGCAGCGACGATAACCGTTGCTAGTTGTCTTGCGTAGTCAGTCGAACGGACAGCAGTTGGGCCCCATAGAATGTCGAAATTCTTGGAATCTGTTCAAGTCGGCCTCTCAAGTCAACACACGTTACCTACATTCGATATACCCAGGAAACGGTAGAGAGCTGGTTGTTTTTACTTTTGGGGGTCCGAAATTTTGGCACGGTTATGCGTTAAACAATGTAAACAGAGTTTACAAGTTAGATTATCCTATTCAAAGAGTCCGATCAAAAGAGTAAGAGGATTATACGAGTGATATTACTCAGCTATCACTTCATGAGAAATATCAAGAAGTCGAATAAACATAAAGCCGTACTTTAAAGCAAGTGAGCTGTCATCTAAACCGTTTAAATAAAAGTTATCAGGTAATAAGAGAGAGTAAGTCAGTCATAAAAAAAAGAAGATAGCTATTAATTGTAGATCTGGCATGTATTAAAGGATATTCGACCATAGCTTGAACGCCATTCTTCTTGAATATGACGATGCGAAGAACCTGCCCACTAGGTGTGCAGATAGTGTGAAGAACGTCCTGAAACAAAGCGATAGAAAAATAGAATCAGTGATTGATTGATTGATTAGCGACTTTATTTAATACATTCTGGCGAGATTTGGCCGTACTCGGACACTCTTACATCTAACCAGAAAAAAAAAGTGACAGGGACAATGAGCAGGAAAGTGACAATAAATCCATAATATTTGAGTCTTTATCCGCCTGAGATTGCTGATTCCAATCTAAGTAATAGACGGACTCAATTTCTTGCCCAGTACAAATTGAACCAATATCACGATATGTGCGGTCGTAAATCAACAGTTGATTTATTTTAGACTTCTTGTAAACTAACTCCTAAACAAAACCAAGACACGCAAACATAGAAAACGCTGCAAATGATTGTAGAATGATTTGTTATTCCTTTGCTTCATTTATGATTTAAGAAGACGATCCATTTGTGATTATAACTTGCGGAATATTTTTTCTCAATTTTCATATTAAAATTTATAGAGAGCGGTTTAAGTTATAGATATAGCTGGAGAGAATCTATGAAAAATTTGATAATAAATACTCCTTTGTCTGAAAAGCGATGGAAAATATGAGTTTTCTTCACCTCAAAACCGCCCAAAAATACCCTTAAAATTGAGGTAGCCATTTGGTAAAATAACAGAGCCATTGACAGACCAAGATTGAGTTTTGGTGAAAATTTCAAGAATTTAGCTATTCTAGTTTCGTCAGAAAAGTGTTGACGGCGTACGGCGGTCGGACAGACATTTTTTATACGTAAAACATCAAATTTTGAGGTGGTTAAAAAAAATTATTTTCAGGCGATTACAATTGTTTATTATTGAATAATAAAAAAAAGCCCATGAAATATGGAAATGCAGAAGTATGGAATTCAAGTGTCATCTACTCGCCGAAAAAAACATTCCAAGACCTGGGCCGTTCAACAATACTGATTCTTTTGGCCTGCAAAAACTAAAGAAGAAAAGGTTTTGAATAAAATAATATTTCTTTATCCGACGGATATATGATGAAATGAGTATGGTGGGCTATGTTACAGACTCACGTCGGGTTCAAATTCAAATTTAAAATTTCGGATTCAAATATCACAGAACTCCTTTTTCATCCGCCTCAATTCAACTTTTAATAAAAATGAAAGTAGATTTATATATTAAATTGAATTGAAACTATTGAACTAAGCCATTTGCTTTTTTTACATTGTTATTAATGGCGGGCAAAAAAAAGATGGGAACTAATCAGGGGATGAAGAAAACACCCTGGAATTGAACGTTGAACTTTTGCAGACGGACGGTAGAGCGGGTTTATCCAAAGAGCATAGTTCACACCAAGTTACCAACAAATAAAAACTTCAGAGGCCATCTCACTAGGCTCCCTCGAGAAGAGTTGATCGCTGCAAGCACCAACCATAATACCTACTTAAAACTCTTTCCAGCATGCCAGCCCGCCTGCCGTTTGGCTCAGCAAGTCTCGATATTATTAAGCCTTCCTTAAAAACAGTAAAGTGGAAAAGGGGGAGCACAGAGTAATGGATCCCTTATCCGCTACGCGAGACAGGAAAAACGGAACGAATATTCTTGAATCGCCCGACCATTAGCAAGGGAAGGAAACTGAAAACTTTTAAACGAATGAAATTGCGAGGAAAGAAATTAGACAACGAGTGCCCCTTTTGTGAATACGCATGCTAACTACTACTGACGTACTTTTTCCGATATTCGACCTCATATTTCACAACGTCTGAAATCGCAATAGTATTGGTCCATGAAGATAGTATCTTCTGATATTATCAGTAACTGAATCTCTAAACGAGAAGGGGTGAAAGAAAAAATACTTTCTTACGTCGAAATTTCAAGGAGTTTCTAAAGTTGAGTAATTGTACACATATACACCGAAAAGCAACAGATCATAAACTCGAATTATATTGACTCCCTCTGAATCACAGACTAGTCCACCCTATTTCATCGATAGAATGGATACTGCACCACTCCCTCCCCTTAACAAGCGTGATCAATCTTTTGCTTCGATAATTGACTTCTGAATGAATGGATTGTACAAGGTTAGGAATGCTTCTCTTGAATTCTATTATTCAATAATAATCTATTGTAATCGTCCAAGATGAAAAATTTCTACTCCCCCTCAAAATTTGATGTTTCTGAAAATTTTTCAAGATTTTTGGAAAATTAGCACGCGGGCAGTTGGCCCGTTAGACGAATAATAAATTGATAATTAAAAGAAAAATAATTAAAATGACCAAAGTTGCTAAGTAGTTTTTCCGTCATTTTCCCTCCTCCTAATTTACCAATTATTAGTTGGGAACGTCCAAAAAAGTTCGAAATAATTAGTATTACAAATTGATGGTCTTCTTTACTTATAATTGAAGCAAAAGAATAACAACCCATTGTATAATAATTAGCAGCACTTGTCATCTGATATTCGAATTTTAAAAGCCATGAAAAACCATTTTCATTAAATATCTTTTTATTTTACATTAAATTCATAGATTGATAGGCAAAAAAATTCTCAAAAGATCACAATGGTGTACCTATTATGGGAAAAATAAACCAAAATGCTGTCTCTTGTAGAGCGCTGCCCTTCAATCGATTCGATGTCTTTATCATTCTTTCTTTTGTAATGCAAATGCTCTTTTCTTCCTTCCACTCTTCAGTCTGAACACCTTCGATTCAATTTTACCACAGCGAGGCCGGCTTCGGGTCGTCTCTATCAGATTGAATCACTTTTACCGCGCCTTGGACGGGACATCACTCCTGTGCCACGGGCCTTTTGTGTTTCCTACTCCTTCGACGCTCAATTCTTTGATGCCGCACACGATGTTCACTCAATCCTTTTAGCAAGGCACGAATTTCGAAATGGGTTTTCGAACAGTTCTCATTCAGATGCGCGTCACCTGCGTCGAGCAATGTCGATCCTTCTCAAACGCCAGGCATAAAAGCCCATTTTTATACGGGGCGCTACTCCGGTACGCTGGAGCAGTGAAAGTGAGTGCGCGAGTAAACCCGAATAGATATTATGGCTTGAGTACTCCGACGGAAAAAAAGTATCTCGCAGGCGGAAATGCGGAAACGCGCGCAATTAAAATTCACAATATTTTCACACCATGACTCAAATCAAGGCGTACTTCCGTATGTTCCCCTTTGGTAAAGGGGTGAAAAAGATCACTTGACATTACATTCAAAGATTTTTATTATTATTTTTTTTTTTTTAATTTTATTTATTTATATTTTTTTTTTTTTGTGGATTTGTTGCTTTTTTTGTTCTTTGTTGTTGGGGTTGAGGGGGAGAAAACCACCGTGGGGCCGTGGATACCTTGTAATGGTGCTACGAAGCCCTGATGATGCCCGAATGAGCGAAAGTGCTTGCCAGGCCAACAATAAAAAAACAGGCGAACGAGTCGCCGTGGTTTTCTCCCCTTCAACCCCAACAACGAAGATCCAAAGATTATTTTTTGCTGATAATTTACACGTTAGAATTGTAGAATATTTATCCCTTATAGCCCCGTATGCCGACAGTTTCCCCTGGTGGAAATCATTGAGGCTAAAATCTTGTTTTAAAATGGAAAATGCATTACCGCTTCGCTCTCATCCCCGGGGGGAAACAAACATCAAGTACCGGTCTAACTCGCAAGAAGTCGACTTTAATGTTTACCCTTAAACCAACACAAAAACAGAATTAAAACGCTGAAAATGATGTTACAGTGGTTTATTATCCCTTTGCTTCGATCATGATTTGGAAAGTCTGTCCACTTCTTATGGTATCAATCAAAACTTTTGTGAACGCTCCCACCTACAAAATATTGGTAGCTAAGGGCAATTCCTTAATTTAAAGAAAAATTAATTGCCTAACGATACAGTTAAAGAGTCTCCAACGAGCTTTCCAACGAGTTCAGAACGTATTTAATAGCTTCAAAAACTGGCATATATACCATTCTAGCCAAATATCTCAAAATTTCGAAAATGCACAAAAACTGCGATCTCGAGAACCATTGAAGCTATCGACTACGTAATGATCCCATTCGATTCAGCGTCAAAAAAAGTCTACAAATTTATATGAAAAACCCTAGGTTTCTGAATTATTTGAGGTTTTTTCAAGTTGATTGATTGAGTGCTAGACAAGAAGTGAAGTTTTATTGTTTACATTAGATTCAAAACACTAAGGGAAATATAGTTGATTGGGAGATAAATACAAGGAACGCAAAGTTATAACTGCAGGATACAACATCCCCCGTTTCAAGGAATGTATGCTAGACGACTCGGTTGGAAACGTTTTCTTGCTGGACGAAAAGTTGGTGAATCCGATTCAGGGTTTTGTTCGCCATCATCCCCTCTTTGAAGGTCTTTAAAGTATGGCGCATATTTCAAATGGAAACGATTTCTTCTTACTTTCCTTTTTTCTGTTTCAACGATGTACGATCTCGGCGTTTCTGATACTTCAACAATTATTCCATGACGACGTAAATCTATAATCCATACCGGATCTCCGACCGCTAGAGGTTTCATGGGAATCGCTTTGTGCCTTTTATCATATTGGAGTTTGTACTTATCTCGGTAGTTTTTTTCATTTGTGATTAACCGATTTAGATTAGGTTTTTCTTCCAATACTTGATCAATTAGAGGAAGACGAGTCCTCAGTCGTCTATTCATCAAAAGTTGAGCGGGACTGAAACCATTTTGAAGAGGAGTTGTTCGGTACGCCAGAAGAGCAAGGTATGGGTCTTCTTCATTTTTCTTTAAAATCATTTTTGCGACTTTCACAGACATCTCAGCTGCTCCATTGCTCTGCGGAAATTTTGGACTGCTTGTTATATGTTTGAAACCATATTGATTAGCAAATTTAGCAAATTCAGAGTTTCCCAAGACTTGAAATTGGGTCCCACAATCAGTTCGCACCTCTTCAGGAATTCCATGCCGAGAAAAGAAAATTTTGCATTTCATGATTATTTCTGATGACGAAAGTGAAGTTAGATTTGCTATTTCAAAATATCGTGAATAGTAGTCTGTTACTGTGATAAACCAAACATTTTCAAGTTTAAATAGATCCATGGCCAAGACTTTCCATGCTCGAGAAGGGTATTCCGTGGGAAGAAGTGGCTCATGTCTGTTAGTGGAATTTTGGATACATTGCGGGCAATTTTTTATCAAATTTTCAATGTCCATAGATATTCCTGGCCACCACATTGATTCACGAGCCCGAGCTCTGCATTTAGTTATACCGAAATGACCCTCATGAATTCGCTGAAGAGCCCATGGTCTTAGGTTGATTGGTATGAAAAATCTTGTACCACGAAGTATTATATCGTCAAATATACCTAATTCATCTTTGACTGGGTAAAACGGTTTGTGGTGTATCTCGACTTGATCTTTTGTGGGCCACCCATTGACGATATATTCTTTCAATTTCTTGGACATACTATCGTTCTCTTGTTCTTTCTTTATAATTTCTCTTGACTCACCACAATTTTCTGAAGATAAAATTACTTGTATGAAAGCTTGGGTATCTTCCTCCAGTTCATTTTCAAGTGTCTGATCTTGACTAGGTGATCTAGAGAGAGCATCGGCGACCAAAAGATTTTTTCCTGGAATATAGATAATTTGGAAATCGTATCTCATTAAGCGTAATCGAATGCGTTGTAAACGGGGAGATAAATCGTCTAAATGTTTTGTTTTTAAAATCTGCACTAGCGGTTTGTGATCAGTGTGTATAGTGATCCTCTTACCGACGATGTAATCTTTAAATTTTTCACATCCCCAGGCTACACCTGTTGCTTCTCTTTCGATATTGGCGTAGTTTGATTCAGCTGGAAGAAGTGTTCTGGAAGCGTATGATACTGGTCGAAGAGAATCATCATTTTGCTTCTGGAAAAGGACAGCGCCTAGCCCTTTTTGGGAAGCATCACATGAGAGAATTATATCTTTTTTTACATCGTATACAGCCAGGCAAGGAGGGGATGCAAGTTGTTTTTTAATATTTTGGAACGCTTTGTCTTGTTCAGGACCCCAATGCCAATCGACAGAACTTCGTAGTAAGGCATTGATAGGTGAAACTATAGAGGCTTTGTTGGGGATAAATTTGCCGAGAAAATTTATCATCCCGTTTAGTCTTTGTACATCTTTTACGTTTTTTGGCGGTTCCATCTTCAGGATAGTCGAAACCTTGCTCGGGTCTATCGAAATACCTTTATCAGAAATTATGTGTCCCAAATATTTTATCGAAGATTTGCAGAATTCCGTTTTTTCTTTGTTTAGAGTCATGCCGACCTCTTGAAGTGTTTTTAGGACTTTACGAACATTTTCATCATGCTCATCTTTTGTCTTCCCCCAAATTAAAACATCATCCATATGAACGGTTATATTGTTGTGATTAGCGAGAATTTGATTCATACTTCTCTGGAAATGTTCTGGAGCTGATGTGATTCCGAACGGAAGTTTCTTGAATTTGAATCTACCAAATGGAGTTAGGAAAGTTGTGAAATTTTGTGATTCTTCTGATAGAGGAATTTGCCAAAATCCGCTATTCGCATCCAGTTTAGAAAAAAATTTAGCGCTTGACATTTTACTCAAAGAAGTTTCGACTTTAGGAATTGGATGATACGGTCGTTGAACACATTCATTCAACCTTGTTAAATCGACGCATATTCTGATTGCTCCATTGGATTTTGGAACCACTACCATTGGTGAACACCATTCGGTTGCAATTTCAACAGGACAAATTACCTCCATTTCGACCATCTTTTCTAATTCAATTTTGACTTTTTCTAACAACGGTAGCGGTACAGGTCTCGGAGTTGTAATGGCGTATGGTTTTGCTCCATCTTTCAGTTCTACCGTATAAGGATATGGTATGGAACCAAGGCCGGAAAAAAGAGACGGAAATTCTTTGTGAAATAGATGTTCGTTGACAGATATTTCTGAGACGAGTTCAGCTACTCTTAAATCTTCAATGGCTGGTCGGCCTAACAAAGGTTTTTTCACATTCTTGGCGATGAAAATTTTTTGAATCGCAGTAATGTTTTTGTATGACAGTTCGGCTTCAGAATAGCCAAGGGTATCAATTTTAGTATTATTTGCTCCAAAAAGTTCGATTATCGTGGGTTTGATTTTTTCATTTGGAATTATACCAGGAGGAACAACCGTAACATCTGCCCCTGTATCGACTTTAAAATTGACAGGAACTCCATCAAGCAGAATATCAACAAACCAAGGTTTATAGTTTTGGAGATTTTGCTGTGAAACGGACCCAACAAATAATTTACTTGTTGACTGAGTGACCTCACTTACAGTTTCGTCGGGAGTTTCTCCGGTTACCTGTTCCTCCAGTATTTCTTTGACTGATTTCATTCGACAGACTCGGCTGAAGTGTCCCAGTTTTTGACATTGACTGCAAGTTGTGTTGCGTGCAGGACAAATTCCCCGTCTGTGTGAAGGCTTGTTTCCACACCAAACGCAGATCGCTGGATATGTTCTAGATTGATTCTCTTCGCTTTTCCAAGGAGGTTGATTTTGATAATATGGTCTTGATTGATTTTGGAAATTTGGTTTTGGGCCGACGGCTTCAATCGCGAATTTTGCTGTCGATCTGAGTTCTTCTCGTTCTTGTTTTATTCCTTCTGTGTGACGAATTAGCAAAATGGCTCTTTCTAGAGTTAAATCGGCATCAAGAAGGAGACGATCACTCAGTTTTTCGTCGGACAGCCCTAATATCAGAGCCATCAGGACCATTTCGTCATTCAGAAGCCCCCATTCGCAGGTTTTTGACAACGAATGTAACGCAACAATGAAATTTTCAATCTGTTCATTTTGATTTTGTCGGCGTCTCAAAAATTTCGCTCTTTCAAATATAAGATTCCTTTTAGGAATGAAAAATTTCTCGAATAAATTCAATACTTGATCGTAGGTGCTTTGAGTTTCATCTATGTTGGAAGAACTATAGATTTCTTCAGCTTTCTCACCTAAATTGTATATTAGGGTGTCAATCTGTTTTTGATCAGGTTTTTCAGACAACCCTGATGCAGACCTGTATCGTTGGAATCGACGCTTCCAGGAAGGCCACTCAGCTGATACGAATGAAAAATTTTTTGGTGGATCGACATGAGTAGTAGACGTTGAAGAAACGACTATGGTTCTCTGTTCAGAAGACGAATTCGATCTGTGATCTCGATTTCTTCCGATTTCACTTTCAGGACTCGACAATGGATCCGGGATGATTTGATTTCCATCGTCTTCATCTTCATTTCTGTATCTCCGTTTTGAATTTTTCGCTTTTGATTTCGGAGGCATTTCAAAGTTTAACCGCTGCCACCATGAATTATTTGAGGTTTTTTCAAGTTGATTGATTGAGTGCTAGACAAGAAGTGAAGTTTTATTGTTTACATTAGATTCAAAACACTAAGGGAAATATAGTTGATTGGGAGATAAATACAAGGAACGCAAAGTTATAACTGCAGGATACAACAGTTTCAAAAACCAGTTAAGAATTTTTTCCGTGGGCCAAAACCGAATAAACCCGCGTTGTAACAGTGGAAGAAAATCAAGTGTAGATGCAAAACTTCGTTAAGGATGAAAATCGGAATGCTGATTGTTCCTATCCAAGAATCAAATACCTATGTTTTTTTGAATAGCGATCGGTCAACAGTATCAACGCGCTGTAGTTCATCCGTTTCTACAGTATTTTCTTGGACATACATTTTTAGCATGGAGTCATCATTTTCATTCTGTTCCATGCTCCATGACTGGAGTTTTCAATGCGTCCAAAGGGTAGCTCTGCAGGAAACAAAAAGACGGCGAGGGCGTTGCCTGGTCGCCCATAATTAACCGGATACCCCTTGGTTCTGCCCACTTTTCACCCACCGTATCAATCACCACCGTTCCTTTCCCATACCCTCATGAATATTGATGTATTCTAATTTACTGCTTCTCTGTCACCCCCGCCGTCGCACGGAGCTCGTCTGATATCCATACTGTAGAAATTCTCCTCTACATTCTGTACATTCAGTCGGCCTCTTCTATAAAGTTAGCATTGCATCTTCGTAACAACGATTTTCCATTCTCTTGAATATCAATCGCTTTCATACTGAAAGGCAATCGTAAGTTACAGAGTAGCCTGGTTTGAACGTCTAGTAAATGGGAAGCTACAGATTCAGTTCAGACTATGTGTCAGTCATGGTCAGACGTCGTTTTGGACTGTGACTGACGACCTGTCCAGTCAGTTTCGGTAGCATAAAATCAGATACAAAGTTCAGACTTTCTAAACAATGTTCGGGACGGGCCAAAGACGTTAATCAAGCACTAATGCGGTAGAAGGTCCGTGTCGTCTCATTAATTTTGAAAATGTAGAAATAGAATATCCATTGGAGAGGCTGGAACTGGGTAAAGGGCTCGACACTTCCATATCGACACGTGGCAACAAGTAAATATTCGCGAGCGCTACGTGTAAACTGGGCCTTACCAAAGTCAGTTCGAAGAGGGAACGGTACATTAATATATCTTTACCTAACAAAGGAGCTAATTCGTACTGGGTTGGTGAGGGGGAGAAGAACCAGGCGACATGTTTTCCGATTTTTTATTTACTGGCCGAGTACTTTCGCCCCTTCGGGCATCCTCAGGGCGATGTGGAACCATAGGTTACCACAGCCATAAAATAAAAAATAATAAATAGTAGCCATAATAATAATAGTAAATAAAAAATCGGAGAACATGTCGCCTGGTTCTTCTCCCCCTCACCAACCCAGTACGATGAGAGATGCGACGACTCAACCAAGAAGGAGATAATTATTCCTGAACCGTATACAATCATTAATCCACAAGTCTATAATAACCGTGGCCACAGATTGACTATGCTTAATGGGGAAGCGGGTGAAAAGACAACACCACGATGATCTAAATGTAAATCTAATGGAAATACTCTATTTCTTGTCCAGTTTTCATTCAACCGAAATCAAAATCGATGGTCTCTACAGACAGATTAATGTTTGATTTATTTAAGACGAAACATTTGGCCATTATTCTAGCCTGTTATGATTGTCCTGGTCTAACTAAGCTGAGTTAGAACGCAATAATCTCAGGTTCATTCTTTCACCATAAACTCACAAAGACATCTAAACAATCTTCGCTCAAAAATCCCTAACATCTGCTCTGCAGTCCAACTCCCTAGCGCGTCTATGGTAACGTATCTAATCTGTTACTGGAGTGAAGTCAACTCACTACAAGCCTCTGTGGAATCATTCGAGATGAGGTCTCAATTCCCCCTCCAAACGGCAGCAAAAAAGCACGAAGCCATGATTCAGATTCTTCCCATTCTGTTTCTGTGTTCCCTCTTTTTACCATTGTCAATAGTCTACCTGAAGACACTGTCAATGTGTCTACCTGAATCACCTCCTATTGTATTGTTGTCATATTTCTCCTTTATAAGCTGAGTGCGGACTAATCGATTATTCGAAAATAACGTTAACTTGGAGCATTTTCCGAATGATCAACATTACTCCAAATTTTACACACTGAAATTATGACTTCCATTCGTGTCGCACATCGATTACACTTTTTCTTTACTTCTTCAGGTTATCCCATCATACGCACAACGTGAAGACAGATCGTACTTCGTCCTCAATTTATTTTCGAATTGTATTTTTTGCCCAACAAGCGCAATTTTTCATCTTCAAACACAACCTTCCTACTTGCAGCTGTGAAAACATATCCCGGATTGCATATTCGTCCCTCGCAGGCCGGAACCTTATCCATCAACGATTTTCCATCCCTTCAATCCTTCGTACTCACGCCGAGAGCTCGAGGAAAACCATACCATATCGCACCCTCTAGCAGTCGATAATTCCACACACGGTCTCTTCATGTCGCTAGATATTTTCGCCACCCACGTGTCAGTGTCTACTCGAGACCTGCGAACCATTCAAAGGTTCTCCGCTCCCTAGATATTGTTGATTCCTCTTTCCATTTCTACTCCAATTCGAAGCGTTCGCGTATCATCCAACAAACCGAGACAGTTCCTCCGCGGGGATTCATATGAAAATCGATTCCCCCAAGATTTCCTTCTCATGTCACCCTTTTTCTGAGTTCACAAGACCAATTTCATAAGTTGCCCTCCGCAGAAACGAGTTATCAATCGGCGGAAGGGGAAAGATCCATGGAAGACTGCTTCCAACCAGTGATTTTAGAGCAAGTGATTTATCAAACGCGAGGAAAGAGGAAGGGGTCCGCCAGGGGATCATTTGATTTATTTGCTGACAATTTAGCCGCAGACGAAATTAAGGAAGCTACACCTGAATGAGACCTCTTGGGTCATATTCAATTTTCGAGCGTGACGACGCACTGAATCAAATGTCAGTTTTAGTGAAAGTATTCCCTAAATAAGGACGTTTTCTTTCAAATGCGCCGGACCATCTCTTGGAAAATAATCTCATCTGGCAATTCCCGCAAGTTCGACCAAAGTTTTCCTTTTCGCAGTTTATCCCTATGTGAATCCCCTCCCGTACGGCGAGCGACGATCTTCTAAAGGAAAACAAAAACTTGTGTTTTAACACTCTTTCCCTCCATATTTTCTCCTGTCGGTTTCGACGAGCTGTGACTTTCACTGAACTCGACGGCTTCACATAAACACTGCGTACCGCATCTTTTATTTGGCACGGGTAGCTCCATTTTCTTCAATAGACTCCATTATTTTCACTTTTTTCCCATTTTTATTTGTAGTATCCGAGGATTATTTTCATTATTATTCGATTCCGATGATATATGGAGGAATTAGCGCGAAAATATAACGAATTCTTATGACCAGAATTCAAAACAGTAATTGATAAGAATGTTTGGAAGAGGCGGGCGGAAAATCAAGCGTAAACATCAGCGTTTCGATTATACCAGTCTTTCGAGTGCCAAACCGAACCGACGCGAAAGCCGAAGTAATGGTATACGAATGAAACTAGCTGCAACCTATTACACGCAGAAAGATTTGAGTTAACGAACGCTACAAAGGCACCAAATTATATCGATAATAATCTTGAGACGACGCAACACGTTACAATCGGGACTAATATTAAGATGAAAAATGCTCTAAATTCGTGACACGTAAACTGTGGAAACATTCATCCCGAAGCATATAAGAGAAGCTCTGCCCTTTTGAGAGTATTGAGAAGACTCGAGCGTATGCTCGTCACGTTTTATCTCAAGCTGGAAAAAAGTTGGCTATGATTCAATGTGCAGTCGGTCGTTCCCAACCGTTCGTTGTAACTCTCTCGCTTTCGGGCCGTTTCGAGGAAACGGAAAGAGCTTTTCGTTCAAAGTGAGAAGGTAGAAAATTTGTTTCACTCATATTTCAGGTATCAGGTTTTGGAAATAATAGGCTTCAGAGAACTGGATTATGCAGGAAGATGGAGTTTCTGGTTTTACTGGATTGTGGGCAACCTTCAAGGAAGGAAAGAGAATCATCAAGCTCCTCCTGAAGAGGAATTCCTAATCACAACCATTAATAGCAACAAGACTCAAAAATACGAAGCGCTCAAATGAAAGAAAAGAAAATACACCGTACGAGGAAGTACGGTGTGTGACACCAATAATAAAAATCACTCTTCGACTTCAAGCTGACATAAAAGAACATTCCAAGTCTTCTTGAGTTCAAAGATATTCTCTGTTAAAATCAAAATACAGTCAATATGTGAATAACGTGGAAGTATCGTATGTGACCCAAGCGATAAAAATCAGGCGCCCTTCAATCGCCTTTCAAAACATTTAAAGACCGAATAAATTGGTTTTCGGAGCCTGTAAAAATTCAAGTACAAAATACAATGTGTGCGCCAATAGATAAAAAATTAAGGGTCATCTGCTCGCCATAACTAATTATATTTCAAGGCCTCAAACGTTAAAAAAAATCTTGTGATAAAATTCAAAAAGATCTATGAACGGTTATATCTCGGAAATACTATGTGTTATCCAAAATCCGGAAACGGCTAATTTTGCACATTCATTAGGAGATCACTTTCTGAAATTGCATAGAGTTTCATTCATTTTTCACGGAGATTTGACGGTTTTTGTCACTTTTTGACCACAGAAACACGGACCAACGGACAATTTTTCAGAACATGTTTCTGAGTGTAGTACTAAGAAAATTTCTTCCAAATCTTTCTCCGCTCCGAATCGGGCTTTTCGAACGATCACAATACTTCCAATTACTACGTAAACATGGAAGTAAAATGCAGTATAATGACTATCTGGTCTAGGTAAAAATGTTCCCTTTAGAGTTCGGCGACGGCGAAAGCGCTGGGAATTGTAAATATGATGAAGAGAGAAGGTCGTGTATTTCTTTTACTCTCAACCGCTCGCAACGCATATTAGCTCCTTTGATCAAAGTTTCAACCCTTAATTTTCGGTTCGGTCTTTTCTCAGACCAGTTTTATTTTGCATTAATTAAGAATAACCTCCAGGCTCCCGTAGAAAGACTGAGAGAGAGTATAGAACACTTAATTTGGCCTCTAACTCTATTACCGGGTAAAGGTTCCCCCATGCTGTTTTTGCTATAACAATGGACCGCGGTTTTTTTATTTCCCCCCGGTCAGCCCTCCATCTTCTTTTCGAGCTACATCTCCTGCTTTATGTTCCTCTTCTTTTCCCCATTCTTTGATATTACTTTTATTCTCCTCGGTGAGATAGGAGCTGGGGAATAAAGAATTGGAGGGCGTGTACATGCCTTTGCTTCTTTGACGCCACAGTACTTTTAGAAGCTCGCACACTGCTAGAAATGATGATTCTTGAATTACCTACTGTTGGATTCCGGGTGGAGTTTAATCTTTTGCTTCCTTTCCAGCGTGAGCGTGAACTCCTCTCTCATTTGTCTGTGAAATTGAAGCTATAGTGTTCTAACTGAATGCAAAGCTCCAACTTTGGGTTGGGGCGAAAACGCTCGTGTGCTGGGTGGCGACCTGCAGAAATGTCCACCCACTGAGCTTCAAAAAAATACAGAGGATCAGCTATTTTTCATGGGCCAACGGGTCTACTGAAAGAAATAATTTCGGTATCGGATTGGGTTTTAAATGTCATAGTTCAATAGCAAGTTCATACACCTGTCTCAACAGGCGACAGAAGAACTCTATGATGTTAGAACGGACACAACCAATCAAACTCTAATGATCTTTTTTCAGTTTCTACTAGAAAAGAAACAAAAGCCAAGAGAAGAAATGAGCAAATAATAATAACGCAATCAGAAAAGAAGCAAACTCGAAAGCAATTCCTCTGGAAAACATGGCAGAAAAGAGGAACGCGTACCATATTGTGGAAACGCCTTTATCGCACTAAAACAATGGGCTAAATCCTGCCTCTATTATCAGGAACGAGAGTGTAGTGAAATAAAGGTCAAGCACACGGTGAAATAAAATATCAAAACCTGCCGAAGAGAGAATGGTCCACGCGCGGGATTCGTTGAGGAGCAACAAAGAAACTGGGAGGGTAGTAGTGGAAGCGTGAGACGGAGTCAGAAATGAATTGGGACGGGTAAATGTAAACTCGAGTGGAAAATGGAGAGCGGTTGAAGAGCACTTAGAGAAGACTTGATCGAGAGCAATTCAAGAACAAGGGAGCAATCAAGACCCCTCCTCCCACTTACTAATAACAGATGAACTGATAAGCAAACACGTTTCGCTCGCAATCCAAAAACTCAGATAGTTGAAAATCATTCAAGGAGGAGAATGAAAAAAACGGCGATTCTTTACCCTTTCAAACAAAAAAAGAAAACAAAAAAGGCTCGATTTCGTACAATGACAAAAAAGCATTGACTAGGCGTGATTCCAAACTACACAAACGAACTAAGGTGCTGTTTACCGTAATGGTCTCATTCGATTCAGCGGTCGAGATTTTATTTCAGATTATGCAGTTCACTGCGTCAAAAAATGTCGAAAACATGATGTCGACTGCAATTTTTCCGTACGTTTCTGTCCAGTCTTTCTATCTCGCTCAGTCTAAATTCCACTAAGATCGTTGTTTCAATACGATTTACGAGGAAACATGTCAGTTGTTCGTCAATAAATTATTTCGCACAAACCATTGACAAAATGTTCTGGATTCAATAACTTCATACATTGGCGCACAGAGATTCGGAAGAATAGGTAGAGCCCGGGCTAAAATTCTTGAGGAATTCACTTCAGTAAAGAGGTTTTCCAAAAGCGTAGTCGGATCTTTCTTTTTGAAGCGGAGAGCTCTTTCTCGGGAGCTCAACCATAAAACCACTCCTCGTAACGAAACCCTGCGAGTGCTAAAAACAAGCTGCCACACAGTAAGGTAAGTCCATTTTAATAAAAAAAGAGGGGAACTTCGCGGTGCTCTTCCTTTTCCTTCAGAAACCTGAAGACCTCATTTCCTAAAGTCGGTAAGCCTTGGAAAGAAAGGCACGGAAAGAATTTGCGGTGACGATAAAAAAAGAGGAACGAGACGGCCTTAATGAATTTGTGAACAATCAGAGAGGATCGAGATACTTTGTTCAGTAGGTACTAAAACAGAGTCAAGATCCCGACCTCACTGTCTCAAACTTGAATGGACTGAAGAAAAAACTCTGATGAACCTATGATTCCAAAGTCAATTCCGAATCCATCCATCGATTGTGAATTTTATCCTCAAACGAGTAGCTATCCCCGTCGCTAGAATATGTAAAGGTGTAGTTCCAACAGTGAATACAATACTGCTGTACAATCATTTGGATTTTTTTTTACATTTTTTAAGGCTGCAAAAATTAATAGATTGGAAAGTTGAGAGTCTTGAATCGTTGCTTATTGCTTTTTTCCCATACGAAAATTCCACGTAATTCCCATTTTTCATTGCTGTTCGAGCTTTTATTCAAGTATGGGTGCCCTTGCAAACATGACCCATTTATCTCAGACTCACACACGGGATTCCGCGCTACTCACATATTCCGAGCCTCTTCCTTTTTAGAGGGGTCCTCTATTTCAAGGCCGCAAGACTTCTCAATACTTCTTCTGCAATTCATTTGCAATATTAGTTGGAAGGAGTGTAGGTCCTAACTTAATCGACACCTTAAGATGAATTTCTCTATTATTTTAATTCTTTTTCCGAATTGAGGACTACACCTTCTCGCGTACAGCGAGGTCCGGACAAGCTTTTCCTTCCACGCTAACTCCGAGAAAATCTCGTTATAACTTTGCTCTTTGAAAGCAGTTCCTCAGTCCACCCTCATTCGCTTCCTCCGCTTCTTGTATTCTTTCTTTTAACGCCGAGTTGTGACTTCGTGACAAATACCTAATACTCCTCGCTCCTTTCCTTCTTTTTCGTCTGTCGATCCCGATCGATTTAACTTCACTCCACAAGAGGAAGGTGAGACGATATTCTGAGTTCAAGGGTTCACCACGATCGAATAGACTTATTTGCACCTAGATAGACCTCGTTCTCATTCCGAAGTTCTTCTTCATGAAAACTAGTATTTCCTCCATTTTCTACAACCACTCTTTGAAATTTAATTCATCAAACAATTACTGTGATCCGGGGTCAAGAGGAATAGTGAAGTGAATATAAGTAATAAGCAGTTTGTTTCAATCATGGTGAAGACAACAATTGGACTAGAATCTATGACAAATCCCACGTACTAAATCACTAGAAAGGCCTATACAATAAAATCAATGGGGCCATTTCTTAGTGATATATAGCGGCATTATAATTCTGCGAATCCAAATCTGCTGTTTCCATAAAGTAGCCCTACTTATAAAACTAATGGGCCTTGGCGTCTCGCTTCCAGCAAACGGTCGTAATTTTCTTCGGTAAAGAATATAATTCATAACGTTTTATAGAGGGGTAATGAAAAAAAAACCTCTTGGAAAATACAACACATGAGAATACTACCCCGAGATCAATGATGAATACGATGAGTAAAACGAATATCTGTGCTGACAGACAGCACATCTTCTCGTTCTCATGATCCACAATCCACTATCTCGGGAGCCAGGGGGCAGATAGTGAGGAGGGGTGTCATTAAAGCAAAACACACGCACTTAACGAAATTATTTTGGAACTGGGGTAAGTGAAAAACTGAAACTCATGGAATCGTTAATTTCGTGTAAGACCATTGATACAATAATTATTACATACTACCACGAACTCCCCAAGTATTATTAGAATAATAACACTGAACTACAAATTTTCAACTAAATAAATTTTGACTGAAGGACGAGTCGTATGGATATTAATAAGTTCGGCAAATGGACCGAGAATATTTGCGCGAAACGTAGCGTGTTTCCTATCAACTAGTCCGCTTCGTCCGACAGAATAAAAAACAAAAGAAGCTTTGTTATCATGCGGTCTCGCTAGTTTGGATGTCAGAAACGGAAATGAGGCTTCAAAGGTTGAATCACGCCCCAGCAGCTGACGTAAGACCTAAAAACCCAATGCGGAACTAGCACGAGGTGAAAAAGATCAGCAGAGCAGCAGGTTCGTCGAGGTATTAGAATGACGGCAACACGACAGTTTACCTGTGGCGTTATGAGATTCTACTGAGTCAACTTCAAAACGCCGACAGAATAGTTTTCATTATGACACATTCTTCTCGACCAATAGACGGTTAATTTAATTTGGCAATTGAGCGACAGTAAACAGCGCGAAGATTTTTTTACCTTAGTCTTCATTTTCATATTACAGTATTACCACTTACTATAAATATTTAAATACCTGATTTTGATATGAACCTCTTTATCATTCAAGAGGGAGCACTGCAAATCGATAACTTATTGCGGTACAACAATAAGGTTCTAACTTTTTACTTACCACAGTGATGGGATAGACGGGGTTGAAAATCGTGAACAAAAGCACGTTGTTCGGATCAGCTTCAGGTCTGAAACCACACGTTTAGGGGAAAATTAGACGGTTGCAGAAGAGTAGGAACTTTTTGAAGTAGGGCTTTTTAAAGAAAACGACTTCAGAAATATTTTCTTCAAAATATACATACATAATATAGACAGCCCAACTTTACAGTAACTGTACGCGTAAATTCAGCTAGGTTACGAGTTTTAAAGCTGACTTCAAACCTTTTGACGAAATCTCAGTCGCACAATAATTACTATTATTATTATTTTTTCTAAAATATCAACCCTTCGATAGTAGTTACAAACTCGTTAGGATTGAATAAGATAAAACAAGTTGGATTGAAACACCATATTGATAGGCAACTTTGTAAAAATCGCGTGCAGGCTACCCCCCCCCCCCCCCCATTTGGACGTAGGAACACCTGAAAGTGATCATTCTGAAGACGTCTGACCGATGAAAAAGCTAGTCGTACAATCATGGAAGGCAAAAGGTAGAAAGTAAACTGAATTTATTACTTATTACTCCTAATTTCGTCGATTAAAATTTCTAAAATAATAATAATAATTAAATAAAAAATATTTCCAACGCCTTTTTTCTTCAGATCTTGCCAATAAAAGGTTTCCCGTCTCGGAATACGTATTCTGAGCATCAATCGAAAACAAGATATTATTAAGCATCACTGAAGACCAGGTTTCTAACCACAAGAACCTAAGCTATTCACCGGAGCTAGTTATTATACGATTGCAACATCATGAAACTCCACAACAACAGAAAATAAAATGATTAACTCACCTTTTCCGACGAGGCTCGTAATTCTTGTTGTAACTGTCATTATGGTCCTGAAATGTAGAAAAGGGTATTTTAGCATAAATTGTAATTTTTTGTAACTTAACAAACGAATGAAAAAAGCATCCATCCACCACTGCATAGCTTCATATTATCTGAAGCTACGATACCAAATAATAATGCTATTAGGTAAGTAGTGATGAACAGAGAAATGAGGCAACTTATTCACGGCTGGATAATGGCGTACAAGCATGTGCCAATTACTTAGCACAGTATTTGAGGTGCGGAAGGGGAGAGAAACACCGTACAAGCCAGTATCTCTGTTAAACTGGCTTCAAAAAGGAGGAAGTTACACAAGTTGATAAATAAACTTTTTTTTTATAAATGGTTAAACCTATTTGCCGGCTCAAACAAAGGAATACACCGTTTAAATGCAAACCAATTCTTTCTTTCCATTGTTAGATAAAAATATTTTTGAATTCACTTTTACTTTTTTTTATTTTTTAATTACAGCACGAAACGAAAGGGCTCCAGTTGAGGACAAGTTTGATCGAGTCCTGCAAACAAAAAAAATCGAGTCTGCGGTTGAGGAGAAGGGTGATTTATTAAAACGTTGACAAGTAGAACTCTCCGAACCCTTGTTAGCAAAAGTTTTATGAGATAGCTGTGGTGGGTATTATGCTTGACAAAAGAAAAAACAAAAACAAGTCCCAAAATTAACTAGTAAATTAAATCCGTCACAAGCCAACTTTCTCCTCTTTACTTTTTGTTCCTACTAGTTTCAGTAGCATCGACCAACTCGAATGTGAAACCAAACCAGGCTAATTCAAGGGCTTTTCAATGCTGCTTTAATTTCTGAATACTTAAGTGACTTTTTTTAATGGTGTGAATGATCACACAGCACTTCAATATTTCAGTCGGAAAAAAAAGTAGAACCGTTTTTGAATCAAGAAATAAAGACGACGTTAAAGTTAGTACCAACAAATTATTGGAAAACCAACGTAGGGGTACGGAGTGTGATCCAATAAGACAAAAAATGTACGGTCATCTGCTCGAATAATCAATACCTCAAACGTTAAAAATATTGTCTATTAGCCCGTAAAAATCGAAATAGAAAAAACTTTGAACGGTTATATCTCGGAGGTACTGAGTGTAGGCCTAAATCTGGAGACGGCCGATTTTGCATATTCACTGGGATAACATTTCCTGAAAATTTCATTGAGTTCCATTTTTTCACGGATAGGTATGAACGATTTGTCATTTTTTGACCATAGACAGACGGACACACAGACACTTGATCAGAAATTGTATCTGAGTATAACACTAAGAAAATTTCTCAGAAATTCACCTCCGCTCCAAATTTGACTTTTCAGGCGATCACAATACTTCAATTTACTACGTAAACATGGGAGTAAAAACAGAAAACCTCGCTATTGGGCGTTCAAAGTGGAATGGCGTGGACATAGATATCCATAAACGGACCAACCTAGTTCTTATCGTGAACCCGATGTCGGTTTTGATTTGAACTCCCACTAGGTTAAGAGTTTCCGAAAATTTGATAGGGAAATTCAAGGATGATAATTTCCTCATTTGTTGACCATGGACACCCGATGAGAAAATGTATTTACTTAGGTAAGGTTCCAATTTTTCCAATTTCAACTCCGCTCCTAATTCAAGTTTTTGAATAATCACAATACCTCAACCAGCCTTAACCAACTCCAACTTCGGAAGTTCGCTGCACACGACAAACAATCAACGACGTTCAAAACGCCAATTGTAATGGAGATCGGGAATCGACAAAATATTCAGGTAGTCTGAGAAAAGCGCTTACGGGTTCTCCACCTTCAATCGGAGACAGTCGAACCGGCTTAACTTCGTTGTCGGCATCCGCGGGATTCTCCCTATTACATTCTGTGAACGCGAACATTTTTTCGGTGATGGGTTGAAGAATATTGATATTATTTGTGGTCAAACTAACCGAGGATGTTTCAAGAAGCGTACATTTCAGTAACTACTGTTCACCAGATGTTAACGGTATCCAGGATTTGTACAACACATGGCTTCATCGACGCCGAAGCAAAAATATCAAAATCCCACATAAAGGCAAATTAACGTTATTTTTGGTATATTATAATATAAACCATTGTAATCATCCAAGAAAAAAATTATCTGCCCCCCCCCCTTTGATGTTTTTTGTTTCAATTCTTGAAATTTAAACCAAAGATCAAATTTGCCCATTTATGTAGGAGAACCCCAACTGAATTCGGATTGATAGTGTACTGAGAGAGTGATTTGGTTTATTATCCAATAACAAACCGTTGCAATCGCTCCTAATTCAAGTTTTTGTATGATCACAATACCTCAACAAGCCCTAACTACGTGAAGACTACAAAAACGTTTGTCCGTCCGCCGTACCCGTCAACACTTTTCCGACGAAACTATAAAAGCTAAATTCTTGAAATTTTCAACAAAAAAAATCAATCTTGGTCTCACAATCGCTCAATCCTTCTACCAAATCGCTACCTCAATGTGAAGGGTATTTGGGGGGTTTGAAGGGGGAGAAAATTCGTATTTCCAGCGCTTTTCGGGCGAAGGCGTATTAGGTATCAATTTCTGTAGGTTTTCTGAATTGAATGAAACCATCGCGGGGTTGATAGCCTTAATGGTTCTCAAGTTATTGCAGCTTTCGCGTAGATTTTCGAGCTTTTCAGAAATTAGGCATGTGGACATAACTCGAGAGAATTTATGGAGCTATAAAAATCGTCCTATACTCGTTGGAAATGTCAAACACTCTCTTTAGATCTACCGTTAAGCGAATAATCTAACTTTTAAATCGAAAATTAAGAAAACTAACAATTATTACAGTTGCTACGATGTTTTCCCCAAAAATAACCTATCTGTTGTTAGGTGGCAATGTTTGGGATAGTTACTATCACAAATGGATGGATGGTTCAAGCAAAGGAATAATAAACAACTGCCAATATGATAAAACTGCGCATCGAGCATCTTCGCAAACGTGTGCGCTACAGATAACAACTTCAAACTGACTGAACTAAGAATATTGTTCTCCAAATTTACCTCCTTTCCAAATTCGACAAATTGAAGCCCGATACTTCACACTTCCAGCTTATTTTCTAACTAGCTTCTCAAACACTGTATTTTCCTCAAATAAATTAGGTTCAACCTCAGGGCGATGGGAAATTCAGCGCTTTTTCGAAGTGTATGTACTCCGATTTGAAAATACTCCCGTTATTAAGGGAATTGGTGTTCTTAGTGAGTTCAGATATACCTTCTCCATCATTGAAGATCGATCCCTTAACCAATTTCTAATCGAAGTTAGAAAAAAGCTCAATTTTTGTCGTACAAACAAACGGTTTGCGACCTTCTACTCCTCTAAAGTGAAATAATCAAATGTTTTCAACTGCACCGTTGGAACGAAAGAGCGATTAAATCAAGCTTTGAGATAACAGCAGAAGAGAAAATGATGGAATAATATGAACCACAATAGATAGAGAATAGAACAAGAATTAGTCAAGATTTGACCAACTGCGCATTTCCATCTCAAAACGTAAAAAAAAAAGTTCTGCAATTAGAACGTGGAAAATTTAATTGTTATTCAAAAGTACGTCTTTTCAGGTCGATTTTTTTAGATAGCCAAATAACATAAAATTTGCTAAAAGGTGGACGAATTATGGATTTTATTTAACACGAGGTCATGGGAAAATTCTATTTTCCGGCAGCCTGACACACTCAAAATTGAAGTACTTTCAAGTTTTGTGGACCACGGTATATCAACAAATTAATACGGTTGAATTGGTGGAAAAACTTGATATAGCCTTGAAAGAAAATTTGCAACGACGAATTCATCTCTCCAAGTTTAATTGGTCAAGTTATACAGCCTTTATATAAAGCCTATAAATGTTAAAAACATTCAAAACCAGAAAAATTGGGCGCAGCATATTTATATTGAAGATAAATATAAATAATTTACGAACTAGACCAGCATTAATTTAACCGACAGAGGGAATCATCTACCTGTTGACAGTGCAGAGGATCATAATCAACTACGGAGGGATGTCAATCAATTGAACTAACTCATAGAACGAACACATCAACATAATTTGTGCAAGTTGTCATACTTGACAAGAGTTATTTTGTGCCGGTCATCTGAGCGATCGAACGAACACATCTTGTAAACAATAGGTAAACACTTGTTTATCAACGACAGTACATCGACGCTAGGCAACGCAAAAATTATAATAAACCAGATAAACTTATTATAAACAACTTTGCGAAAACCGGTCCAAAAATGTTATGAAGGAGACATCGGAAATATTATACGACCAAGTAGAAGATGAGTGAATGATTGATAGGTTAGGGCAAATGAAAACATTACGGAAAGTTGTGAATTATTTGGAGGTAATAAACACATCGGAAGACTTACCCTCTGTATGACACCATCCATGTCGGTTCGTTGCCTTTTGGCCACAGTCCCATCACCGTTAAAAGACATAATCGCAAGAAAATTGAGAAATGAAAAACACTGTACGCGGAGGACGTTGAAGCTAAGAACGCGACCGACGGTCAACTCAACAATGGCGGAATATTAGTGCCACCGTATCAGGTGGGTTGAGAGTTGATCAGAGCTGTCTGTAGCTGGTTGAAAGCGAGAGAAGCAGCGCGCGCACCATCCATACCAACACAACAGAGCGAATTGCCATCGTTATCTATCAGACCGTCCAACATGTGCACCGAGAGCATAAATTTACTTTTGTCAGAGAATATCAGCCATTATTACTCAAGGTGGATAAATGGTGTTCTAGTCACCTTGATTATTACTTAGTAATCGCGTAAAATCAAAATGGATGGAGCTGCTGTTTCAAGTTTCTTTGTCCACAGGTTATGTTGAACATAAGCAGTGATGCCAAGTCAGGGGATTTTCCCCTGGATCTAGGGGACTTTTTCTGATTGGGGACAATTTGGGGGGAAGAAATATCTAGACGTTTTTTTAGTGGATTACATTGTTAAAACTGACGCTTTTTTAAACAAATATATATACTTACAAAACATTAACAACCTTCAGCTTGAATTGGCAACCTTCTTACTGAAAGCGTAGTGCATTACTTACTGCACTACCCTGATGTCTTCAGTTTATCAGCAAACAAACACTTCTCATCAAAATTCTCAGTTGGTTTTTTCATCCCGACAGCTGTTATCAGGAACCTTCGTTCAGACTCTGGACTCTTAAGTATCTTATGGTCACCGCTAAGTAAATGGCGGACTGTTATGACCATAGGAAGCATATTATGATTCAACAAGTAACCAAATCTCCCTGCGATGACTAAACCAGGATACACCTGCGTTCTGTATGTTGATTGACCACCCAACGCAGGAAGGCGTTCACCAAGCCAATCAGCATGTCAAACGCAATGACTTTTGCCTGTGAGTGGACCAGGCTCATCATCCGAGTTATGGTTTAACAAAGAAACTAAAAACTCCTCAGTCTACCTCTGTAATTTTACAATTGTGCTAACATCAACAGTGCCACAGAGCCCTTGTTCCATGATGGTACTCAGTAACAGTGCATCGATATCGTACCTCAACAAACAGCGAAGCATTGTTGTTCCTTGTGAATGAATGTGAATAATAACACAATTGTAGTGGGATTATTTAATTTCAAAACAGCTGTTATTATTATCTGCTAGTATTAACGAATATCCGTGCTTGGTAATTTAACTATTCTTTGAGAGCAAGTAGTTCACTTTCAACATTCTGCATCGTCCATTTGTGCTCGCAGATTTCCAATGTTTCCCATTCCGCTTTAAACGCCTGTTTGGGATCAGGCGGTAGAGCCATGGCTGCCCCAGACATTTGATCCTGGAAGTGCCTCGACTGATCAGCTGCGTTATTCTCACCTAAAACTAGCGTATATATGCTTCTTAAACCGAAGACATTCAGGAAGTACCACGAAGCCGATGACACCCACGATGGGTCCAGAGATGTGAGTTCGATGCCGCGTTGAAGCATGGGCTTGAATCTCAGGGTCAATGGAAATGGAACTTTGGTCGTGACGAAGCCAGAGAACATCCAATTAATCCATCCGCCGATGACGATCATAGGGAGGACGTTAGTAATATTACCCTTCAGCATGTCGGTCATTACGCTCGGGTCCGAGATGGGGTTCGTGTTGGGTGAACTACGTTTTTGCGTTTTGAAGTAACCGGAGTCCTCATTGTTGAAATAATGTCGCCTCATCTGAAACGATGATTTTGGCAACGTACCACCGTTCTCTCTCAACATCCTAGACCGAATGAGCACCTGACTGTCTTGTACTTGCTGTATATCCGCTTGCTTCGTCGAACTAGTCAGAACTGAGACGTAATGCCTGAGTATGCCTACAAGAAACGTGATTACAACGATGGGCAGAAAAACACATGTTCTAATGTTGGAGTCGATGAGTAAATCGGTCATTATGATGAGCTGTAGTTTTACGATAATGTACTGATAACACAACCGAAGTTGGTAATTTGTCGAAAAAAGTTCCAACTGCACCGCGTTAGTGACGAGAAGTAATAATGAAACACTACACTACAAATCTAACCGAATTCATGATGATAATTATTGATTAATGACAATGAGGTCGCCACCAATAAACTGAGTGGTCACCGATTTCCGACTTTTATGTTATCAGTTATCACGATTTTGATACACAACTTCTTTCTGAAGTCTGATCTGTCGGCCGCGCGTTTCTAGCGCTGCAGCTGGGTAATAATGAAACTACTTGGTCTATTCTATTCCTGCCCCTCAATGCCGCTTTTCAAATTTCGAGAAGCATGAAGGAAACTCGATTCCATGCTTTTTCTCAAAGTTATGCCGCACTCCAGTATCGAAATAGTTTAAGCACCGAAGCTAGGCGTTGGAAAATAATATTTTCCGACATATTATGTCGGTTTATACCAAACTATTCCCTCCACGGCTTTATTGATCTAATGTTTCAATAATAACGCTGTGTTTTTGACTCTATCATAAGTCAAAGTGCAGTTAATCATGATCATCATTGGCGCACGTTCTCGACTTTTGGCGTTCGAACGCCGAATGAGGTGGGGTGAATTCAAGAATAAAGCCAGTTTCAATATTCGTTTTGATTTCTCGACAGCGTGATTGGCAACTTGGTAATTTTACTGCCTATAACGATTTCTTGGCATGTACCGCCATCAACTGCACAAAAAGCTGAATCCAAACAAAAATCAAAAAGACCTAGTACCTAATCGTCGCAATTTGTTTCGGCATTGTGACATGTTACGTTGCACAACCCAACATAAAAATAGGTAGTTTTACATTTTCGAGTGCCGCGCTGTGATCGCTTTCGATGACACTGGGTGCTTAAAAGAAAGCGCATTTTGTCCACCATAGCCGCTGGAAGATTCAAGAAATTGTTATCGCAACCTTGGGCCTGTTGTGACTATTTTTTATCCTGTACTGTGTACTGTAATGTAATGTGCAGTGCGCTTTACATTGTGGTCTAGTTTTGAAAAAGAAGATTGTTTTATTAGAACCCTTCACGTATTCTGTGAAATCCTTGTAACTTATTGCGATAAGCTATTCGAAGCTATAATTTGTTTTTAACCGAAAACCGCGTTAATTTTTAAAATGAAATAGCTCTAAAACACTGCGCAATAGTCAATTCCGTTTTCAGAACCTGTTTTTAGTTGGAATCGATGTGGAAAGTGCCCTTTCGAATGGGAAAATATTTCCGCGATTTGGCATAATTTCTCGTTCGAACGTTCAGTGGTTGAGGACAGCGAGTAATTCTGAACTTGCCACTACAACAGACCCAACCGCAGACTTCAATCAAGATGACTGATTTAAATTTGGTTGATTTGCCTGATGTTGTTCTCGAACACATCTTTTCCTTCTTAGCATACGACAACATTGCTCAAAACCGAATCGTAAGTTTATATTTTTGTAGCAAACGTAAGTACACTTCAAGATCCATGCAGCGATCATTATTTTACAGAATGATAACTACCTGATTGTGGGCGTATAACGTAATAAAATTGCGCCAACGTTCTGATTATGGTAATGAGTTGAATTGTTTCTCCGAATTAACCTCTGTTCTGAGGTTATGCCTTTACAATGATCTCGATTCTAACGTTTACTACGTAATTATGAAAGCAAAATGTTCCTTTCAAGAAAACTGAAAGATCTCTCTCCTAGTAGAATAATGATTATTTAAAATAAACGAAAATCATTAATTCTATCTTGATTTTTGCATTCCACTTTTCTGTCGGCTTCAGGTAAGCAGAAAATTCAACACGCTCGGTGCCAAAATGTTGAACAAAGGCTACTACATGGCAGATCGATACCACGAAAAGACTTTGAAAGCAATCAAGGCTAAACTTCCTAGACGAGAATCTGAACGCAGAATTCATCCACTTGCAAGACAGTGCGACATTTTGATCGCTATCGAAACTCGCTTGTCCATGCTCGCGATGACATTCTCTAAATGGATAGTCGCCAATGTTTGCTGTTTCATCCCTGGTAAGGTGAGTCAAACCATGTTTAAATTGGCTATTGAATACTTCCCATCGTGCAGGTACCTTTCCACTTCAGTTTTAATGAAATAGGTTACTACCTTCAGTAGGTACTTTAACCATCTGAACTCGACCTATGAAACATCCCGAGTGAATATTCATTCTAAGAGACATCATTGCAAATAGGTTTCGCAAGTATCAAAAGAAATTATGAATATCAGTAAATATTGGATGTATCACAACAACACTCAGCTGAAGGGGCTGTAGAAACCGAGCAAAAATGAATAAATTCTCAATTTTTACTGCCATTTGTATCGCCCGAATGCAGTAAGAGGTGGAAGTATTGTGTCCACAAAGAGAATACTTCTTGTGATTACAGTTTTGTCCTGAAATGGTGTTACAGGTCATTGATGAGATCATGAGAGTTCTCCGATGCGTTGCAAACAACCCCTCTCCCCCTCGTGCTCATGAGATTTTGCAAGAACTTCGCGATATTTCTTCTATGGCCATGGAACATTTCGATGAAAGGATTTTACCAATTTTGAAAAGCAACGTCAGAGTGCCAACTTATTTTAGTAAGTCCTGCCTTCTGCCTTCCTTATTGCTATTTGTTGCTAGTGCCCTGTTGGTAATGAATTAGTCAGCCGCTCAGATGATAGGTAAATTCAGCCCAAAATACATCCTCAATTGCATCGACCTTCACTATCTTTCAGCATCACCATTCATGACTGTAGTGACCTCACCACGGCCCACCATCCTAACTTTTCATTAATGTTTATTTCATAAAATAATATTTTCTTACTCTCAACTGCCATTGTATAATTTTCTAAGCAAAAAAAAACATCACCATGCATGTTCCTCATTATTCCTTTTTGGATATCGTTATTGTCCTACAGGTTTGACAGAACCGCTGCCCGCAACTAACTCCAGGGCAGCTCGTCTCAATTTTGTATCGTACAAGCCTAGTTCACCTTGTCCACATCAAGCTGATGCAACAGTTTCGCCGCTTGAATTATCTAATCAAAAAACCACAGTGAGTATGGAAAATCACAATCCCAAATGGGCTCGAAAAAAGACGAAATTCACAAAAATTGCAGATGAAGAAATAGTCACAAATTCCACAAATTTTAAATGAGTTATATTTTTATAACAATAATAATATTATTGTTTTAACAATATAACTCCTTTAAACTTTTGAGTGTATCCTATTCGTGTGCAACGGGATTCCGAAATTTCAGTGCGAGTGATTCAGTAAAAATTTATGAAATTCATACCATTCATGCATTATGGTACTATAAAAATCGCTCTGTATTCGTTATTATGTTCTTCAAACAGTCTCTTTTACAACTATACTCTGAAAATTCGCTTAAAAAGCCATGTCCATGTTCGATTTTTGATAGCTGTCGTCATTGTCACAATGCCTGTCAACTGCATGTTATGGGGATCGAATTCGGTATTTATTTATTTGAAGCATTAACGCTGCATTTGCTGCAAGAAGAAAAATATTCGTGATCAGTTTTGATTATTTATTACCCACAGCGTGTTGTGACTTGGGTTCTTCTGTCTCATTTCAACCCTGTTTTAATTAATGCTTTATTGTTATAAAAATGGTCGGAGAAATTCTTTAAACTCAATTTAGGATATTCAAATAGTTGCTTACCGTCTTCCTTACTCTACTGAAAAATAAAATGATTATAATCTACAAAATATTTTTTTAGGCAATGTAATTATTCTTCTTATTGCTTTTGCTCGACTGTTGTTGCTAGTGGAAGTGGAGATTATTGAATAAACCTGTTCTCCATAATTAATTATCCATTCCTAGGATACTCTTACCAGCCTGAGAATCAGGAAACAATCTATAATCATTGCGAAGCAAGGACGTGAAATCGCGGAATTGAGAAAGATCTTGGAGGAGCATGATGCTAAGCTGAGAGATCTTCAAGAAAAGTTTTCCAAAGCTCAAGCATTACCATCGACGTCAGTAATTGGTAAGATTACTTTCTCGTACGTTTTGTGGGATCTACCACAATAATATGAAAAACAGAAGAGCGTCAACTTGATTGTGCCTACCTTTTTAATAAAGTTATTGACAAGCAGACGTCAGTTGCATTGTCGTCTTCTCATGCGTTGGCGAAATACGTTTTTTATTAATTCTTTCAGCTTGGTAGTTTACCAATGGTCTTGACATGGTAGTCACGACATGACCACCGTCCAAAAACTTTGTTTATTCGTCAAATGTAATTCTCATTGCTTTCTGAAGTGGGAATATTCCTAAATACCAAACTAATTGCACAACCCTAACTGATCAGAAATTTAAAAACCTGTAAAAAATCACAGCCATAATCATATAAAATACTATATTTAACTCATCCGGAAATCAGGTGCTTATCATCATTTATTATTTTCTAGTCACTCGTCAGGCTGCCAAGAGAAAGGCAGGAACCAATGAAGACCAAAGGAATCTTGGATCTATAGATATCCCACCTCTTAAAACCACACGCACCAACCCTTCGCTCAAGTTCAAGACTTCACTCACCAAGGTATCCAGGAGTTCAGAAAGTGGCATCGAATAATCAGCGTTTTTTTAAATGTTGGATTGTAATAAGCTGAACTGAAGTTTGGAGAAGCTAGTCCAGTGTGTCCTTTCTGTCTGGAAGAAATATTTGCTTATGGGCTTTTTTAATGTCGCTTAAGGAAGTTCTGTGTTAGTGGTAACTGTTGTATATATGTGCGTTCGTTGGTTTGTGTATTAAGTTCTCATAATTAAAGTTAAGTTATGTATTTATACATGTTTATCGACATACCTTCTACTTGAATTGTATGGAGCTTGTAATCATTTGGTAAGTTCCAATTTAGGCGCATATTTGAACCTGTTGCTCTCATTACGCACCAAAATTGTATTCAATCTTAGTTTCAAAAATGTGTTTCACCCACGTTCTTGGGATATTTTTCTCTGCCGCTTGAAAGTTAGCTCAAAGCATATACAATCCGCTTATCCTCATCAAAAATGCGTATCTCATCTGTTAACTATTCATGCTGATAAGCTTTCAACCATGAATAACGCCACAACTGGTTCTTATCAATCATTTGCTCCCAGGAGTCAAAAATTACAAATTTTTTTTATGAAACATTATATTCAGGTGTGACTACTTGTATCTAGAAGGATTAAAAAACATCTTCATCCAACGTTCTTTTTACTCCGTTTGGTCTGATGCGATTAGCAACCACTATCTCCTGTTTGCCAATTGTTAATTCTGAATTTGTTATAGCCCTAATCATGTCATTCTTCAGCACGAGGACAATAAATTGAGGGCTTTTGAACATGGCCCAAACGTCACCAGAATTAAAAGTTGATGTACTTGGAATGGTATTTTTGCCAATCGCATCAAACCCAACCTCGATATACTTCAGACCAGTCAGGAGGATTCTCCTACAACAACCTCTAACTCATTCTTTTTTTTCCATGTTAGTGTATTACATTCGCAACTTGGCATCAGATGAATTTTTTCAAAAGTTTGGCCGCGTTGTGACTATTAAAATATCCACCTTACCACTGCCGTAATTTAATTTCTTTCGTGGGTCCTCGGACGTTTAGTTAAAACAGGTATTTCATCATGAAAAATACCCGAATCATTCATTCGCAAGCAATGACAACAACTACCTCAGCTTTAAAATACATAAATATTTGCAATGAGCTAACGATGATTCCTAATAGTAAAACTAAATGGTTCCTTGGGTTGTGAGGGGGAGAAAAACCAGGCGACTCATTCTCCGATTCTTTATCTGCTGATCGAAAACCAATTGAGGTAGAACACAAGCTTCGAACGAAAATTAACTTTTCGCCATGCAAGAAAAATCAAATTTGGGCGGGAATTATAACAGCTGGGTGTGGAGTCCTATGTCTATTCGTCAGTGTTGCCGGCAAGAGGATTTGACGGCGTTTTACCTTAATAACAACTCACATGAGCTCTTACGTCGCTTTGTCGCTTAATTAGATTTACTTCCCCCGAGCCGAGACTACACAGGAAAGTTGCAGTCACAGAAGGAACGCTGTAAATGATTTTATAGTGGTTTATTATTCCTTCGTTTCAAAAGGATTTGAAAAGACCATCCATTTGTGATTCATAGTAATTATTCCTAACATTTATGAACGTTCCAACCGAGAAACAGATTGGTAACTATACGGGAAACTTCCGTAGCAACGATTGTAATTTAAATCATTTTTATTTTACTTAGTTTCCAAATTAAAAGCTACATTTTTTGCCTTACGGTACCTAGTTAGAGAGAGTGTTCGACGAGCATTTCACTAAATGCATTTTTTAACTAAATAAATACCTAGGTACCGTAATTTTTTTGAAATCGTTGAATTTGGGAATTCTTCTACTGTTGATACGATCTACCGAGAAAACCGCTACCTACTTATCACAAATACGCTGCGTGATTGGTGCGTGAATGTATTAACAGGTAGCGCTAGTTGTGCTTCGCTTTGTACTACGACGTGACGCTCCTCCTATGATAAGCTCGATCGCTATCGCTAGAGAAGTGACGCTGTTGGGTGTGGAGGTGGAAATAGATTAGCTAAAGTAAAGTAGCGATCCGGTCACGGAGATCACTAGTTTTTGAATTTGATCGCTCGAGTCCGTCTCCACAGGTTGTTCTCGTCAGTTACGTTACTTTGGGCTTGATCGCGTCAATTAGAGAATCAAATCAATTGCCAAAATGATGGTGAGCGCTTGTCTAATGATATTTTTAGTCCAATTGCCTCTCTTTAGTTCGCGGTAGCTATCTACCCTTTTATTTTCGAATTTTGAGACCCACACCCGTCAGCGAGATTGTAATCGTAATACTGCTTGTTGATAGGACTATTTCTTGATAGTTTTAGACAGTTGGAATCGTTTCCCAATAGTGCATTATCTCTTGTTCCAGGACGGTATGGATGACGAGAGCGATATTCTCAATTGCGGTACTGGTGGACAAAAAGTAAGACGGCTTGACGAATTATCCTGTCATTTTGCTCAGCTTTTGGAGAAACTATCTTGGCAATCAGAAACTGGTTATTCCCTTTGACACTAAAATTTGCTATGCCTCGTAATTTTTGCAGGATTCCCGATCGGAAACTGTTGATTTAACGGACAATTCTCTTAGAGTCGACATATCCGATGCTCTGAGTGAAAAGGACAAAGTAAAGTTCACTGTTCACACCAAGGTGAGTATAATAATAATGAACCTTGTGTCTCGTATTTATTTAATCCTTTTCTATATAACGTTCACAGGCATTTGATGGAAATCTGCTTTACTCTTTACGACCAAACTAATGATCACATGATTCTGACATTTAACACAATAGCAAACACGTAGTAAACACGGAAGCTATATTTTAGGTCAATTTGATTTTACGCAACGCTCCTTCGAGTAGAGAAAGTGGATTTTATTGATCGAAACATCAGATTTTTAGGCGGGGCTTTTAAAAAATTTATTCCCTGGGCGATTACAATGGTTTATTATTGAATAATAAATCAAAAGAAAGAGCTTTGAGAAGCCTGCTTGTAGATTACTCTGAATTATATTGTTTTATTATGAATTATTCAATCTTTTTTCATTTAACTGGTAGTTTTCCTTAGCAACGGTTGTTAGGGACAAAGAAAATCTGAGAAATCATATTTGTCATGGTTCTGGCCTCAACCAGTACTGCTGGAATGAACTGCTTACTCTGATTTTAACAAGTCCACAACATTGTTGTGCTATAGCCATGCTTGCTTTTTGACAAAATCCTTGATCAGAACATGGAACTCGGAAAATGCGGAAAATCAGTGTTCGATTGAACTCAGCACTTGCTCTAACATTCCTGCTCTTTATTTTGAATGAGGAAATCTATCAACTACTAGGTGATCTATTGGAAGAACATTATGTTGTATCAACTGATGGAGCTCTATTAGCACTTGCATTAGCATTGGAATGCCCAATTGCATTGCCTACTGTTAATACCAGGTCAATGTAGGTTCCTGTTTTGAAACAAAAAATGTGTAATTATTCCTTGGTCTGTTTGTTACGCTTTTGCGGTCAAACGCTAGCTTGCAAGATGGCTCATGGAACTCCGTTGCAGATTTAAGGCTACCATGATTTTTTATCGTGCTGCTCCTTCTAGTCGAAAAAGTGGATTTCATTGATTTTTGAAGGTGTTGTTTGATCTAGCATCCGTTGAATTTATCATGATAGTTAATTCGGCCAAGTAGCGCAGAAGACTTATCATGCAAAAATTGTTTTGAACTAGTTAGAATTAGAATGAAAACTGCATTCCAGTCAAGCTGTTTCCGAGCAAAGTAGCGTACAATCTGCGCCGGATTTCAATGATCTTCCATGCCAAATTTCAACTTCATACATTCTTTCGCTTGATTGTGATTGTGTAATGAGTGGACTGGCATTCCTTGAACAGTGAGATAAGGAGGCTAAAATGATAAATTTATAAATCTAAAATGACAGATTGTTGTAGCCACTCAAGAGTAAATTTGTGCGGATGGATCACACATTATTCAATGATTGAGTCGTGTGGTTAGGGCTAGCTCAAAATGTGTCTTTTAATGGTTTCGGTACCGCTGTTTGAATTCCAGACCACACTTCCAGAATTCCAGAAATCCGATTTTACTGTTGTACGTCAGCACGAAGAATTCGTTTGGTTACATGATCGTTTTGAAGAGAATGATGAATACTCTGGCTACATCGTAAGTTTCATCAAAGGAATCTGCATTTCGAAAAGCATTTTTAGTAAATGCGCCCTCTTTTACCATGTTTTTGTTTGTATTGAAGTTTTATTTTTGTTGCTTAGATTCCGCCAGCGCCTCCAAGGCCTGATTTTGATGCTTCCCGAGAGAAACTTCAAAAACTTGGAGAAGGCGAGGGCACATTTACAAAAGAAGAGTATAGCAAAATGAAACAAGAACTTGAAGCGTAAGTACCACTCCATTCGTAGAAGAACTGAGTATAGTTACTTGTCTGGTTTCTTGAAATATTGTTAGTAACAGCTGCAACCTCATGGCCCACGACTGGGATGGCTTTACTAACTTGATGCTAAATCAATCTATTGTAGAGCTTCCCTCTCCTAAAAAAAAGTCAGTCGACTTCAACTTCGTATCAAACAGAACGATGCCTCATAACATCAGTATTTTTTGTGTGACAGTGAGTATCTTGCTACGTTCAAGAAGACCGTTGCCATGCACGAAGTGTTCTTATGCCGCCTTGCAGCACACCCAGTCTTCAGAACGGATCATAATTTTAGAGTTTTTCTCGAATACGATAAAGATTTAGCTGTGCGCTCCAAAAACAAAATGGAAGTCGTTGAGGTGAGCCAATAACAATTGTTTTTTTTTCCAAATTTAAATATATTACCCTGTTGATTCCATTCTAATGGGATTGCTGCAATTAATTATGTATCTTTGGAAGTGAATTCAAATGGAAGTTCGGAAAAAAACTGGATTTCAATCATTATTAAACTCTATTATTTGGAGAGTGTGGTTATTAATGTCCTGGTTGATACTGTAGTATCATTCATTACCAATCAATCATATTGTCTATTTTGTGCTTTAGTGTTTCATGAAGTCCCTTACCAAAAGTACGGACGAGTTACTTTTATCAGCTACAGTGAAGGATCATAACGAATTTTTTGAGCAGCAAAAAAATTTCCTCATAGAGTACCACAACCATTTGAAAGAGGCGACCACTAAGGCTGATAAGATGACTGCTCGGCACAAAGGTAAGTTAGGTGTATCAATATACTTTGAAAATGTTAAATTGTCTGGCCTAATAAAGTCGGTAGACTACCGTTCATGAATCATGAAACTCATTTCGAGCGGTCTTGAAAAAATAGAGTGGTAGTGAAAAGTTACTCCCATAATGAGCTCAATTTGAGTAGAGATTATCTTCTTATATAATGACTCCATTTCTCGCCCAGTTTAGATTCAACCAAAATTAACATTTGTGGGGTTAGTGCAAAAGATGATTAAAGAATATATAGAGCCGATTCTAGATGAGAAGTTTTTTCTCCAGCTGATAAAATCTATAATCACTGATAATCAACAATATTTGCTAAGTAGTGCTGTGACTAGACTCTCCTTGTAAACATTGAAGTAAAGTAGCTGAGTAATAGTCATGCTGTGAGAGCAACGCATCTCTGTAGTCTTTCACGCCGATGAGTTGAGCAGATGGGATACTACTTATTGGTAGATAAATTACACTATAGTATCGTCAACTCTAAGATTTACGACTGGCAGATTTGCACACTTTCAAAGGATATTAGAAATTGACCATTTTCTCACTTTGGGTAAACATTATTGTCTTTGTTTGCAGATGTTGCTGACAGTTTTGTGAAACTATCGATGACTCTCACCCAAATGGCCACTACGGAACATTCAGACTTGGAGAAATTTCTGACCAAAGTCGCAGATACGTTTGAGAAAGTCCGAGTAAGTGAATACTCACTATACTCGATTGTTATTCTCTCATATTCTTTAAACTTAATTTCTCTCATTTTGGTTTATTATTCATTAAAAAATCATTGCAATCACCTGAGAAACTCGTTTTCTACTTCTCGTCAAAATTTGAAGTTTCAAGGTATATAGAATCTGATTATTGAATAAAATAATCCAGTCTAACCGCCGTAAGCACTTTTTTGAGCTAATATTAGAGCTACTACCATGAACCAAAATAATTTTAGTACTCGCGCTGGTACACGTTAGTTGTGTGATGATTCATCCTTTTTCTAAACTGTTGTTCAAACACTGAGAAACCTCTTCGAAAAGCCAATTTTACCTGAGCATGGAAACCTTCATTATTTTCAAACGTAAATTGCTTCATTAAAAAATTATTTTTCAAAGATGCGAGAACAGCAAAAAGTGCTACAAAATATCAGCTTTCTACCGATATAGTTGATTTTATTATTAAGATTCTTTGTTTTATAGTACGTCTTTTTTTATCCCTGTTCAGATGTGTAAACGTATATTGTGTAAGTATGTTCAAGTTAGAGTAAGTTTAAAGTGAACTTTTCCTAAAATTGTATTTATAATGTTATTCTAGAAAACTGAAGCTCGTATCGCCTCAGATGAGGACCTGAAGCTTTCTGATACTCTTCGTTATTACATGCGTGACACGTTTGCTGCTAAAAGACTTCTCTACAAAAGACTCCGATGTTTGGCCAACTATGAAGCGGCTAATAGGAATTTGGAGAAGGCTCGTGCCAAAAATAAAGATATTGTTGCTGTAAGTTTGCTTCCAACCATTTTCTACAAATTTTCTGGTACCTATTGAATATTACCAGAGTATGCCACAAAAGCTATGATAACTTGGGAACCGCTTTAGTTTCTGATATGGACCCATCCACTTTAGCATTGAAAAATACAAGCATTTATGGGTTTCAGATCAGAATATTTTTTGGCCAATTCAAGTTCAAATTTGAACACCACCCTCTGCTCAGTTCTGGCTGAACAGTGAACTTATAATAGTAGTAAAATTGTACGATTATTAGTATAAATACTTTTTTCTTCCAGAATTATATTCTCTGATGGATGACGTTGTGTGTTTTTTTTTTAATGAAATTCAGGGTTGTTTTTTGGAGCTAGCCAATAGCATTATCTTTTCTTCAAAAATTCGCTTTGAATGTCTGCTGTTAAGACTTGTAGAGGACGATAGCTTTAATGTTTATGGGGTTATCCAGGTTTTTGTGAGCAAATTCGATAGTTGAAAAACACAGTGTGATGTAATTTGAGTTTATTTATATGCACCAGTATGATGTAACTACAGTCCCACCTAGTGTCTGTATCAGAAACTTTTCTCTTTAAAATGCAACTTTTTCCTGATTTGACGTTTAGGACGAACGCAGTAGTTTCGAGTTTTTTGTAAACAGAAAAGCAAACGGTTTTATCTCCTTGTCTCGCATTCCTTACTGTGGGGAAGTAAAACCAGACGAATATTTAACCAAATATTTATTCCCTTGACAATCACTTTCTTCCTTTGATTCCGCGTCGACTTAAGGACCCGAATGGGTGAAAGTGCTCGGCCAACAAACAAACAATTTTGAGACTGACTCGCCTGGTTTACCTCTCCATCATTATTATTTTCTTTCCTCAAATTGTGAGTTTGATAGCTCCACTCTGTCCAATGTTTTCATTTAGCGTACTCAAATGAATTTTAACACTATCTGCCATCTCTAATTTTTTTGCCATTTGGTCAATGCTTGCCAAGGGACAAGAAGTTGCGGATGTAAGTTTGCGTATTCTTTTGAAATATTTATTCATTCAGCTTAATTACTTTTGACAAAATGTCATTAATACGATTTTTAGGCGGAAGCAGCTCAGCAACTAGCCTGTGAGAAGTTTGAACAGATGTCTGAAAAAGGAAAAGAAGGTAAAAGTAACATGAAATAATTATTATTATTATTATTATTATTATTTCTTCCTTTTTGTTGATCACAGTTTATTGAAGGGGATTCTAATTTGCAGAACTTGTTGACTTCAAGGCCCGCCGAGTGGCAGCGTTCCACAAAAATCTTGTTGACCTGGCTGAACTGGAAATTAAGCATGCTAAGGTACATAACGATTTTTGTTATAAAATTAAGGTAGCTATAGCCCTTTTAGTGTCACGGGTGTGTTTATTAGTGTCCTCAATTATCCGTTTCCAGAGATTTTTCAAACTAGCAATATATATTCGTGTACTCAGTTATCCGTGTCCAAAGACAGGCCAGATATCTAGTTAGCGCTTATGGCACGCATAACTGAGGAGGTCCTCAACTATCCAGCTGAGTAAACCAATAGTATTTTCAGTTTTGGACGCGGATGTTTGAGGACAGAATAAGATCATAATTCCTCTGTTGAATATGTCTTCAAGGTTTAAGACTCCTTTATCTTAGGACATGAATAAATGCTAATGATTTGCGTTAAGGGAACCATTTAGCCTTTGGACATAAAACCACAAAATAATCTTCTATCTGAAAAAAGGCAAGATATTAGCAGATTGAAAAATATCAATAAGATTAAAATTACATCTTCAATCGCCAATTAGATGTAAAAATTGTATCCTGAACTTGGGCGTTCTTCATATTCACTTTCGTTTCAGTCTGAAGTGCAAATTCTCAAATCCTGTATCGCATCGTTGAAAAATGAAGAGTGACGAAGTTTGATGTCCTTCTCTGGTTTGGCAATACCGTTGCCAATATTGCTCTGGAAGCACGACACATTCCACGGCTAATGTACTGCATCCTCGCTGGTTGCGGACTAATGTTTTCTTGTTACTGCTATGCTGAGGTGTGCACACCTGCGATTTTGAAAGAGAGATATACAAAATTCTCCATCGTTAACACGAATATGTAACTTTCGTATCCAGCAAATAATTGATAAATTTTCATGTGATGATTATTATGATGTATGTATTATTGTTGAGAAACAGCATTGTACTTTTCCTATCAATGCTCTATTTGGTATCGTATAATAATTATGTTCTCCTTTGAAAAAATAAATACCATTATTGTATTGTTACGCGTTATATGTATTACTATGTTTCCTCTTTGTTCTATTTCTTACAGATACCTATATACCAAAATCTTCATTTCTCGCATATTCGTTCTATGAAGAAAGTAGTTTGGAAAAAAGCTGTATTTTGTATCAAATAACGTTATGTTGCTTAGCTTGAAACCTATACTTAGTATTGTTTCGTCCAGTCAATTTTCCAAGAGCAGTCCTAAAAATAAGCGGTAACCAACAACTATAGCCTGTTTTCACCTTCGGTGAATTCTACTTTTTTTCCACTGTGTAATCAGTTTTCAAAACCTCTCTATACTCGATTCACTTGTGCAATTTGATAATGTTCATGTTTTGTCATTTTTAATTATGCTCATTAATTAAAGAACACTGCATTTTTCTTTTGTTTCTTTAACTACCTAGAGAATTCATACCAAAGTTCTGCTTAGAGATAATACTGAAGTATTGACGTTCCTCTAAAAATATTGTGGTTATTTACTCCACAGTCGCCGATCGGTTGGGAGCTAGGAGGTTTTTTTTTAGAGGTGAGTGGGATATCACCGTATCTCCTTGTAAGCCATTTTACAGATGAAGTGGTTACAATTAAGAACTGACTTTACACTGGTAAAATATAAATCAGTTGTGGAAAAAAACATAACAGTACATCATAACCAATAGATTGAATCGTAATTAAATTACTCTCACATGTAGAGGATAGTAAAAGAAACATGACGTCAACTCTTGAGCAGCTCTTAACACGTTAAAGCTGAAATCACGTGCCTAGGGAAAATTTCAATTGAGATCACATGGTCCAAGACTGAAGATTCTGAATTTGATTTGAAATCCGATAGCAGTCAGCTCAGTTTATAATTCAAGTCGCAAGTGTCAATTGGTGGTGGTGTGTGCCCGCAAAATATGTATGTTGGAATCAGCACAGCTATATTGCTATTCTGTATGATTTTTCCTTCGTTATATCCAGCCCGTCAATAGTGAAGGATGCTGTGGTGGTTACCATGAACCCTTTCGAAATCCTCTCAAGACTCTTAACATGTATTGAAGGATGAATAAACTACAATTAAATTGGATGTACGCTTTATTGGTACAGATAATTATATCTTGCTTATTGAAGATTTTCAATTAGGTAGCTACCTAAAAAGTCTTGAATCGGAGTGAAAATGTTTTATTCTGTAGGTAGAAACATGCTTAATTACAGCAGGTTTGAAAAAGTCCTACTTCATTTTTACGAAAAAACTGAAAGAAAATCGTAAAATGATATTTATTTACAATCAGATTCGAATAAGAAGGACATCCAAAATACAAGAAAAGGCGGGTTTGCTGTAGGAATTAATTTTTTGCTTTCTTCGCATCCCTCCTAACAGGGCTTCCGCCCCGTTTCCTTCCTCTCCCACCTTTACGGCCTGAAAATAAATTGGAAAAACAATTATGACGGCGATAAATTTGACAGAAGTAAACCAAACGCTTTCGCACTTTTGTGCATTCTAAGCGCTTTGTAGAAACGTTAGGATTCCAAGAACGAATTCTCTTCCTCAATGTCCAATTTGCAATATCAGAAAAAAACAACTAAAAATCTTAACAGTGACAGTCAACATACTAAGAATACTATATACATAATACAATACTAACTACTAAAATCTTGACAATGATACTACGTCAACTTACTAATCAATGCTTATGAAAACAATAACTCAGATACACAATTAGCCCGTACCTCCTTTACGTCCGTGCTTCTTCTGGTACTGATTTCGGCGCTTTTGAAGTTGCTCTTTGGCTTTGACAAGGTAGAGTTCTTCCTCTTCGCCTTCCAAAACTCGCACATCAAGTTCATCATCACCAGCCGTCAGTTTTCCACCGGCTTCTTTCAATTTTTCAACAAGCTGCAGCAAAAAAAAATTCACTAAAAAACTCACTGATTATGCTTCACTATGCATAGCGTTATGGCTTGCCTATTTGGTAATATTCATCCATTCAAACTATTATTTTACCTCTTTTGCAGAATCAGCTTGTTCCATTCGAACCCACGCTGATTGTTCTCCGATGTTGAAGTCGATGAAAGAAACTGCGATTCCGAAGGATTCGATTTTCTCTTTAATGGTTTCACGTTTGGTTTGGCTGCTCTCCTTGAACCCGGACAAATGGACGACGGCGTTCAACGGGAAATCGTCACCATCGCCATCTGTCTCTTTGTCATCAGCTTTCTTTTCTTTCCCCGAACCGTTTTTGGCCGACGACTGGAAAAGCATTCAAAGAAACTAACGATGAAACCTAAGTTATAAGAGATACTATAACGTACATAATATTTTTACAGTCAAAGGGCACCTGGCGTTTCATTTGTTGAAGGGAAACTTCTGAGAAAATATTTCCAAATAATGAGGAGAATTAACAAAGAGCAGTGGCTGTGCTAAAGCAATGCTCAGCTGAATGGAATCTAGACCAATTCTGATCCACATTGGCCCACTTGCATTTCTTCTTGCCAACAGGAGCCCCTCACATGGTACTCAGTCAGGCCAGAATAAAGCCTTAGAGAATCAGCTGCCCAGTTTTCTCCCCTCGACACCAAATTAAGGTGAAAAGACTACCAATAATAAAGGCCAAAGTTGATGAAACAGAGATAATGAAGTGGAGAAAACTATACGTGGCAGAAAACAACGCAATATTACTGAAAACAGCCCACAGAAATTGAATTCGTTGGTATGACTGTGCCATGAACATTCCAACATATCCTATCAGGTTGGTCGGATGGACGCGATCACCAGTTCTCCTCACTTGAGCCAACCAACACGAAATGGTGCCATTATTCATGGCCTGTTTAGGTTCTAAACAAACTTTTATCGAATAAGGCAATTTCATAACTTCGTAAGAATCACTTAATAACACACAACCAGATCCAACACCACGGTGACTTCATCTAATCTCGTAGCTGCATTATCCTTCACCAACCTCTGTCAGTCCTCCTAGTTGGCCTCGGCCTCAAGAGCTATAGTTTCTTCCTCTTCAACATGGCCTGTTGAGTCTCTTCTCTTACGTTAATAATTATAATTTGTTTCCAGACGTAAGTAATCAATTTTAACCACAACAGAACGCCATAGTCATTTATGTCAAAATTCAAAACTTGAGACAAAGGATTCAACACTCATCACGTTTTCACATTCCATCATTTCAGGGTTAATTGAATCAGCAAAATTTCTTGTCGTCACAAGCGACAGTTCTGAGCTGCATCCAAGCACCATCAACTGCCAAAATTGTCAACACATCCAGGCGGTTTGCTATTTCAATCTTCAACCTCCTGCTCGCCTCTCGCCGTAACAAGACAACAATCATTCAAACCTACATGGTTATTCCATACTTAGTGTGTAGGTAATTGCAATGTTAGAGTTTTTTCAATTTTCGTCCCAGATCCAGGACGACCGCACATAATACATGAGTGTGCAGAGAAGATATAACATTTGCAACACCATCGATTAAGCGAGGAGCAAAATCACTGGAACCAAGTTATAGATGAAGTTCCAGTAATGCAGCTCGGCTTCAAGAGTTCATACCACTAATATTGAAGTATCAAGTATTGTTGTATTCGATTATTGTCAAGTATAGAGAGTGAAAATATAAGAAATTTTATTCAGAAAGTTACTCTAGTAACAAGCAAGGTTTGAATTAGTTTTTCGGTATTTCCCTCACCTTCGATTTGTTTTTTATTTTATCCTGGAGCCTTTCCTTCCTTTTCTCTTCAATGTAATCCTTCCTGTTGAAACAAACACCGTTAGAACTTCCAAATTACAGCAAAGCATCAAACAAGTATTCTAATACTCGGAAGGAAGTTCTCATAAAGATAGAGTTATTTTACAGCTCTTCTAAATATGGAAGAAAATTGCTAATTGAATTCAAACTCAACGTATTCAAGGTAATTGAATTTTCAAGTATTCTAATGGAAAAAGCCATCAAAATGTTCTTACTGCCACATCTTCACCAATTTCTCTCCATTGTTTTCCAAATCTTTGCCTTCGATGAACTTTTTACAAGTCTCAACATCCTTGAACGTAATCAGCGCCGAACCTTTGGAAAACCATTTATTCGCTGCCTTGTCGTGGTAATGCCTCAGCTGCAACAGTTTTCAAACATTAAGTCACCAAAAATATGAATTGCTTGTTAGAAAAATTAATTTTTAAAAAATCTAGAATGGCAATCTACTCTACTGTTTGGTACCTATTAAACCTAAATTTTCACTGAACCTAATGAAGAATACGATTAAAAAAGAATAAATAAAAAAGCTGCAAAAATGGTTGTGCAGTGGTTTATTATTCCATCGCTTCAATAAGGATTCAGAAAGACCACCCTTTTGTGATAATAACACGTCCGAACGTTTCCACCGAACAGGTCAGTAACAATAAGGAAAAACTGTTTCAAAAACTATCTCATTTGTAAACTACTGTCATTTCAATCATTTTTATTTTTCTCAATTTCCAAATCAAAAGCTAAATCTTTTGCCTAACGGTGGAGCTGAAGAGTGTATAGAAATATTTTTATAGCTCCAAGAGTAGTTTTACAGCTCATGCCCAATTTGTGAAAATCTTTTCTTTTACACATAAGCTACGATAAGTCGAGAACCAATAAAACTATCAACCTCACGACGGTCTCATTCAGCGTCCAAAAATCTATAGAAATTGATACTACATACACCTTTTCCTGAAAACGTTGGAAAATAGGAATTCCCCCCCCCCCTCAAAATATATTATGTAAAATAGAAGTAGCGACTTGGTTAAAGAATTGAGCTGTTGTCAAGCCAAGTTAGCGAGACTACTTACAATCACACTATCATATTCAGGAATGTGCTTGGAACAAAATTCCAAAACATCTCCAATTTTGTAATCCAGAGGGAACCGTCTGATGTAAGCTGAGCGGGAGATAAGCTCCTTTCTCCTTTCTTCGTTCATTTCAGGCACCGGCATGTGTGGCGATCTCCGTAATTTAGTGTTGTCCTCATTTACCTAAAACATCGATTTGAAAAACGTTAAGTAACGGAATCGGCTAATTATTTTCATAAGAATGGAATAACGCATACCTCGACCAGGCCAGATGACGATTTTTTTACGGCAGCAGCTATTTCATCGAAATCAGAGGATATTTTGGCAAGACGATTGAATTTGACCATGGTTTCAAGCGGCACCCAACCATCGTCTTTTTTCACTTCCTCCAACAAGAATTTGTCCCGAGGTAGATTAATGTCACCCAAGTAATACTGAAACGTCATTGAAAATTGATCGGTTAAAAATTTGTAAACACACCTAAAAATACATCAATATCTGGCGATCTCACAAATTGGTGAGAACTGAATGGTATCTGAATTCATTGTGTTCATTCATTCATTGCGTCACATTCCACAACCGATATATATTAGAAAAAAACGAACATTCAACAAAACAAAAGCTGTCGTTTCAAGCTTTGAGATTTTCTCAATCAACCGATGTTCAAATGATACCATTAAAGACGATGTAGGTCCCTAACATTGTTTTCACTATCATTTCGTAAATCAATGCCGCCTAAAAAAGAATTGGAGAATGAGTCGCCTGGTTTTTCTCCTTCTAACACCTGGACAAGTAACAAGTGGACAGCTGCTGTAAATACGTTACGTTATTTAGTTAGTTATGGATTTATAGGGGAATAAACAATTAAAAGTTGCATGGATGTAGGATTGTTGAACTGTAGGTATTGAAATGCATCTATTTGATCAGCTGAATTGCTGAGTCAAAGATGATGAGGCTTCACAGCAATGGAACAGTGTGGCTTGCCAAAACTAGTGTCGCACTTGGTTTTACATTGTTTTGGCACTGATTCTCATTGTGATGTAAGGATATTTTCAAAAGTTCTTTGATAAAAACAAACAAATTAGGAATGGGAAAAAGGGTTTTTTTCTAATATAAAAAAACACCCATTTTCCCTTTTTACGAGCCGAGGGTTCCCCCTAATCGCTGCTTGAGACCTGGCAACACTTCTCGGACAGTTACTTCGTTGACAAGTGTTGAAGTCTATTCTAGACTTTGTCGGCTTGATCTTGTTGATTTTTGTTTTCAAGAAAAATCGTGTAAAAGAAAGTGTCGAAAGTCTATTACACCCATCATCGACATGGTCACTTGGATGTTGAAACGGATTTAAGCTATTAACCGAATGAAGTCAGGCTTCTCCCACCAGTAACAATAAAATCAGGAAAAATGCTTACTTCAAGAATCAAGAAGGAGCTTTTGGAGTTACTCGATGTAAATAACCGTTTGAACGAACAAAAACATCGATCAATACAAGGATTTCATTTCCTATCTTATAACAAAATAATATATTTATTTATTTAGGTATCAACAATCTACATAATTTATACTTGCACTTCGTCCTGTCGCAAGAACGTGTCTCGACCTATTCCAGTTCCTAAGCCGATAACTTAGACTGAATAGATCCCATGCGAAACATTTACTTAGTTCATATCTGAAGCAGCGAGTAGCATTATAACTGCTGAAGCAAAATTGTACGATAGGTTTACCAAAATGATTACTTACTTCGATTTGTTTGATGATCTGCTCGTCCTTTGAAGACAGCTCGGGGGCCGGCGGGTTTTCGGTTTTCCCCGAATCGATTTTAGTGTCTTCGACCATTTCGAAGAATTATCTATGAATAAATGAAACTTCGAAAGCAAAATATCAGAAGTAAGATATTCAACCGAGTCACTGACAAGAATTGAAGCCGCAAGCTAACCGCTTCGTCGTTAGAAGGAGGATGGAGAATAATTATATCGAGCTTTGGAGGAGCGAGGGACAGAAAACAGTGGCGAATTGAAACGAGACAAGGCAAGAGCCAAGAGGGAACAGCAGCACGTGGAGACGTGATAATCCTTTATTGGTTCTGAACAAGACAATGGTAGACGTAATCCATTATTCGCTGTTGCGGTTGTGGGGGAGAAAAACACGGCGACTTTGTTCTCCTGTTCTTTACTAGGCTGCCTAGCACTTTCGTCCTTTCGGGCATCATCGGGGCATCGACGGATCGACGCCGTAATGGTGCAACAAATTACGAAGCCCTGATGATGCCCGAAGGGGCGAAAGTGCTTGGCAGCCTAGTAAAGAAACAGGAGAACAAGTCGCCGTATTTTTCCCCCTCAACCTCAACAGCGAAGAATGATCGATGCGACAACAACGAATAATCCATTATGAACGTATGATGTCCAAACTGGATCATAAAAAAGTATCTCGGTACCCAATTATTGTGTATTAGCACCTTTAACAGCCCAAATTTATTTTCGCCTTTGAGAACAGGAGATCCGAAATTTACTTGTTATGAGCCGACTCTCATCGTAATTTACACTACAACCACAAATCAAAAACCCTTATTACCGCTTAAGTAATTTCGACATATTGACCCATTGGTGCGTAAAAAATTATCGTGAGATTTTCAAAAAATAACTACCTCTAGCTCATGAAATAGTAGAATGACGTTACTAGCTTCATTACTGCTTTAGTTGGCTGACAGCGAATTCTTTCCGTAATTGCAGAATTCTTAGTCTAACCAACAGTTTTTAGTACAGCCTTTGACCTTTTTAAAAATTCAATTGTTGTCAATAAATACTTGTTTTGCCCACAAACTGAGGAGAATTATCGTCACCCAGGTAAACATTGAATACTGTTTTTTATTGAACCGCCTCAGTAATTTAGTTTAGTGCCCCGACTTGCCAATGTATATCATTGAGTATATTGCCGGATTGCATGCCGGCGTGAAGAACAAGCGATTGAATCCCGCTGTGACACAATTAGTGCGTAGCTCCGATTGGCCAGTAGAGTAGAAAGAATTCTGGGCCTGTTTATCCAGGCTGCCTCTGAAAATGTCTTTATTTTTCAACAGAGTAGTGACCCTTCTGTATGTGGTTTTCTAATGTTATCCGACCGAGCACCACGCCGTAAACTAAATTACAGTAGAAGGACGGTGACATGAACAATACGAAAAATTCAATACATACTCCAGAGTTGAAGGGGTAACCCCTACAAACGCGTAAAATATAAATCTGTTGAGAAAAAAATCAATAATTCCATTTACTACGTTAACATGGAAGTAAAAAACATAACATTACATCATAACCAATACAAATAACTTGATTGAATCATAACTAAATTACTCTCACGTGTAGAAGATAATAACAGAAACATGACGTCAACTTTTGAGCAGCTGTTAACGCTGAAATCACGCGCGTACGGAAAATTTCAATTGAGATCAGATGGTCCAAGACTGAAGATTCTGAATTAGATTTGAAATCCGATAGCAGTCAGCTTAGTTTATAATTCAAGTCGCAAGTGTCAATTGGTGGTGGTGTGTGCCCTCAAAATATGTATGTTGGAATCAGCACAGCTATATTGCTATTCTGTATGATTATTGCTTCGTTATATCCAGCCCGTCAATAGTGAAGGATGCTGTGGTGGTTACCATGAACCCTTTCGAAATCCTTTCAAGACTCAAACATGTATTGAAGAATGAATAAACTACAATTAAATTGGATGTACGCTTTATTGGTACAGATAATTATATCTTGCTTATTGGAGATTTTCAATTATGTAGCTACCTAAAAAGTCTTGAATCGGAGTAAAAATGTTTTATTCTGTAGGTAGAAACATGCTTAATTACAGCAGGTTTGAAAACGTCCTACTTCATTTTTACGAAAAAACTGACAGAAAATCGTAAAATGATATTTATTTACAATCAGATTCTAATAAGAAGGACATCCAAAATACAAGAAACGGCCGGTTTGCTGTAGGAATTAATTTTTTGCTTTCTTCGCATCCCTCCTAACAGGGCTTCCGCCCCGTTTCCTTCCTCTCCCACCTTTACGGCCTGAAAATAAATTGGAAAAACAATTATGACGGCGATAAATTTGACAGAAGTAAACCAAACGCTTTCGCACTTTTGTGCATTCTAAGCGCTTCGTAGAAACGTTAGGATTCCAAGAACGAATTCTCTTTCTCGACGTCCAATTTGCGATACCAGAAAAACAAAAAATCTTAACAGTGACAATCAACATACTAACTAATAAAATCTTGACAATGATACTACGTCAAATTACTAATCAATGCTTATGAAAACAATAACTCAGATACACAATTAGCCCGTACCTCCTTTACGTCCGTGCTTCTTCTGGTACTGATTTCGGCGCTTTTGAAGTTGCTCTTTGGCTTTGACAAGGTAGAGTTCTTCCTCTTCGCCTTCCAAAACTCGCACATCAAGTTCATCATCACCAGCCGTCAGTTTTCCACCGGCTTCTTTCAATTTTTCAACAAGCTGAAGCAAAAAAAATTCATTGGGGTATTTTTTTACATACATTTTTTCATTCCGGGTGAAATCACCAATAGTTACTAAATACATATGATAAAGACACTATTTGTAAATCTTAATAGAAATTTAAGGAGGAATTATCTAGAAAAGAGAAGTACGATTTGAGACAATTGAGATTGGGGAGAATATAGTGCTGGAATTTCAGCAGTTTCTGTGGACGGTAACATGGAAGAAAGAAGTTTGTACAGCCTCTCTACAAGGAATTTCAAACAGGTGGATGTTGCGCTTGCTTCTAGATTAGTAGTCGTCTCAAGCAGGACACAGTGTAGCTCAAGGTACAACGTCACTAGAATCCCTAGCTGTTCCAGTTCTTCGAGGCATTACTACCTGCATGGCATGTTGTAATTTGTTTCTAAAAATTTAGGCAATTCCTTATTGCAGTGGTGCCCAAAAAGGTAGTACTAACGGATTGATCCAATTGATTTTGAGCAAACGATTTTCAAAATAGATTCTAGTTCGCCACTGATTATGCTTCACTATGCATAGCGTTATGGCTTGCCTATCTGGTAATATTCATCCATTCAAACTATTATTTCACCTCTTTTGCAGAATCAGCTTGTTTCATTCGAACCCACGCTGATTGTTCTCCGATGTTGAAGTCGATGAAAGAAACTGCGATTCCGAAGGATTTGATTTTCTCTTTGATGGTTTCACGTTTGGTTTGGCTGCTCTCCTTGAACCCGGACAAATGGACGACGGCGTTCAACGGGAAATCGTCACCATCGCCATCAGTCTCTTTGTCATCAGCTTTCTTTTCTTTTGCCGAACCGTTTTTGGCTTGCGAGTTTGACGACTGGAAAAGCATTTAAAGAAACTAACGATGAAACCTAAGTTATAAGAGATACTATAACGTACATAATATTTTTACAGTTAAAGGGCACCTGGCGTTTCATTTGTTGAAGGGAAACTTCTGAGAAAATATTTCCAAATAATGGGGTGAATTAACAAAGAGCAGTGGCTGTGCTAAAGCAGAAAACAACACAATATTACTGAAAACAGCCCACAGAAATTGAATTCGTTGGTACGACTGTGCCATGAACATTCCAACATATCCTACCAGTTTGGTCGGATGGACACGATCACCATTTCTCCTCACTTGGGCCAACCAACACAAAATGGTGCCATCATTCATGGCCTGTTTAAGTTCTAAACAAACTTTTATCGAATAAGGCAATTACATAACTTCATAAGAATCACTGAATAACACACAACCAGATCCAACACCACGGTGACTTCATCTAATCTCAAAGCTGCAATATCCTTCACCAACCTCTGTCAGTCCTCCTAGTTGGCCTCGGCCTCAAGAGCTATAGTTTCTTCCTCTTCAACATGGCCTGTTGAGTCTCTTCTCTTACGTTATTAATTATAATTTGTTTCCAGACGTAAGTAATCAATTTTAACCACAACAGAACGCCATAGTCATTTATGTCAAAATTCAAAGCTTGAGACAAAGGATTTAACCCTCTTCACGTTTTCACATTCCATCATTTCAGGGTTAATTGAATCAGCAAAATTTCTTGTCGTCACAAGCGACAGTTCTGACCTGCATCCAAGCACCATCAACTGCCAAAATTGTCAACACTTCCAGGCGGTTTGCTATTGCTCCGGGACGACCGCACATAATACATGAGTGTGCAGTGAAGATATAACATCTGCAACACCATAGAATAAGCGAGGAGCAAAATCACTGGAACCAAGTTATAGATGAAGTTCCAGTAATGCAGCTCGGCTTCAAGAGTTCATACCACTAATATTGAAGTATCAAGTATTGTTGTATTCGATTATTGTCAAGTATAGAGAGTGAAAATATAAGAAATTTTATTCAGAAAGTTACTCTAGTAACAAGCAAGGTTTGAATTAGTTTTTCGGTATTTCCCTCACCTTCGATTTGTTTTTTATTTTATCCTGGAGCCTTTCCTTCCTTTTCTCTTCAATGTATTCCTTCCTGTTGAAACAAACACCGTTAGAACTTCCAAATTACAGCAAAGCATCAAACAAGTATTCTAATACTCTGAAGGAATCCTTACTGGTGAATTAAGTTCTCATAAAGATAGAGTTATTTTACAGCTCTTCTAAATATGGAAGAAAATTGCTAATTGAATTCAAACTCAACCTATTCAAGGTAATTGAATTTTCTAGTATTCTAATGGAAAAAGCCATCAAAATGTTCATACTGCCACATCTTCACCAATTTCTCTCCATTGTTTTCTAAATCTTTGCCTTCGATGAACTTTTTACAAGTCTCAACATCCTTGAACGTAATCAGCGCCGAACCTTTGGAAAACCATTTATTCGCTGCCTTGTCGTGGTAATGCCTCAGCTGCAACAGTTTTCAAACATTAAGTCACCAAAAATATGAATTGCTAGTTAAAAAAATTAATTTAAAGAAAATCTAGAGCGCCAATCTACTCTACTGTTTGGTACCTATTAAACCTAAATTTTCACTGAACCTAATGAAGAATACGATTAAAAAAGAATAAATAAAAAAGCTGCAAAAATGGTTGTGCAGTGGTTTATTGTTCCATCGCTTCAATAAGGATTCAGAAAGACCACCCTTTTGTGATAATAACACGTCCGAACGTTTCCACCGAACAGGTCAGTAACAATAAGGAAAAACTGTTTCAAAAACTATCGCATTTGTAAACTACTGTTATTTCAATCATTTTTATTTTTCTCAATTTCCAAATCAAAAGCTAAATCTTTTGCCTAACGGTACAGCTGAAGAGTGTATAGAACTATTTTTATAGCTCCAAGAGTAGTTTTATAGCTCATGCCCAATTTGTGAAAATCTTTTCTTTTACACATAAGCAACGATAAGTCGAGAACCAATAAAACTATCAACCTCACGACGGTCTCATTCAGCGTCCAAAAATCTATAGAAATTGATACTACATACACCTTTTCCTGAAAACGTTGGAAAATAGGAATTCCCTCCCCCCTCAAAATATATTATGTAAAATAGAAGTAGCGACTTGGTTAAAGAATTGAGCTGTTGTCAAGCCAAGTTAGCGAGACTACTTACAATCACACTATCATATTCAGGAATGTGCTTGGAACAAAATTCCATAACATCTGCAATTTTGTAATCCAGAGGGAACCGTCTGATGTAAGCTGAGCGGGAGATAAGCTCCTTCCTCCTTTTTCTGTTCATTACAGGCACCGGCATGTGTGGAGATCTCCGTAATTTATTGTTGTCCTCATTTACCTAAAACATCGATTTGAAAAACGTTAAGTAACGGAATCGGCTAATTATTTTCATAAGAATGGAATAAATGCAACGACGCATACCTCGACCAGGCCCGATGACGATTTTTTTACGGCAGCAGCTATTTCATCGAAATCAGTGGATATTTTGGCAAGACGATTAAATTTGACAATGGTTTCAAGCGGCACCCAACCATCGTCTTTTTTCACTTCCTCCAACAAGAATTTGTCCCAAGGTAGATTAATGTCACCCAAGTAATACTGAAACGTCATTGAAAATTGATCGGTTAAAAATTTGTAAACACACCTAAAAATACATCAATATCTGGCGATCTCACAAATTGGTGAGAACTGAATGGTATCTGAATTCATTGTGTTCATTCATTCATTGCGTCACATTCCACAACCGATATATATATTAGAAAAAAACGAACATTCAACAAAACAAAAGCTGTCGTTTCAAGCTTTGAGATTTTCTCAATCAACCGATGTGTTATACTTGCACTTCGTCCTGTCGCAAGAACGTGTCTCGACCTATTCCAGTTCCTAAGCCGATAACTTAGACTGAATAGATCCCATGCGAAACATTTAGTTCATATCTGAAGCAGCGAGTAGCATTAACTGCTGAAGCAAAATTGTACGATAGGTTTACCAAAATGATTACTAACTTCGATTTGTTTGATGATCTGCTCGTCCTTTGAAGACAGCTCGGGGGCCGGCGGGTTTTCGGTTTTCCCCGAATCGATTTTAGTGTCTTCGACCATTTCGAAGAATTATCTATGAATAAATGAAACTTCGAAAGCAAAATATCTGAAGTAAGTTATTCAACCGAGTCACTGACAAGAATAGAAGCCGCAAGCTAACCGCTTCGTCGTTTGAACTTTGAAGGAGGATGGAGAATATAAATATAATAACGAGCTTTGCAAGAGGGAACAGCAGCACGTGGAGACGTAATAATCCTTTATTTGTTCTGAACAAGACAACGGTAGACGTAATCTATTATTCGCTGTTGCTGTTGTGGGGGAGAAAAACACGGCGACTTGTTCTTTACTAGGCTGCCTAGCACTTTCGTCCCTTCGGGCATCATCGGGGCACCGACGCCGTAATGGTGCTACGAAGTACGAAGCCCTGATGATGCCCGAAGGGGCGAAAGTGCTTGGCAGTCTTGTAAAGAAACAGGAGAACAAGTCGCCGTGTTTTTCCCCCTCAACCTCAACAGCGAAGAATGATCGATGCGACGTATGAACGTATGATGTCCAAACTGGATCATAAAAAAGTATCTCGGTACCCAAATAATGTGTTTTAGCACCTTGAACAGCCCAAATTTATTTTCGCCTTTGAGAACAGGAGATCCGAAATTTACTTGTTATGAGCCGACTCTCATCGTAATTTACACTACGACCACAAATCAAAAACCCTCATCAATATTCATTTTCGACTGTTAATTTTTCGAGGAAATTTGAGTTTGATGGAAATACCCTGTAAATGACATTGAAAAGACAAGCATAGGTGGTAGTTTGTGTTTATCAAACAATCATACGACAACGTAAAATACCCATTGGTACGTAAAAAATTATTGTGAGATTTTCAAAAAATAAGTATCTTGTACTCTTTTGAAAAAAAATGAGACAAAAAATATGAGGAAATGGTATCATATAAAAACTTTCTGACACGTTACCTTTCATGCTGTTATTTTGTTGAGTGTTACTATTATTTTGAAATTCGAGTTCGGTTAACGCTACAACATGCTAAGGATTCTCGCCTCCAGCTCATGAAATAGTAGAATGACGTTACTAGCTTCATTACTGCTTTAGTTGGCTAACAGCGAATTCTTTCCGTAATTGCAGAATTCTTAGTCTAACCAACAGTTTTTAGTACAGCCTTTGACTCAATACTTACTTGTTTTGCCCACAATCTGAGGAGAATTATCGTCACCCAGGTAATCATTGAATACTTTTTTTTATTGAAACGCCTCAGTAATTTAGTTTAGTGCTCCGACTAATAGCCAGACTAATAGAAGAATATAAATATAGAGAATACTCACAAGAAAAAAAAGTTACCAAACCAAAAAAAATATAGAGTAAATCATGACACTAGAGAGTTAGGTAAATAATGATTTTAATTTGTAAGATTAAAGTTGCAGCGTACTGCTAAAGCCTATAATTATTTATAATTTTAACTTTGAAGCTTACAGTTAAAATTTGATGCTTCAGTTAGTTACCGAATTGAGCCTCTAAACAAACAGAACAGACGACGTTTGGATACTACAAGCTCAAGCAATTCTAATAAAATCTCATAATCAGTACGAAAGACGTTTGAATTCATTTCTGAAGAAGCCAGTTGCCAATAGATAGGAAAAATTTGTACTGTATTCTGCAACAACGAATAGTTGAGATGGATTGAATGATTACAGCAGTTTGTCTCCAAATTTATACAATGTTCTATACCTTCCATGAAATGGCTCAAACTGAGTTACGATGGCTATATGATTGCATAGCGTTTACTTACAACGGATTTGCTCCTATAGTTGAACTCGCCATACAATTCCAGACCATTAAAACTTTCATTCATTTTGAACTCTTTCACAGCCGACGGTGCTGACAAACTAATGGTTGCAATTAAACGATTGTATCACTCTCTCCCTTTGCGCTTCTACTATTCCATGCAAATGAGTAATAAATTTTGTTGTCAGGTGAGATGTCTGGACGCTCAGTATCAGGCTCCAAATTGAACAAAAAGGTGGCCAAATACTCTTCCATATTGAAAAAGCTGTACGGCTTGACGCCCGCTACAGTCCCTACCCGAACCATCATGCTGTGCAACGCTGGTTTGAGTCTCGGCGTGAATAAAGAAGATTTACTCGATATCTTTGGAAAATTTGGCAAGATCGCTGAGATAAAGATGATATCTAAGGAATCGCATGCGTTTTTTGAATTCCTCAACCTTGAGGACGCTGAAAAGTGCTTTTTGCAGTGCAGTGGGAAACTCGCAATTCCAAAAGTGAAAAGTCCGATTTATTTGTTGTACTTAGAAACTGCTCCAAATATAACCAACCCTGAAGTTTTCAAAACGCCTCCTGGTTGCGTTGTATTTAATGACTTTATTACGGAACAAGAGGAACAGTCGTTGCTTGATTGTGTAAAAGAACCACTAGGTTCGGGTGGGGACTTGAAACAGCGAAGAGTGGCCCATTTTGGCTATGAGTTCATTTATGGGAAAAACGACATTGACAAAGAGAACCCGTTGGATTTGAAAATACCGGCAGAATGTTCATTTATCAAAGATCGCTTGCTTAGTAAAGGTTTCGATTTAGGATGGTCACCAGATCAGCTCACAGTAAACCAATACTTGCCTGGTCAGGGGATACCACCGCACATAGATACGCACAGCGCATTTGAAGATCCAATTATGTCTTTGTCTCTAAACTCTGATACTGTAATGGAATTCAAAGGTCCTGAAGGCCACTATATTGTTGATTTGCCTAGACGATCGCTGCTCGTTATGAGCGGGGAATCAAGGTACGCATGGACGCATAGCATTATATCGAGAAAAAGTGACATTATTTTAGATAACAACGGTTGCCTTCTTACCAGGGAGCGTGGTGTTAGAATTTCTTTCACTCTGCGGCGAATCCGTAAAACGCCGTGCGATTGCAAATTTAAAGAGTTCTGCGACTCGCGCGTATCACAAGGTCCGACGCTGGAACTTGCACCTTCTTCTCTTGAGGGTGAGTATGTTCACAAAGTTTATGAAGATATATCTGACCACTTCAGCCAGACGAGACACAAGCCTTGGCCGGCCGTTTTGGAATTGGTGACATCTTTGGAGATCGGTTCAGTAGTATTGGACGTCGGATGCGGAAACTGTAAATATTTCGGTCACGCGGCTCAAAATTACGAAATCGGCAGCGACCATAGTTTTGGGTTATTGAACATATCACGCGGAAGAGGTTTCCAAGCTGTGCGCAATAACTGTCTCTCGTTGCCTTTCAGGGATGGCATCATAGATTGTGTACTTTGCATTGCTGTCATTCATCATTTGTCCTCCGACGAACGGAGGATCAAGAGCATTGAAGAGATTTTAAGGGTCCTAAGTGCCAATGGTAAAGCTTTGATTTACGTTTGGGCTAAGGATCAAAAATACCAAGGCAAGGCGTCGAACTACTTGAAGTACAATAAGAAAAATAATACACATCAAGAGGGCGTACAAGGAGCAGAAGGATTGCGGCAGCTTGGCAACGAGTCCACGGTAAACCTTCCAGTCCACGTTAACAGGACAGAATTTTTGCAAAGGCAGAACGATCTGTTCGTTCCTTGGAAATTGAAATCGCTTTCACCTTCAGAACCGACAACGTTCCTACGATACTACCATGTGTTTGATGAAGGAGAACTGAATTTGTTGTGCAGCAAAGCCGGAGCGCGAATTTTGAAAAGCTATTACGACAATGGTAACTGGTGTTGTTTGATTGATAAACATGCAGATGGTCGATAGAATTGAACTATTATTGTTTTTCGTTGTTATTCCTTTTAATATGTTCAGTGAATGATGATTTATTTTTTATTGTTTCTGGATTGTGAGAAAAGAATGGTTGAAAACCGATTCAAGTACCAGGATCTGCTGTATCCTTCCTATGGACGAACTAAAATAAAACTGTACAAAGAAGAACATTCATTCCCTGTGTGTACCCAAAAATAATAAAAAACGCTGCAGATGATTGCATAGTGGTTTCTTATTTCTTTGCTTCAATTATGATTTAAAGAAAACATCAATTTGTGATAGTAACTATTCCGCAAATATGTGAACTTTTCCATCAAACAACAGATTGATATAAGGGGAAGTTCTTTAGAAACTAGGGTAGTTTTAATCATTTTAATTTTTCTTGATTTCCAAATTAAAAGCTAAAGTTTTCGCTTTACGGTACAGCTGAAGAGAGTGTTTGACGAGCGTTCCAACAATTTGTAGAACAATTTTTATGTCTCCAAAAATTCTCGAGTTCAGAAAATTCGACACGAAAGCTGCGATAACTCGAGAACCATTAAAGCAATCAGTCCTACGATGTTCGCTTTCGATTCAGCGTCTAAAAATCTATAGAAATTGATACGAAGTTCACCTTTGTCGGAAAAACGTTGGAAAGTACTAATTTTCTTCCCATCCCTTTTTTTGCTAGTAGAATATGAGAAAATGATGAACGCTCCTGCACAAATAAAAATCGAAGAAGCATGGATCATTAATCCAATAAAATAACAAGAAATTCCATTAAGAGTGCTAAAAATGTTTATCCACTCGCTAATGAAACTTTTGGACAAGAATCTGCTAAGTTAATTGATTTTTCTTCGTAGTGAAGGTAAAAAGTGTTATTTGCGTGTTGGTTGTGTCGCTCTTCATGTTTACAGTTCTGAGTGAGGGCTTAGTAAGCAAATATTCCAAGTCATAAAATATTCAATCGATGCTGTGGGCTTTTAGGATACAGAATTAATCAACATTAATCCAGCTAGAATGAGTTTAGTATACGAATCGCCAAATTCTAGCTAGTATCAACCTGCTTGCATACACCTCACTTCTCTCTCACCTGATGACTTGACAGTCCAGTTTGGTTCGATGCTGTACCCTGGATCTAGTTTGGCAGACCAGCACCTTCCTTAGTTCATTAATTATGGACATTAACATTAATTTATGGACCATACGAGAAGCATTAGGCAAGGAGCCATTGATCTTGTTGTTATTGTTTCAGATGAATTGATCTGAGAGCTAGATGGAAGCTTGCAGGCTAGGATTACGTCTCGCTTTTCCCCAGTTGCTAAGCATTCGGGTCAAAGGGAACAGATTGTATCATCAGGCTAAAAAATGCTTTTCGTCCACTCCACCCAGTGATGGAACTGGGAGAAGTGGCAAATATAAGGAATTCAAAGATGAAGAATCCATTGAAATTTTGGATGTGTTCGAGGAGAGAATGAAGGTCGCTGAATCGATTTGTAACGATAACGATCAAGTTTCGCCTGTTGGTCTTGAAGTTGCTGGTATTGTGTTCTGATTTTTTGCAGCCCATATCAAGTCTAATTTGTCGTCTCAGACTGGCACTAAAAAGTTTGTTGTATGTCATTGCAGAACGAGTCGATTATCTAAAAGTGGACGAGGTGGTAAACTTGATAAAAGAATCCCGCGGCAAAAATTTGGTCGTCCTGAAACTACCAGCCGAACTGAAGTACGTCGACCACTTGATCATAGCAACTTGCCAATCGCGAAGACACATCCAAGGTTTGGGAGAAACCATTCGAAAACATGCCAAAATGAGGTTGAACAGTATAAAGAATGTACCTATTTTGGAGGGTGATAATTCCGAATGGATTGCATTAGATATGGGTAAGTAGAATATTACCAGGAATATTACTTCCATCTTGAACCGCAGATATGAATCGCACTGTAGGCCGCCTGCATGTACTCATTGCCTAGCATAAGGTACATACGGGCAAAGTCTAGAGGTTTTTTTTGTTATAATTTGTATGTTCAACTGAATGAGAATGAATGAATGAAGGAGGACGTCTTGCTCATGAGAGACTCTCCCACCTTACAATTTCTTGTTCGCTTGAGACCTCGTAGTTGAGCTATTGTATCTGCCACACACTTGTATATGCCTGGAAAAGCCCACAGATCATAGTCCCTATTTCAAAATCGATGTGAACTGCCATCCTACATCTGAAAGAGGTCTGGTCCCAAAGGCTGGAGGTATCGTCTCCCCCAGCTCCCGATGCGTTTTTGTAGCCCCTCTTTTCAATTTTCGGCCTCACCTGCTCTGTTGTCGGGTTGTAAACCCAGTTCTTTTAGAGTCCCTCCTCTTTTAGACCCTTGGAAGCTGGTTCCAGTCCAGAGCATGCAACAATTTTCTTTTGTAGTTGTTGCAGTGAGGAGGAGACAAACTTGCCGATTTTTTCTCTATTGTTCATTTTATTCACCTCCATCTTTCAGGGCTACATAGGTCAATCAGGTAACTAGACCTATGAGGTCATTGGTACCTGATGAACCTACGTAGCCCTGAAGACGCCCTAATGTGTGGAAGATCTAGGCAAATAAAAAACAAAGGAGAAAGAGTCGTCAAGTTTGTCTCCTCTTCACCCTAACAACTATGTGAACTAAGTGACAAACAAAAGAATAATATTCTTATATTAAGTGGCGTAAATATTGAGTCATCTCTAACTACCCTGGCTAACTATTACCGGTATTTTATGGCCTACAGGTTAACAATGATTATTTATTCAAATTGCAATCTCTAATTGCCTCATATCATTTCAGGAAACATTTGCATCCACATTATGAGCAGCGTAGTTAGAGAAACCTACGATCTAGAGTCATTGTGGGGAGTTGGCCCCAATTATGATACGAAGCTGCACGAGCAGGATGAAGAATTAATCTCGCTATTGAAACAGCATTCTCTGTCTCCTTTCAAAATCAATCAAGACCAGAATGAGGTGAACTTGAAAGCAGAAATCAGCTGAGGCAAAAACTTCGTCACCCCTGCAACTGTCAAAAATTTCGGTCAAGTAGTTTTATGAAATGTGATTCGACCCAAAGAAGGATTCGTTATTGACTGGTTCACATTTTGTTAAATAAATTAGTACTTCTTATGAAAAATGTCTGAATTATCCGTTTTTTCCACCATATCCAAAGAATTAAAATAAAATTAAAGAAAATTAGAATTAAATAAAAAAAATAAAAAAAAATACTGATATCAACACAGTGCTTTCATGTTAGAGTCGGTGACTGGTATAATGAATCATAAAATCGAGAAACGCATAGAAAGGCTGCAACGATTGTACCCTAGAACTGTTATTGAATAACTAGCCAGGATAACCAAAAATAGAAAAAAGCAAAAATTAGATAAATAAAGCGAAAGTGCAGTATGTGAGCAATACAAGTCAAGTTTTGTAAAATGGGATCATTTTTATCGCAAGGACACCCAAAAATGTATAACCAGCCCTGAGGGGAAAATGAGGCGACATTCACTCGTCGTTAGAAACATTAAAAAAAACCTTAAGCACTCAAATAAATTGATTACTGCAACCATTAGAATATACCCACAAAAAAAGTATGGTGTGTGAGCCGAAGATAAAAATCGAATGTCACTGCACATTCACTGAAAGAACATTTCCTGCAAATTTTTCAGGGAAATATGGCGATTTATGTCACTTGTTCAGAAAGTATTTCTGAGTAATGTACTATAAAAATGTCTTTCGAATTCACCACTGTTCTGAATTTAACTTTTCTAATAGCAATAATAGCAATACTAAGTAAACATGGAAATAAATAAGGTTTAATGAAGGAAAAATCTTCATGAGGGTATTCCTGTTTGTCTGAAAGGAAACGCAGCAGCCGACTATTATGATCTAACGGAAAGAGTAGGAACGGTCTGAACATGACATTTTGACAGCGCACTATCAGCCTATAGTTGGTCAAATAACTGGCAACCACGAGCTTTCATCAGGTGACCATTGACTCTTATCATTCCAAAACACTTCAGAAAGTCACACATAATAACGCTGCAACAAGAGCAATTTCTTATTACCGATTCACCAGTATCACCTCATTAGGATTTACAAGGATTCCTAAGAAAACTGCAATAATTGGTAAATTACACGTATATTCAGAAGTAGTGACAATGCGATTGAGAGGATGACAGTACATACTCAGCAATTCGACCGAGGTGAATATTTTTAAGCGCAGAATCATCATTGGTCGGAGGTATATGAGCTTGAAATGAAATTAATCTAACGCCAAGATGTATAGATGATACGTCCCTTCAAGGGTAGATAAGATGCTTCTAAAAGAATTTTGTTTGGCCGATTAGCTCACTCAATTGAAAATTACAAACACCAAGCGTGGGCTATTCAGGATTAACAGATTGTTGAACTTAATGTCTCAAGAAGAACTAAATAAAAAATGTCCGTTATTCTCTTCATCGAACCACTAATAAACAGCAGTTATCTTGAGTCAAAACGAATCAGCCTGCATTAAGTGAGCAAGGTTCAAGAAATCTAGCACAGTTACTAAAAAAACACACAAATCCAATAGTGATAACAGAATGATCATCAATTGTTGTCTTGATGCGTTTACGCCAAGAAGAATAACACAATCAACTGCATCATTTCGGAAAAGAAAAAGGGTCAACTATTCATACTAACTGATATTCTTTCACAGAAGACTAGAAAAATTGACGGAGAAGCTGCCTAAACATCGGATTAACTTTTTTTTCATCAACTCATTTTTTGATTCATTGAACATGAAGAAAGCGTTGAAAAAAAAAAAAACTGTGGTGAAACTGAAGATCTTATACTAGATTTCTAATCTACAAGCTAACAGGAATGACGTCATTTTGTTGCTTATAAATGAGAGCACGTTTAATTAGGTATTTCGATCATTTTCTCTCTTCTGTTGCTTCGTTGGGATTCAGAAAGAAAAGATGTAAAGGTAGAAAAGTTGACGCTAAACTTGAAAGGAGAGGATCTAGGTTTTTCAACATTTGGCCTCATTACGAACATTGGAATGAAAAGCCTCCAGGGAAGCTTCCAAACGGGAAAAAGTTGGCTCCGTCGAAGTTCGTAGGGAAATTGAACGCCTCACCGCCTCCACCAGGGAATTCTGAAACAAAAACGTAGGTGCCGATGAGGTGTAAATCTCCAACAAGAGGTCACAAGAGAACATACGTAGCAAGAGTGTGATCAAGCAGATCAAAGTAGATTAAAAAACAGACAAAGGACGATCAGATAATCGTCAAAGAATGCTACATAAGTTCGGGCGCCAACAAAACAATCAATTATCTTCTATCTATTTTATGGTCTGATGCACATGGAAAGAAGAACTAGGCGACTGTTCCCCTTATTTCAGTCCTCACCTGGCCGAGCACTTCTGCACCTTCAAGCAACCTCAGGGCTTTTTACAGCCTCCCAAGTAACTTACATTATACACTTATTCTATACATAAACTTATTATACTACTACACCCTACTACTACTACTTATTTATATACATAATAGGTATAGTAACTTATAGGGCTACATTGTCCTCTACATTAATCACTCATCTCATTCAATCATTAGGGTTATGACAAAAACTCGGCAACTTGCAAAATTTGTTGGAAATAGAGGAAAAACCGGTTCAAAATAACAATACACAGCAAACAAAATAGATTTACCGTCGAAACTGAGGCTTTGTCCGTTGTCGTATTTGGCCCTCTTTTGTGGATCAGATAGGACCCCATATGCTTCACCAACTTCCTTGAATTTCTTCTCTTGCTCCTTCTTTTCGCCTTCCGAAGCATGGGCGTGACGATCTATAACACGTAATAAGCGTTGTCAGTTTAAAAAAAAAAAAACATTTTTGCACTTAATAAAGGCTGTTTTAGAAAATCGGTCCAAACGGCACTAAAACTCAATACCCACCAGGATGATGAACCAGGGCTCGTTTGCGATAAGCTTTCTTGATATCTTCAGTTGACGCGTTTTTGTCAACTCCCAAAATTTTATAGTAATCTTTGCGCTGTGATTTTTTCAGCTCAACTTTGGCGTTGTTGAGAAGGTTTCTGATGTCTATAACATTTAATTTGAAGTAAATAAACGAAAAATAATATTGAGTTTGAGGCTTAATTTTAAAGCATTCATTCATACCTCTGCTCTTGTCCATTTTGAAAGCTTTCTCGTAGTCTTGAACCGCTTCTTCATACTGCGCAAGGTCCATGTGGCTTTTCGCCTTCCTAAGAAGCGCCTTCAGGTAGTTGGGGTCGAGTTTAAGAGCTTCAGAGCAATTGCTGATGCTTTCTTCGAGCTTATTCATCTATAAAACATCGACAAAATTACATGAACACTTCGAGCATCATTACAACAACGTTGAAAATTCGATTATTAAAAATGATAAATAATTACCTTGGCGTAGACAGTGGCTCGGTTGAAGTATAGTTTGGCGTTGGTGGACGTGTTTTTTGCGTCGATTTCCAAGGCTTCGGAATACAATCTCAACGCATCTTGGAGCTTGTCCGCTTTGTAGGCCTCGTTTCCTTCCTCTTTCTTCTGTTTCAGAGCTTTGGCTTTCTGAAAAATAAATAAAAAAATAGATACCTAGATAAATAAGCAAACTGCATACTTTTTGGAACAGATGGGAAAGAACATCAAGCTCACTTTGTATATTTCCATCGCTTTAGGATGATCAGGGGCAAGCTTGAGAACATGCTGGAAATGTGTGAAAGCCTTGTCAACGTTGTCTTGGTAGTAGAGGCACATGCCTCTCACTAGGATAGCGTCAGCATTCTGCTTATCGTTAGCAAGAACATCGTTAGCTAGTTCTTGGGAATCTTGATAGTTACCAAGTCGGGCTAGACATTCAGCCTTAATCACTTTAAACCGTGAGCAGGAGGAAGCGATAGTCATTGCTCGATCCATGCAGAAGACAACCTGAGGGAGGTTAGAAAAAAATCACATCATTCATCCTTGAAAAACGCTACAAATGATTGTACAGTAGTTTTCTTATTCCTTCGCTTCAATAATGATTTAAGAAGACTATCCATTTGTTATAGTAATTGTTCCGAACATTTGTGAGCGTTCCAGCCGAAAAACAGATTGGTAACTATAGGGGGAAACTCCGCATTAACTATGGTAATTTTAATCATTTTTATTTTTGTTAATTTCCTAATTAAAAGAAAATAAATAAATTTTCCTTGTTTAATATTTGTATCCTCCCAATTTATTTACAGTCCACTTACTTCTCTATTATACCTTGAATGGATTCCTGGGTTGTAATCAATATCTGAAGTAATTAACATTTGGCAACACTGTTCCTTATCAACTCCATTCAGTCACAGGCAACATCTATGATAATGTTTTTCTGCGATATAATGCTGTCTTCTAAGAAAACCTAGGGCTGCTTCCAACTTGTACACTTTGCATGAATCTTACTGGATTTATTAGAGCCTTCATCTAAATTCATAGTGAATTCAGGTATTGTGTCAAAATATTTTGTATATTTACAGCGGTCTTTGTTGAATCATATTGGATTCAAACATGTGAATGCTCACTGCTTAGCTGTTTGCCAAGTTGCTCAATCCAAACACAAGTGCCAGAGTACTCTGCTCCCAAGTTGTCTGTTCAACGGCTGGCCTCAGCCGAACCACAAAGCTTCACCATCAATTGCTTGATCTGCGGCAACGACGTCGGCCAAAGCTTTGAGCTTCATCATCAAGGCGCTTGATAGCACAATCAAATTTGATAACACTTTGTATGGTTACCCTTTGAGAGCTCATGTATTGTAAGGTTTCCTTGTCTGGCTCCTTTGAGGGGTTACCCAATATTGCCAATTTATTCTTAACCTTGTTTAAAATTTTGTAACACAAACATCTTATTGAAGGTATTATTTTCATATCTCTGAAAAGCATACTTTCTATCATTGTTTCAGTTGAATCAGTTCCAGGGACTGGTAATATTAGATTGGTATCTTCCATATTATTTGGTCCATCGGGGTCCAATTTGACTCGAGTAATTAGAGTCAATAGGCAAAAGAAAATGAAAAAGTTTCAATCCTGAATTACAGCAAAAAAAAAAGCATCCAAAAACTAAAGTTGTAAAAACAATTTAATTGTTAAACGTACAACAGACACAACGTCAACGGCACGGCCCAAGAATATTTTGAAATTGGTTGATTGAGTGTGCTCTTTGTTTACAGAAAACAATTATGGAAGCCATAATGGTTATGTCAACAAATTTTACGCATTTTTAATTTGGTCAAATGAAGCTAATGTCGGTCAAAATGCATATACGCACCATGCGGTAGTCACCAGAATTGTATGCTTTCTCTCCTTTCTCGCAGCACATTTTGAGATCATTGTAGTTACTCAGTTCGGTCTGCAATGCTGCTCCAGCCGGTTCAAGCTCTCTAACTTTGGCCATTGCATTTTCGACCCCTTTCATGTCGCCTTGAGCCAAACAACATTTGATTATCCGAAGCCATCCCTGCAAAGCAGTTTTGTTTAGAAGGAAAACGAAAAATTATGAAGCACTTGCTGTTTTCATCCAATATACGCTTACTTTGACAAATTTGGGATCAATGCTGACGGATTTGTTAGCATCTTCAAGGGCTTTGACGTACTGGCCTTGCATCAAATAGCAAGCGGCGCGGTTTCCATAAAAGCTGGCATTCCATGGGCAAAGCTCTAGAAAAACCAAAATTTCCAGGCATGAGGTTATCATTTTACCTAGGGCTCAATGGGTATCTAGCATTATTCACTGATAAAGCTCAATTTAAATGCTGTAGTGACAATTATTGGGACTAGATCATTTACCCTTAAGTTTCGTATACACTGGAGGCGACTTTGAGTGGTTTTAAATTGGTCATAGTCATAGACAGAAAATAGTAAGTGGAAGAGAAGCCTAAGAAGTGTCCATACGTTTAACACACGGAACGAATTCAAACAGCAAGAGATTACTGAAGTCCACTCAATCACAAAAATAGAAAATACCACATTCTTGACAAACGTACCAATGGCTTCCGTGTAGAAAGGCAGTGCCTTGGCATACTGTTTGAGCTTGAATTGAGTGTTGCCCAGTTCCTTCTTCACCTCCGCCAATCTGTAACAATTCAAAGACAATATTTGAAAACAGCCAAATTAATATTCATTCTGAGACATCGATATTGGTCAGTAAAACACTAAGCGTTGATTGTCATGTGGAATTGGTTGGCTCGTAGAACGTAATCCCACGCATGAAAAGGTAGGGATGAGTTTGTGTCCGTCTCATGTGACCACTAACACTAGTCCTTAAACTTTATTCACTTTGTTCAGTACTGTTATAACTGCAGCTGTGGGTTTGGATGTCTCAGTCATGGATGTGAGAACATATCGAACAACCATAGGGAGAATGACCATTAGAGATTATTACAACTTCTTGTCCCATCACAAAATTAGGACGAACTAGGCCGAACTGGAAGTGTCAACCGAATTCAGCAAGAAGGTCGTAATGGAAAAAGGAAGTCAATCTTGCGTCATTTCTCAAGGAGTAGTGATCACCACAATACACACAAAGGATTACATTTGTTTTCATCGACGCTCAATGATTTAATGGATTCTGAGGGTCGTTAAAAAAAACTTACAACCCCCAACGGCGTTGGGAATTCGGTCATAAGATAGAAGTCGGGTGTGGACGGAAGGTGACTAGTTCATCGTTAACTGGAAATCGTTACTGCTCTTCAACCAAGTCTTCATTATAACCACTATCGGAATAATGCCTGCTCTGGGGATACCAACCGGAGTCATTGGTATAGTTACCAGTTTTTCAAACTTCAGGTGCTCCTACTGGTGTCTTTATAGTTTGCGGAGAGATCGTTACGATTTTGTTAACTGTTAATCTGTTCGTTGGTGTTTTCTCGTCGGCATGCTAATTCAAACAGTCGACCGAAAACCGTCCACATTTTTAAATTAGAAGAGAAGCTCATCGAAAACGCGCCCCCTTAACTCATACTCGTTCGGTTGTACGTACAATTCGTAAAAAATCCACTCAATTAATAAAAAGCTGTCTACCAACCGTCAAGAAAATATCAATACCCCGATTGCTAGATATCGATAGAAAATATCGACGTTTCCCAGAAAATGAGCAATATTATTTTGAACTAAAACCGAAAAAAATGTGAAGTAAATCCAATTCCATTTTCAGCACAGGCTATTTGCGTGCGCATTGGCCATTGTTTTATCGTCAGAAGCTCGTTCCTTCGCTTCAATAACCGTACTTGGCTCACCGTAGGTCAAATTAGGCTATCAATAGTCAATTTGAGATATACAAAATCAAACGAATATCGACGCCTAAGTCTGCACATCAAGTCTAATCGAAGCTTGCAAGACAAATAATGAAGGTGAATCAAATTAGACTATAGCTCGCTCACATTATGGCAAAATTGAATTGTATTAGGATAGACCACCTTACAGGAACAACCTGCGCATCATAGAGTAGCCGTATTTTTGTGTATAATGGAGCAATTTTTGCAAACTAGGATCACACAGTTTCAGCACAGAGACCAAATTCTAATATCGTATAGATCTGAGGGTATTCGATCTCAAATTAAGCACTCAGTGAACGGACCTCCAGTGTCTCGGTATGATGACATTTCAATCCTAATACTTACTTTGTCTTGAGCTGCGCTTCATCTTCCTGATCTTCTTCCAGACCGAGATCAATTTGTTCGATGATTACGGCCATAGCAGTAATTTCAGGGGTTAATTTGACAGAAAATGCACAAACAGGGAAACTAGAAAATCGTAAAATATTGTTGCGAAAACAAAGGCGACATACATTCGCCAACAGTGGAATGGAGAGAGAGACTTGAATTGAGCCTTGAGGGAAAATACGCAGGCGTCAAGAGGAAAATGTCGAATACGCGACCATGGAGTAGAGAAGACAAGAGAAGGGCTCCGTACAGATTTCCACCATTGGTGAAGAAGAAAAATACGCAGGATCAAAGTCAATGAAACACAAGGGAATTCGTCCTTAAATTTTATAGATTAGGAAATCTTGTTCATTTTTTCAGAATGGCTATATTTTAGTTCATTTACGAGTCATTCACTTGTCGTAGCTGCGCTACTGAACAATGAACTTTGAGTTGGAGCTGTTGGCAACATTGCTAATATCTAGTTCATGACGATGGGTAATCGATTCACTTTATATCGAAAGAGATGTATCGATATCATTACGGTAATGGTGAAATCGTGAAATATCAATGAAGAGATTTTTCATAGTGAGAAAGACGAGGGATGGGAGTGAATCAAATTACATTTTTCATTGTAAGATTCTAGATAATGTCGGATCATATTTCCTACCAACCGAAACAAATAAATTGATGGGAAAATATCGAAAAATGCATAATTAAAAATAGATTATCACATCTGCGTTGAAGTATCGATAGTTTTAGCATCGATCATCGGCTCAAGTCGATTGTTCAGCAGTGGTTCGACCGCTTCAACCTCATCAATTATTGCCTTCTGTTCACGTCTGCAATCGCCGAGAGAAGGTTGGTCGAGCGAACTTCATCGACGAACATCTTCGGTGTTCGACGCGGTACGTTCCCAAACCTGATTGGAGATGAGAGCTAAGGTAAGGATAATCGCTTATTTATCAATATTGAATTCCAGTTATTTAATTGTCTCAGTCAAACCTGCTTCGCGAAATTCCAATTTGCCTAACATTGTTGCCCGTTGGATTTGTTTTAGTGGCGTAAGAAGCGTATGCGAAGGTTGAAGCGCAAAAGGAGGAAGATGAGGGCGAGGTCTAAATAAACTATTCGTCCAGGTATGTAATTTTATTGCTTAGTATTTAACACGAGGCTTCTAGAGTTACCAGGCCTCGCACTTGAAACTTTTACATGCAGAACCTTGGTCGACCTCGTGGCATGACTTTTAGGTTAGGCGACCGAACTAAATTGTGAACCGAATTGTTCGCAAGAATTATGCGCGGTTCTAGGTGAACTGGTCGCGTGCTACACTTGTAGCGTTTTCTCCATTAGAAGACCACGTGAGGCATTTTCTATACTTGTTGACAATTTACGGTGGATTTACTAACTTCATTATTACAATCGTATACTTACTGTTTACTCACCACGCGGTCAAGATTAATTTCGTCTGGAACATTATTTTTGGTTATAGATGTTCACCCGTGCTTGTAGCTTGACTAGGTTAATGGTCAAGTTGCTAGCCAAAATTCCTGTATAGCAAGTTTTTTTAACGGAAGGTGCCCTGAATAATGGTGTTTGAAATTAGGTTGCTTCGTTTTTGAAGTGTGCTCCATGTGCAGTTGGCCCTTGAACAGTACAGTTGTTGCTTGCCCTGTATCCTGATAGCATTTTGGGGTTACCCGGTGAAAATCTCGATTTCGAATGCTAACCTGTTTACAGGTGCCACGAGGTAATGATCGCGTTCAAAAAGGCGAATTAAGAGCCGGTAAACCGTAGATATTGGTGTTGCAAGTTCTTATTTTCCTAAGAAATTGGAATTTAAATCTTATTGAAGCTTGGGAGCATGGGCACGATAGGTCTACGGTTTCTGTGTTAACTCTTCTGCTCTTTGTTTGAGCTGCAATTCGGATCGCACTTACACATGAAAGGAAATCCCTCCATCCTGTTAGCTAAATTAGGTCAAGTGTGAAAGTGTATGCTTAATTAACCCTACAATATACCCGGGATTTAAAAATAATAATTTCTACATTGTTTGTACATTTAGCGTCGCTCGATTTGTATGTACTTATTAGTTCAAAGACTACCCGTTTCCAACCTTTCCAGCGAAATTGCCTTTCTCCTTATATCTAATGCGACACTACTTCATGATTTACCAGCTTTTTAACGCCCCTTTATCTCCAAACAAGTCATGAGACTTGAGCAAACAAAAACAGTAATAATTGACATGCACTCGAATCTATTCAAAATTCCAGAATTTACCGTTGGCCCCACCTTAGCATGAAAATATAGCCCAACCTTGGCATGAAAACTGTCGAATTGTGATATTCTTAGTTTAATTCAGACTGTGAAATGATGATCATTATAGAGCCAATCCAATGATTAGCAGTGATGTGATGAAACGATCTGATCCAGTCAAATTATTGCCCGAATATTCGGTCAACCGCGTGGATCTAGTGAATATCATTTTTTAAATTCACGCTCCATTGAATATTCATTGCACTCGGCTGTTGGATTCTTTTCGAATTTGTCAGTTGTATTTGATGACACCCAGAATTCTCATTTTAATCCTTCATTGCCGATTAAATCTTCTACGAGTACTCGATGTACCAATATTGTCTAATTGCGTTTTATTATTGTTACAGGTTGGAACCTAACTACACACCATCTTAATCTCCATCTTGCAAGCTCTCGATCGTGAAGTATTTCAGTTTTTTTGTACATCATCTGGATTTTGACGAGTTCAATAAACGAGTTCCAAAGTATTTCATTATTCTCGCACCTTTTCGCTGTGGTACTTCCGAAAAAGTTCATTTTGTTGCCTTCTTGCTTTTACTTAGATCGAGTACATAATTCCTCCAAAAACCAGTATATCTGAAGTTCTCATCACACTCAGTGCTTCCATGACATGGGCATATTTGTATTTAATTTACTAAAGCGACTCATAATTTATTTCTTGAACCAGTCCTCATCAATATCAGCCAGAGTCGCGTGTTTATTGAAAACTTCCAGACCTGTGTGGATAACCTTCAACCTGTCCCGTCCCATGTGCTTCGTTTGGGTCTTCTCACTTGTAAGTGGCTTCCGTAAACTGAAGAACCAGGGTATTTGAAATGACGCATCAATATAGGTAGTTATAACAACTTTATAGCCATAGTTGAACAACAAAATAACAACAGCTCGGTTCGATGATCAAGCAAAGTGTGGAATGATTTCAAAACAGCCCGTAGCGGGGTAAAATTAAAAGCTCAGTTTTTGAAATTTTAGAAAGTGTAACACAGCCACAAAAAAAAATCCAATTGATGGGAGCAGTTAATAGTCCCATTGTTTGAAATAGAGGTGGCCGCAAGAGTTGTTTTCTTAGTACAAAAAATGTGAAACATCTCCAAGGTTATGGATACCGTACAATATTATAATGATATATTCGAACGAAGAACTACGATTGTACACATCTAAATTTTTCGGATGTAACGTCAACTATAAATATAGGTACAGGGTATTTTCAAACATATTACAACCGGGCAATGAACAACAATGTGAAAATTCTACGCATTAGAGCGACTCAGCCGATAATCACTTCTCAGAGGCATTTACCTGGAATAGACACTTTCAAAGGGCGCGCATATTCGCTGACCAATTGAAGAACATTGTTTAATGGAGGTATTTTTATTCATACCTTCTCTGCTTCAGCAAATTCTACTGCTAGTAGGCTTCGATTTCCGGCTGAATTTTAAAACCAGTGATAATGCTGGCTAGACAGAAGACTATCGTTATTACTATTAGGTTATAATCAAAATTTGAGGTCGGATAAATGGGGAGTTTTTTGCTTTCACCGGTGTTTTTCCGCCGTGACCGTGGGAGTTATGCTTAGTTTGTAAAATTATACGCCTCTAATAGAACGCCATACTGAATCGTTAATGAGCAAACCCTACTTGCAACAGAGACGTATTTCCCTAGATCTTTACATGGGCGCTTGATTGGACTTAATTATGGAAGCTTCTGACCATGAGCACTTATGTGTACTAATCAATAATTAACTCAAAAAAAATCTGTCTAGGTATTTATCTTCTTGTGTTCACTGGGAGACGGATCTCGTTCTAGTGCGTTGAACTTTCCCATCGCTCAATGCCTAACAAAGCCACGACAATGGAAACAATGACATCAACAGTTGGATAATACTCTAACCTTTGGGGAAGCCCAAAGCTACTATTGAAAGCTTAAATAGTTATTAAAGTACGACCATTTTCCAGTTAAATTGGTCTTGTTATATTGTTGAAATTCGCAAGAAAGAAATATAAGTGAACCGAATCCAAAGGGCAACCCTTAACAGTACAGTGCTCATCACTTATGTAATATGTGAATAAACATTTATTACTTAGTCTGGTTGTCGCACTTCTATTGGGCTAATGGGGAGAATAGTTGGCGACTTCCTATCCATTCTGGTCATAGGTACCCAATGGACCTATGCTGCCCTGAAGATGTTGGAAGGGGCGAAACATCTCGGCTTAGTATAAGAAAGGAAAAAAGTCGCCAATTTATTCTCGCCCTTAACCTGGAAAAATTATTACTTTTATACTCACACCTTTATTGAAGGTAATAGTCAAAGTTGATCAATCTAAATCAACAACAGGAGCAGTGCCTAATTCGTGCGCTAACACAACCATGCTACACCTAAAAATTTGAGGAGACATATCTCTTACAAGTAGAAAGGTGAATATTGTAAATTTATGCAAGGGCCCTTGGCTGGTGGTCCTCATGCTGCTCAAGCTCTTCGTAGTTGATAATATCAAACTGTTTTGTGGTTCCTGCAAACTCAGTGAATTTCACTTCCTGTTCTGTGCTTCTTTTGAACACTGAAAATCGAAGAAGAATAAACGCATTAGAAGCGCTCGCAACCACCAATATTTCGCCTAGGGACACATAGTGCAGTTTACCGATAACTTTGGAAGACACTTTGACAGCAAATTACTCAAGTCACAATCATAACCGTTATTAAAATTTGGCTCACCTCCGCTGACGTATTTCTCCAGCTTGTAAATAGGATAGTCCGTGCATTCTCTCTGAATGTAAATTCCAAGGTTTGAACGGTCTTCAATTTGAGGAGTTATAACCTTCATAGTCTCACGTAGCATTCCTGTGTTCACTTCGTAGTATCCTATATGAAGGTTTGGTAAATTATTACTTTTTCATCAATAATTATTAATGAATCACGGATGACAACAGAATCAATACCTAGTGAATTGGCAAAAAAAGAAGAGAAATATTCAAGTTTCAAAAAATCCTCATCCTATTACTCGGAATTCCGCAATACTCAAGTTTAGGAAAATCTGTATCAAAAATTCGTTGGTAAGTAACGATAAAACTGCAGGAAAAATGCAAACATGAAATCGAAGAATCATTCGATAGAATAAGCAATCTGTAAAATGTTACCATTGTGCATCTTTTTGACGAGATCAAGAAGTGTGAAGGGAGGCAGTACTTCGGTTCGGTTGAGCGGCATGACAAAGCATTTCTTCCCATTCACATCGACGATTCCAGTCTTATTCTGAAAAGCAAAATACAACGTTTCAACTTTAGCCGAACTGAATCATTCAATCGTTATAATTACAAAAAAAACTGGTGTTTATAGATCACACAGTACTTCCATGTTTGAGTCAGTCACAGATACAACCAATTACAAAATCAAGAAACGTACAAAAACTGCGATGTTAACCATTAACTACCTACCTAAACATGGAAGTGAAAAATTCAACACAACAAGAACATATAGCTCGACATTAATCCCATTAGTCCGATAAAACGTACTATTTTGAAGTCATGAATAAATTTGCTATGACGTCCTCCGATGAATTCGGGAACACTGATTTTTTCATATGTATCATCAATTTCGAAGTCCTCTTTGAAGTACGGAAGTGACGGGTCAGCCATATTGTCCATTATTTGATCGTCGGTTAGCTGGAAAACAGAATGACATTGAATGAGAAATAGTTACACTTTCAATAGTGGCTGAACCTTTGAAATATTCCCATAAGCATCAAAGACGTTACTTTGAGCATTGCAGGATCGTCGAAGCTTTGCTTGTACTCGTCATCAAGTCTAATGCGGAAGCAGCCCTGGTACCTGTGAACCTGGTGGAACCCAAAAAAAAACACAACACCAAATAAGTAAATTGGTTCATTGTAGGTAAAGATAATTAAAAAGACCAATCAATTAGAGAAGTGTAAGTTAAGTGAATGGAGAGAATGAGACAGTAGAACAAAGAACAATGTACACAGGACCAACAGCCACAAAGATACTGACTCTTATGACTTGCAAAAATCACTATACACAACATGGAAGAATATTTTAATCCTTATATCTTGGAAGTAATGCTCTCATACTACACTTCTGCATTATTAAAGTAATTTGTGCATATTTCTGTTCTTAATAGCATTCATCAACCGTTCGTTAACTTTTTTTTACCAACTCAAACCAACGTCTATTATTGTGTTGCTGTTTACTGAAGAAAGTGCCAAAATTAGATTGTTTAGAAAATGTTACGTGAGAAGAGAAAGCTAATTTCGACACAATCAAAATACATAAAATTAATTATGTTTGAAATAGTTGTAGAAAATCGTCGCAGCAATGTCATGAAGGTTATCAGCAACCCGGTCACTACTCTGAACCAGAAACGACATGAAAGAACTACTTGGTGCTTTTTCAACGTTGTAAAATCCTTCAACCACTTAGCAAATTCGAGCTCAGTGACGACAAACGCTCAGTTTTTACATGCGAACACTTTACACTACAGCATATTACAGTAAAAGCAACTTTAATTTAAATGCTTGAATGACAGGAAAACCCAACCGACCACCTGGGGTAGGTGCATCATTGGCAATCACAGCCAACAAGGATTGCAGATGTCATGAACCGGCTCTAAAAACGAATGACTGCCAAGCTGGCTTGTGAGACCTGCATTCGTGATCCCAGTTGGCTATGATTGCCGATTGTACTAGACGACACAGCTAGATTTACCTGAGCTCTGATGAAGTGATAGTAGAGATAAAGACCGGTGATGACGCCGCAAGACATGACAAGAAGGGCAGTCAGAAAGAGACATGCAGTTGAAGCGGAGTTAGCTCTGCCTCTCGGCGGAGTCTCGGTCCTCAGGCCTCCAGCTGAAGTGCGTCCTCGGACAGCAGCATGTTCCCCTCTCTCAGCTCGGATCTAGAAAAAATATTTCCATCCTAACTTGAAAATTTCTCTCATACATTTTTTAAAACTAATCAATGGGAAGAAGCTCGAATTGCCAAAGTTCAGTATAACCAGCTCAGAATACAACTTGTAAATACAAAAATCGTTCAATTGGAATATAGAATTGTCCATCCATAGAAAAAAAGTGAACTAAAATGCTGATGGAGATAGTTTACGTCTGCATAAGGGATACCGAACCTTAGCAGAGGAAAGCTCAACAAAGTCAGCTCATTATTCTACTCATTCAGTTATCAACGCGTTTACTGTGGATCGCTAAACAGAAAAATTCCAGCCAACCTGCATTAAATACCAGTTACCTTGAAACCCAATTATCTCCAAATATTTATAGAGAGAAAATTAAAACTGAAGATACATTTACACTTCATAGACCCTCCAGCCCCCTGAGGGTAAAAACTGAGTCGATAACAAAAATAGAAGATGTCTCAGACTTGGAAGGGCCGTACGGCTGGCGAATTGTTGCCATCCCCATTGTTGAGTAAATCCCTAGGCGAGTCTTCATCCAGAGCAGAGATACCCAGCCTTAGCTTTTACAATTGATGAGTAGTAGGAGCTTGTGTGTGTGTGTTTTTTTTATTATTTTTTTTAACCGATTTAAACCGAATGTATTGAACGAGACAGGATGAACGGTGGAGTAAGTTCTACTCAAGAGCAACTCTTCCACATTTTGATTTTCATAGTTGTTCGTGTACAATGCGTCCTTTAAGTGGATATATTGTATTCACTGCACGTCTGGAGACAGGTAATAGCCCCTATATCAAGATCAGCATGGCTTCTTGTTCTGAATTACTACAACATTTGAAAGAGGCTCGTGCTTTTTTGCCCATTTACTGGGAACACATCCTCTGGAAATTTCAATGCGTTTCATTCATTTTTCCTGGAAACTGACGATTTATGTCACTTTTTAACCACAGACACTTGTTCGGAAAGTGTTTCTGAGTACAGTACGTACTACTGAAATTTCTTCTAAAATCACCTCCGTTCCAAAATCGACGTTTCTACTTCGTAAAATGGAGTTGAAAGGGGGGATACCTAATTTCGAGGGTAGAACTTTCAAGCCCCGCTTGAGTGTTCAGAATCTAGGAATACGAGGTCAGACTTACAGAAATATGAATTTGTCATGCATTTACCTCATCAGCCCCCACTATACTTCAATTTTATCTAAAATGCACCTAGGTTGGTATAGCAAGGTGATTTTTTAAAACGCTCTTTTAAATGATTTTGTTAAAATTAGGATAACAGTTACAATAAACATGGAATACATCCTTTGGTTGTCACACTCCATTTCTTGTAGACCGAAAAACGGTTCGACAAAGCCCAGAAGCGGTGAAAGTACTCGACTCCGAATAAAAGAAATAGAGAACGAGTCGTCTGATGGTATAGGAAAACTACACAACAAGTTAAATATCATACAAGTTAAATAGGTACAATACAAGTTAAATGTATCAGCGATGACCGTCACGAGTCACATTGCTGCATAATTGCGAGTTTAATAGTGACAATAAAATATCAGGAAGAAAAGAATTACAGTTCGTTTTACGATCATGGCTGTATTTGCGATAGTGTCGTTCGAACGACGGAGTTAGTCAAAATTAGGAAAATGTAGGACGGGAAGGCGGTTTTGAAGTAAAACTGAGAGAAAATCGATTACGAAATACAAGTTTAATTAGAATTAAGTTTGATTAGAATGAAACCTCGAAGAAAAATGATCAAGAATTAATACACAGCACAAGTGACTAGCTGAATTGCTGATTAGAGAGGCACTTACGATAGGCTCGATGACCAGAGGTTCCGTTTGTTTCTCGCTCTTCTTCTCGCTCAACGGCTTCGTGACAATCGTCATGATGGAAAATTATGCTTCAACTTATACAATAGCGATATTGAGCGAGGAAGCAACAGTCGCGGGAGCAAATTCGTGTCCGAACTTCTGCAAGATTGTATAGAAAAAAATTACTTAAAGCACCACAAGCCACACCAGTTTTGAACAACTGATCAAGTGATCAACAGAATAGGGGAGAACACAGACAGACAGGCAAGTCGCAATGGCAAAACAGGGAGGGATGGGATGCGACATTGGGCGTGAGTATCGATAGACGAAAACAATCGATAGTTGTTTTTCTTCAAATAATCTATATTATTTATTATGTTTGACTCAACGGATGACCGATTAGTTTGAAATTATTAATATTATGCTCATTTTTATGTCTCCAATTTCATTGTGAAAAAAACTACGTCAAGCTTTTATATCAACGCCTGCCATAAAAAATTCGATTTCATCTCACCTCACGTTATCATGGTAAACATAGTGTTATCGAAAGAAAATAATTTTCTAGCCTTGGTGGTGAAGGCGAGGAAGAAAAAACCCAAGAGACTGTTTTTCATTATTTCGTTGGACAGCCAATATGAACGTGGAAAATAAATCATCTAGTTTTCATCCCTCTCACCACTGCGGCTTAAAATCACAAGTGTCTGGTCGTTTTTCAAATTAGTTATGGTAGCAGCTTATTGCCTGGTACAGATTCACTTTCTCTACTACTAAATCACTTTTTTTTTAGGGTTGGAGGTGATCAGCAACCAAACCATTTCCATTGATCTTTTATTAGTGCGACGTTTCAGCCGCTTTCTAATAATAATATTATTCTATGTGTAACATTTTTGTTCTTACTGGTACTGCCAAAATAATTACGGTTATCGTTCACATTGTCGATTAATCGATTTTCATAACTTTCTATCGACTATTATTCGACTCGATTAATCTATGTGATCGGTTTTTTTCATAAATGTTTAGAGGCGATGTTGCCTCTCTATCTCTGCATGAAACTAGCAAACTAGGGAGATCAGAGAATAGATTATGAAGCTAACTTGTGTCAAGTCAGCTGCACAATAATCGTTAATATTATGATACTTCTTGGTACTGACGAGCATACTTATTGACCCCAGATCAGCCGATCGTTCGACCTTGTACACATGTCGACCGTTATGTACCTTCAACATGTAGAAGAATCTAGACCCCTAAACATTTTGATTCCAGATGAGGTGTTTTTCACATAGTTAATACTTAACATACTTAATGTTCGCGTTTTCATGCACGAGCGCTGAAGATGAGATTTCGTCTCGAAATCGCAGAATTGCAATAGTTTATTAGCAGCATTTTATTTGTCATGTATTCATACCTATAAGCAATAAAACCCTGCTGAAATATATTTCAAACTAATTGACAAAATACTTGGGGCTTTATAGAAAAGAGGGGGAAAGCTGAAGTGGCTCACACAAGTCAGAATGAACAGATTTGTATCTACTGGGAAGTTGCACTCATGAGAAATATTAGTTTATGAACCAAAGGAGTGGAGGTAGGCTTCTGAACGCAGAGCACAGCAGACCTAATTGTAACTCAGATCTATTCACATACCTAAGTAATGGCGGAAAGTTCTAATCCGAGTTCATGAACTGGTGAGGTTTGAAGCACCTGCGACTTACAGGTTCTTGAATTCAGTACAGTACAAACAAACCTCCCTTCAACAAAATAGCAGAGTAGTTCTTTAGTCTACGGTACGAGGAAGTGAAATTCCTGCAGCTAGCAATTATGCTGCAGAGAGGTGTTCTGCTGTTATAGCAGAGGAATTGCATCGGACAAAAATGGCAGGGCCTTGTATTTATTTGTCCGTATATATTCACACAAATTGTAGAAAACAAAACTGGGAAAAAGAGGCTATAAATAAGGTGGAGTAAGAGGTAATCTCGAAATTTGGATCCACAAAGGCACTCTTAGTCAACCTAATTATTATTTGCCCCATCATTCGGTAACAAATAAAAGGATGATCCCGCCGATCATTTTCCTGGGGTATTTCGAGTGCTTTCCCAAAATACCTTTGTCGATGACTTGTCTCTTAGTAGCAATTCCATACCAAGCACCATAAAATTACGGGAGGAAGTTATCTCGGTGATGAACCACTATCAGTTTGAGTTGCGTAAATGGACGGCTAACGACCGCTCCGCTCTCACATTTTACCGCATTTTCCTCATCTCCTGCCGATCTTGAAGTTTTGACCCCTGGTCATTCTTAATTCAACGTCCTCTCACTGCTCCTCCTTTAGAACCTGCCGAAATACCTTGTACCTTCCTTCCATAGTGGAAATTGATTCAAAATCTCTATGCCTCCTTTTGGACTTGCTGGCACAGAACATACCTTTCCGAATTGCAAACCAAGCTCAAATGGAATACCAGATCAAATCCTCCATTGATTGGTGACATTATGTTTTTAATGCAGGACAATACTCCTCCCCTTTCCCAGCCTTTAGCTCGTATTACCAAACTCATTCCTGGGCCTGATGGGGTTCCCAGAGTTGCCGAAATTAAGACACAAGAGGGTTTCAAAAACCCGTCCTCTTGTGAAACTTTGCCCTCTTCCTTATTCCCAGTAAGAGGTCACCCGGGGGGAGTATGTTTGGCCCTCAGTGCTCAAACCAGCGAATTTCATTTTTCTTTTATTTTCCTATAACCTTTAGCTCTTGGCAGCTCAAACGGCGGCGGGGGTAGCCCTTCCTTTTCCTCACTTTTCCATGCTGCGTGACCGTTAATGCCAGATCTGATTTTCCAAATATGATTGGTTCCTAATTACGTCAGGCGATCATACGATAGATCATATTCAAATGTGATTGGTCCACTATGATGTCAGGCGATCATCCGACCAGCGCAGTGGGTTCTGCGCATAAAGAGAAGGGCGGCGAAAGCGGTTACTCACAGCGACGCTAGCGGCCCGGCTTCAGTTCGGCTTGTAATGTTCCTTGCGTAATACCGTACCTTTTGTCCACTGCAAATATTGTATTCCTATTTTTCCGGTTTTTCGATTGATTGTTATTCCGCAATTAACTGAACGCTTTTTCCTTGTTTCTTGATCGCAGTATCGATCTTAGCTATTAGCGTTTTCGTGAATAAACGCAGTTTTGTACCGAACGTGAGAAAACAGTGTTCCGATTCTTTATCCCTACCGAAGGGCTAAACATTTACTTACTACAGTAGATCATGCTCAAAAAATTTCAACCAATAGGTTCAATATAATGCACAAATTCCTAGTTCAGATGAAACTGATCTTTTTTATGTTATTTTCAAGTCCATGAAAATGAGTTAGTCCAATAGGTACCTCGAGGAGCTACGGCAGCGGCAGCATGGAGAAGGTGCGACTTCCCAAGGCCAGGGTCGCCAACTATCAGAACGTGTATGAGTGGTCGTTTTCGAATTGGATTATTATTTTGCTGCTCAGCGCCTCCAACAAGAGACAATAGTATACCTAATGTAGATAAAAGCCATGTAATCAAACATTGTCGATATTTGGGCATTAATTGAAGGTGAGTCAAAACAAGCCAATGTTGTAAGTGGAAAAGTAATAAAACTTGGAAGCAAACCTGTTTTTATCAATTCATGTCCGTAAACTGCTGGACAAATTGAATTCACCAACAGGCGAAAAATATTTTCCTCGTCATGAATTTCCTATGGGAAAATTGTTGAAGATGACAATAATAATTAGCAGTTGTATAACAGTTTGTGAGTGCAACTAAATACTAAACAATTTATAAGCTAGCTAACCTGAATGGCGTAATAATCTTTCATTGAAAAACCCACATTGTTGGCGAGCCGCCCACTTGATCCTTTCATGTTTATGACTGAATTACCCTCCAAGAATAGGGTGAACAGATTGGCTCCGTTTTTCTTCTTACCATCATCATTGTTGATCTATATTATGATCAGGGAAAACAATGCATAATTAGTACAAGGAACTAGTTCTTAAAAAAATTATTCAGGGCTGTGCCACTTGTTCCAGAATTATGGTTGAAATGTATTGAGGGTGCGATGTCTGCTGTTGAAGGCCCACATCTTCTCGTCCCGCATGCTCTTATGGGACGATGCCCCACTTACTGTGATCTAGCGAGCGAGCATCTTTATCAACCACACATTACAATTTACAAAGCAGTCTTCATAGTATAATACTGATGAGCATGACTTCCATTAATGACAAGTGTGAAGAAGTGAAAAAATCCAACATATTCTTAAAGATTTAACCAAAACAACAAAGAAATCAATATTCAATGTGAATGAGTAGCAATTTGAGCATGTTTTAACTATGAGGGTACGACCACTCAGATGGCTCCAATCAGTGTATTTAACACTTGCACTTGAGTTAGGGTGACGAATGACACCAATGCGTAGCTTGCAACTAAAATTCTACTGAGACGCTAATTCTGCAAAGTGACTACCTTGCAACTAAGTGAGTGAGGTGTAATAAGCTCACTTTTACTACACCGGTGATCGTCACAGTATCCCCGGGACTACATGAGTCGACAAGGTCTTCCGTGAATTCAATTTCAACATTTCGAGGAACTCTGCCACCATCGTTCTAGAACAAAGAAACTTTATCAATGGGCTTTCAAACGTCAAGCTCCACGAATACCATGACGGCGCGCTTGAACATGAAAAACGATCGCACTTCCCTTCACAGAGTCGAAAATGTAATATTGTAGTATTTAAGGAAAGTATGTTTATTGGTGACGATGGCCAATGTTTGTGCATCTCATCAGGCACTAGACACAAATCCTCACAAACAATAAAATAATAATATTTTAATAATGCAATAGATATCAGAAAGATTTTGACATCATGCCACTTACCTTCACATCGCTGGCGCCAATTGATTCTTGAACCTTGATTATTTGAAGATTTCTCGTTTTTGTGAGAGGAGAAGAGCATAAAGGGGCAAAATTCTTAGAATTGCATCCATACCCAGGGCATTTCTTAGGCATAGAGTATATCCCATCAACGAGAGCCATCGACTGAGGTTTCCGACAAACAGTACAAGCAAATCCCATCCTTGTGCAAAGCAATCTTGTGGGTCCCACACGGATCACAGTGCCTCTAATGGAGACTAGTTTTCCTGAAATTTGTAATAATTTAGCTGATGAAAACAGTATGGAATTTAATTTACAACATGGGTGCAATAATGTTTTAACAATAAATTATACAATCAAAATAGAATAGCAACAAGTTAGGAAACATGTTTCATCAATGCAATGTTTCGGCAATTAAGACGGAGAAAATAATGGCAATTCGTTCACTGGTCTTTTTTTTTTTTTTTTTTTTTTTTTTTTTTTTTTTTTTTTGCTGAGCGCTTTCACTCTTTTGGGCCTCTTCAGGACTTTGGAAAATCAATAGTTATCTACTCCAAATCATTGAGTCTGTGATGATGGCGAAGAGAGGAATTTATTGGGCTGGTAGAATTGGACCACGTTGCAGTGGTTTCCTCTAAACTACTACTCACTTACGCACAACCATAGAATTGAACGCACTAACCGAACAATCCAGCTTTAATGTCCCTCAATGGGATAATAGGATCGTAATGTACAATCCTTATCCTTATATAAGGCAAATCAACAATTGATTCAGCCGATGGAAGTGAGCTGGCAACCTGAAAAATGAGGGAAACAATCAAATTACAGGAAAAGACACTGGAAAACAACAATTCAAGCAATCCTAAAATAAGCAATTTATATTTCTAATTAAATAGTCATAATAAGAGTAAGTAATAACAATATCTACCGTATGAAGGGCGAGACCCAAGCAGTTTAACGAAGTCTCTGGACTATCTTTCAGGTCATTTTCAAAAGTATTCCATAGGTTCAAAAGTGATTCATTCTGAAGTGCAATTCGCACGTCTAAATTGTAATAGCGTTGTTCATCTAAATCCTTGAGAGAAATTGAACTTTTTGTGGTATTGAAAAATTCAACCGCAGCTCTCGTCTTGATTACTATTGGTGAAACTGCATTGTATTCTGAAAATTGTATTAATTTGGAGTAAAAACTGATAGCTGATAAGTATAGAGGCTCTGGTGAAACCAAGCTGAACAGTTTGGCAAAGGGTTTTTGTTCATACTTGGTGTGGATCAATTAGGTAGAATTTGTAACCACGAATCTAAGTTACAAGCTAGATCGATCGGTGTTTCAAGTGAGTCATGTCGGGAAACTTTACCACCATAGCATGAATTTTCTGCACCATCAAACTTGTAAGTATAGATAGGAAACCAAATGGAGTGGTGATGTAATGTATCCATAAATAAAAATGGTCCTTTATTAACAGGGGTATTTATGGTTTGTGTGGAGTTGACAGAGTTGAAAAGGTTGCTATACAGAAACTCATGAATTATCTGCTCTCTCGATGATGATTTTGAGCTCACAAATTTATGTGTTTGATGCAAAGATTAGGATGAACTTCTGATGTAAACAAATGCTGCAATTCACTAGGTAATTATGCCATAAATGGCGACAAGTCAATTGTTGTATCAAAACCATCTGATTTCATTCAGAACTGGGTGGCAAACTACCCAGCTAATTTGGTGTATGAGTACATGTTTCATTGGTCCAATAGGCGTATTATCCCTCAATTGAAAAACATTACCATTTAAATTATTCTTTTCCTTCTTGTCGCATTTCTTGATGTCCGGGAGTTGTGAGGTGGAGAATGAGTCGCCTGGCTTTTCTCCACCTCACAACCCCGGACATCATTTAAATTCTGCTAGAACTAGACTGAGGGGGACACAAATTAGGCGAATAGTCCTCTATAATTCGTTCTTCAAGCTAAGCATTTTTACCCCTTGGGGTTCCGTCAGGACAATTTAGGTTCATGTGGTACCATGCTCCCTTAACCTAAGTAAGGGACACTCATTTGACTGCAAAAAGAAGGATTTAAATTATTTTACATTAGATTGGTTCTTACCTTCGTCGGGGAAGTAACGGTACCATCCCTTGAATGGAATATTGGAAAGGCCGATAGTTTCATTCATAGATATGTCACCATAATCGACATCACCCTCACTGAATGAAGGTACGACTGGAAAAATAATACTGCATTGCGCTCAAATGGGTAAACAATTATTGGAATAGATATTAGTCGTTCAGGAACAACATACAGACAGTGCATACATGGGCTTGATACAGATAAATGGTTATTTTTGTCACAAAACCAGCGATTACTCGTTTATCGAGTCGAATACGCTTTAGTTCCAGTGAAACATGGTAGGATTCAGGTTGGAACTAAATGCTTTCATTATTTGTAGTGAGAAAGGAATTAAATCACTCACTTGGTTTTTTAAACCATGGTTTGAAACCTCTTCCTCTACTCCAGCCACCGCGTCCCCTTCTTTTAGATGGAGAAGTCGACATTTTTCAGTTTGGCTAATTTAGGGTATTTAAGAGTAGTTTTTGTTAGCCTGTAATGGTAATCAAAATGTTACCAATCGAGCTAAAATGTAGGTAAGTACAATCACAGTCGTGTACTCCTTTTACCACACACGAATAATACTTTCAACGCCGATTTCGTCTCATGATCAGGAGACCGACATAGACACTTGCAAAACGGTTTTACGACGAGAGGCAACCCAAGAGAATCAACAGTTTCAAAAGCGTCACATCCTGAGCAAGGTTCAAAAAAATTAACACGATCAAGCAATGAAATACAATCTTGAGATAACGAGTGAGGAGATCCGAGGGAAACAGAAGCGACAGAAATTATCACGGATCATAGACAAACAGACAAAGGGACTCAAAATTTCATCATCAAAAATATACATACAAGATACAAGATAGATAGGTTCAAACTTGGCCTAACGGGCGGGACAGAACGCTCGCCAGTTGTTGTTGATTCAAGTTTTATTGCCTTCTTTTTATGTCGGACATCAAGTGCAGCTTTCGCGCTTAGCAATTAGCAATGGGGGGGGGGGAAAAAATTTGCAGGGTATAAAAAGGGGCTATACTCTTTGTTGTGCCTAGGGCGCTGGCAGAGTGGCAGGACAATAAATGGGCCTGGCATTTGATGGAACATGGAAGCCGGTGAACCCCAAGGTTGATAGATAGATATCTATCTACCTTGGGTGAACCCTGCTTCACCTGAAATCGATGGACCTTTGACATTGACCATTGTGGGCAACTCCTAAACTTGGTTTTTCATGCCATCAACCACAGTCCACCGTCCTCCTCCTCAACCGAAGACAAGCCAATAAAATAGCCATCGAGACAAAGGTCTGAAATAAATATAAATCGGACCTGACAGACGAATACCAGACTTTTAAGTGCTTTTGTTCTTGACCAATCTAATGCAGTGAGTTCAATTGTACTATTGAAATTTGTTACTTATGTGTTGACTACTACAAGCATTTAATCAACAATAGATAAACAGCACTTTTGCCATTTCTGGCCTCTTCAGGGAGACTAATATGGGGGGATTGCCGCACCATCTGCAAGGATCACCTGACCATCAACGGAATGGAACAGGATTCAGCATGCAAAAGGAAATAACGAGCCGCTCTATGAAAAAAGTATATTAAATTAAAACGTTTCAGAACATCAACAAAATAGTAATACCTACTCGAATGCCACTAAGAATGTTTCCCATTTACAATATGGAATCTTGCACTCAATTTTCGTCGCAATTAACAAGGAATTTAGATCATAGATTAAAAAAACAGCTGATTACAAAACGCATCCATGCAACCTTTCGTTCATTATGCAATTCATCGACATTCACGCTACAAATGAAATAAAACGAGTTTCTTAACATACAAGATTTCCTAAACTTCTCGGTAGTGGAGAAAGAAAATCCTTTGAATCATTCTCAACACATCAGCCAGAACAAAAATAACTTAGAACGATGACAAAACGTTTTCAGATGATGTTGTCCTTATGTTAGTATCTGTCACAAAAGGTGTGAAAAAATCTAACTTTTTTGGGGATTGAATATTTACGTAGATGGCTAATTTGAGTGGAGATAAAATATACTCTCTCTCAATGCGAGTGCCCACTTGTGCCTGGTAGATACCATATTGGCAGCACCAACATGGGAAGAAATCATAGGTGGGGAGTGTAGGTAGGTGATAATCATGATGAGTGATAATTATGTTCTTCCGGTAACGTTAAACCAATAGTTGGATTTCAGCAATGTTCACAGGTCCTACGCTACAAGAAAGGATATTTAGTGCATAATAGGTATAACAGCAAACATTTTATACCTATTCTTATCCTTGATATCTACCATGTACGGACCCCCGATGTTTCACGCCTCATAGGAGGGAATCTGTGAAATGAAATGTGTGAATGTTCCGCCAGAAGTTTCAACAGAGAATAAATTAAGGAACGTTGACGTTATAATCCAATTGAAAAGTGGTATATAGTGTGCAGTAAGATCCTAGGATGATACAAATAAATAAAAAAAGTGGTGTAAAGTAACGTGAAAAGTATGAAAATTGGAAGGGGAAGAGTACAAGAAAATTAAGTTCCCCACTCGATTGTTAGTTAGTAATAACGTCTCCTTCCTGCTATAAGAGCATTTTAGCAAATCCAACATTTTCAGCGAGCCGTTTATACAAATTTGATAAATATGGAACCTGGGAAACTGATACTCGTAGTAAATTTTTCCAATCTAAACTCCCGATCTTGAAATATTGCAAGTCACTAGAGAAATTCCTTAGAACTTCTACGTAGCCAAATTTTTCTCAACGCTCCAGTGGCTGAAAATTAGTTGAGAACCCAAAGAATCCAAATTACCTTATTAGACTAGAATCATGTTTCAATTATTCGCAGAGAGTAAAACCTACATTTAAAAAGCCTAACTAATTTAACGAGCACACCCTCAACGCACTCACTTAATGTCCTTGTTAGGCCAGAACTCTCATCACTTATTCAAGGGCCTCAATTACAAGGAAGAATGTAAATCGAGAATGGGCAACTCTTCTATCGTTTCATTGAACTGTATGGAAAGAAAGGGGCTTCAAATTCGAGTTAAAAAAAGAGTAACTTACAAGCCAAAAAACCGATTGGAGAAACGATAATGAATAATATTCATAAATATAATGAATAGAAATGACAAAAGAGGGTCTTTTGTGAAAAGTTCAAGTCACGATATATTATTATCAGAAAAATGAGACGTACCAACCGATAGGTAGTCTAGTTTATAAGGACCGTAAAACTGCCGATTTCCAAAGGAATAGGCATTGGGGATAAGTTGATATAAAATTCAACAGCGGAAATTCGATTGTGGTCAAGACCAGTTCAATGTTGGCAGCTGATTGCACGTAATCAATTGCTTGAAGAAAACATGTGTGCTCAAGTTTGAATTCATGGGTTAACTCGCGCAAAGTGAATTCATCGATGTTTCTGTTACAACCCTTATGCACCTACAGGTGAGAACATCGTCTGGTCAGTTGTTAGCAGTGTTGGGGATTCAGTCTGAGAACATTAATCAATTTTGACGGCTCCGTAAATTTTGATGATGAAAGCGTAAGCTGCGAAGAAGCCGATCGTTCCTGTGAGTATCCAGTAGGTGAGGACCATGAGCATTGTGTAACTGAAGTAGAGCAACGTTGGAATGAATTCGGTGATTTGGAGTTTGGTGAAGAAGTAGAAAACTGCGTAGGCAAACACGTACACGGCTGACCCGCCTGAGACCATGAGCGACCGCCACCACCAATTATAATCCTGCAACAAATGGTAGAGATTAATTATTAAATCCACAGTGGATAACAATTATGAAGCTGACTGGGGGCCTTACTGAAGAATTTTCAGCACAGAAGCAAGCTCTGATATGATTTTCTTAAATAGATATAATAATTGCGCAGAGTGGTAAACAGGAAATTGAACCTAATGAAACAGCTAAACGTGAAATTTGTATCCTTTTACGCCTTGATGCATAATGGAAGTGAAGAAGACCGTGTCACCGCAACCATCAAATGGGATCTATTGTGATTTGGCCCTATCCTAGTTATGAGAGTCAAGCATACCAGTGAGTATATTGGAAGGCCAGGATATTGTTTGTGGTTGTTCCTAGTAGCAGATTAAGAAACGCCAGCAAGGGACGTCGGAGTAGCGGTTACAACTGGCAAAGATTAGTGCGGTCTCCACCTCTGCGATACAAAACCTACACTGAGAGTAATAATGTAATGAATAAGTGAAAATTTAACCCTACCTCGCCACAAAGCTGGAAGTAGACCATGACGATAGAAATTTCAGAGCAGGAAATGACGAGAATGACAAGCACCAGAAAAAGGAAGCCAAACATGTAGTAGAACTGATTTTGCCATATGGCTGTGAAAATGAAGAATAACTCGATGAAGACAGCACCAAACGGTAGAACGCCAGCCATCAGGGTGCTAAAACATGAAACATAAGTTAAAATTAGGGATGTTGGTCTGCATCGTGTTGTTTGTTCTAAAGCAAGATATGAATGATAAGGACATCTGAACAGTGGCAGCACTCACCAGAGTATTGGGTTCATGTACCACAGTTGATCAGGAACTTGTCGAGGGATTTGATTGGTGCGTACAGGCTGAGGAAACGGTTGTTTCCTGTAGCCGAAGAAGTAACCCAAATAAACAAGTGGTAGAGAAATGCCAAACCACATCAGTAGCAAAGAGACCATAGTGCCGAAGGGCACGGCACCTGAAGAATGTTTTCCCCAGATGAACAAGTTCAGGAAGAAACAAACTCCAAACACGATTCCCGGGTAGAAAGTAGCCGTCTGGAAAAAGAGTAGAGTTGGCAGATCATTAGACTCATTAGACTCTTGGATAAATTATGACTATTCTTAGTTTCTGTCTGATCTATAAGCTGTGATTTCAAAATGTATGCATTTTAACGTCAATATTTTTAATGGGATGAAGTTATCAATGTTTACTTACAAGGAACGCCGTTTTTTTCCATTGGCGGCCCTTGAGAGTCCGATAGAGTCGGGCTGACACATAACCGGCGGTCAGGCCCGAAAATACATACAGCATGATGGCAACTGTCATCAGGGCGCCACGAGATGCAGGTGATAACATTCCAAGCATAGCGAAAACTGCAAATGCCACAAGAGATAAGAATCATAGAACCGATTGCATATTCCTACGTCTTAAACATATGATATCATCAGTACTAAGCTGCTAACTGGTCAGGAAAAATTGTCTTACATATAGTTATGACGGCCATTATGAAGATTTGGATGCCAGAACCGATAACAGATGCAAACAACCGAGTGTGTCTGGGAGGTCGGAAAACATCCCCATGGACAAGTTTCCATCCGGATTCTTCAAGTGCTTCCTCAATTCCTTCGTCCGAATTGTACCTCGCAATATCTCTCCTTAATGTGCGAATCATTATCATGGTCAAAATACCTGAAATTCAATATTAAGTAAAAAATTAATACATCCAGGATTGCTTTCTTTGTAAGTAGACGATAAGAGGAAAAATTAAGAGAGCGAAAACTAGATTAAAGGTGTATCTAATAACTTCAGATTCTGAGCAAACAAAAAGTTCAAACGCTTGAATGAAATCCAAGCAATCGACAGCGTACTCACCAAATAGGAAGATAACCACAACTAGTGAGTTGAAAATAGAAAACCAATGGATTTCAACGTCAGTCATTCCAAGGTAGATGTCCCATCTAGAAGCCCAGCTAACGTCCGAAGCGACCCAGTGTACAGAATATGTGAAGTACAACGTTGTCGGGCTACCGCCAACTTCTTGGGGCTTTGGGGGCTCAGCTATTGAACATTCACCATTGTTGCCGGAGAATGAAATGGCTGTACGGTCCACGGAAATCGCTTCCACTTCGAATCTGACAACACGGTAGGACTCGCCACTGAAAAGACCAAATCAATGGAAATTAGATTAGCAGGTAATTTTGTACTCCTGAAACACTCTTTTTGAGGAATGGTGCTGAGGGAGAAAGCAATAAAAGTGGCGACTAGCATGTGAAATTTGGAAAATATAGGCCATATAAGGCTCTGTGAAAACGTGTACAGCACCCAAGAGTCAATGACAAAACTAAACTGACATGATTTTCAGAGTGGTCTAGTCTAGTTGTAAACAATACTACATCATTCTGTCAGACAAACGCGATCGCCGACAGTCACTATTTGTCGCAACAACGAGGTCTTGGAGGAGGAGATCTCTGTACTGAATAAAGAATCGAGAATTCAAATGTTGAATGAACTAAATTAGTACTTACTCGTTGACAGTGTGGTAATGAAGAATCAATTTCAGATGGTTATTGATGAACGCTTTGTCTTGAATCATGAATCCAAGTTTGTACCCCTGTTCGTACTGATCTTCATTGGTATCGGTGATGTGGATTTTAGTAGCGCAGGGAAGATTATCGACCAATCTGGAGTAATGAACACGAGGTTTTGAATTACATTATGTGGAGATGAAAATACCATCTCTCAACGCCCCAGGAGGGTGAATTGAGGTCCCAGCTAACCTAAAGCATTAGATAAAGCTCTTTGGCATGCAAATATTGATAAATAATGCAAGGGTTTGGTCTATTCTGTTAAATTTCCGACCCTATTCGTACTGAAGGCTCTTTAAGGATCTTTAATATAATATTTTATACTAGTAACAGCCTGCAAAACTCAATTATCAAACAAACAGTTTGACGAGGGTGCAATGGTAAGCAATGATTGATGACAACCAACAACTATGAATTCAGCAAGTGCAGCTCAAAGCGAGCAAATTTTAAGCTCTAAGAATATGACTCACAAATGCACGACGTATTCATGTTTCACACGGTTCATGACTTTAGACTCATCATCGCCCTTCCAGTTCATCGGCGTCTGCGGATCGTGACAGAGCAACTTGCATGAAATATCTTCCGCCATTTTTACTTCATATGGTGTATTGACAATACGGTCACCGCGAAGTACCTCACCTGGAATGGAGGCAAGTGTTAACAGGAATTGGTGGATGAAGACTATGTATGCAAATAATATTTTTTAAAAACAAGGGGTATGCGCTTACCTAAGTTTTCAGATTTGTACTGGATGTCAGCTTTTGGCTTGCAGAATGGAAGCGAATAGTATTCATAAGGAAGTTGTGTTAGTGTGCTCGTCATTTTGACAGCTCGTACTTCGATTGGGTCACCTTTTTTGAACTCGACAGGAGCAACGCCAGGAACATAGAATCCATGGGCGCAGTGCAGAAACAACAGGAGCCCAACAGAGCTCATTGCCTGCATCATTTTTTCTGCTGCATAACAAAAGAGAAAAGTAATTTTACTTTGAACCCAAAAAATTAAAATTAAAAAAGATTCGCCGCTAGTTTCTCCCCCTCAATCTTACACCAAGGGATGTTTATGAGAGATTAAAACTTGAAGACATTCAATCCCCCAGAAAAATAGATTATTCGCACCATTACGAAAAATAAATTTTTCACTCGTTCCCCACCAATAAACGTAAATATCTCATAAGTTATTTCTTGATTTCGGTCCGCAAGGAGTGGTTTAATCTCTCCTTGCAGCAATTCAAGGACGCCTAGAGAACAACGTAGCCTTGATCTTGTGCACAGCACCAACGCGTCCTCAACCTCCGGTCTCCTGTGGTCTCGGTCTCACCACCTTGGACTAAAGACGCAACCTAAGGCACCTCAGGATTTTAGCCGTTTAGCAAGAATGTGATTTTTTTGGCTCTCTTTGTTCATTCTTGCCTCATTCCGTCTAAACGCCTAGCACTCCAACAAACAGAATGTTACTTGTGCCTACCTCGCTTAACTTCTCTTCAAGAGTGGTTTTTGCATCCCGAGCCAAGGGGCACAAGGCTCTGCAAGGGTCGAATGTCTGTGCCCAACTTCGGCAAGGATACTCCGCTAGAATCTGCATGTGCCTAACAAACAAGTTCTAGAACTCGGCGGATAATACATTTTCTGTTCTCTTCAAACACACGCAAAGTACGTCCTCATTCTACAGTCATCAATTCTATAGCGAAAGAGTTTCCGCAGTTTGTAAGTATCGGAACACTACTTGATCTCTCAATAGTTATACTTTTAACCGTTCAATAACAACTTTGTTTATATTATTGAACAATTCACGATTTTTTTATGTGTTCAAGATATAACTCATTACCTCGAAAAAAAAAAAACCCTGAGCTACTACAGCACTAAAACTTAGTACTGGGGTGATGATTTATCGCCAGACAATCACTCGAAAACCAGCAGTGAAAGCCTCTCGGCCTCAGCACAGCCGATCCCATATTGCAGAACCAAAAACAAATACCCATTATTTGTATATATTATAGCAAGGAATATAATCGGATAACAGGTAAATGACGCTTGTATAGACGTTTCAGGCGCATAGACTGTTCAACAAATCCGCGATTGTTTGCGGCTGTTGTCATCTTTTATTCTAACGCGTTGGGATGAAGAAACAACGTAAGTTTACGGGCTTATAAATAAGGCGATTTTTTAAAAGAGGAAAAAATACGAACATTCTCCCGGATAATTTTATAGATTTGTGCTATATCTCTGATAGGCTGTCCAACTCACCTCGATTTCTCTGCTGTCAAGATTTTCCGATGCTACAAATATGGTGATTTATAAGGACTGAGCTGATAACGTTTACAACCGCTCATAAATAATCACAACACCATTTTTTACAAACATGAAATAAATAAAACGCTTGGAAAAAAGTACGTTTATCACAGGTAGTAGCGATATCTATTATTGACGTGATGTTAGTATCGGATTAGCCCTGCAAGCGAGCACTGGTAGGCAACTGTATTGCAATACTGTATTGCGGACAGTGTAATTATGCAACGCAAAAGTCGCTGTACCTACAAGACTGCACATTTGATTTTTATGTTAAAAAGTAGTATTAAAAAAAAATTAAAATGGGTATTTGAGGGTGAAAGTTTCCCTGCTAGCCACCTAGCCATGCTTTTATGCCAAGCAGTGAGCCTTCTTAATGAGGTCTTGGGCGAAAGCGCTTAAAGAAATAAATTGTAAAAAAAATCTAAGTCGCAGATCTTATGCTAAGATTCTTTTATCCCTTAAAGACATCGCGAAGGCGCTTTTCTGTGGTGAATCGAAAGGAATTACCGTAAAGAATGAGACGAAATATTTATTACAGCAATAAAGTCAGAAGCACTTTAAACTGTTCGGCTAACTTGACCGCCAATAAATAAAATAAATAATAAAAATAAAATAAACCTGAGAGATTGGGTTGACCTTGATTTACGTTTGTGTCCAACAGTAGCGTGCTTAATTTTTTAGTCTCAATTTTATGGGGTAATATAAAGAGTTATGTGCGTACCAACGAGTCGCCTTACAACCAATGAAGAGGTTCATTGAAATTGATTTCAGGGAAAGGTTTTCCTTTTCTCTCCTGCTGGCTTTCTCCCTTTCCTCAACCTTTGTACCTAGGTACTCCGTTTCTCTATAGAAAAAATAGCTACAGGCTACCATTACAAGTATTACCTGCTGCCAACCTCATAACACAAAAAATGGTCCTACAACATTTCACTTCCATGAGAAACGCCAAAGAAAAAACAAAAACAATCTCAATCTTATCGTTATCGGTTGATCGTTGATCCTCTTCATTTTACTTGTGTTGTAGAAGGGTAGAATTAGCTGATATTACACTATTATTTTTCCTAGGTCGATATTACGATATTATATATTTAACCTTGCTCTAACTCAATTTATTACAATGATCGGTCAACTCATTTACAACGTTTTCGATTTTCTGGGCATCATCCAGCGTTACAATACGTTGAAATCCAAAACTGTCCAAAGCACTTACGATACGATCGACGCTTTTTTCAAAATCGGCATCGCCATTCTGTTTTGCCTTGTTCTCGTTTGGGTTTCCATTTTATTTTACGTTCTGTTTTACTACACTTATGTGCCTGCTATCGAACATATCAAACCTGTTCATCTGCAATACTCGTAAGTACTTCGGTCGATTGATTGACTCGGTTTTTCATGTGCGTAAAATTATTACATTAATTTGATGAGGGTCCTTACAATCCTTGACTTTGAGCCAAGATCTCAGACCATTAAGGCCTAACTGGAGGAAGGACTGAGTGAATGGAGAACTTTTTTATTTTATATTGCGAAAGTACATGCTACAGAGATATCAGAATGATAGCGCAAAGTTCTGATATAGCATCTGTAAAAATGACAGATTCTAGGGATGTTTTCAAGTCTGTTTTTGGTTTATTATTCAATAGTAATAATAATTCGCTGTATGGTTAGGAAATCGATTTCACTTCAAATCAAGTAATTAAAAAAACTTGAACTGCCATCAATCTGTTGTCGGCAGAAATCTTTACGTTCGAGATAATCACTAGTGGATGGGAATTAAATCACAATTGAAGCGAGAAATACATAATAAACCACTGCAAAATCATTTGCAGCATTTTTCTCTTTAGCTCATTGTTTATGTTTAATGTATCATCTCTGCCCCACAGGTCTTGTGAAAGAGGTAAATACCAAAATCATCAAGCAATGTGCGGATTCCCAGAAGCTCATGTTCCGCTTACAAGATACAACAGCCTCCTAATGGTCGGCCAGCCATACAAAATCACTGTCGTTATGGAACTGCCGGAATCAGAAACAAATAAACAAGTGGGTATGTTGAATAACATTATTTTCTATCAGCGAATTTCAGCAATATTTTAATAACTGTGGAGATGTAGACAAACCTTTACTTGACTGTTTGGCGTATAAAGTGTAGTTAAGAGAATCTTTAGAGGACGAATATTTCCTTCTTCTTCCATGTTATGGCTGTCAGAACTGTTAAGGTACTTCAAAATGACTTTTTGGACGTTTTCACTTCTGCCACTCTCAGGAGGTATGTTGTGGAATAAAAGCAAGTTGACTCGGTAAATTTCCCCAAGTATTTGAGCTGCTTCAAGTTGTACTAAACTGGACAGACAGAACTTTTTTACTGTATATTCGGATTCTACTTGCCTTAAAACGTGAATGAATTTTCAAGTAAAAATCTTTGACAAAATTCAGGACTACAAATATAGCGCTGACTATTCAGGTAAAACCTTTGCTTGCACCCTCTGCCAAGGTGAGTGCCTAACATTAGGATGTGTAGATTGCTTTAAACCTTTTTTAATTCCACTGACCCGAATAAACACCAAATAGGCCGAAACGACTTCTTATGTGTTGAATATAAAATGTATTGTGTCTCCGCTTGGCTATTGGTTGCAGTGTGCGCTGTATACAAAACCAAATTGTAAATACCATGGGCTCTCTTTTCTACAATAACATTTCTAAACTATTTCCATTCTCTGGGATGACCTAGAGCACACTTTAAAACAATTATTTTCTGGTTGATGGACGCTCTCAAGCGCATTGGCAGTGGTACCGTGCTCCAGGTAATCAATAATTAAAAGCCCCCAAATCACCACAAAAATTTTTTCCTAATGTTTTTCCTAAGTTTCAAATTTCAGCGACCATTTAGTCGCAAAGATATAGAATAGGTGCCTTTTATTTTGGTCCCCCCTCGTATAATTCTGGTTGAAATGGGATGCGATTGTCTCACCTGATAAATTGTAACCGCCTTTGTGTTGGACTTAAATGTCTAATATCTTTCTGAACCTATCCTGCTTTACGGAATTCAACTGTTTTATGTTATTTAGGGACTTTCATGGTGTGCGGTCGACTGACGGGCAAAGGAGGAACGTCAGTCGCTCACTCGTGTCGATCAACAATGCTCCGCTACAGGAGTCCGTTGCTTCAAGTTTTACGTCTGTTCGCCTTAGGCCCATTGTTCGTATTCGACGTCATCGAAGAAAAACAAACGCTATCTGTCGAGTTATTTCCAAATTTCGAAGATGATCAGGTAAGTACTTGTTCAATTTCCTCTAGTTTTTATAATTATCGCTCTGCACGAGTATGTTTTTGTACGATACTTTGAGGTAGCTACTCAATCGTTTTGCACGCATTTTCAATATTTGCCTGCTGTTTTTTCCAGAAATTTCCAGTTACTAGTATTTTTCTCGAACTGAAATCAGATCACATTCAAGTGTATTCAGCAAAGGTGCTAATAGACGCTCACCTGTCAGGTCTTCGCTACATTATGTTTCACTGGCCTTTCTTTTCTGCCGTTTTGGGGTCCATCTTCAACCTTGGAGTTATCATTTTCGTTATGCTACTTTCCTGGTATAAACTATACGGTCCAACCAACATAACAGGTACGCAATCTTGTTATCTCGCTTTCACACGTTTATAATTTATTTTTCATTTGATATAACTGATTCCCTTCAAAATTGCACAGCTTTCTGCCAAGCTGGGATTTTGTGTTTTATGCTATGGATTGATCGAGTGCGGAACATCGTTTACCCTTACATTCACAAAGTCGCTGCCGTGTTACCACATGGATGTTGTTTACTAGTTACCACAGTTATTTAGCTGATTTAGTTGTCCAGGGGGTGTGAGGGGTAGAAGAACCAGGTGACTAATTCTCGTATTCTTTATTCGCTGGCCGAGCACTTTCGCCACGTTCAGGCATCCTCTGGCTGTAGACCCTATAGCTCCACTTCGCCATGAGGATGCGTGGACGGGCGAAAGTGCTTGGCCTGTGAATAAAGAATCGAAGATTGAGTCACCTGATTTTTCTCCCCCTCACACTACCCCCTGGGCAGTTATTTAGAGTAGTAGTATTCGCAATTATTCCTCATTGGTTCATGTTCTACGCTAAGGTAATTTCTTTTCTCCCTATCCTATTGCTATTTATTATTTTCATATTGTAGGAAAGGAGTTTATCATAAAGCAGATAAAGGAACTTGCTCCAGTCAGGAATCTGATCATAAACACTCAGGAAACATCGGGTAAAATCTATAGCTAAAACGGTTCTCGGCTTTTGTTCTCAGTCAAGAGCATGAATTGTAAACATTGGACGAGGGTTTGCAATAATAATTCATGTCAGTAATCTTGTCATATCAATTTATCGCCCGCCAAATCATCATCATTACCATGAGTATAGTATTCGTTTGTGTCGTTGAAGGTGACAGTATGATGTTAACATTCTTTCATTATTGTGGTGCCCGATTGTCATTTTTTTAGGTATATTTATTTTTCAAACGATGGCATTGAACAGGGTTCACAGTCCTCAGTTCATACGTTGTGAATTCTGTTGGGCTGTCTGTAGCTGGGTGCAGACGCCTCTTGATGCTCCCTTTAAATATTTTTTCCCATTGGTAGCTCATTGCATTGGCACTTGTGGCTATGCTCAATGGCATCCTTCCAGTCTCGTATTCTCATTTGTATGAACTCATCACCTTGCCGTGTTTTTTTGGGCAGTTATCTTGTGGACCTATTTCATTTTTTACTGGTTGAGTGCACGGCACTTGATGGAGGCCTGTGAACAGAGCAGTAATCGGTATTTTCCAGTGGTTCCTGCAGGTGGTTTTTGACTTAATGATAAGGACCCCCTTGTCCATGAAACACTACAGTGCTGCATCGCTGTTTGCTCCTCGTGAGTTGTGATGAGCAGTTGTGGGACCCACTGAGTGCACACTTTCAACTGACCCAACTTAATTTCTTCTAAATTGGCCTCCGTTTTGAATTTGACTTTTCAGACGATCACAATACTTCCATTTACTACGTAAACATGGAAGTAAAAATTAGTAGCTACTTTGACTTTGTACACTCATCGTCAACACTGAACAATATCATCAACTTCAACAATTATGTGAGCCAGTATCTGGGTATAATTAATGTGGTGTGGGTGTTGCTATCATTTATGATATTAATATATTTTTATAACTTCATCTATCATTTCATTACTGAACCGTATTCACTGGGTTTTATTGTCAGTATGTGGGTGCTTAATTATGGCTATTTTGATTCTATAATTAAGTTACTCCAGCCAATGAACAAGTTCTTTGTTGAACTACCTGTATTCCTGTTTCCCAATGTAGAACATTTTTGTACGTTTTCTCTGGCTGGAGTAAGTCTGTTACACAGAAACGAGTGCATGGTCACCCAGCGGTTGCGGGCTAATCTTAATATACGATGTAATGCAATGTATTTCCAGTGATCATTAAAAAAGTGGACGGCCGTCTACTGAACGCCCAATAATGAACTACAGTGGAAGAGAAGTAATCAAAACAATAGGCAACTTTGATTCAATTTTGCACTTGCTGGAATGTATAATGGTGTTGAAGAATGACAGCATCAAGTTTCCCAAGAAACCAAGGTTTTGAGTATTGCAAGCATCAGATACTGCTTCTTTGATATGCAGGGTCTTCATTACTGTTCTCATCAGGCAATAATGATCCACGTTGCGCTTAAATACCTCAATTTTTTATGGCTGCTCGGTCGAATTTGAGGTGACCTCTTCAGCTTACCGCTTCTTTACTTCATTCTGAGTCCATTGGCCACCAAAAAGGTATTTAAGGGCTATTTCGGGATACTTATTATCTGATGAACTGAATTAGGTACTCGAGCATGTTGAATCAAATGGAGAATTTCATTAATGTTCAGTTTCTTGTTAGGAAAGTGCCTGATCACAATTTTAGGGATAAGTGCAAAAATCTATGATATAGTTATGGTTTCTTAATTTAAACTGAGAAAATCATCGTTAACTGAAGGGTTATCCAAACAATTCTATTCGATCAACTAGCAATGTTGAACAATGTTGATTTTGATGCGTGAATTTTTTCAGATTCCGGGGACGAGGAAGACGATGACGTTATGAATATCGAGGAAATCGAAGGCAGGAAATGTTTGATATTGAAGGAATCCGAATACGAAGAAGAAATACCCCAGAAGAGGCAGTTCGTGTTGGAAAGGAAGCCGTCAAGTAGCGAAGCTTGACTTCACCACCCACTATTCAATTATTCAAAGCCTTGTCAGTCAAGCCTCAACTTTGAGTCGAGTCAAAAATTTTTTAATTGCCATAATAGTTAAGCGTGCCAATAATGTACAATGACTTCCGAAATGTCACCATGATCGAATACCTAGTCGTATATTTATATTTTAAAGGTGTAGAACCAACGGAAACTGATGTGCCTTATAAACCTGTGATGTCTCCAGAGCTAATATTGTTATCGTGACACTTGGCAGCAGTTAACTAACTGCTAGAAAGACTGATGCTTTCAGTTTGATTGAACTTTGTTATTTTTGTATGTTTATAATTAGTTGAATTCTGAAAACTGAATGTTATACATGTTGAACTCCTGTTGAGAGTTTGTGCGATCGTGTATTATCTTGCTCTTAACACATTAATCTGAATAAATAGCACGACTACTTAGCAATGATTTATTTTATCGGAGTTTTATAATACATTTTCTTCTTCTTCTAAGCTTGCAATCATTCAAGGACGAATTTTGCTCAACTCAGTGTTGAGTGCATTCCCAAGCGTAAAAACTTAAGCGCACTGAATAGCACATTCCGGTCTTTTTTCTTTACCAGAAAGGCAATATTTATGAATGTGTTCTTGGACATAAACTGGGTGTACTCCGGTAAAAATTCACATTTTGTATACATTCAGGTGTGAATTATCCTGAGAAAAATCTTCAGACACCAGCGACCCAATAATCATCACAAAACGTCATGACAGTAGCATTACACAAAAGATGGAAAAAAGGTGAATTCGTTTTACAACATAGATTTTATTCATGTTCTAGTGCACATAAATATACTATTTAGCACACCCAATTTCCTATAGAAAATAAATCAGCTACCAGGCAGATTTTGACACATTATCCCCATTTTTAAAATTCACACAGATGAGGGATGGGAGGGTTACCTTCAAAGGTATATTTGTTATACAAAATATGGGTATCATCTAAGGTAAGTGAAAAATTGACAAAATTCAAACGCATTAACAACAGAAAGTGTGGATGTGAAATTGAAGGTGAAGAAATGACAAAAAATTGGCCTAGATAACCTACAAAAGTTGAACTTTTATGAGAATAGGATTCAGGTTAGGATCCAGCGAAAGAACACTCAGATCGCGGATTGTTATTCTAAACCCATTGTTGATTTAGTCCTTTTCCATTTTTGGATCTGGCTCAAGTCAGTGTTAACATCGTTTTGTAAGCTGCCATTTGCTCAAATCAAGTGGAGAAGAAAAAAAAAAAATTAAATTCACACAACAAATGGATTTTATTGATACAGAAACTTTGCCACAGATATTATGGTTAAACTGTAAAAATGAAATTGAATTTTTACTTAAGTCTGTTGGCTCATTCTTTGGCAGCTTGAACGAAATCGTTCCTCAGCAAAAGAAGAATAAAAACAGGACTTCATGATCCTGAGACCAAAACACTTAACCTTATTAGCGAAACTAGATTTACAAGGTAGGGACGCAACGTTTCTACAAGCAGACATTCATACCTACATGACTAAGTTCAAAAATCTCCAATTGAGGACATCATCTTGTAACATGAGTTCAAATACAGTTCAAAATTGAGATATGACCCATACACGAGAAAAAAATTGCCTAACATCAGCTCTATCTTTCCCCCATTTCTCCATATTGATTCTTACCTCTCATCCAGTATTTTCACGACATCAACCATCCTCACGGTAGGTACCTACCTACGTTAACTGCCCAAGCGTTGCCAGATGGAGCAAAGGACTCGGAGAGAAATAATAATGATGGAGAACTATTGGCTTTTTCTACATCCTGAAGCTGATACAAATCATGCAATAAGAACAACTGTCTAAGACACAACGTAATTATGGTAATTTCTTAAAAAGAGAGTAAAGAAATGAAAAATACTGAGAGAGATTAAACGCAAGATAAAAGTAGGACGAACCGTACTTTATGGATACTTAATTATCGGTACACTTTGAGTTTGAGCCAACAAATTACGCAACGAAAGTATTTGGATATCACATGATCACAGCGAGACGATTATAGACGAAATACAGCCAATACACTTCACTTGGCTCAGGATAACGAGTTCAGTCGGTGGTTAATATCAGGCAATTGGTATTTAGGAACGTTGTACAGCAATGCTTCTTTTAACGAATTCACTGCAAATGAAAAAAAAAAATTCACTTGACAAAAAAAAAAAAAAAAACAACAAAAAACCATCAAACCACCAACGTGGCAACAAAAAGCTGCGCTCATTCCGTTTCAGCGTTCTCTAACAATGTGAATAAAGCAATAAAATGTACTCACTCTAAAACTTCGGGCAGTTGCTTGTCTTTTACAATAAATTTGTGACCGTAATGACGGTCAGATGGATACGATTTGAAATCGATAGTGCCCACGCCTCGGCTAGTGACAATTTTATCATAAAGCTGAAACAAAACAGAAAAAAAAATTTCTTTAATGCACTTGTGGATACCTTCTTTAATTTTATTTTCAATATTATTTTCATTTTTACTTTGGAGTCAAAATTATTATTTACCGATCGCTTCGTTACAGTTTCATCATTTTAATTTTCCAACATCTGGTATCCAAATTCATTTTTTCATGGTTACGAGTTTGTTCAATAAAATTCAGTCTTCCTTCTGCCTTCACTCGTGCTTTCTCAATCTCACATATTTTAAACAGCTAAGTACCTACCAATCCCCGACATTATTTCTCCGCGACCTTATTTTCCGTCGAGAGAGGCTCAATCCAAATTGGTGACCCCGACGTGATTCAGAGAATTTTTAAGCCGTTCTCGATCTCATCATGACGGACAACGGATCAAGAGCAGAACCTTTGCCGAACGTCCACAGAATTGCGGTAAAGCTGCCACCTTTTTGGCGCAAGAATGTCAAGGTATGGCTGTTGCAAGTCGAATCACAATTTATTGACGCCGACATCACAAACGAGCGTACTAGGTACCACAAAGTACTCGGTTCTTTAGACTGCGAAGTAGCCGATCAAATATCGGATTTTATTTCGAAGCCGATGTCACAAACACCTTACACCGATTTGAAAGCGCGTTTATTGAAAGAGTTTGAAGATTCGGAATCGCGTAAAATCAAAAAACTCCTAAACGAAGTAGAACTCGGCGATCGAAAGCCTTCAGCACTTTTGCGAGAGATGCGTGATTTGGCCAATTCTCAGGTATCGGAAGAATTTTTAGGTACCATGTTTCTTCAACGGCTGCCACAAAATGCACGGTCTATACTAGCCACTAGTAAAGATGATCTGGATTCATTAGCACTCATGGCCGACAAAATCGTCGAAATTTCAGCACCAATTTCGAATTTGTGTCATGTTGATTCGGCACCTAATATGTTTACGGAGCGTCTATCACAACTTGAAAAACACATTTCCGATTTGACTAATTCCATTCATGAGTTACGCACACGTTCGCAACTAGGATCACATTCTCGATCTCGTTCAAAATCTAACTCTCGCTTCAGAAAACAGTCAGGTACGAATGAAGCACATCACGAAATTTGTTGGTATCATCGTAATTATAAGGAGAGAGCTCGTCAGTGCGTGCAACCATGCCATTTCCGTGCAAATTCGGAAAACTTCAACGCCAGTCACTAAACGCGACAGACAGTGACGACGGCGCAGCATCTCGTCGCTTGTTTATTTCAGATCGGAATTTGAACATTAAATTTCTCGTAGATTCCGGCGCAGATGTGTCTGTACTTCCACCTAAACCGCTCGACAAAAAACACGTTAGTCAAAAACAATTATTCGCTGCTAACGGAGCTGTTATTAGGACGTATGGAGAAAAACTTCTACAGTTGGACTTAGGACTCAGACGTTCGTTTCGATGGCCGTTCATCATCGCTGATGTTTCTGTTCCTATTCTCGGCGCGGATTTCTTGAGCCATTTCGGTTTGATTGTCGACTTAAAGAATAAGCGTATCGTAGACAACACTACTCAGATTTTCACGATTGGCTACGTAGGAACGAAAAGTCCACCACGGATTCACACGATAGCTCCAGAACAGAAGTATTTTCAAATCCTCCGCAAATTTCCGAACCTTTTCAAAGTCAGTCCTTATTTCGCAGACACAGATTCAAAATTTTATCACACCATTAGCACGACAGGACCTCCAGTGACAGCGAAGCCGAGACGACTGGCCCCTGAAAAACTCGTTCAGGCGAAACTAGAATTTCAGCACATGATCGATCTAGGAATTTGTCGTCCTTCAAACAGTTGTTGGTCTAGCCCACTTCACATGGTGCCTAAGAAGGACGGGTCGTGGCGTCCATGTGGCGACTATCGCTCGCTAAACGCCGTTACAATTCCAGATAGATATCCTATTCCGCACGTGTATGATTTCAATAGTCAACTCTCGGGTCGTAAGATTTTTTCGAAAATCGATCTAGTTCGTGGCTATCATCATATTCCAGTCGCACCAGAAGATGTACCAAAAACTGCGGTCACTACATCGTTTGGTCTCTTCGAATTCGTTCGTCTCCCATTCGGACTTAGGAACGCCGCCCAGTCATTTCAGCGCTTCATGCACTCCATCACGCGTGACTTTGATTTCTGTTACACGTACATAGATGACGTTTTGGTAGCTTCTTCATCAGAAGAGGAACATGAAATTCATCTGCACCAACTTCTCAACCGTCTCAATGATTTTCATTTGAACGTCAATCTGTCTAAGTGCATGTTTGGTGAAACTGAGGTGCCTTTTTTAGGACATTTAGTTTCCCAGAAAGGTATCCAGCCTTTACCTCATCGAATTCAGGCTCTACGTGATTTTCCGCAGCCTAAAACTATCGCAGAGCTACGTCGATTTTTAGGGCTCATCAATTTCTACAGACGTTCACTCCCTAGAGCAGCAGAACTTCAACGCGTTCTTTTCAAATTGACTAAAGAGGTTAGGAAGAAAGACAAACGCCCAGTCGAATGGACACCGGAAGCCGAAGGGTCATTTGAAAACTTGAAACGTCATCTTTCTGATGTCACTCTTCTAGCTCATCCCAGTCCAGATTCGCAATTGTTTCTTTTCGTTGACGCATCGGACACTGCAGTAGGAGCATCCCTTCATCAGCTTAGAAACGACGTTCCTGAACCAATAGGATTTTTTTCTAAGTGCCTCAGTTCCGCACAACAACGGTATAGCACGTATGACCGTGAATTACTCGCTGCATACTCCGCCGTTAAATACTTTCGTTACATGTTGGAAGGTCATCAATTCACTTTGGTAACGGACCACAAACCGCTCACGTATGCATTCCTACAGCGTCCTGAAAAAGCGTCGCCTAGACAACTTCGACAATTGGATTTTATTAGTCAGTTCACGACTCAGATTCAGTTTGTCAACGGAAAAGATAACATCCCAGCCGATTTTTTCTCGAGAATCAACTCCATCGAAATTCCCTCGCAAATTGCAGTAGAGGATATTGCTATTTCTCAAAAAACGGACGCAGAGCTGCAACAATTGTTAAGCGCAGCAGACACCTCTTTAAAATTCGAAACTGTCAAACTTCCTAGCAATGAATCTCTGATTTGTGACGCATCTACCGGCACTCTCCGTCCTTATCTTCCGGAAAAGTTTCGTAGGGAACTCTACAATTCGATCCACAATCTTTCTCATCCGGGGATCAAAGCGACAGTAGATCTCCTCAGGAAGCGTTGTGTCTGGCCTTCACTCAAAAAGGACATTCAAACTTGGGTTAATTCGTGTATTCTGTGTCAACGAGTCAAAACATGGAAACACACGGTTACCGAGCCATCCTCTTATCCAATCGTTTCATCAAGATTCTCGCACATCAACATCGACCTAGTAGGACCCTTACCCCCTTCGCAAGGATATCGGTATTTGCTAACGATCATTGACCGCTTCACACGCTGGCCAGAAGCAATTCCGTTAGTCGACATCACTGCCGAAAGCGTCGTTCGTTCCTTGGTCTACCACTGGATTTCTCGGTTTGGTGTTCCGCACACTATCACTTCGGATAGAGGTCGACAGTTCGATAGTTCGCTGTTTCGAGAACTTTCTAAGGTTTTGGGAATCAAACATTTGATGACTACGGCTTACCATCCCCAAGCCAACGGCAAGATCGAGAGATGGCACCGCGTTTTGAAAGCTGCGCTCAAGGCTCAAATGAGCGACAACTGGGTTGAAAAGCTGCCAATCGTTCTTTTAGGACTTCGATCCTACATCATTCCCAAGGTCGAAGCATCAGCAGCCGAACTAACGTATGGTTCAACTATTAGGATTCCGGCAGATTTCTTTATTGAACATCAGTCACATCACGACGAATCGACGATTGTACACCAGCTTCGACGATACATGCAAACACTTCGACCTGTACCACACGAACATCACTCAAAGAAAAACATCTACACGCACCCACATCTCCACGACACCTCTCACGTTTTCATTCGGCATGACGCCGTTCGGAAGCCTCTGCAACCAGTCTACGACGGGCCGTTCAAGGTACTCAAACGGACACCAAAAACTTTCACCGTAGAAACACGAACCGGACCAGACAAAATTTCGATCGACAGACTGAAGCCCGCCTTCGTCCTCAAAGACGTGGAAAATTCAGCAACTTCTTCGACGTCGAGCGATCTCAGGGCTGACGACGCCAAGGAGAAGATCACTAGATCCGGGCGAAGAGTTAAATTTCCTGAACGTTTCGTGACTTCCGAAGTCACTGGGGAGGGAGTATGTGGATACCTTCTTTAATTTTATTTTCAATATTATTTTCATTTTTACTTTGGAGTCAAAATTATTATTTACCGATCGCTTCGTTACAGTTTCATCATTTTAATTTTCCAACATCTGGTATCCAAATTCATTTTTTCATGGTTACGAGTTTGTTCAATAAAATTCAGTCTTCCTTCTGCCTTCACTCGTGCTTTCTCAATCTCACATATTTTAAACAGCTAAGTACCTACCAATCCCCGACATTATTTCTCCGCGACCTTATTTTCCGTCGAGAGAGGCTCAATCCAAACACTGATTAAATAACTTTGTACAAAAAGTGATGGACAAGTTCATAATCATTAACATAACCGCACACTTGGCTTCACGCAGGGGGCACAAACACCTCAGTGTGGCGCTCAATAATGCCAACATACTAAAAAATAAATTAAATTAAAAAAATTATGTATATAGGTCACACAGTACTTGAGTAGCTGTTCTGAGCAAGTGAAAAGGGTATACTTACTCAAGTATACCCCCTTCCAACCCCAAATTACCTACATCATGCTTCTTTATTCCTGTTTTTTATAGAACCCCACAACTGAAAAGTCCCAATAATTTGGAAATGAAATGAAAAATTCACTGCCAAATATTATCATTATTTGCGTGAATCATACTTTTCTCGAGAGTCTGATCGGGATAACCATATCGTCTTCAGCATGAAGGATGAGTATCGGTGCTTTCACTTGCATGAGATGAACGTCGGACTCGTATCGCAGGTTGTTCTCATGGAGTGGTTCCGTAAAGAAGTAATCAAACCAAGGGAGGAACCTCCAAATCTACGGTGATTGAAAAATTATAGCAGTAAGTAAAAGCAGCAACACACAATGGTAGTATAACAAATATTACTAATAGTAAACAGTACTAACAAAACAAATAAAAAGAAGCTTGAACCCTTCACATACACATAAATGATTCTAAAATAAGAGAGAGCTAAGACTAGTAGCGACGATGCTAATCCGAATCCACTGAAAGCCTTTCATAGTTCTTCAGTTCAAGCTCTTCTTAGGAAGGGCATAATAATAATGTTACAGGTCCTGTATAATTTTTCTTTTTAAAACCTGTATGGATGAAGGAGGGCGTCTTGATTATGAACAACTCTCCCACCTTGCGATCTCAGAGTAATGTGTGTGCGACCTAAAGGATCTATTGTATCAGTTGCACGCTTGGGCATGGTATACACCTAGAAAACTCAACGGGTCAGGTCAGAGTCCCTATTTTAAGATCTACAGCCCCTTGGCTAGAAGTGTTTCTCCCAACTCCCGAGGTTTTGTTGCAGTCAGTCTTTTCAATTTTTGGCCACACCAACTCCGTAGCTGGATTGAAAACCCAGGCCTTAAGCTAGGTTCACATGTGTCCGTCTAATGCGTTTCATGCGTATTGCGTCAAGTACGTCAAATGCGTTCGGCCTATTCATTGGCTGTCGAAATTTCGATGTGGGCGTGGTTTCTGCCGCAAATGCAAACGCATCCGATTACTTTCATTAAATATTTTCCGCAATGACGGACGAACGGATCTGCGCTCGGGGCTACGCGCAACTAGCGTCCTCCAGTTGCCTGATAGCGTTATCTTTAATGGCCGATCAACATTTTTCCGTCTTGATGTGCGCTCGTCGCGATTGTGATTGTGAATTAATTGGTTGCAATTCGGAATATTGAGCTCACCAAAAAGTTATTGGAATTAGCTCTTGCAGTCGGCCAAGAAGACGGTAAGAATTTTTTATTTTTAAAATTATATACACAAAGTATAAAAATTATATAATTCGAGTAACTATTATTTGGCCTCCAATTTACCATGCTATGCTGTTTTAACTACTGGGGCCGGCGTTGAAAAGAATTCGTATTACTATCTCGTCATTTCTCGATATTCCAGGTGAGCTGGTGAAAATGAGGTGGACATCAATTAGAGATCTTTTTATGAAAGAAATGAAACGAGAAAAAGGGTTTCCGAGGCCTAACATCAAGTGAAGTCGCCCTATTTAGCAAGCCTCTCTTTTTTTAAAGAGTCGCTTACCCCAAAAAAACGTGAGTACTTACATTTTTTCCCATCCACGAAAGTATTAATTATTTGAGTTTGAATATTGACTAGAGTTTACAGTTAATTGATTATCTTTTCTGATCATGATTCCATTCTATGGATCTAGTGTAAGTGTGTATATCACGGTCCTGTATAGCTTAATTTACATCGGTCTGTGTATTCATAATTTTTGTTTGTTAATTTTTAATTTGTTTCGTCACTTTAATATTTATGCAATGCGCATAATGTTCCCCTAATATTTAAGCTGAAGTTGATGATTTATCACCTTTCTAATTTTTTTTCCAGAATCGCTGACGATCAACCCTACTCGTGCTTCAACGAGTTCTTCTCTATCTGCAAAAAAGAGTACCTGGTACCATACCTACCTGGTTAAAAAATAAATTGCTTTGTAAACTTTGGTTTTTGTCATTATATCATTATGAAACCTCACCTATTGACAATTTAGGTATAATTGATGAAAAAATAAATTGCTTTGTAAACCTTTTATTTTTGTCATTATTTCATTATTCAACCTCACTTATTGACAATTTACTTATAATTTATTGTATAATATGTTGAACTCTGTCCCAGTGGGGTCGAAACCACTAGCCATGAATATAATGTAGGTGAGCGCCTGAAAACAAAATAAAAAAATAAAAATATACGAATATAGAAATCGTCAAGTTATTACATTATTATAAATTGATAATATTATTATTTACATTATCATAAATTGATAATATTATTATTTACATTATCATAAATTGATAATATTATTATTTACAATATTATAAATTGATAATCTATTTACATAGTTATAAATTGATAATATTATTATTTACATTATTATAAATTGATAATATTATTTTATTTACATTATCATAAATTGATAATATTATTATTTACATTATTATAAATTGAAAATACTATTATTTATATTAATATAAAATATTTTTTTGAAATACGACTTGAATATGAACACTTACCTACCTTTCTTTAAATTGAAGTTGAAGAAATCAGTGATGGCAATGAAATAGAAAGCACTTCTGAAAACGTTCAGTCAGTCGCTTAGCAATTATCGGATGACGGACAGAGGCAGACGCAAAGCAAAATATGCTTATGAACTGCCGCATCGCATTGGGCGGAGATTAGATGTCCCCACCACGTTTTGCCGGATTCAACGCAAACGCATAAAAAGCATTTTACGGACACATGTGAACCAAGCTTTAGAGTTGAAACAGACATAGGCATAAAACTCAAAACTTCATAATTCGCACTCAAAGCAATCACAAAAATAACACACTTGTGGTTTATTATTCAATAATAAACTATTGTAACAGCTCACTTAAAAAAAAAAAAAAAATTGCTAACCTCCTACTCAGAATTTGATGTTTTACGTTTCCAGGTAGGTAGCATAATCCAAGTAGCAAATAGAAATTTTCCTATCCGTCCGCCATCACCAGTTTTTTGTTTCAAGGAGGGAGTATTTTCCAAAGTTTTTAAAACATACTGTGTGTTTGAAATCAATTTATATAGATTTCTCGACGCTAAATCGAATGATAACAGGATTGATAGCTTTGATGGTTTCGGAGTTATCACAACTTTTCTGTGGATTTTTGAGATTTTGAAAAATTTGGCAAGATATTGTAACTTGAGACTTTCTTGAGCTATAAAAATCGTTCCATACTTGGAATGCTCGTCAAGCCTACTCGTAGGCTGTATCATTGGGCGAATAATTGAACTTTTAATTAGATAATTAAGAAAAATAAAAATTACAATACTTCTAAAGAATTTTCCCCGATAGTTACGAATCCGTTGGTAACCAAATATTCACAAATTTTCGGGATAGTTTGGCAGGGATTGCAGGCCCCCGTTGAACCAGTTGTTGCGTTTTGCGTTGAATGCGGCAATCATGGTCGTAATTGGTAATCTTCGCCAATCCAAATGCGGTTTCAACTAATATATTGCTAAGTGACTGATGAGAACGTTTTTTGAAATGTCCTTTAGTTGCTATGAACAATGCTGGTTGCCGAGAGCAGATCCAAGAGCAAGGAAAAATCTTTAATGAAAGTAATCTGCTGCGTTTGTATCTGCGGCAAAAACCATACCACCTCAAAATCTTGGCTGCCGATCAGAAGGCAGAACGCATTGAAGTTAAACGCATCAAATGCGTTTACGTTCCTGCATTCTGTATTTTTATTAACTACTCGATGGGGGAATGCTATCCCCCAAACCAATCTGAATGCGAAACACATCAACGCAAAAACATCAACGGAAGCCTATGAACCCTTTCAATCACTGTTGAATGATCTTCTTAAATCATAATTGAAGCAAAGGAATAATAAACCAATGTACAATAATTTATAGCATTTTTCAGTATACATTTAGTTTTGAAACTATACAGAAACAGTGAGAAATAACTTCGTACCTGCGCAAGTGGATAAGCTCGTATTTCCTCTTCAAGATTGTTGAAAGGCGCTTCAAGAACTAATCCAGTAATAGTTTCGTTTCCGCTTTCAAGTTTGTGAAGAAGATGAGATGATATTCTAGAAAGAAAAAAACGCAGTTGGGATTTTGAAAAGAAAAAAAAACAAAAAAGGTTTTGCAAAAGATCCCATTGATTAGCGACCTTAATGGGTTAATCAAATTTCTAACGTCTACATTAGATTTTACGAATCTAAATCTTTTGATTCAGCATTTTGACTTACTAACATTTTCTCTATCCTCGTTTCAAATATTATTTTACAATATTTCTTTTCACATAAATACTTATTGCTAGTTTCTCCTAACTATTAGGAAAGATGTAGCGCACGAAAACTTACCCTGTGCCGAGAGAATGGCCCCAGAAAAATATTTGAGAGCTGCTTCTCACTCTTTCTTTCACCCATCTGTACACAGTCAAGGAATCATAGACTGTCCCCATCTCGCTCAATTCTCCTTTACCAGAATCGCCATAATCTGAAAACACCACCAACAGGTTACAAACCTTTTAGAACTAATGTAGCCAAAAACCATACATCCGTTAATAAAAGTTACTTTTTTTTAACTCCCTGGATATAAACCAATCAGAAGCTAATGGTTACATACTTACTTCGATAATCGAACGCAATCACGTGGTAGTTGTTGTTCTGCAAAACTTTGTAAAGATCAATGCGGTGACCAGTTCCACGGTTCCCTGAATTACCGTGCATGTAAATAAACACTGGCTCTCCGTTGGCCAACAGCTTGTCGAACTGCTCAGGCTTAACTTCATCTTGGACTAGACTTTTTGGGAGTATTTGCCTAAAAGGTGGGAACAATGACAGAAAAAAATAAAGTGATTAAAACAAGGCACGCAGCATGGCTTTTAACCCTTTCTCCCTGTCAGACGCCTAAAGGCGTTTGAAGAGTAACGTGCTGTGGGCCCTACAGACGGCTTTAGGCGTCTGCCTCTTGTGTTTCCTCAGTTCCGACGAACGCCTTCTGGCGTTTTTAGTTTTTCGACCTTCTGATGAGATTTGCGATAGGGGGGAAGTACGACTTTCATTTTCACCCTCTTCCAACAGATTTCGTGGCAGTAACAATATCGGGGAGGGAAAAACTGTCACCTCAGCCGTTATCTTATCTTCTCAGTCACCTCAGCAGCTCTTATCCCCCTCAGTTTGACGATTGGAGCCTTTGAAAGTATGTTTGTTTTTGGTTTTTTTGTACGAACAGCGTAACATGTAACAAACTCAAAAGTAATTCAATTGAGAAATAATGTTGAGTGAAAGTGGGCGAAAATAAGAGAGGAAGACAAAGAGAGCGAGCGGCCGGCAGACTGAAAAATCTTTCGGTAGGAGGTTCACAAGTGGTCGCTAAAGCGTCGGGAGGGTGGCCTCACAGTGGTCAGGCGCGTTTTGGGGAGAAAGGGTTAAGCGAATTTTCAAAACGCATTGTTGAGCGCAAAATATATTTTTTTAAGGGCTCATAAATGCTCGAGTTATATCATTGTTATTTGAACATGCATTTTTCCAAAACTCTAAAATTTCATAAAACTGCTTAAACTCAAAAACCATCAAAGGTACCGACTCTGCAATAGTCTCATTCGATTCAGCATTAAAAAATAGATTTCATTACCCTACAAGCCTGATTTTGGAGATTTTTGCAACTCAAAAACCTCCAAACTCGAGAACGTAAGGTATACTGCCACGGTTACAGTCTCATTCGATTCAGAGTGAAAAAATATATGAATTTCAATACCCAAAATGCCCTTTTAGATCGGGAATTGATGGATTTTCGAAATTTGTTAAAGTTCAAGGCCAAATTTGAAGACCACCCTCCACTCAGATCTGGCTGCCCAACAAACTACTTTTGCCAGTAAGGACTTTTCAGCAAAAAATCAGATTTTCATCTCGAAAATTATGGCAGTTATTGAGCAAAGTGACGTACTTTACTAATTCCAATCATTTTCTGAGAAAATTCGCTAAAAACAAGAGAAGAATTCTCATGTAATGGGATTCTGATGAAACTATGGAAACTACTTGAAAGAAAATTTCACTAAAAATCATCTTTGGATCACGATGGCTCATTTATTTAGCTGGAAGCACCATGAAAATTATTTTAGACAAATGCTTTTTGCCCCATCTGCAACTCGTTAATTATTTATTATATAATTATTTTTTCTCCACTTTATTAACTCTACCTTTTTTCTATCTCTACCCTTTTTTTGCAAGATAGCATCTACTGAAGACGATTCCTTGCATAACGCAAATACTCACCAAACACCTAAGCTGATGCCGGCGTCTCCCCTGACGTACGTGTTCCTGGAGCCAGGAATATACTTGCTAGGCCGTTGAAAATCGACCGGAATATTAACTGGAACAATAATTAATAATTAATAAGATAAATTATTCTGGCGACACAGATGGCTTCTTGCCCATCAACTTACCCGAATTAAGGAACAGAAGCATCTTCTGGAGGCTTGGAGTGTATTTGAATACTATAGGGATCACTACAAATACGAAAAATATCACAAGCAGCACTGTCACTAGCGTTCCAACTGCGATCCTGAAAGAAAAAAAATAAATAAAAGCTCCAAGGAACGATTGTAGATAAATCGACGTCTATTTGATAATTATAGCTAACTCAATTTACCAGACCGGTTCGTAAGTGTCCCATAAAAGGAGCCCAGACTCGACAGTATCGAGCCCATACAACGGCATGACAATTGAATGAAAGCAACAAGGGACTGTATGTGTCACTGTTGTCACAGAGGGAACGGGTCGATTCAAAACTGACTTGGCAGGCGTCCGTATTAAGAATTAATACTCTTATCTGAGCACCTGCTGGACATCACACAGGGATGCCAACTCATCCTCAGTGACACTTGAGGAATATTTTCACATAAGTGGAATGAGACGGTGAATGTAATTTTTATAGAGCTGTTAGAGTTCAAAGAACATGGCATCAGTCACAATGAGGACGAGTATTATGAATATAAGTCTACACGGATAATAATCGTAAAAGAAATTGGTCTGAATCTGACACACAGTACTTCAATCTTGATTTGGATGTATTTCTGCAAATGTGACAATGACAATGTGCCCTCTTGCCAGATACGATTTTAGGACGATCACATACAAATGTCATAAATAAAAATTGAGTTGGCGTTGCCTGGCTCTAAGGCTAACTTCAACTCAATTTTTATTACCATTTTATTACCACCTAAGTTTTGAATCAGAAACGCTAAAATGGAGGTGTTGAAATGGAACATATCAGTGGTGCGAATTAGTAACTACTGAATCTCTCCTTGAGTGATTGAAAGTGACACTGCACACACAGTCTTCCGAAGAGACTTGATCTTCATTTACACTCAAATTGAAACAATTTTTTAAGAAAACTGAAAAGTAGACGTCTACAAGTTCAAGAACCAAATAGAGCAACAAGTGGAAGATTGTGGAAACAATACTCTCTCAAATTAGTGTCAGCAAAAGCAACAACTGTGGAAACAATACTCAATACTCATCAACGATAGTGGAAAACAATACTTCTCTCAAATTACTGTCAGCAAAAACTTATTACCAAACAAAATTGGTGGCACAAAAATTGATGGAAAGACAACGTTCCCAAAATTTACGGGCGCAAAGCACATCGCAATAAGTCTTCCAGTTCTAGTTGTCAATTTTCATTGATCTGTGCCAACACTCTACACGAAACCAAATTAAGTGGAAAACTCAAAAAACAGAAAAAATGTTGCTTTTTTTAAGCAACCAATCTCCGCATCTTGGTGGACGATTTTGGGGTAAACGCGGAATAATCCTGAAGCAGTAGCGATGTGTGTCGTCCTGTTTGACTTCAGAGGGAAAGACTCAATGTAAATAACTAGTTGGTAATTCGCATCACTGATAAATTCCTTTTCAGTGGCTCCCAGCTCAACAGGCAGAAGCTATCTCATCGAATGAATTCAACTGTATAACAACCTAAAACTTTTCACCATGATATGCTGAAAAATCACCATTGTTCACCACGTTTGAGTTTTTAAGACGATCACAATTGAATTAACAAAATAGAATTAAAATTGATAATGGCATGAGAGGAAAAAAATTCGTACGGTTCTTATTACCGTCTTCAAGGACGTTATGAGCATGCCATTGACGAGACAATCATGCAACCTGTAAATCGTTAACATTAGAGTATACTCACAACCCATGGTAGCACGATAAAATTGTGCTTGTCACAGTTACGACTAGAAATGACACGGCAATGCAATTGTAGACCTGTTCAGTGTCCATTTTCAATTCCTAAATGAAACACGAAATCCTTTTGTAAACATGCAATCAATTTCAACAGTTCGGAGAGTTAGGGAAACTGTAGGGTGTTAAATACAAAAAATCTCGATCCACCAACGCTTCTTGAAACAATTAGAAGAAAATGAGATACACAATCAAAACAGCAGTTTTGATGGGTAAAACAGAGTGGTGTAAGGTAGGGATGTGATTGAAATTGTTAACATCGTGCTCTATGCACTAAGTATAAAATATTCTTTTTAATGTCCGTTGAAGGACTAGTGTCCAATTAGAACTTATATTCAGATTCAATATGACAACTTGTGCTGAAATAATGGGAATTTATCTGATCGTAACAGCTATGCCAAGGCTTGCTCAAGTGAGTAGAAATGTAGCGTTACGGAGCCAGCTGTGCGCTAGTTATAGGAGAAAATCCACCCGTGAGATTTTTCCTCTGACGTTCAATGGGAAGTTGGCTGATGACACAAGTGGTCCCATCAAGTGAAACCCTACTCGCACCAGTTTTCCTCTCAAGTTAATCAATATAATGTACAAGTAACCCAGCCTGAAACTGGCTAAAATAAAAGAAAACGGGAGCTCGCTTTACTCGAATCAATGAGAGGAACAAAATCATCAAGCAAGGTCCAACTCAACTTTCTGTTAGATTGCAGAATTTTTACTTCCATGTTTACGTAGTAAATGGAAGTATTGTGATCGTCTGAAAAGTCGAATTCTTAACCGAGGTCCTGATGGAAGAAATTTTCATAGTAGTATACCCAGAAACACTTTCTGAACAAGTGTCTGTGTGTCTGTGTGTCTGTGTGTCCGTCTGTCCGTCTGTCTGTGGTCACAAACTGACATAAATCGCCATATCTCCCTGAAAAATTGATGAAACCCTATGAAATTTTAAGGGAATGTTCTCCCAGTGATTGTGCAAAATTAGGTTTTTCCGGATTTTGAATTACACACAGTACTTCCGAGATATAAGCGTTCAAAGTTTTTTCTGTTTCGATTTTTACAGGCTATTAGAGTCAATACTTTTCTACGTTTGAGGGCTTGAAATGTCGGTTATGGCCAGCAGAAAACACTAGATTTTTTGTATAGTGGGTCACATACAATGCCTCCACGTTATGAGCGTTTTTCACGATTTCACAAGTGCATGTTTTGTATTTTGATTTTTACAGGCCGCAAAACTCAATGTATTTGAATGTTTGAGGTCTTAAAATGTTGGGGTGGACGATTGAATGATGCCTGATTTTTATGAAATGGGTCACATGCAGTACATCCGCGTTATTTGCACATTTGCTACATTTTGATTTTTATAGGCCACAAAAATGAATATATTTGAACGCTGGAGGACTTAAAATTTTTCTATTATGACAGTTGAATATCGCTTGATTTTTATTATTGGGGTCACATGCAGTACCTCCTCGTAAAACGCATTTTCTGTTGTTTAATTTGTATTTTATGGGTTTCTTTGCTTTAAATATGACCAACTTTGACCTCGTTCACGAAACTTGTTTTGCATAGTTTGGATAACACACAGTACTTCCGCATTATGGCTTTTTTTAACTTTTGAGATTTAATAGACCGCAAGAGTGAATATACATTAGACTTTGAATTTTCTATATGACAGCTGAATATTGCTTGATTTTTATTATTGGGGTCACCTGCAGTACTTCCTCGTAAAACCATTTTCAGTTATTTTATTAAGCGTTATTGTACTTTTAGGGTCTCTTTGCTATAAATATGACCAACTTTGACCTCGTTCACAAAACTTGTTTTGTATGGTTTGGGTAACACACAGTACTTCCGCTTTATGCCATTTTTTAACTTTTGAGATTTAATAGACCGCTAGAGTGAATATACATTAGACTTTAAATTTTCTATATGACAGCTGAATATTGCTTGTTTTTTATTATTGGGGTCACCTGCAGTACTTCCTCGCAAAACGCATTTTCAGTTACTGTACTTTTTGGGGCTCTTTGCTATATATTTGACCAACTCTGACCACGTTCACAGAACTTGTTTTGTATAGTTTGGATAACACACAGTACTTCCGCCTTATGCCGTTTTTTTGCATTAGAGATTTTTATAGACCACAAGAGTGAATATACTTTAGACTTAAAATTTTTCTTTATGACAGATGAATGTTGCTTGATTTTTATTATCGGGGTCACCTGCAGTACTTCCTTGTTAAACGCAATTTCAGTTATTTCACTTAGCGCTTTTGTAACTTTCGGGTCTCATTGCTTTAAATGTGACCTACAACGACCATGTTTTGTTTTGTTTTGATCACATACCGTACTTCCGCCCTACGCCGTTTATCGCTGTTGAGCTTTTTACAGGGTGCAAAAATCAATACATTTGACGCTAAAGGTATGAAATATTTGTAATGGCGAGTGAATGACGCCTGATCTTTACCGCTAGGGTCACGTTTCGGCCTTCGTACGATTTTCTCGATTTTATAATTGGTTATACCAGTTACCGACTCAAACATGGAAGTACTGTGTGATCTATGCACACCACTGGTTCTCAAAACTCCTCAGACCACTAGTGCCATCTTTTGTCGAAAATATTCTCTTCAACACCTTTGCAAGCTGGTGCTCACCCATGGGTCTCTCAACAGACCTCCAATTTTCAACGCCTCAGGTTGTCACATACTTCTTGGACCACACCACTCAGGTGTCATCTCACACAAAGCAATTTCTGGGTTTTCCAAGGCAGAATACTATTGGGTTCACCCTTATCCCACCATTGGTTTAGCTTGATCGACCATCGTCCTTAATAGTCTGGAAACTCTTCTATGGCTGCCGCATATATAAGGCATGCCCTGAGAAACCATTGACAACAACTCCTTCTGTTGCCGACTGGTATAACTCATTCAGCGTAGAGTCGCAAACGGCCTGACAAGTAATTTCTCCTTACTTAGGCTCATTGGCCTACATGTGCCCCAGATTGAGCTACTCCTTTGAAGCGTTAGCAATATCCTTTCTCCAAATAAATTTTTCCCCCCGGTACGTTGGAAGAATGTTCCAAAACTAATCAGACGTGGAATCAAATGTTTCAAGTAGGAATGTCCTGAAATATGCAGCTGCTGCCAGGAAAATACATATTTCGCACATTAATTCATAACTGTCGAGCTTTTCCTTTTTTTGTCCTTGTACTTAATTGACTTGTGTTAGCTATAGCTAGAAGTCAGCAGGTTCAGAACGAAAAACTCTCTGTAGCAGGTAAATCTGTAAAAATGTGGCTTTTTTACAGACGATTCAGACAGTAAGCTCGTATAATAACGAAAGATGTCTCCTACGGCGCCAGATTTAAATTTTTGATTATTGGAATGACCTATTCTTCATGAAGATTCAACTACAGCTATCGCATACTAAGCATGCAATCAGATAGAAATAATTGATTGATGACTCACCTTCTCATGAACTTCTTCTTGTTAAAGACTTTCATAGTAAGCTTTCGTATTGCCCTGTGAAGTAAAGAAATTGCTGCGATTAAACATTAGAAGAAAATCAGAATATCGAACGGAAAACTCATTCCGTTCGCAGTTTACAGAGATAACACAAACAAATATTTACGGAAATTATTTCTGTACCGATGATAGCTAATTCTACAACGAAATCGCTACCCCCGATTTCGAGGATATTTTTGGAAGGGGTTTCTAAGGAGTAACGTTTACTAACCCTCATAACTGCACAGCTTTGGATCGCGCGATTCACCATTCTACTTTTCATTTTAAAATAAAAAGCTGACAATTTATTTTCCGAAATGAAACGCTACAAACCAGATGGCAGAAATATTATGTTTTCACGGCGATTCAAATCCGGTTTTTTATCGAATAAAGGGTGACAATTATCAATCGAAGAACTAACTTATAGCAAAAGCGATGAAAATCGTAGAACCTAGAAACAGGAGGTGAAGGAGGCTTAAAATAAATATAGTCAAGGACGACAGTTTTTACGGGCAAATACACACCTTTGCGGGCAAATCTGCAATGCCCAGCGAGCCATTGCGGTGAACGATACTCGAAGCAAACGAATCTTTCGACGTACATTGAATGTAGAAGATTGGCTAATTCCAACAACTGCAAATGTCATCCGAGGGCGACCACGATGAATACAATAAATAACTCGTGAACAGGGAATTAACAAAAAACCTCAGCCCTAACAAATAGTTGTCACGTTATGCGCGTGATACCAATGATACGGTTTGGAAAACACTGCTGGTCAAATCAATGATTTGAAATCATGGAAAAGCTTCGATGAAGAAAGCACGTCTCATAAAATCCGTTCCAGAGAGTAATGGCTAATCAATTTAAAATGATTATGTAAAATCCCGTACGCGTTCCGTCAAAATACTTGATAACAAGAGGCCTTAAGCGATAAGATAAGATAACGTCGAATTTTCAAACAACGCAAGACGACTTCTTCTTTTAACAGATCACGCTTCAAGAACATCTTCAGCTTTGATTAGAGCGTGTTAAAAATTCATAAATGTATACGTTGTAATGATTGGGCGTTGTTTCCCTTGGAAAATTGCGCCAAAAACCGTCCAAAAACCACACAATATGTTAGTGGACGTTCGCGCACTTCATGAAAATCTTCGAGAGATTTGGGAAAGGTGATTCATCACACGCAGGGATAGTTTATTTGTAACTATTTAGCAGCAACTTCGCAGACGTAACTAAGGACACTGCAGCTGAATGATTGGAAAACTTGGATTTTCCTTCAATCATCTTGATTTAGCATCGAGCATTACAACAACTCGCACTAAATGACAGTTTTGTTGAACGGTTTTCCCAGACACCGACGTTTTACTTCCATGTTAATGTATGGGTCGTCCAAGAAATCGAAATACTCTCTAATAATAACACGCCGCACCATTCCTTGAAAATCATCTCACTTAGCTATACCTACACGCTTAACCTTACTTTTCCCTTCACGTTTCAACTCTTGGCAAAACCCCTCCCATAGGACGAACCAAAATGGAAAAAGAAAAGAGATCGGAAGGAAACCCAAAACTTTTTTCACCGCACTTTCCCTCTCCAGTTTTTTTCATTGGCGGTTTCCTCTCACGTTTCCAGGAATTTTCTAAAGAAAAGAACGCGCGAAAATTACAGAACGCCTGACAATTATAGAATGCGAGACAAGAAATATAATACTGCCGTCCTGATTAATTTGGTTCTCGATTATATAATTGGTTGTACCTGCTTACCAAATCTACGATGGAAATACTGTGTGTACCTACTTCCTGCGTGTTCCTGTTTTTGGAACTGCTAGCTGAACAAGGTCTATACTTTCATAACATAGAGAGTAATAGTGAGGGCTAGACCACGGGTGGAAACAGCAAAAAGGTGAATAACTAGAGAGTTATAGTTATAGAGTCATTAAAATCCCACGTGTTATAGGAAAAGTTGGACAACCCTTAAGTTCTGATCCGTATAATACGAGCGGGTTAAAAACGGAGAAAATTTAACATCATGAGATGTTTGCTTTGGATGGAAGATACGGAACCGAATTTTTGTATTTATTTTCCTTTGCCTTCATTTTCACCAATTGTATTTTTTCAACTTTTGGTATGAACTTCTCGATATTTCATTATTGGTAATAATTTTCGCTGTCTCTAACATGGAAGTAGGCGCTGTGTGATCTATAGTCGCCAATTATTCTTCATAAATTTGATTTATACAATCATGCTTTGGAACGTATACTATTAGTTAAATAAAACTCAAAACATGGACCAAATCGCCACACATGTCATATCCAGCGCCTTAAAGACTTCCAATGAAGCATCAATAATTGTGTAAACAATTCCTAACCACGTAGGAGCAATATCCGTGAGGTCCATTTCCATTAGCCAAAGCACTCACTATCAACAATGTTCATTCGTGCTCGAGGAAGCTCCGTTGGCTTCGGGTTTTTTGACATAATCCTATTATTAATAACATCAGATTCGTGGTCGTTACGCGTCATCAGTTTGAGTCTGCAGGCTCGTTTCTGCTCAATGCTACGAGTTCATTAATTTGTGACTAGTTTCGTATTTTCTCATTATTATCTTGTTCACTTGAACATTATTTTATTAATTCTAACTGTATTGGGCCGTTTCTATTTTAGAATTAATGCACTGGTACGACATTATATATTTTTATTATCAGTAGTTATTATTATGCATATTTTTATTGATTTCCAGTTACCTAGGTATGAATATATTGGATTCCTAATTTATTGTAAGAGTTTGTCTAATTTTTTTTTTTTCTTTTGCAGGACTTTCTTCTTCTTCTTTTCTTTTTGCTTCCACGTAGTAAATCGAAGTATTGCGATCGTCTGAATAGTCGAATTCGGAACGGAAATGAAAGGAAGAAATTTATTCACAGTACTATACCTACACAGTGACACTTACTGATCAAGTTATCTGTGGTCAAAAAATGAGATAAATTGTCATGTCTCCGTGAAAAACTAATTAAGTTCAATGACATTTTCAGAGAATATTGTCCTCGTAAATGTGCAAATTTAGCCACTTTTGGATTTGGATAACACACAGTACTTCCGAGATATACCCGTTCAAACTTTTTTTTTTTTTCTATTTTGATTATTACGGGCTGTAAGAGTCATTATTTATTTAACGTATGAGGTCTTGCAATTTTCGTTATGGCGAGCTGATGACGCTTGATGTTTTGAATATTGGCTCACACGCCGTACTTCCACGTTATGAGCTTATTTCACTCGTGCGAAATTTGTATGTTTATTTTTACAGGCCGCAAAAATAAATATATTTGAACGCTTAAGGTCTAACTCCCAATAGTTTGCCCAATCTAGCAGTCGATCCCTCTACCCAAGGTTAGTCCAAACGCAAATTATATTGCAATTTCGGAAGTTTTTAAAAAGAAAAATAATCATTATTTTCATTTTATTTGGTCTGATGGAATGCTCAAAAACCTCTAACATTTGAAAAGCACATAATTTCGTAACGCTTTCTTTTCTGCAAGCCTAACCAAAAATTGAACGAAAAGTTGATCTAGGCCTTCACAGGGAGACCGATTTTGAACAAAATTAAGTCAAAGAAGTTATATCTCGCTTATTAAAAATTTGCTTTTGCGCGAAAATCACGATTTCCAGCATTTTTCGGAATGTGGAACCATTTATATTGAGTTGATTCGATCAAACAAAACTTACGGAACCTACTGGGACAGTTACCCTTTAAAAAAACGATCGGATTTACAGGTTTTAAATGCCAGCGGACAACACATACCGAAAAACCCTCAAGTCAAAGTCAAAAAGTCAAAGTGAGTAACTTCCTTTAGAAGTCGGTTAAAAAAATAATTGATGGAGCACTTACCTGTTGCGTGTAGATGAACGGAAGCTACTAGCTACGAAGGTATCCTTCTTGGAATCAAAACTATCGAAAATGTCACGCACGTTTTCCGCATTCGAAACGGTCCGCGAAAAACGCTCGACAAACTATAAACATTACCGAAAGAATTCACAGGAAATCAACGTATTTCAAGGTCTCGATATTCATTCAACATCGCACGACGACCGGCGTAAAGTGAGAACTTGCGGACGTTCCCACGTCTGGGAGGCGGGTGTGCACTGGCCGCCTTATTTCCGAATGTGTTCTGGTGAAGTAACTCTGCCTCCCAGTGATCCGGACCCCCTCCCAGGGATAGTCTGTCAACGGTCTGAGTAAGCCACCGGTTCTTGCAGCGACGGGAATTCGACGAACGTAGACGGGTATGAGCTAACAAAAGGCTCACTTAAGTACAGAGTGGAAGGGTCGGCACAAAAGATTGCAGATGACGCTGACATGTTTGCGTGTTCTTGGAAACGAGGGGCGGTCTATGAAAGGGGAGGGGGATCAAAGAAAACATTTTCTGAACAGGTGTCTGGAGATGACGTGTTGTTTTTTCCCGGTGTTCGCATTACGCTTAACGAGAGATTTCCACGGTCGAAGTTTGAAGACAATCAGGAATTAACTATTGTATGCCTGTCGAATAGGTAGTCTCTACACTATCAAATTAGCGCTAGTACACACAGTACTTCCATATTTAATTCGGCGAACAGGTATAACCAAATTTATCAAATTTATAATCAGTTTCTTTGTCTTAATAACGAAAATGTATGTCGATACAGATACAAATGTAAGGATACAGCCGAAGAGAGCGACGAGCGTTCCATTTAAAACAGAACGATTTTATCTGAACGTTTATGGTCCCATTCGATTCAGAGATATAAACTCTACAGACATTGATAAAATTCAATAAAATTTTGAAGAAAGAATCCCTCCCCTCTAAATTGAGGTAGCGATTTGGCTCAAACAATTGAGCCATTTTCCGTCGAAGAATGTTTTTTTTTTAAAGTTTTTTTTCGTAAGGTGCAATAACTCTCCTTCTGTCGCAGGATCCTGCCCGACGGCCGCAGATGTTTGACGAGGGAATGAATAATGGATCGTGTGCGAGAAATAAATATGACAGCAGTCCTCGGCAATACCAGCCATTACTTGATCGTTTCCGCTGATGCCTTAAAGATGGTACTCCAGCGAGTTTATGGTATTACCACTCAGCACTCATTCCCAAAATTGGTCAACAATATAAACATTCAACAACATTATTGAATAATGGTCAACAACTGGAATAAGAACGGCAGGACGGCGATTAGCAGGATGCAAAGACGTAATTCGAATAAAGTGGTTGGAAAAGATATTGAACATTACAGATTTTTGGTTTATTATTCATTCATTATTTTTCAATATTCATTATTTTTTGTCAATTATTCAATATTAAACCCTTGTAATCGATCGAGAATTTTTTTTCTCAAACCCACACAATCCAAATATGAAATAATAACATTTATTCTATCCGCCGTCCATAGTTATTTGACGAAAGTATAAGAGCTAAATTCTTGACATTTTCACCAAAAATCAATCTTAGCCTGGCAATTCTTTAGCCAAGTCGCTACCACTATTTTAATGGTATTTTTGAGGTTGGAGAAAATTCGTTTTTTCCTACGTGTTACAGAAAAAGGTGAATTTTTGGTAACAGTTTCGATAGAGTTTTGACGCTGAAACTAATGAGACCATCGCGGTGTCAATAGCTGTAATGATTCTCGAGTTATCGCAGCTTTCGTGTAGAATTTTCGAGATTTTCAAAAATTTGGCGTCACTCGATAATTTTTGGAGTTATTAAAAAAGTCCTACACTCGTAATGGTCAAACACACACTTCAGCTAAATCGTTAGGCGACTAATTAAAATCTTAATTTGAAAATTAAGAAAAAGAAAAAGAATTAAAATTACCATAGTTGCTACGGAGTCTCTCCTCATAGTTACCGATCTGTTGTTCGGTGGAAAAGTACCTACTCAAATTCTCGTTCCACCACTGATTTAGGTACCTATAGTTCCTCTTCAGAGCCACCTATGAGTAGATTTCCTCAGCAGTACTAGCACTTCTACCACTGTAACGTATTGTATAATGTGCAATCCTACCTGTTGTCCTGAACGTGTTCTTGTTATTTGATGCTTCTTGGTTGGAAAACGACAATAGTTGGAAAACTCCTCTTCGGAGACTTCCGTTTTTCAGGTTGACGCAATTCTGTTTTGCTCGAACGCCCTTGATTTGCGATCGCGATTACAACTGTCTAGCCTCGTCACGGTCGAATGCGATCCTCTTTGCATCGACCGTATCGGCAGCGGTTTCCAGGAAAGCAGATTCATTGATCATCGACTAAACTAGCGTTACTCGGTCTTTTCATCTTTTTTAGCCATCATTAACCAATACAAGATGCCGAAATAAACATGGAATTACGAAGTAAATGGAATTGTGATGGGTCTCAAAGTCCAATTCGAATTGGTGGTGCATTTCGAAAAAATCCACTGCACACTCAATCGCAGTTTTTCATCATCTCTATAAAATAATCCGTGTCTTTTTTTTTTAATTTTTAATTGATTCTAAATTAAGTTTCCTGAAATTGCTTCCTCAAAAAATAGTTTGTCAAAATTAGCGAACGTGACGAAAAAAATTCCTAAGTTGAAACTTCAAAAGTATGAGAATTGAAAAATTTGATTAAATGACTCGAAATTTAATGAATTCGAATTTTGCATCTAATTTCCTGTAGGAATGAGTAATAACATAATATTGAACAGAACTGTTAGTATTTGAAATGAATTTTCAAAGCTAAAAAAAAAAGACGTAGTACTAAAACTGGGAAAAACTAATATTTGCCGTCCAATTTCCGTTGTTTCGACGTCGAATTCGGATTCATCGTTAAATTTCCTATAAAAATTGCTCGCAAATCCCTTAAAAACAAAAGTTTAATTTTCCATCTTGCCGATGCCAGCTGAGCTGGTAATTTCGGCCGGTCGGAGAAAATGATTTCTGTGGCGCTGTTTAAATTTTTTTCATCTAATTTTTTGCTATTTACGAGTGTAAGGCATTCAAATGAAGACTCCTGCATAATGAACCAATTGATTCACATTAATTTTAAACATGAAAACCACGGTTAATGTTCGATTTTCGAGCGTTCAAAAACTGATTTTTTTGGACCACTTGCAGATTTTTCCGAGAAATAAAAAAAATCACAAAAATACATCATGGTAAGACACAACTTTCCTAAAAATTTCAGATTTTTATCTGTATTGAAAGAGGAGTAAAAAATCGTTAACTGTTCGGTTGAAAAAAATCGCAGGGGTACCCCTTGGATTTTTCGCGAAAAATTTTTTTATATAGATTTAGCTCAAATTCAGCATAATGATACTTGATGATGAGTATATCAATAGTATATGCTTCATTCGTTGTTTCTTTTGCACTAAATTGATGAAATGAATGTCCAAAGTTGAAAATTGGGATATTTTCGCGTATATTCCAGCAATATTGCCGAATACCGCTTAAACGGTTGAAAAATGGATAGATATATTACGTGGGGAAAATGTGGACAGTTAAATTACCTATCTTTTGGTACATTCAAACATCTGTATAGACTAATTTTTGTTGATGCTATCACTGGACCAAATAACAAACCTTGGAAAACTTGAAGTTGGACACTTTATCAAGGCTAAAACTTTGCGCAAAATGTAAAAAAACCCCAATATATCATGATACTATCAATTACCACCACCTACCTATCTAGGTATAGTTCTACTATACCAACTATAGTCCCGCCGTTCCATACAGAGATAAAAACTATTATAGGGAAGTGAAAAGGACACCACCCGCCAACAATGAAGGCAGGGCCGGAGGGGCCAAGCCCCTTCGGAGTGCAGCGCCGGGGGGCTTGGGGACGGAGCCCCCTTCCCCCCCCCCCCAGAAGGCTAGACTGCTGAGCCACCAAAGGCGCGTAGCTCCAAGTAAGCTCTATACTCGTTGTAATGGTCGTCAACACTCTTCAGCATGTAGTTAGGCGAATAATTAAACTTTAATTTTTAACTTGAGGGTGAAACTGTTTGGGATAGTCCGATAACATTTAGATGGTCTCCATTATTCATAATTGAAGCAAAAGAATAATCAACCAATGTACCATAATTTGCATAGTATTTATTGTTGGTGTTGCACACCATACTTCCGCGTTATTAACTCATTTTGTGGATTTTTCCATTTTGGGTCTCCTGGCAAAAAGTTTTTTTGGTCTCAGTTAACCAACTAGGCCCTTTCTTGATGATCAATTTCTTGTTATTATATGCTTGGTTAGGATACCTTTTCAAATACTCAAACATGGTACTGCAGTACGCACCATTTTTTTAATTCAAGTTGCCCCGACTATTTTTCTCCCTATGATTTCAACGAGTAATGGCTGGTAATTGGAACGCCTGAGTCACGCTAAAATGCTACTCAATTACTTGAAGAAACACTAGTGATGAATGACCCTTATCCTCTCATGAGGTTAGTGTGGGAGCTGTCCTAATATTAGTAAGTTATTTATTTCTGCGCAAGTAATAGTAATATCAGCAGTCAAAAGATGATCAGTTAAAGATAAGGCTTCCGCTTTCCTGGCCTCCGATTCGAGCAGGATCGAGGGAGGTGGGATTATCGATTAGTCTGACCAATAGTCATGTTGCCGGGTTACTTGCTGCTGAACGACGCCTGATGACCGTTGGCTCATGGAGAATCGATGTGCGGCCAACAAAGCTGTGTTGAGCTTTTCTTGACACTTCAGTCTAACAAGTGCGAGCCGACTAGTGCATTTGGAAAACCCTCGAGTGTTAAGAGATTTATTCCATACATTTTCGGAATTGGCTAACCGTATAGCAGCAGCTGTTAAATCATGAAACGCATCTTACTATAAATAATTACTAGAGAATTCAATGGGTTTCCCTCATGTTTACGAAGCTTAAATAATACGTCACTAAGCAGTGAGATTTTTGAAGATTCCAGACGGACTATATAATTAGGTAAATGTACCACTCACGTATGTATCTTAGTTATATTGCGGCTACGTTTTTTCAACAATGCAGTCGCGATGATTCTGATTTCGGCTTGACGATCTTTAACTCACGAATTGTTCGAAAACAGGACGTTAAACCACGAATTTGTTCTTTTAGCAGGCGTCTTTTGCCATTTTTGAAAAAAGTTTGAAAAATCTTATTCAGAGTCTCCCAGCCCTGTCTTAGGATTCTGTTTTCCTATTTTTTTCGCTTTGGATCCGTATATTTTTGTAAATGTAGAAAATGCACTCGCCAGTTTATATATTTTGGATTTAATCTTTGGAAACGTGAAAATCAACCAGACAACGTTTCCAATATCCAAGTTAATTTTTTCACATTTTTAATTTCGAGAGTTGAATAAATTGCCCGACTTTGGAGAATATTTTCAATAGGTTATGGGCCCAGAACTGCGCCTCTGAATAAGAAGAGCAGAGAGACTAAGAACAAAATCAACAAAAGAAATGAGTCAGACAACTCATCGAATCGAACTTCTGCGTTCTGACAATTATGATACTTGGAAAATCCATGCCCAAGCGTTACTGCGGCGAGCGGGATACTTGGACTTCATAAATGGTAAAAAACCTAAACCGCCAAGTGACAGTGTCAGTTTCAGACAATGGATTGAAGATGATTTGGATGCTAAGTCTGAACTATTATTGATAATTTCGCCGTCTGAACTCAAACAGGTCAAGAACTGTGAACACGCAAAAGATATATGGGATGCTCTCATAAAAATTTATCAGAGCAAAGTTCCCACGAGGAAGGCGAATTTACTTAAAACCTTAGTCGTGCATAAGATGAAAGAGGGTGATAATGTTCGAGATCACCTCAACACACTTACCGATACAGCTGACAAACTCTCGGAAATGGACATTCATATACATGATGACTTGTTAAGTATAATGATGTTATACTCACTACCCCCATCGTTCGAAAATTTCCGGATTGCAATCGAAACTCGGGATGAATTGCCCAGCCCTGAAGATTTAAAAATAAAAATCTTAGTGGAGAATCAAGCACGCACTCAAGATGAAACCCAATTCACGAAAGTATGACGATCAACACGGATAATCAAGCTGCACAAATGTGGGCAACTAACCCCATAGTGAACTCGAAATCGAAACACATCGCTATCAAAGATCACTACATTCGAGAAGTGATTGAAAACAAGGATATCAAACTCGAATATTGCCCAACGGAGAGGATGACAGCCGACATATTTACCAAAGCGTTACCAATTCCAAAATTCGCTGAATTCCGGAAGATGCTCGGATTACGCGAAAACTGTTCGTGAGGGGGAGTGTAGAAAATGCACTCGCCAGTTTATATATTTTGGATTTAATCTTTGGAAACGTGAAAATCAACCAGACAACGTTTCCAATATCCAAGTTAATTTTTTCACATTTTTAATTTCGAGAGTTGAATAAATTGCCCGACTTTGGAGAATATTTTCAATAGTAAAGTTATCAATAATTGATAATCGGCAATTATTTTCGACATTCCGCTTCGGAGGTCTGCGAAATCGTGCGGAACTGACACTAACATCGTTAATTCTCATTGTGGGTTTAGTAGTTGATTATTTGTGTATGGAGAGTGGGAATCTATATGTATTATTATTAGTAGGTAGTAGTTGCTATAATTTGGTATGTTGGTGGAGGTGTTTGAATGTACTTCGTATCATAAAGTATTGGGTTTCTCAACTGGAGCAAAGTTGTAGCAGAATTAGACGTAACAACTTCAAGTTTTCCAAGATATGTAACTTGCACGGTGGATAACTCAAACAAAAAGTTGTCAATTCAGATGTTTGAATATACCAAAAGATAGGTAATTTAATTGTCCACATTTCCCCAATGTAATGTACCTATCCATTTTTCAACCGTTTTTGCGTTATTCAACAATAATAGTGGACTATACACGAAAAAATCACTTTTTTCAACTTCAACCGTTCTTTTCATCTATTTAGTGGAACAGAAACAAAGAATGAAGCATATATAATTGATATACACATCATCAAGTATCATTATGCTGAATTTGAGCTAAATCTATTCCAAAAAATTTTTCGCGAAAAGTCCAAGGGGTACCCCTGCGATTTTTTTCAACCGAACAGTTAACGATTTTTTACTCCTCTCTCAATACAGATAAAAATCTGAAATTTTTAGGAAAGTTGTGTCTTACCATGATGTATTTTTGTGATTTTTTTTATTTCTCGGAAAAATCTGCAAGTGGTCCAAAAAAATCGGTTTTTGAAAACTCGAAAATTGGACTTTAACCGCGATTTTCGGGGTCAAAATTTATGATAATCAATTGTTTTATTATGCAGGAGTCTTCATTTGAACGCCTTACACACGTGCATAGCAAAAAATTTGGTGAAAAAAATTTAAACAGAGCCAGAGAAATTATTTTCCGTAAATCGAGTTTTTCGCCGGCCGTAATTCCGAGCTCCGTAATAGTGAAAAATTAAATTTTCGTTTTAAAGCGATTTTGAAAGCTATTCCTATAGGAAATTTAATGCTGAATCCGAATATGACGTCAAAATGGCGGAAATTTCACGACAACTATCAGTTTATCCAGGTTTAATACTACGCCACTCCTACGTTTTCAACTTTGAAAATTCGTTGCAAATACTTACAGTACTGTTCAAATTTGATTAATTAATGATTCCTACAGGAAATTAGACGTAGAAGTCGAATTCAAAGTGAAAATAATCGATTTCGAACGATTGATAATATTTTTTGAATTTTTCACGATTTTCATACTTTTGAAGTTTCAACTTTGGATTTTTTTTTCCATAATATACTTATAGATATATTCCACTTTATGTCAAAAAACGTGTTTTGACTTTTCTTCAAGCGCGAATAGCTCCGCGGGGACATAACATGAAAATATAATTAAATACACCAAATTGTGGGATTTTGATAGCTCTTTCTCGCCTCTGAGTAATATGTCTATGTAAAAGTGGTTGGTTCAAAAGCTATTCGCGGAAAAGGCAAAAAACGCAAAAATCAGTGTCACAAAATGTCATAGCGCAATAAAATTTGAACAAAGGCCTAATAAAAAAAGACGATTTTTAAAGTAAATATTTAAAGTAGATATTTAATTAAATTATTTAAACCCAGAAAAGGATGGTGCGATTATAGTGCCTTGAGGGAAAAGCTCAACGTTTTCTCCAGGTCCTTTACCCCTAACCCCCCCTCCAAAGGTCCCCCCCCTTTACCTCTAAAGGTCTCTCCAGTGATCATTGTGGCTGATGAGATTGACTCAAGGATCGATCTAGTCAAATCTATGTAAATAGCCTATAATTTTAAGGGTCGAAGAGTTAGTTACTGGCAGTATTATTTCTGGTCATTCTTTCGATAACTTTTCCTGGATCCATTTAATCCGACAAAATAAAAGAGAGAAACCAATAAAATACATTCATTTTAGCCCCTGGTTACCAAGAAAAGTGCATCATGTACGTCGTGGACCGCGTGATAGGGCGAGGCCAGTTTTCGGTCGTGTGCAGAGCGCGAAACGTTCGCGATGGAACCGAAGTTGCATTGAAGAAAATTCATATTCCGAGCATGACATCGCCTCAAGCTCGAAGCGACTGTGTCAAGGAGATCTCCCTCCTTCAGGTACGTAAGGGCATTGCTTCGACCAAAGATATAAATATGTCTCTCGCACTTAATGAAGTATTTCAACGCCTTCGCACGCGATACTGCATCCAATGGGCCGCTTTGTAAACATAGCAGAAATAAATCAACACTGACGTGTTGGAGATAGGTAGAAGCGAATCAGTGTTCACACAGTACTTCCATACTTAGGTCAGCCAATGAATATAACGAAAAATAGTATTAAGAAATTTGAAGCGGCCGACTAAATATTATGAATCGTAAAAACCATCATTAAGCGGTCTTATAGCCTAACAGATTAAAATTATTGCGTGCTTATAACAGTAAAAAACTATCAATTAAAAAAAATTGATTTAAAACAAATCCTGTAGAAAAATAGATTTTTTAAAAATTTTAAACATGTGTATATATAGCTAAAAACGAATGGACAAGAAACGAGAAAGTACTGAACGTGGCACTACGAAAAAAATAAAGCTGCATGTACATTTCATTAGAAATTATTGAAGATCTCGAGCATTCGTATATTATACTGGTTATTGAAGCCTGTAAAAAACAAACTAGAAAAAACTCTGAACGCTTACCTTGCTGCGGAAGTACTGTATGTTATCCGTAATTCAATAAAGACTAGTTTGATTGATTATTCACGGAGATAATAATACTGCTCTTGTCAGATCAATAACTATTTAACTACCGGTTAATAGTAAAATTTACCGTAATTTAAGAAGTAAGACTCATAATGAAGGATAATAATGAAATACCTTTATACTTGACGTTTCCTTTACAAGTATAGGTACCTGCGTCCGGAGGAGCAATTCCCCGGGAAATGTTCGAAATTAAGACGCAAAATAACGAGTTTCGAGCTTCTCAAAAGCACATTAGAATGTAACATAGTACTATTTATTTCTGTGTAATTTTTCCACTTACCGTGGGAGGTTAACCCCATGCCCCTCCCTGGTTAAACACACGCCTACACATCGGGTAAATTATACGAATGCCGTACAACGACTACAGCCCGCACAAAGCCAGAGGTGGAGTCCCTTTACTAATTTAATGACTCATTACTAATACTCATTGCGCATAACTGGGGGCAGAGCCCCCACTTGAGCAAAAGAGCCATTAGCTCGAGAGGAAAGATTGACCTTGAGCTCGTCTACCTCTACATCAAGATTGAACCACTTCAGTGACGCTGACCGCAGGCAGGTCAACTACTGAGGGTTGTTACCATGTTTTACCATGGGAATTTCCTTTTGAAAACAATCAAGATTTCCAAACTTAAGTTACATTTTTGTTTAACATACAAGGAGCCCTCTTTACTGAACTAGTGTTTTCAAAATTTGTAAGTCTGTGCGATAAAAAAACTCTTCCCAACTCTGTCCGTGATAATCACTTAAAAAATTAAGTGAGTTGCCTATGCCCGTTCCTATGCCATTAGGTCCAAAACAAGAAAAAATCTTATAGGCTAAAAAAGTAAGGGAGTAAGCGGGTAAAAAATGAAGAAACATTGTCGAACTGAAATTGGTTGCAGAATCGATTTCTGAAGTTTGACATACTTGTGTACACCGCGACGCACACAGAAATACTCGTTCCTTGAAGGGATCTCGTAAGTAGGTAATCTCCGAGACGCAAAAGCGTTTTGCAACGTCAATCAAAGCTTGGCTAGGCAAAGCCCACTAGCGGAGTCACGTCATTCACCAGTTCCTAACATTTGACTCGACAGAAAAGCGAATGCCACTACTATGTCATAGAAGGCGGATTGCGAGGGCAATAAATAAGGCCACAGATCCTGGGAGACCTGTGCCGCACAAGATTCAATCTCACTGCTCAGCTCATCAGCCTGCAGCAGTTATGTAAAAACTTTCGGTCGGCGTATTACTAGAAAGGGTCATCCGTGATCATCTTCAGTTATAGAAAAATTAAGCGTAATTTTTCGCAATGTTCCTTGTTGAAGTAAGTGAACAAAAGAAAAAAAAATAATAAAAATAAATAAATAAAAAAGTAAATAAAAATAAATAAATAAAAAAGTAAATAAAAATAAATAAATAAAAAAGTAAATAAAAATAAATAAATAAAAAAGTAAATAAAAATAAATAAATAAAAAAGTAAATAAAAATAAATAAATAAAAAGGAAATAAAAATAAATAAATAAAAAAGTAAATAAAAATAATTAAATAAAAAAGTAAATAAAAATAAATAAATAAAAAAGTAAATAAAAATAAATAAATAAAATAAAAATAAACAAATAAAAAGTACTAGGGGGAATTTTTTCTCAATTTTTCGGTGATCTAATAAAAAGGCAATGGCTCGAGTTACCATTGAGTTGGCAATAGTAATAGTTCCAATAAAAACCGGACAAAGAGTCATAACTGAAGAGCGCTATTGTTGAGTTTCTTTTTTCGTATTTATGTTACAGAATGAAATAATGAAATTAGGTGGATTAAATAGAATAAAATTGTGAAACAAATAAAAATTGATAGATACCTAATAAGGATAAGAGGATAGGATAATAAATAAGGCACGATGGAATGAATAGATACAATGAAAGCGTGATAATATCAGTCAAACACTAAGTTCGAACCCCTCGTGCGAACCCCTTTTGCGAAGTAAATGCGCAAAATTTATTCTGATTAATAAAAATTTAAATTAGTATTAACAATTAATAAAATTAGTTCATAATTTCAACGAGGAAATATTTACTTGATTTATCTCAATTGGCTAATAAAATTCACAGTCTAGTAATATTTATTAATTAATTTGAAAATTTATTTCATACATTTTATTTTCTGTGAGTTATTTTTTGACGTGAGTGCGCCTATTGGGTTTGTTGTATTTTATGAGTTTAGAATTTCTATTAGCAGAGTACATGTAGAGAAAAATTATTCAGCTTAGCATCACAAGCAATCCTTCCAGGATACAAGTGGTGAAAGAAACTTCTCGCTTCGTATTTGCTCGAGCACTTTTTCGAACGAGTTCATCTAGAAACTATTCTAGGCTGTCCAAGAGTGTTCCAAAAACCGTATAACCTGATTACAGCCTATCGATAAACACGTAATTCTTGATTCCAGCAACTGGACCATCCGAACGTGATCCGTTACATCACTTTCTTCATCGAAGGTAAAGATCTGAATATCGTTCTGGAGCTCGCCGACGCAGGAGATCTGTCGTGGTTGATTCAATACTTCCGACGATCGCGCCGACTTATTCCCGAAAGTACAATTTGGCGCTACTTCGTTCAAATCGCCGCCGGACTCCAACACATGCACTCCAAAAGAATCATGCATAGAGGTATCTCCGGATTCGCATTGAATGCTACGAGCAACGTCCGAAATAGCATCTACAATCCTAGCACATTCGTTTTGTTACATTATGGTACAAACCGATTTACAACCAATCACGGAGGAGATTTCAAGAGCATCAAGTTTCATTCAGACCTTAGTCAGGCATCGTTGTCTCGTCAGCGAGGGTTTTTTATGCGACTGAAAATCAGCCGAACTTTATTTTTTCCGATTCTTTACTTGCTGGCCGAGCGATTTCACCCGTTCGGGCGACGTGGAGCCATAGGGCCCACAGCTCAGGGTTTATTTTCCAATTATCTCACTTTATCTATCTACGCATTGCAAATGTTGTTAACTTTTGATACGAGCATATTGTTATTTTACTCTTCTTTGTATTTATTGTGAATTATTGGTAAGAAGTTGCCAACCCTTAACTTATTACAAATACAATAAAATTAAATGAATTAATAATTAAATTAAATGAATTAATTAAATGACAAAAAAAAGCTGTTAGCATTAACGGGCATACAGCTCCTCTGAATAAATTCTGAAAATTTAAAGTGAGAAAACACCAATTGGAACGGAAGTGTAGAGCACGTTTGATGATTCGATGTACTGCACTATAAAATGCACCAATATCGGTGCTATTGTCAAAGAAAATATGCGCTCTTGTTGCCACTGCAGTTAAAACAGTTGTGTAATTTGACACTTTGAATTAGAAACATTATTTGAAGGTCTGTCATAATATACAAATCAACTGAGGGCACTGTGCATTCCATGAATTTCTAACTTGATACACAGCTGGCCTCGTGGTACATAAAATTTCGTACAGAGTTGAACGGCTTTGTACGGACTATCTATTCAATCCGTACACAGTACAAAAGTCAGTTGAATGATCTTAGGGTTGTACTATTTCGGACATTGCACATAACAGATGAGTAGAAAACTAAGTGGGTAGACTTTAAAAGTTGAAAAAACTAGCGACTTTCTAAATTGAGAAAATTTGAGTTCTAGACCTTCGTTTTTCCTTTGTACCTTACAATAAATACGGTTTTATGCTAGTAAATAAATCAGTGAAAATTGAAATTCCCACACAAGTCGATTGACCGACATGATTCGACGACTCGATATTTTTGGGTGTATATCTCGTGATTACCTCATTCATTTACGATAGCTTCGAAACAAGACGCTTAAAGCGGTCGAACCCGACCATGAATACCTTTATTTCCTTAGGTACATTTTTACTATAAAGAATTTTCAAAAGTTTTTGAAATATCCATTAATAGCACGCATTTTTTTCCTTCATAAGATATCAAGCCAGCCAACGTCTTCGTCACAAGAGCAGGCGTCGTGAAGCTAGGAGATCTGGGGCTGAGTCGTTTCTTCAGCGCACAAACTTTGGCGGCACAGTCACTTGTCGGCACTCCGTACTACATGTCGCCGGAACGATTGCATGAACAAGCCTACACTTTCTCATCAGACATTTGGTCAATGGGATGCGTACTATATGAGGTAAACATAATCACCCATCTGGGAAAATTTGAACGCCAAAGGTCGTGAAATGTTTTTTACGGCGAGTCATTTGATTTTTATCGCTAGAGTCACACACCGTATTTCCGCTTTATTCGTATATTGACTGTATTTTGATTTTTACAGGCCATGAAACTCGTGATGTTTTAACGCTAGTCTTGAAAAAATTTTTTATGGTTTTTGGGAAAGGTGTTAGTTTTATGAGATTCAAATCGAGTTCATCGTGGGAAAGATCTGAGGCGCCACTAGTCGAAATTTAATTCGATAAAATTGGTCCAGTGCGCGTTACATAGCGGTATATTTTTATATCGTTTCCTCAATAAAAATGATTAGGAAGTGATAAAAGTCCGAAATTTAAAAAGTTTTTTGCCATTTTTAACCAAACCTTAAATTAAACTCAGCGCAAAAAATGGGACCGTTGAAATAAACATTTTTTAAAATTTTATCACCATAAAACCCTTTTATTGCCTCTGTACTAAGGTTATTAGTTATCTATTGCCTAAATTATTTCATTGAATTAGTTCCCTATTATTTTGAAAAGAAATGATAGAAAATAACGAAATTAGAATAGAACAGAGAAACAGAATTTAAAGAAAAATTGTATATTTAATCTGTTTAGGTTCGATGTTTTCACAATAATTTATTATTGTGTGAATGAGAAAATTGAGACGGAATTTCAAGCCGCCGATACCCTTGAGTGAACGCGTTCGATAGTGAATACAACGTATCTCTGCCAGATTATGCTACCTTTCTGCTAAACTATTTGTCAGGAAATGTAGACTGTAGTGCGCAACTCATTAGCGAGGCGTAATTGAAGATAAAAGTGGCGCAACTGTGTGTTGTCCTTGGGTGGAATCCAGAAAGCAGATATCTGTTGTTTTGAAGGTGTAAAGCTGAAGAGCAACTAATCGCTAAATTATTAAGCAATCACCTTTATTCTTTGGAATCCTGAGTGCCTTGTCGCCCAGAAAGGCTTTCTCACTGTCAACAAATAATCCCATGCAGATCTGGGGAAAAAATTGGTTTGGCATGGTTTGTTAAAATTATGCTTGCCTCGAGATGAAGCTTATGGGAATATATTGAAATACGATGAATGATAGTGATGAATGATTGAATCCTGGTGTCAAAAAAATTCAGCAGGAATAGTTTTCAATAAAAGAATATGAATTAAAAGTGCAAGTAGTACTTTTGGAATTTGGTGGGGAAAAAGTTAAATTCCCGAAAGAGGGCACAAGGCAGCTTCGCTAACGATTATCTATAGTTGGGACGGATTTGAAAAAAGGTCATCAACCTCGATGCCAATGGCAGTTTTCTCGTTGACCCAATGATTAATGGTCTCCATTCACGCGCACTATCGTTCGTCTAAATGAAAATCAATGCAAAACTTCGATGAGTCGTACTAAAATACAGTTTGATGACTCACTGCAAAAGCACACAAATTAAATGGGTGGGATTAATCATTGGTTAGCTATATAGAGGATGCAGAATGGCGACTCCAACTAAATAAGTAACTATCCAACAATGATAAAAAAAAATTAGTTTTAGATAAAATAATAAGGGGGTAATTGATGTTTTTATGGACCTTTGTTTGAAACCTCATAACTTCTGAACAACTGTTTGAGTTTTGAATTCTGCATTAAATTTTCATCAAATAACACAATTTTGAGAGCCAAATAATTATTTATTGAAAATTATTTTTTTAACTAGTATTTTTTAAATAGTTATTTTTCAACTAGTTATTTTTCAACTAGTTATTTTTCAACTAGTTATTTTTTCAACTATTTATTTTTAACTAGTTATTTTACAACTAGTTATTTTTTCAACTAGTTATTTTACAACTAGTTATTTTTGCAACTAGTTATTTTTGCAACTAGTTATTTTTTAACTAGTTATTTTTTCAACATCCACTGGGAGGACTTTTTCTGTAAAATTCATGCATAAGACGCGTTCTCATCAAAACAGAGTCAAGTCAAATTCAGCTTGGTCCCAGCGTTTTTCTGCAATTATGTCGCAGTTTCGATATTGGAGTTGGGAAGCGGCGAAAGCCTGGCGTCCGTTTTCGTGAGGTGAAATTTTTAATAATATTCCCATCTGCAAATAATGCCCACATGCTTTCGCGTTTCAAAACCTTCTTCCCCCGTGTATAAAATAATTGTTTAATACATTTTTATTGAAAATTAGAAGAATAAGGAAAAAAGGTTTACTGATGGAGTAAAATAATTTTTTTTAAACCAACATAAAGGTGAGGTTGAATATACTTCTTATAAGGTAAGCAATCTTCAACCGTGGGGAGCGGTGTTTCATTCGTAGCTCCTCTTAACTGAACATTTTCGATAATGACGAGCCTGGGAACTCCTATACGAATACCTCCAGTTCGTTTGAGTCGAGATTCGATGTCCAGCCATGACACCTAATGGCGAATCTAATTTGAATGATGAACGTTCTATACGAGAGTAACATGTACAGGCCTTCGACGTGTCCTACGTACGGATAGGCAATTTCTTCAATTCTAGTTGAATAGTTGATTGTGTAGCCCAGTCGTCACCTTGCTCAACTGTCGTCTCCCATCATTCAATAGATTCGAACTTTTGACCTAAGACGTACGTACGTAACTCAATCAACGGGAACCGGTTACGGAGTCTTCACGTTCTCAAGCTCAATTTTGCTCAGAAGGATAATTTATCTGGCGCTTGCCCGTGTGAAATAGTTAGCAAAGTTTTGGGGGAAAAAACGAAGCTGCAATTATAACTTGCACAACTTGAATTTATCCACAGTTGAAGAGTCGCTTGCTAGTACGAACAGTTTACCGACCAATCTTGAAAAAATACCAGCTAATCTTTGTAAACCAAATACTGCCGAAAATAATTTTGGTGTGAAATGGTTCACGCGGCTCATCCAAGAAAGATCATCACAAAAGCTCTATTATGTCATAGAAAGTTATGTTCTACTACTGCCTCTTTTTCTGTTGGCCCAAAAACAAGTTAATTAAGAGCTAGTGCATTTCGGTTTTTTTTCAAAAGCTAATATAGTAGTTTTGGGTACCTACTTTGTTAAATCATTCGTTTCCTGTGGTTACCACTCAGCGGATGGTTGTGACCATTAGAGATATGATTTTACAACGTTAACAAAACTCCCATGTTTAAGATTTCAAAAATCACGAAATGCACTATAACTCATGATTATCGTCAGCGAACAAAAACGGATCTGGGATCAATCTGATGCGACAATCAAAAATGACAGTTGACATTAATCCATACAACATAAAGAAATCTAATCATGGCATGGTTAGATTTCAAAAACAGATATTTTTACCATCGAGATTTCGATTCTCCTCAGAAAATATATACACAAAAGCCAGACAGTTCAAATAAGTTTCTTTATTAACAATAACTTATGATGCGAGCATTGATTTTTAAATCAAAACATGCTTTGAGAATGTACAGAGACAGTCGTTCGTTTAGCAACTAGGCAGTTGTAATAATGAAACTAATTCGGACCCCAATTCAACATGATATAGATGGTAATGATTGCATCAGTAAGTGGGCCACGGAGGAGACATTGGCTGAGGATTTTGTAGATAAGACATCACAACTGCAGAAATGGACAGCCTGTAAAACAAACAGGAGCATGAGGGATTGGTTGAAAATGAATAAACCATGAGAAGGATATCGAGAGGAAAAGAAAAAGAACAAGAAGGGTAGGAAAAGAGAAAGAAAAATGAGGTGGTGATGGGACTTACATGGAATGTTTAAGAAAATAAAGATGGGAATCAATCACAACACAGAGTAACAATTAAAGAGAGGTGAATGATCATCAACATTTATAGCTAAATCAATAGAAAATCTATAGTCAATCAATAACTTACATGAAAGACGAAATTATTTGCTTTGTTTCATCGTTAACCCGATAATTTGCGAAGCTGATGCACGAACAATAGAGGGCTACCCATGCACACCATTTCAACTGAAAAGAAACCAGAACAGAAAAGTATAAAACTATGCATATAAAACATTTATTCAGTTCCACTGTTATCAGTAAGTCGTCCAACAATCATAATTATAATCAAAGAGTGAAAGCAACAATTGGTAAACAAACTTTTTTTTAGCTGAATGAAGGCTAAGAGGCACGAGGTTTGCCCAGTGAGTATAGAATCTCTTACATTGCGTCATGCTCCCACATCTTTCAATTGATACTGAATTATGAGCAAAAAATACCAAAATCGATAGTGATGAAACATGGATGTCCGATAAATATCGACTGGCTCAACATAAATAGTAGAAACATTGAACATCAGGGCCTATACATCCATGTTTCAATCAGTATGTATAACAGGTGACCCAGGCTCAAGACTGATCGTAATTATTACTTGAAAGATAAGATCGTTCATCAAACTCCCAGCCAATTAAAACAGCCCCTGAAGCAGGTCACACTGTACTTCCAGTATTTCTAGAAGCCAAGTTAATTTTTGGTTTATTATTCAATATAATCGACCAAGAAAATAATTTTCTAACCCCCTCTCAAAATTTGATGTTTTACGTTTCAGCGCGAACTCTGTCCGTCCGCCGTCAACACAAACAAAAGATGATGAAACTACAAAAGTAAAAATCTTGAAACTTTCACCAAAAATCAATCTTGGCATGACAACGGATTCATTCTTTAACTCAATCGCTAGATACCTCAAGTTTAAGGTTATTTTTGGGAGATTATGAGGAGGAGAAAATTCGTATTTTCTAACTTTTTTCAGAAAAACATTAGAGAAACATTTGGTATCATTTTCCATAGGTTTTTGGACGCTGAAGCGATTGAGACTATCGCGGGGTCGGTAACTTTATTGGTTCTCGAATTATCGCAGCTTTTGAGTAAAATTTGGTAAATTGTCCAAAATTAGCCGAGAGGGTACAATTCGAGAATCGTTGGAGCTTTACTCGTTTGAACGCCCTTCAAACACTCTCTAGAACTGTAACATTAGGCGAAAAATTTAGCCTTTAATTTGAAAATTAAGAAAAATAAAAATGATAAAACTACAATAGTTGCAACAGAGTTTTCCCTTATAGTTACCAATCTGTTAGCTTGTTATTATCGCTAAGGATGGTCTTCCTAAATCATTATTAAAGCGAAGGAATAAAACACCACTGTACAATCATTTGCAGCGTTTTCAACTTACTCTCATCATGAGTCCGCACATGCTGAATATCATCCCGAGGATATTCATATAATCGGGCGTCAAATCTTCGGTCGCGACCGCGTTCGGATTGGCGATTTGGGGTTTGTACCTAAAGAAAAAAAATGGATGGAGTCTCATTATTGTTCCTTTATGAAATTATACTTCACCATTGAACTTAATACATTATTAAGTAAACTAAGAATTTTTTAGATCGACAAGCTTCTAAAAAATCCCTATTTCCAAGTAGTGACGGGATAATCGAATTAAAATTAATTGGATAAAATCAATTCATCGGAATCTGATAAGAACGACAGTTGATTTTTCCAAAATTTTCTTTGAATGCTAATAGAAGCCCAGTTGCTTTTGGAGAAAAATCGAAAGACGATTAGCTATGAAAAATCGTCCGCAACAGCGTATGCCGAAACGATTCTTTCAGATACTCATAGCTGGAGGCAATGGACGTCATTCGTACAAATACCTTCGTTCTCGGTTTATGATAATTGCTGCTAGTTCACGATGATTCCACACCACAGCAGCCTCTATCGAATGATTATTTTTAAGGGCACTTTATTGAAGGTTTTTCTAGTATTTTCGTTATTTTAATGAGAAGCCCCCCAAAAAGAACACGCCAATTGTATCTAACTCGTATTTCGGGCCGTTTCGTGTAACGAATTGTAACTGGTTTTTTCGTTTTTGCGTTAATTACCAGCCTGAGCAATACTGTAACTTTGAGAATATTAAAATTGAGGTAATATTACTGGAACCTCACGTTGACAAAGGAGTTCAGCCGAGTAAATTTCCCAAGAACACATAGATTCCCACCGTGAAAATTTAATAGTAAGGATTTTAATATAAATACATTTTTCACTCGTCTGATATCACTATCATTGTAGAAATTTCTCTGCATTACCGAACTCTGATTCATATAATAACAATCTTAGTCTAGAATGTGGAATATTTTCAGAGTATTCAATTTTTAGATGGGAAATAAATTTAAGAAGTGGCGAAAATTGTATTTTTATTACAATAGACCGTGTTTACAACCAGGGCGTTCCGATGAACTGCAACCTGAATAAGAAATCTTTTACATAATTTTTGATAGCTTATTACGAAAGCGAAAGGCCTGTCATAGAGGAGAATAATAGGAGACTGCTTAAACTGATTAGCTCAACGCAGGAAGAAGCAATTTAATTTTCAATGTAATATTATTACAATATTTTTTAACTGACCTGTGTTCCCTGTCGGGTCTCTTGACGTCATTCGCATGGTTGCTTGTATGCATTTTGTCGTAATGTAGGAAACACTATGTTACAATCATACAATGTCCCCCGAATCGAACAAAAGAATTAGAATACAAGAAAAACGATTACAGTCAACTAAAATTATAAGCCCTCATTTACTACACCTTACTTGCTGTAAATTAGATTACGTTACCAGAGGTTGCGTTTGAACGGTCTTCAATGTTCGTTCCCGGTAGACAGAAATATATAGTTACACAAATCTTGATAATTTGTGAATGCATTTTTTTTAGTCTGTAGACTTTGATTTAAAATAATATATATGTAGTTCGTTTAGATTTTTTGCTAGTGGAAATAGACGCACTCCCGAAAACTGACGTCAATTACCGTTAAGAACATCCAGCTATTAACAATATTATTAGCATATTAGTACACAATGAAAGTATGCAGCTTGCAAACAAAACATAGGTAGGAACATAAGAACGAACACCTTTCTAACCGGCCTTTTCAGGGAAAGGGATATTTTAACCCGATGGTGATCACCTTACTTTTTGTTACAGTTGGCCGCGTTGCAATCTCCGTTTTATGAGAACCGTTTGAACTTGTACCTTCTAACAAGGAAAATTGAGCGGGGAGGATATCCACCACTGCCATCCGACATTTACAGTTCAAAGGTCAGTTTCATGAGTTGATGCACGATATTAATTTCAAATTAAGATGGCAATTTTCTGGAGTTGACCCTCTCATGTACTGGAGAAGACCACTTCATAGGTTGCATAATTATTATAACAGTCAATTAATATAATAGTTGAGTGAACGAAGTGAAGAGATGGGGTGTGAGGGGAAGAAAAACGAGGCAACTCATTCTACGATTCTTTATTTGCTTGCCGAGCACTTTAGTCCGGTCCACGCCGCCCTGAAGATGCCCGAACGGGCGAAAGTGCTCGGCAAGCCAATAAAGAATCGGAGAATGAGTCATCTGGTGTTTCTCCCCCTCACTCCCCATGGACATAAAGAAATAAGACAAGGAAAAGAAGAAGTGATGACAGTACAATCTTTGCTTGCAGCTGCGCGAACTCGTGTCCAGCTGTCTCCAGCCAATTCCAGACGATCGGCCAGACATCGAGCACGTCTATAGTGTCGCACTAGGCATGACGGTCAATGCTGATCCTCCTCCACAATCGACCTCGCACCAAAGCAGTAAAAACGCAGAAACGTCCTCGTGACAAAGGCGTGCTCTCCCGATCTCTTTTATGAGGAAAAAATCTCAAGAGGTAAAACGGCGTTTCTTTTGAAAAGGTTTCATCAAGGCCTTAAAACCTCACACGATCAAATAACAATGATTGGAAAACTATGAAGGACTGAAAATGAATATGAATCTCTTCGGGTCTAATAAAAATAATCCTATTTCAATATTGCACTATGTTTTGTAGTATATATCTGCGAATTTTGAATATATATCTGTTTCTGGTCGAGAGTTGTTTTGAATTTCAACAATGACTGGGAACCTTTTTGATGATTTCATGGCATTTTTGTTCAACTTGGCTATATTAAATTTATTCTACTCTCTCTTTTTACGTTGCATCAACAGCACTAATGGTTGATTTCAAAACCTCACATTAAGGTTCAGAGTATCAGTAATCGGAAGAATGGGCAAAATGTGAGTTCTACCACTCTTGAGTCAGTCCTAATCCTTGGAGAAGCTATTTTAATCCTTGCTCAATCAAGGTGTTATACACTAAATCTAAAGTTTAAACCTTTTTGAGTTGTTGAGGGTGAATTCTCAAGTCAAATCCTTCCACTTCTAGGCCTTCCACATCATGTCTGTTGGTTTTTCGGTCATCATTCAGTAATAAACCATTGTGATCACCCAAGAGGAATAATTTTCTAACCCCTCCTCAAAATTTTATGTTTATTGTTACAAGGTACATAAAATCCAACAATTCCAACACAATTTTGTCCTTCCCACGTCAACATACCTCTGAAGAAACTAAACCTACATACTTGAATGTCCACCAAAAATCGTTGTTGGTTTGATAATGACTCAATCCTATAGCCCAATTGCTGTACTCCATATTCCCCATTAACGGTACTCGGGTTATTGCAGCTTTTGAGAGCTGGATTCGAGAATTTGAGAAATCCACCCTGATGATATAACTTGAAACTTATTAGAGCTATAAATATCGATCTTATCCAGGTCTAATGTGTCCAGCAGTGTCGTTATGCGATCGATTTGATTTTAAATTAAGTAATTAAGAACAAGAATAATATATTAAAACACAATTTTTGTAGAAACCAATATGTCAGTTGGAAACGTACTCAAGACTGGGTTAGTTGCTATTTCCACTGGATGGTCTCCTTAAATAATGATTGAAGCAAAGGAATAACGAACACATATCATCATTCTCAGCATTTTTATTTTGTGAAAAATCCTTCCTCGTTCTTCTTCACTCTTTAAAAAGTTTGAGTTTGGATTTTCTTTTTGTCCCGCCAAACTCAAAAATAATCAAAACAAAAATCAACTCCGACAAATAAAAAGAAAATAATGGAATAAAAACAAAACAAAATAATAAATAAACAATACTAATAAAGCAAAACAACGCAGTTAGAAGAATAATCAAAACGACTGATGACTGATACAACACACAGAAATAAAAATGTGAAATGAAAGGCGTTATCACTTTTCTCATCAATGATAACTGAATTTTCCGTATGATTGAGCGTCCGGAGCAACAAAGTCTAAAGCTAATCTAAGATTAGCTGATCACCACCGTCTCTGCGATGAAATCAAATCTCGAGTAAGTTTGAGTTAACGTTAGGGCTAACAGGCATTTTAACCCTCACTTGCTGAAATCCACCATGAGTCATGGTCATGTTCATAGGTTGAACATGATCCTCCAACGATTTTTTCACTCACTTCTCATATTGGATCTAGTTGACTCAATTTCATGTACTGAACACAAAATGCACTCAAGACATACTTATTTCTACTCTATCAAAGGCAATTTTTGAAGTATAAATGGAATTGAAGTTGAGATATACCAGTTGAGCAAGAAACACGATGGAAAAATATTTAATAGATTATTCACAATATCACTAGATTAGGCACAGCGTATTAATGTCCGTATGTACTTCTCGATAGACATCACAATTCATTATTGGTCGTTCTGGTCTGAGATATACTTAAATACAATGCTTAGTTGAGTACTCTCAAGGCAGAGTGGGAAAATAATTTGGTACCAGGAAGGTACTAAAAAGTAGGAGCAAGTCTTGTATGAACCCAAGCATGCTTTCATAAAGGCTGTGAAAAAGCTAGGTATAACATTATTCAACACCACCTCTTGCCTTATTTAAGCACAAATCAATGCTATAATTGTTCACACGAGGGCATCATTCAAACAAAACCTGGAGGATCAATTAACCCTCCGCCGCTCGCATGGGTGGCCTATGGACCGCCTCAGAAGAAATGTAAGTTTTGGTGGTCAAAAACTGCCAGGATCAAATGCTGAACTGTATTATGAGAGTAAGCTCCCATAAAAACTGGTGCTGGCGAATCAGGTGCAGCTCCTCACCAACACGAGTGGTCCGTAAACTCTCTCATGAATGAATTTCAGTTTATTTGAAATTTTGATACTAACTTCGTTGGGTGTTGTTGTCTCTTATCCTTTCATCCCAGATCGAAAACTGCATCAAGTGGGGAAGCAAAAAGCATGAAAAAGTAAGAGGTCTACACGTTGCTAGACACGCACACTTTGGTTGTCGTAATAGGCGCGTGTGGCGGAGAGTTAATTAGGGTAGAAAATGTAAAAAAACGAACTTTCAAGTAAAAAATAGCAAAAATACATAGTCAAAAGCGATACATTATTGAAAACATTCATCATGTTAAGTACTTATATCACACTAATTTAAATGTGAACAAAAATCACCAAAACCTGAAAACATCAGGGCTTTTTCAATAGAAGGCCTTTGATCATTAGATGTGTTTTATGAAGACCTAATGGTTCTAAAAACCCTATAGAGGCCCGAAGGGGAGAAAGAGCTTGGCGCCAAATAAATATACGGGGAACAAGTCGCCTGGTGTTTCTCTTCCTAAATCCACATACAGAAAACGAAGAGTGACTACTAAATAAAAATGATTTTTAAAAAACCCTCTGAAGTATGAAAATCGAATCAAAATCAATGATACCATATTATAAGCATGAGTACGAAGGAAAACCTTGAGGAAAATCATAAATATTGCAGGAAAACGAGTGCTTGTTTGACACGGTATACATCATCACCATATGGACAAACAGCAAATATGCCAAATTGAGTTAGTTACTCAATTGCTGCTAGACTCCATGAAAACTGCCCTATGAGCATAATCAGGGCTTTGTACAATCATTAGATCAACCTCCCCCACACGAGAGGATTTCATGCAACAATAGACCAACGGAGAAGTAGTTGTTGATATTTACTTACAAAGCATTGTGGATATTTTTCAGTCTTAGTACAAAGGTTGAATTTTGATGTTAGTGGTTTGAATGGGTTGGGCAGACTAATGATTATGTTATCTCGTCTAATCGCCGGTCTATTTTTCAAAAAATGCTTCAGCGTATGGATTCAACATTTTTCCAATTTCTATGATTTTGAAGGATGAATTGCTACTGATTTTGTAGATATGGATAATGTGTTATTTTGGCAAAGATAGGTAAGTTTTGTACCAACTTTTCACAATTATACAAACATTCTCAGCAATATTGATAAATTATTTTCTACGGCACCAACGGTTTATCTTGCATGATTGTCAAATGGACAGCAGTATAGTTGTTTACACAATTTCTCTCACTAATTTTTACAAGTCTCCAGTGTACAATTCAAAACATATTTGCACCCGTCCGACTTGACACTATTCATCACTGTAATTCGCAAAACGACTTAGTACTCCTTCCTGGCAAGAAATAACAGTGGGTACTAACCAACAGCTCCGATAGAATGAAATTCAGATCGGCTGTAGCAGATACCAACGAGGATACAGTTCAAGCGAATCGACAAAACAAATTCACGTAGCTAAAATAAAATATATACATTAATTTACCCCATCTGATGGGTTTCCTAATTGATTTTAATCATTACCTATACATTATTGAGTCACAGCAAACGTTAGAAATCGGCGAAGAGTAGTGCGTCATCATCATCAATATCGACTTCTGAGATGATTTCTTTCAATTTGAGATCCGATTCAGGGTAGCTATCGAAATTCGAAGTGTCACCATCGTAACTGACTTTGGGAACGATAGGAGGCTGCAAAAAAAAAACACTAATTTCTTTACATGTCTTAAAAAGTTGGAAACAAGGAAAGAATCAACGTATTATTAACTAAAATGTCATAGGTCTTCCAACAGACCTGTTGGTCCCTGAATATGCCTCCAATTGGACCTCCATGCACCAGGGCGGGCCGAAATATTTTGAAATTTTATTTAATTTCAACCATCATATGATGAACCGTCAATGATTTTTTTAAGCTAGAATACCAAAAATCTTCTCTAGTTGTTTGATGTGAAATTGATCATTTGATCGAGTGGTACACTGAACATTTGAAAGGGTTAAGGACAAGGCCACTCGGAGAGCACCAGAACATCAATCCATCCATAATTGATCAACAAGCTATGCAGCTATTGACGGAACTAAAAGATTTTGATGTCATCAACATAGTCGAAGTGCTACAGAATATCAGCACATCGTGAAGTCAACCAAAGTTTGTAACGCTTACAAGACTCTTGCGCTAAAACGATTCAAGCAAAATTGGCCTCAGTTTGGCAAAATGTTCAGTGACTCGCCTTAAGTTTTTTGATGATCACGTCCGACCAGTCGATAGATTTGAACCATCTGTGCCTTTTGACATCATCGGCTCCATTCTGAAAAGTAAGGTTAGTTAGTAGAGAGAAAGAGGAGACTGTTGAATGTAGTTCCAACAATGATGAACATGCTAGTAATATCCCTCACTTTCATATTGCCCAGTCGCTTCGTTCGGTCGTGGACAAGAAGTTTTTTGATCAAATCTTTCGAAATTGGATCCAAATGCGACGACCATTCGATTTTACCGGAGAGAATTTTCTCATAGATACCAAATGGATTCTTATCAAAGAAAGGTGGATAGCCCGCCAACATTTCATAGATTAGAACACCTGGAACGATAAATATAAAGCATAAGTACGGCAAATTATTATAAATGCACTATGGTGTACTACGGAAATGAAGTAGGAAGAGTGAGATGAGAAGCAAAATTTCATACTAACCTAAGGCCCACCAATCGACAGCTTTGTTGTGACCTTTTGACTGGATGATTTCTGGAGCAAGGTATTCAGGAGTACCACATAACGTCCATGTCCTGCAATTTGGATTGATGGATCAGTGCAATGGTTGGGAAGTTTCAGTAGGTAAGTATGGTCAATCTGTAGCTCTAGAGTGGCCTGTGCTGATCTGTGAAACTAACCTTCGACTGTTATACCTACAGCATCGGATTTTGATGGCCTAACAGGAGCCACAATGAAACATGTCCAGTAAAATTGGGTAGTTTTTCGACTTAAATACTGTAGACTATTTTCACCAGAGTAGAATTTGATTACACCGAGAGGTATTCAAAGTAAACTAGTAGGTAATTCATAGATAATTTTTCTTCAACAACTTCGCGTTTGAACTAGAATAGTGATACGGAAAACAAAGAGCTCGGGATTATTTCTCCCTCAATGCTAAAGGTAAATAAATATTCATAAATATATCGCTTGGGCAAGTGATGGGAGTCTTCACGTTCAGCGAAGGTAATGCGATATGGAGCATGACGCTCATTATTTGTGGTCAGCGGTTGGTTTTGCAGCCAGTCCGCTCGATTCCAGAAGGTAATCTCAGCACTCTCAATATTTTGTTTCATTGCATGAAATCCAATCTACAATTAGAGCACATCAGACAGCTCACATAGCAATATAAAAAATAAACAGCCGTAAAAGCACAAACCTGTCGCTTAATTTTTTTGCAAATCCAAAATCTGTCATTTTGAGATGGCCGTCGCGGTCGAGCAACAAATTTTCTGGCTTTAGGTCTCGATAAACGACTAACTGCGAGTGGAGATATTCGAGTGCAAGTACGATTTCAGTCGTGTAGAACATTGCTGAAAATAATGGAATATCACTTGAAATTCTATTGCGTACATTTACGTAAGCGTTGAAGTAAAAACAGCCGCTACACGATTTTAAATCGGTGCTTAAAAATGTTCACGCTTTTGGGTGGGCACGGGGCAAAAATTTAGTTTTGATCGCTCTTGTTGGCCGGCAACAAAGCGACGCGGTTTATAAAAATAGAAACGTTGGGCGGACTCCTCCCCAAATGTCTCAGCAAGCAAAGCAATGAACTGTCGACTTCTCCGGACATTCATAAGGTAGAGTACAAAAATGTCACATCAAAAGTACAGTACATTAATGCTGGAGTTTAGGGCCCATACGAACATTGAAGGATCACTATATTTACGAAATATTTACGAGCACTGACCCTGAAAAACTTGAAACGCTCATGTGAAATAGAAAAACGAGAAAACTAACAGATCGCCAGCAAAAGGAAATCGATAAAATAAAAAAGCTGCTAAAACAAACGAAAAATAGAAAGTATCATTCGAAGAAAAGCCTCCCCAGAAAACCAAATTTTCGTTCATGACGAACATTACAAAAATAAGGGGGATTTCACAATTTCCAAATTAAAAGCTAAATTTTTCCATCAAACAGATCAACAGCTTTCAACTCTGCCTGCAATCTGCTCACGCTGCGACGATGAGGCCGTCGGTACAAAACGACACTCGATTTCCCCATGGCTCTTTTCAGGGTCAGAAATTACAAACTGATCAAATCGGTGTTTCCCAAAGCCAAATAAGAATAAGAATTTACAGACTTCGCTTGGTTTTTCATGGAGACATCATAACATTTGAGATCAATCATTGAAGTAAAAATGTTTCCATAAAAACGAAAGCCTCCTCAGCGAGACCGGTAGAATTTTAGTTGCGGAACTCCTCTCGGATTCGGCACAGATAGAATTCATTATAATATTCGTTTCGACGCTCATGTAAGAAAATGCACGGTAGCGCTTGCACAAGTGGAGCGCGGTGATAGGTCAACTGTACAGGAAAGGTACACCATATTTTCCTTTGCTAAGCCAAGCGTAAGAAACTCGAAGCCAACATCACTTCCAGTAGAAATTTTAGTGACTTTTTGTTTTGGTAATATGGCAGTAAGAATTTCAAGTTGTAGTTTCAAGTGGTAGTTTCAAGTGGTAGTTGAGGGAGCTTATTGGCAAAAAGTTGATAAATTGTTATTAATAATTATACTATTATTGGGATGATGAAATGGAGACAAACCAGGCAATTTCTTTCCATGGCCTTTTTTTAATTAGCTCGGATCTTTCACACATTCGAGTTCCTCAAGGGCTACGTTGGTCCATAGAGAAAGAGCGAAAGATCTAGGTTGATTAAAAAGAAGATCAAGGTTTGTCATCGCACTGTTTGTCTCCCTCTCATCCCAACAAACCAAACCATAAAACCAACAACCAAATGAATAATAAAACTGGTTGAGGAAATGGCGACGCAACAAGAGCAGCAAACTGCTTTTGCAGTATGACTTTCATCATATACGAGCAATAGAAACCCGTACTTACTGGCAATAGAAGCCAAAAAATCAACTTGGAAACTTTGTAAAGGAAAAAAAACATTGAGCGGTAATATCTCGGAAGTACTGTATGTTATTCAAAATTCACATTCACTGGGAACACATTTACTGAAAATGTTATTGAATTACATTCATTTTTCGATTTTTGTCACTTTTAGGCCACTGACACGTGCTCAGAAAGCGTTTTTTTTTTTTTTTCAAGCGCTGCTGTTATTGTGTTATGACCAAATACAGCCTGTGCCGCATATTGCCTGTCTCTACGGCCGTTTGAAAACCTATAAAATAAAATGTCCTATCTGAAAATAACCCCATAGGTACTCACGGCGCACGGAAATAATTTCACAACATTCATAAGCCTATGAGTATGGGAAAATATTTACTTTTTCGCCGGTTCTGTCATTATTGTTGAACTCAGATTTCAGGTTTCACCTCTGATCCGAGCAGAAAAAAGTAGTTGTGAAAAAAGTAAGTAAACGGTATTTTATTCATTTTTAGTTATACTTCTGAAAAGTATTTTTATTGTTTTTGTAATGCCCGTTAACTTCTCGACTAGCTCATGAAAAATAGGCACTTGAAGAACCGTTGCAACAGCCTCGAGGAAACCTGCTCCAGCACTACGGTCTTTAAACTTGTACATCTGGAGCCTCGAATCGGTTTATACGTATACGAAAACAGTGAGATAGGATTTATCCAGAACAGGTGGTCGACTCGGATGTTCGGCTCCCTGTCACATTTTTTGGCACCTCGTCAGCCAGCTTGGCAACGCCTGTCGCTGACCGACCCGTTTGGCATTACTTCCAACGGAAAAACACGTAGGAAAGAAAGAACCACCATCTACTTACCTACGAGTTGTTTCGATAAGATCGAAGAACTCAACGTCTCAAGGTTTATTGCGGAATATCATCATTGAAGAGGATCTAAATGCGTATATTTTTGTCAAAGATGTCTGAATCTAATAGATCATCAAGCTTCGTATTGAAAGGCGATCTCGCCGAAAACTGTCTATTGCTTTAAATGTACACACTACATGACATCCATTAGTGATATTTTATTCCCACATTTATTTTAATCCTCATATTCCTGATAAAATGTTAGGTATACCTGTCGTATACTTTAACCGTTAAATTCACCCAAGAAAAAAAAATTCCACCCCCTCAAAGTTTGATGTTTAACATTTCAAGTGGATTTGGTATCAATTTCTCTATATTTTTGGACGCTGAATCGAATGAGACCATCGAATTAGGAAGACATATTCACAGTAGGTTCTATGTTCAGAAACATTTTCCGAAAAAGTGACAAAAATCGTCACTTCTCCGTGAAAAATGAATGAAACTCAATGAAATGTACGCAAAAATGTTCTCCGAGTGAATGTGCAACAACAGTTTTTATTGGATTTTGGATTACACACTGTCCATTCCAGATATTATAACCGTTCAAAAAGTTTTTTTTGTTTCGATTTTTACAGGCTGTAAGAGTGATTATTTTTTAACGTTTGAGTTCTCAAATGGTTTGTATGGCGAGCAGATGATGCTTGATTTTTTGTCTATTGGCTCACACACCGCACTTCCTCGCTATGACCTTTTTTCACTACCAGTGACCACTTTTCACCAAGAGTTTCTTAATTTACTGAATTGTTATATATTATGTACCTGTTACCGACTCAAACACGGAAATTAAGTTCAGTTTCTAGGCATTCAAGACATTCAGTAGAAAAAGAAAATTTCGATTTTATTTTTCACACACTATTTAAATTTGTGAAACTCACCAGTTGATGAGGTAAATCTGCCGGAGTTTCTTAAATAAGAAAATAATTCACCACCGCTCACATAATCGAAAACCATATAGAGGTAGTTGGAATCGTGAAAATGGTACCATCTGTAATGAAGAGTCGTAATTTTTAAAAGATGATAATAGTCTTCGGTTGAAAATAACTAAATGCAAGAACTTAGCAACTCCTCTCTATGAATTCCAAAGTAAAAAAATAAAATAAAAAAAATATTAAAAACGCTGCAAATGATTGTACAGAGGTTTCTTATTCCTTCGCTTCAAATAAAATTTCAGAAGACTATCCATTTCAGATAGTCATTATTCAGAACATGTGTGAACATTTCAACCGAAAAACAGATTGGTAACTATCGGGGAAAATTCCGTAGCAACTATTGTAATTTTAATCTATTTTATTTTTCTTAATTTCTAAATTAAAAACTAAATTTTTTGCCCTACCGTACAGCTGGAGAGAGTGTTTGACGACCATTCCAATGAGTATAGAACGATTTTTGTAGCTCTAAGAACTCTCGAGTTATACCCTCATGTCAAATTCCTGAAAATCTCCCAGATTCGGCACAAAAGCTGTGATAGCTCGGGAACCAATGGAGCTATCGACCCCGCGATGGTCTCATTCGATTCAGCGTCCAAAAATCTGTATAATTTGATATTACGTACACCTTTTTCCGAAAAACCTTGGAAAATATGAATTTTCTCCCCCTCAAAACCCCCCAAAAATACCCTTAGAATTGAGCTAGCAAGTTGGTTCAAGAATTGGGCCGTCGTAGGACCGAGATTGATTTTTGGTGAAAATTTCAAAAATTTAACTATTATAGTTTGGCCGGAAAAGTGTTGACGGCGTACGGCGTACGGCGTACGGCGTACGGCGTACGGCGTACGGCGGACAGACAGAATTTTTTTTATTGGATATTCGGATTCTACATGCCTTGAAACGTAAAACATCAAATTTTGAGGGGGGGTTATAAAAATTTTTTTCTTGGGCGATTACAATGGTTTATTATTGAATAATAAACCAAAATATGAATCCAAAGTAAAAAAATAAAAAAAAAAATATAAAAAAATATGATTTCTTCATAAAATACACGAAAGACTCATTTCTATATTGGGCCTCTGAAAATGAGCTGTTTCACTTAGTTGTGTGGAATAACTCCGACTTCGTTTATACTAGGAAACGCGTTAATATTAATAAAATCATCCATAACAAATTTATAAGTAAATTTATATTAATGATGGTAATAAAAAATTGCAGGTGTACTCACAAATTGACTATGAAAGGGTGCTTGATGTCTGAGAGTATTTCTTTCTCGTTTTTGACATGCTCAACTTGTTTGAGCCGGACAACGTCTGAAATGGCCAAGATTTTCACCGCCAGGTATGACTGCGTGTCCTTCTCTTGAGCGAGGCACACTCTTCCGAATGTTCCCGTTCCTGAAAAATCATTAATGAAGCCGAATAAATTATCAAAACCACCGATATCCACAGGAAGTAGAAAAAATATATATCGATCAATAACTCGATGTCAACTTCATTATTTAGAAAAAGATCTTATCCGATGCATTGCTATCCTCGTCCCCGTAAAGTTAAACTTGTCTTGTTTTCCTATTTTGCCACCAGAGACGAGGGGCACTTCTGCTTGGAAAACGTAATATAAACGTGCAAGATCGCCAAGCTTTTTGCTATTCTTAGGGATTTGGCAGCTGAAGAACATTCAACGCGCATAGCGAACGCCCAATCGCTTGGTTGGCCTTTTAATTTATAAGAAACTATCAACCGTTGTTTTATATCGAACTCGTTGGCACTTGATATTTACAACTTGTCACAACTGTGCTTAAGTAACGATGTCAACGTAACCAGACTCAATAACAGCGAGCAGCCGCAAGAGACATGTGAAAACAAGTGAGAGATGGCGTTTCTAAAAATATCGAAATTTAATCAAACGAAGGTAGGCAGTGAATCCGGAAAATAATTTCGTCCCGATTACCCCATTTAACCTATCCCATGAAATGATAGGTTTACTTTGTTTCGGGATGATAAACTACGGTCTTTATTCTTGTCATCTTCTGTAAGCCTAAAAAAAAATTCTAGGCTTTGTCACGATTACACGTTCCCCTCGGCCCATGAATTGGCCATGTTCGGAAAATATCGCCAGACTTCAATAGAAGGAGGTTCCTCAAGTTGAATAGCATTTTTTAAAAAAATATGTGTCGCCAATAGCGGACGCGTTTTTTGTAACTTTCATCCGGATCTGCTTGAGAGAACAATATTTTTGTAGTGGGAGCGGGTTCCGGCCGGCTTGCTCAAGAAGACCCAGTCGCCGTTGATTCAGTGGCCTTCCCCTCGTTTTCTGAAATGTTCGCTTCGCAGGGGTCCCTCAAACAAAACATCATTGTCTTCACCTTCACTTACTTCCACTCGCGCTGCCGTGGAAATCGTTTCGCGGTTTGCGGTTGTAGACAAAGGTCGATGAATCGGTCTAGACATTTGGAAATGCAAAGAAGTGCCTTGATGGACGCATCGACCGAATGAATTACTAGAGGCAGAAAATGAAAACCCTTTACGTAATCTTGAAAACTGCGCTAATATATTGAAATCTGGCGCGGATTTAATGGCCTCAAAATCTAAAAAAAGACAAGATCCCCACGGGGTCGACTATTCTACCAATAATTTCAATATATCTTTCCTAAAACAATCTCTTTTACACTCGGGGAACCCTAACGTTTTTCGAGGTTATGATTTTTTCTTTACTTGGGCGCTCAAAAATATTAATTTTTTGATGGCCGGTAAAAATCAAAATTGAACATTATTTCTCACGGATTTGATTTGAATTTAATTAATTGATGAACTTTATATTGAATTTTGCGGCCTGTAAAAATTGAACTAGTAACAAAAAAAAATCCGCATAAGGCTGAAGTTCTGTGTGTGATCCACACAGTACAAGACAGGTTTTGTGAAAAGATGTCATTATTATTGCAAGGATACGTAAAAATACAAAAGCAATCAATTAAAATATTCGAAATTTCATTCAGCTTAATTTATTTCTCAGAGAGATAGGACGGTTTAGTCACTTTTTGACCACAGACACTAATTCAGAAAAAATATTACATTTCTATACATTTCTTCCAAATTCACCTGCGTTCCGAATTAGACTTTTCGGAAGATCAGAATACTTCCATTTACTGGGTACCTATATATGGAAATAGAAAAGTCAACGGTCAACGGTCCTTGACTACAGATTGGTGGTGTCCGGGGCTCGAGTTCCAAGCGACACCCACTCGGAGCTAGGTTCTTCGTCGCCCACTCGTGGCCTGAGGAGTCCTTGGACCTTGGACATTCAAGACGCTCCTACGGCCGGAGGACATCCGCCCGGTCACAGCTGTTCGAACGAAAGAATCTCAATCCTAGTCGTAACGAGTAACCGGTAGGAAGAGTAATGACTATTTACGGCAGGTTGTAATAACGGTTTCAATTCGCAATGAAGCGTTGATTGCCTTTGCTACGGGCTAGGAAAATTTTCAGCCATAGCTGTACGCCATAAAGAATATTTCATAACATTGCCTATCGGAAATATTGACGCTTTTGGGCTGTAAAAATCATAACAAACAACGTGGAAGCATATTTTAATCCTCGGAAGAACTTGTCACACAGTATCCAAAATTCAATCACGTCGTCTATTAGGAAAAGCGGAAGATATGTGATCCTACCGATAGAAATCAATCTAAATTCACCCGCCTAGGAAATATTTCACGACCTTCTACTTTCTAATACGTTCTAATATAATATATTCTATATATATAATATGTAATATAATAATATAATAATATAATATATAATAATATAATATATGTAATAATAATAATATGTAATATAATATAATATATAAACGTTCTAATATAATATATTGACTTAGGAGTGGGATTGAGTGACTGGTATGATTTCTAAATACCAAATTAAGTGGAGAGCATGGATGAACTGTATGTGACTGTAGCAATAAAAATCAATCGTCATTCACTCACCATTAAAAAAAAAAAGAAAAAAAAAATAATAGAGACCTTAAGCGTCAAATATATTGATTTTTGCGGCCTGTGAAAATCGAAATTGGGAAAACGCGCAAAATAGTACGATTTGGGAGCATAGTACGATACAAAACAAGTTTCCGGGATTGGGTCATTTTTATAGCAAATATACCCAAAAATACAAATTGTTAATCTGTTCTTATTAATTAAGATCTTTACGAAAGAATTTCTATTTTTCTAAACCGACAACTTATAGTTGGAATGATGGTTGAACTGCATCACGACGATAGTCCTCAAGTTGGGTGAAATTGTAGGCGTCATTCTATAATTTTAACCACCAGCTCATTTTTCATTGCTTTCACCACCAATTCATGAGGACTTGTTGATCAAATCGAAATTTAGGCTATAGATATAAAGTGATTTCATTCAATACCATTTCAGTAAAGTGAACAGTTAGAGGAGAAGAGAAAAATTATGAAACCTGTCATCTGCACATTCTGACCGCATGAATTCACACATAGCTTCCCATCCCAGATGTAACAACGGACAATGTGAAAAAGTAAAAGTTCTTCGCTGATGAAGGTGAGGTCACGGTGTGGTTGTTGAGAGCGTAGCCTAGCCCGAGAGGGAGTGGGGACTAAGTTTCTGCCACTTCAATCGGTATAACGAACTAAGGTCTAGCAAACGTGATAGTCTTCCTTGTAGATTAAAGAGTTTTAAGGGGGAGAAAATTCTTATTTTCCAACGTTTTTCGGAAAAAGGTGTATTTGGTATCAGTTTCAATAGATTTTTGGTCGCTGAATCGAATTAGACTGTAGCGAGGTCAATAGCTATAATGTTTCTCGAGTTATCGCAGCTTTCGCGTAGAATTTTCGAGATTTTCATGAGTCATGAGGATGTAGCTAGAGAGTTTTCGAAACTATAAAAATCGTTCTATACTCGATGGAATATTCATCAAACACTCTCTTCAGGTGCACTGTTGGGCGAATAATTTAGCTCTTAATTTGCTATCACAACTGGACGGTCTTCTTAAATCATTATTGAAGCAAAGGAATAATAAACCGTTGTACAATAATTATTAGTAGCTTTTTTCAAACGTTCACGTAAAAAAAGGAGAAAAAAACGGCCCCTAGAACGAACAACTCATGCTGCTTAGTTAGTTCTTTGCGTTACCCAGAAGAAGCAAGACGATGAATGAACAAATTTGAGGTGAGGAATACAACGCATTAATGACGATTGTCTTCTTGCCGTAGACGGTTGAGTAAAACACTAAACGATTTTCATCCCAAAATTGAAAAAAATACACCAAGATAGTGGCAGATGTTTGCAAGTGCACTTGAAGTCCGATGAACTAGTGGGAGGAATTAGCGATGAACAGAGGGTAAGTGGCCTCGTGCTGAACCTACGCCTAGTTTTGTCCTTCGCTCATTTCAGAGATGGCGAGAAGAAAAAACAAACAGGTATAATATGGAATACCGACAGCTTGATCGCCAGACGGATCGATGGAATGGTTAACCGTTGGTTGACAGCGGACATGTGGCCCACGCCAAGAGTGCAGACACCCTATCGCCCACGTGTTGAGGATATAAGAATTGAAATGCGGCTAAAGAGGACGGATTTGTTTTTCTATTTGAGTCGCTACTTGATTCGACCAAGCTAACGGACGTTGCTTTGCATAAAGTCCACTTATAGTCTGAAGATACCTATTGTTTGTGATAAGAGTATTTTTTCCCGTCTAGGTCAGTAAAAACAACAACCTGAACTTTTCAAGACAATTTTCCGTAGATAGCATTTTGAATTTTGCTAGATCAAAGGTTGAAAACATTTTTTTTTAAATATTGAATCAACTTCAACAATATATGCATGAATAAAATGACACGTAGAGAAGGAAAACTTCTCCGAACTTCACGCTTCCTATAATTATACTAATACGTGTGAGACGTTCTCAATATATTTCAGTACTCGTAACCCCCTCCTAATTAAAGTTCTTTCAACCATTTCCCAAATGAATGAACAATTTTCCTGATAACCTCTCAATCACCTCCAGAATTTTTGGAGTTGGCGTTTCTCTTATAACCCGTCGTCTTGGAAAAGCTAATAGAATCTGAATTTTTGCAAGAACAGAATTCTTACGCATTTTTCCATGTTACTTGAACTAAGCAGGCAAGCATTTCAGACAGCCAATTTTTAACAAGTTAAATTTGACAATGACTATTCATGCGTTTGTAAAAATCTATAAGTCTATTAATATTTACGTCTATTTTCATAGTAGATCGTTACAATTATTTTGCTAAAGATGTTAAGGGACGGAAATACAATGGGTAAAGAAGTAAATTGTGGAATCCCATTTTATATGAATAGAAGACAAAGAGAAAGAGACAAATTAGAAGATACTCACAAAAAAGTTCATATATGTAACTAAGAAGGTGTAAGCGAAAGATAAACGCCATCTGCTTGTCATGAAGACATTTTCAAGACTTAGTTCTGTCAGAAATGCTGACTCCTTTGCTTGTAAAAAAATACAACAAACAAGACGGGAGAATATTGTAATCCACCTAAGTAATGCGTGATAGGTATCCAAAATTCAATCACGTCGTCTTATTTTGCATTGAGAGAACATTCTTTGCAAATTATGTATCGAATTTAAATTATTTTTTTCGAGAGATATGACGCTAATTGTCACTTTTCGACCATAAATATAGAGGCAACAGCAAGTGGTGTGCCAAGATTTCACAGAACCATGTTTGAGTCGTAAGAGAGGTATAAACACATAGAATCAAGAAACATACCAAGGCCGCAACGTTACTAAACGACAACTTTTATGGTAAAATTCGCCAGGGGACCCACCATCTCAAAGGCAAATGACCCCCTTAAACATTCTTACTTTTCTATCGAGCGCTGACGGAATCGCCCAGGTATCGAAATTAACTGAATGAGTTCTTTTCCGCATACGTTTAAATATACAAGGTTTGATTCCATGAACAAACGAACCGGTTTGCGTTCAAGGCCCTCACTTCCAAACGATTGAAACGGTAATTGTACTGGCGATATATTCGATCAGATGTGTAGTACCTATCATACAGTATTTTGAAAGATCAAAATATTCTTCCGTGTTGTTTGTTATGTGATTTCTACAAGCCATAAAAGTTAATAATTTTAATAGGACTAAGTAGTAAAATGTTCTTTTTGGGAAGCAGATGGCGTTTGATTTTCATCTTTGGCTCACATACCGTACTCCCACGTAATTAGCTTTTTTCGTGGGTATATTCTACTGGCTGCAATAATCAATGTATTTGGATGCTAGAGGTTTTAAATGTTAGCAATAACGAGTGGATGATTCTATTCCCCCTTCAGAGTTGGTTATACATTTTGGATGTCATTTCCAATAAAGTGATCCCATATTACAAAAAGGCGAGTATTGTTAGGCTCACACGCGCTTCCGAGATTTTCTATTTTTGAGTTTTCTGGCTAGTTTTTCAATAGCAGTTATAATGAACTAACGTGGCGGCCTTGGTATGAGTTTTTTCATTTTATAATAAGTTACGCCGTTCTGCCGACTCAATCATACAAGTACTGTCTGATCAATGCACTCCACTGGTTTCGTTTTCTTGTTGTTGGACTTGGTGATTTGGTCTGGCTAGGGCTGAAATGGACCTATGATTACACAAAGTTAGGAACTCTTGGGCTCACGAAAGACGGGTCGAAAGTGGGTCGGAGAGGGGCGGAGAAAGCCGTCGACTAGGCGAGTCAACGACTGGGAAGCCAGTGCACGACGAAAAGAGAGACCGAGATAGGCTCGTTATCTCAAATTATGACCTGCCTTGAAGACGAGGAGAATGCATGTAATGTAAAGATAGTTGTCCACATTTGAGCACTATGTTACATACATGCCGCAATAAAAATTGAGGCTTATTCACGCCAACAAAGACATTTTCTTGACGGAGGAGTAATTTAAAAAACGTAGGAGACCTATAAGTAATTTTTAGTTTCACGCTTAAGTAATAAATGAAAGTATTTTGATCGTCTGAAAAGTCGATGTCGGAAGACAATTTCATAGCACTATAGGTACTCAGAGACACTTTCTGAACTAATGTCTGTTGTCAAAAATCGACTAAGTCGTCATATTATATCTAAAAAAAAGATCAAAGAATTAAACTCATAAAATTTTCTGACGATTTATTTCCCATTGTATGTGAATAATTAGCCGCTATTGAAATTCGGATAACGCGCAGTATTCCGAAATATAAAAACTGTTCAAAGTTTTTTCTATTCGGATTTTGACAAGCTACAAGCTACTGTTTCGATTTTTAGAGGCCGCAAAAATCAGAATATTTGATGCTTCAGGTCTTTCAATGGTTGTAATAGTGAGTGAACAAAGCCTGATTTTTATTGCTAGGGTCACACACCGTACATCCGCGATCCGCTTATTTTCGTTCTCAAAAGTGTTCAGTGTCCAAAAGTCAATAGAGAGTTTTACTTTCCATGGTATTTTTCCAAGTTGGTCGAGAGGAGTTTTGGTTACTTAGTACAATTACACGTCTCTAATAGAAACGATTACCATACATGCGTATGATTATACCAAGTAACCAATACTCCCCACGGCCACCGTGGAAAAACACCGGTAAAGCAAAAAACTACCAAATATATTTCAACGCTCGAGGTCTTGAAATATTTTTTCCGCGTCATCGAAATATTGTTCGTATTCGAAGTGTTTACAGGCCGCGAAAATCAACATTATTAGTGAACGCTCAAGGTCATAAAATGATTGTTGAGGCCGGAGAATCATGCTCGGTTTCATATATATTCATCAAGATAAATATAATGAAATAAATACAAAAATTTTATAAAACGCAAATGCAAAATTGGTATACATAAATGGAATATAACATCATTATGATGAATAAAATAACGAAGAACGCTAATCACGTGGAAGTACTGTGTGAGAGACCAGCGATTAAAAAAAAGAAAAAGAAGAGAGAACATTTTTGGAAAATCTTGTATCGAATTTGAATGTATTTTCCGGGAGAAATGACAATATTTGTCACTTTTGACCATAAACATAGAGACGGGCACAGACAGACGGAATAGCACGATATACTGTGTGACCCTAACGTCAAAATTCAATTGCCATTGAATCGCCATTACTTACAAAAATTTGAAGACTTCATCGTAAAATAGACTTTAGCGCCCTGTTGAAATCTAAATAGTCAAAAGCGTCAAACTTGTCAAGACCATTTTTAAGAGAATTATATTGGTTTTTGCAGCCTGAATAAATCGAAATACAAAATATGCACTAGTGAAATAGTGAAAACAGCTCATAGGAAGTACGTTGCTTGAGCCAATAGATAAAAAATCAAGCGTCACCTGCTCGCCAAAATAATTATCTCGAACATTACAAAATCACATTTACCTAGTAAAATTGGAATTAATGCGTAAACATGGAAGTAACAAGCGTTAAGAGATTGGGCTCTATTTTAGTTCAAAGAACTCGCTACATCAAAGGAATTATAAAAAGATCATTCGATAGAGAACAGATTAAATCTTATCCCGAATCGGTAGGATACGGCAAAAGTAAATTTTCAGTCTCAGTTCGCGACTAGGGTATTTTCTCGTTTGTAAAGAACGTATTATTTATAGCTCCTGCCGATGATAATCTGCTCCCTTTGCAGTCTTTCTAATATCACTGGTAATAGGTTTGGACCAGATCCAGACGAGTCGTACAGTTCAAAACACTTGAAAACTCGAGTAGGCGAAACGTCAGGTAAACAAGCGCATTTTCTTTGCAACTATTTTCGGCCTTACGTTAATTATCATTAGAGATCAATAGGCGTGAAAGTAAATAGGAGATAATATTACATCGAGCCAACTTCGCTATCATAATTTTTCAACATGCGGTTCAATTATAGAAACTTTTCGTTCTTCTCTTCAAAACGTTTAGCTTTTCATTCGTTTTTATCAATGTTTATCGCATACTTCGCATTCGGTAACCGGATCGCCCTTGCTTCATATCTTCGGAACAGCTGAATAAAGGCAATTTTATGTTACGTGATTTCCAATTGAGTAATAGCGTGTTCGATTTTTCCCATCTAATCTTATAAATTACTCAAACATATTACACTAACACGCTCACTTTTTCAAGAGGCCAACTTGATTGGAAATCAAACAGACACTAAAACCACCCTGAAAACTAAATTGAAACCAGTGGTGTGCTAAATCACAAAGTATCAGACAGTCGTCAGACAGATTTAAACAAAATTAAAAAATCGAAAAACTCACGTCTATACAACTGATATACCACGTATAACTTTTTCTTGTTCAAGGAGAACCTTCAAAAAATAGAAAATGGATGATCGCTTCTGAAAGGCCAACAACACGTAGATCAGAATTGCTGAACAACTCGCATAAGGCCTTTACTCGAACAATTTTTCCCAGGTAGGTAACAAAGATTGGAAAAACTGACGCTACTCAATGCACCACATGTCACATCATACATGAAAGATTGACACTACCCGTCTAATACACAGGTTAGTTCGAGATTCTTATATTCTCGAAGATCAGCGAGCACTGGGGTCGACTGATCTGATAAATGTGAGGTACAGCACTTGGGCCTTGAGGGAAAATTAAAAGGCCGGTTGATACTATGCTTCATTTCGAAAATTGCTTCGTTTAACCGTTTTGGACGTCATTCTGTTCATATTCTATCATCTGCTTATGAGAGTTGAGCAAAACTTTCTGTTCGAATTTACAGATATAGCGTAGAAAAGTAAATGTAACGAAAATGCGACACAGGTTTTCAATTTTTGAGGTTTTTCGAGCACCATTCCCAAACAAACCGAGGGAAAAATATCGTTCTTAGTACGCTCTTTGCGAAATAGTGTTTTTATTAAGATTTAAATTCAGCATGGAATTGTCACTAAATAGCAAAGTTTTGAAAACAAATAATATAATTATCAGGCACCTTCTGAACTTTTAGTCGGATTGTCTCATTTCGTATTTCGAGTAATTGCAGATAAGTAGTGCTAGGACTATAATTTAAGGGTTAGTCGTTCGTGAGTTGAATTATGGAGTCAGATTCATTTTTTTGTAGATGAAATCGGTAAAATTGTGAATTGAACTTATTTCGTTAAATAAAGCTTATTCAACATCGTAATGGTGAACAATAAAACTGACAGAACCTTTGGTAACCAAAGCCTAAGGTAGAAGGAAAAGTACTCGTCCAGTCAACAAAATAATACAGAATGAATCGCCTGGTTTCCCACTCAAATGATACAAGAGATGCGACAACGAAACCAAGAAAGTCGTATCATTTTTAGCGTCGATCTACAACACGGTTCTTTTTGACAAACTAAAATCAAGAAGGGAAACCCCGGACGAGCGGAAACGTCGCCGTGACGTGGGAGACTTTTTCCGTCAGCTGCCGCATCAATTTCACAAAACTAAAATAGTCACTTGTAAATCATCGGATTCGAGGTCATTCTTCACAAAAAGACGTTTTCCGGTCGTATACTCACATTCAACATGAGGGAGTAATTCAGGTTTTTATAAAGCTGTGTTTGAGACCCCTAACTTCGAATTAAAGCTCGTTTGTCTTCGTTTGTGATCTTAAACTGTTCCGTTGCATGCTCAACGATTGGTTGGACTAAATACTTATTTCTAAAACAAAAAAACAAAAACCAAAAACTCGATTTGAAAGCACAATTTTTTGTGATATTTACCTACCTATTGTGGCAGAAAAAAAAACTGCACGCAGAATAGTTTTTTTTAGAGAACAGATTTGAATTCAGCATCGAATTTTCAATAACTAGGTTTTGAATGCTAACTAGGTTTTGTTGTTCGGAATAAATCCTTATAACTCGGAAATACTGTGCATTGGGTATCGAAAATTCGATCACGTTATTTCGCACTGGGGGAATATTTTCTGAAAATATCGCATCGAATTCGAATGATTTTTCAGGGAAGTACAACTTGTTTAAAGTGTTTCTGAGTATTATAGTGCTATGCAATTTCTTTTCCAAATTAACCTCCGTTCCGAATTCGACTTTTCAAACGATCACGATACTTTCATTTACTTTGCAAACATGGAAGTAAAAAGAGTGAAAGCCAAATTACTTGAAGCTAAATTGACTGAAAAAATTCTGAATTGGTTCATATTTGATGACGTCACCTTTTTTACGGATTTTGCAGTAATTGTTTTCCACTAGTTTCAATAACTACATCTATTAATAGGCAATCGGATTGTAAAGCTCTCGTAATAAGCATTTAGTCAGATATATTTTACGAAGTTGTACCTAATAATTAGATGGAAAAGGAAAAATGTGCAATACTTTAAGGCACTCAGTCCCTCTCCCCATTCACACAACCATCAGTACCTCTCTGCATGGTACCAGCTTAGTAAAATGAAAGTCCGAAAAGCCGAATGGAATTTTTTTTTTAATCCAGGAGTAAGTACACTTACTTCTAGTGCACTTTCTGAACGTATACCAAGTTAGCCGTACCTGTACAGTTCTAAAACTGCTCTAATCCAATATGTGCATGTTTATTCTAGAAAGAAATTTATTTACCGATTGTCTTGAGCACGTGCAGCTGGTCGATTGACGTGATGGGCTCCATATAAATAAAAAATTGAAGGTTCGGGGAGGAATTATCAGCTTGCAAGTATTTCCGAGGTAGCGATCGCGAAGAACAACAGAACGCACGAACGTTAGCAACGGATGCCGCCGCTGCGACGGTGCGGGAAGACTGAGCGCCGCGACGAGGCGACGAGCAATGCCGAGTGGTGAGCAGCGAACATAGTCCAAGAGTCTCGCGGAAGTCCTCTGAAGCGCCTTTCGTAACGCTACCTAGTAGATATATCATGAGCTAACACCGGTGGAAGTTTTCTTTAGTTTTCGTAACATTTATTATTGGTTATTCCTATGAAATTGCGACTATGTTGTCTATCAGGAGTCAAGAACTTATAACCTTTATCCGCATGTTGTACTATTTATCAATTACTCAGAACCTTGATATATTTCTGTTAAAAAATATTGGAGAATGCTCAGCAATATATTTATGTGAACCTTACAAGCCGGGTTTGGTAAAATGGGTCCATTTTTATTTCAAGGACACCCAAAAATGTATAATCAAGCGTCATTCACTCATCACTACAAACATTTAAAAATCTCGAGCTTTCAAAGATATTGATTTTTACAGCCAGCAGAACATAATTATATTTTACCATGTGATGAGCAATTTTGATGGGTGACCTTGAAAAAAGTTTATCACGTGGAAGGCCCCTAAACATTCTTTATACAAACAATATTTGGGTAACGCCGAAGTACGGTATGTGACCCTAACGATAAAAATCAATCTTAATTCACCCGCCAAGAAAACATTACGACTTTAAACAATAAAAATAAATAATCATCATTCACTTGCCATTAAAACCATTCAAAGACCTCAAGCCTCAAATATATTGATTTTTGCCAGATGTCAGATGAATGTCCCTTGGTGTCACACACCGTACTTCCTCGTAATTTGCATTTTCACTTATTTTATTTGAGCGCTTATGTATTCTTGGCACTATTTTTTGCTATGGAAATTACTCACTTCTACAAAACTAGTCGAGCTAGGCCCTCATTAATTATATACACAAAATGAAGTAAACAACAATCAAATCGGGCAACTTTTTTTTAAAAAGCTCGCAAAGTCAAAAGTTGCTAAAAATGATGTTTTCCCGCATTTTTCCTAATTCAACCGTAATTTCTGGATGGATTCAATTTAAAAAAAAATTAATGGGCCAACTTATATAATTGCTTTTTCAAGAGGAAAAAAATCGTTGGAATTTTTCCGCTTCGATTCGGATTCTCGGTCAAAGTTACCGTACCGAATTGAAGAAGAGCTTGTAGCTTTTTTACTTGCAACGGATAAGGGGCAATGTGAAAAAATAACGGGCTTTCCTAAAACGCAGATGATTTCAATCGATAGTAGTTGGAATAATTCTTTAAAAACGAGCTGAAACACGAGTAGTAATGCCAAGGGGACTGTCAAAACAAAACGGTGGAGATGACATGAGTTGCGCGATGTTGCGTATCAATGCGTGGGATTGGATCAGCGTTCTACCCACAGGAAATTACCTGCTCCATAGTAAAAGTCCCATTCTTCTTCATCACTGTTATTTGTTATTCGAAAATCAAGCCCATTCAAGAAGAGGATGCGTAAGAAAATGATATACTTCAATTTTAAGGCGTGCATATCTTCCCTTTGTCAGTGCAATTCCTAATTTGGAAATTCGTTAAATGATCAGTAGCTACTTATTATGTCAGTCTACGAGACATTTTCCCCTCAAAACGGGAAATTATTGAATTGTAGGAACACTGTTGATAATACCTGGCTGAGTGATGTTTCTCTTTTGAAGGCTTCCCTGCTGGGTCTAGATTCCTCATTTTATCATCACAACGACTGCAAGTCAGAGGCTGTTGGTTCGTAACTTGCGGTAATCTGTGACTCATTCGACGACTAGCGAACTATAAAACCTTGTTGGCTTCAGTGTCAAGCTACATTCTTGTTTCAGTCTTGATGCAACGTGTACAACATCTTTAACAGATCAAGGTTCGTGTGAGTGAAATATTTATCAATATGCGTTTCTTGTACCTTGACCGAAATATTTACTACTAGAAGCTATATTATAGGAATATTTTCACTATAAAAACTGAAAAACAAAAAAACGCTGCTAGTGATTTTCTTCTTCTTTTTACTAAATTACTTGCGCTGAGATTGTGCAATCCTATTCATAAGGATAGGAGACGTGTTGTCACGAATCCTACTGATTTAAAATGAGTTATATCGATTTCTGCGTTTGGGCCATCATCAGTAACAACTCAAGTTGTAAGATAATGGCCTAAACACTGAAATCGATATGCGTAACTCGTTTAACTCGGTGGAATTAGTGACAATCTTTTTGTCTCCTATCAGCTGGTCGTTCTGACCATTTTAGAACGTTTCCACCTAACAACAGATTTTCAGTTCGTTAAATTTTCGTTTTTTGATTTTTTAAATCATTTTTTCGTTAGGGTTTTTATTGTTATGTTTTTCTCAATTACGTAAAGTCAATAATAACGACACAGCTTAAGAGTATTTGAAGAGCATTCCAACGCGTATAGAACGATTTTTATAGCTGAACCATCGAGTCTAGTAATTTAAATAAATTAAATATAATCTATAATAAATATATAAAATTTATAATAAATTAAAATAAATAGGGGACTAGATTCAAATGCAGTCACCCCTGCATTTGAATCTAGTCCCCTATTTATTTTAATTTATTAGACTCTAGGTTCAAAAAGCGGACCTGTTTTAGAAAATTCCCAATTCATGACAATCCCAGCCTTGCGGAGCTATTACAGGACCGATAATTTAAAAAAAAAGTTCTTTCTGCAGGTTGAGGGGGAGAATAACGAGACGACCTCTTCTCCATTTTTTCCTTTTTTATTACGCCGAGTACTTTCGCCCGTTCGGGCTTCTTCAGGGCATTATATGACCAATGGTACCTATGGCCAAAAAAAAAGGGCAAAGTACTCGGCGTAATAAAAAAAGGAAAAAATAGAGAAGAGGTCGTCTCGTTATTCTCCCCCTCAACCTGCAGAAAGAAGGAATACGACCACCTGCAGAAGAAAAAAAAGTTTAGATAGAAGATGTTTTCTGAAGAGGCCCAGAGCGGCGAAAGCGCTAGAAATACAGAAATGAAATATGAGATAACGTCGCCATTAATGTCTCTACCTCAACCCCATGTCGAATGCATTGGGTCTGTGCAATCCCTTCTCTCACTCCTTGAAAGAAGACTTTTGGAAAGGACTGATTTGTAAAAAGTGATAGGAACCCAATGATTTTCCTCTGGATTTCAAATAAATTCATAGCGATATAAATGAATAGCTGCAAGGTCAGTCAGCCGAACAATGTCCTTAGACAAAAACATTGAAGAGTTTGAAGGTAAGAAGCAGGCTTACTTAAGGTTGTTTCAGCAAGTGGAGTGTGTATTGGGTTACACAATTTCCTAACAAATCCTCCCGCCTAGGTAGAACTGAATGTCGCCAAAATTTGACTTCCCTGCTTGTCTCAAGTCATGCACCTTGGCCAGAATCAGTACGACTCCATCTGCATTTTATCATTGCATTATTTTTGCATTCATGGACTGTTGATTGCTTTCACAATTTTTTTGTTTGTTTCAGTTGAGCAGTCATAAAATGGCATCAGGAGTTCAGTTCAAGGTGACCCTCACGAAAAACGGTCAACCCGTTGAAATCAGGAGATTCTCCATTGAAAAGGATGTTGTGACCAACTTCATCTATCTTCGCCAAAAGCTGTACACGGTTTTCCCTATACTTCAATCCGCCGGCATGAACGTTACGTGGAAAGGTGAGAATTGTTGTTGGCAAAAGAGAAGTGACATTTCAGTAGTTCCCTTATCCCATTAGGTACTCAGTTAAAACCTTCTTTTTTTAACACGTAAATCACGAATTTTGTCTCTTTATAACCGACTCCTAGAGAAGGAGGTTACTCAAGTTGACTTGCACGGTTTTTCAATTAAATAAAATCATCAGACTGAAGCTAAGAGATTTGTCAATAATAATTTTGACTGGAAAAATGAAACGAAAATAAAAATGGAAATTTGATTGATGAAGGTATTCACACGGGCATGTGTACGAGGAGGCAATCACGTCATTGACAAAATTTGGGAGTCTACGACAATAGTATTGGTATTCTTTAAACTCCCCGATCCATTGCCGCATTTAAAATCAGTGACGACCCTGAGAAGATATTTTATCTTGTTGAATTCTTTCATGAACTTAAGATCGTATATTTTCTTTAGATGCTGAAGGAGATGTCGTCAGCATTGGTTCTGACGAAGAGCTAATTATTGCCCTGACAGAGATGGAAAGTGGGAATTTGAAGAAACTGGATGTCAGCATTGTTACTTCTGGTGGTAAGTTTGATTGATCTCTTTTTACTTGATTTTATATTTGGTGTGAGATTGAAAGGAGAAACTGGAGGTGACTTATTCTTCAATTCCTTATCTCCATTCTGTTGAAATCTTTTGAAGGGGCAAAAGATCTCAGTAGAATGGAAATAAACAGTTGGAGGATAGTTGCCTCTTGTATTTCCCCTGAAACTCACGCCAAATGACCCATCAGTACAATTGAGCTTACACATAACACAAAGACGACTGACAGCACAATTAAGTTGACATGTTTACAGGTAGCATTATTTCCTGTTCATGCTCAAGTGGTGTTGATTGATGCTCTTCAAGATTCTCAATGTTCCTCTCCTTTTTCTTCCGTATCCTGTTAATTATAGAGTTGACTTCAATTTTCAGGAGAAGCTCCTTCGAGCATGGGGCGATCTAACCAGGAAGATGTTGTCCATCCTGGTGTTACTTGCGATGGCTGTAACGCTCCGGTCTCTGGCTACCGCTACAAGTGCATGAATTGTGTCGACTACGATCTGTGCTCAAGCTGTGAGCATAAAGGCGTTCATTCTGATCACGTCTTTATACGCTACCCTGGCCCAGTATCTCATGTGAGTTTTTTATTGCTCTCAAGGCACTCATTTCTTTAACAGTATCCGATATGCTCACATTTTAGCATTGATGTGCAATTAGTGTCTCCATCATAAGCAGTTCTTATAAGATGTAAATCGGAATTTCTCTCTGAGAATCCCCTGCAACTCTTGGAAACATGAGAGAACACTTTTCATTTTGAGAAAATCAAATTTCAAAATTGGCATTTTATGTTTTTTATTCTTTAGGATCATCATTTCATGAAGAGGTTGTATAAGCTGCATAAGAGGCACCTTTCAGCTGCTCCTGAGTTTGCAACTTTCAGCAGCTGCCCTCCGCGTAGGGGCTGCCCGGCCACTTCCGAAAACGTTTCTGATCTGATTGCTGACTTTATCACTACTCTCAGCTCCCATGTGGAAGTGATAACGCCCGAGATCATCCAGCAAGTTAGTAAGTACCAGTGTGGCATGGGAGTCACTTTTAAGTGAGACGCCCTCCTTCATTCTTGTTCAGTCATAAGTTTCTGGTTAAAAAAGTTCCAGTTTTGAATACAGAGCAAATATTGTCATCCATTCCTAATGGACTTCCCTGAAGATGCCGAAAGGGGGGAAAGATCTTTGCCAAATAAAAATGGTCGATTTTTATCGACCAATCATCATTTCCTGTGAAAATTTGCAAAAACATTTTAACCCATGTGGTCATTTTATTCTTTGTGGCAATATTTGTGTTTGGTTAATCATTATTTTCTGTATCATTTCAGTCACTAATCTGTCTAATCTGAACTTATCTGGAAAGAACTCTGAAGAGGCGATGCAAGATGCAAACGAAAGTCCAGCTGCTGGTGATGCTGGTTGGAGTCGCCGTTGTGATGGAGGAAGACGTAAATGTGAGTTGTTTTATTTTTGGCCAAGTATTATGAAAACTTTCTTGGTCGACCAATTCTGTTCGCGTGTGTGCATTTACTATTGTATTTAGCCAGAATATGTTTTGGCTGTACAATCCCGCTTCTTTCGAGTTGGAGCCAGCTTATTGTCACAGTCCGCTTTAACAGCTTCAAGGGGTTGAAGGCATGGCAGATGGCGATTGTTACTTTTTTCCTCTATAATGGGGAATTTGCATAGAACTTTTTTATTCTGTATTTCCCAAGCATATGCCTAATGGGGATAATGTAACGTTGACTCCAAAGCCTGATATAGAATTAGTGAGAATTTCCAATGCTAGTGAAGATCCGAAGTTTGAAAAATGGCTCCAACGGTGGGAGCTAACACAACACTTGTTCTCAGTCCTGGGATTCTGTGGACGATGGAATGATTTAAATAAATCGAGATTCATTCATTCATTGGTAGTGTTAGTGATGATAAACAGGTACAAAAATAGAAGTGCAACCTCCATTTACAATCATTTTTGGACCTTGAACGTTCAAATGATTAAATTGATTTGTGCGGGCTATAAACATTCTAAATACAAATGGTATTTGATAACGCGGAAGTACGCTCTGTGGCCCTTGCAATAAAAATCAGTTGTTATTCACTCGCCATTACAAATATTCAAAGGCCTCAAGCTATTGAGTGATTGTTGATTTTTGCAGCCAGTAAAAATCGAAATAGTTATCATTCAATCGTCCTCTCAAATATTTCAAGACTGTGATCATCGTTATATATTCATCTGTAAATTTTGTAAAAATAAAATTTGTAATAAAATCCATAGGGTAAATTAATGTAGGGTAATCCGTTCGCCATAACGAACATTTTGAGAGAATTTCCGTGGCCATTTTCCCCAACAGGAAACAAAATTTCAGTGCTGCTCGTTGCTCCCGGCTGTCGGCCATTACACGTTTTGTTCTCTTCTTCGTGTACTAACGAGAGGGTCTTTTTATGTCTTTCTTGATTTTATTATTGGTTATACATGACTCGAGCATCTAGGTACTGTGTGATTTGTACGCATCAGTGGTTTTTATGGTTGTGAGAATGATAATGTTTGCTAGGTGGAGATGGCGTGAATGCTGGTAGGCACCCGGATGAGACACCTTTGAAGAGGAAGGACAAACGCAAGAAATTTGCTGAAAAAGCATCAGCCAGTGCTTCAGCATCAGCGTCAGCGTCTGCGTCTGTTTCTCCTGCGCATTTAAATCTCTACGGACTGGTCAGCCATTTAGCCAAGGCCGCACCACAGCTCGTTGCCCAATTGGCGAGCTTCCCCAGTGAGTTCCTGTAATTCTTATGAAATTAAGGACTCCCTTTTCACTTTACCCTGTACGCATAGGTTGAAGAAATTAAATTTTTTGAAATTGAAATTTTGATGAAATTATAATGGATGGCATCTGAGTATCCAAAAATGAAGAATTTCCGCAAAACGCAAGGGATGTCTGTTTTTCTGTTATAGGCAGTCTTTTTCACGGTCAGATGTACGATCCTGTGATGTTGAATTTCGTAGGAACGTGAAGATAAATCAGAGAAATAGCAAAAGTTCCAGTCGTGCAGCATGACTTAACGGCCGAATTTTTGAAAATTAATATAGAGGGAATTATCTGAAGAATATTGTAAAAAATAGAGCTCAAGTATATTATCCTTATTACATAGGTACCTATGCATTTTCCCGAAACTCAAGCGTCTCCACAAAAATCTGTCCTCGTATTACGTTCGTCCCTAGCAACCATTGCTGAGGAAGACTGCCAGTTAAATGAAAGAAAGTTGAGTAATTCGTAGACGAACCATCATAATTATATTTTAATATGTCTACATCTGTGATCGTTCGAAAAGTCAAACTTGGAATGGGGGTCAAAACATTTTCAATACTATTCTCAGAAACACTTCCTGAAATAGTGCATATTAGGTAGGATGGTAGGTAGACGTTGTCTGGTGAGATGGGGCTTGTGTCTTCTGCACTTGAAATCTGTTTAGTGGTTCTTCTTAATTCATGCTTCTCTCCTCGATTTCACTTGCAATACTTAAACTGTGCACGGATGTATAAAGATGATCACATCCGGAACAACTAATCGATACTAATTCCACATTCTCTGTATTTGGATAATGGAAGTGCTTGGTGAAACAGTTAGGTGATCCCGTAAATTAATCAGTTGTCTATCATTGAAATGCCATGTTGACAGTGAACCATCATGCTAGCATGTTTGTGGTTGAGGAACATTTTCATTCAACTTGAACCAGTAATAGCTTTTAATAATAACCAAACCCTATCATGCACACGGTCACTAGCTTCAATCATGTACTCCAAAAATAGTCACTATTCTCTTAGAAACTTGAAAACGATGGAATGTGAGGACTGCTCTTGATTAGTATATCAGATACTTGAACTTTCGAAAAAATTATTCCCTTTTCCTATTTCTGTTTGTATTTTTGTAATACGCTGACCTAAAAAAGTGTCAGTGCCAAAATGGTAGTGTTTTCTGTTCATTGCTTGTTTAAAGTTCATGTAAAAAACGGTTCCTAGAGCTAGCAACTCATGATGCTAACCATATAAGTAACTTAACGTTTAGTTCTTTGCGTATATCCAGAAAGATCGAGTTCAAAGGAATCTCGTAAAGCAATGAATGGAAAAATTTGAGGTGAGGAATGTTGCTTTTTTAAGATCAAACTCGTGTCAAACCATTCTGTAACTGAAACTTGGCTGTTGGCCTTGATATGAACAAGGTGACCCTACGTTCTAACTACACAAATATTTCGATTTTGCCTAAATTATGATTGCTTTGTTCGCGTACGCCGTTGAAGGCTGATAATGAACCACTGTACAGTGATATATTGTTCCTTTGCTTCAATTATGATTAATAAACACTATTCAGTATAGTTACCATACATTTAAGATTGTTTCCACCTAAGAACAGATTGGTTAACTAAATGGGAAAACTGTAGCTTCTAAGGTTATTTTGATGATTTTTCTTTTTCTTATTATTTAATTGAAAGTCAAATTAATTGCACAATGATACAGCCGATGTGAGTGTCTGAGGAGCATTCCAGCGAGTGTAGAATGATTATCATAGCTCCGATAGAGTACCAAGTTTGAGCATACGCGAAGAACTAATCATAAAGAGACAAATTTGGTTAGCATCATTAGTTGCTTGCTCTACTAACCATTTTTTCATAAATATTTGAAGAAAACGTAAAGAACAAAAACTCTCCAACAGTTTATCATGTGTTACAGTTAGCCCATCTGCTAACGGTGCTGGTCGTACTGCTCCAAGTTCGTCTACGGCTGGACAACCAACTCCATCAACTTCTGCTAACACTAACCAACCAAGTGATGTCAGTACAGCTGAAACGCAAATGAATGTGGACGAAGAAGGGACGCCTGGGACTCAAGAGACTGCTGCAGAGCAGACATCTGCTCCGCCTGCGGAATCTGCTTCTGGATCGAATGGTGAAGCTAAAACGGAGAAGCAACCCTTAGATTCTCAACGTAAGATTTTTTCAAATGTCGTTTTTTGTAGTTTACTCTGTTGAAGAACGCAGCGTGAACAAGACATTAACAATGTCTTCAAAATACCACAAGTAGCAGTCCTTGAAGTGCATAATTGATCATTTAGTTGACGTGAATTTGCAATGGGTTTGTTATTATTTCTTGTTCAGCGTCAGTATTGTTGTTTTTTCCATAAGTTTTTATTGAGTTGGATGAAGTGAGTACTGAAGAAATCGTATCTAATCAGCGGTTGCACACAATTTTTCCTCTCAGCGTTCATTTTAATTAGGACCAGCTCAACAATTCTGAAGCAGAGCGTTCTCGGACTGCTGCGGTCCAGCATTATGGTTCTATCACTCACACGGCTTTTTGATGCTAGAACGTGGCGGGGCGCTAGAAGTGGCAGGGCACTCAAGTTGTACAAAATTACAAAAATAGTAGTGCGTTCCAGTGTTCTCTTAATAATTGTAGCTGCGTCTTTGGTAGTTTTTGATTGAAATGGGAGAAGAACAGGCCTGAACTTCTCATTGAAAAAGTGACCATGACGCCTTTGTGACATCATCCGCCTGGTGGGATGATACTTCATGACGTAGCCTATGCGTCATCCAAAATGCGCGTGTTAATTTTGCTCTTAAAATTCAGAGGAAACAAAGTTTGAATGTGAAAAAACTTTTTTTCAGCTAAATCATGTTTTTTTTTTCTTGAGGCACTCTTTTAGTGAGTTTTGAGAATTATGAAGACGATGATTATTATTATATATTACAGAGTTGGAACGTTCACTCAAGACAATGATCAACATGGGCTTCAACAACGAGGGCGGCTGGCTGAGGGATCTTCTCATCGCTAAAAATGGCGACATAACTCAGGTGTTAGATCATCTTGTTGCTAGTTCCAAGCCGACAAATCCACCAATTGAGCTGGATTGAACACCGATTATTGATTTTCACACAACTTATTATCCACAAGAATATTGCACTCACTTTTTTAATTTTAACTGTAGTTTGTTACCTCAGGTGACTTAGTATTAATGTGCAATACTTACTCCTTTCTTGGCAGAAGGTATCTATTAAGAATCGACCACACAGTGTTGTTGGGTTAGTAGAGAAGAAATTGTGATAGTTTGTTACTAAATATCTCTTGTGAATGTGTTATCTTATGAAATGGGTTGTGAACTCTGTACGTAATTGATTAAAAATATCTCCTATCAGCATTGCGGTCTTTTATTGTATCCCTGCTCAACTCTTTACTCCTTTGGTCTGCTGTGGTGCAAAAGAGAACATGGACGACTTCCACGTAATGAAGTAAAGAGCGTTGAAATGAAGAGTTTTACTTTATTTTACTTACTTTTCTCCCTAAAGATGGTCTCGCAATGTCCTATGTGTAAACTTTGCAATAGGAAGCAAAACCAATTAAAAATAAAAAAACCACACAATTTTTTTTTTATCAAGATATATTCCACATTTTGGTTAAAAAAAAACGTGCTTTCGCTTTTCTTCGGGCGCTAATAGCTCCGCGGGGATATAACATAATATATATTCAAATATACCAAATCGTAGGATTTTGATAGCTTTTCTCACCTCTGATTAAGATACCTAACGGAGAGAGCGAGAGTATGAGAGCTGGTATCTCTCCTTATGTGTTGCGAAAGCTCTTTCTAACAGTTGCTTCATTGATGCTCGTTGTACGGCTTGGGTCAGAAAATCAGTACCCCAAAAAAAAACTTCTTACACTTTTTGTCATTTTTTGACTCCATTCCTTTATTTCAATTGGATCAGTTTTTCAAACATTTCATTGATATTTTCCCATCATTATTCTATTCCTATTCCAGAGCGTCTTATCTTTTTGTGAAAAGTTTTTTGATGAACCACTGGAATGGACACTATGAAAATATTCGTCCGTGACTTTTCCATTTCATCCCATGGGTTCGTCAATAATTATAAACCCATGAACTTACCAAAATAAAATACTATTCGTTTAAATCACCTGAAATGCATTCCTTATCAAAGGTCAAGGGCAGGGTATGGTTGTGACTAATATTGTTTGTTGAATCAAGCTCAGTGGAAGGGTGTTTGGATTGGAGAAATACGATAAGAGGACAGACTTGTTCTAACAGAACTAGAATCTTCCAATATCTCGGCCGTACTGGTTTTTTTTAGAAGTGGATACAGGAGGACAGGTTTTGCTCCGACACTTGTGCGCAGTTTTCTTGTTTGTTCGCTGACTCGATCCAGCAACTGGATTCCCTCGACTAAACATCCTATGATACCGAAAATCACAATTGAGGCGTAGAACATAACACATCATCATAATAACACATCTCACCCGTCGTGGAATAAGGGAAAATAACTCAAAACCAGGGGTGTGCGTAGACCAAACGGCACAACACTCAATTTAATCATACTACCTAAAATATCGAAAAAATTAATCGAGCCTCTCGAAAAATATTGAGAGGCAGATTAAGTTGGTAAACTGAGAAATATAAATTACTTAAAAAAACTTTGAACGGTTATATTTCAAATGCACTATGTGTTATCCAATATTCAATAATTATAGCTAATTTTGCGCATTCACTGGGAGCTAATTTACAGAAAATTTCTTTGAGTTTCATTCATTTTTCACAGGATATGACGATTTATCTCACTCTTTGACCTCAGATATACAGACACTTATTCAGAAAGTGTTTCTGAGTATAGTGCTAAGAAAATTTCTTCCGGGTTCACCTCCGTTCTGAATTCGACTTTTCGGAAATAATAAGCCAGGAGACTCAAAAACAGAAAATAGCGAGGAAATACTGCGTGTGAGCCCAACCCTGAAACACTGAAAATAATTGCACAATGGTTTATTCTCCCATTGCATCAGTCTTGATTTACTAAAATACTTAATTTTACAATATAATCATCGCTTACAAAAAAAAAAAAATAAAATAAATAAATAAATAAAAAAAAAAAAAAAATAATAATAATCTTACCGCCTCAAAATTTGATGTTTTACGTTTCAAGACGGAGAACAAAAAATTTCAAATAAAAAATTTTCCGTCCGCCCGCCGTTAACAATTTTTTAATAAAAACTATACTTAAGAGCTTGTAGAGGAAACTCCGGTTGCAACGCCAGATGTTGGTACTCAAGACATTCAACCAACAGTTATTTTCGTTTTATGCAATTCATTGCATTATTGAATTCTCTGCGGCGTTCAAAGAATTGGAATATAAAAACCTTAAAGAGTCTGGTTATTATTCGTTATTTTTTCGTTATAGTGCGCAACAATAATACCTCGACGTGATTGAAATTTTCACAAAAAATCAATCTTGGCCTCACAATGGCCCAACTCTTCAACAAAATATCTCAGTTTTGTGTGATTTTTCGGGGTTTTAAGGTGGGAGGGAGTTCGTATTTTTGAATCGATAGCTGTAATGGCATAACTCGAGATTTTCTATAGCTATAAAAAACGCACTTTACTCTTTGGAATGCTCAACAGACAATCTTAAGCTGTATCGTTAGCCGGATAATTAATAAGATAAAGAAAATTATTAAAATTACAAAATTACGATAGTTGCTATGAAACAATCTATTCGCTGGAAACGTTCAGGATTGTTACACAAGTGCTTGGCTAAGGAATAATAAACCACTACAATAATTTGCAGTGTTTTTAATAAATTGTTACATACAGTAACTCACCCAAACTCGTGCTAACGTTTTTACTCAACAGCTCCTTTGCAAAACTCGTTATTTTAAATATATCTACTTTTGCTAATTACTTAAAAGTCAAATTAATAGCGTAGAGCTACTGCTACAACTTCATCCAGCCGAGTATATAGAATGATTTTTATAGCTCCACAAATGATCGAGTTATTCTCAAAATCTCGAAAATTCCTCACAAAAGCTGCGACCAAATACACCTTTGCGTAAAAACACTTGGAATATCCCCCCCCCCCACCAACAACTCCTCAATTTTTTAAAAAAAATGAAGTAGTGTTTTGGCTAAAGAATTGAGAAGTCGTTAGTCCAAGAAAGATTTTTGGTGAATATTTAAATTATGTAGATTTTAGTTTTTTAAGGGTTAATTCGCTTTTTCAGATAACTAGATACAGAAAATTGGAAATTTGAAGGATCGAGACCGCATCGTCATTCAAAGTTTTATTTGCTCCTTTGTACGCACTATTCATTGGCTTAGAGCTGTATATCTCCTGTTCCAACAGCCAATGAAAATTTAGAGAAACAAGTTATATAACGGCGAGCCTCCTACCAGCCCCTCGCTGAAATCAAATTCGCCTCGGAATCCTGAAGTCGCACCTCCGACCAGAATCCTCAAGTTGACCGTCGTAGGCGGACCTCGCCAAGATTTCAAGAACCAACCTACTTAGGTAGTGCTGGATAAGTAGGTACTGGAATAACAATAATTTTCTCTTGGGAATCAAGTTATTGAAAATATAATTTAGGTGACTATGAGCGGTCGGTGCGAATGGACGATAAAGAAAAGCCAGCTTGCAAGGAAAACGCACAATCCGATCCGTCACATCATTGAAAATTTGGACTTGCAACCGAATCCGGACAAGCAGATGATAGCACTTTCGATCGGTGAGGATTAATTTAATTTTTCACATTTCATTTTTTTACTAACAAGTTTTTGACATTGAGCAGGTTCCGGTTGATTGGTCGCATTTTGTTTTCTTCAAAATCCTTCAACGAAGGTGCGAGTGTGCAATTTATTCCGTATTCAACTCCCTAATGAACAATAAATTTGGATTTTTGACAATTCCATGATTACGTAGTAATAAAAGTATCGTAATTGTCCAAAAAGTGAAATTCGGAACGGAGGTGAATTTGTAAGAATTTTTCATAGCACTATAAAAATATTTTCTGAACAAGTGTCTATGTATCTGTCTGTTAATAGTAAAAAATGACGAATAACGTCATATCCCCGTGAAAAATAAATGAAGCTCAACGCACTTTCAGAATGTTCTCCCATTGAATGTGCCAAATTAGCTGCTTCCCGATTTTGGATAGCACACAGTACTTCCGAAATATAACCGTTCAGTTATTTCTCTTTTATTTTTTTTCACGCTATAAGAATTACATACCGCCGTGGATACCTTGTAATGATACTACGAAGCCGTGATGATGCCCGAAGAGGCTTGGCAATAATAAAAACAGGAGAACAAGTCGCCATGGTTTTCTCCCCCTCAATCTCAACAACGAAGTATAAGAATTATTATTTTTTTCACGTTTTAGGTCTTAAAACGTTCGCTATAACGTTTCGATGACACTTGATTCTTTATCTACTAGCTCACACACAATACTTCCACGTTATGCGTTTTTAAAAATTGTTTCCTCATCGCGTATTTTGTATTTTGATTTTTACAGGCCACAAAAATCAATATAAGCTCGTAGAAATGTTTGGGATGGCGACTGAATGAAGACCGAGTTTCATCACGTGGGTCACATGAAGTACTTACACGTTATTCGCATATTGACAATATTTTGATTTTTACAGACCATGGCTCGATGATGGTTGCTAACGATAGTGATAGATACAGGTGTTGGATCAGAAACGAAGACTCGGAACTTGACGGGTTCAAGCACGAGTTATAAATTTAATGATGACTAGGAAGACTAAGAAGAAACGAATCAAAAGAAAACTCAATAAGAAGACCAAAATAAGACTTAAGACTGGTCGCGATTTGGTGTTTATACACTCCCGCAGAACATTCCGGACTTGCAATCCTGGCTTATCTTTTCCTAGATAGATGAGTCAGGATCCGCCAATAATCGCGTCAAAGTAATTCCGGTGCGCTCTATTTAATAGTTGGTGGAGGGGGTCGAAAATGTCCTTGATGACCAACATTATGGAAGATATACTTGTCTCTCAAGCAGCGAATTAAAGAGAACCAAACTTCCACGTTTGAGTAGGTAACAGGAGTATTCAATTATAAAATCAAGAAGCTCGTACTAAGGGCGCGTCGTTATTACTCTAAAACTCTTTTATAACTGCTTGAAAAACTAGTTAGTTGAACCCAAAAATAGAAAAACGCACGAATTAGGTTACTATAATGGGGAAGTGCAGTATGTGAGCCTAACATAACGACACAAACCGAGTTTTGTTAAATAGGATCATTTTTTTTAACTTCCAGCGTCACAGATATTGATTTTTTCGCGGTCTGTATGTATCGAAATAGTCAATAAAACGCATAAGGTGGAAGTAAGGTGTGAGATCCAAACGATAGAAAACAAGTTTTGTGAAATGGAGTCATTTTAAAAGCAAGGAGACCTTAATATACATAAGTGCTCAAATAAAACAACTGAAAATGCGAATTACGAGTAAGTACGGTGTGTGGCACCAATAATAAAAATCAAACGACATTCAGCTGACATAAAGAAAAATTTCAAGTCCTCCATCGTTTAAACGCAATCATTTTTGAGGTCTGTAAAAAACAAAATACGCACTAGACAAATCGTGAAAAAGGCCCATAACGTGGAGGTACTGTATGTGACCCAATATCCAAAAAATCAAGCGTCATCTGTTCGCCATAACGAACTTTATAAGACCTCAAACATAGAAAAATATTTACTCTTATAGCCTATGAAAATCAAAATAGAAAAATTTGAAATACTTATATCTCGGAAGTACTGAGTGTTATTCAGAATCCGGAAACGGCTAATTTTGCACAATTACTGGGAGAACATTCTCTAAAAATCTCATTGAGCTTCATTCATTTTTCACGGAGGAGATATTATGACGATTTATGTAAATTTTTGAGCACAAACACACAGACACTTGTTCAGAAAGTGTTTCTGAGTATATGGTAATTAAAAAAATCCCTTCCAAATTCGACTTTCCGGTCGACCACAATTCTTCCATTTAGTACGTAACCATGGAAGTAAAAAGGGCTTAAATTTAATTTGACAAAAGTCTCACACCAAAAATTTTTTCCAAAACCAGGTGATCCTACGATTTTCGGAAATTTGAGAGCACCACCGAACGTCATCGACGCTGTAGAAGAGAGCTTGAATAGTTTCAGATTCAACGGGTACGGCCCAGCATCTGGTGAGCATTGATGTTATAAAAATATTTAAACTAACACAGTCTTATTTCATCAAAATCCTTAGAATTGCTAGATCAACAATATTCGGATAATTTGATTTCAATGAAATATTTGAAGCATCAGACAGACACGCTATTTTTACTGTATAAATTATTAAAATAATCTAAACATCTGGAATATTGCTGTCATAAGTGTTGAACGATTCAATGATATGAAAACTCAGCAAATAATTAGCACCTAACTATTCTCTTATTACACTGAGTTTCTATTAAGTTAAATTTTTGCAACGTAGGATTTGACTCAGCGAAGCAAGCAATTGCAGACTATACATCGACCGATTCGTCACCCGTGTATTCCGAGGTAAGTCCTGTAATGAGTATTTTATCGTAATCGGCCTTTTAGTCAAATTATGAATATAATATAAATAAAAATGTACCCTATGTTATCGTGGTGAAGGATGTCGTCCTGTGCAGCGGATGTTCGGGAGCAATCGACCTAGCAATATCAGTGATCGCAGAGGCCGGCCAGAATATCCTTGTCCCCAGTCCCGGCTTCTCTATTTATCGAACGCTAGCTGAAGGCCTCAACATTTCGGTGAAGGAGTACAAATTGAAGGTACAGATTACAATTCTATAGCAAGTGCCTGTAATAAAAGTAGATTTTGAGCCAATTGAGCCTCATTCAAGAGGTAAACTTTGAAACAGAATTGATAAATCAAAAAGGTATGGTAAGGTCCTACTATCTCCTGAATTAAATCGTCCATAATGCAAGTCGGAGAATATAGAGTCAGAAGACTCGCTCGTGAGGCTCTGCAATAACAGTGAATAAAATGATTTTTATCTAGCTCCGAAAATTCTCAGCTATGCCGAATTTCTGAAAATTTCAAAAATTGTACACGAAAGCTGCGATAATCTGGGAACCTTCAAAGCTATCGTCCCCACTATGTTCTCATTCAACTCAGCGTTCAAAAATCTGTAGATATTGATAGCAAAAATACACGTATGTCTGAGAAACTTTGGGAAATGTGAATTTTCTGCCCTTTCTTCATTATTAAAATTGAGGTAGACTAATTAAGCCATGGTCACCCCAAGATAAAGTTTTGGTGAAAATATCCAGAATTTAGCTGTTACTGATGTATCCTTAGAAAAGTGACCATGGCGTATGGCGGGGAGATAGATTTTTTAAATCGGATATTCGGATGGTACACGCCTTGAAACGTGGAACATCAAATTTTGAGGGAATGAAAAAAAAACAAAAGTTTGATGCAAAATCTTAGTGTGAACAGTATTGCTGATGCCTTGACAAATATTCTTCTACATTGTATGTACATCCTCAGTTTTTATTAAATACCTAATTAATCTCTTCAGCCAGAAAATGATTGGGAAGTCGACTTGGACCATTTGGAACAGTTAATAGACGACGACACAGCTGCTCTAATTATCACAAACCCATCAAACCCTTGCGGGTCAGTATACTCAGCCCAACATCTTCAAGACATTGCTGACGTGGCCGCCCGCCATTTTTTGCCAATAATTGCTGACGAAATTTACGAGCATTTGGTAAGTATTCAATAAATTCGATTATTATTTTTATATTGTATTTTATAGTGTTTGGCTCAACTAGAATTAGCAAAAAGTTCACTTATTATAAATTTTTCCCAAGTTTCATTCAAACCTTGTTTCCAGCATGATGATTTCAACATCTTCACATGTGTTTTTGACAGGTTTTCAAAGGAGAAGTATTTGTACCGATTGCAGATGTGTCCAAAGAAGTACCAGTTTTGAAATGTAGCGGCCTAACTAAAAGGTATAAACTCACAAATTTAACGGTATCACACATTAATACTTCCAATTATATGTAAAAAGATTTGACGATTTTCAGATTCTTAATTCCTGGCTGGAGAGTTGGCTGGATCGTTATCCACGACAGAGAAAACATATTCGGTAAAGAAGTGAGTGCAATATTTATTAGGCGGAAGTATTGAAATCTATTTTGACGTCGTTTGAACTCATTACCGCCGTTCTTGCTGCAGATTAGGAGCGGACTTCAACAATTAGCCACGAGAATTCTTGGGTGTAATACAATTGTGCAAGGAGCCATACCACGCATATTGAGGGAAACGCCACAGTCTTTCTACGATCTAACAATTGAATTGTATCAGGTAAATAATAATGCGTTCGAGCACTCTGGCCTTTATGGAATTTTGGACAACTCACAGTATTTCTGCCTAATTAAAAATGTGCATTATTTTCATGAGCAATTTTCTATTTTTGGGTCGCCCGGCTTGAAAAATAGCCCATTCCCATTATAGAACTAACGGCGAGCTTCAACAAATAGTCACACTCATAGATTAGTGGGAACTAAGTTCACTGTAACCGATGGATTATTCTCAGATAGATTTTTTTGGGTTTTGCCATGTTGAACGAGTTTCTAGGAACGGATTTCCCATTTATGTAAAATTAACATAGAAATTTTGTCAATTTTTACTAGAATTCCGTTTTAAGGCAGTGGGATTCGTAAGAAAGGAGGAGGAAAAGAGATTTCTCTGGGAGCCAGAACAGAAGAATACATTTTAGTTTATGGGATGAAAAATTTCATTCTTCTGTTTTATTGGAGCCGCTATTTGGTATCACTGGATGGATTTTATCAGCTGCCTTGGCCTCAAGGCAAATTCATGTTTATAATTTGAAATTTATGATCAATGATGATTCATGATAAAAATTTATGTCGTTATCCTCTTTTGATCACTGATGCTATTCGAGACTGCCTACTGTCAAATTCTTGGTTTCTGCTTGGTTTTGTCGCATATCTTTTGACTTTGGAATACCAGGAATAGGAGGAAAACCAGCGTCCGTGCTTTTATTGACTGCCAAGTACTTTCACTCTATGTTAACCACCTGTGGTTCCACATCGCCCTGAGGATGCCCAATAATAGATTAGAGAATGAGTCACTTGGGTTTTCTTACACTCATCTCTCCACCATGACCATAAAATTGCAGTGTGGTAGAGAGCAGTTTCTAATAGTAGCCATTCTGCCATAACAGAACAATGCTTTGCTTGCCCACGAATTGCTATCCGCAGTGCCAGGACTCAACCCAATCATGCCCAAAGGTGCTATGTATATGATGGTAAGTGCACGTTTTTATTTAACAATATGCAAGAAAATTGCAGCTATTTAATAATTGATGCCCCAAGTGCTTTAAGGTATTTTGAGTGCAGGAGTAATAAAAACCGTGATCTTGTCAGTGAGGAATAATTGTAAAACCTTTTCAGGTATGCGTCGAGATGAGATATTTTCCAGGCTTCAAAAACGGCCTGGATTTCGTCAGTAAATTGGTTGCAGAAGAATCGGTTTTCCCTCTACCAGGCGAGGTGCACACAACCATATTTTTCTAGAAAATTATGAATTGGAGACTCGTTTCTAGTGTCAAAGGAAAATCGCAGAATTTTGAAGTTATCAGAGGAAAAAATGGCGTAGAGTCATGAAATTGTAGTAATCAAATGTATGGTAACCGTTCAGAATAGAACTCACAAAAGCCTTCTTTCCTCAGTGGATACAGACCCTTGTCGATCGATCGTCTTCCAACTGCTTAGTCTCGTCTTCATTCCCTATTCCATCTCCACCTACTTCATGCTTTCTGACAGCTTCAAATTCTCTCTCTGTACTTTCTTGCCTTAGCGTATATAATATATGGTAGCAAAAAACATTGCGTTTATCAAATGCGTTGAAATTTTAACCTGAAAACTTATCTTTTCAGTGTTTCGGTTATCCCGGCTACTTCAGGATTGTTCTGAGCGTACCCGAAGAAATGATTGAGATCGCTTGCCGGCGAATATCCGAATTCTGCAATCGCCATTATAATAAGAAACCTATTTTTATTTCTACGTGCCCAGAAATACAGATATAGGAAAATATATCACTTGGTAGCACTTGTATCAATTCTATGTTGACAATAAAATATAGTTTTAGTTTATAATTTAATTTAGTTTATAACCTATAGTCATCCCCCAAAAAAATATATTTTCTAACCCCCTTTACATCTTATGTTTTAAATTTCAAGGCAAGAACCCCAAAAAAGACAGAAAAAAAGTGTATGTACGCAGTCATTACTTTTCTGAGAAAACTATTACAAATAGCAACATATATTTGACAAAAAAAGCAACATTATCTTATCTTTTCCCAGATAGTTAGGTAGTTTACATTCTTAACATTGTTTACGTTCGATAAAAATCAATCGTCATTCACTCGCTTAGAAGACTTGATGACGATTGATTTTCATCAGTAGGATCACATAGGGTACTTCCTATTATCCAAGTAGACGACATGATTGAATTTTGCTAATCTATCACACAGTAGGTACTTCCAAGTACCCTGTTGAACTCACCAGTTCTCGTCTGATCACTGAAGTACTTCCAAGGATTAAAATATTCTTCCATGCTGTTCTATGATTTTTCAAGCCATTAGAGTCAATATTTTTGATAGGTCATTCTTATATGAGCAAGCAGATAGCTGAGCGTTTGATTTTTTATCTTAGGCTCACACACCGTACTTCCATGTTATGGGCGTTTAAGGTATCTTCAGCTGGCCCCAAAATCAGTATATTTGAATCTTGAGGTTTTTTAATGTTCATAGCGACGAGTGGCCTTTGTAAGAGTTTCTTACTACACCTTTCACCATCTCAATCATGGAAGTACTGTGTGATCTATGCACAACTATGGTTTTCGGGGAAATTTTCATCAGAAATTAGCATAAATGAACGGAAGTGGATGAGAATGAGAAAGTAACAATCACTTTTACTTAATAAAATGTTTGTTTTTTGCATTTTTTACAAAAACACGATATTTTCACAGAAGCGATAAACGGACAGAACACAGATTTAAAATTGAGATGAACTAATTATCGCAATTGCAATAACTTGAATTCATGTGAGAGAAATTCATTCAACAGGTATTAAAATATACAACTTCAGAATAATAGGACTAGCTTTCAGTCCAAAAATGGATAAACCAGACCGAGAACACGAACATTCTTGTGATAAATATGATAACTTGGCACTTGATCGAAAATAGCCGGTGATTGACCGGAAGACTCATTATTGCTTTTCATTATCAACCATATGTTTGCCATGTTATCTCGTTCAAACTTAGATAGATGATATGATTTTTAAAAAATGAGATGAGGAATAAACAGAGTTTTCTTTCATAACCTAAAAATAGCCACTAGAGAGATATGAAGGTTTGAGGGAGTTAGGTACATTATTTTTCATAATATTTAGATCATGTGTAGGCCATTAGGAACTATAAAATGGCCAATGTTTACACAACATAACAGGCACTGCTTTTTTTGTCCTTACTTTGCAGTAAAGGCTACAACTAGATAAATCTTCACACAGGCGAATAAGAGTTGCTGCTGTTTGCCGGTCTGCAAAGCTTGTAGAAATAGTTGCCAGGGAGATCAGTCTTATTGATAAGAAGCCTGTCTGAACATGGCCGATATTTCTTCGACAGTTCGATTTTTCGTTTCAGGAACTTTAAACCAAATGAAAACTGTGAAGATGGCTTGGAAGAAGGCGAAGATGAGGAAAACATAGGCGTCCAGGAGACTCTGTGATTGAAATAAGTACGTAATAAGTAAATAAGTAAAAATGGAATAAGTAAGTAGGTATCAAAATAAGTTTCAATACCAAACATCTCTCAGTTTCTCAACAGGAGATTTTAAGAATAGACATTACTATTGTCTTGCAGGTAAGTTTAGAAATAATATTTCATTCTAGTAGAATAATTACCGCAAGTGGAAGAAACCCAATGCCAACTATGAAATTGGCTGTCCAGTTTACGACAACGGCGACACCGGATGCAGTTGGTCGGGCAGAAACTGAGAAGAGCTCCGATGTGATGAACCATGGGATGGAGCCAGGTCCGATAGAAAAAAATAGGATGAACAGGAGCATACCAGCGACGGACATATACGTCAGGAACACCATATTCTGAGAAAAATTGAATAATAAATACTTAAGTAATATTTCCTTGTATCTTGCACCAAAAAATCTATTGAATAATAGAATGCTCAGCAAGGTTATATTTCGAACAGACAGAATTTGCCCAAACAATCCTCTAGCTGGCTACTGACGGCCCATAAGGGGTAGCTCAAAAAGTTCTGCGTGCAGATAACAGCACACATTGTCTAGAAGGGAGATCGAGACCACCTGGGCCAAAGACGATGACTATCAGATAGAAAATAGATAGAAAACGACTAAAATCATAACCCCTATTTTCCAGTTGAAAAATAAGATTCATCACACATACATTTTATGTATCGCTTTCAGGAAGTCTTGCTTATTTCCCTTCCAAATTATCACATTTTGGTGACAAATAATCACATCCTTCTTTCTCCTCCCTTTAAGTTTCTCTATATTTATTATTAGGCCCTAATACGTCAAATTTGTCTTTTCTCATCCTTAAATTCTCTTTCTCTTCTCTATTTTTAATTTAATTTTGAAAATGTGAGGAACCCGACAACCGTTTTAAACGGCCATTTTCAGGGCCATTATTTGGTCAAAATGCTACTACAGCTGAGGACGCGGCCAAATAACAAGAGAAGCCATTCTAATAGATCGCCCATTAAAAGCAGGCTTCAAAATACTACGATCCTATAAATACGAACAAATGAGAAGTCATGTCACAGGCAAATTTCGCACTTTCTGCTAGATCGAGACACAAAATAGTCCGAAAAGATCCCAAACAGGTTCAGATGCTCAAATCCTAAAGGGGGGATTTAATGACTTTACACTTGATCGTCACTGCTTAAGAATGATACACATCTACGTATGTGCTTCTCCAGGAAAATATCTCCACAACAAATTACGCCTGATAGATATTAGATTTTCATGAAATGAAACACTAACCACAACAACAAGGGAAACGGTGAGAATAAGCGTCGAGACGAACATGCCGCTGAAACCAACAAGCAGCAGTGTTTTCCGACCGGCCTTTTCAATTACGACCAAAGAAACGAATGTCATTGCTACGTTCATAGCTCCAACTCCCAGGGTTGCAAGTTGAGCAGATTTCTCCGACAGGTCAGCCATGCTGAATATTTTGGTCGAAAAGTACATGGCCTGTAAAATATTTAAAAGTCAAATATCCAAGGAAAAATTTAATTATAGATACAGAGTATAGCGATATCTTTCAACTCCGAGGACTTATTCAAGAATAACCAATCAACCCATATTATAAGTATCCACACAACTATCACATGATCAGTTCATTACAGCGGAGTTCCGAGAAAATTGTAACGTACAGCATTGATTCCAGAAAATTGCTGAGCAATCATCAAAGAGACGGAAATAATAAGTGGCATTCGAAGTGACGGATTGGACGTAAGTTCTTTCAACGTGACTTTTGAAGAATTCTTATCCGCTTCATATTCATTTTTCATCTGTTCCATTTCTTCATGAACATCGAGAGAACCTCTAAGCCAAACGAGGACTGAAAACCAAGTGTACGATCGTGAATAATGACAATACAACATTAAGAGTAATTATGCTTACTAACTTCTGGTGATTGAAAATATACTTAATACATTCTGGGTTCAAGATACCTCACCTTGTTTAGCTTGGAGCTCATTACCAGTCGATTTGAGTACATGTTTCGGACTCTCAGGGCAGATAGGGAACATGATTAGCTGAAGGAGGGCAGGAACAGCAGTCAAGCCAAACAACCACGGCCAACCTGCAAAATAATCCCAATTGTTCATTATGAATAATATCCTTGCATCAAGGCAGCATGTAGGTTTCTGACGGGGTTGAGGCGGGGGAGGTCGGCTCTCCGACTCAAAGGGTTGTATGTTCAATTTATTCTCCCTATTTTGGAGTTTACAACTTGACGTTTCTAAAAGATTTCATATACTAATAGTTACTAAAATATATATACTAAAATGCCTCAAAAACTCGATTTATCTAGAGAGTACTTAGCAAAGATAACAGAATCAGTAGCCTCATTGCTCTATCACCAAAATCAATACCTGGAGAACATTTAGTGGTTTTCAAAATGATATTCTGAAACAACAAAGCAAAAAAGCTGGCAATCCTTACCTGACTCAGTGCCCAAGACTGACTCCAGCCCAAGAAGCTGTGATATCATTATGGACAGAGTAATAACAAATTGGTAAACCGTGCCAACCTGAAAAACAATTAGTGGCGGATTAGGGATAAGATTTCCATGATGAAAAAAAAATGTTAAGCATTTTCACGAGGATTTAAGCAGGATTGGACCCTGGATACGACAATACTTACATCAAGAGCAGGATCATTTCTACATGCCCTATGATTATTATGGACACCTGATATTTATCAAATGAAGTATTGAAATCCTAAACTCTTCTGGACCAACTGCCCACTCACTTTCTTACAATTAAAAAAGGATAGCCAGCCTAAGAGGGCGGGGGGGGACCTCTCGCCTAACCTTGGCAGGATGGCTCAGGTTTTCCAACATGATTGGGAGCACACCACACAAGGCCAAAGCAGTCGAGAGTAGGTAGCATGCCCCCCCCCCATCATTACAGCACACAAATATTCATATATATGACATTGAGAATTCCTGAAAATTGCAATCAACAATTGTAATTGAGAATCTGACTAATTTATGACAGACTGACTTTGGGGATAAAGATGAAAAAAATCATGACCTAATTGCTTACTTACTCGAAATCGTACGCTTCACGATCGAATTTTAGAGCACAAACTATTACTTCAAGTTATTTTTCAAAGGAGGATGGTCAAAGTTGTTGTTAACGATCCCCCCGTACAGTAATCCCTTTAATGGTTATGGGACTAAAGCTTTAAGAGATTTTTGGTGCTGAGTGACCAAAATCCCAATAGGTTGTCCAGGCGAGTATCTTCCATTTCATCCCCTGGCCACCTCTCAGTGTGCTGGCAACGACGTGCACTGTTCTAATAGCATTTTAACAACTCTTCAATAAAAACGAGGTCGCTTTGACCATCGGTAGATAAACCGACCACCTTTCAAGGTGATGTATTATCTATACATATTTTACTGCCATCGACAAAACTTTTGACCGTCACTGAAAGTGCTGGTAAAAATACACATTATCAACAAAATTAAAATGACGGGCGTATAAAATAGATATGTATTTCAACTTACAGCGCCTTTTAAGTTGGTAGGAGATACTTCATTGAGGTAAACGGGAACGAGACCAGCGTTCAGGCCTGAATTGAGACCAATGAAGAACCGTCCAACTATGATAAGCTCGTAGGAACTCAACCATTTTGACGAACCTAAATAAGAGATATTTTATTGCAAAATTATTTTTACAAGGTGTAATACAAGGGGGTGTTCTTATACTTGCTCCCCCTTTCAATCGCACAATACGTTAGTAGAGTGCAATGGCAAACAATTCGATTTCTGCAAACCAAAAATCTCTAATTGAGCTCAGGCCGCTTCGAAATTTTAGGATTATTAATAAGTAAAGCTCGTAGGTACATCGCTATAAAAAATAGGTGGGAGTGAGGAAAATATCAAAGTACTAGATCAGGTAAATGATTTGATACTATCACAATATTTTTAAAAAGTCGGATTCCGCCTTTTTTAACAATTGAAAAGTTTCAGTGCATTTCGGTTTTTTTTTTTTTTTACTTAAACGTCAAAGTATTGGTTACTTTATTAAATCATGCAATTCTAATGGTTAGGTTATGATGGCGGATTTCGGTGACCATTAAAGATATTATGATTTTACAAAGTATCCAAAACTCCTACGTTTATGCTTGCAAAAAACACGAAATGCATTAAAACTCTATTAACACCTTTTTGAACAATTAACAATGTTTACATGTAACCATTAAAACGTTGAGATCCAGACGTCCCAGAAACAACTGTCATTTTACAGGAGTATTAAGTATTCAAAATATCTTTGCATTACCGAGAAAATAAATACCGATAGGAAACCGAACAATTCGTCGATCTTTCCGCGATCTCAAAATCAGTTAAACCAAAAAAATATTAGGCATTTCGTTTAATTCGTGTTCTTGGAGCAAGAAAGTTAACATCATCTGCCACGTCGACCGCTGCGCATCGGCGGCTGTGCATCAATGGACTCTTGAACAAGGACCTCCTACCAGCATCAGATTGTAATGATTAAGAGCTGCTATGAATTGATCAACTCTTCGAACCACCAGCATTGTGCCACTTGATCTTAGTTTCACTCAATTATCACTCCTATTCATAGCAATAGGGGATACAAGAGGTGCTCAACTCTAACTTAGAACGTTCAACAACCAAGAATTAACCGCAAATCGATGGATCTGAGTATGTAGTAGAAAAATAACAAAACTCCTTCAATTACTATGTTTTTTTAAATTAAAACACGAACTTACGTGCGATCTCCGCAAGCAAACACGAACAAAATGTAAGTAGAGAGTTCACAGGTGGCAACATCTATGAACCTTGAAGATTCCTTAATGGGCAAAAGTACTAACCTTACAAAAGGAAAATAATTAAGAAAAAGGAGTTTATAGTAAGAGACTAGCAGAGACAAAATTAGACGGGTCTGTAAAATGCTGTGGACAGCTTTCACCCAATAATCCTACCCATTGAAGGGATCCTTCACCATACGTTTCAACAACGGTCGCCGATCAACAGGCGGTCTGCATTGCCACCTATTGGTGATTATGAGGGATGAACTACTCCAGATATTCGTTGGGACTTCGTTAGGTTCCCAGTCACCAGCCAATGTATTTTTCATCTGAGGAGTTTTGCATGACGCTATGACGGACGCCTGTGAACCCCGCTTAACGGGTAAATTTTTGGCGCACCATGCGACAGATTTTTGTGTTTTGAAGCTCCAAATGACTGTACAGATGTGGCGGAAACCCGTACTTGATTTTTTTTAATATTTTTAATATCACCATTTGAGAGAAGGAGATGCAAAAATATGTGTCTTTATGAGGTAAAAAATGCGCCCATAAGTACTTTCATTCCAATGGAAGGACTTACATTTCAATTAATTTCAATGCAAGAACTTACAGTTTAATTCATTTCAATTGAAGCACTTACATTCGCACAGGACCGCGAGAAGGACGAACAAGTTGTTGTAGATAAGACCTTTCTTTCGTCCCAACCGATCGGCGACGACGCCGACGATGCTACCGCCGATCATTCCGCCGACGCAGAAAACGGATACTATCGTCGACCAGATCATAGTGATCTGCAAAAATAACAGACGAGGTATCAAGTGATTTTGCAAAATAAGCACAGGAACTAGCTCTCGAAAATTAAGACTCAAAGAGGTGAGAGACGAGTGTTGTATATGATCAAGCAAAAAATATACCGGTGAAATAACGTAGGTACCTTAGCATCCGAAACGTCGACGATGGTGTCGTTGAAGCCGACCGATCTATTCGATTCGATTTCCCTGATCCATTTTCCGATCAACTGAAAAAAAACCAAAAAAAAACCACTATTATATTAGTTTGTTTATGGAAATTTCTCATCTGCTATTAAGCACATAAATAATGTGATAATAAATTAATCGGAAAGTTAAGTGTAATTAGATAATTTTTAAAATTAATGAAGGATCTGGGATCTGAGAATGAGTCGCCTGGTTTTTCTCCACTACACAACCCCTGAACAATTACAGTATTATAAAGTAACCTTCGTGGATCAAAAATTACCCCCCGTCTGGATCGAAATCCGAGCGGGGTGGGATGGTTGAATTAGTTATGATAATTTTAGATATAAAGAAAGAAACATAAATTCAAAAGCAAATACAAACAAAGCAAATACTATTCAAAAAATTATTCATAACGAAGGAACAAAATAAACAGATGAATAAATGGAGGAAAACGCTGTTGAAAAATTTTGACTAGTTTATAGTCTATAAAATATTATACGTAAACTCTACTGAAGAGTTCTCGCCACCTGAAGCCATTAATTCCAGCCATATAAACACTTATTATTGTATGAAATGAACACAGGCGGGTTAGTGGTATGGGTATTGTAGCGTGAGCTGCGTGAGTTGTGGGGCGAATTTGGATAGTGGATTTCTTGCGAATTCTGAAAATAATTTGGGTGTCTGTGATAAAACAGAACAGCAACTTTTATGAGTAGCTGGGTGGGGAATTTACGAAGTTATTTTGTAATAAATTTCCAAATTGACTTTTGCAGTGTAAACTATGGGGTTAATATTGTAGGCAGAGCACTACACCATACCAGGATAACAAAACTCAAAGCACTTTGAACAACGGTTTTGTACACAGTTTTGTGAGGCTTATGGTCCATGCAATTTCTCAATTCCTCTTTTGCAAAATAAATTTAGGAACTGCCTCATCTTTACTATGGGGGTTGTTACGTGTGAATTCCATGTCACGTCTTCATCTGTAACAATACCCAAATATCTAATCCTACTCTCGTCCTATTTTCGGACAGTCACAGATAAGGTTGACTGATGAGATAAAACCTCGTTCTAGGATGCGAGTCGACGCCAACGACTGGTACGTAAGTTTTGTGAAAGTCAATGCCAGATTTTGCTGTCAACCACGAACAACAAGACGAGCTTAAAGAACACCATTTGCGGTTTGGTGTTCTCTTGTGGTTTGGACCACAGATTCCTTGTGGTCGAGACGCGTCGGCCAAGGTCCACGTTTTGCTATTCTCCAACGAATTTTTCTCAGCTTCAATAGCTGCTTTCCGTTTATTTTCATTTTTTCCAGAGATGTGTTTCATTAAAATTTTTAAAATTGATAAATATAGGCTGATATAAACTTCAAGCGGCAAATTTACTCTTTGTTTCGTGATAGAAAAAGTAGGTAACCGGTGTCACCACTATACTCGAATTGGTCGGCTTTGAAAAAGATTTGTTTCAGAAGGACAAACAGTCCTGCTAAGAGGGCCACATTCTCAGAGTAAACTATAACACGAGCAGGTGATGTTGCTAGTTCTAGCAAAACAGATAGAAATGGTCATGAGCAAGGGGGTTCCCGGCAACAAAGCAATATTACTCTGCAGAAATGTCACATGACATGTGTGAGAAGGCCGTACGTTCTAATTGGTATCCGCTACAATAGTTGGACAGAACGATGCAACGAAAAACACAGTTTTTGCTGTAACAGAAGTGTTTGATCTAAAATCGTAAATCTGCTTATCGATACTAATTGACGCTTTATTTCCTGTTCTCTCATCTTGTCTGCCTTCAGCATCCTTCTTGCAAGTGTGCATCATTCACGTCATGCCATGGTCTCTCAGTTTTTTCATTAGAATAGTTAAAGTCTTGAGCCGTTAGATGTACAGGCAACACCAACATGCAATGTTACTAGCAACAACCTTTGTTTTTGCTAGTAAAATTGCTTTTTGGCTTTTCCTCTAAAGCTAACTTTTTTTTTTTTTTTTTGTGAAATTCATTATAAGTTATTTACAATTTTAAAACTATCCATCGTTCAGAACAAGTACTGTTGATACGGTGACCAGATCGACCTCTAATTAGCCAACAAGCATGAAGATCGGTCGACGACCTTCCGCGTGGCCCTTGATTACTTCTACTTGTTCAGCTACGAATTGAGACCTTCTTTGATAGGAGCCAATTAACACAAGTTCAAGAAAACGTTGCCGAGCGGATGATGTCACTCTACCTTTTGATAAAGAATGAGAAGAATTTCGCTCGCCACAGTTTCAATGAAACAACAACTACACAGGAAATAAATTCGTAGAGGGGTTGTGAGGGGGAGAAAAACTAGGCGACTTATTCTCCAGGTTTTTAATGGCTGGCCGAGCACTTTCGCCCATTCGGGCATCCTCAGGGCGACGTGGAACCATGAGGTCCACAGCCCCTGGCTGTCGCCCTGAGGATGCCCGAATGGGCGAAAGTGCTCGGCCAGCCATTAAAAACCTGGAGAATAAGTCGCCTAGTTTTTCTCCCCCTCACAACCCCTCTACGACAATAGATGCGACGACAACCAAGCGAAGGAGGAAATAAATTATTCAATGTGATAATTTAATTACACTTACTTCGGCAGGGGCATTAACAACGCCTGTGTTGTAACCGTGTTGGAAGGCAGATCCAAATGCAGCAGCGGCGATGGTGTATACTAACCTCCCCGTTAGCCCCTGCAACAGGAAAACCATTTTCACGTCAATACACCAGCTCGTCAGAATAAAGAATGTGAACCCATCAGGAGCTGATATTGATTAGGTATTCGTCCTCGAAAAACCTCGAAATTTCTGAACGCTTTCAAAACCATTGCTTGGAATGGAAATCGAGGACTTATATTGTAAGGTTCGAGGCTAACACATTATAATGCAACTACAATGATCAAATACAAATGATCGAACAGTATTTTATTAGAGGACTGGACGGAATTTGGTTATTCTTCAGTAGGACTGCTCGCCGCCTTCCTACGCGAAATTACATAACTATAAGAATATTTTCCACATGTTCCTCGTGATTCATGGAAACGTAAGAACCTTCTCCGCCAATCTGCGGGAATCAAAATTATGTCCAATACAATTATTAAAACTGTTTCAGAAAAAAATTGTAACTTCCCAAAAATTGTTACTTTTTAACCGACTTGAACCGAACAAGCGGGTTTTTTCGGTAAGTGCTGTCTGGCGATCAGACCCTGTAGGCGATCGGAATGCGTTCCGTTAGAAAGGATAAATACCCAGGTAGGTTCCATAATTGTGTAAATTGAATCCATATCCATCCAGATGAGTTCTTTTTAAAGGCAAAAATAATTTTGAAATCGGTTTTTTTAATGAGTACGTAGTCAAGTGCTTGATTAATGGTGCGATGGTTTGAAAAGTGAATTCAGAACGGAAATGAATCTGGAAAAATTTTTATAGCAGTACACGCAGAAACACTTACTGAACAAGTGTTTGTGTGTCCGCCAGTCTGCGGTCAAAAAGTGACAAAAATCGTCGTATCTCCGTGAAAAACAAATGAAACTCAATGGATTTTGGATATCTAAAACACAGTACTATAAAAGGATTAAAATATTCTTCCATGTTGTTTGGTGTGATTATTACAAGCCACAAGAGACAATATTTTTCATATGTCAATGTCTGTAAATGTTCTTTATAGCAAACAGGTGGCGTTTAATGTTATCTTTGTCTCACACACCGTACTTTGATGTTATGAGCTTTTTTTGGGTATCGTCTCCTGGCTGCAAAGACCAATATATTCGAATGCCGGAGGGTTTTAAATGTTCGTAACGACAGCGACGAGTGAATGACGCTTGATTCCTCATTCAGGGCTGGTTTTACATTTCAAGTGTCCTAGCTATAAAAATATCCCATTTTACGAAACTTGGCCCTTATCGCTAGGCTAACGTTTTGGTTTATTATTCAATAATAAACCATTGTAATCGCCCAAGAAAAAAAAATTTCTAACCCCCCTCAAAATTTGATGTTTTACGTTTCAAGGCATGTAGAATCCGAATATCCAATAAAAAAAATTCTGTCCGTCCGCCGTACGCCGTCCGCCGTCCGCCGTCCGCCGTTAGCAGTTTTCCGGCCAAACTGTAAGAGCTAAAAATTTGAAATTTTCACCAAAAATCAATCTTGGTCCTACGACGGCCCAATTCTTGAACCAACTTGCTAGCTCAATTTTAAGGGTATTTTTGGGGGGTTTTGAGGTGGAGAAAATTCATATTTTCCAAGGTTTTTCAGAAAAATGTGTACGTGGTATCAAATTATATAGATTTTTGGACGCTGAATCGAATGAGACCATCACCGGGTCGATAGCTTTATTGGTTCTCGAGTTATCGCAGCTTTTGTGCCGAATTTGGGAGATTTTCACAAATTTGGCATTAGGGTATAACTCGAGAGTTCTTGGAGCTATAAAAATCGTTCTATACTCATTGGAATGGTCGTCAAACACTCTCTCCAGCTGTATCGTTAGGCAATAAGTTTAGCTTTTAATTAGGAAATTAAGAAAAATAAAAATGATTAAAATTACAATAGTTGCTATGGAGTTTTCCCCTATAGTTACCATCTGCTTTTCGGTGGGAATGTTCACAAATGATCGGAATATTTAAAATGACAAATGGATAGTCTTCTTAAATCAATATTGAAGCGAAATAATAATAAACCACTGTACAATCATTTGCAGCGTTTTTTCTATTTTTGGGTTCTTCGTATTTCTTGATTTTATAATTGGTTATGCCAATTACCGGCTCAAACACGGAAGTTTTACGCAATCTATGCACACCACTGGTTTCGAAAAAAGTTGTATTTTTCTCCTTCTTCTACCATTTACGATCCTATACTATCTGAAGCTTTATCGTCCGTACCCCCCAAGACTAACGAAGCATAAAGGAACGGCAGATGGTCGAAGTCGAACTGAAACCGGTACTAGCTACGAGCTGCCTTGCATTTGCCATCAGTTGTTGAGTAGGCGGGAAGTGAAAAAGAGAAAGCAGTTCAACCAGCAGAATTTCTCCGAGTTAAGCAACGGCATTATACATACATATTTTTTTTTGAGCTACTTTGTATAAAATGATGAATTTTACTTCAATGTTTAAGGAGTAAATGGAAGTATTGTGATCGTCTGAAAAGCCGAATTCAAAACGGAGGTGAATTCGGAAGAAATGTTAACGCTATACGAGTTATAATTTTTTACAATTGAGGTCTGAAAATGTTTGTAATGGCGAGCAGATGACGCTGATTTTTACAAAATGTATTAGCTGAAATTCTAAACCTCAAACTGTCACCAAAAAGAATAATAATGGATGAAAAAAATAATTAAGCACTCCCACTCGGCGCTTTGATCAGAATTGCTGAGTAGTTCGCTTATCTCCTACTGGAAGCACCGAAAAAAATTGCTGAGTGCTAAAGAGAACTAGCATTTAACAAGAAAGCGCAGGAACCGAACTCAAGGCCTTTTGATTGGAAGGGTACTACAGTGCAATGCCCCATGCCCAATGGCCAATGGAATCCGGATTGTTCAACCAAAGAATAACATTACTCATTTAAAATACAGGAGACTTCGAGATCATTCGAAGGTCGGCACATGAGCAATGAGACGTCTACGTGCATCGCTCGAGCTTAGGGCCGGGAAACTGGCCCGTCTACCTTGGCTTATATACGCGTTCATGGAAAGGGTCCGTCAAATGCGATCCCGTTGCTGCGTTCTGTATTTTGATTTACTACTGGTAATGCTATCACCAAGCCAATCAAAAAGCGAAACGCTTAATGCTACGGTTATTGCGAGTTCTGACGGAAATGTTTTCTGGCGAGACTAAAATCCTCGTAAAAACAAGGGTGGTTCCACTGGTATTCTGATCGTCAGTGTTTCCGCCACCCACGGATGAAATTAATGTCTATATTTTCCTGAGAATCCTGTAATAAAATTATTACTTTTTAGTAGTGGAAAATCAGAATACGTTAGTCAGTTATTTAGTAGTAGCGACGACAGAGAGAGGTTTCATAATGTTGTTTCAAGAATTATGGGACCAACCAGAAAGGTTTTTAGAGTACTTTAGGATGACAACAGGGCGTCCCTCATCTCCCAAAAACAGCTTTTCTCATGAACACGAGAACTCAACTTTTCACTGTCTATGGTGAACCCTCCACAGTCTTCAGTTCCTACACAACAGGCCGCAATAAGGCCAGATTCAGATGCTAGTTTGAACGCTCATATCGTATTGACGACGTACGTATTCTGGTGAGGCTTCCCCTCACATAGTAGGTAAACCACCTTCAAAGGAAAACAGGTGTTTGTTTGTACAAGCGAATTCGTCAGAACATATTTCTGTCAACGCCCATTCGTAGTAACTGTAGCCAAACGTAAACGCATTTGACGAATGCCTGTGAACCCTGCTTTATGCCTTTTGAGGGATGAAACGTCAAAGGCCGTTTATGTGATTCGTGCTGGTTGCAACCTAGTAAACAATACCCGAGTACTCCTCAGCCAGATACTACTCAACGGGTACGTCCTTTAAAATCCGCCAATGTCGTAATATCACAAAATGAAAGCTTTGGTATTATTGGTCAAAAATCGACTAAATATTTATTCCATAACCAACGAAAACGAGGGAAGGACAATAACACTCGGAAAACTAAGGTAATAAAAGTGACGCAAGTGGGAGTTTCATTGTTATTACAAGACCTCTTGAAAAGGCCACAGTAGATTTACCAAGGATTATTATGCGCATATTCAGAACCCAGCGACTAAGTTTGAGCTCTATTACTGATTTCAGCGTGGTAAGTTTTCAAGCTACCTTTTAAATTCAAGTACCTTCGTGTTTTTCAAACTCTTTTTTGCCCCATCGTGCGAAACTGGTTTCAGTCAAACGAAACGATCACACGGCCTTGAGGACTTCTTAACATCTCGGAGGCAAAAAAATCAAAGATCCTGCAAAACACTCCTTCGGAAAGTAAAAATAGGTTTTGAATCGAAAGAAATCTTCTTTTGTACTTGCATTTTTCGGCTATCGGGAAAACGAACTAACGGGAAAATCGCATATTCTTGTCGAAAATCAATCTTCAAATTTTAAATACCTCTAATTGGAACAACAATATCGCGGAAATCTGTTTACTAGTTGAATAAAGTGTTCGAGAAAAGGTATAAAAGTATAAAAAAAATAACTATAAATATCAAAATACGCTTTAGTTAAATAGCGAAAAATGCTAATAACGTGAAATATGGTGTGTTAGTCAATAGATAGAAAATCAAGGGCCATCGTGTCAGAAACAAACATTTTAAGATCTCAAACGTTAAAAAATAATGACGCTCTAATGGCCTGTAAAAATCAAAATAGAAAATACTTGGAACGAGTACGTTTCCGAAATACTGTGTGTTATCCTAAATCTGAGTAGAGAATTTCGCACATTCACTGAGAGAACATTTTCAGAAAATTTACCCGAGTTTCATTCATTTTTCAATTTTTACATAGCACATTTTCAGCACCTTTCACGCGGTAACGTAGTCATGTCATTCGAATGTTGACTATTATAGCCTCTACCGCTTGTTTGAACATTAATTTCTAAGTTAAAAAAAAAATTATCTCATTTTTTTATATTTATTTAACCGTTTTTGATGATTTAGACCGGAGAACTGGCTCTATTCGAGAGTTGAATATTTCTTCAGCGCACTTGATCCTTGAATAGAGACTTGAGCAACAGGTTCTAGCTCAGGTAGTTCGGATATTTCTATTTGTTGTTTAGGATGGATAGTAGGTAAGAAGCCCACCTTTCCGTCATCCTCACTCCTAATACAACCTGCCAAGGCAGGCAAAGCCCATAATTTCTTCAACATTTTATTTTTTCATTCCATGCTACTATGGTCATTCTCACGTTCTAGTTGAAAAACTGGGGCCCATTCTTTTTCACTTTTCATCCTGCAAATCTACTCACTGCACTACGCCATCAGATTCCTGTTCCCAAAGATGAAGACTCTTCTGAAGAGTGAAAAGGAGAGTTGTGAAGTTCACAGTTACTCTTTTTCGTCCCGTAACATGGCATTTCGCAAAGGATAATAATAATAACACCTCCATTCTGGCAGTTTCCTCTTATTTAATGATGAACGTAGGTCTTGAAATTTTTTCTGCGTTGTAAACGTTGTTGAATTGGCCAGCAGACGAAATAAACCAGCCATCTTTTGTGAACGGTGAAATGATTGGAAATAAATCCACCTTCATTCCCTAAAATCCGTTTTTATTACTTTGTCTTTGTTTATTATGTCGTATCAGTTCAATTCTGGATGTGAACCCATCATAATGACACTATGCTTTATTTATGTACATAAATTTAGCATTTACATAGTATAATTTTTCGTATTTATTTAGATAGTATAATTTTTCCTATTTATTTTATTATTCCTTGATGATTGTGTTAGGGACGATGAATAAATACTAGAAATCAAACGTGACTCCCCAAAGTTAACGAACATACTGAGACTTGAGCTTTCAAAGGTATTGATTTTTGCAGTTTATAAAAATTGAAATAGTGAGAAAAAAAAACTATGGCGGAAGTTAGGTGTGTGATCTAAATTACAAAAAACGAGTTTTGTTAAATGGGATCATATTATCGAAGGGAGACCCAAAAATACAAAAGCACCCTAATGAATTTTATTGAAAATGCGATTTTGAGGAAGTTTTGTGTTTGACACCTACTATAAAAATCAAGCATCATTCCATCAAACATTTTCAAGTCCCCTAGAGTTTAAATATATTCTTCTTTGCAGTCTGTAAGATCAAAATAAGCACTAGTGTTTCAGTGAAAAAGCTCATACTGAGAAAATTTCTTCCAATAGACCCTCATTCCGAATTTGACTTATCAGACGATCACATTACGATTTACTAGGTAAATATGGGAATATAATAAAAATATGATCAACAAATCACGTACGGAAGTTTTCTCGTCTTTTTTCCCTTCAGTCATGGTGGTAAAACAGCGAAGCAATCGGAAATAGTTTTGGTTCGATATTACGAACGAACGGAACGAGGAAAGCACAACTAACTCCGACGTACTGAAGCCACGCCGCCACGCCGAAACACTACTACTACTAAACTGATTTACTGGAGCCGGCAACGTTAGGGGTGGGAGTCGCAGGAAGGGAGCGTTATCCACCTAGGTAGATGCATCACGCCAATTTGTGCAATCGAAGTCAATGAAAATAATCGCTCAGAAATTGGAAGTTTGTAGGGTTGTAAATTTGAATTCAAATTAATAACACGCCATACCGTTTTGCGCATTGTTCGCATTGATCATTCGATAGCCGAACTAGAAACAACAAGGATTAGATCTAACTACCGCGTTTCCCCCAATTTCAATTTATACTTCGCCGTTGTTCAATATTAAAACTGTTTTTAAAACAAGACCGTCTGTGGTTGCTAATATTAAATACCTCAACAGCAGCATGATACTTTCTGCCATTTTGTAAAATATTCGGGTGCTTTAGATTCCCACAAAATTAGTACGTGTGGCAGGCCCGGATTAGCAACTATTTACGCCCTAGGCCAGAGATCTACATTACGCCCCCTCCCAGCAGACGTTCGGGGGGGGGGGGTTGCTAATAATTTGGTATGTAGTTGGTGGTGTTTGAATGTACTTTGTCTCATAAAGTATTGAGTTTTTCAACTGGAGCAAAGTTGTAGCAGAATTGGATGTAACAACTTCAAGTTTTCCAAGATTTGTAACTTGCACAGTGGATAACTCAAACAAAAAGTCGTCAATTCAGAAGTTTGAATATACCAAAAGATAGGTAATATAATTGTCCACATTTTCCCAATGTAATGTACCTATCTATTTTTCAACCGTTTTTGCGTTATTCAACAATAATAGTGGACTATACACGAAAAAATCACTTTCTTCAACTTTAAACGTTATTTTCATCTAATTAGTGCGAAAGAAACAAAGAATGAAGCATATATTATTGATGTACACATCATCAACTATCATTATGCTGAATTTGAGCGAAATCCATTCCAAAAAATGTTTCGCGAAAAATCCAAGGGGTACCCCTGCGATTTTTTTCAACCGATCAGTTAACGATTTTTTACTCGTCTCTCAATACAGATAAAAATCTGAAATTTTCAGGAAAGTTGTGTCTTACCATGATGTATTTTTGTGATTTTTTTTATTTCTCGGAAAAATCTGCAAGTGGTCCAAAAAAATCGGTTTTTGAAAGCTCGAAAATTGGACTTTAACCGTGATTTTCGGGGTCAAAATTTATGATAATCAATTGTTTTATTATGCAGGAGTCTTCATTTGAACACCTTACACACGTACATAGCAAAAAATTTGGTGAAAAAAATTTAGGCAGAGCCAGAGAAATTATTTTCCGTAAATCGAGTTTTTCGCCGGCCGTAATTCCGAGCTCCGTAATAGTGAAAAATTAACTTTTCGTTTTAAAGCGATTTTGAAAGCTATTCTTATAGAAAATTGAACGCTGAATCCGAATATGACGTCAAAACGGCGGAAATTTGACGACAACTATCAGTTTTTCCAGTTTAATACTACGCGGTTTCACGTTTTTCAACTTAAAATTCCGTTGCAAATACTTACAGTACTGTTCAAATTTGATTAATTAATGATTCCTACAGGAAATTAGACGTAGAATTCGAATTTAAAGTGAAAACAAACAAAATCGAACGATTATTAATATTTTTCGAATTTTTTTCGGTTTTCGTACTTCTGAAGTTTCAACTTTGGGATTTTTGTTCGTCACGTTCCCGAAATGGGAACGATTAGGTGCTGTGGAAGAAAATGAAGGAAATTTAATGTAGAATCGATTAAAAATAAGAAAATGGCTAGCGTATATGATAGCTCTCGAGATGTATTCCACGTGTAGGTAGGTAGTAGACTTAGGGTAGCATTACATTACAATACTGTAATATTACATACAGTATGAAATTATCGTGCAATCATATGGGCAAGTAGGCAAGCATTCCATTCTCATAACAGAGTTTGAATCATGGTTATGAGGTACAGAAAGATGGTTATGAGAGGAAAGTTGGTAAACACTACATAAATTTTGACATTTTTTCAATCGGGCACCCGTTGACGGCTCGATGGGGTTCAAAACGGGTCGAAGGACACAATTATTCAGCTTTATGGTATTGGAAAAAAAATTAGCCAGGTGGTTGTGTTCGCAGCTTTAAGCCAACGAATCCACTTCCGGAGTAGTCCAACCCTCTCATCGCAAATATGTTGAAATTAACTCCCATTGTTGCCTAGCTACCCCTTTGCGCTCTGCGACATCCCACTGTGTACTGCAACAGCTGGCAACATCGCAAATTTCTGAGACTTACCTAATTGAGACTTAATTTTCATGTCCGCACAGAAAGTAAGGGATTTTATTATCTGGAGCAAGTTCAGTTGTTGAAGAACCTAGCTAGATTCTTCTCATCAGGCCACCCAAAACGGGCGATCGATTTCATTGACGTGCCATATCACCTCTCTGCTAGAACGAGCGAGATGATGGTTTCATGAAAGGCTTCTATTTCATTACTTCTTGAAGTAATGCACAAATCGATGAGCATAATCCGTAGTATAAATGAGTGTTACAATGTGTGAGGAAATATTTGGTATCTTCGGCTCGTATGTCAAAAACTGACTAAATTCGTCGTGTCTCAGTAAAAAACCATCAAACGAATGAGCAAAATTAGCAGTTATTGCGTAATGGATAACACATCGTACTTCCGAGGTATACGCGGTAGAAGTTTTTTCTATTCAATTTTTACAGGACTTTATAGCGTCACTATTTTTGAAACTATGGTCTTGAAATGCTTGTAATGGCAAGCAGATGGTCCTTGATTTTTATCGTTTGGCTCACACACAGTGCATCCGAGCTATTCGCCTGTTTTTTGTATCTACAATATATATGAATGTTGAGGTCGTGAAATGTTTTTTAGGCAGGTGGATGACAACTGATTTTTAACTTTAGGGTGACATACCGTACTTCCGCCTTATCCGAATATCGTTCGTATTTAGAATGTTTACGGGCTAATCGTTCTATTTAGGGGTCCCCTGGCTAGTTTTTCAATTATAGATGTGGTTTACTAATCGATGCGCCATTTGAATGAGTTCTGAAGTCGGTTTGAATTTTTTTTTCAATTATTTTCGCAAACTGGTTACTTTTTGACTTCAGACAATCGGGCACAGATCTGAAAGTTTTCTTTTTAGTAGGAAACTATGAAAATTTTTGGAGGAAAAAATAGAATTGGAAAAAAGGAATGGCCATTTTCTCGGGTCTATTAAACCAATTTTGTTGAATAACGCATAAACGGTTGAAAAATGTAACACATGTTAACGGTTGTAAAAAGAAAAAGAAGACGAGGATGTAACTACCAATCTTTTGGTCTATTCAAACATATCGCATTATCCATAATCCGCCTGAGTTGTATTTTGATTTTATAAACGTTTATACGTGTTACCGTTATTTAACCGTTATTAATAAACCAAGTTGTTTAACCAAGGAGCCGTAGAGCACTTGCCGAAAGTTTTTGATCAATCATAGTCATTGCTGACGGTGGGATTGATTTTGTATTATAGCCATTTCCATCTCTTCTCGTAGCTATAAACATTTCGAATTGAAGTAAACAATCCGAGAACTCGATGTCCGAACAAATTATAATAATCATTCAACGGTCATTAGCTCAAATCGGTGCATTCACGCAACAGGAAGTTTTGATTTGGCTGGCAAGAGTATTTAGATAACTCTATGAACAGTGACGGATTATGGATAATGAGATATGATTGAATATACCAAAAGATTGATGGTCACAAGCTCTTCTTCTTCGTAAACCGAACATTTACAACCGTTTACATTTGTTAGATTTTTCAACGTTTTATGCGGTATTTAACAAAATTGGTGTATTGGTTTTCTTCCAAAAATTTTCATATTCAATTTTCAAATTATTCGTACTTAAGAAAACTTTCTGATCTGTGCCCGTTTGAGTGAAGTCGAAAAGTAACCAAAATCATCAATCTCCGAGAAAAAAAAAAAAAAACTTGAAAAAGTCTCAAACCGACTTTAACACTATTTGTATAAAAAACAATTAAAAAAGAATGAAATAGCAAACGTCGAAATTTTTTCGGAAGATTGGGAAGCTTTTGCTATGCCAATCGAGCTAAATCAAGTAAAAATTCTTATCAATTGTTCAATTATTTCAAATTATCATTATTGCCAACTTGGGTCTGTGGCATTAAGGTTTCAGTTTCAAAAGCTTCGCTCAGTCTACGGAAGTCGACGAACATAATCGAGGAGAACCGGATGCGTTCGAGTACGCGGACAGGAAAACGCAGACCACTCGGATGAATATGGACTAGATCCGAGAGCCGAACAGAGCGTTTCCGCCTTAAGGTTTCCATTCTTCTAGTCGACTGCCATTGAAGAGATGCTAAAGCTGCCACCGCCATTACAAATGGGCTTTTGATTGAATGAAAATCAACTTAGCCATCTGCAACGTTTGAAACGACGAGTGAATGACGTTTGATTCGCCCTTCTGGGCTGTTTGTACATTTTTGGGCGTCCTCGCTATGAATCCCATTTTACAAAACTTGGCTTGTATACCTATGCTTTTATATTTTTTGGTCTCCTGGTTAGTTATCAGATAACAGTTATATATAGTAACTACGTTGCGGCTTTTGTACGAGTCTCTTGATTTTAAAGTTACCAGTTACCTACTCAAATATGGAATGTACAGTGTGATCTATACACACCGCTGATTTTATGTTTAATTTCCAACCATTCTAAGAACGAAGTTGTTAGAACAATAAATTTCTTCTTCTTGTACTGTCATTACAGACCAAAGTCGCATTTCAAGATTGGTAGTGTTCCCCACACAGTACTAGGTACTTGCAGAAAGAAATTAATAAATAATTAATAAATTCTTACTCCGCGTGGAAGAGGACGTCGTCTCGTCGAGGTTGTGAACGGTGACGGCGATCGGGAGACGTCCGAAGCACCAGGAGGACCAAGAAGCATCGTAGAAGTGCCGACAGATTCCATTATGAAGCCGACGCCTTCGCTGTCAACGGACCCTTCTCGCGACGACATCTTCTGAATGTGATTTCAACACTAGCGAGTTTCGTATCGTGCAGCCCCTATGAAGTAAAGATTCACGATGTGAATTAATTCAAATCGAATAAACCTATTTTTCTAAAACCTACGTACTTAGTTAAAAAAAAAGAAGAAAAAATGGAAGCCAGCGAACGTTGAAGGGGCTTGTTCTATGGAAAGCTTTCGCTGTATGAAAACAATGGCGCGTTAGTTCGGACGTTTATCGCTAGATAATAATTCTGATAGTTTGTTGTTACTGATGATAGAGAAACCAAAACTCTCCTCTGCCATTGAGGTAAAACATCTTTCAGAGCAAAACTTCTCGATTGTTTACATAAATATAGTACCAAAACCAATCAACGGACGTGAGGCCACATGCAAGAATTCCACAGTAGAGCCAATCACATTGTTATCCCAAATAGTTTTTCAAGTAAAGCTGATCTGAAGTAATATTTTCCTGCTTACCTGTAACCCTTGGTTTCTTATAAACGGATGTAACAGCCTAAAAATTGTTAATTCTGTCTCCTTCTCTAAATTAGATATAACGTGGGATGCTGTGCAATCATCCATTAGGGGTACACATTAGGGGTACACATTCTTTCTCCTAATTTTTGTCATTGGAGTAATATTAATCGACTCAATGAGAACCTATACGGCTAGAAATTCGTTACAAAGTACGTTAGATTGCCAGAACAAAAATTCGCTGCATTTAATAAATAAATAAAATGCATCATGTTTTACGAACTTATTTTCGAAGAGCGCGGCTATGTTTTTTAATGTGAATCATTTTTAGTATCAATTGTGAAATGAATAAATAGGTCCAAAAAAAAAAAAAAAAAAAATAAATAAATAAAATAATTAAATAAAATAATAAAATCAAGAAAAAAGAAAAACTTGAGAGCCATTCTAGGTAGTGCTATATCTAGGCTTCTACAATAACATCCAGCTGCATCTCGCCACAAAAGCGGATACCGGTCACCTGGGCCCAATTTTTGAAATGAAATTCTGAGAAAATGTTCTCCCAGCGAATGTGCAAAATGAGCCATTTTCGGATAACACACGGTACTTCCGTGATACCGTTCAACTTTTTTCTGTTTTCACGACTGGTCTGATTTTTATTGAGAGTTGACTGCTCAAAATCCTCTTCAGTATCTTATATTTCTTACCCCTCCACTAGCGAAAAAAATCGCAAAAACAAAATTAAATAAAAGAAAACACAAACACGCTATTATATTTAGAATCACCAAGTGCATTTTAGCTTAGGTGCTTGTAGGACGATTAACCGATACTTTTATGGGTTTGAGAATGCTCAGGATTCAAGGCTGATGGAGAGAGAATGAACAAATTGACGACAATATCATTTGAGGGGAAAATTTTTGGCTTCAAGAAAATGGCCATGTGGTATGGAGTTTGAAAAAATTCTCAAATTTCTTAGTTAACCGATTTAAAAGCAATGGGAGAGGGGTCACTTCCTCAATCACATCACTCCTTACGCCGCTGAAAGTTATCAAGGGTCGATTCCACGAGATAATTCTTTGTTATGAGCTGTGACTCTTTTGCCCTGAGCCCTTGAGAAATATTATCATTCGAATGGAAGATTCGGTCTGTGTGAACCGGAAACAGTTCGTGTTTGTTCGAATTCTGCGTATCTAGGGTCTTGAAATAATGATAACCGAATATAGCCGAATATTAAATCATTCCCTTTCGTTATCCGTGGCGACCGCCTGCACGGCTGTTAAGTTTGCTGCCAAGCTAACGTCCAAGGACAAAATACATGAATGGAAGCGTGTCTATTTAAAGAATGACACATTCGCTCAACCGCCTTCCAATATGAATAATGAATGAAAAGAATCGATTGTGATCGTTTTCACTCCTACAGGACGTGGTTAGTAGGGCCGAAAATTACGTGTGAGGCTTAGTAGTAGGTAGATAGATTGAAGACGATTTAAATGCCGTGTTTTTATTTCAACCTGTCCGCGAGAGAGAATGCAAATTGAATTCAGTTGCATAATGTCACATTTTGTCAATATTCGACCACAATACAAAAATACTAGCTAATGTTACGTAATCGGGTGCGCCAGCCGAGAGCAAATGACGAGAGCTAAGTAGCTCCACGAATGTTCTGGGTGAAGGGGAGACGGGTCCAAAAAACTCATAAGGAGCCCATGTCCTGGTGATCGATACCACAAATTATAACGAAATTGGGTTTTGGTTATTTTTTATAGGTTTTTTATAGGTTGCATAAAATGAATCGCACGTCAACGTTATGTTAAAAAATTTATTTACAATACAATTATTAATTCGGAAATATCGAAAAGAAAACTTCCATTTAAACTTAAATGGTAAATTTAAACCTGACAAAATTATGTTCTGTCCCCATGTTGCAATTTAGGGTCCATTGGTAGCATGGAAAACTCTTGTGCTCAGGTTTGATCAGTCAGCTGCAGTAGGCAGAAGTACCAAATTTCTAAGCCTGCGTCATTGACGAACTTCGTGGAGACGTCAAGTCATGGGCTTGAACTAAGCGTCAACGCTATGTTAAATACCTAACGTATTTAGAAGACAAAAAGTGAATTCCAAAATACTAGAAAGAAAACGCGCACAAACGTTTTTGGTTTATTATCAATAATAAACCATTGTAATCGCCCAAGAAAAAAAATTTTATAACCCCCCCTCAAAATTTGATGTTTTACGTTTCAAGGCATGTAGAATCCGAATATCCAATAAAAAAAATTCTGTCTGTCCGCCGTACGCCGTACGCCGTCAACACTTTTCCGGCCAAACCATAATAGCTAAATTTTTGAAATTTTGACCAAAAATCAATCTCGGTCCTACGACGGCCCAATTTTCGAACCAACTTGCTAGCTCAATTTTAAGGGTGTTTTGAGGGGTTTTGAGGGGGAGAAAATTCATATTTTCCAAGGTTTTTCAGAAAAATGTGTACGTGGTATCAAATTATATAGATTTTTGGACGCTGAATCGAATGAGACCATTGCGGGGTCGATAGCTTCATTGGTTCTCGAGTTATCGCAGCTTTTGTGCCGAATTCGGGAGATTTTTAGAAATTTGACATGAGGGTATAACTCGAGAGTTCTTGGAGCTATGAAAATCGTTCTATAGTTCTATACTCATTGGAATGGTCGTCGAACACTCTCTCCAGCTGTACTGTTAAGCAAAAAATTTAGTTTTCAATTAGGAAATTGAGAAAAATAAAATTAATTAAAATTACAATAGTTGCTACGGAATTTTCCCCGATAGTTACCGATCTATTTTTCGGTTGAAACGTTTACACTTGTTCTGAATAATTACTATCATAAATGGATTGGATTCTGAAATTATTATTGAAGTGAAGGAATAATAAACCACTGTACAATCATTTGCAGCGTTTTACCGAAAGCGAAGGCGATCGAATGAATGAGCAATCCGGAACTGGAATGTTCTCGAACTATAGTCTGGAAGAAATTGACCTGACGCGTCGCTATTCAACGCGCGCAGAGCCGATTATACCCAATTAAATGTTGCCTAGTGACACCACAGCAGTTTATGCAGCGCATTAGGTGTAAATGATACAATATCTCTGACAGTTCTTGACCTAAGTATTACTTGGTAGTACTTACCAGTTTATGAGAAGAATCAGAAACAATTATTATAACTGGGGGTCTTTTAATAATATTGATAAATAAAACTAGTGGTGTGCATAGATGACACAGTACTTCCATGACGGCAACAGGGGTACAATAAAATCAAGAAACTCATACGAAGGCCGCCACGTAAGTTTACAACTACTGTTACTGACTAGACGACCCAAAAATAGAAAAACCTACAAACTAGGTAGACAATGCTTCCGCAGTATGTGAGCCTAACGATACGACACCTAAAAATATCGTTGCAAACATTTAAAAACCTCCAGATTTCAAATATATTAATTTTTGAAGCCAGTAGAAGATACCCACAAAAAAGCTCATAACATGGGACTACGCGGTGCGCGAGCCAAAGACGAAAATCAAATCATCTGACAATCTGCTTGGCATGAAGAACATTTCAAGGCTTTGAACTACTGAAAACTTGACTTTTATGGCTGGTAAAAACCACAATAAACAACTGGGAATAATGTTTTAATTCTTTTACCTCTAAAGCAGTGTTTGTTAGGTATTGAAATTTCGTCTAATTTGCACTGGGAAAACAGTTTCTAAAAAATTTTTTTTTAATCGTTTTTCCGGGAGATATTTTTGTCACTTGGACCATAGACAGATAGACGCGAGGACAGACAACATTGACAGAGACAAAACGGAGGTAAATATGGAAGAAATTTTCATAGTACCATACTCAGAGCCACTTTCTGAATACGTGTCATTGTGTCTGTGATCAAAAAGGGGTAAAAGTGTCATATCTCCGTGAAAAATTAATTAAAATTAATGACATTTTCAGAAAATATTCTCCATTTGAATGTGCAAAGTATTAGGTTTTTTCTGTTTTTGTTATTTTTTCTATTTTTTTTTTTTTATAGTCTATAAAAGTAATAATTTTTTAACGTTTCAGGTCATACAGCCGGTATTGCTGTCCACACATGACTTCCTCGCAAATTTCATTATCAGTTATTTTATTAAAACGCTTCAGTATTTTTGGGTCCTCTTGCTATAAAAAATCACTCACTCTCACGAAACTTGTATCATTTGGCTCACGCACCGTAATTCCACCTTTTGTGCATCATCAGTACCTATTCAAAAAATCTCAAAAATCGCAAAAATCTTTATAATTGAGGCTTGAAGTCTAAAAATGATTGTAATGGCAAGTGAAGTACGCCTGCATTTTATAGCTAGGGTTACACGCCGCACACCCGAGATATTCGCTTATTTTTGGATTGGAAATAACCCCAGTTCCCTTGGTTCAATCGTGTTCAACATGTGAATCTTTGAATTTGACTTTTCGGACGACTACGGAAGTTAAAATAATTAATACAAGTAAACCAGTGGAATTCATAGATCAGAGAAAGTATTTCCATGTTTGAGTCGATAGACAGATACAACGGCGTACATAATCGAGAAACTCGAAGACCGCAACGTTAGTACAATACAATATTTTTTATTCTTTTCCTTGTCGTCACATTTTGGTTTATTATTCAATAATAAACCATTGTAATCGCCCAAGAAAAAAAATTTTATAACCCCCCCTCAAAATTTGATGTTTTACGTTTCAAGGCATGTAGAATCCGAATATCCAATAAAAAAAATTCTGTCTGTCCGCCGTACGCCGTACGCCGTTAGCAGTTTTCCGGCCAAACTGTAAGAGCTAAAAATTTGAAATTTTCACCGAAAATCAATCTCGGTCCTACGACGGCCCAATTCTTGAACCAACTTGCTAGCTCAATTTTAAGGGTATTTTTGGGGGGTTTTGAGGGGGAGAAAATTCATATTTTCCAAGGTTTTTCAGAAAAAGGTGTACGTGGTATCAAATTATATAGATTTTTGGACGCTGAATCGAATGAGACCATTGCGGGGTCGATAGCTTCATTGGTTCTCGAGTTATCGCAGCTTTTGTGCCGAATTTGGGAGATTTTCAGAAATTTGACATGAGGGTATAACTCGAGAGTTCTTGGAGCTATAAAAATCGTTCTATACTCATTGGAATGGTCGTCAAACCCTCTCTCCAGCTGTACGTTAGGGCAAAAAATTTAGTTTTTAATTTGGAATTCAAGAAAAATAAAATAGATTAAAATTACAATAGTTGCTACGGAATTTTCCCCTATAGTTACCAATCTTTTTTTCGGTTGAAATGTTCACACATGTTCTGAATAATGACTATCTGAAATGGATAGTCTTCTGAAATTTTATTTGAAGTGAAGGAATAATAAACCACTGTACAATCATTTGCAGCGTTTTTTTATGTCCATGGGCTGTGAGAAGAGAAAAACCAGGCGATTCATTCTCCGATTCTTTATTGGCTGGCCGAGCACTTTCGCCTTTTCAGGCATCTTCAGGGCGACGTGGAGCCTATGGTTCGGCGAGCCAATAAAGAATTGGAGAAAGATTCGCCTGTTTTTTCTCCGCCTAACAACCCATGATTATTTTGTATTGAAAAACAAGCTCATAATGGCCGAAAACGCACGAATTAAGTTAATAAAGCGGAGTTTTCATTCATATTTCACGGAGATTTCACGATTTCACTTGTTGCCCACAGACGCACGGATAGACGGGCAAACCGATACACAAACATTTGTTCAGAAATTGTTTCTGAGTATAGTGCTATGAAAGTTTCTTCCTCAGTTTCGAATTAGACTTTTTGGACGATCGCGATACTTCCATTTTACTACGCAAACATGGAAGTAAAAAATATTGAAGTAAGAATTGTCGATAGAAGACATGCGCAATCTGAAAATAATGAATTTCATGGATGCTATTTCAGGCCTTAGAGCCACCATTCGTTTATCCGCGCTGCATGCACTTTCAAAACAAAAATTCTGCGCCCCCTTCAAGAAAACAAATTATTCCACTCGATGTATAACAAAAACGAAGTATTCTATGGTGCTCCATGGGAATGGGTTGGCTACAGTAACGGCGTTAGTTTACAAGACAGCACTATCATAATTATTGAACACTGTACTGATTCATCTCGACACTGATCAAATCAAATCAACTAAAAAACGGGGACACTCGTTTCCATACATCACATCCAACTTACTGGTTATTCAATCGCGCAAGTAAGTCAGAAGTCAGAAAACGAAATTTATTAATCACTGCCAGTTTCACCGCCTTTGGCTCCGATGGGACAGCCTCCGGCTTCACAACTGAACCTAAATAGACTCGTCTGAAAAGTAGAATGCGAAGGGAGGAGATGTTTGACCTTTGGTTCTTTTAATAAAACACGGCAAGGGCGGAGTAAGGTGCTAGTGCTCTCGAAGGTGTGTGCACGGTGGACGACACACGTCCAGCTTTCAGGCGCCTACGGTACCTACTTGACATGACAGGATTAAGCCCTAGCCAAGTAATCAAACAAATGACCGACCGCTTATGATGCCGAAAGTTTCCACAATCGAAAGTCACAGTAAAACTGCCTGAAGCCATTGACCTGCAGCTGAGGGCGTTTAGTGGAGAAGTATATTAGTACAGCCAAACCTTGGACGTTTATAGATATAATAAGGTGGATAGATTTTTTCTCCTTATTATGTATTTTGGCTTTAGAATCTCGAACCTGAAAGAATCCAACAAAATTCTCTTGTAGTTTTTGAGGCAATCGCGAAGTACTTAGAGTTTGTTCCTATTTTTCCAGTTTTGAACTTATAACTCCCACATGGCGGGTCCCAAAGAAAATATATACAATCCTTTCATGGAGAACATTAAATTCTGCATTGAGTAGCAGTTTCAATCAAAACGGACAAACCATTACGCCGATTTCGATTTTGTTTTAAACGGCCTTTTTTTATCACTTTTAGCAAAATCCACGCAATTAAATTTGGACAATATAACTCGAAAACGGCTATTCCTGGTTTTTTATTATTGGTGTCACGCGTAGTGTCATCGGTGTACTTCTACGCGCATTTTCCATTATTTAATTCGTGTATTATACTTCTATTTTAAGTAGTGTATGAAAGTGCTATGATCCTCTGAATAGTCGAATTTCGAACGGAGGTGATTCTGGAAGAAATGTTCATATACTCAGAGCCACCTTCTGATCAAGTGACAGTGTGTCTGTCGGTGCGTGCATCTGTAGTCGAAACGTGACGTGAACTGTCATATCTCCGTGAAAACGCTGAAAAAAATGATTGATTGAATGAATGATTGATTTTGATGATTCTAACTTGTTTTATTTATTTTTAATTTTTGTTGTTGTTATTTTCACTGCCAGAAAACTTATTAAAAATTATTTTAATTTTTTTCATTATTCAATTAAAATTACAATTTTAATTTTATTTGAAATTATAATTTTATTTACATTTTGAATGATAGGAATTATTTTCGTAAGTTTTGCCATAAATGGTGTTTGTCTGCATGTCAAAATTCGTCTTGTACTAATTAATCGCTCAATTCGTTTAAAAATTGATGAAAAATTGGGCCGGGCTCAATGCGCAAATCGAACGATTCTGTCATTAGCAGAGCGCATTTGTGAATTTCGAGCTGAAATCAAACTATTCATAATAACTGGAGCAGCGGCGAATGGAAGCCGAATTGAATGCAGAGGTACCTATTCAAGTCGATGTCATGAACAGAACTCCGTTTCAATATTCACACGCGAGAATTCCCCGGTCGTTCATATTCGATCAACAGTTTCTATTAAAGAGCAGTTTCGGAACGAGAGTAAATAATAAGCGTTTTGATTCGGGATGCATGAGAAAGAATTTATTATTATTTTTGTCGATGCGATACAACAAACCATTAAACTAGACGTAGGAGACGTTTACAGTGCTGTTCTCCGTTCGTATCTTTAATAGTGTGTCAATGCAAACTTTCCTTGTGAATTAAAGAGTCTTTTTTAAAAAGGTGAAATTTCGTTAACCAAAGTTAACGTGAATGAAATGAATGAAATAGATGAAATGAATGAAACGAATGAAATGAATGAAACGAATGGAACGGATGGAACAGAAGGAACGGAAGGAACGGACGGAACGGAGGGAACGGACGGAACGGAGGGAACGGACGGAACGGAGGGAACGGACGGAACGGAAGGAACGGACGGAACGGACGGAACGGAAGGAACGGACGGAACGGAAGGAAAAGAAGGAACGGACGGAACGGAAGGAACGGACGGAAAGGAAGGAAAGGACTTGACGGACTTTCCGGACATTCGGACTTTCCAGACATTCCGGACTTTCCGGACATTCCGGACATTCCGGACATTCCGGACTTTCCGGACGTACCGGACATTCCGGACTTTCTGGACATTCCGGACATTCTGGACTTTCCGGACATTCCGGACTTTCCGGACAAACCGGACTTTCCGGACATTCCAGACATTCTGGACATTCCAGACATTCCAGACTTTCCGGACATTCCGGACATTCTAGACTTTCCGGACATTCCGGACATTCCGGACTTTCCGGACTTTCCAGACATTCCGGACTTTCCGGACATTCCGGAATTTCCGGACTTTCCGGACATTCCGGACATTCCGGACATTCCGGACTTTCCGGACATTCCGGACATTCCGGACATTCCGGACTTTCCGGACATTCCGGACTTTCCGGACATTCCGGACATTCCGGACTTTCCGGACATTCCGGACTTTCCGGACATTCCGGACTTTCCGGACTTTCCGGACATTCCAGATATTCCGGACATTCCGGACTTTCCGGACTTTCCGGACAAGAAGGAACAGACGGAACGGACGGAACGGAAGGAAACGGACGGAACAGACGGAACAGAAGGAAACGGACGGAACGGACAGAACGGAAGGAACGGACGGATCGGGCGGAACAGACGGAACGGAAGCAACGGACGGAACGGAGGGAACGGAAAGAACGGACGAAAAAGAAGGAACGAACGGGACGGAAGGAAACGGACGAAACGGAAAAAACGGACGGAACGGAAAAAACGGACGGAACGGAAGAAACGGAAGGAACGGAGGGAACGGAAGAAACGGATGGAACGGACGGAATGGAAGGAACGGACGGAACGGAGGGAACGGAAGAAACGGACGGAACGGAAGAAACATACGGAACGGACGGATCGGAAGGAACGGACGGATCGGGCGGAACAGACGGAACGGAAGCAACGGACGGAACGGAGGGAACGGAAAGAACGGACGAAAAAGAAGGAACGGACGGGACGGAAGGAAACGGACGGAACGGAAAAAGCGGACGGAACGGAAAAAACGGACGGAACGGAAGAAACGGAAGGAACGGACGGAACGGAAGAAACGGATGGAACGGAGGGAAAAGAAGGAACGGACGGAACGGAAGGAACGGACGGAACAGAAGGAACAGACGGAACGGACGAAACGGACGGAACTGAAGGAAAAGAAGGAACAGACGGGACGGACGGAACGGACGGAAAGGGGCGAAACGGAAGGACCAGACGGAACGGACGGAACGGAAGGAAGGGAAGGAACGGACGGAATGGAGGGAACGGAAGAAACGGACGGAACGGAAGAAACAGGAAGGAAAAGAAGGAACGGACGGGCGGACGGAACGGAAGGAACGGACGGAACGGAAGGAACGGACGGAACGGACGGAACGGACGTAACGGAAGGAACGGACGGAACGGAAGGAACGGACGGAACGGAAGGAACGGAAGGAACAGACGGAACGGACGGAACGGAAGGAAGGGAAGGAACGGACGGAATGGAGGGAACGGAAGAAACGGACGGAACGGAAGAAACAGGAAGGAAAAGAAGGAACGGACGGGCGGACGGAAAGGAAGGAACGGACGGAACGGAAGGAACGGACGGAACAGAAGGAAACGGACGGAACAGACGGAAACGGACGGAACAGACGGAACGGACGGAACGGAAGGAAACGGTCAGAACGGACGGAACGGAAGAAACGGACGGAACGCAAGAACGGAAGGAACGGACGGAAAAGAAGGAACAGACGGAACGGAAAGAAACGGAAGAAACGGACGGAACAGAAGGAACGGAAGGAACGGACGAAACGGACAGATGAACGGAACATTCCGGAACTTTCCGGACATTCCGGACTTTCCGGACATTCCGAACTGTCGCATTTCAAATTTAATTAAGTTGTTGGTTAGGAAGATTATCTGTCGACGTCGTTCACTTTTTGACTTTAATCCATTCCTACCATAAGTTTCATAATTTGAATCCAACGTTTGATTGCGACTTTAATTTTTATAATGATATTATGAAATGAAATGATTGAAATAGATGAAATGAATGAAACTCGTTCCTCGCCGATCGTCTCGTTCGCCGTTGCTCTTCTCTGTCCCATTCTGCCCGACGAATTATCAGCGTAACCGTCCGCTTCGAAAACTTCCGCGAAGTGCAAATTTGTTTCTGACCACCAATCCAGACTTTGATTTTTTCCATTCCACCTTAACTAGCATCAAAAAGACAGTAAATAATTCCCCATTCATTTTTGATTGATAAATGTGTACTCTTTTTTTTCTTTTTTTTTTCTTTGCATTGTTTTTACCGCCATAGTAATGTAATTGGGCTTGCCCGTTAATATACAAATAAACAAATAAACGAAACGAATGAAAGAAGGAACGGACGGAACGGACGGAACGGACGGAACGGAAGGAACGGACGGAACGGACGGAACAGACGGAACGGACGGAACGGAGGGAACGGACGGAAAAGAAGGAACGGACGGGACGGAAGGAAACGGACGGAACGGAAGAAACGGACGGAACGGAAGAAACGGACGGAACGCAAGAACGGAAGGAACGGACGGAAAAGAAGGAACAGACGGAACGGAAGGAAACGGAAGAAACGGACAGAACAGAAGGAACGGAAGGAACGGACGAAACGGACAGATGAACGGAACGGACGGAACGGAAGGAAAAGAAGGAACGGACGGGACGGACGGAACGGGCGGAACGGAAGGAACAGACGGAACGGACGGAACAAAAGAAACGGACGGAACGGGCGGAACGGAAGGAAGAGACGGAACGGAGGGAACGGAAGAAACGGACGGAACGGACGGATCGGAAGAAAAGAAGGAACAGACGGGACGGAAGAAACGGACGTAACGGAAGGAACGAACGGAACGGAAGAAACGGACGGAACGGAAGAAATGGACGGAACGGGCGGAACGTACGTAACGGAAGGAACGGAAGACACGGACGGAACGGAAAAAACGGACGGAACGGGCGGAACGGAAGGAACGGACGGAATGAAAGGAACGGACGAAACGGAAGGAACGGACGGAACGGAAGGAAACGTACAGAACGGACGGAACGGAAGGAACGGACGTAACGGAAGGAACGGACGGAACGGAAGGAAACGGACGGAACGGAAGGAACGGACGGAACGGAAGGAAAGGACGTAACGGAAGGAACGGACGGAACGGAATAAACGGACGGAACGAACGGTACAGAAAAAACGGACGGAACGGGCGGAACGGAAGGAACAGACGGATGGACGGATTGGAAGGAACGGACGGAACGGAAGGAACGGACGGAACGGACGGAAAAAAAGGAACAGACGGAACGGACGGAACGGAAGGAAACGGACGGAACGGGCGGAAAAGAAGGAACAGACGGAACGGACGGAACGGAAGGAAACGGACGGAACAGACGGAACAGAAGGAAACGGACGGAACGGACGGAACGGAAGGAACTGACGGATCGGGCGGAACAGACGGAACGGAAGCAACGGACGGAACGGAGGGAACGGAAAGAACGGACGAAAAAGAAGGAACGAACGGGACGGAAGGAAACGGACGAAACGGAAAAAACGGACGGAACGGAAAAAACGGACGGAACGGAAGAAACGGAAGGAACGGAGGGAACGGAAGAAACGGATGGAACGGACGGAATGGAAGGAACGGACGGAACGGAGGGAACGGAAGAAACGGACGGAACGGAAGAAACATACGGAACGGACGGATCGGAAGGAACGGACGGATCGGGCGGAACAGACGGAACGGAAGCAACGGACGGAACGGAGGGAACGGAAAGAACGGACGAAAAAGAAGGAACGGACGGGACGGAAGGAAACGGACGGAACGGAAAAAGCGGACGGAACGGAAAAAACGGACGGAACGGAAGAAACGGAAGGAACGGACGGAACGGAAGAAACGGATGGAACGGAGGGAAAAGAAGGAACGGACGGAACGGAAGGAACGGACGGAACAGAAGGAACAGACGGAACGGACGAAACGGACGGAACTGAAGGAAAAGAAGGAACAGACGGGACGGACGGAACGGACGGAAAGGGGCGAAACGGAAGGACCAGACGGAACGGACGGAACGGAAGGAAGGGAAGGAACGGACGGAATGGAGGGAACGGAAGAAACGGACGGAACGGAAGAAACAGGAAGGAAAAGAAGGAACGGACGGGCGGACGGAAAGGAAGGAACGGACGGAACGGAAGGAAACGGACGGAACGGACGGAACGGAAGGAACTGACGGATCGGGCGGAACAGACGGAACGGAAGCAACGGACGGAACGGAGGGAACGGAAAGAACGGACGAAAAAGAAGGAACGAACGGGACGGAAGGAAACGGACGAAACGGAAAAAACGGACGGAACGGAAAAAACGGACGGAACGGAAGAAACGGAAGGAACGGAGGGAACGGAAGAAACGGATGGAACGGACGGAATGGAAGGAACGGACGGAACGGAGGGAACGGAAGAAACGGACGGAACGGAAGAAACATACGGAACGGACGGATCGGAAGGAACGGACGGATCGGGCGGAACAGACGGAACGGAAGCAACTGACGGAACGGAGGGAACGGAAAGAACGGACGAAAAAGAAGGAACGGACGGGACGGAAGGAAACGGACGGAACGGAAAAAGCGGACGGAACGGAAAAAACGGACGGAACGGAAGAAACGGAAGGAACGGACGGAACGGAAGAAACGGATGGAACGGAGGGAAAAGAAGGAACGGACGGAACGGAAGGAACGGACGGAACAGAAGGAACAGACGGAACGGACGAAACGGACGGAACTGAAGGAAAAGAAGGAACAGACGGGACGGACGGAACGGACGGAAAGGGGCGAAACGGAAGGACCAGACGGAACGGACGGAACGGAAGGAAGGGAAGGAACGGACGGAATGGAGGGAACGGAAGAAACGGACGGAACGGAAGAAACAGGAAGGAAAAGAAGGAACGGACGGGCGGACGGAAAGGAAGGAACGGACGGAACGGAAGGAACGGACGGAACAGAAGGAAACGGACGGAACAGACGGAAACGGACGGAACAGACGGAACGGACGGAACGGAAGGAAACGGTCAGAACGGACGGAACGGAAGAAACGGACGGAACGCAAGAACGGAAGGAACGGACGGAAAAGAAGGAACAGACGGAACGGAAAGAAACGGAAGAAACGGACGGAACAGAAGGAACGGAAGGAACGGACGAAACGGACAGATGAACGGAACATTCCGGAACTTTCCGGACATTCCGGACTTTCCGGACTTTCCGGACATTCCGAACTGTCGCATTTCAAATTTAATTAAGTTGTTGGTTAGGAAGATTATCTGTCGACGTCGTTCACTTTTTGACTTTAATCCATTCCTACCATAAGTTTCATAATTTGAATCCAACGTTTGATTGCGACTTTAATTTTTATAATGATATTATGAAATGAAATGATTGAAATAGATGAAATGAATGAAACTCGTTCCTCGCCGATCGTCTCGTTCGCCGTTGCTCTTCTCTGTCCCATTCTGCCCGACGAATTATCAGCGTAACCGTCCGCTTCGAAAACTTCCGCGAAGTGCAAATTTGTTTCTGACCACCAATCCAGACTTTGATTTTTTCCATTCCACCTTAACTAGCATCAAAAAGACAGTAAATAATTCCCCATTCATTTTTGATTGATAAATGTGTACTCTTTTTTTTCTTTTTTTTTTCTTTGCATTGTTTTTACCGCCATAGTAATGTAATTGGGCTTGCCCGTTAATATACAAATAAACAAATAAACGAAACGAATGAAAGAAGGAACGGACGGAACGGACGGAACGGACGGAACGGAAGGAACGGACGGAACGGACGGAACAGACGGAACGGACGGAACGGAGGGAACGGACGGAAAAGAAGGAACGGACGGGACGGAAGGAAACGGACGGAACGGAAGAAACGGACGGAACGGAAGAAACGGACGGAACGCAAGAACGGAAGGAACGGACGGAAAAGAAGGAACAGACGGAACGGAAGGAAACGGAAGAAACGGACGGAACAGAAGGAACGGAAGGAACGGACGAAACGGACAGATGAACGGAACGGACGGAACGGAAGGAAAAGAAGGAACGGACGGGACGGACGGAACGGGCGGAACGGAAGGAACAGACGGAACGGACGGAACAAAAGAAACGGACGGAACGGGCGGAACGGAAGGAAGAGACGGAACGGAGGGAACGGAAGAAACGGACGGAACGGACGGATCGGAAGAAAAGAAGGAACAGACGGGACGGAAGAAACGGACGTAACGGAAGGAACGAACGGAACGGAAGAAACGGACGGAACGGAAGAAATGGACGGAACGGGCGGAACGTACGTAACGGAAGGAACGGAAGACACGGACGGAACGGAAAAAACGGACGGAACGGGCGGAACGGAAGGAACGGACGGAATGAAAGGAACGGACGAAACGGAAGGAACGGACGGAACGGAAGGAAACGTACAGAACGGACGGAACGGAAGGAACGGACGTAACGGAAGGAACGGACGGAACGGAAGGAAACGGACGGAACGGAAGGAACGGACGGAACGGAAGGAAAGGACGTAACGGAAGGAACGGACGGAACGGAAGAAACGGACGGAACGAACGGTACAGAAAAAACGGACGGAACGGGCGGAACGGAAGGAACAGACGGATGGACGGATTGGAAGGAACGGACGGAACGGAAGGAACGGACGGAACGGACGGAAAAAAAGGAACAGACGGAACGGACGGAACGGAAGGAAACGGACGGAACGGGCGGAAAAGAAGGAACAGACGGAACGGACGGAACGGAAGGAAACGGACGGAACAGACGGAACAGAAGGAAACGGACGGAACGGACGGAACGGAAGGAACGGACGGATCGGGCGGAACAGACGGAACGGAAGCAACGGACGGAACGGAGGGAACGGAAAGAACGGACGAAAAAGAAGGAACGAACGGGACGGAAGGAAACGGACGAAACGGAAAAAACGGACGGAACGGAAAAAACGGACGGAACGGAAGAAACGGAAGGAACGGAGGGAACGGAAGAAACGGATGGAACGGACGGAATGGAAGGAACGGACGGAACGGAGGGAACGGAAGAAACGGACGGAACGGAAGAAACATACGGAACGGACGGATCGGAAGGAACGGACGGATCGGGCGGAACAGACGGAACGGAAGCAACGGACGGAACGGAGGGAACGGAAAGAACGGACGAAAAAGAAGGAACGGACGGGACGGAAGGAAACGGACGGAACGGAAAAAGCGGACGGAACGGAAAAAACGGACGGAACGGAAGAAACGGAAGGAACGGACGGAACGGAAGAAACGGATGGAACGGAGGGAAAAGAAGGAACGGACGGAACGGAAGGAACGGACGGAACAGAAGGAACAGACGGAACGGACGAAACGGACGGAACTGAAGGAAAAGAAGGAACAGACGGGACGGACGGAACGGACGGAAAGGGGCGAAACGGAAGGACCAGACGGAACGGACGGAACGGAAGGAAGGGAAGGAACGGACGGAATGGAGGGAACGGAAGAAACGGACGGAACGGAAGAAACAGGAAGGAAAAGAAGGAACGGACGGGCGGACGGAACGGAAGGAACGGACGGAACGGAAGGAACGGACGGAACGGACGGAACGGACGTAACGGAAGGAACGGACGGAACGGAAGGAACGGACGGAACGGAAGGAACGGAAGGAACAGACGGAACGGACGGAAAGGAAGGAACGGACGGAACGGAAGGAACGGACGGAACAGAAGGAAACGGACGGAACAGACGGAAACGGACGGAACAGACGGAACGGACGGAACGGAAGGAAACGGTCAGAACGGACGGAACAGACGGAAAAGACGGAATGTCCGGAATGTCCGGAAAGTCCGGAATATCCGGAATGTCCGGAAAGTCCGGAATATCCGGAATGTCCGGAATGTCCGGAAAGTCCGGAATGTCCGGAAAGTCCGGAAAGTCCGGAAAGTCCGGATTTTCCGGACTTTCCGGACATTCCGGACTTTCCGGACATTCCGGACATTCCGGACTTTCCGGACATTCCGGACTTTCCGGACTTTCCGGACATTCCGGACATTCCGGACATTCCGGACGTTCCGGACTTTCCGGACATTCCGGACTTTCCGGACATTCCGGACATTCCGGACTTTCCGGACTTTCCGGACATTCCGGACATTCCGGACATTCCGGACTTTCCGGACATTCCGGACTTTCCGGACATTCCGGATATTCCGGACTTTCCGGACTTTCCGGACATTCCGGACTTTCCGGACATTCCGGACATTCCGGACTTTCCGGACATTCCGGACTTTCCGGACTTTCCGGACATTCCGGACATTCCGGACTTTCCGGACATTCCGGACTTTCCGGACATTCCGGACTTTCCGGACATTCCGGACATTCCGGACTTTCCGGACTTTCCGGACATTCCGGACATTCCGGACATTCCGGACTTTCCGGACATTCCGGACTTTCCGGACATTCCGGACTTTCCGGACATTCCGGACATTCCGGACATTCCGGACTTTCCGGACATTCCGGACTTTCCGGACATTCCGGACTTTCCGGACATTCCGGATATTCCGGACTTTCCGGACATTCCGGACATTCCGTCTTTTCCGTCTGTTCCGTCCGTTCTGACCGTTTCCTTCCGTTCCGTCCGTTCCGTCTGTTCCGTCCGTTTCCGTCTGTTCCGTCCGTTTCCTTCTGTTCCGTCCGTTCCTTCCGTTCCGTCCGTTCCTTCCTTTCCGTCCGTTCCGTCTGTTCCTTCCGTTCCTTCCGTTCCGTCCGTTCCTTCCGTTCCGTCCGTTCCTTCCGTTACGTCCGTTCCGTCCGTTCCGTCCGTTCCTTCCGTTCCGTCCGTTCCTTCCGTTCCGTCCGCCCGTCCGTTCCTTCTTTTCCTTCCTGTTTCTTCCGTTCCGTCCGTTTCTTCCGTTCCCTCCATTCCGTCCGTTCCTTCCCTTCCTTCCGTTCCGTCCGTTCCGTCTGGTCCTTCCGTTTCGCCCCTTTCCGTCCGTTCCGTCCGTCCCGTCTGTTCCTTCTTTTCCTTCAGTTCCGTCCGTTTCGTCCGTTCCGTCTGTTCCTTCTGTTCCGTCCGTTCCTTCCGTTCCGTCCGTTCCTTCTTTTCCCTCCGTTCCATCCGTTTCTTCCGTTCCGTCCGTTCCTTCCGTTTCTTCCGTTCCGTCCGTTTTTTCCGTTCCGTCCGCTTTTTCCGTTCCGTCCGTTTCCTTCCGTCCCGTCCGTTCCTTCTTTTTCGTCCGTTCTTTCCGTTCCCTCCGTTCCGTCCGTTGCTTCCGTGTTCCGTCTGTTCCGCCCGATCCGTCCGTTCCTTCCGATCCGTCCGTTCCGTATATTCTTCCGTTCCGTCCGTTTCTTCCGTTCCCTCCGTTCCGTCCGTTCCTTCCATTCCGTCCGTTCCATCCGTTTCTTCCGTTCCCTCCGTTCCTTCCGTTTCTTCCGTTCCGTCCGTTTTTTCCGTTCCATCCGTTTTTTCCGTTTCGTCCGTTTCCTTCCGTCCCGTTCGTTCCTTCTTTTTCGTCCGTTCTTTCCGTTCCCTCCGTTCCGTCCGTTGCTTCCGTTCCGTCTGTTCCGCCCGATCCGTCCGTTCCTTCCGTTCCGTCCGTTCCGTCCGTTTCCTTCTGTTCCGTCTGTTCCGTCCGTTTCCTTCCGTTCCGTCCGTTCCGTCTGTTCCTTCTTTTCCGCCCGTTCCGTCAGTTTCCTTCCGTTCCGTCCGTTCCGTCTGTTCCTTTTTTTCGTCCGTTCCGTCCGTTCCTTCCGTTCCGTCGGTTCCTTCCAATCCGTCCATCCGTCTGTTCCTTCCGTTCCGCCCGTTCCGTCCGTTTTTTCTGTACCGTTCGTTCCGTCCGTTTCTTCTGTTCCGTCCGTTCCTTCCGTTACGTCCTTTCCTCCGTTCCGTCCGTTCCTTCCGTTCCGTCCGTTTCCTTCCGTTCCGTCCGTTCCTTCCGTTACGTCCGTTCCTTCCGTTCCGTCCGTTCTGTACGTTTCCTTCCGTTCCGTCCGTTCCTTCCGTTTCGTCCGTTCCTTTCATTCCGTCCGTTCCTTCCGTTCCGCCCGTTCCGTCCGTTTTTTCCGTTCCGTCCGTGTCTTCCGTTCCTTCCGTTACGTACGTTCCGCCCGTTCCGTCCATTTCTTCCGTTCCGTCCGTTTCTTCCGTTCCGTTCGTTCCTTCCGTTACGTCCGTTTCTTCCGTCCCGTCTGTTCCTTCTTTTCTTCCGATCCGTCCGTTCCGTCCGTTTCTTCCGTTCCCTCCGTTCCGTCTCTTCCTTCCGTTCCGCCCGTTCCGTCCGTTTCTTTTGTTCCGTCCGCCCGTCCGTTCTTCTTTTCCTTCCTGTTTCTTCCGTTCCGTCCGTTTCTTCCGTTCCCTCCATTCCGTCCGTTCCTTCCCTTCCTTCCGTTCCGTCCGTTCCGTCTGGTCCTTCCGTTTCGCCCCTTTCCGTCCGTTCCGTCCGTCCCGTCTGTTCCTTCTTTTCCTTCAGTTCCGTCCGTTTCGTCCGTTCCGTCTGTTCCTTCTGTTCCGTCCGTTCCTTCCGTTCCGTCCGTTCCTTCTTTTCCCTCCGTTCCATCCGTTTCTTCCGTTCCGTCCGTTCCTTCCGTTTCTTCCGTTCCGTCCGTTTTTTCCGTTCCGTCCGCTTTTTCCGTTCCGTCCGTTTCCTTCCGTCCCGTCCGTTCCTTCTTTTTCGTCCGTTCTTTCCGTTCCCTCCGTTCCGTCCGTTGCTTCCATTCCGTCTGTTCCGCCCGATCCGTCCGTTCCTTCCGATCCGTCCGTTCCGTATGTTTCTTCCGTTCCGTCCGTTTCTTCCGTTCCCTCCGTTCCGTCCGTTCCTTCCATTCCGTCCGTTCCATCCGTTTCTTCCGTTCCCTCCGTTCCTTCCGTTTCTTCCGTTCCGTCCGTTTTTTCCGTTCCGTCCGTTTTTTCCGTTTCGTCCGTTTCCTTCCGTCCCGTTCGTTCCTTCTTTTTCGTCCGTTCTTTCCGTTCCCTCCGTTCCGTCCGTTGCTTCCGTTCCGTCTGTTCCGCCCGATCCGTCCGTTCCTTCCGTTCCGTCCGTTCCGTCCGTTTCCTTCTGTTCCGTCTGTTCCGTCCGTTTCCTTCCGTTCCGTCCGTTCCGTCTGTTCCTTCTTTTCCGCCCGTTCCGTCCGTTTCCTTCCGTTCCGTCCGTTCCGTCTGTTCCTTTTTTTCCGTCCGTTCCGTCCGTTCCTTCCGTTCCGTCCGTTCCTTCCAATCCGTCCATCCGTCTGTTCCTTCCGTTCCGCCCGTTCCGTCCGTTTTTTCTGTACCGTTCGTTCCGTCCGTTTCTTCCGTTCCGTCCGTTCCTTCCGTTACGTCCTTTCCTTCCGTTCCGTCCGTTCCTTCCGTTCCGTCCGTTTCCTTCCGTTCCGTCCGTTCCTTCCGTTACGTCCGTTCCTTCCGTTCCGTCCGTTCTGTACGTTTCCTTCCGTTCCGTCCGTTCCTTCCGTTTGTCCGTTCCTTTCATTCCGTCCGTTCCTTCCGTTCCGCCCGTTCCGTCCGTTTTTTCCGTTCCGTCCGTGTCTTCCGTTCCTTCCGTTACGTACGTTCCGCCCGTTCCGTCCATTTCTTCCGTTCCGTCCGTTTCTTCCGTTCCGTTCGTTCCTTCCGTTACGTCCGTTTCTTCCGTCCCGTCTGTTCCTTCTTTTCTTCCGATCCGTCCGTTCCGTCCGTTTCTTCCGTTCCCTCCGTTCCGTCTCTTCCTTCCGTTCCGCCCGTTCCGTCCGTTTCTTTTGTTCCGTCCGTTCCGTCTGTTCCTTCCGTTCCGCCCGTTCCGTCCGTCCCGTCCGTTCCTTCTTTTCCTTCCGTTCCGTCCGTTCCGTTCATCTGTCCGTTTCGTCCGTTCCTTCCGTTCCTTCTGTTCCGTCCGTTTCTTCCGTTTCCTTCCGTTCCGTCTGTTCCTTCTTTTCCGTCCGTTCCTTCCGTTCTTGCGTTCCGTCCGTTTCTTCCGTTCCGTCCGTTTCTTCCGTTCCGTCCGTTTCCTTCCGTCCCGTCCGTTCCTTCTTTTCCGTCCGTTCCCTCCGTTCCGTCCGTTCCGTCTGTTCCGTCCGTTCCGTCCGTTCCTTCCGTTCCGTCCGTTCCGTCCGTTCCGTCCGTTCCTTCTTTCATTCGTTTCGTTTATTTGTTTATTTGTATATTAACGGGCAAGCCCAATTACATTACTATGGCGGTAAAAACAATGCAAAGAAAAAAAAAAGAAAAAAAAGAGTACACATTTATCAATCAAAAATGAATGGGGAATTATTTACTGTCTTTTTGATGCTAGTTAAGGTGGAATGGAAAAAATCAAAGTCTGGATTGGTGGTCAGAAACAAATTTGCACTTCGCGGAAGTTTTCGAAGCGGACGGTTACGCTGATAATTCGTCGGGCAGAATGGGACAGAGAAGAGCAACGGCGAACGAGACGATCGGCGAGGAACGAGTTTCATTCATTTCATCTATTTCAATCATTTCATTTCATAATATCATTATAAAAATTAAAGTCGCAATCAAACGTTGGATTCAAATTATGAAACTTATGGTAGGAATGGATTAAAGTCAAAAAGTGAACGACGTCGACAGATAATCTTCCTAACCAACAACTTAATTAAATTTGAAATGCGACAGTTCTCTAAAATTAAATTCGAATTCAAACGTTGGATTAAAATGGCATAGTAAACGATATGTCATAGTTTTTTCATTCGGAATTCCTAGGCAAACGTCTCCTAGGTCAGCGTTTCCTAGGCAAACTTTTCTTAAGCTAACGTTTCTTAGGCAAACGTCGCTTAGTTCAGTTTCCTAACAAACGTCTCTTAGGACAGCGTTTCCTAGGCAAACTTCTCCTAAGTCTGGAATGGAATAACAAACCACTGTAGAGTCATTTATTTGCAGTTTTTCCGTTTATATAGCGATGATGTGTTTCTTTTTTGTGATTATTGAGCTACGCTCGGTGTGTTGTTATAATTAAGAAAATATATTATATAAGAAAATATTGATGAAATCCGTCTCCCATTCTCGTTTAATGGTTTGTTGTATCGCATCGACAAAAATAATAATAAATTCTTTCTCATGCATCCCGAATCAAAACGCTTATTATTTACTCTCGTTCCAAAACTGCTCTCTAATAGAAACTGTTGATCGAATATGAACGACCGGGGAATTCTCGCGTGTGAATATTGAAACGGAGTTCTGTTCATGACATCGAGTTGAATACCTCTGCATTCAATTCGGCTTCCATTCGCCGCTGCTCCAGTTATTATGAATAGTTTGATTTCAGCTCGAAATTCACAAATTTTCTACTTTCGGTAGGTCTCTGTTATTCTACATTTGAGCGAGGAACGAGATGTGCTACCTATTGTTTGAAAATGGGAGTTCATTGACATAGCGTCAACTCGATTGAATTTGATCGAAACCGTGTCAGTCCAAAGACGAAATGGGTAACCTACTACGAACTACCGGCGTCAACAACACGTCACTGTATAGCTTATGCAAAAGAGGGAGCGCTAAATTAAAAATAGCTCCGAAAGGCGGCAAAACTGATTAGCAGGCGGAGGTCAAGCCTTGGGGGCGTGCGTCGACACGCCCACGTTTTGACATTCGCTAAAACCAACCGAACCGCATTCGGCCGCGTTTAAAGACCGTTTATCAATTTTCGCCAAATTCGTAGCTCGCCAAATTCGTGTGTTCGTGTCTGGAACATTGCTGAGTTGTTGATAATTTCAATGCTATTAGTACTCCAGTCTCCAATAAAATTTCAACATAATCTTCAAAAATCGTTCATTCAACAATTTTATAAAATACCAAACTCAGCACTACAATCAGAAACCCTTCGTGAAAAATTATTTAAAGAGTTTTTGCTTTTGACGGTGTTCTAACACGGTGCTGGGGAGTGAAGCTGTGTTCACAGGTCTCTGTCCAATGCTGTGGACCCTAATAGTTTGACGATAAGTGTTCCTATACTTATTCCAGGTGTTTGCTAAGGATTAGAAATGCGGCAAAAGAGAGAAAGATGAAGCTTTGTTTTGTTTTAGGTTTCGAAGGCCAAATAATTTTACAAATTCAATGTATTTGCTATCCAAATAAATTTCAATTTGAAATCTAGGATCAGAGGTTCGGTATGTACTTCGCGTGAAATTATTATTTATCTCACCCTCGCTCGGAACATAGAACAATAGCAACAAAATCAGTTTCAATTGAAGTGTTAATATCTCGTCGAATGAAATTTTATAGCAACAACCGATCTGTCTCACTGTAGAACCAACGTTTCAGTCCCTTTTGCCCTTTTCAGTACTCCGGCGTTTTGTTTCTCCGATTCCATGCATTCCTCCTTGCATTTCAATAGGCTGAAAGGAAAGAACCAATATCCAATTATTACTGCAATTAACCCATAGACCTTCACATTGCTGAAGCGGATTCACAGAAATCATCAAAAACGTATCCTCAGAAAATACTTACATTTCAAGATTGTTCCACAAGTTGCGCTGGATCGCTTTCCGCTCGACTTCAGCCCTCACTTCCAACTGCTCCTTTCTCAGTTGAGCGTTCAATTTTTCGCTTTCTGCCAACTTCGCCTCGAGGTGCGCTCTGAAATTTGTAGTTTTGGAAAATCGCTGAAAAATATTTCAACAAGAAGGTATCGATAATTCACAAGCCAATGATCCCATTTACTTGAAAGACGGCCTGTCGCCGATGTTGTTCGCTTCTTCTTCGGCTCGCTGTAGCAGGAATTTCATTTCTTTCGTTTTCTCTTCCAACTCTTCCGCTTGAGATTTGTTCGCCTGTTCTTCCCTCTGCATTTCTTTCACTTCCTGCCAAAAAATATTCGCCCAGTGAAACGGAAGAGATATAAACCAGGACGAGGAGAAAACTGGGTGATTTTACGAGTTATACTTTGCATTGTTTGTGAAAAAATTGTCCAATTTACAACTTGGTACAATCGCTGTTAATCATTTGTTTTATCGACTCTCGATGATCAGTAATGGGTTAAGAGGGAGAGTTTTTTGAGACGTCCATCAATCCTTTCCTTTCGTATCCTCTTCACTTGTAGCTATTGAACATCCTCTTTTTTCCTTCGATTCCCCAAGTAACTGTGCAACTCGTTTTTTGCCTCAATCGAGAGAGCACAGGTGTATTATTAGAACTTCACTTCCCATAGCAAAATTGTAAATGAAAATGATAAAGAGACAAAGCGCCCAGGGAGCCAGAAGAGACGATTCCTCCAGCCTGGGGAGTTTGGGATCTCACCTCTTTCAGACGTAGTATTTAACTGTAAAAAACGCGGAGCTTTGTTAATCATAAATTAGGGGTTGGATTTCCAGGCGAACAGCATGCCCAAACGCGCAGCAGGAACAATGGATCCACTCGGAGGACGTCTAATCACTCAGGCATCAAGAAGCTCACCCCAAATAACTCCTGAATAACAACTCCAACTGTAGCTGAAGCCATAAAAAACCGCATACCTTGCCGGGGGCCGTGGATACATTGTAATGGTGATACGAAGCCCTGATGATGCCCGAAGGGGCGAAAGTGCTTGACAAGCTAATAAGAAACAGGAGAACACGTCGCCATGTTTTTCTCACCCTCAATCTCAACAGCGAAGAAAAAAAATGCCTCTGATCAGACGCGAATTTGAAAATGACCAAATTACACTATTGTGGTCACTCAAATTTTCTCATGTGCATTTTTTCCTTACTTGCTCCAGTTTTGCTATAGACGCTTCCAGTGTGGCAGCCTTAGAGTCATAGGTCCTCTTTTTGTCCGTATACTCCTCCAAAACTTCATTATACGTTTCACGAAGGATGCGAAGTTCTGTAAAGTCAATTAGGTAAGTTACTTCGACTGATATGTATAATTCATCATGATATTCAACTTGCTATCAGATCACCTTGAAGTTTTGGGGCTATGCTGGCTTTGTGAGCACTGATTTGATTGCTGATTATGTTGATCCGATGGAGCATTTCATCTTTTGGAATAGCTTCTAAATCAGATTCGTTCATCGCTTCAAATGATTCGATCTATAAAAACATTAAACGTGGACGTTGATAGAGCGTTCACACGCGGAGCTACTGAAAAGGAACTGATCAATGACGCGATGATGTACCAACTAGTTTTTTTTTACTCAATACTTGTGTAATCTAATGGGACTATACATTTGCCAAAGCGCTATGCATCAATTGTGTATTCCAGCTCGCAGGGCCAACAGTGCAGGTCTGTATCAAAGTTATCGAAAAGACAAGTATTCTTCCGCCAGGGTTTTTAGAATTGGTGGGGGATGAAACTGTGGTTCTGGCCGTAGCCATCTAGCTGGGGTAAGGCAAGTAGTGCCAGACGAAATACGGCCATTGATGCTTTGCCCTGAGGGACTGAGGGGCTGCGTCTATGGCCTGGGGCCCCCATAAACCTTAGCAGTTGGGTCCGTTTGCAGGCATGCTCCCACTCGCACCCAATCTTTAAAGGTCAGAATGGTTGCTGACCCAGAGTGGAGAAGAGAGCTCTACTTGCTACTTTCCTATGCCCTCAGTTGATGGCGAATTGGTAGCGTTGTGCAGCACACAGTTCAGCCCATTCACCGCTGCTCTCCTTTGGCGTACAGACCGTTTGGTGGCGCTTCTACCTGTTGCATAAATACTATATGTCTACGACTTACCATCTAGACAATGAGTACCTTGTCGGCTTATCTTACCTAACTTAGGTGGCCCTTGGGGGTCACATGCTTCCAGTGTTCTGCTCTAAACGTACTAGCATCTCCTCGATCATCAGAGGGATGGTGGGGGCCAGGACTTAACATCTATAGCAAGGACCAGCCCAAAAAAGACAGTCCCTCTTATTAGGAGACCCATTGAAGAACACTGCTAGTGGACAACTACCAAGAGCTGCTATCCATCCATGGACCTGGAAGAACACTGCATACAGCAAGTTCCTAAGAAACAAGCCACAGTAGATGTGGACGAGTCCGGGGTATCCAATTCCCCACCCACCACCAGCTAACCGCCCCCAGCCTTCGCCATTGAGTCCAGAGCCTTGCTTCATACTGTACGCACATATATGGTCTAAGTCCAAAGCCGCGGAAGTGACTGTGTGCGGAGTCCCAAAAGATTTTCGGATAGGAATTCAAAATAATTGATAATTATTTTCTGATCAGTTCCTATTCAAAAGCCAGGCTAAATCCACATCATTGGGCAGTATGGGAATACAATAACTCACGGACGGTATGGTGTCATGATACTGATTCAGAATGTCTATAGTCCTTGCCAATATGCCAGCTTCAGATATTAGCGCCGAAATTTGTCCCTTTTTTGCCTTGTACAACGTGCTGCGCACTTTGATCTTGCTGAGGTATTCTTTGTACTCTTTTTCTGTCAGAGGTTTTTCCACATTGCTACTTTCCTCACGTGCCTGAAAATCATTCAGAGTTGAACAAGTTTTTGTTGATTATTCATCATTAGCCTAAGATATATCAGTAACTGAATTTGAACCTGCAATTCTTGTTGTAGCGTGTCCAGCCGACATTTCACTTTGGCAAACTCGTCGGCCATTTCTTCCTTGCGGCGAGCCATAATCTGAGCCTGTTGCCTGTATGGAGCCAAATTATCGTCGACACCTTCTTTGGCCACAATACCTTTCTGAGCCAATTCGCTCACCTCTTGGCTCACTCTTTCAATCTGAATTGTACAAAATACACATAGCAAATTATCGTTCTACGTGCAGATCACACCGCTCAAAACACGTCTTTTGACATAAAGTGGAATATATCTCGAGAGCTATCATATACACTAGCCATTTTCTTATTTTTAATCGATTCTACGTTAAATTAACTACATTTCCTTCCACAGCACCTAATCTTTCCTATTCCGGGAACGTGACGAAAAAAATCCCAAAGTTGAAACTTCAAAAATACGAAAATCGAAAAATATTATCAATTGTTCGAATTCTACGTTCAATTTCCTGTAAGAATTATTAAATAATCAAATTAGAACAGTACTGTAAGTATTTGCAACGGGTTTTCAAAGTTGAAAAACATGAAACCGCGTAGTACTAAAACTGGGAAAAACTATTGTTGGTCGTCAAATTTCCGCCGTTTTGACGTCATATTCGGATTCAGCGTTCAATTTCCTATAAGAATAGCTTTCAAAATCGCTTTAAAACAGAGATTTAATATTTCAACCTTACCGAGCTCGAAAATTCGGCCGGTGAAAAAGTCGATTTACAGAAAATAATTTCTCTGGCTCTGTTAAAAATGTTTTCGTCAAATTTTTTGCTATGTACGTTTGTAAGGCATTCAAATGAAGACTCCTGCATAATAAAACAATTGATTCACATTAATTTTGACCTCGAAAATCACCGTTAAAGTCCAATTTTTGAGCTTTTAAAAACCGATTTTTTTGGACCACTTGCAGATTTTTCCGAGAAATAAAAAAAATCACAAAAATACATCTTGGTAAGATACAACTTTCCTAAAAATTTCAGATTTTTATCTGCATTGGGAGAGGAGTAAAAAATCGTTAACTGTTCGGTTGAAAAAAATCGCAGGGGTACCCCTTAGATTTTTCGCGAAACATTTTTTGGAATAGATTTAGCTCAAATTCAGCATAATGATAGTTGATGATGTGTATATCAATAATATATGCTTCATTCTTTGTTTCTTTTCCACTAAATAGATGAAAAGAACGGTTGAAGTTGAAAAATGTCATGTTTTCGTGTATAGTCTACTAATATTGTTGAATACCTCACAAACGGTTGAAAAATGGATAGGTACATTACATTGGGAAAATATGGACAATTAAATTACCTATCTTTTGATATATTCAAACATCTGAATTGACGACTTTTTGTTTGAGTTATCCACTGTGCAAGTTACAAATCTTGGAAAACTTGAAGTTTTTAAGTCTAATTCTGCTACTACTTTGCTCCAGCTGAAAAAACCCAATACTTTATGGTATTAAGTACAATGCAATACTCACCCCCTCTATACCAAATTATAGAAACTACCACTAATAATAATAACTATGGATCCCCACTCTCCATACACAAATAATTAACTACTATACCTAGACTATAACTATATAGTAGTGACAAGGACACTACCCCCCTCGACCAACACGTAAGGCACTCCCCAGCCGCCAGGGGCGCTCAGCCCCTAGTCCTAGTCCTTTTGCTCAGTTTAGACACCGGTTGTTTCCCATCTAGGCTCAATACGAGTCTTTTGAATCAGTGTTGAACGTTATGGCCTCCACAGGTCCCTACCCATTTTTACCACTGATCGTGCTCACTGCCTGCTACCAGCCACAACCAAGTCATTGCCAATCTAGTTTTGAATCACCACAATATACACTAACGGCAGCCATCACCTGTCGGCTGTTGCCAGCTTTGGGCATCACAAGTCGTGATCGCATCCACAGCTGTCATCAATGTTGCCACTATAATGGTGAAGAAGACGAGCAAAGCAATAGTATAAAAAATCAAGAGCTCGAAATAGTGCACCATACATCTCTTGCGGAAGCATTTAAATATGAATTCCCCCATATATAAATCCTCTTAAACATGTTGAAAAGGTCACAAGACGATACAACGTTCGACATTTTCTTCTCCTAGATGTCTACCTTTTTACGCAGGAATTCTAGCTCTTCATTGGTAGGCGGAGGAGCGTTGGCTATTCTTGACAGTATTTCCACTTCTTTCCTCTTGGCTTCGATTTCTTTTGGCAACTTTTCCGTCGCCATGTATTCGTTCATTTTCACTTCCTCTTCTAAATTCCTCACCAAACCTGGAATAGTGTGAAATGAGGGTTAGGAATTCTCCAACTCTTATGCGATTGGCAGAGCTGCAGCAAAGATGCATTATTAACAGGTACTAGTTTATTATTAAGGTACCATAGTTAAATTCAAGAACCGTTCTCTTGATCTATTCAAATTCTAACCTTCAGGAGTCGTTCCTTGAGAGGCAGCCCTTAAATCGGATAGCTGCTGAGTCAGACGAGCTGATGTCTCCTGTAGCTCTTGCATCAGTTCGATTTCATTGGCCCGTTGGTTTGCCAGCTCTTTCTGCCTTTCCCGTTCCAAACGCAACGCCCGCGAAGCTTCGAGAAGAGCTTCCTTGTTCTCAACAGCTTCCAACTAATTTTTGAGAGAAATAACAAATTTGAACTGCACGTTCGGATACCAAATAAATGGTTGGGAACGGGTGAGAAGGAAGGGAAGGGAACGAAAGGGGTGGAAGTGAAAGGAAAGGAATTGAATGAAATGGAACGGAAGTGAAAGGGAGGGAAGGCAATGGGAAGAAAATTATACTACACATAATTAATGTAGAACGCACTTTCCTCGAAGCGCGCTCAATTTTCCGAGCGACAATTTGCTTCTCGTTTTCCATTGCGTCGATGTCTGCGCGAAGCTCCTCAGCTGTCACCCCTCGGGCCTTCGACGCAGTCAGCTCCTTATGAGCGGCTTTGAATTCCTCTATTAATTGCTCGTACTGTACACAGATGGAAATTCGATGAAAAATGCAAATTATTGCTGACTGCTGATTTAACAGAAAAACATTCCGTTAATTGGGCGTTTAGATTTCGAAATCACCTGTTCGTACAGCGAAGCGATATCCGAATCGCCGAGCATTTCGACGGGAATTTCGACTTTGACGAGAAATTTAGCTAAGTAAGCTCTCTTCTTGAGGTCGTCCATGTTTTTCAAAAGCCACTCAAGAATCGGATGGATTACGATTTTTTCTCCTTGTACGAGCCCTTGGCGGAAACCGACTCTAAGTTGAAAAAGTAAAATAGAGCACTCGTTAAAAAAATTATGCGATGTATTATGACCTATGTAAATACATTTAATGTATTTTTGATGTATATGTTATTTTTTTAATTACAAAACAATAGCAAGAGCAGATCTGTAAAGTAGAAAACGTGGACGATTATTAACCAGGATTTAATGCCTGGCAGGGTGAAAATCAAAAACAACTGAACCTGTCCTCAAGTAAGTTCAATTTTTTTACCCCCTAAATTACTTACGGGTCTGAACCAGGATCGTATTTGAGCACACGGAGCATTGACAGCAGACGTACGGCCGTTTCTTCGGGCACCTCCGCTTTCACATCTGCAGTCGTCGAAGCGTCGATTTCCGCTAGCACGTCATTCAGTACCTGTCGGTAGCAAAAAAATTTGTTGAAATCTTGTGTCGCCAATCCAAGTCAAAAGTGGCCAGGAAAACGGAAAAAAATATTGTGTACATAATTATATCACGCAGTCCTTCGAGGACAGGCGATCAAGTAAAGCCAAATATTAATAGTAGTTTTTTTTTTTTTTTTTTTTTTTTTTTAACAAAAACTTGAGAAACTCTAATTTCTAATGAAGATTCGAATTCCAAGCAATTACCTGAAGTAGTTCTTCCGGGGTCATTGAATCGAATGAAATCAAATTGAACGACCTCTTAAATGGAGGCTTGTTCAATTTTGAGATTATGTATTTGATCCGTTCGCTCATCCTGATTGAAGTACGGGAAGACGATTCGGAGAAGATACAATAAGTACTTAGCTGCTCGGCCGACGATTATTAAGTACCACCAGAGATAACTAGCTTATTTCTCGAAAAAATATTTTCGAGCGAAAACAACAGAAAGCGAAAAGGAAAATACGTTGGATTTGTTTAGCTTTGTAGTTGCCAAGAGCAACCGACCCCAACATAGCAGGCGGCCAATCCCTTCCGATTGAATAGGGATAGGAATAATTAATTTATAGAGTATTATTTGATTATTTCTGATGAATCTTCTGATGGCCATTCTTCCTAAAATAGTAAAATGTACAAATATATACTTTGGTATATAATAAATAAAAAAAATAAAAAACGCGGAAGGACGGCTTGTGAGTCTGAAGATAAAAAACACGCGTAGTCTGCTAGCCATAACGAACTTAGGTTTTAGTTCAAGTAGATTTTTTTCAGCCTGTAAAAGTAAAAATAGAATAAGGTCGAACACTTTCATCTCAAAAGTGTTGAGTGATACCCTAAGTTCATTAGCGGCTCATTTTGTCAGTTCTTGACCACAGACTGTTCACAAAAGTATCCTGAGTAACAGCCTACAGGAAAAATTGTTGCCCAAATTCACTTCCGTTGAAAAATATATTTTTTAGTAGTTTTCAAAAAGGGCGCGACCGTTCAACTACTTAATTGAGAATCTATATTCGTTATCACCTCAAGTTTTTGACTATAGATTCTTTCGATTCCCAAAAATCGATTGATATGTCACATTTCCGAAATTGAAAGAAACACAGAAACAGTCGCGATAAACGCAAGAGAGCCACCGAATTTCGAAAGGTAAAAAAAGAATGAAAGAAAACTTCAAAACAATTTTATTAAAAATCGCTTTTTTACTTAGATTGATCGTTACAAATGATTCCTAAACATCTTCGTGGGAAACGGTTTTTCTAATCGATTGTTGGCCTCCGATTTTGCTTCTCCGAAGTACTTATTTTTTGTATTATATGTTTTTTGATTATAATATTTTATGTGTTCCACTAATCCCTCCAAGAGACAAAAATAGAAATTATTTATTCAAGCGTACAGATTTACTCCGAAAGCGAGTTTCAAATTTGCAGTCGATATTTGTATCGTTCTCGAATCGATAAGATCCGTCGCGATAAGAGACTGTGAAGTACAATCATTCTGTTATTCTGTTCATAGAGTTCCGTTTGGTCATGAATTCGTGTTCCAAGTGACATTGGTATATCACAATATTGCATTCTTCGTCGTCCCTGTTATTGTTTATTCTTCTCTGAGATCTGATCGGATTGAAATATCGCGTTTGATGCTAGGTTCGCTTTCTGCTTCATGATGGAAGAAATATTAGACGAACCAGTGTCCTCGGAAGATTTGAAAGTGAGTATTTTCTTATGCAACTTGTGTAACTCTGATTATTAGTCATCACGGCCAAGTTCGTCGATTATTTCGGTAGGAGGTTCTTGCGAGTGAACGCTGTGTTTTATCATTTTTCAATAACCAGCGAGTTGAAAAAGAATCGGCCCGTCGTTTCGATTCCTTCATTTGATATCTTTTACAGAAATTCGAGTCGATCTATTACAAAGAGCTTGAAGCGAACAACGTACGGAGAGAGTCAACTTTTAATTATGCATGGTGCCTCGTGAGGAGCAAGTACGCCTCGGATATTCGCAAAGGGATCCTCTTTTTGGAAAACTTGTTCAGGCAAGGCAACGAGAAAGAAAAGAGAGATTATATGTACTATTTGGCCCTAGGGCATGCCAAGCTTCGAGTAAGTTGATTGGTTTTGTTTTATGAAATTCGTCTACGGAGGAACATTATGGTATGATTTTGATTTTTGTCCCAGGAACATCCCAAAGCATTACATTACATTCGACTGTTCCTCACACTCGAACCGGGTAACCAACAAGTACAAAATCTGGAAACGATCGTCAAAAAGAGAATGGAAGTCGGTGAGTAGAAACGATTTACGGCGGCTCTATACGTGACACGACGACTTGATAATATATTGATGATTTGTTGTTATGATAAGTTGGCACTAGATTTTTAATCTTACTTAGTGATAGGAATTATCGTGGTCGTCCGAAAAGTCGAACTCAAAACGGTGGTGAATTTGAGTGAAATTTTTATAGTACCATACGCAGAAACACTTCTCGAACAGTGTCTCTCTGTGATCAAAAAGTGACGTAAATCGCCATATTTATCTCACTGAAAAATGAATGTAAGTCGATAAAAATGTCAGAAAATGACCTCCCAGATGATGTGCAAAGTTAGCACCGTTTCCAGATTTAGGATACTTCTGAGATAATAATTTTAAGTTTTTCTATTTTGATTTTTACAGGCTACAAAGTTTCCATTTTCATTCAATCACTTATGTGATTATCAGCCTTACATGCCTTTGGTATTATCCTATTATATGTGCCGCAAATTTAATTTATGTAGTTGAGGTTTTACATCTGACAATGCAAAGTCAAGTATTTTCACTCTGTGATGAATATATTATACGTACTATATTGATTGAGTAACTACAATAAATCTTCTAATTAAGATTCTTAGGTAGTGGTCCTCCAATAATCAAAAAACAAATTTCTCGCCTGCATGCATTTTTTTTTCTTCAATATAACTAGTGAGTCTTTAATTTCTCCTTGTCGCTGTAACATTTTTCATTCAATATCTATGTTTATTTTTCTGATGGTGTTTCCAAGACTTCTACAAAATATTAGGGTATATCAATAGAAATTCTATATTTTCTAAGGAAAAGCTGTCATTTTGAGCTGGCAACACTGCGATGGGTAACCAGAAAGCAAACCTCTCTAAGCTGATTTTAATTACTCACTTAAACGAGACGTTATGGTTTTTCATCGATTGTATTCATTGGGTTGTAAAAATATTTATTCTTTCTTGCAGATGGCATGAAAGGAATGGCAATGTTCGGCGGAGCAGTTCTCGCTGTTGGAAGCATAGTTGGCCTCGCTGTTGTTGCCCTTGCTAAGAAAAAATAATCTTTCTAATTCAAAATCGATGGGGAATTGTCATTACCAAATATTAATGTAGGTATTTATGCACTTTACTGGCCACTTACGACGACGCTGGATTCATCCTTGATGGGAATATTGGCGTTCTTCCTTTGGGTTTCGCTTTTGAAAAACATTTTTATTCAGAACAACCCTCAGCCATCAAGGCGGTATTTAATTTGAGTATGTTGAATTTCTCCTAATTTCGGTTTAGATTCCTTTTTTTTAATTCGATGATACAGCATTGTAGATTATTGTTTTTGTTTCTATTTAATACATTCATGAAAGCGTGCTTGGCATTTTTTCTTTTCCAGCAGCGATTAACCTGATTGTTATTGAGTAACAAGAGAGGATTAATGGTATTCTTGCTCTAGGAGTATACTACATGCTAAAGGTACGTTTTGCTAGGAGCGACTGTCGCGATCATCGCGGCGCGATTATCGCTGAGCGAAAACCGCGCCGCGATAATCGCAGGGTACCATTTTGCTAGGGGCGACTATTGGAACGAATCTCAGTCGCTCTCTGACCGTCCGAGGAGATGGAGATGAATTTTTCAAAGTTGAGTGCGCGAAAAAAAGCGATTCTTCAATGGCTATTGTTGGATGAACAAGAAGACGACGAAACACTTTTAGTGATGCGCGGGACCAAACGGGCCGAAATTCATCCCATGTTCGCACTCAAAGATGCAGAAGGGATTTATAAACAATTGGTCATGAACCATCTGCGAGAAGACAGCGTCAAGTTCATGGAATTTTTTCTTCTCTCCGTGGATCAGTTCGATCACGTCCTGACTGATAAAAAACTCCATCACCAAAGAATCATGCGACAGAAATTTGTACCTCATAACACCAGAGGAGAAACTTGCTGTTACGTTGAGTTAACAAACTATGTTGGTATAATTTTACTTGAATCAGTATTATTTTTAATTTTTAATTTAATTCTTTTAGGTTGAATAAATGTTGTAACGCTGATAGTAATATTAAAAGCAAAAGACAGTGACAGTAAAGAAAGACAATGTATTAAAAAAAATTTATTCAAGAATTGGAGACGACAAAAAAATCAATAAGTAGGTTCATAATCTTTGAACGTGCATGATTGATGAGGACTCTGAAAAACAACACTGAACCTGAGGAATAATCGCAGAGCCGCGCGACTCCGACTACCCCTCCCGCAGCGACTGTGAGGGGCGCGCGATAATCGCGAGCGGCCCGTGCGGCGATCGCTCAAAACGGTTCCATCTAAAACACATTGAAATAGTATTCTCATAGCTACAAAAAGCTATATTCTCTTCGCAATGATCGCGAGGAGTTTCCCCCAAAAAGGGGAGACCGTCGGCTAAAACTGCATAACATTCATATGAAGATTTTTAATTTATCTCTTGCCTCTTTATCATAGTCTGACGTATGATTACTGGGCCCATTGTTGCCAAGTCCGAGGTTTTTTTCTGATTGGGTAACATTTAGAGGGAAGTAATATCCAAGATTTTATTTTTACCACAGGCAACTTTTTTAGGGAATGTTCACTTCGTTGTGTCGTGGGAATTAGGTAGATGGCCGTATATGTACGTTAATTTCCTATGAAAATCACTGCAAGGGAATATTTCCTTACAAAAATCGTGTTAATGGACGTTCAAATAAAACCATTTGAGTGGTGGAAGCCATAATAATCGGCGAATGATTCAGGAAAGGATTTGCAGCAGACTGGATCCTAAATCACGTGATTTATGACACGCAAGAAAAGAGAATAAATAAATCTATAGCAGGGGTAGTTTAATTTATTTATAATTACTTCTTTGCCGCAACTATGCAGACGTAACTTGGGACACTACTCGCCCCTCAAATGTTTCCTCAATCTTCATGACGAAATAAATAGTTTTATTGGAGGTTTTCCCCCTCACATAGATGTTTTTTCGATTTCAATAGATCTCACACAAAGTCACCTCATCTGGCAATGTACGAAAATTGAAACTAAGAACTAAAAACCAGGCGACTCATTCTCCGATTCTTCAATGGCTGGGCGAGTACTTTCGCCCATTCGGGTATCTTCAGGGTGACATGGAGCCATGGGGTCCACAGATGAGCGCTAGTGCGATGTTTTCTCTTTCAAATTGATTATTTTATCGAGCATTCCTCCTTCCATGGGTGCCTTACTTAAAGATATATTTCGCGAAGAGGCATTCGAGTCGAAGCAATCAATATCGATAATGCTAGGACATAGAACAAAAATCGACGATAGAAAATGTTTTTATTTTCTCTTTACAAAAAATCCATTTAAAAGTTGTCGTATCAATTTTTTTTTCTTTGTACAATTAAAAATATTTACATGGTTTTTATGATACACAAAATTGTGAGCGTATGAACACATTATCCGACAAAAACACGAATAATTAATTCATCTATGCATAAACGCATGACCGTTATTCACAGAACATTGTTTATTTACACAAGAAAGCTTAAAGGCACGTAGATAAAATCGCTGTACATTATGTACAAGCAGGTTTCATGACGAATTTACCAGTACATTCATCACGACGATAAAACAAAATGAACGGTATACATTGACTGGTTTGGCAGCGTTGTATCTGAACTGCCATTAATGAGGTCATACAAGAGTTGTATGTTATAGCGTTAACTTATAACAGGATAATTTTCGATGGGTAGCACATTTAGTAGTAAGTACAATTCTTGAACAAGACCCTATGACTTCTTTTGAATAAGTCACACAAAACTGAAAATGCTTAAGGTGATGAGGAGTTCCAATGTTGATGTTGGAACATATTTTGTTCAAGTTCAAGATCGCTTCATGAATATATAAGCGCTCCCATCTGCTGGAAAGTAATCTGTAGGGGACATAATTATACGAGCTATAGCTCGCAATCTCACTGTCTTGCTAATAGTAGAGATAATATAATTCTGGAAATTAATAGCATCGGTCGATGGCAACCATTATTAACTTGCATGGCCGTAGGTGTTTAGAGACTAAAAACGTAAATCTTTACTTTTTTCTACAAGGAGCAACTGAAAAGGATCAGTGACAGTAGTTATCAACTAGCTACTGAGAGCAGTCAGAGTAACAACTAGTTGTTGACTGGTTTCCAAGAAGTCTCTTGAGAAAACAAGTCTGCAACCTTGTGCAGCGTCTCTATGACTTCACAGGGTAAGAATCAAAGTTAACTAGTTGGCTAGCAGTTCCTTTTTAGAAGCTCAAACGGTCTAAAAGAAACCTTTGGTATCACCGAATTAAACAGTTTTTTTTTCGAGAAACGGTCTCACTTTTTAAAATTTTTTTTACAGGCAAAAGAATAATTACTAGAGGTCGATGCTACTATATCGTCGATAATTATTAAGATACAATATCAGTCGTGAAGTCGTGATATTCGATATAATTGAGAGAAACGTATCGATACTTGGTGTTGGATTACAATGTGGATAATACTTATCCTAGACATACTAGGTTTTCTTACGGTGCATTAGGGGACGAACGTAAAGCTTGATGTTTTCTCCACGTTCGGGATCTATTTTCACTTCCATGTTTACGTAGTAAATGGAAGTATTGATTTACTTTTTGGATCCCCTCTAATAAGATAGTTAACATAACAGTTTGTACACCGCAAATTCAACTCTAACCTCCTTAAATACTTGAGAATTGAGTACAGAATAGAAGTAAGTAGGGTAAATGAAGAGAGAATGGCGGCATAGTAGGTAGAACTCAATAAGAACGTTTTTTCGTAGATTTGTCAAACTCATCTCCATCGACAACTTCAAGGGGTAATAATAATCTTCTTGGATAACTGAAGTAAGTAAACGATTACGTTCCAGTGAGCATACCATTATTACGAATGCCTTTCAAAAGCATTCTCCTTAGTATCATCTGTTTTTTGGAAAATAAAGGGTGAAATTATAAATCCATTAAGAGAAATTTCACAGTTTTAATCCTGAGAAATGATGTATTTAAATACGATTGAATTCAAATTATTTTATGAAAAATGTGACGAGCAGTTGGAAATTATATCACGGGTTTTCCAAAAAAGTGGAAAACGTTTTAAAGATATTGATTAATTTTTCAATAAATAAACAGTTTCATTACTTTTCTACTGAACTTAAAGTAAAATTTTCAAAAACGACTATAAATTGTACACAATTCGTCAGGCGTCGTCTGTCCAAATATTGTGGTTATTATGGAAATAGCTACCCACTTAATATTACAATAAATTTTATTGATAATCAAGTATCTAAGACTATTTAGAATTGCTATAGTGCTATCACTATTGAACAATTGTTTTGCTTTGGTCTTCAAATAAAAGTTCAATGAGGAAAGGAAATTAAAATGTTGGAAAATGTAGGGCAAAGCTGATTTTATGTTTTGATCTGAGAGTGCCATTTCCACAATATAGCCGAATATTGAATTTACGCTAACTTTTTTTATAAATTTTTTGCCTACTTGAGTATCAATTGGAGGTGCAGGATAAATATTTCCAACACAAAGGTGACCAATAATCTCCTCCAAGAAATGAACGTATGATGTTATTTTGGGTTTGACAACGTTGGTTACATGATATCCTACTTGCCTACTTAGACGATCATTTTATAAGAAGATAAAATACAACAAACTTTACAATGGTCGAATCATGGTACTTTTTTAAACGTATCTACAACGTTAAGTTATGTACATTTTTGCAACGTTCTAATCGGCCTGCAACAAGTTCAAATTATTTACACGAATGATTTCGAACTAATTTTCAAAAAAATATGCATAACACTAATAAATAAATTCGATAAACGCAATAGAATATTCAACAAGCAGGTATCGAGGGTTCTTTCATGTACATGGAAGACAATTGAAAGAAAATGAACACAAAGTATAAAGAAAAATCGAACGAAATATTCAGTCAGCGTTTTTTCTTCGAAAAACTTTTTTTTTTTACAAATATACACAGCGGTAAAGCTAACGAGAAAATTATGACTATTATACGGTAGACTGGTCAACTGCGGGCGTGACCATTTCGAAGCCGGCAGGCGATTCCGGCTTGATCGTCGGCCGTCACAGATACTCGGCTTCTCTCGATCGGGCTGGTCGGTGGAAAAAGTTCTTCCAAGATGCCAGCGTTTTGGGCGACCATATCCAAAGCGACGACGTCAGACCGACGACCAAGTACATCAGGTACTTTATCATGAACACTTTAAATTCGGGCCGCTGGCCAAGTCCTCGGGCCCGTTCGCCGATTGGGCATGGGATTGAATATGGAGTATGTTGCCCGGGCATAGAGCACATTTCCAAATTCCACGTTAGCATCCACGAGTCCATGTACGCCTGCAAAGAGAAGAATTTCGTTAGAGATGGGTAAAATTTTGATTCGAAATAAATAATAAATTTAATAGAAAAAAAATTAGAAAACTTTCAAGGCCAGGAGGAAATTTTTACCAAGTGAAAAAATTTGTGGAGGAGAGGACATAAATATGGTTAAAATATTTTTCATACAGAATTCAACAACGTTCGCATAAGAAATTGATTTTAGGTGACGACCATATTTCTCAAGATAATGACACTATTATTATTTTACAATGTTGACAGCAAGACGTTTCCAAAACATACGAAACAAAACAAAAAAAAAAAGGAAAAAAGTAATTTAAAAAATCCTTTAGAGCGATATTTCAAAAGGTGAGTATTTTATTCTATTTTCCCCCATTCGCCTCAGAGTAGGATTGCAATAAATATTTTTCAGAGTTAGAAAACGTCGAAAAGATACCAAGATGTTTTATGTTGAAAGCTCAAAAATTGGACACGAAATCCCATACCTTCCTATATTAGTGAAGGATTAAAGAATCAACAAAGAGAAAGAATGTTAAGAATTACATTTCTATGGTGATTTTTTTACTTCCACATTTCCACTGTCGAGTAAGAGTCAAGTAAATCGGAGAATAGGTTTTTTTCGGCAGGTGCCATGATATCAGTCACGGAAAATGACAACGCTTAATTTGCTGTACATTAGTTTTTAATCATCAGCCGACACGAGAAGTAATTTCAAGCAACTTTAAATATGAGAGCAAGAAAAATGGTCCGAATTCGTAAATTGTAAGGGACCATCTGGCAGAAGTTGAACCTTTTTTCACATGATAGTCAAACTTCATCCGATATCTACTATTACGGCTCGATACGAGTATAGGAATTAATTTTGCGATGCAACGAAGCTAGGATTAATTTACATTGAACAAAAAACCGTCAACCGATGGTTGAAAAAATTTCGTTTCAGCGTAGTGCAGTAGCTCTTTTATGCACCCGTAATTAAACAAGACGTCTGAAATTACACAACGAGTTTGCAACGGGCGAAATTCAAGAAGGGAAGATGTACAATTGGCGAGAAAAAAATGAGACAAGACCGCAGGATATATGATCGAGTTTCACACATACTTCAGGTCTCAACTGGTATATAGTCAAGTTTCTGCGGCCGCAAATGCAAAAGCAAATACATCTGCATAAAAAAAAGCTGTCCTGCTGTGTACGAAGTTATTTGCTTTTACTGGAATGAAAAACTAATTCATTTCTCAACTCAAGGCCCGACGGTAATTTCCACTGAATAATTTCGTTCCTTTATTTCCTAACCTGTTCGTAAAACAAGCAAGCGAGAACGACGAGAGCCGGCACTGTGTACATGACGCTGAAGACGCTGATCCGGATCATGAGTTTCTCCAGCTTATCCGTCTTAGTGCCGTCGTGTTTCATCACTGTCCGGATTCGGAAGAGCGATACGAAGCCTGCGAGGAGGAAGATCGTCCCGAGGACGAGATAGACGAACAGAGGGATCAACACGAACGAGCGAAGCGTCTCCGAGTTCATCAGTCCGACGTAACACACGCCAGTTAGGATGTCACCTGAACAAAAGAGAAACGTAATTTTATATTAGAATGCGTGAAATATAAGAGCGTCGAAAACATCGGAATTAAAAAATGATAATTATTAAATAATAAAATAATAAAAAATAAATACATAATAATAAATAATAATAAAATAATAAATAAATAAATAAATAATAATAATAATAAATAATATAAATAAAAATAAATAATAAATAATAATAATAATAATAATAAATAATACATGGTTTGAATCAGATTACGGAAGGGGAAAACGAACGTCAAGAAGATGTTGAACACAACCATAAAGATCGGAGAAGTGAAAAACTGCGATTCAATTTTTTATTTTTGGCAATTCTGCATCGAAAGATCCGTCACTTTTTCAAACATTCGACGTTGAGAAATGAATGAATCTTTCCTGTCGAATTTTCCCCATTTCGCAACCAATCGCTGGCATCCGGGGGAAAAACTTTCGAGACGAAAAGCGAAGAAATGTAAGGGGACGAGTGATCGATCGGAAGATGAAGGAGAGGTTGAAAAAAAAAGATGTTTTGGAAGGAAGCCGAAAGCGTAAAGATGGAAAATGGATAGTAGAATTTTAGCCATTATAAAAACCGAACCCAGGGTGGAAAACATCGTTGATTCGCCGAGAAATTAGGACGAATTGAATTGCGAATTTGCATTTCCCTGCTTATCATTGTGGACGAACTTCAAGTGGCACAATAATCTGTTTTCAAAACTAATTGGCGAAGCCGCATTCAAAAGTCATTATTTGACTTGCAGAAGGAATAAGAGGCCGTTAACGAAATTGCGAAGTTTTCAAGCCCTAAGAGATCGAGCGTTTATTCACCTCACCCTTCAGAGGCACTTGACCCAGTATGGCTAGTAGCCAAGGAAGAAAGGCCGTTTTTTGTTAAGCCGGGTGCGGCAGACGAATGGAACGTTTTGACCGAGGGTCAGTAGTTAACTTTCTTTACGCAGCTCGTCCAGTCAGCTCGTCGCATCCCAAGATATTACAAAATATACCTGACCTTGTCACTCTAATGACCATGGTTTTCAGAGCAAACACAATACTTTTGACCGAGCGTTTAATATTTTCTTCGTGTAAGTTAACACGCTCGATGAGATGAGATCAATTGTATTTTTTTCGAAGATTAAGTAGATACGGCCTAGAATAATGATGGAAAATGGATAGATTCCTCGATTCATATGCGTTTAAAAAGCTTTCAGAAAGCTTCAATGATTCGAGTTTGAGGGAAAGGTAAAGGTCTTTACGAGTCTCCCCAATTCACTGTGTACATTTTTTCAAAAGCCTAGATTCTTCGAATTTCACTAAAAAATGAGCCATAACCGCATCCCAATTTGGGATAGGCATGGACAATTTTTTAGTCGTTTAATCAATCGCTAAACAAAAGCTTTTAAAAACACCACACATTTTTCTAACGTGATCAAGTCACCCATAAAGCATGAAACCTTTTTTAATGCAAATTAGACCGTTTCAAATGGTAATAATGACTGTTTATTTGGGGAAGTCATCAAGTCCCAAAACCAATGGTTTTTCAAATATCTGGCAATTCTAACCTTGGCAGAACTGTTGTTAGTTATTTGTTGTTATAGTGAACACCTGGGGCGTATTTAGTTGATGCACTGAAAGTGTTTTTTTTTTCTCGAGCCAATACCGAACAATGGCATTTTTACCTTGTGCACTCTCGTGGCTTGGCCATGGACGATTAGCAGGCGCCAGTAACTTAGTTATACCTCTTCACTTCGAAAACTCGGCTCGTTCGCTACTGACCCTTGCCACAAATTTCCTCGCGTTACCGTACTCTAAATATGTCCTACCGTTGCGATCACCTCTTGGCCCTGGTTAAAAAAAATTGCAAAAGCGTCCAGCTGTAGGGTGGATGGGTTATGAAGTTAATCTTTTGTAACGGTCTGTAATTGTCCAGACTGTTAGTTTTGAACCCCACTTTAATCCCAGAGCTTATCCGGAATAACCTACTGTCCCAGTAATTACCAGAAAATGGTCCAGACAAAGCGTTAACGATACTTTTCAGTAGCCAGGTTATTTTTTCGATGACAGCGGAAAAAATAACGGTAGTTTTCAACCGATTTTGAAGGCCTATTTTATCGGCGTTCAAGGCCGATTCCGACTTTCGAGTCAATGCGAGGAAATTTCGTTGTCAACCGTTGGATTTTCCAATTTTCATGTCTCTCTACTTTAGTTCTCCAACGCAAAAACCCGTTTCATTGTATTCGGATAAGAATCCTCACAGATAATTCTAATTCGATTCGTAGAGCGATTCAAATGAGAAAACTCGAAATTTATCCGGTGAGAATAAACCATTTTTACACATTTACTACATTAAATGCCGTCCTTTGAACACCGTCAAACCATAAAAATCCTTTTGAAAAAATCATTATTTCCTCTTAGAGATGGTTCGTATCCGTGGTAATAGAATATTTCGTTCACGAAGGAGTAGATGCTATTCTTTACAGGTCCTATTGCTCTACACCTTTTTTGACCATCCGAAACGAAACGAGCTCATTCGTCGGAACGTCGTGACGAATTCAATCGATGTTGATAAAATCTTCTAATTACAAGTATCAGTAGTTGCACCTTGATTAGTTTTCAAGTTCTTAATAGCCTGTACCCGAGCTGATTTTGAAACGTGCCGAGGTAAAGTTACCTTCGAATAAAGTCGGAGCCGACGTTCGAAACGGCTTTATAAAAAAGCTGACGTAAGCTTACTGCAAATCCGCTAATAAGGTGGGAAACGCCGAGTGAGCTCCCGTGGGATTCAGGGAAAAGGTTTTCGCCAGGAAGGAGGTGAGGATTTCCTGGAATAAGGTGTAAACTACGTTTCGGGGGGTAGAAACGGAGAAAAAGTTGGCCGTTTTTTGGTTTGGTAAACACAATGTACGGAACTTGGAGGAGAAGGTTATTCTGTGCAGATGTAGAAATCGTCTGCCGGCTCAGCTCATACTCGTAAGTTTCCGCTTTCAGTTTGTTTGTATACGCTCGCGAGGAATCGAGCAAACTCGCATAATTCTACTTTGTCTAGAAGCCATTTTATTGTTGAGGTATTCTTACATTCAAATAATAATAATAGATTCACGTATCGAATTTCTCGAAGATTCTGCCTACGGCTGGCCATACACGTTCTTTTCTTTTGAAAATCGCGACATACTTAGGATTATTTATTTTCAAACAACTTTTTTGGTTTATTATTCAATAATAAACCATTGTAATCGCCCAAGAACCCCCCTCAAAATTTGATGTTTTACGTTTCAAGGCATGTAGAATCCGAATATCCAATAAAAAAAATTCTGTCCGTACGCCGTCCGCCGTTAGCAGTTTTCCGGCCAAGAAAAAAAAGCTAAACTGTAAGAGCTAAAAATTTGAAATTTTCACCAAAAATCAATCTCAGTCCTACGACGGCCCAATTCTCGAACCAACTTGCTAGCTCAATTATAAGGCTTTTTTTGGGGGGTTTTGAGGGGGAGAAAATTCATATTTTCCAAGGTTTTTCAGAAAGATGTGTACGTGGTATCAAATTATATAGATTTTTGGACGCCGAATCGAATGAGACCATCGCCGGGTCGATAGCTTCATTGGTTCTCGAGTTATCGCAGCTTTTGTGCCGAATTTGGGAGATTTTCAGAAATTTGACATGAGGGTATAACTCGAGAGTTCTTGGAGCTATAAAAATCGTTCTATACTCATTGGAATGGTCGTCAAACACTCTCTCCAGCTGTATCGTTAGGCAATAAGTTTAGCTTTTAATTAGGAAATTAAGAAAAATAAAAATGATTAAAATTACAATAGTTGCTACGGAGTTTTCCCCTATAGTTACCATCTGTTTTTCGGTGGAAACGTTCAGAAATGTTCGGAATATTTAAAATGACAAATGGATAGTCTTCTCAAATCAATATTGAAGCGAAATAATAATAAACCACTGTACAATCATTTGCAGCGTTTCCTTGGTGGTTTCATCTCAAGTTTCGACGCGCCGTGATTTTCCAAGGGAAAGAAAATGTATGGCCGGATAATAACAATCCTCGAGCCGATAGCGCTTGTATTTGAAAATAGCTAGACAACTCGATTTATTGAGAGGCTCGATTTGCTGTCAGCCACGCGAATAAATTTCACCCGCTGGAAAAGTTGACGAACATCATGTCGTCAGATTATAACAGTTGGAATCTTGTCTAGTCGGAAGACTGGAAGAGATAATCGTTTACAGCGAGTTTTGAACCTCTGAACGTTTCGTTTTATTAGAACCTGTCAAACTACAAATTTCAAGATTGAAAAACGCGGTTCACACGGATGGGGTACGTAATAAAATCGAAGATCCAATCAAGTAGACGGACAGATAACGACTGATAGCTGTATCACGAACGGCCTCGTAATCCGATTATAACATGATCGTCTGTCCATCGAAAGAATATATCAGCGCCGCAGGATTCGGCGAGCGGAATTAGATTTCAGTCTAATCTGGACGTACAAAGAGAGAGAAATAAAGATCACGATACTCGGTAGAGCGTTTATAGTTGTCACCACTGTTCGTGTTTTGTATCCATTTTAAATCATTCTTCTCGCAAATTGTCCTGAATGGATAAAAATGCCGTAAATACAAACACAATTCAGACAATATAAAAGAGGTTAAGGACAAAGATTGCGTCGAACGACAGGTTTTCATCGTCGCTGACTTTTTACAAGATCGCTGTCGAATCTGTCAAATACGGCAGGTAGCGAATGTTGCTTGTTAGCTTCGTAAACGTTTTCTGCGCATCATTTGAATAGAAGCTTCCACGCTAAATATTCAGTCCGTTGAGTTCAATCCTGTTTTATGCATGAAGTGATCGGAAGGGCTTCTCTCCCCGTTAACCTTTCCTATCTCTGAACGTTTGAAGGCGTTCAGCGCCTGAGGCCTTAGGTAGTTCGAAAACAATATTGTCTTTCCTTCCGGAAGCCGCCAAAATGATGGTATGGAAATTGCGGGGTTGTTATTTTCGGCCGAAAATCACTTATATTCAACGCAGTTTTCAGCATAAATATAATTATACGCGGCATATCGGATTAGACGCAAGATTTGACACGTGCGAGTTCATCCGTTGGCAGTCTCTCAGAATTGATGAAAATATTGCAGCAGTGATGAACAGAAAATACCAGACTGAAAAAATCCAGTTAGACCGAAAACTAAATAGCCTACACAAGTGAGAACTGCGAGTCATGCAAAAACTAGAATGAACAAATTATTGTAATCAGAGAGGGATTTTTTAATGATTCCCAGAAATTTCAGGCATTACCAATAAAAACCGGTGGTTCTAGTACATCGTCGACGCCACAGTTATTCTGCAGATAATGTTTTCGGTTTTTGGGTCAAATTCCTACGTATATAAAAAGTTCCTTCGTATTTGTACCAAAAAAATAATTTTAAAAAAACCTTGTCATGGAAAAGTGTAAAGTGTAGTTGATTCCGCACACCTCAATCTAAAGGTATGCAATCTAATAATGTTCACCGCATTTTCCAGCTACCAAAAGATTGAAAATCTCACATTTAGAGTGTAATTTGGAGAATCAAGCAACATACTCCCGAAATAATCAGCATGATTTATACGGCCCTGAATACAGTTAGTGATAGTGTGTAAATTAATCACGTTTCGTTCGATGGCGTGACCACGTGGAATAGATTCGCCAGGGAGAAGTTTGATTTATTTATAACAACTTAGCTGCCACTAAGAGTGCTTCAACTAGCTGTGAACCTACAGGATTTTTCCTAATCATCTGAACCCGCACTCAAAGTGGCACTTTAATTGAATGTTTATTGAATGTTTGAATTGGATGTTTTCCCAAACACGGACATTTTCCCCGTTGTAAAGCATCCCATCTGGTCGTACACGCAGATTCAACCAGTTTTCCTTTCACTTTTCATCCCTTCTTGAATCCCCTCTAGTTTTCCTCCTAAACTGAAACGACCTTCCTCCATTTTTCAAGTTTTGAGTTTCAACTGCTGCTTCATAAAAAAAACAATTGAAGCCCGACATAGCTTTTTTGGCATCCCCTCTCATTTCGAGTTGTTTCAATACGTTAAAAAAAATTATACCCAAGTAAAGCTATACTTTAACATTTAAGCTTTGGAGTAGGGCACAACTATAGAAAAATAAATAGATAACTGATGCCTATTCCGTGGATATACAGCTTTCAAGCCTAGGTAAAAAGATGCTCCGGCTTGAGAACTTTCTTAAACTGCGCATTCGTTAAAATCGCAAAAACTGTAAAAACGGACGTTTTAGTTTAGGACGGCAAAGTTGTAAGAAAAATCTACTGAGCGAACTCCTATTATCTCAAGTACAATTAATTTAATTCAGGTGCATTTCGAAATCTCTCCACTTGTTAAATGAGAAACGTCACGCGATCAATGATGAGAAAACGTTTTTTATTCTCTTAGAAATGATAAAATGCAAAAAAGGCGAAAACATCGAACGTTCAGATATATATCAGCTTTTGAATTATTTGACAGATGACTTTTTCCAGCTGGATTTACCGTCATTCGTTATACTCGACGTTCTATGAACTGTGGAAATCAATCATTTTGTCACTGGGACTGAATTCCTGGTCAAGCTTCGGCGCTCGTTTTAATCCGTCGAATTTATCTGCGACCCCCCGCCGGTTTCCCGAGTGATATAATCGGTCGCATCTCATCCAATCTTAAACATGTGCCTCGATATTTTCCCACTCCGTATAATTGAGTATGTGGCCCCCAGCCGAGCCCCGCGCTAATTGAAACAAAAGGAAGACAAGAATAAAACCGGCTCAAAGCGCAGCACGGACTTTCTATAATTATAATGAGACGTTGTCGCGATAAGAGGGAAATTCGTCAAATCAGAAATGGAAATGACTGATGATAATTTCTTGTCAGAATCGGGATACTAGAAGTTAACGTCTAGGGTTAAGTTCTGCCTATCGTAGGAAATGAGATTAATGTTCTTCTCCCGAAGCCAGGAAGTCTGAAATGACAGAAACGCGACTCGGAGCGCATATATGGGAAAGGCGAATCACTGATATAGCGAACTTGGATGAAACGAGGCCATAGCTCCAGTGTAGAACGACAACGGTATCACATTCCAGTGAAAAGTACCTACCAACGAGGCTTAACATAATGAAAAATCAGCGTTTCAAAGCTTTATCAGTTCCCAACTGGGGCAGAGGACGCATTTAGTGGAATGTGTAAAATGTAGGACAGTCGAGAAAGCGGAGTCAATGAAGGAACTCATTAATATAGGCAAGATTCATTGAATACTCCCGATAGCTATTTACTCCTGACTTATTTAGACCAATGGCAAATACAGTAACATAATTATTTTTCCCTTGATTTTGAATAAAATGGAAAATTGAATTACGGCGATTTTTTATACCAAAAATAACCAAATGAAACATGATTTAGGGATACGTTCATATATTAGTAATAAAACTAGTTAGTAATAAAACTAGGCTCCTTTAGCGAATAATATCCTAATATATTTTAAATTAACAAATTTCAATCGTATCGTTTTGCTTGACAGATTGTAAAATGAACGTAGAATGTGTTCAAGATGATTGCAATTTAACCTAGAATTCGAATTGTTCAGTAAACCAATTGCCTCCTTATATCAGTTTCTGGTTGTTTTAAGAATTAATGGCCAAATGAGTCCCCATTTGAACTCTATATTACTGGCCAACGAACTCGTAATTACTTTTGCCGAGAATGATATATCGGCAGGAAATTACATTTTCACCTAGAAAATTACGGAAGCTATTGTGCGAATTGAACAGCATTATTTTCTGCGAAAACCACAAAAACCAAGCAGGTAGGCATTTTGGTGGTTTTTAAAAGCATTGCGAATAGTTATGAAAATGAGTTTGAAATATTCAAACCGTAAATTAGAAAAGGCACAGTTAGCAGGATAACTGACTGGTTAACTTGAACAAGAAATGATTCTTGGTCCCCACAGAACACACGTGACACTGTTGGATGAGACGGGCTATAGATTAAACTTCAAATATTGTAACAGGGCCCGCCTGAGCTAATTAGGCGAATGAACTGGTTGAAGATGAGATAGTATTACAGCGGTCTTTATAATGAAACCGGCTTCTTTGAGGATAATTTCTTCAGACTTATTATCTGGCTCTTGGAAATGCTCAGCAGGTTTAGCAGCAAGGAATTAGTGGGGAAACTGAACATGTGACGCACATCTGTTCGGAATAGCTCTTCTTAAAGTGTACACAGCGAAACACGTGTGGCTCTTCGAAACTTTGTCACTTAACCTCCGAACGGCAGCTAAAGGATAAACGTCACAAAGCTTGGAAAAATTGATAGCAGAACGGCAGGAGCAGCGCCGCACGTTACTACTAGAATAATATAGGTATCATCAATGTCAATAAAATATGGCATCAGTCGACTATTGAAAAATTGCCTCGGAAAATGCTTACGAGCATTGTCTTTTCCAGTTGTTCCCTCATACTTTTATTTTCTTCCTAAGGATGATGATTTCGAAATCCCATTTTATCGTTTCGCTCTGTTTACTTATTCTTCTCTTCTTCAAGTCCGTATCCAGTTAAATGCTCGGATGTTCTAATGGAATACTACAAGCAAAGTCGTTGCCCTCTATCATCTGCCAGCCCTACCTAAGCGCCACCTTGATCCCTCTATACTTTTGGAATTGGTATTGCGTCCGTAATCTCCTGAAGATGACGGCCGGGCTATTATCCTCTAATCGTGTATCTTTTCTACGTTGAATGCCAGTTACGACCAACTTATCACTCAATCTTGTGGTTTGGAATGGTAGGAACTTAGATGGACCCACTTGCATTCTCTGCTGGCATCTGAGGGGTCGTTCTGGTCCATTGTTGCCTACCCTCTTCTCTTATCCTCTTTGCTCTTCCATCCTCAAACTTTGTCTTCTCGTCTGAGAAAAAGATACCCACGCGCCCGTGTCGTATCGCTTTCGTTACGCTTCATTACTCAGTCCAGGTCTCTCCCCAGCAGCAGGTTCCCGCCCTAGGTAAATCGTTTCTATCCGCATTCTTCATCGTCTCCATCAATGGGAGACGTCCGCCCGCATGCCACGGTGTTGTTTTATTTACAGCAACAGCTGACAGTCTCTCGTAATTATGACGTGGACAGCGGAACGGAAGTACGTCCATCATTTGAAGACGAAGATAAGCGAGCGTTTAGTGTATCGTTAACACGATCGCACCAGTTTGATGAAGATAAACAACTTTTCCTTACTTAGTTCCATAAATTTCCCATTTAGGGTTTTTGAAACCCCAGTATCGACTTTTGTTGACTCGTATTGAGGTTGTTCGAGATAACCACTCGCTCGTAGTGGTGTAACAGGGGTTAGAATAGATGATTATTTGATTCCCTTGAAAATATCGGATTGCGAACATTTTTTTTTTTTTTGTATTTTTAAGAACAAAAATTCAACCTGATATTTAAATTACGCGATAGCACTCAAGGGTCAAAATTGAAAAATGTTAAAGAAAAAGAATACATGATCAATAAATTACTGTCCAATAAATCTACTGTGTATGAACAGTTGATCGCCAATTTCGGTCTCCGCATTGAATTTAAATTTCATCGAACGGAAAAATGAAAAACAAAAAATTATATCGGTTTACAGCTTTTTACGCTGACCATAAAAATATCTATAAAAAGAAAGAAGTTATTTTGTAACTGCGAAAGTTAACAGTTTTTCGCTCAAATGAACTTCAACAGATAGCAGTACATCCATTATATTTTACGTTCTAAAATAACTTTAATTTTCAACCCGTAAATTTTCGCTTTCCCCTTTTTGAACCTATTCGAAACCTTCTAAACAGTGTAATTTCACAACGCTAATAAATAAAGTAGTTTAAATCCTCTCATTATCAATCTAGCCATGTCATCATTCGAATAAATCGAGAATGACCTTTTTAAATCCAAGTTGTCTCAAACCAGGCAACTTCTCTATTGACAAAAATATTTTAAAAAAATAAGGAAGTCTGTTGACAGCAATTAGCATAAAAACAAATCATCTTAATTGAGGAGACAATTTTCGGAACAACCCTTCACCCTGCGACGCATTCATTTGGCCGGATTCCAGCTTCAACGACCAAATCTGCATAACTTTAGCTCGCTTGAGTCAACAAACAGAAAAGAAAGTGAGCCCACAAATATGCCGATTGATATTTACTTGGCACCGTTCCACGCTGGAAACGCCGATCATTTTGAGAGATCTCCAGCGAATCCCGATGACACTCAAATCCTGCCATGCCTGTCATCGCGTTAAAGTCAAGTTTGACGTCCGAACCTTTCGTTCGGGAGCACTTCAGAATCTATTTGCAGTCTCTGGTGTCAAGCGTGTTGGTGTTTTAAAAGTCCCTCGACCGAGCAGCATATTTTCTCATAAATCAACCGACTTTCAACTTGTGTCCACCGCCTACTCGAAATCCTTGCCTAGGCGAGGGTCTCTTTTCTCGAAATATACCTGGCTATGCTTGAAATGAAGTGAGGGCGGCCATTACGCCTCTCAAGTTTTGAAGCTACTTGTTTTAACCAAGGCGGCCGTAGCTGGTTCTCAAAATAGAACGATATTAGAAATATTTGTAGTGGTTTGGCTGGAATTTGGAAAGAATTGAAACACATTATCTTAAATCCGTCGCTTTCAGTTTCTCAGTTCTTAATTGGGGGAAAAAAGCCAACATTTGCTGAAAATCGCCTCAAAAATTTTAAGACTCAATTTAAATCAAAATCGAGGGATTGAAAAATAAGCATTTTCACATTCGCTGGAACATGTGTCGAAAATTTCCATAAATCTGCAAGTTTCTCAACTAATCTTCTAAGAATTTGGAGCCAACCACCATAGCTCAGATAAAAATCATACGGATACGACTTAGCGGAATATTATCCTGTATGAAATTCCACTACCAAGAAAGCGCCGTGTAAAAATTCAATCTGTCCGTTTGGTCTAATTACTCCGTTTATATTGTACACATAAATATATGGATATTAAATTGTATGATAGCAATGAAGTTTACTACATCGTTTCTATTTCTAGCTCTCTTCATAAAGCCGGTAAGGTACAGAGGCTGCTATACTCGTTTCTCTGCACTTTAAACCGTTCCTATTATCACACATTAAAAAACGATTATTCTTCAAGAGAGCGAACTGTAGATGGTTTTATCGACGCAAAAAACCAAACGAATCACTGAGGATGAGGCTGAAAAAGCAACACTCTTCGCGCCAGTCGCATAGTTCCCATTTTTTCTTCCTTTTTCTTTTCAGGGGGAAGTCCCGAGTCGGAAACGGATGCGGTTCATCTAGACGCATCTGGCCCCACATGGACACAGCTCATCAGTACGTGAGCTCGCTCTAATAACTTAGACTATCACATAACTAAGTAGCCGTATCTACTGCCGGAGAACTCCTCTTTAGCAGTCTTCTCATCGTGCCCTCAAAAGATCATACCATTCCTTTACAGGGGTCAACTGTCGTCTCGCTTTGGCACACCTGTTCCACACGACCCGGATAAAAAAAGAACGCTAAAAAAAGCTGAACGGCGCGACTGGTTCATGAAGTCCAGTTATGGTTTGAACAATTTGTTTCTTTATAATTTTATACACCTGCGAAGAAAAAAATATCAGAGATTGTTGCCACTTTCTCTTCACCCCTAAGAGGGGTCATCTTATTTCTTTTCCTTCTCCTTGATACGAAAGTCACGCAGCTGCAACTTGTCACGAGCGACGTCGAGTTCAGCGATATCACGAGCCCGATATAGATGAATGCAAAATAAATCTTTGAAAGCCTTAGAAAGTCACGGAATCGATGGCGACGACTAAACTGATATGAATCATTTTCACTTACAGTTCATTGAAAAGTCTTTCCATCGAAGGCTATTGCATAGAAGACCAATGGAAGATCTTTCTTTATTTTATTACTTATTATTTATATTAAAATAATAAGTAATAAAATAAAAAAATATAATATAGTAAAATATAATAAAAATTAAGTAATATAATAAAAAATTAAGTATAATAACTTAATATAATAAAAAAATAAGGTTAGATTGATAGACAACGATAAAAACTTGATAATGATCCCGAGTACACAAAAGGAATCGCGACATCTAGATGAATAGTTGGCAGAAAAGGAGAGGTTCACCACGGGATAGTTTAATTAATTTGTATCCACTTCATCGCATTCATGGACAGTTTTATGAAATTAAAACCACGACACCTGACTGAGAATCTCTAGGATTTTCCATCGATCATCTTGAAATTTCCAGCATGGCAATGCGCCAAACCAAATGAAAATTTAGTAGAACGTTTTTCTTCATACACGGACGTTTTTAAATGATAACGCGTTGCTCCATCACTTTCATAATAATCTCATCTTGCCACACATGCAAGTTCCACCAGTTTTCCCTTCAAATTTCATCCCTCTTTCGATTTTCTTCCTTACGGCGCGCCACAATTTACCTAAGGAAAACAAAAACTTTTCATCACCACACTTTTCTCTCCGTTTATTTTCTTGGTGGTTTCATCTCACGTTTTAACGCGCTGTGATTACCAAAGGGGAAGAACGTGCATGCACGGTCAGCTTATCTCATACCTAATAAAATCATTTTCAATTAATTTTTTTTTTAAATACAAAAATATTCACTTTCTGTTGTCGATTTTATCCTAATAGATGCTAGGAAAAGAGTTAAAATCACACGATTTTATAATTTTCAGTTTCTCTTATTAGAGGGAAACTAATGAAATTCCAACAACGAAATCAGAAAAAAAATAAATAAATTGCACACCTTGGTATATACATAGGTACATTTCTCCAACTCAAAATTCAATAGGACGAAATAAAAGAAAAAAAAGTTTGGTTCAGCAATAAACTGTAGCGATAAAACGCTCTATATGTCTCCTTGAATTCTACGACGGATTAATCCTCGGATTTCCTCTCGCAAATTTGCCTATCGTTTCTCATTCAAATTTAAACCTTCCCTTCTGTCGGTTCCAAGGGGATAACCGTTTGATACTAGACGCAAATTTATTCAGGGATACCCAACTCGGCGGAGTTCGAGTCGAGTTATTCTTATTGGTTTAGCTCTTATACGGAGGTTGCGGCACAGGCGAGTTTAGTTCTTTCTAACGTATGACGGGTACTTCCCTAGCCTCTTCTACTGCTTGCTCCGTATGCCATCGAAAAGTCACCAGTCGGCAGTCACAATGTGGCCGTTTGTCTCTTGGCAGTTCTCGAGATGTTGACCCTGGTTCTTCTAAGACCAAGTTGGATTATGGTAGGCGAGATGAGGAGGTATACATGAGCCTGAGAGTGGACTCGGCTGACAACAGAGGCCATTGTTAGTTGGTCAGCCCTACTCTCCAAGACCAGATCAGCCTGTACTAAGGCAGCTATTGATAGGCCAAGACTTGTCGGCCGGTTGGGCCTATCTCTTGACTGAAGGTCGATCGAATCGTGACTATACAGCGACCGACAACCTGCACTTACAGCCTTTGGGGATCATGACTCCGCCGTTCTCGTATTTCTCCAAGGAATGCGAGCGATACTCTCATCTAAACTAGTAGTACCATCCCCGCAGATTTTAAAGCATCGACCGATAGAAGATGAATATTGAATGCAGTCAGAAAGAGCTAGAATTAGATATGTGCACATTTGTGGACCTGAAAAATTGAAAACTTGACCGATTTTAGTACAAGAGGATTCAGCTAACAAGTAACAAACTCGTAACATTTATGTCAGTCAAAACTAGAATTTGAGGGGCTAGTTTGATGTCAAACACATCTTTAGAAAAATTTTAATAACTCCAATTTGATAGTGGAAAATGGCGACTCGTTCTCGAATCTCGTAATAGTTCACCTAGTACTTTCTCTGCTTCGGCATCATCAGGACATCGTATAAAAGTGTATTATAGAGCATACGCCAATTTATGGGACATCTGAGAACCATCTATATGTATATGGGGCATCTATATTGTCCCAGTACTATAAGATTTCAAACAACAGAACAAAAAACAATGGTTAAGACATTTTATAAAATCTCTGGATAAGGAGATAATTTGTAATACAATATTGTCCTTGACTACTGTTCAACCAACAATTGATAAAGACTGGCCATCAGTTATCCTCTTCGCGAAATATGGAGCAGCTAGCATAAAATTAGGAACGGCTTAGGTTAAAAATGTTGCCACTTTTATACAGAAACTAAGATTTCTCATCTAGGAGAGCAGCACATCTTGACGCCTGAGCTGGTGAAAAACAACGGATTATTGAAGTTGGACTCAAACCCAATTAGGACACGGCTTTCAACAGCCGTCACTTTGCCTAATTTTTTTTCAGTTTTTTTCTTCTTTTTTCTACAACTCTAAGATCGCATTAATATTCGGTCGGGCTGCAGAATCGATCAACATTTGAACACGTTCATCCTTCGGGTCTCATCGAAGATGTCCTCTACTATTTTTCAAAACCTCTCTCTCGCTCTCGAGTTTTGTTCTTATTTTAGGTGCCCACTCTTCTCCATTACAATACAATAGCCGCTTGTTCCGACCAAGGCAGTCCAGCTTCGCCGAACCATCCGTTGCCTGAGGCACGACCCTCGTTCTTATTCACTTCTGAACTGTTCTCCAACCCACAGCTGGACACCAGGCCATCCCCGAAGGATAACATTCTTCTGATTTAATAATATTATTCAGCGCTCCCATTCTCCTCCACTGATCGGAAATATATTAGACAAACAAAAAATTAAAGGAGCACTACTAAACTGGAAAATTCGGGACGGACGGGGAAAAATGGGATGAAAGAAAACCGAACCCGGATGTCAATCAAATTGAGGAATGAAATTTAATTCGCAAAAGAAGATAAAAATTATGATAGCAACAATTTCATAGAACGAAGAAACTGTCTCATTCTACAATTATTGGAAAAGATTTTAACAGAGAGGAGGTATTTATGCCAAATCAATTAACTGCCCCACAGGCACGACCCTTCTCTTGGAAAATCAAGGCAAGTGGAAATGAGAGAAGGAACAGCCTTACGGAAAGAACTGAGAGGGAAATGGTCGTGGGAAAAGATTTTTGAAAGGAATTTATTCCTGACCGCGATTATAAAAGGGAAAGAACATGGTGCCTGGCCAGCTCTTGCCAATCCTCACTTAATAAACAGTCTTAAAATCTTCCAATAATTTATATTTTTTAACAAGTCAAATTATTATTTAGTTATGCTTTACAATTATACGACTACCTAATAATACGTCATGTTTGAATTTAAAAAAGATAGAATTGGTAAGATGAATTATTTAATGACAAATTTCAAAAATGATGAAATGCTGAGAAGTATAATAAATACACAATTGAATGTACGTAAGCTGAAAAAGGCGCTGCAGGTTAAGCTATACGGTTATAGGAAAGTCTGATGCGCAATGTGGGTCAACTTCCTTTATGAAAAATAGTAGTAAAAAGAGAGATTACGAGCGAAGGATAGTTCGTAACTATGATTCTTCGTTCGTTGCCACATGACATTTGACGAGGCGATTTTACAACGATTGCTAGCAATGGAAGAAATAGAAACTCGAATCATAAATTTTTTAAGGGGGAGAAACTTTATTCTATCATACAATTGTAAAATCGAAAGCAGTTGAACACGAGTTTCGCCTCTAGACAGTTTCCAACCGATTTTTGACGAGCCTCTCATGAAACCTACAGGCCGACCTGAGTCCAAAAACACCATAACTAATCGAACATCACTCGTGCGGATGGTTATAAGGAAGTGCATTAAGAACAAAAATTTATCCTAAACAGTTGGCTGGTTATGTGCGAAAAATAACTTGTTTGAGAAAAAAAGAAGCCGGTTTGTTTTAAATCAAAGTAAGTATAGCTCTTCCTTCCACGTGTCCTGAAGAAACCTCACTAAGGTGGCTTCCAATAACACCCTTATCCCTCGTTGCTAGTTAGATGTTTTCTACAGCTAGTTGAAAAATGACTAAAACCTTTGACGCTGAAGGTGGTGTTTATTTTTAAATTATATGCCACTCGTGCATGAGCTCTACTAGGTAAGTACGCATTGCCGTGTTACTATAGTGTGTAATAATAAAGGGTCCATCGGAATGCCGAAGGCGAGGTCGACGAGTAAATGAGTAGAGCAGGGGTTGGAAAGGCGATAAGATGGCAGGAGCTTATTACCAACAGGAGGATGACTCCGCCTAGAATCGGCTTCTAATGACAAGTGAAATAAGGCTCGAATGATGCAAGCGAACCAAGTGATGCTCTTCCTACGAGAAGGATCCTCAGCTTAATTATGACCCCAGTCTCGTCTACCTCCGTCACGAATTCAAACGAAGTAACCCTCAATCTGCACCTAAAAATTACTTAAGTAGACAAGTCTTAATCGAAATTCCATTAAAAAGTTGATATCATCCGGAATATTGGATGCGTAAGCAACATAGCTGTGAATTTCTTTCTCAAAGTAGCATTCGCAAGAGGAAAAATGGCAAAGCCTTATAAAAGCGTCTAGCTGTAAATCATCAGTAGCCATCAGCCGAAGGTTCTCCAACCTCATGCAATGAGGCGGTAAAAAACTAGATTCGAAGGAGACGACCTTCTGTGCAGGATTGCTAAGGCAAGAAGTACGTTACCACGAGATAGGCAAACAAGTATCTGATCAATAGCAGAAAACAAAAAAATTTGGCATAAAAACAGAGAAAAAACAAACACAAGGATAGTCCTGTTGCGGTCATCATACTATTTCCAGCACACGGTAATTAATTGTGAACACACAAAATAAAGTTAAATAAAAAAAAAAAAAAATCAATTTGTGAGAACTGATTTCGGGAGCCAAATTCTTCCGACCGTGGAGTGAGGCCATTCATAACTCCATCATCCAAAATTCATTTGTTAAAATATTTGATCCAATAAAGTATTGTAGGAACGTAGGAAACAATTACTTCAACACCGAGACGGTTTTTCATGAGGAAAATTTTACTTAATCCGTCAAAATGTGATGTTACACGTCTTAAAGCACTGGTCGGCCCGGCGTCACCACTTTTCAGAGGAAAATATTGCAGCTAGACCTTTACCCACTCTCTGTTTACAACATCCATTTGAGAGAAGCAAGCCTTGCGACCAGAGTAATACAACTATAAATAATGTTATTGTTTCATCATCAGCATTATAGCATTATAGCATTATCAGCTTTATAGTGCCTAAAAATTTAGTTGTCACCGGTATCCAGCTACTCTGCAATTATATAATTGGCGAATCTAGCTACAACATAATGTATCTGAGCTATTCCTAGCCTTGATTACAGTTATTAGTATAATTTCTCTAATCTCCCGAAGATTTGCGTTTGAAAACTTCTAATGGGACGACTCGACATCCACTGGCAACTGGTTTTTCGAACGGTACTCGTTTCTGTCAAACCGACACCAATCTATGACACCGACAGAATTTCTCCCGACTTTTTTTAAATTTTTTTTTGCGGCGATTTTACTTTCATCGTTTTCTTGTCTACTCTTGTGTCACAGTCGCTCTTCGACAAGATGCATCGCCTCTGATAGGTTTAATTATCCTTCGAGACTTTTTATAATTCGCTCAAAAGTGAACCGTCCGGTACAGCCGGCGCGCCCGATCGTCGATTCTCATACACGAAGACCCCGAGGCGCAAGCGCGTTTCGCCAGTCAACGGACAACATTCTAATCATTATAATTCGTTCTAGCCAATTGACTTGTTAATCGCTTGTCTCTATTCAATTTTTTCGTCTTTAGCCGGAAATCCCAATTTTCCCTTCTCTTCTTCCTTTCGCAATAGAAAAAAAATCGAAAACATGTCGCTCTATCTGAATTTAATGACTGTAAGACCGAATTATAATGACTATAATGCATCGCTGGAGATGGACAGGTCGCTGGCACGTTCTAATCAATTTTTCAATTACACTTACATTGCCATCGATGTCGAATTGTGTTTTCCTCGCCCTAGCATGCTTGGCGCGCTTTTAAGTCGACATATTAATTCATTTCACAGTTTGGTTAATTGTGTTAATTTGGAAAAATTGCTATGAATCGGAAATAATTAAATCTGAAGTCTGTAGCCACCATCCTTGACAGAAACTAGTTGAAAACTCTTTTTCAGAAGTACTAGTGGATATTTTTCGTCAGTCGTTTTACAAATTGTGATCCGAATGGATTAGATTTTATAGCTTTTCCCACGTATTCTTTGGATCTGAATTTTGCTTATGGATTTTCGGCTATATTTCGATTCGGCTTGAATCGAAATCCCGAATTTCAGAAAACCTCTATTTATTGTCGATAGAATTGAGCGAAAATTCAGTCCTCGCTCATCTCTTATATAGCATTCAACTCATGTCAGGCCAACGATTTAATCCTATATGTTCTCTAACTGCTGCTGACAAAAATATTCCTCCAGACTGCAATCCAAGTCGCTAATAATAAGCGCGGCGGAATTTCTCGCAAGCGACGACGAAATTATCACATCCGAAACGTGCTCATATCAACCGGGGAAAGTTTTATAGAAGATTTAGAGGTCCGCAATGTAAGATTTCATAACATTGAAGAAAATTATCGTCTTCACGATTAACGAGCCTCGGTCACGATACCCTAGATTCAGTTGGCTTGGCTTTCGTTGGAAGCACAGGCAGACCCGGAGTGACTACGTGGTGAAGAAAATGCTACTCATATTACGAGAGCAGCCCTATATCCGTTGGGTAAAAAATAACCACACACCCCGTACTGTCTCATTTTATACTATTTTTCTCGCATATGTTTTACCGACGATTCACCACATCCGCCAACAGCAGCCACCCATCGCGACGGTGGAAGATTAATTCGATCGCTAGAATAAATATGGGCGGTCGCCTAGTGATGCTTTCGGATAGAGAACGGCTATGATGAAGACACTAATGTGTTTTTTTTATAAAGACACTAACGTTGTTTTTTCAAATTTAATTAAAGGATAATGAAAATCTCATTTGATAACACGTGATCACTAGTCTAGTCCCGGCAATTTTCGGGTTGAATAATAGAGCTGCAACAGAGAGGTCAAGAATAACTAATTGTAAGTATATACAATTGATAAACAGAACTTGGTCCCCGATAATCTGCGTTTATGATTTTTTGGTGAAGCCAGCCCCGAGAAAACGAGTTATCTAGATTTCTTACATTAGAATACATTTTCTTGCTGGGATATAACTAGAAACTAGGCAACAACGGGCATAATAATTACCAGCCCTTACCAGCCTTTTAAGGACTCAATTATGATTATAAGATTTATTTTTCTAGGGATCGAACAGGGCGAATCACAAAGCTAGAAAAATTCAGTTTTTAATGTGAAATTCGCTCGAGACATTTTCCATCTCATCTTCAATTCTGAGTGTAAACAGGCGTTAAAATTACTCAAACGTATAATCACCATTCGTTCTCTTCTTCAAAACAAATATTAGGACCACGAACGACATTTAATTTCACCCGAGTAAACTCATGCAAGATCATTCGAATGATGACAACTAGTAAATGATACACGATTAAAATGATTAAACCGTTAATCAATTGTCCGACTCGGCGAACGGCCGAGCGATTTAATTTGTTCGGTATATTAAATTCGAAATTATACAGCAACGTGATCAAATAAGCTACAAACCATTAATCTTATTTACTCACCGATAAAAAAATTATAATCGAGATTGGAAGACACTTTGAAATTTATAGGGGTCAAACGCAGAAAAAAGTTTAATTTAGCGGCGCTCCCATCGATTACAGGAAAATGTGGACTTTCGAGTCTTCCCAACAGAATTGGAGGTTCCTTGTTACGAGCTATGGAAATAATTTCGAATCCATTAATCTGATTACACTTGAAATTATCAATTTATTTTAATGGTCGACGTAAAAATAAATAGAAATCAAAATAAACATCTCGTATTAGAGAACCTTGAGATTGCAACGAACACAAATACTTAGACAAGCAAAAACAGTATAGTTTCTTTCGAATAACCTCCTGGTGTTATTGTTATAACTTCCGTCATTGCAATTTACCACTCTATTGTTCAAAAGCTTTCCGTTTAGTGTTGCTGAGAAAAACCATGCTTAAAAATATGAATACTAATATTAATATAAGAGCATAATTTTTGTTGACAATCTATAAGGTTTAATGTACTCTATTTGCATTCAAATATGGCTCAAATTTGCACTCAGGCTTGCAATTTGTGAAATCTATAAAAATAGATAGTAACTCAAACTTTTATAATGATGTGTAACCCTCTATTGAAGCTAACTAGTACAAGAGCAGGGAGGACTCCGGAAGCCACGAAGGCTTCCTTGGTTGTGGTTCCTTTGCTGGTGACTAACACAAGACTTCCAGTGCTTCACTTCAGCTCATCTAATTAGTATCAAACTACAGGAGCGTCTTGGGTGGTAACCTATCAATCTTTCCTATCTACGTCGTTTGGACCACACAAATTTCGCGCTAATAATGCTCGCAACTATATTTTTGGTTTTTGTTCCAATTAATGATAATAATTGGGTGGAAGAGTAATTTAATGGTAACGAAAACGGCCTACACCAATAGGAACTAAATAGACCTTTCACGGTTATCTTCGGAAGAGCCAATTTATGTGAGCTGAAAGAGTGAAAATTAGTAGTCTCGTCGATTCAGCTCTTTAATTGTCACCTGCTCTGCTATGAAAAAGCTGAAGCTAAAACGGAATTTTTGCTCTAACTGACCATACACGCAAGTTTTAAGGGTTTTATTTTGCGTTAGTGGATGTTAGCGCACGCCATGATAAGCGGCGAATGATTCGGGAAAGGATTCGCGGAAGACTGCTTCCAACCAGTGATTTATGAGCACGTGATTTATCGTGAAATATGAAAGAGAGATTTTAAAAAGGAGGCACGTGTATAACCAGTTATTCTTTTTATTCAATATTCATTTTAACATAATAATATGTTGAATATATTGTATGTATATTAAATTATAGAAGAGTTAAATAGAGTACCATAATAATTATCTTCATACATCATACATAATCAATAATCATACAATATCATATCTCACAATCAGCTTTCCACGTCGGTAGGTACTTGGGTATTTAAAAATTGAAAATATACATAATAATAGCACGCTATGTGAGCAGAGAGGCAGATAAAATCACCTAATTTTGCAAAATCCGTAGAGTACATAATTAGAAAAATAAACGTGTACTACATCAAACGTGCCCACGGATATTTCAGTTCAGAACTAATTAGATCGTACACTTCATTCGAGCTTGTGGAAAACCAGGGTTGAAAAACATTCTTCTCGAGTTTCAACTCTCGAGTATTTATTTTACGATCGAGCACGATTTCGTCCTTCAGAATGTCGATATACCCGTAATATACAGCGACCCTCGGGCGAAGAGGAAATAAACTCGCAACCCCTCCTTTCACACTCCGTCCAAAAAACTTATTACGATATGAAGATTTTTCGAATAGGGGGAAAATCTTTTAGGGTAGGAGCCCAAGTGGCTTCTCGACCCTTCCCGGTTTGCGGAGATTGTTTGTTTTCCTGGGACGTTTACACAAGATGATGCAGCCTGTGCTTGACTGATGGTTATGAATGAGGTCTGGTACACCAAACTATACCAATTCTTATGATGAGTTAGGCTTTGATGCTGAATCACTTGTCTCCTAAGAACGAAGTCACAGAAATTGACCACTTGTAAAAGGAAAACAACATACAACTTACATTTAGATAACGAAGTTCATTCCGTTTATAGAGAACGCTATCTCATTTGAATGAATAAGAAAAAAAAATTCTAAATGCGAAAAATATTTGGAGCAAATAAGTTGTTTAAAAAATTCAGGTTATATTGAAGAAGGATTAATAAAAAATGTCCACCGTCTTCGAACAATAACCTCCCTCATTTTTCTACATAATCCTCAGGTTTCTAGATAAATATTTATCCTTTCTTAGTAAATTAAAAGATTTACTGACAGTTTAAAATGTTCATATTTGAAACCTGAAAGACATTTAAGATTTCAAAAGAAATCCAACCGGTTCTATCCTTGACAAAGTAATGATAAAAAGCTACATCAAGAATAATATTGAAGATATTCAATGTGTTGATTTAATTTGATTGTGTCCACTGAGAATAAGAGCTACTGTAAGAAGATAAGCATTTTTTATTCTCACATGTTGTGACCCATAAGCAAACACGCATACTGTATTTTATTTCCGCCGATAAACGCGCCTTTATACAGGAAAATATCGAATCGGACGAGCTTTTTTACGTAAACGTTATGAGCAAATAACTTTCCTCGAGCTAATAGCGTACACATACCAGGATTTCTTATCTTTTCTAATAGACTGGCTCAAGTGTTCGGATGGCGCTCCTTAGAAACCGCACGACAGTCAGTAATATACGACGGAAGCATCACAGGTGGCACTCTGCAGATAAACATTGACAGGCGGGATAAAATATTAACACGATAACGCTAATGGCGAATACTGAAGGGAGAGAAGAGATCGAAGACGTAAAAACAATTACCGAGGTAAGCTGGAGTTTATTTCAATATTGCTACAGCTTGGTAAGAAAAGAGGATTATATTAATACATTGGATGGTAAGAAACTAACTGTAGAGGCAGTAGAGGATTTGAAAGGATCTGTGGACGTTTACACATATACTTCCGATAGGAATAAAATAAAGTATTGTTGGTATTCTTCAACTTCTTCAATTCTTCAACTTATATCACAGCCAACAGTGAAACTTCACCAATGTTTTCACTTCTAATTTCTAGGCACGATCAGTTGTTTACTTTTCGCGCAACCGTCGAAAGAAGATTGAAAAAATGTTAATGTTTCAGAGAAATTGTATGTTGCTATGATAAATTTTAGTACATTTTGCCTAGAAAAATTAAGTTGCAAAAAAAATTTTAAATTTGGGAAAATTATGCTTTAACGGTACTTTAGGTCGATGAAACATGCGTAATTGAATTAGTTTACTGCTAAAAATGATTCTTCTGGAGGCCATAGGAACAAACATAGCACACAAGCTTGCCAAAAATTAAAAAAAAATAATAAAAAGAATCCCATACCTGTAAAAAAATTAATCTTGATAAGAAGATTGCATTTCAGAAAATTTTTTTTTCATCTAAAAAGTTTTTTTTAATCTATGTTCAGAGATTCATGACGAATTAGATGCCAAATATGTGTTTTCAATCAAAACAACAAAATTTTGTAGGCAAATATCCTACATATGCAGAGACCTATACATTTTCTTCAATTTTTTGCGTTTCACTAATTTTTGTATTTCAGCTTTTAAAATTCATCGATCGAACTAACGAAAAGTTTTATCGGTTTTCTAACCAGGACTCGAATTTTAAGTGAAAAAGTCAATTCCTAACGATGAATGATCATTGCAGTTGATAACTCTGGCGTTGATGAAATCCGACTCCTATATTTTCTAATTTTCATATTAATTTCTCCTATTCAAACTGATTGTCATTTTATGGAATTCCTTGGAGATTAAGGTATTGTTTGGGATTGTTCAAAGTTGAATAGTTGTCGAGGCTTTTATAAATATTATGTACTTTGAATCCCACGCTATAATTACATGTTAATGAATAACTGGATACAGTCAATTGAGAAGATCCAACATTCGCGTCCTCTACTGCCCTGAAATCATAAAAGCGTTCCACGACTACAGATCGGGACCCTGAAGTATCAAGGTTCATCTGAGCCAATTTTCCAAAGTTCATTCACGTCAACGACACGCGTAAAATTATTTTCGCCTCTCGCCGAACTCCGTGGAATTATTTTGCCGTCCCTATTCACCGGTGTCGTTTAACCTTATTATAAAATTCCGAACTCTACATTAGTTGAAACAGTTGAAAGAAAACCGCGTCCAAACGTCGACAGTTCGATAACCTGCGTGCTTAGATTACTATCATCTTAAATTATTGCGCTATTAATTTCGAAGGAGCAACGCTGTTGAAATTATCCTCCAATTAATCACCAAATTGGCCGTCTGTTCGTACTAAACCTCTAAGTTCAGCTGAAGGTGATCCCTAGATGAGGAGTGGCACGCAACTGCTCCTGTCTACCGAATTTCCAGCCAAAGTTGCTACTATAGTTATTTACTCAAACCAATTATACTCCTTGTGAGGTATCGTGTATCACATTTGCGTTCATTCGATGGGCGTCGGAGTTGCCGGTTCTGCTCAAACTTCGAGTGTCTTCTAGTGCTAACCTCTCCGAATTTTGCATTTCAAAAGAAATAGCCGCTGCGTTTGAGGAAGGGAAAATCAAGTTCGACCCGTTGGGATTCAGATTTCTTTCTCTTTCTATTCCGTTGAAGCATAATGATGATTATTTATAATTCGCTTCGCCTGGGCCGTAGAACCGCTCTCAGGGTTTGTAAAAACTGGCTAACGAGCATCTCCCAACTGCTCTGGACACGAAAAGGCGTCAGGGCTGAATCGTCGAATTGAACAGGGATTTTAAAATTCATTCGACGCTTTATTTCTCACTTGGAGCCGTCTGCCATTTTGAGAAACGTCCTTTGATAGATTTTCAATCCAAGTTTCTTCTTAAGGCGTTTCGTACTTGACACGGTCGACACATGAATGACGTAATTCAGACCTGATGAAACGCTATCGGCTCAAACCTAGAGAATGTCGCCTCCAATATTTATCTTCTAGTTTCAGATCACAAATAAAATCAATTCACTATCATACAATCATCTACGTCTCCTTTTTGTGTATTAAAAGCACTCTAACAGCTTTTATATAGCAAAAAAGTGACTACTCAGATTAGGAATTGGGACACAATGAAAACATTAACTTGTCAACAATTTGAAACCCTTGAGCATTCAAATTCGTAGCTCGAATCAATATAGCCAAACATCCAGATTTCATAGGGAATTGAATAGCTCCTTAGATTCTATGTGACGTTGTTGATAAACCCTTGTCCTCAGCATAATATAGCTCAAATCATATTTATAGAGAATTATTCTATTATTGACAGACTAATCATCCATTATCATCAATCATTCTATTATTATTATTATTATTATTCATTCTTATTATCTTATTATTAATTATTTCATTATTTATAGAGGATTATTTATTGCGTTTATTTGCGCTGATTTCAGCGTCGAATGAAATCAGCGTAATCCTTAGAAAATGTCATTTGTAGGAATTTTTATTTTAAAAATTATAAGGATTTAGTGGAAAGCAGTGCATCAGTGTTCAACTGTTTCATGATCTTGACAGGAAAATAAATCCTTGAATGCCCTTTCTAGATTAAGCATATCAGGATATGCTCTAGAGGGAGATTATAGACAAACTTGGTCTTGGAAAACTTTACCGAAAATACCGATTAAACGTTCGGGCCGTATTCTTGATCGCATCGCATTAAAAAGCCGCCAGGAGCATTTCGTAGTCGTCTTAGGTGATGAGAAACGAGAGAAAGAGGGAGTGAGGAGATAGTTCCGACCTTCCATCCTTGCATTTGAGAGCTCGCGGCAAGGACGCTGAACCTGACCCTGACGGGAGTCCGACCAATTACGTGCCGTTCCATCACATCCCATCCCATTCGAGTCGTTGCAGGGGAACGAGGCTCATCCTCCTTCAATCTTCGTAGGACGAGAGTGAGACGTGAAGAAAACGGACACTCGGAAGCTCCTGTCGATACCTCTTGAAAAACAAGAACAAACCGCCCGAGCGGACGAAGAATGAAATGAAAACCTGAAAATCAGGTATTTCGAGCGAGTTCGGGGCCTTCGTCTGAACGATCAGCGTCCTCCAGAGTCCACAACTACCGTTTCATGGTGTCCCCCGCCGATAACGGTCCACCTGCGTCGCTCTGGTAGAATCTAAACTGCAGATTTACTACGGCGATTCGCTCTGGGGATACCTATTGGAACGGATAACGAGGACAGGCAGAGGTGTAAAAGCTGCAGAATTTTCAAATACTTCCCCATAATGGGGACTGTAGCGAACGCGGTGAAACGACGATTTATATAATGGCTAAGGTGACGATCAGAGAAGAGAAAATAGTATTATAAGTTTAACTGTTTTAAAAATATTTTTTCTACTTAAGTTAATAGCTCAAGTGCGCATAATCCAGTAGATAGAACAGTAAGGATATAAGGCCGGGTTTGCAACTCATAGAGAAACTTGAAGAGCCAAAGTTTAAATCAAAACGAAAAAATACTTATGCACATGCTTCACGGTGCGCTGAGGCGAGTGATTGTTCTAATAAAATTCCTCAGAGGATCATCCGAGATATACGATCCCTGATAATTTGTACCGTACTCATCAAAATTAAAAATTAAAAAGTTTCTTTGTCGCAAAGAATTGTAGACAATTTCACAGTCTCTCAAGCGCTGAAGATATTGATTTAATCCTAGAGAGATTCACGTGGTATGCTTCAAAGTTCGTTTGTAAATAATTTTCCCGATCCATGGGAAATCGAACACTATGTCGAGACCTATTCATGGATTTTCACTTATCAAAGAGGTAGCCGCTGATAGTTAGACCGGTTCTAAATCGACAAAGAGAAGAGTTTAGTTAAATTGTGAAGTAGCAACGTGTTCTTTTTGAATATTTCAAAAAAATTCCAATCTTCAAAAATTACCGGAAAATAATAAATTGGATAGAAACTGCCTGTCACGAGAACCAAAAACCGTCTAAAAGTTCTGAAACGCAAAATGCTCGAGGCGTTTTTGAAATGGGGGGAAAAATTGGAAACTGAATTTTACCCTTGGGAAGCACTTGAAACAATAATCAAGGTAGCGATCTAGCCATACCGGAGCAGAGGGTGGTGGCAAATTGGACGTTCAACTTGCCCACAGAAATCAGACGCACAATGTTTTACGGTTGCATTGCAAAAATCAACCTTACTCCTCACTTAGCATTCTATGAGCTTCGTGTAAGCTGAGCTGTGAGGTCACGTACAACGTAACACGTATGAACGTCTGGTTATTCATTTGCACGATACGCTAAACAAAGAATTGTGACCTTCAACGGACTTACGGTTGACCTTTTGGGTGCCATTATTGATTTTCGCTCACCTGAAACAAAATCGATATGGTGAATAAATTTATAAGACAAACAGAGAATACCAATGGGTAGGTTTCGTTGTAATAACAACGAAAAATAATTATACATAAATCACCTATCCTACATAGTATCTATCTTTATCTTTATTTCAAAAGTGTAGAACAAATAGGAATAAATGCATAATTAAATTGTATTATCCCTGAAAACTGAGTTGAAAAGGTAGTTCCGTTGAAACGTCTCATTCGTTTGAGAAAGTACAATTTCAGTTCTGCGGGTTTCATCCTTGAACAGTAAAGACGAAGAAGGCAAAATGCATTTGAAAGTATTATCTGTGAAATTAAGCAACCATGTAAGAAATTTGCCCCGAATTACATCGAATTTCTCAGGATTTCTTGTATCACCTGGAACAAGGATTCTCTTTTCCGAATTCGACATTCATTGCGATCGAGATGAACTTCCATTACATCGTGGAAGTCTAAGGATAATATAAAAAATCATGGATTGTGAAGGAGTTTGAAGTCTTAGCAGTCGACGACTGGGGTTGTTGGTCGAATAGGGCAAAGCAAGGCTCTGGAGTGGTCTCATTACGCAAGTTGATCGAAAGCCGTTGTCTGCCAGCCTACGCTAAAACCTCTACCACGGCTACCCGAGCTTGATGCATTGAAGAAGTCCTCGCCAGGCGAAACTTGTACCTCTCAACTTTTCAATGCGGAAAAAACTGACGGTAGTGTTCATTTTGAAAATGATTGTTTAGACTTCCTCCGATGGCCTTCAATGACTACAATAACTAGCATTATATTAATTTAAAAACAAATTTCGGTTTTTCCGGTTCTAGGATAATTATTGCTGTACTCACAGGTATTAAAATTTTTAGATGACTAGCCACAATTCATGGAAAAAACATACATTTAAGTCCCTCATGCCTATGAAGCTTAGGTTTCGTTTTCTTATTTACCATAGTGGTCGTTTTAGCTAATTCTTCAATTGATATTGTCCTACATGATACTCTTACTATCTAGTCGCCCACTTCCACTATGTTCTCTCAATGGGAGCCGTTTTTGCTGTTATAGAAAGTTTTAGTGTTAAAAGGCCTTCATGTGATCAGTGCTACAATGTTTAGGATAGCAATCACGAATAATCTACTTTAAAAACCCAGAAACTAGTATCAAACGGCACATTCAGATGAGTAGTCAGTGCTGAGCTACTGAATGTGGAAATATTGAGAAATAAAATTGGAGAAATAAGATTTACAGCGAAGCTGCCCCAAAAATGTACCTTTCATTTTTATAGAAATAACCCAAGGTATCGGGTTAATGCTTAGAATATAAATTCCACTCATCGTGCTAAAGTGTAAATTGCACATGAAATGGAAAGTGATCATAGTTGTTTCACGCGAGAAAGTCATCCAAATTATAAATATGAGAGGAGAAACCTATCTGCTGTTCAAGATACTTTAGTCTGTGTATTATTTGTCCAAGTTCGAACCGCAGTTCAACCAATGAACTAAAGCATTTTCCACGGGCGTTCAACCTCGAACTTAGTTCAATGCGCGTTCAGTGTTGACCGCTCGATCTCGGAAGTGAATTCAGTTCCCATATCTTAGTTCATACATCTTGCAGCTCTTTTTTGGTCCATTCTTCGTGATTTCATTTACTCGCTGTAATTCATTGTCACTCCAAAAATATCGCGGGCATCAAATACTTGGACGCGTCTAAACGATAGCTAATAAAAAATTCCAATTTACTGAAAAATTGTCGTCAACAAGATTTCAACGTCAATTAATTTTAGGTAGTCCGTTGGTTACATTGAACATAGTTACCAATAATCTAAGTTCACGATTTTGTCGGTAAGAGATCTGATAATCTAAATTTCTGCAGCAACCAAAATTCAAATTTTTGATCACACTCGGTAAAAAAATGGGAAAATACCCACTCCTACCCACAATTATTATTCTTCCAAAAATCGTAATAATCAACACGTATGAGTATCGGACCTAATTTCGAAATTCGCACAATTCATCCAATTTTTGGCCAGGATGAGGAAGTTTCCGGGTTTTGAGTCGATAATCCAACTACTCAACGTGGGCTGATTGCCAGACGGGAGATTACTCAACAGTGGACTCTCTGTTCGGAGATCAATTATGGAGAACAATTACTGAAGGATTACACAGGCCGAAGATAGGTAATGGAGATGAGGTCCGAAGGTAGATGATCGACGATTGGGCCTTATGTCATTGCCGTAAAGGGAAACGCACAACAGCCGGTTCCTGAAGGATGGCTTGACCCCGATGCGGAGGCCCATTACCATCTCTAAATCAGCCAGATTCTGTCGCAACCCTCGTTCGGACTACGCAACAATAGCGTAATGATTCATCGAGGGTCGCACGGATACTGGCATCTTCAAGTTTGTCATAGCTAGTGAATGGAGAATGTGAAGAGCGATTCAGGGAAGCCATCACCGACGTCCATTGTTCGAAATAGCTCCGTCATAAAGATCCGATAAGGCCTGATTGGCAGTAACAGGTGTTACCGGTCTCGGAGAAGCATCTACCATCCCATACGAAGGCCTTACACTAAGAAACATGGTAACGGTATGCAGACTAGCCTATAAACGTGACACATAAAATGCAGAGGGCTAACGAACTAGATGAATTGTTGATAGATCACACTGCGGAGGATTAGAAATATAAATGGAAAAATGAGAAGGTATTTCAATAATAATAAGTCGAATAATGATAATTGGAGAGGATTAGGGGTGACCCTATTAATGAAATGAATGCGAGTTGACGTGATAAACAGTACCCAGAAAAGAAAATAATATCACTGCAATTTGACTAGGATCAAATTAAATTGATGGGCTATTCCACTCAATTATCTAATTGATTTAGAATAAAATATGAGAGAGAAAATGACAGTAACCCACTTGACTCAAAATTAAAAAATAAAGGAGGAAAAACAAAAGGAAGTACGGTAAGTCATTCAACTTCAATCAAACGCCATGAAGAGTATTTCAAAATCCTGAGCTTTCAACATTACATAAATACATTATTTTTTTTAAAACATAATATATATTTTTTGCTTTAAAGATTATTATGTAGGCATAATTAGATAATAACGATATTTAGATACCGTCGTGAAGTTTGTATTTTGCCTTTTGTTCCAATCAACGAATGAAAACCATCATTCAAACTTCACGCATTCAATCAACTTTGGAGTAAACCATTACTCACAAGGCTCCTTTGTTCGACTAGCCGAAGATCTAGGGCTTCAATTTACTGAGCACAGTGAATCACTTTCTGCCCAGATATAATCGAATGGAACATCTGCAAGGGAAAATATACACCCAACGCAATCAAGTCCTAGCTGAGCGGATCGAGGGTAATGTTCGATTCAATGCAAATTCACAATCCTACGTTCAACAATAACTTGTCCCACTAGACATGACTAACGGGCCACTGATTCTCTTCGCATTGGGGAGAGTGAACCAGTTTTATTTAAAAGCGGATATCATTCAAAATATTGTTCCGAAATTTCACATAATATACGATTTTCAACCAACCTGATTACCTACACGAACTAACATTTGGAGGCATCAAGACATCATTAACGTGTAGGAAATAAGAGTGTGAAGGTAATTTGTAAAACTCAATTCAAAAAAGTTCTCTGTTTTCATTGATTAATGTCTTCGCAATCAGATTTATGGTGACATACAGCTCAATCAGAAAAAAATAAGAAACGTAAAGCTTCTATGAAATAGTAAGAAAAAAAATCGACAACGGGAAATTTTACATTGTCGATAAGGTAGAAAAAAATGGACGATACTAGAGAGAGTTGAAAAATAAATTGGTCCCTTTAATCGCTATATTAATCTCTTCCTTCAATATCAAACTCGGCGTTAATGGAGGATTCAACGATCGCCGATTAATAAATCCAACAGAAAAAAATGGACGCTTGGGGGTTCGCCACTAATAGATAACTTTCCCACAACGGAGGAATACCACAATAACGATAGAACCTATGTAAATCGACGGGAGCAATCGTTAATTTGTTTTACAACCTGCGACCGCCAGTTGATAGTTATCATTGTTTTTTCCAACCAATTTACTCGAAAACTAATAAAAGGCGACAATTTTTATGGCAAAAAAGGGTCGAGTCTCTCATTCTGTCTAATATAGATTGAGAAGGAGGGGACCAATTTTTTCAAATATTAGCATATTTCGATTAAAGATATTCGTGCCATCGATCAATAAACGTCTCGGAGCATTTAATTCTGGGAGGACAATTTGAACGTTCTACAGGACTAGAGAATTTGCCGCCGTGGATTGCCGAGATTGACTTTCATCGCGGAAGCTCCGTTCATCAGCGAAGCAGCCGCACCTGAAATCTCTACCTATAATTTTGTATGAAACAGAGGTCGCTCCACTCGAGATAACGCTTCCCTCGATTATTTACATCTTACTCTTTTAAAAGTCTTCCCTTCCTCACAAATATCGACTCTTCCTCCACCTGTCGAATTTGAGTCGAGGAAACAGGTTTTTCAACCTCCGGTTCGTTGGGCTACTGGACCGGCAGCAATTACGGGCCCATGAAAATCTTTGATTTTAACTAGAGGCTATAGTACATCAAGAATGAAAGGTGTAGTTAGTAGCATTAAAATTTTATACCTAACAAAGTTTTTAAATATCCAGTTCCGCTGATTTTATTCGAAATCTTCTCTTTGACCAGTACGTAGTGCGTTTCAATATTAACATTATGCCTCGATATTCAACAAAAAGTCCATAAACGCAATAATCAATAAAGAAAAAAGTTCTTCTTCTAATTTTCATGGATTTATTTCCAAATTCAACCAGTTACGCGTTATTAAAAAATTCGGTAAAAAAAAACTATTTACAAATATTTATTGTTCAGGGTATATTTCTTCCAAGGGTCGCAATATACTTGATATCAACAATAGACTGGCCAAATTTGAACGAAATATATCAACAAAATATTTCCTGCCTCTCGAATGACCAAAAAATTTTTAGAGTGAAATAGAGACGTGAGATAATCTGAAAAGATATTTCGTCAAAATCTTAAAAACTGCAAAATCTAAAAACAAACGCAGAATTTTGAAGGTAAGCTAAAAAATGCGTAAAATTTTAAGCTTCTAAATGAATTACATAATCAATTGAATTAGGCTTCTAATGGAATTCATTTTTGCTCTTTAACTTTGGGAGAAACATTTTCTTAATGAGGTTTGAATGCGAAAAACATTTTTTTTTCGGCAACACAAAAAGTAGGTGTTTCATGAAAATGTACACTTTATGAAATAGAGAATTTGAATCATCTTGGTGGTAATTTCGTTCAATAGTGACACACATCAGAGCTCCAAAGCTGCATACTTGTCTTCCATTTTCCAAAGCATGGCTGTTGACAATTTAAAAAAAAAGGCCGCCGAATTTTTTTGTAGCCATAACTATACTGCTCTTAATGTGTTTGTTTTTCAAGTTAATCCCTTGCTTAGCGTTATTTGCGGAAACTTATTAATAAAAATTGTTTTCTTCACTACTGTATTTCGAAATAATCTCCAGTTGTGCGTGAGAGTATTTTGTCACGTTTCAATTCAATTATTCGCTCCTCGAAGTGTTTCACGCAAGGCCGACGCAATTCGGAATTCGATTTCAAAACCCCGGCCTTCATTAGCGTCATTATACTTGATAATATTATTCGAATTGGGATGTAACGATCCGCAGTGGCTATAGATTTTCGTTAATTCTTCTGAAGCTAACGAACCTACACTGCGTTTTCCCATGCTGAGGAAGTTCAGTCTTTAGAAAAAGCAACCAAAACTCGGCTTGCTCCGGTCGAAGTAGCTTCTACGATGGAGGGTTGCGGTTTAAACGCGTCCGAACTGGATCGATATTCGGAGGTGCGTTCTCTGTCGTATCCATCGAACGTCGCCTTCAGCGTACGATGCTTCCGACTCCCTCCCTTCATGACTGACTCAACAGCGGTTCAATAACCTTCTATCCAAAAGCTCTGTCCAACATGAAATTCCTCTCACTCTAGGCCGAATTGTGATTAATTGTTTCCCTTATAATTTTCCTCCGACGAGCTCGCGTTAAATTTGAACAATTTTCCAGCAGATAAACCATTCACTCTCTTTGCGTATAGCTGGTCAATTTAAACATTGCAGATACTCTTGACTCCCATATATTCATCTTTTTCTCATGTCTAAAACATTTAAAAGAAAAACTTTCCTGGATAACTGACCGAAACCTTTATTAAAAGCACGAATGAAACACAGAGAATGAAAGTTCATTAGAAATCATTTACGGTTAGTTACAATTTTTATGGAAGCCAACAATTTGAAGAAATTAGGAACACAAATTAGTCATGCACTTTTGGCGAGAAAAACCAGTAAATTTGCACACAAAAAAAGGAAAAAAAGAAGCCAATGAAGTTGTTCATTTTTCTTTCAATTTCTAATATTTGAGATGTCTTCTCAATTTATAAGATAGTTTTAGAGATAGTTAGATGATAAAACTATTTTCCATAAACATAAGGCGTATCAAGTTCATGCGACTGACTATTGGAATGACGTAAACTGTAGATAAAAATACTATGGTGCAAATGGGAAAAGTGATCCATGAGACCTAATATTTGTACAGATATAAAATTAAACGATTCAGTCAGTCTCGTTATTAGCCACACTAATTTGCTTCATCTGCTGAGACAAAGAGCTTTATCAACTGAGCTATGTGTCCTTGAAAAAAGTTGCAGTTACAATTTACCCGACTTCAATCCCAGTTCCTATTACTTTCGGACATTGCCGAGTTCAGAGATTCGGTCGGTTACTTCAGCTCTTATTTGGTTACGGATACATTTCTACCATCTTCCGAACATAGCTTCCCTATATCTTCATCAGCGATTCGAAGCAGAGAGGCATTGCCGAAGCGGGCGCGGAGCACTTATTTTAAACCGTCGTTCAACGGCCCTCATATGGAGAGTACCGTCGATTTCGAAGCCGCAGATTTATTGTTATTTATCTTGCGGGTAACATACTGGGTCAGAGAGACTCACCCGGTGTGTGCGAGATCCGAGAGCGCTGTCCTACTTCCCTTACTTGTAAAGGTACACGCATACGTAGAGGTCTGGCCGGCCGATGCCAACCAGAAAAGAAGAACCATAAATAACGGAAAGAACAAGGTTCCCCGCCGAGCAGTATCGTCTGGTTCATGTCTCTAGAAAAAATTCTTACCACCTGCACGGACTACAATTTTTGCATAAATGCAACAAGGCGTTTGTCTTGACCGAGGTATCGACCACATGGCGTTTTTCAACTTTCGATATTCTTAGGTTTCACTGCGCATACAAATAGCTTAACCTCGATTCGACTGTAATAACAAGCGTTTATTCGGTTGTTTCCGTTTGAGAACGGCAGAGGGAATTCGGTTAATCAAAATGTCAGATCAACGCCAATTTTCGCCTTTTTGCTATCAAATATTTGAGCGTTTCTCACACTGGAAGAACACCCATAGTGCAAAATGGGTGGACGTACCGAAGCTGAACACCCTGTTAATGAAAATCTGACCATTTCAATGCGAAGATGCCAGCTGATACAGCGAATGGAAAAACGTGCAGTAAGATTATCATTTGAAGACCTCCTGTGCTACACGAATCGGCTATTAGCTCTCGAGAGCGGCTAATCTGAGCTCTAAGACGCTAAAGAACGAAGCCATCTCATAAATAGTTCCCTTTGTAAGTCTGATTTACATTCACATGTTTCAAATTCGCTACGGTTCAGCGTACAAGTGTTATTTCACTTTCAAAGATTTTTATGAATTTTTCTTCAAAAAAGCTACAATGACTAATTTAGCAAAGCATTTACTTTGGTCCCGTAAAGCGCACGATACATAGCTCTTCATGAGATATGGCTTCATTAATAAAGATAACATATTATGTTAATTTATTAATGAAGCCACGCCATTTTATTTCTATGAGAGCGCAATTTGGGAGAATGTAATATAGCCGTTTAACTCAGAAACACCTTTTGAACTCACACCGCTCATTCACTCATCTTCATCAATCAAATTTTATACAACTTTGTCCAGCGAACGAACGTAATTAAGAAGAACTCTCGATATTTTCACTACTTTTATGAGTTTTAGATTTATTATTTTGCGTTACATAGACTGCTAAAATCAATACGTACAAGAGCCGAAGGTTTTGAAATAATGATTATGGCAAGCGTAAATGTAGCAAGGTAGCACAATAGACCACGTTATACTTATTTATCTATTCTTGAGTCAGCTGACATGAAAATTGTCCAAATCGATGAGGTATTTGATTAAAATAAGTGGGGATTATTTTATGCGGCCCTTGAAAGAAGGCACCAAAAATTTGACAGAGTTAAATTTTACGGGAATAATTTTTAAAATACTTATAAAATAAAATAAATACTTATAAAAAATATTAAAATAATTAAAAAAATATATAAACATTTTTAAAAAATTTACGGAATAAATCAACTCAATAATCAATTTTTTTTTTTTGCGAAAGAAGAAAATCTTTTTTGTATTTGAGGTGAAGGATGTGTACAAGAATAGTCGACATGGATAGAAACGTGGAAGCTCATTTGAGAAGAAATGCCTTTCCGTCTCGATTTCCTAATAATTAAGAAGCTTCGAGGTCGCGGTTGTCGATTATTTAACCAGCTAGGACTTGAAGCTGAAGAACTGTTGCGGCGAGGGCCAGCCAAATACGCGGCACAATCCACTCCATCGAAATGTAGTTTTCAACCAAGTGTTCGGCCAAATGAAGATCTTCGAGTACATGGCAATTTTGAACAGCATTAGATGCGTCGCGAATAATTCGCGATTGTTTTTTGGTTTCGGCCTTTTTCCAGTGAAAACTTCTCAGAAAAATTTTCCAGGACGTTTCAAAAATATTCACATGAAAGCGACTAGGTAATGCACCAGGTGCGACAAAATGACTAACAATCTAGTTTAAATCCTAATAAAATAATATTATCCTCTTATTCCAGCTGTGTAAATAAGTCAACGTTGGAGCGTTTCTGCAAAACCTTAAGCCTAGACATATTAAAACTTCGTGAAGGCAGAAATTGCACTTCTCTTCGATCCTTGCTCTCTTGCCCTACGAGAAGAAATACAGCCGCATAGGTGGAAAATTAGTCGCTTTTAAGAAGCATTTCCAAGGATGATCAGTTTACACGAGGAGACGATAGGATCACACTAAGCGTGCTAGAAGGTTGAAAAAGTTGCAGTAAAGCTCGACCGAGGTTCGATATGAAGTCTTAAGAACCGCTATACATTTCACCGGGAAGGTATTTACAGCATAACATGGTACACGAAAGCCCTTGAAACGATTTCAGGAGAGTGAGAGCAATTATAGTCACGCACCTTCGAACTATTAGTTCGCTTGCACCAAGACTAATGCCAAGGACATTTTAACAAGGGATTTATCGCACCATTTTTTAGTTTTTAGAGGGAGTAACGTCAAAAGGCGTTTTCAAAAGGACGAATAATTGCAACAGTCCCACAAACACTGATCTCGAGTCAGTAGATATGCAAAAATCGGGGTCAGTAGGATTGGTTCTTAAGAATCAAATGAATTCGAAGAAGTCATTCAAAAACACAACTTTTGTTCAATACCAAATTATTAATGGGGAAAAAAACAGCCAGGGCACCCAAAAACCGAAAAATGCACGAATTAGGTTGCTAATGTTACGGTGTGTGAGTCAAACGATATAATAAATGCTCGGTGTAACGTATCATTTTTACATCAAGGGAACCCAAAAATAAAAAATAAAAGTAAAATAAAAAAGGAAGTATAAAAAAAAGAAAAATGCGAATCACGCGGAAGTGTAACAAAAAATAAAAGTCAAGCGTCATTCACTCGCAACAGCAAAAATTTTAATTGACAACATAGTTGTAAACCAACAAAATTTTGATTCTCACGGCCTGTAAAAATCGAAATACAAAATACTCACAGGCGAATTGCAAAAAAGCTCATCCGCGGAAGAACGGCGTCTAAGCCAAACGATAAAAATCAAGCGTCATCTGCTTGTCATAAAAAACATTTTAAGACCTCGACCGTTCACAAATATTGACTCTGACCTATAAATCGAAATAGAAAAAAACTCTGAACGTGTACATCTCGGAATTTGGTACTGTTCCAAAATCCGGAAAGTGCTAATTGTGCACATTCACTAGGACAACATTTTCTGAAAAATTCATTGAATTTCCTTCATTTTTCACAGAGATATGGCCTCTTTGTCACTTGGACCACAGACACACGTACAGACGTGCACACATACACCTGAGCCAGACCTGCCCTAGTGTTTCGCCCATTCAGATATCATAAGGACGATCTGAGTAATTATAATGAATATTATTTAAAGAGGTACAGTTTAAAAGAAATGAGTATGCCCAAATGGACGGAAGTGCTTGGCGAGCCAATAAAAGTACGGCCGATAAGTCGCCAGGTTTTTCTACCTCTGATACGAAACGCGACGGCAAGTAGACGAATAAAAATTTACGATTTAGAATCTATTAGAAAGGAGAGACTTTAATTACTCCATCCCTGAGGGTAACAGCACCATAATATTCAATGAACTGCCATATCTTACAAGGAGACATTACATTATTGCTAATAAGTAATTGCCTTAAGCTCATTCTCAGAGCGTCGTTCGATTCAATTGTTTTCCCTTCACCCTTTCCCATACGTCGCTCTGTAAATCAGTTACCTCTCCGATTAAGTAACATCCGGCTTTCAAGAAGAAAGAACTACAAGGGGGCACTACTTATTGCCAGAATTGCCTTGCATTGTGGTATCTTGTAAGGAAGACGGTTGGCCAAGTGGGCGTCTTCGCCCTCGACTCGTTACTCTCATTGCCATAGGACGGTATCAACAGGTGGCCCCACTTCCCTTTCTACGAGACCTCATTTCCTTCTCCTATCATCATAAGACGTTCAACTGTTGACAAACGGCAAGATATTCCACGTCTTTCTCACAATGGGCTCAACTTGCATTCAGATCACGTCCGCTCTTTCGCGTCGAATTTGCTGAGTTTGACCTATCTTAACTCATTTCCGACCTGAATATTTACAACGCAGAAAAAATAGTGGAGTGCGTTTTTAAACGTAATTAATGTATTTTCAACTATCGAATTCACTAAGTAATAGATCGTATTACAACCTCCTCAAAGTCGAGCTAGGAAAACAATTCTAGAAACAGTTCAAAAAATAAACATTACGACAAAAATTGACAAAATCTGTCTCCGTCTAAAATTAGTGAAATTGTCAAAATGTCAACAAGTTAAATATCGACAAAATCCAAGATATCTCTGTCGAAAAACACTAATTTCAAGAGAAGGCCGGACAATTTTTCAACCGGTGAATATGGGGAAAAAACTCATTCCCATAAGCATACTAATTTTATTTTATTTGAAGCGAGGAACCTAGCTTATCCTGGCCTCTCACGCATGCACTGTAAATCAGCCTAAGCTGCTTGTACTTGTCTATAGGTGTTCTGGAATACCTATAACTTGATATTTTCGTGCCAAACTATTTACTACTATATTACCAACTTCAGAGTGTTCTTTATAAGAATTTCTCGATTTTATGATTTTATTTACGATTATATTTAAGATTTTATGGCGCGTGGGCGCCGGTGCCCGCCAATAACTGCTTCGATCGATTGGAACACCGGTCTTAATTTCGCATTTTTATCTTGAGGATTGATCTTATCTCGAGGGAACTATTACATTCGCGTTTATCACCGATATCTTTTAAATGTGCGTCCTACGTAATATTGCCCATGAAATGCACTTTTCCATGCTAGGTTCGATGAGGTTTTATAACGGTTCTGACCAATCGTCGACGAATAAGGCTCGAAACTGCCCTCTGCAAGCCTTTACTACCTTTTGTGCCTTATGGAGATCGAACCCATTTATGCAACTGCCTATCCGACTCGCTTGCAGTTTCGTTTAAACTCGGCTGACATTACGCAACACGAAGGTCGACTTCGCTCGTCAACTTGACAGCTGTTCGCTTACTAAACAGGCAATTATTTCATCACCCCGGTCTGGGCGGCCAGATGGAATTATTAATTCGACCTACGAATACGACCATATATCGATAAATTGTATCACACCCGCAGTAGGTAGTCTCACTCATGCCCAAATCGGGGGTTGAACGACCCGAGGATTTTATAATACGGGTCGAGGACTGTTTGATAAAACGCCCAAAACGTTGTAGTCACATTTGATAGTTAATATATTTGGCAGCGATTTGAGCAAAAAAATTAAAGCGAGGAAGCGATTCGCAGCAGCAATCAACATACAAACAATTAACTACACCCAAATAATTTGAATTTTCGGAAAACTGTAATAATTTTGACTTCGATCTAGATAAATCACGAAAGCGAATTTCGCTAATTGGCCCAACATTATGCAAATTCTGTACCAACTGCGGAGGGACGAATTTTTGACAATATACGGTCCAGTCGACAGCTACGAAGGAGGCGTGGTTTACAGACCACGTCTCTTGCAGAGCAGCATTCTATATAATTTACGACCCAACGCGCTTGCTACCCCATCCACTTACTCGTATTTACTTTTTTGAATTAAATAACGCGACTGATTACTCAGTAAATCTGAGCCCGCGGAAGAACGAGAAATCTAAATGTATAGGAAGGTCAATGATGGTAGTTTTTTCAGAAAGTTTTAATGATCACACTTCCAATCAATAAGAAAGTAAACGATCCCATTCAGCGATTTTCAAACGGAAAGAACGCGCCTGTGACCAGCTTGAAATCGGCTAAATGATGATTGAATCGAACGGATGTTGAAATAATTAAAATGTTTCATGGCTCAATGAATCATAAATCATTAAAATGTTTGACGACTACTAAAATGATTAGCTGGGGAAATTAAAAATAAAATATAAGCATCGAACAATTGCATCCCAATGATACGTTGAGAAGTAACGACGGAAAAAAACTGCACGAATGAGCACGTACGAGGGTGAAAGCCTGTTCGCTCCAACTTCAAGTACCACGTAAACGGTCTTCCAAAGAGTAAATTGACTTTACACTCCCAGTCTCATCAAATTTAATGGGACGAGGGGTGCCAACTCAATTAAATTCAAAATTATTCCACCGTCTGACAGGAAAGGGTATGGGCTAACAATGAGCGGAGTGTTGGCACGACTGGTAGTAAAACGGTCGGCGGTCTTTCACTGATTTTATTGACCCTGCCTCAAAATAATAAATTTTCCCGCATCCGCTCAAGAATGGTCGAGGTGGTTATGTTTAAATCAAAACATCTGCGCATATTTTCCAATGCATTTTTGAACACAAGTTGAAACGTGCAATTCGACATATTTCAAAAACCAATCTATTTTCCCAAGTAAAGTTAAAAGAAAAAAAATACGACGAACGGAACAGAACTCAACGGTGCCAAAAACAATTTTTTCATGGCTCGAACGGATAATTAAACAACGAAGGTTCATTCTGGGTTGGCTTTAACTGGTGAACGAGGATGTTTGAGGAGATTTACACAGAGTCCGGACCAACCGCAGGGCTTGCGGCCAATCGAGCGTGTAATTACCCCGAAAACAAGGTTCTCCTAAAGACCGGGGATAGCCTAAAGGTAGTCGAGGATGACAAGAGGTGGAGTTGCGACTTAACAGCTACAAAGGAGAACAGAAATCCAAACGTCCGAAAAAGAAAAACAATATGGCGAATTCAAGTGGCAACAGGGAATTTGACGAATTGGCAAAATTTAGAAAAACAATAGCACCTCTAGACAAAAAAATTTCTGCAATTTTCGTTTTTCTTGGAAAAATTCTGAAATTCGATACTATGTTATAAAAATTACCTCAACAAAAATGCCGCAAAATCAGTACTTATAGAACTGAAAAACGAGGCTTGGCTGATATTGAAACTATAGAAGGATTTTGAAGAGCGAAAGTTCGTTGGCAAAATCGAAAAACCACCTGAAAAACCTAGGGGATATTTCCTATCGACATTTGGTTTCGGTTGAAACGTCGAAAATGATGAGAAAGTCGGTTGGGGGTTTTTGGGTTCTTCGACAAGATCTATTTCCACAACAGAAACTGGCAACGTTAATCTCAAAAAGATTTATAATTTAGATCTGAAGAATAAACTACAAACCGAGGCTTTCTAACGGTAAAACTTGAAAAATCAGATTGAAAAATTATAAATTATTCATGAGGAATCCTGCAAACTTAATAGTTGTGCATTGAATAATTATTTAGAAGACGCTTTTGATTTAATTCGATTTAGGAAGATCATCATTGCGTTAATAGTAACTAATAACGTGTTGGTAGATAAAATAATAAACTAACTCTTAACAAATATCATAATAATTTTTTTTTCTTAACATCATTCTTCGATATTGGATTAATCTCCCGTCGCTTCAGCAAAACTGATAATCTGACGTACATTTCAACGATTGTAAAATTATTTTTACACCATTAAAAATTCTCAAGTAAGCTCATTAAGTCGTATTTCGCCTACAGAAGCTGAGATAATGAAAACTATTTAGAGCTCATGGTCTCATTCGCTTCGGAGAAGAAAAGTCCTTTGAGGTAGATACGTACAATGCTGAATTTGAAGATTTGAATTCTAATTCACCTCAAACGTAAAACATCAAAATTTGAGATGGAATCCTCGGCCAATAACGGTGGATTGTAGAATAATAAACTGAAATGTCGACACCTTTTTGACAATCGAGACGAAACCCGAAGCCGACGAAAATCGTATTGTTACGTCGAGAAACCATCCGCGCGAATTCGCATTCGAAAATTTTTCTTCACAACTGCTTACAACGACGTTGTGCCGGCGAGAAAACGTCGTGTGAACGAAATTTCCAACCGAAAGCAATTGCTAACAACTGAACCATCGCTAAGGTAAAAACCGGTTTGTCGAAGGATCGGTCAGCTACCGGTACTTCGGCAGTCGAGTTTACGATCGTGACAAAGCCAATGGCGAGCTTGTTGGATCCATGGAACCTCTCGCACAAGGCGATTTCATACGGGATCGTAAAACGCTATGGTCCGACAGCGAACAGGAATATGGCCGTCGCCGATGCAATAAGAGGAATAAAGGTGATTTTCTTCATTGCGTAAAAATGTCCAACACGTTAGAATTTCGATGAGTTCAGACGAAGAATTCACATCCATCTGTTTGACAAGTCGTATATCAACGAACAACGAGAGATACGAAGAAGATTTATTGCTGAACTAGGAGCTCGCATAAACAATTTAACAATTCGAGAGACTGTCAACACAATTTCTTGTTCTCGCATTCGATACTGTTTTGGAGTGTGACCGAAGCAGCGAGTCATTTGCCGTTTGTCACTCACGAGTCATGAAGTCAATTTTCACCCAAAAACTCGTAGTTAACACAATAACTGTTGAAATCGTTCCTACTTAAGAAATATTGTTATGAAAAATCATCATTCATCTATTCATCATTTTGACTATTATGGAAATAACAATTGCGTTACTATACGAACTCCTCTGCTAACACGACTCAAGTGCTAACAAATGGTCGAGCTTAACATACCTTGGAACAATTGCATTAATTGATCATGCTGTCTGAACTCCATTGAATCATAACAAACATGACTAGGTTGAAAAACAATGAAGAGAACACCGATCGATTTATGTTTATATTGGTTTAAAATTTTGTTGAGCCATCATTGTTCCTTTGAGGCCTTTTGGAGATCGTTTTATACAGGTAAATCTAATCAACCATACTCAGAAAACCGGTTACAATATTACAGCAGTTTAGAGTTGAGTACTAAACAAAAAAAAGGAGAAATTAATATGTCTTTACTTCGATCGAAACTTGGTGCAGTTCTGGTAAATTGTTTTTGGAAAAAACCAGGCGAATTGGTGTACACAATTACTAGTAACGGTTCGATACTCGAAAGGGGAACCAAAACGAACTCAACAGTCAAATAAAATTTTGATAGCTAAGAAACAAAAGTAAAAAAATTGCAAATGAGGCGGGCGACAACTTTTTTGACTTCACTTGAATCAAAGCTTTTTCACTGCAGCCAATGATAGAGAAATGTCAAGCGAAGTTCAGGAAAGTCATAGAAAGCAAGCGACTCAAAACAACCTTAAAAGAGGCCGCCAAAGGACAAAGGAAAAAACCGTAATATGACTTGGTCTTTAGCCGCCATTACTTATCCGAAGTTCTTCATCCGTCTCGTCGGACATTCCTCTTTGGAACGGCTCTGATTAAATTTATGGATCTAACAATTGCTGATGGGAGCGGCTACGAAGAGAGTTCTCTATTGCAGAAGAAATCTCGCCCGAGGTTCACTAATGACGCATAGGTTTGAAGCCTTCTCGTCAGATTGCTTCTTTCTGGTTCATTGCAATCCTTCTCCGTCTCATTAGAAGTAATTTCCCATTGAAGCGTTAACAATATAATTCAACTGAGACGAAAATTTGAGGGCGGTCGAATTTAGTCGAGAATTACTCCTGAGATGAAGCGACTTCTTTCCATGGGTTGTGTAGGGCAATTGGGGTAAAATAAAACCTAACCTCGCAATCCAATGAAGAATAGAAATAATCGTTTTCGATTTTAGGAGGAAAAATATCAGGAGACTGATTTCTCATTAATTATTACAAAGCCAGACTCAAAGGAACCACATGGATGCAGTGAAGATGCCCGAACAGGCGAAACATTTTGGTATAGATATTGAAAATCGGAGAATGAGGCGTCGACATTTTCTCCTTGTGAACCTCTCAAAAACAAATAGTGGTTTTACTGCAATATATGTGGGCAGTCACGTCAACCTTGGACGCTTAGAATAAAGAGAGAAGAAATTAGCGTTATCGGCCATTTCTGCGCAAGAGCGAAATTTTTAACATGCAAAATGACACTTCATGAAAACATGAAGACCGAGAAAATATCAGAAGTACCTTTAAAGGCCCTCAACCACGCATAGCAAGTTATCACGATTTTTGTCAGGGCCAATATTCAAAATACCGCAATAAATAGTTGATTTTTTATTCTAATCACACCTCACCCTATGTGAACTGAAATGACTAAAACGACAAAATAAATTATTCCCCTCATTTAAAAAATGAGGAATCGAGATCCGAGCCACCACGAAGGCCTGGCCGCCTTACTACATGAAACGACGGACGAAAAGGCGGCGATGGGATCACTCGGCTCTCCAGGATTTAATCAGCGTAGGCTCGTCTTTATGGGACATTAATGCTATACCTAAGGCCAACGTGCTAATATTCAATATGATCGCGTTTTACCGGCTTTTAATGTTCAAAACTACAGGCCAATGCGCCTCGAGGCGTCAGTTGAATAGCGGCATTTTTTCTGCCCGCTTAAGAGTCGACGTCCGCTGCGAAATTCGATCAACTTTCCCGACGGCGAGGTCTATGATTACAACTATAAAACCGAGTATCATTGAATTAGGTAAACACCCATTTTCACCTAATAATTCTGGGAACACTACGAAACTCATTTTGTCAAGCTCATCACCTCAAATCGCAGGCCTTGGCTAATAATTAACTCAGATTCCAACTTTCTAAAAAACCAACACTCAAAATTAGCCAGGAATTATCGGCTGTAACGACAAACTCCCTTCAATTCAAGTGTTGCGGCTCTTGGAGAAAAATACACCAAAGATTTCATCGGGATAGAGGAATGGAGCCTGAAGATCAATTTTAAGAGTGTAGAGTAAAAAAAAAAAAAATTAATCGTAAAACGATGATTTTTTGGAGGAGTTGAAAATTTGACTGATAGCTGAAGTCAACTTCCGACCGCTTATTGGATTAATTTTAACGAATATACGAATTTTTCATCTATGGGGAAACAGTTGGTTTGTATTTTTCTGATGGACCGCCTTTTCTATTACGGTATTAAGAGGCTTTTGAAAACGAGCATTTTCAAAATTATTGAGACGTCAAAAAAATTGTTTTTCTTAGGTATCGTGGCATGCCACACAGGAGGGGAAAAGACGGGGAAATTCGCCAAGAGATGAATGCGGATGCAGTTTCAAGACGATCGAGGGAAATCCAAGCGGATCACGGACAAGTGAGGTGCTTTTAGCTACGTCCGCATAGTTGCGGCAAGGTAGTTAAAACTAAATTAAACCATTCTCTGACGATCCTCTCCTCTTTCCTGCCGTGTGATTAATCACCCGGTCGGCAAAAAATTCACAGGTCGGAAGCAGCTTTACACGAATCTTTTTTATAATCATTCGCCGATTATCTTTGACGTCAGCTAACAGAAATGATTTTTGAAAGGAAATCATCCCATGCCGCGGTTTTCAAAACGAAGGACGTGCGTGTATGGCATACTATTATAAAAACGGAAGGATTGTCACATGAGAACGGACGTATTGTCGGTTGAAAGTTTTATTACGTACCGCCTATTTCCGGACTATCGGCCGAAGAGGCTCACGAGAGCACGAGAAAAGGAACGGTACCCTTTTGACGATGAAGCGGTACCAAAGACGAATGCCTAGGGGACTTAATTTAGGGCCGTGAGATTCCCTCCGCTGTTCCAAGCAGTAGGAGGGAAAAGAAGTCCTCGTATGTACGAGAAAACGTGAGTTGGCTGAGTTGAGATAGCCAACGATGACCTGACGGTGAGCTCAGCCTTCATCAACTGTCAAGAGTTGGGGGTGGAACCGGATACGTGAAAGGTTCCGTTAGAACGAGGGGCGATTGGGTTCGGAATTTTTTTCCGAACGCCGAAAACATACAAGAACGAGAAACAATAGCTACGTCACTTATCTAGCGTTTGAAACTGTGAGAGATTATGGAACATAGATTATGCGCTCTGCTATTCACAAAAATGAAATATTAAAAAAATTGAATAAAAAATATAATAAAAATAGAATTGATTCGAAGTTTGGTCAAAATCTATAAACAACCTCGTACTCAAGCAACAGTCGTATCACAACTCTCCTTACCGTTCGAATCAGCGAGAAGACGCGATAGAACTAACTTGACAAATGGTACATTTTCGTCATAACGAACCGTCATAATTTAACCGAAAAAAAAAACAACTGTGAAACTCTTTGAAATACAAGAACAAAAATAAATGGAAATAGGGTCGAAAAACGACAAATAATTTAAAAAAAACGTATTTCGAGTTAATAAAAAAGGTTACAAAATATTTTTGGAGGAAATTATTTGTATAACACGTTGTAGACTGTAGAGGGGTCGGCCAACATGTCACACCCCGTAAAAAACAACATTCAAACGAAAAAAAAAATTTCATTTTTCGGGGCAGTTTTCAATATCGACGCTATTTCGTAAGAGACCACGCGCGCTCTGTCTGAAACACCGTTAAGGCCCGGAGAAATGAGAAAGTTCCGTTTAGAGCGCAATAGAACGATAACCATTTTAGTTGGTACCGACCAGAATCCATTGATGGCCAACTTCGCAAGACGGCGTTGATTGGTTCACGAGGTCGTAGAGCTTCACGATGTACGAGAGTCGAGAAAGATCATTACGGTCGGCAGATAGAGCCAAGTTAGACACTCAATTTCCCAAGATGGAGAAATGGAACAATTGAACTTCCATCAAGGACTCGGCCGAAGAGAAATCGCAGGCGGAGACAATTACTACATACCTAAATAAGTTTAGTAGCGCTATGGCAGTCAATTCATCACCCTCTCATCCCAATAGGAAGGAAGAAGTTGTCAACTTTAGAGTCGCCTAGCATCTCCGTTCGTTAGCGACCACGAACCGTCTAATTGGCCTGAAGTTGGTGCTAACGGACTTAACGGTGGGAACAAGAAGTGCCGATGCTTTAGTAATTCACCTTAGCCGGAGTCGGTTGCTTGGTCTGAACTAGTACGGCATATTAACGTATGGCATCCCTGGAATTTTAAGTAAAGCCGAAGCAAGAATAAAATCACACATTATAAATGCTCAAGTACTTGAAGAAACCTGATTTTAGCAGGGAAAACGTGCTGGGCCCATAAGCATTAAATAATTACACTTGCTAAGTGTTCAAGGAAATGATAACTAATCTATAGTTTGGGATGACTCAGTGGTGTGCATTGATCACACAGTACTTCCAAGTTAGAGTCGGTAACAGGTATAACCAATTATAAAATCAAGAAACTCATCTTAGGGCCGCAACGTTATTACTCTACAACTGTCAATGAAAAACTCGCCAGGAGACCCACAAATAGAAAAAAGTCCGAATCAGGTTAATAATGCGGAAGTACAATATGGGAGCCTAACGATAAAAATCAAGTTTCGTGAAATGGGTCCATATTTATTGCAAGGACACCCAAAAACGTCTAACAATTACTTAAGGGAATCATTCACTCACCACTAAAAACATTAAAAACCTTTGATTTTGCAGCCAGCTGAAGATACCCAAAAAAAAAAAAAAAAAAAAAAAAAAAAAAATCATAACATGGGCGAACAGTGCCTAAGATACGTACGAACTAAACGTCATCTGCTTTTCATAAAGAACAATTCAAGACAGACCATCATTGACTTGATTGTGCATTTTTGAATGGGGGCAAATTCGTATTTTTGGAGGGTTTTTGGATGAAGATGTGTTGGTGTCTATTATAGAGTTTTGAACGGTGAATCGAATGAGACCATAACGGAGTCGATAGCTTCATGGTTCTCTAGTCACCACAGCTTTCGTGTAGAATTTTCCAGATTTTCAGAAATTCGGCATGAGTACTCGAGAACTTTCGGAGCTATAAAAATCGTTTCATACTCGTTGGAATTATCGTAAAACACTCTCTTCAGCTGTACCGTTAGGAGGGTAATTCAGCTTTATTTTGAAAATTAAGATGAATATGATTATAATTACCATAGTTGCTACGGAGTTTTCCCTTAACCAATCTGTTGTTAAGTGGAAACATTTACAGGAATAATAAATCACTGTACATTAATTTTCAGCGTTTTCAAATAGTAGACCTCGCATATACAGAAATCAGATTCCCCTGATGTGGAGTGTTAGTTTAGACCATTGTTTAGCCTAATCCGAACAAATTCCAATAAAGTTTATTCAAGTAAATGGCTAGAAACTATTGACACAGCAAATATCAAGGTCATCAAGCCAATGAAACCGGGACAGTTAACTCAGCAACAGCTAAACTGGAACAGTCTTGTTTTTGTGTGGGAAGATGAGACGGAAAAGGAGTTATAGATCACGCGATCGAAAAATACGGACAAAAATATATGGGTTGATAAATGCGAAGGACAAGCCACCGCTTGACCGGTTAAGTAGGCAAAATTTTCATCGGAGACCGGCAATACGAGAATTCAAGAGTGAACGTAGGCTTTAAACCCACCCGCAAGAAAAATTAGGGCGATGATCGAAATTGGAGCGGCCGAAGATTCGCTGCTATAGTTGCAGGCTTTCACCGGCGACAGACGGTGGATATTTTTCAAACAACCGATTTTTGGATACTGTCAGCAGTTAATCATAAGGCAAGGTAATCACTGCCAATTCGAAACGATCTTTCCTCGATCTGAATAGCTCGTTTGAACTTTCTGAGGAAATCAGATAATACATCCCGAACCGTCATTTGTATCTACAAACGGGTACGCGAAGGGAAAATGTTTTATGAGACTCGTTCCGTCAGGCGAGAGGGAAGGACAAATGGTCGATTCCGTTGCCTGAAGACTGTTAACATCTTTATATCCATTGGAGCTGGACCGTCCACTCTCGAACGTACGAAGAAATACCTGGCCGAAGTCGGCCATCAACTCGATCAATCAGGATAGGATTAACTTAAAAGAGTCCAGTTTTGAAATGGATTGAAAGTTGGCAGAAATAACTGCAACGGCTAGGGAATAGACAGGGGATAAATACGGATTAAAGGATTAACCAAGGAGTAAAGGAACACTCGAAATTTCAACTCTCTACGTAATAAAAAATGGAATCACGTATTGGGATCATCCAAAAAGTCGAATTCGGAAAAGATTTTGTGACAATACGTAGGCACAGATCAAGGGCCAAAAATGAGACAAATCATTAGGTAATATGTCCGTCAAAAACAAATAAATTTCAATAACCTTTTCAGAAAGTGATCAACACCCAGTCAATCCAAGTTTTTTATATTTTTGAAGTGGATAATTATAGATAAACAGAGATTCCAGTTAAAGTCCAATTCGAAAATACGAGAATTACTAGAGCGTGAAAAATCTAAACTAGCAGGAAACTTGTCAAATACTCCTCCAACAACCATCAATGAGAAATCAATTTGACTTGATACTAAATAATATTGAACAAATAACATCCTTTCTCTACAAACCGATATAAATTAAAAACTGAGGGTCAAGGAGTGGCCCCTTGTCATCAAAATGCTGTTTGACTTCACATAAGTTATTTTCCCTAATTCGTATTTCGGAATAATGTACAATCGTGCAGCAATTCGCTGCGGTTTCTTGGATGGTTTATTTTTATCAATTAAATAACAGTCATTGGATAAGCAAAGTCGTGGAAAATTAATAATAGCATGTACATCCGAACCTAGCGAAAACCAACGCTGACAGAGGAGTTATAAAAGCGGAGGCGTCAAAAGGATACAAATAGAGGAAACGAAAGGGAAACCACGGCTTGCCACCACAACTCGAATTAATGCTTAGAACGGCCGCAGCTTTGAGATTCCTTACTCGAAGAATCATGAGGTGGAAATTTTAGTTTGTGAGAGCGATCAATCTCAGGCAAGCTGATCTAAAGAAATTTTCATTCGGCTGAAGTTTAAAAAGTCGAACCTTAAGCTTACTTGATTGACCAGTCTGTAACGGTAGATACTCTGTAATTTTCGACATTTCCTGCTGAGAGGCGAGTAAATGCAAGCCAGAATAGCGAGTGATTTACAAGGGGTGCATTTTACTCTTGAAGAGTGAAAGCAACCAATACGAAACGGGCAATTGAGAACGTTTTATTGCTACGGAGTGATAGCGGAACATTTTTTGATTTGTTGTGATTTTCAAGTCCATTCGTTTGGAAGGCGAAAAATCATTACGTTGTACCGTTAGATATTAAAAGAGGTAAAAGGCATTCGTAATTAGCCACAGTAATTCCACACATCTTATGTTAGCTGACGAATAACGATGGAATGCGAGTTTCATCTTTCATTTCATCTTTCATCTTCAATCATCTACAGCAATGAAATCGATAAGATGCGCGTGATTGACCGATGTGTGCCTTTGAGACTCGCCAATCAGCTTCGCATGAGTCACGGTTAAGTTACACACAAAAACCAGCACCACCGTGTTATGAGACTGCTCATCATCATGATTAACATTTTTGGGGTATACCCTTCCTTATTTCTCAAACACAGAATGTTCCGAAGTAACAATTACATTGAAAATTTGAGGTTCTCGAGTACTTGATTGGGAATCGCAGGGAACATCGCCGGCTTGTATAGATACTGAGATGTGTGGTACGTATCTCCGGTATTACTGGCTAGTGAGATGTGTGGTGTCAACTATTTCTCTTTTTTTTATACATTACACTGTTCTATGAAGAAAAAAAATTTTTTTCCTTAAAGAAAGTGTAGTTGTAATAGAACTTGATTATTGTCATCTGAAGCCTAGTTCCCTGGAGACAACTTAACGACAGACGTTTAAAAGAGTGCTAGAATATTCATGCGACCCTTTCCCACCGCAAGGAGTTCCTGGGGAATGAGGAAAAGCTTTTCATACAGGTAGGTTAGATTTTCTGCAGTAAGAGTGAGGTGTCTCCGGCGCTTTTGAGTTGTACTTGAGCTGTTGTAGGTCAGAAATTTAAGTAAAAAAGGTTAGAGGAAACTCATACCGTGAAAATACGGTGAGAGCGAAACGATAAAAATCAAGCGTCATCTGCTAGTCATAACAAAACATTTTCAACTGTTCAACAATAATTACTCTTATGGCCTGTAAAAATCGAAATAGAAAAAAAAAACTATGAACGTGAGGATGTCCGAAGTAAGATCTCATTCTACAAGTACTCACAACAGTTCTCAGTCATTTTTCACGGAGATATGGCAACTTTTGTCACTTTTGGACTATATTCACGACAAACGGACACAGACACGCCGACATGTGATAAGTAAACTAGTACCATGAAAATGTCTTCCGAATTCAATTAAGAAATAAATTAAGTAGGTATACATAAGGTAATTTATATTTTATAAAAACACTACAATGGTAGATGTAATCGGGAAATCTCAACAGTTCAGCGGAACTATTTTACGATATAACATAACTTAGATTCAACATAAGCCCCGACTGATATTGGACACATTGAAAAAATACTAATTCGATTGCTTGGATTTCATTTTTTAGAGGAAAACCGAGAAAAAAACGAGAAGACCACACAGTATAGTTGCACGAAAGCTCTCTCAGAGACGAAACTAAACCTGCGGTGAAAATTGGTGACGACGCGTTGGGCGATTTATAACAGAAGGTGACGCCTCATACGAGCGGATCGACCAATTTGTGGAAATTACCTCTAATAGGCGCTGCCCAAGCCAACAAAACCTCCTTCCCCGTCGGTGATGGTGATGTTGCTTCAATTATGGCAGTGGTGATGTCTAGCTCGCTTCCACTAAAGCTCACCCAACACAATCTCGCTCTCTGGTTCTCATCCAATCAAAATCAAGTGCACGACTTTCCTACGGAAGCTCTGACCATTTACAGCGTCCTTCTATTAGGGAATCCGTTAAAATTGATATTGTTATGGGCCTAAATTTCGTTATTAAGGGTACTTCGGCGAGAAAAAAATTGATAATTAAAGAATGGAAACTCGCTGAAACGTGTTGAGCGCAGAAAATATCTCTCACGAAACCAGAGAATGGAGTTTCAGCCTTTTTTTGTATCTCATTTTCGGCCTTGTGTTTTGATTATGTCGATTATGATGCTGATTGTAATACAAAGTAAAAAATTTCCCACTTACTTGACTTATCCCCAATTCTATTACGTCAGCCACGGGAGCTGTATATTATAATATTATTATTTATAAAAATAAATGCTAAGACGCATGAAGATGCTCAATGGAACGAAAGATCTTGGCAGGACGCGAATAAGGAGTTAGGAAAAAGTCACCTCGAATCCCCCCCTACAACCTCACACCAACAAACAAATATTATTTTACCTGTAAAAATTAACAATTTTTAGTCAACAAACGTTGATGAACGATTTGTTAAGTTCCAATGTAACAAAAATATAACCTTCTCTTTCTTGACGTCGCATTTCTTGATCGTGCGTTTTGAGGGGGCTGTCGACCCTATGGCTCCACGTCACCCTGATGATGCCCGAACGGGCGAAAGTGCTCGGCCAGAGAATAAACAATTGGAGAATGAGTCGCCTGGTTTCTCTCCCCCTCAAAACCCACGATCAAAAATATAACCTCTAATATGAAATAAAATGAGAGAATCCTACGAAATCGATGTCTCTAGAAAATCTGCTGATTATCGAGTTCGATCAGGAGGGAAAAACGTATAGAACTGCTGAAAATAAAATTATTTTTCTGTGCTGTGGTGTCTCAAAAGAAAAAACCCAGGCGATAATTTTCTACAGTTTATTCCTGCATGGCTAAAATTTTTCGCCCCTTCGAGTATCCTCAAGCAGAACGAATAGACTTCTACCGCCCTCTATAGTTTTGATATTTTTATCTTGAAACTCGCTCCTTTTGAAACTTCGGCTTAAGAATTCCCACATTAAGAATCCCAAGGTTGTTTACAAAACCGGAGTCTTGAGATGAATAAAAATTACCAGAGGGGAACGGAGGGAGCAACCCTACTTCTGGTTTAAACGATTACCAAGTCGAGGGGAGGATTAGGGGATTTGAAGAAACGCTTTCTTGCTTAATTCCATGACACCATTTCTAAAATCCAAGGATACTTTTTGGAACATTTTCCCGGCGGTGAGCCGCAGGTTTTTCTTCAGTTGATAAAGTAATTACTTAAAGATAGTAATTGACTGGGCTGAGCAATCTAGTGAGGGTTTTGTGTCTCGTTGGGGAACCGAGCCCCTCTCTTTTTCCTTGATTGGACCAGTGAATATTCAAATAAAAAACAATGGATCATACTGACACAGAGTGAGTGTAAAGATATGTGTGAACAAAAAGTAGAGAAAATCGATCAAGCGGTTTACTTGTGTCCCAACGTTTTGAACTAGAAGATTTTCAAATGTAGCAAGGGAAGCATTGATAAACAAGGGTGATACAAAACGCTACCACAGAACCCTCAAAATCGTGTCTTTGGGGAGTGAAACGTACGTAAAGAAATTTTTATTACTGCTGACTACTAAAATAATCTGATTTCTCAGCAGTGTCAGGGAATGATAGTAATTAGTGATTCGAATATTGTAAACTCATGAATAATTTTCTATTGCCAGATTTTTTAACTATTGTTTAAAAGAGACTAGATTTTCGAAAAAATAAATGGAGAAAATTATTTTAGTCTATACTCAATAACTAATAACATTTCGATTATCTTGAAGATAACTCGTAACCGATGACTTTTATCACAAAATGAGATCAACCACATTGTCGTACGAACAGTTGACAACACGAAACTCAAACTGTAAGTACTCCAAATAATCGTAGTCGACAGTCAAAATTACAGGAGACAGTCCAAACAGTAGACAGTCGAAATTACTTGAATTAGATTTGAAACAAGGCTTCAGTGCCCACTAGCCGGAAATAGTGCGAAATGCGTGCGCAACTATAGGCTCGTTATCGTCGGTAATTCATTTAATGAAGGCGATTGGAGTAATTCAGCCTTTAAAGGTGCATGATTAAAGTTCAAAGCGATGGCGAAGTGAGGAAAGCTCGAGGAAAAACTAAGCCTCTAACGGTTATTATGATTCAACATGAAAACCCCAGTCCCATTCCCGCGCAAGGTGAGACGAGCTCGCACGAATTTGATTACTCTTACGCGAAAAATTGTTTAATTTAGAAAAGAGGCATTTCGTTCGTTCGGAGGCACGGCATCGTAAAAATGTTGACATTAAAATCGCATTAGGGCGCGAGGAATTCAATTTAGTTTAGTGGAAGCTGAGACCCCCTCGGGTCTATAAAATATCTAGCCCTCACTCGCCAAATGAATAATTCTTCATCATAAGAGTCAAATTATTTCCCTAGCGTGGAATAGTTAAAGAGAAAACTATCAACAAAAATAGAAGAATTGCCGACGAGGATTCATTTCACGCAGTTCGTTAATTGCCTTATCAGCCGAAAGAAGTTGTAGGGCGATTAAAAACGACAGAGAGTTCATTAAATTTAAATACGCCCTATGAATTAACGAATGACAGATAGAACTCGGGTATCGACCAGGTTTTAAATGAGCTCAATCACGCAACATTCGGCCGCCCTGATATACAAAGGTGTGAGCTTGGTGAAATGAAAAAAAGTATTTTTCCCTCGACGACACCTTCAATTCCAGGTGTCACCAAGGTGGATTAATCAATGATCAGTGGATCGTCGTCATTCGAAGAACAGAAGAAATCCAGAATAAAAATTACAAAAAAATTTTCCTCCTTTTTTCCATAACACATATTATACAAACCAGAGCATCGGAAATAATCGAAGGAGCGGGAAAACGACCGCAGATCGGAGGCTAGTTGTACAAAATTTAACATTTTTAATTTTAATGATTTTTTACTCTGCACTTCACATTCTCATTTCAGACTCTGCATTTGAGAAATATGGAGGGTAGCAGTCATTTCTGTTCCTAAGGACTATTTACTCTACTATTCCACTCGAAATAAAGAGTGGTTAGAAGAATAATTTACTTGTTGTTTACTAGTTACTGTTGAGGTTCATTTTCGATAGATTTAGAGCACATTATTTCGTAAAAATTCGCCAAACGATATATTTCTGACTGCTTTTGCACGCTATTTTTATCATGCAAATTTGCACCGAATATTTTAATCAAAATGGAGAGTTTTTATACGCGTTTATTTCTGCGTACGTCAAGAAAACTTGTCAAAAGCGAATGCGCTCGTACTTTATCTTTAAATACGCCAAATCAAATACCACTCGAAATTGTTAGAGTTTATGCAAAGACCAGCACTCTACAGGGAACGGCAAGAACATAATCGCAATTCACGCAAAATTGATGGAGCGAAAAGGTCAGGTCATCCTGATCATATCGAGGTCAAAAGCTGTCGAACAATGTTACTTAGATGTCAACTTTTCGGCTCCAAATGGTAGTCAAGTTTTTTATCTCAAATTTGTCCATTCGTCGTCTTTCAAGATGTTGCGAGCTCGATCTTTCTGGGTATATGCAAAGCACTAAATAGAAAGCAAAAAATCTGGCTGGCATCGTGAGTTGCTCGCTCTGGGAACCGTTTTTTACCTGAGCGTTAGAAAAAAACGCAAGAACAAAAGTCAATAGTTATGAACGAAGAAAATTGCATGGAATTCTCTTCAATTAATTCAATTGGCGTTGTTCGGTCACATAATGAAGGTTGGGAGATTATATAAATTGACCCAATTATGGTCTTTTTTATGATGACGCAATGCTGAGGAACTGCGATTATGTTCCAAACGACGAAAGCCCCCGAGCCAAATGGACCGAAATTGATCGCGGGAAAAAAATCAATTTTCAAACATAAAACTCCACATTTTCAGAGAGGGCACGGTATATTTTTTCCTGGGCTATTACAATTATTGAGGCTAAACAAAGGACATTGTGCCAGGCTGCACACAAAATGCTATTGCGGCCAGTTCCACGAAGAATTCGTATCGCCAAGCCTTTGATTGAGTTTCAGATACATACTAAGCCCTATTTAGAAAAAGTCAAATGAGGACGTGAGGTTGCGGGGGCCAAGGGTCAAGACTGACTCCGAGGGAAGGTCGGTAGCAGTTGCCACAGCCTTTCGCGGTATAGGAAGCGATGGTTTCAAGATTAGGGTCAACTCCCAACGGCGCCGCCCAGGGACCCGACCAGACAGACCACAACCTTTGTCAAACGACATACATGGATAAATGGAAGGCGTGGTATGTCCACCTACGAACTATGTCAACCTATATTTCACAACTCCGCAAATAGAACTCTGAGAAAGCATTATAATATATGATCTCGATAAAGATATGGAAAGCAGAAATTTCGTGTACGCGACTCAACCTTTCGCAAAGGTCGATTTACAACGAAACACGACAATAATTTTGGCAACGCCAATATCTCTGATATCTGACAAAATGAAGAGTGAAAAAGAATAAATAAAACGATAAATTCGCTCGTTTGAAAAATAATTTTTGAAGTTTCAGAAAATTACTTAAACTACTGAGACGTGAAAGTGAAAGAAGTGAAACTGGAAACTTATAGGAACTTCTGAAGATCGTCTAAATAATCGATTCTTCAGTTAGCTGATGCATATTGTATAGAATATTACTTCTTGGTTGAGTCGTCGCATCTCTCATCGTACTGGGTTGGTGAGGGGGAGAAGAACTAACGACCTGTTCTACGATTTTTTATTTACTGGCCGAGTACTTTCGCCCCTTCGGGCATCCTCAGGGCGATGTGGAACCATTTTTTACTGTGCATTATGGTAAGAGCGGGCTCTGGCCCTAATAATGTACAGATTGATAATAAACTTATTCTATTCTTTCTATATTACAAGAGAAAAATCCATCTCTAGTTCAGGAAAAACGGGAAACAATGTACAGAACACAGTGCAAAGTTTGGAAAATCGGTAAAATTTTGATACATTAATCTTTCATCGTATAAAAAGTCATGGAAGGCCACCATTATGGTGACAGAGGCTTACTATTCTCGCTTTCAACCTTTAAACTGTACAGATCTGAATGCAAATGCTCTCGAATTTCTTCGTAACTGATTGTTAAAAAGTTCAAAAGCGATTTTAATTGCAACGCTTCATAAATCCTCGAATCGTTACATTTTACACTAGGTTCATTGAATTGCTAAATTTTACACAAGGTTCATCGACTTGTTGGCAACGGAACCAGAACCGGCTTTGTTATTAATGCCTTGTACATCACTCCAAAGCGATATCTGCCCAAATGGCGGCTGAAAGGACTTGAAACGAGAATGGAGCTTTTGAAAAACTTAAACGCTCTTATTTCAAACGTTCGAGTGCTACTAATATAAAACTGGCAGGCAGAAGATGAACTTAACGCCATCAAGTCACGCTCCGCCTTCCACTTCGTCGTCCAGTTCGGCCGATAGAAGCACGGACACAGCCTATTTCACCGACGAAGAATACAACCGAGCAGCCACACGATCCTCAGCTCCATCCTTCGGGAGCTGACTGTTATAATAGAAAAAGATCCAAAATGCTCCACGTCCGAAGAGATTAGACTTTGAAAAGAAAATCGTGCTTGAGTTTGGATGAAAGCCAGATGCCGCTCGGCGTCCATTGATGTTAGCTCTACCTAACATGCCCTTGACAACGGCAATAAAATAAAAGAATTTACAAGGTAAACTCCGCGAGGGAATCGGTTTGAACTCATATTATTGGCAGAGCCGGTTCAAAAGCGAAGATTCTTTGAGCTTCAAATATAGATTGTTTACGATATTCCTCTAACTAACGTACTGCTGTTGCCGCGAACCTTCAAAATCAGACCTCTGCGATATGTTGGGGTTCCTTTAGAACAAGAGAGGCATACACGTAATCATACAGCAGCATAAAATACAATAGAGCCATAGAATGAGAGAATTAAGAATACGTGCAATGCAATCGAGAAAGTCTAGCGTCGATTCGTTACGTTAGAATGGCGCACAGCTGGAGGAACATTTTTCTGGTCGACATTGTCAAAGGATTAATGCATCCACCCTGCTGGAGTGTATAATTTTGAGTTCCAGGTTATCGGACTAGAGAGAAGGATTTGTTTTTTCTTCGGAATTACAACACTAATATAATCCATTCGCATGGATGATAAACCAGCATCGTAAGTCTAATAGAGCTCGAGCCAATAATAAAATTAGCCATTTTTCTTTCAAAAAATCTAATCTATTTGAAGTTTTTGATATCAACTCCTATTGATAAATTTTTCGGTCTTCTTTGGACTGTTTTTACACTCGAACTTATAATAATAACGATTAAAAAATCATAAAGAGCACTTATTTTTGGTGACTGAAGAAACACGAGACTGACCTACAATATCATGGGAGAACTGCGTGCTTACATTCTAAAAAAATGCACCGAATTTTATAGTTCTTTCACCGAGAGATTTTAGGTTTCCAACCACTAACTGACTATGACAACATAATATGATAGCTCCTGAGAACAATGGGAATTATATTTATTTATACCAATGATTTAACGTGGACTTAATGGCGCCTGAAGGAACAAAATTACCCGTGTTTAATTATTCCCGACTGCGCCTGCTAATCTAGAATATTTTCAATTGAATGACCAAAGATCCAATCCTGTAGGCGCGGTGAGCTTAACAAATACCTGGCGACGAAATCGAGAAGACGTCTAGTTCTTCAAAATTCGAGAGCTGAAAGAATTTTATCTCAGGTATTTCTAGATAGAAAGCCGGCAAATACGGAGGAAAATGAAGATATCACATTTAACATAGGTCCGCCGCTGAGAATCTAGATCTATTTCCGCCAGTGCTGTGAAAGCTTGAAAAAAACCTTTTAAAGTAAATTATCGGTTTGATGGTCAAAGATGAAGGCAGCCGACGTGTGATGACTTTTTTCCATTTCAAAGAAAGTTGACCGCTCTCGCTATCTTTGACATCGGATGCCTCGTAACTTCAGCCGCTATCATCCGGGCAACGCTTTGTGCAATTATTGCTAAAGGATGAAACGCATGTATAAGCTCAAGAAACTTTCACCGAAAATAATTTTCAGGAATTGTCCCCTAAATTAAAGTCGCCAATTTCGAAGGTCGATGGCCGAATTTCGTAAAAATTTCTCGTCCACCAATCTAAATCTGTCGCTTTTTTGGGAGAAGAATTAGTAAAATATTAGTCCCCAAGTTTCGACGAATCGCACCAATGAACCGAGTGGCGAATTCATCTGCTCCGGATAAACGTTCACACTGTAGCTAGTAATCACACTTTCACCATGATGGAGCCATTCAATCAAAAACCGTGTAAAATGTCGAGAATCTAGCAATTAAGTGATTTTTCACCGAGAATTATCTGTAACTGTCCGAACGAAAGCGAATGTGCTAGCAGCACGGGGAGAAAACCGCGAATTAGGCAAATTAAAGGGGATTCAAATCGTTTCGAGGGCTCAGACGAGGAACCTTCCTTTATGAGGTTTCTCTCCATTCTTGATGAGTACTAATGATAAGTACAAGAGATCGCTCTGACTAATGGGCTCGCTACGTGTTAACCTAGGAGTGTTTTGGATTCCATCTGCAAATCTATTATTTCGTAATTAACCGAAGGAAATATTTCGATCGAATTTTAATATTCGATCCAAACACGAATCATGCGGAAAAATATTATGCTTGTGTTAAATTCAGGAGGATAAATCGGTATGCTAACGAATTTTTGATGAGATAAAAATCTATTTCATGGTAGGTAGATTAAAGACAAAAAAGAAATGACCAGTGGTGTGCGTAGTTAACAAAAAGTGCTTCCATGTTTGAGTTGGCAACAGGTATAACCAATTATAAAATCAAGAAACTAGTATTAAGTGCTGCAATGTTAGTATACAAAAAATGTTATTGACCCAGGAGACCCAAAAATAGAAAACGCACAAATTAGGTTAATAATACTATACTACCAAATACTACTATACAATTAAAAATTGGCAACCTTGTGTTGAAAAAGATGGAGAGAGGAATATTAATAATTGGCTCATCAGCGCTGCAAAACTCACCTGAAACAGAAAAAAGAAACAAGATCAGAGATATCTCTCGATTTTGAATTAAAAGGGACAAGAGTACGGTGAATTTATACCAAATTTTTGCCAAACATAAATTAGATCTATTTAGATAGATGAATTTGCCAGTCAGGTATGAACGGATTAAGACTTCCAGTTACGATACAGCAGAACATTTTTGTTGACTATTTATTTGGCGAGTGATTTTTAGAGATTTTGTCAAGTTCAGTATTGATTCCCAATTAAATTATCGCTGGGCCTATTCTCCTCAGTAAAACGAGCAAATAAGGGGCAGTTAAGCGAGGATGATGAAGCTTTGCATTGGTATTTTGTACTACAGCATTGACTGGTTAGGAAAAATCTAGGATATTACAGATACAAAAAAATATATATAAAAAAATCCTAATAACTGTAGAGTTAAATGTACTGGAACTAGAAACATGAAGTGCACTCTCTACACTGCCCTCCCTTTGGCGAATAACCTGACCAATGAGTATTCCCAGCTCTAACGATTACTCCTACAAGCTCGCTTCCTAGAATCTCAAACGCCTACACGACGACCGTTCGACTTCACCCTAACCGATGGTACACAGCATCCGCGTCGCCACACATCTTCGAGAAAATTTACTCAACAGGTTCAACTGAACGTCTTCGCATTGGCATTCGACTTCGCTAATGAGGGAATTATTTCCGAAGATCTTGAGTGGGTTCCGCGAAAGAAACAACGAGAACTTTCCCTTCTTGTTCTTTCTGCAACCTTCCTCTGAATACGTTTACATATAATTAGCCAGGCACGGACTTACAACTCGGGCTATTCCTGCCTCACACCCACGAACAAGCTCCGACGAAAACATTTTCCTTCCCAAAGAACGACAGGTTTTTCACAGGATTTTATAATTTTTTCATTACTTAACACACAATGCCTTCGAAGTTTGCAGAGACGCTTTAACTTTGTTCAATTAGGTTTGTTCCAACCAATAGTCAAATTCATGGACACAAAATTGGAAGGAATGCAGTTTTCTGAATGTATTCTTTACTAGGGGCTGAGCGCCCCTGGCGGCTTCGCCGTTCAACCCCCTCAGCTATATTATTTTGTGGGGTTGTTGTCCTTGTCACTACTATATAAAGTATACGTATATATAGATATAGTATAGGTATAGGTAAATAGTAGTTTATTATTTGTGTATGGAGAGTGGGAATCTATAGGTACATTTGTAGTAGGTAGCACTTAGTAGTTGCTATAATTTGGTATGTAGTTGGTGGTGTATGAATGTACTTTGTATCATAAAGTATTGTGGTTTTCAACTGGAGCAAAGTAGCAGCAAAATTAGACATAACAACTTCAAGTTTTCCAAGATTTGTAACTTGCACAGTGGATAACTCAAACAAAAAGTCGTCGATTCAGATGTTTGAATATACCAAAAGATGGGTAATTTAACTGTCCACATTTTCCCAATGTAATGTACCTATCCATTTTTCAACCGTTTGTGCGTTATTCAACAATAATAGTGAACTATACACGAAAAAATCACATTTTTCAACTTTAAACGTTCATTTCATCTATTTAGAGCAAAAGAAACATAGAATGAACCATATATTATTGATATACACATCATCAACTATCATTATGCTGAATTTGAGCTAAATCTATTTCAAAAAATTTTTCGCGAAAAATCCAAGGGGTACCCCTGCGATTTTTTTCAACCGAACAGTTAACGAATTTTTACTCCTCTCTCAATACAGATAAAAATCTGAAATTTTTAGGAAAGTTGTATCTTACCAAGATGTATTTTGGTGATTTTTTTTATTTCTCGGAAAAATCTGCAAGTGGCCCAAAAAAATCGGTTTTTAAAAGCTCAAAAATTGGACTTTAACGGTGATTTTCGAGGTCAAAATTAATGTGAATCAATTGTTTTATTATGCAGGAGTCTTCATTTGAATGCCTTACAAACGTACATAGCAAAAAATTTGACGAAAAAAATTTAAACAGAGCCAGAGAAATTATTTTCCGTAAATCGACTTTTTCACCGGCCGAATTTTCGAGCTCGGTAAGGTTGAAATATTAAATCTTTGTTTTAAAGCGATTTTGAAAGCTATTCTTATAGGAAATTGAACGCTGAATCTGAATATGACGTCAAAACGGCGGAAATTTGACGACGAACAATAGTTTTTCCCAGTTTTAGTACTACGCGTTTCATGTTTTTCAACTTTGAAATGCAAATACTTACAGTATTGTTCAAATTTGATTATTTAATGATTCCTACAGAAAATTAGACGTAGAATTCGAATTTAAAGAGCAAATAATCGAATTCGAACGATTAATAATATTTTTAGAATTTTTTTTCAATTTTCATACTTTTGAAGTTTCAACTTAGGAATTTTTTTCGTCACGTTTGCGAAATGGGAATGATTAGGTGCTGTGGAAGAAAACGTAGGAAATTTAATGTAGAATACATTAAAAATAAGAAAATGGCTAGCATATATGATAGCTATCCAACTCCCACAAGATAACTAGAACTAATTCTTGATCCTGGGGATCATGAACTAATTAAGGTTGAGCCATTCTATTGTACAAAAATTCTCGAACTCTCAATAATATCACACAAACGCTGAGATAACTCGATAACCATTATGCCATCAACTATACTAAGGTCTCATTTGATTCACCGTTAAAAATCTGTATATTAAACACGCTATGCTTAAAAAACATTGGAAAATACAAAACCTCTAAAACACCCTTAAAAATTGAGGAGGCGATTTGGCTTTAGAATTGTGACATTTTCAGATCGAGAACGATTTTGGTGAACATTTCAAGAATTTAGCTTTTTTAGTTTCGTGGACAGCGAACGGACAGATTTTTTAATGGATATTCGCATTCTACGTGCCTTGAAACAGAAAAGATCAAATTTTGAATGGTGGGTTAGAATATTTTTTTTTTGGCGGTTATGCTATAATTAACAAAAAAGGAAAAAAGTCGAGGGTTCATTATGATGCGTAATGTTGCTGAGAGACCAATTCATCCGTGGAGCAACGAAAAACCTGGGACAACAAGGGAAAACTTAGGTAAAAGAGTAAACTCTCGTTGAAGACGAAATAATAGCAACAAAATGTTCAACAAGTCTTCCCAGGGAACGTAAGATCTTAATTGAACAATGCGTTCAGCTTTTGGAAAGCGAGGGGAGTAAGTAATACGTTCCAGTTGGGTGACGCTAAAACCCAGTGTTTTACTTTGACTGATCGCGTTAGCCTCTGAATGCCGAAGGAGGGCGATTTAAAGTTACTAAACACGCTATTTTACGTTATCAGACTGTCGGTGGGTAACTCGGGTTAACACCCCCGCTCGAGGTTTGACCTTCGCTCGCCATGGATACAGCGAGCCACAACTTTCCTAACGAACAACCGGATTGAATAATGGAAGCTTCACTGCGGAGATTTCTGAAAATAGCTACTAACTATGACTGACAGAAATCACAAATTCAGCAGTTAATACAAATAGAACAGGGACAGTTGGCAACTCGAAGTGCTCACCCGATTATGATTCGAACACAATATTCGGTTAAAGCTAATGCAAACATCTTCCATTTTCAATCGTAAATAGTTTGAGTAACTAATATTTACAACTTGCATCGTAATCAGGCGCATAGGAATGTATACGAGACAAAAAACGCAGCGTAAAATCATATCAGTTTCATTTTGAGTTGACATCAAACGTGTTCTAATTGGATTTTGTAATAGGTTTTCAATAACGGTCTGGAATAGGTACAATTAACGTTTAAACAATTTCGTCAATTAAATTGAAATGAACTAAAAAAAAACTGACCACTTGCGAACGTTTTTACACAGTGAAATAAAAAAAATAATATTAAAAAAAAATAATGTCAACTAAACTAAATATAATCTAAAAACATAAAATATCTTATATAAGTTGTTACTTTTTTCCCCTTGGATGCCACGGCGCGTCATAATTTGAAAACAAAAAAGTCATTTTTGGTGCGGCTCAGTAAAACGCTTGAAATTTCAAGGCGATCAAGGGAAAATCCAACGGGTACACAGTCAGGTGAAGTGTCTTCAATTACGTCTACATTTTACGGATTCCCTAGCCCTAGCATAACGAAGCTTGGGCTGCTAATTCCTAGCAGCTTTGCTAGGAATTAGCTGTGTTCACTGTGATACAAAACAGAATGGAACCAAAATATTTTTTTCCCCTTTAAAGTCAACCATTTTTCACCTTGAGTGCCAGAAAGGAGAACCCGAGAAGGTTTCCCAATTACAAAAAGTAATCTGGCAGAAAGGATTTGAACGACAAGTACAAAATGGTCTTCTCAAGCTACAATGGTTCCGACCGTCCGCCGTAGACGTCAAAACATTTCTGACGAAACTATGAAATCTAGATCATTGATATTTTCACCAAAAATCAATTACGGCCTGGCAATGGCCCAATTATTTAGCCAAATCATTAACTTCATTTTAATTGTATTTTTAGGGGTTATTAAGGGGGATATTAGTTCAAGGTTCGTATACCTTGGGCAGCGGTCAAAACCCGAGAGAAAGGTTTTCCAATAACAAAAGGTAAGGTGGCAGAAACGATTCGAACGACAAGTACAAAATGGTCTTCTCGAGCTAGAATGGAGCTTGTTTGTTCGGAAAACGAAACAGCAAAAGGCTTTCCTGCTTTACAATCCCCATTGTGATGCCGATGTGTACGAATTAGGGGGTGAGCGACCCTCGCGCCACTTGGATAGTCTCTTTGCTAGTGTCTCAGTTCTGAAAGCAAGTGACCTTGTATCGATTGGTTTTCCCTTTTTATAACTCCGGTACGATATGAAGGGTAGAAGCGTCGGGCGAGGAAATGGTTCACAATACGCAACGAATAGGCTTTTTAGGCCCCAATCATATTCGATTTTCTTTTCGAAGGGAAGATCTTTCAAGTTTCGGAAGTATAGGAAATCCCATTTATTTCCGCACAAGAGATCTGTAGGGATCTTCGACCCTCCGCCTGCTCGGCAACTGAATTCTCAGCTCTCCAAGGAGAAATAACGGAGGGCGTTGAAACATTCAACATTGATGAAATTTTAAGGAATAGAAAATACTTCTTCTAAAATCGTTTATGCCTTCAATTAGGGCGATGAATTAAAAACTTATTTCGGTCTTAGTTCAATAATTTAGAATCTAGAAATTGCCTAAAGACCACAAGGAAACTATTATTCGATGTGCAGAACTAAACTTTTCTGATTGTGATTAGCCAATTGTGGGGCAGATAAAAAAGGCAATCTACTATAGTTACACATTGTTTTTTTTCGTCAATGAAAGAAAACACTTGACAATGAAGGTGTAATTACTGTCGAGTTTTTCATCTCAACTACTATCATCACGAACGTCACGTTATTGTAATGAACCATCGCGTTCAACGTCAAGTGATCGAAAAAAAAAACGAAAACGTACGTAACTGACTGATTGATAAGTCGCGACAAGTGGAATGACGGAGCGTAAATTACTAGTTCATCTTCATAAAAGCTTCGAATGTCCACACGTGAATACTATTGGGTCGCTGGATGTCAAAAATGTTGTTAACCTTGGCTCAGTAACTGTCCTAGCCAACCAGCACTTTCGTCACAGGTGTATTAAGCGGGAGCGAAGCTGCAGCCCCTATTACATTTGGCAACAGTCTTTGCGATACAATCGTGTTGATAGGTGCTCTTTGGGGCTCTTAGCTGTTAAACCGGCGATTTACCTCTTTTGAAACCCATAAAACGGCTATAAAACGAGAGAAAAATTCAAAGACGGTTAACCATGTTGTGCCTTTGGTGTTATGTGATGGTGTTACCGTGTCTAGCGGTAGGAAGAACGGCCAAAACTGAAGCGGGAACTTACGTCGGTTATAAGATGAAATCAACGGAGAACCGGACATTTTTGGCGTACTCGGGCATCCGATATGCGAAACCACCGATTGGAGACCTTCGTTTTCAGGTAAGATTATAGATCGATGGCACAAAATGATAAGACTCGAGTAACGTTAGCGGAGTCTGAGTTCTATTAAACATTCTCGTGTACGTTAACTGCACTGGTTCACTCTACTGTGTTAATCCGCTTCTGATAAGAGAGCTTCGGCATTCTTGAAAAATATGTCATCAAAAAGTATCCTGACCTCTTTCCAGCCTCCTGAGCCGATAGATCCATTGACCGAAGTGCAAAATGCATTTGAAGAAGGCCCATCGTGCGTGCAAATCGACCCATTGGATCCAATAATCAACCTAATACACATAACTGGTTCGGAGGATTGCCTCTTCCTTAACATATATACACATGGCGTAAGTAGACTGAAATCAAGTCAGCAGAGATGGTTTAAGAAACAAACGAGTTATGAAAACGGATTCGTTTCAGGTTCACGGAAAATTGCCAGTGATGTTTTGGATTCACGGAGGCGGTTGGTTCTTCGGGTCCGGATCAAAAAAATACTATGGACCGGATTTTCTGATGAACGAAGACATAGTTTTAGTTACCATCAATTACCGACTGGGACCCATGGGTAATATTATAAGATTATTCCAGTTGGTGCAAGAAGTTCCTCACTGAAAAAATCTACTAATACTTCAACGAGAGCTGATTATTTTCAACCAAGGGGGGTCTCAGAAGTCTCCCTGCAGTCCACTATTGGAGACACGAGCATACGTCATACACTTTACATTGGCGGTTTCTTTTACCACATAAAATCTCTACGACTGCCTTGATGATACGCGAATGAACACAAAAATAATAAAGAAAATTATAGGGAAACGTTAGCCAACTTTTCTCCCCACAATCAGTAAATAGAAGACCAGGCTCATTCACTAAAGTTGGGAATTGGGCTTCGTATATTAGCCAACATGGCGCTCGTGTCGACAATAACGAAAAAATCGTAGGTAATCTCTCCTCAATGAAAGCACTTATATTTTTTCTTCCCATCAGGGTTTACAAGTTTGGAGAACGACATTCTGCCAGGGAACATGGGGTTGAAGGACCAAGAAGAGGCAATAAGGTATTTTTAAAACCTGCAGGTTTGTCATCACTCCAAGTACTTCAGTACAGTTTCAAAAAATTGATCCTAGGTTAATTCACTAAGTGGTTCTCACGTTCACTACAGTAATCATTAACACATGAAAATTATCAAGAGGATAAATCAAAGATGAATCAATCCTACAGATGGGTTAAGCGGAACATAGCAGCGTTTGGCGGCGATCCTGATCAGATCACACTGATTGGACAGAGCGCAGGCGGAGCTTCCGTCTCTTTCCATTTGAAAGGCCGAATGGGAGGTAAATATCACAACGAATCTGACTGCAAGAACCGGCAATTAAACCTAATACAACTGAACGCATTTGTACAGGTCTCGTATCAAGAGGTATTGCTCAGAGTGGTAACTCACTCTGCCCATGGGCAGTCGGATGGCCTGGTGAAGTCAGAAAAGCAACGAAACGCCTCGCATTCCTAGTTGGCTGCAACGCATTCCGTTCAGATGAACATATATTCAAATGCTTACGAGAAGCATCGGCATCAGCACTTATACGAGCTAGTCAAGTTCTCGGTGTTAGTATATCTACTTCGCATAGAATGAAGTTACCTATTATACTTTTTCTGATAGAAGCGTCAGTAGTCATCCATGGATGCTACCAGCCACTTTCTCGAAGTGCGCAGTGGCTTCCATTTTTCAAAAACATTTTGACAATGACAATTATATCCGTTGAAGACAGCCGATCATGAATAATTTTCCATTTGATAATTCAGTTGGTACAGCAGATACCTCTCAGGCCAGTGATCGAGCCCAATGGACCAGTGCCTATTGATCCGTGGAAAATGCCTCCAGCCACACATCCATTATTGGTCAGCCATACATCGTACGAAAGTGGATTCTTCTTATCTCTTGGTGAGAAATGTAGTCAAGGATAAATAGCTAACTGGCATCAGTATAAATTGGGTTGATAGCCAATCCCAAAAAAGTGCCAGTGCTGAATTTAAGGAGAGTCTTCCACTAATAAATTTCTATCCATGGATTCACTCTTTTAGAAATAACAGTATTTGCTTACAGGGTACTCCGTTAAGAGAATGATGCTATTCGTAATTGACCTAATGTTCAACACTTTGGTACCCAAGTTGCTACTGTACGACCAGACAGCACCGGATCCTGCTAGCGTCACACATCAAATCAGAGAATTCTACTTGGGTGATAAAAGAGTAGGAATGGACACAGTGAAAACTTTGTTAGAAGTAAGGAAATCACAGGGAAATATTGATTGTAAATCGATAATGTAACTGTAATACTAATAATGTAATGAAATTTATGATGTGCTCTGTTGAACTGTTACTGTCGCTAGTCATCCAGAACTTGCTGACTCGTATGCGGTAAAAGTATTTTGAACCCTGCGTCCTTTTTGTTGCCTAGGCAGGAACCGACGGTGAATGGGCTTACCCAACACACACCGAAATCGAAAGGCACAATGGTACTAAATACATTTACATATTCGACTACAGTGGAACTAAGGACATTTACGATCTGCTCGGCTCTCAAGATTTTCGATTTGGTAAGTAATCGAAGTGATGTCATCAATATGCTGATGATGCGATGTAAATTACCACATAAATATATTCTTTGCAGGACCTTGTCATATAGATGATTTACCATATATATTCAAAGTATCAACCTTGGATCTTACTGAGTTCGGATCCGAACAGGACAAGCGCAAGTCGAAACAGATGGTCAAAATGTGCACGAGATTCGCCCAAGGCTTGTAAGTATCAAGATATTTTCCTAAGATGAAAAAGAAAGGATTCGATTTTTTATTCTGGATGGCACCTATGAAAGAAGCAACGTATATCAGAGCTTTGGACCAGTAAAATACCAAGTTCTTTTCTGCCATAACTGTGTAGTGGATGGGTGAATCTGCAGGAAATAAGTCATAAACGCAGGATGTTTCTGGATGTTGTTATTGTTGTTCGCAGTATGTTGTGTTGAACTTGATAGCCAACAGCTTTTGCCATCATGGATACTTCCAGAGCAAACTGGAGCTGCTTTGGGCTTTCAGACGCCAAATAGTAGAAAGGTATGCATGACACTCCAAGGTGTGCAAATTTGGCATCTACAAAGCCTTGCCCCATAGCATGAACAAATAATAGTGGATTGCTGACGTGCTTTGTATTACCAATCAATCTTCCTGGCTAGCTGAATAGGTTTAGGAAGCCAAGCTTTGAATACGGTGGTTTAGCTGAGCGCAAGGTTTTTGATGCTAGATTCTCTACACAACCATCCCGATCACATGACTGAACGATTTTGAAAGGAACTATAGTACACTGCAAAGAGAGTTCAAAGCAAAATACCACTGGAGCACATTCGAATCTATTCCGATGCCAAGATGAAAGCTATAAGCATCTCGATAGAGCACATAAATAGCACCTTATTTCAGAAATGTTCTGGGCAGTGTGGATGTTTTAGATCGAATCTGGTGCATGTATTCGACAGCAGAGTGCACATGGAATAGGTCAAGAAAAATTTAAAAACAAGAAGAGTAATCAAGACATTATGAGGATGGACACATAAATGTGAGAACTGAGCAGCCGTATTTGAGAGATTGAGTGAACACGGTTTCCACTAGGCTCCTCTTCAAAACAGTAGGCTTCCAAATCCCTAATTGTCAATGGTTTTACTAACCATTAAATTATTAATTTTTTCAAGGGATCCGACACCTGAAGGAACATTAGGCACTGATTGGACTGGAAAGACTAAATCTCGCGGTTATCTAGTCATATCTCGCAACTCGACTAACTATCTGATCGATGGCAACACTGATCAATCTTGGTTCAGGAAACGGATGAACTTCTGGTCAACTCTTCAATTCCGTCCCACCTGAGGTCATCAAGTTCTGGAGCATTTCGGTTCTTTGTAGCATGAAGATCGTGATGTAATGAAGTCGGCCAAAAATGGAAAAGCAGCTTAAGCATCGAACACTTTCGTTAAGGCGAATTATTGATAAATTTTAGGCCTGTTAGACGATAATGCTTTGTCAAATGTACATAATACTTTCTAATTCCGAGTGTGGTCAACGAAAATGTACCGTTCCTGTGATTAACTCTAGTTCAGCCAAAGAAGACCGAAATTATAGCATCTAAGTTGCCCAATTGAAAAAAGGGAGGAGCGTCAGAGGGCGGGTTGGGGAACCTTCTGACTGACCTAGGCAGGATGGTCTAGCTTCCGACACGAGAATGCTACACAAACAGCGCGAATGGTCTATAACGGGTGTAATTTTTGCCACTCCCTCCCTTTCAATTGTAGGAGCGTGATTGGCCACCTTAATATGAAGGTTGTTAATTAATAAGAACGAATTAAGAAGAAGATACCTATGACCCCCAAGTACTGAAGATAGTTCAACAATTCAGAAGCATGACTGACAAAATTTACACCAGAAATAATTCTAAGCTCAAAATTGACACAATTCATTAACCCGATTACCAACTCAATTAAATTATTTTTAGGGGCTCGATACGACAATTGGTGGGTAGCTTCAAAGCAACCGGCTAACCTGGTATCCAGGTTACTTGAGATAGACGTGGCTAGGTACCAAAGTCTTCATTTTCCTGAGTATTACAAGCTATTTGTCCGGTGAATGATTAATTTTTTTAATTTATTAAATCTGTTTTTTTTTTAATGGTTTTTGTTAATTAATTTCCCACTTCAGTCTACACGTTAGGAAAAAGAATACGATCGCTCGAAGAATATAAATTTTACAGTCATTTTTTTGGCTTACAAGAATAAATGAATAGAAACAGAAATGTCAATATATAAATTTGATATATTACGTAACAATCCGGGTATGAAAGAGATTCTACATTTTGAATTTATGAAGTCGGTTAAAAATGAAATAACGAGCATATTATTGTTTAGAAATGCTCACCGATAATCAGTCTAGAACTAATAATTATCAATCGATAGCCCAGCTCTGCTGGAGTAAAGTTTCTAGTCCTTCAATGCCGTCCCCGCTCTACCAACCTTTCCACGTCGACAACTTGGACCACTTATTTTATCTATAAAACAACCCTCTTCTGCGAGCACTTCGGTCCTTGGATCCTGGTTTTTCCCATTGCGAAGTTAATATTTTCATTAGCTATTATACAGAGTTGCTCACCAAGCTCATCCTTTCTGCAATAAACGGGAGTTATGTTGTTTTTAAAAATTAATTAGCATAAGTTTTCATGAAGCAATTATTTTTTTCTGCGTCTACGTTTGTATTATTAATTTTTACTCTAAATTATGAGGAGTTGATTCATTGGTGGAAACTTTTAAAACTACTGAGCTTAGTAACTGACAACTACTTAGTAACTACCCAACTGATGCCTATGAATAATCACCTGCTTTCGAGAAACTTTTTGCGGAGTAATTATTATGTTTCTAGCTTTGCAGAAAAAATCAGTTTTTTTTCTGGCTAAAAAAAAATCTACCCAAACGTTGGGACAATTAGTTTTTTGTCTGAAAAATTGTCTTTCCAAATATAAACCATTAGGAAAAACTCTAACGGAAAACTTTGCAGAAACAAGCCGAGGACTGGAAATTTCCAATACCTATCGATCTCGAGAATTTTCATAAAGATTACCAGGTTCACTTGATTTCATATTTACAACGGTTATCGCCCTCGGTCATCTTGCAGCTAAGCTGAGGTTTCACGGTCGGTCCATTAATGTTCGCCAAGGCGAGTGAGTGAGTTCTCTTACAAAATTACAGAGAACTCGGCTTATCGGGACTCCGGAAAGAATCGATCGAGACCCAATTCGTGAGAGAAGACATCTGACGAACGTGATCTTGCAATGAATCGAGTAACAGATGATGGGCCTGAGTATAAAGTTACGTAGCTTACAGCCGATCACTGTAATTTCAAGTCCTTGGTATGAATGATCTTCGCGAGATATTACCACATCACGGTCTCCCGCCATTGATTCAATGTACAACTTTCGTTCCGCCTTTTTAGAAGAAAATTATAAGAAAATCAAATCGTGAGAAAATAATCGGCGACAAAATCAGCGAAGATCAAAACGACGATGCGAAAATGAACTCGATTTTTTACTTCCACGTTTACGAAGCAAATGTAAGTATTTTTATACACACTTGTAGAATCAGTAGCGAAATTGATTCGGCTTTCTTCCGGCCAATATTTATGTTAAAAACGGGAAATGACAAGATTTGAATTAATTTAAGCAGTAGCTGGGAGTCAAGAACGAAAATCAATTAGAACTCATCCAAAGAACTCTACCGAGTAGAAATAATTAATTGGCAACGAACCAGTTGAATAACTAGTCTGAACTCTCACAATGTATTTATGGTACGAGCATTTTTTTAATGAAATATTAATCAATACTCAAAAACGCACGTCATTGATGAGTATTTAGAAATATCTCAACATCATATATCGCCGAAAGTGATCAAAAATTCGAACTCTCTAGGTTGTGAGGTTTGAAGGCTGCCTATTCGTGCGTAAGTTTCCTTTTCCTATTTTTTCGGCGGCGGAGCAATCAACATTTCAAATACAAACTAAAGCTTCTAGCTTTCTCGCTCTGTAAGCCCACTGCGGTTGAGAAACCAGCGACCACAAGCGGTATATTGCAATACCTAGGTCGGCTCGAATCAAAACTGCACTTTCGCCCGTAATTATTATCGCCCTCTTTCGGTCCGATGAAACTGTTTGAATCGAAAAGAAATCCAAGTCGAAACGCGCAAATTTCTACGGACTTGGTACTGTGAACTAATCAGGAGATTTTATTTTGCCCCGTTCGTTCAGCGAAGAATGACACTTGAATGAGCGGGTTTTTACGAGTATAATGACATATTATTTGCACAGGCCATGCGTTTATCGTGTTACTGTATTTCTTATATCAAGCAATCAAATCCGAACGGCAGTTAAATCGGAAATCAATCGCATCTCTAAGCTCTAGAACCTTGCAATCAAAGAGAGGAATTATAAATGATAACTCGCATGAAAATACAACACCCTTTGGATCCCATTGAAGCGGCGGATGAATTCAATAAAAATCGTTCAGTCATTAAAAAGAGCGAGTAATTAGTTTCCGGTGGATTAAGATGGTTTCCAATGTCTCTGTAAGCTCGGCATTTCCATTAGAGATTTTTCAAGTGGATCTTCGTTGATTCACCATTGAAACGGGAGCAGAAGGAAGACCGTCTCCATTTCCGATGCTATTCAAACAGAAACGGCGGGTGGCCCCCGATGCGCTCGTGCGTGCGTGACGACCGTTTCGCTGGAAGATTTGTGCGCCTGAGATGAAGAAGGATGTTGTTTTTCTCAATTCGATAGTTGTCTTTCGCTTTGTCGTCAAATAGTTCTCAACCACCAACACACAGGAGACTTGTAAGAGATAGCTAACCCTATAGAGTGATTTCGATGGTATTTCCTAGGCCAGGTAGAGTCAAAAAAGTCTTCGGTATTTAAAATAAAAATCACATTGCGTTTTGCCGAACACCTTTTTTCATTTTTAATCCAAGCTGAGTGGAAATATGATCATAAAAGTTTCCCACGCGCAACTACCAAGTAATAAGTAAAAAACATCGAAGGAGGAATAGTCGAGAGAAGAGAAGCATGAGTCGAAAAGGGCACAAAACTAAGGTGAAGTGCTGACGTCTTAAGCTGAGTCTAAACGATTGAAGCGACTATACCTACCGCACCGAATCGCAGACTAATCCTCAGGGCTAGATAAGAGTTGACGTCGTCTACGTGATAACTCGCATTGGTTCGAGATTTTGCCTACTCGATGACTTCTCTAGAATCCCTGCTTTCTGTGGATCTTCCAAGCCTTAGAGCCATTATTCAAATTATCCGCGTGGCATGCACTCCCAAGAAATAAAATAAGCAAATAAATAAAGTTTAAAATTAATACAAAATAGAAGTAGAATGAATTATAAAACAAAATAAATGAATAAAAATTTTTAAAAATAATAAAATAAAAATAATTAATAAAAGAAACAAAAATGAATAACATTTTAAAAAATTATTGGGATTAAAAATAAAAATGAAATGATTAAAAGTTTTTTTTCTACACTTTCCTTCTATATAATTCAAAAATGTTAATAACATAAAGACTTGTTTTTAATTCACGAAACCATCATTCCTATTAATCCTCCCCATTATATTATTGAAATATTATGGTGAACGAATCCCAAAATCAATAATTAAATTAAGCATTAAAATACTAAAACACTAGTCGAATCTTTCTCTACAGTGGGCTGAGTCAAAACGAGTTGTTACTTTAATAGCTTCCATATCCCTTGGAACTATATTCCTTTGACAGCTGAAGAATCTCTGTCCACACTGAACTGTCCATCTCTGTCCATTGTGTATTACTGAACCGATATCAACGAGAAATGGTAAAAATTCTGACGGTCCTTTGAAGGGAGCCATAGTAACCTTTAAATATGATTCAGAACGATTCAGAGCTACATCTGGCCACGTCTCGGTCTTCTGTCAATTTTTAAATTTACTGTAGCTAGTTTCCTCATAGTCAATCAATTATTATTTGGATAAGTGATGCTTGGCAGCCCTCGAGTAAGATTCGCCTTGTTCAAACCCGAGCGCACTTCGCCTTCAATTTCCTTTCTCTGCAGTCATTTACATCCGCATATTCAGACGCTGGTAATTGGATCGCGACGAGTGATTGTCGAACGACTGCGTGCGCAATGGGGTTTCACTGTTGGAATAGAAAAAGGTGCCAACCGAGCAGAAACTTGGTCTCCCTTACGTTCCTTTCTCACTCTCAAGTCGACTTATTCCTCTCAGCAATTTCGAATGCGGAGAGGCATAGAAAAGCTTGTCGGGGGCGGTGAAATACGCTCGTTCTGACACGGAAGTTTGAGCAAAGGGGAGTCCTTGTTCAGATGCGAGTTCATTTCCGTTGCTCTCTTATTTTTTTGTGGTTACGGCTGAATACGCTGAAGCGGAGGGTGAAAATGCCAGTTTTCTCAAAGTTTGAATGAAATCAGGCCTAGATGGTATATTGTTTATTCATGGGGCTCCTCATTTGGATATTTGTGCATGTGCAGCACAATTGTAAGAGTGATTTGATAGTATACCTGCCTCAATTATAAAAAAAAAGAAGCTTTTGCAGAAGAAGGTTATCGAGCCATTTGAACGAAACCTATTCGCTCCAAATCGAGTGACTAGTACATAATTTGTACACTTATTGGCTCCAGCTCGACAAAACGGAAATGTACCTTTCCTCTTTTCTAAGACTTATTGAATATTTATAGAATAGATAAAATTAAATGTATTCACGGGATATAAGAAACGGAACGAAAAAACTTCAGAATCGTTGTTCAGTGACAAATAATGGGATATAAGATTCCGAACTGTATCAGAACAAACATATATGACAGTACGTGGGTTGAATAAAAACGAAGAAATATTCTGACAATTATTCTGCTAGGCACGATCCGAGGGACGTTAATAACCCACCAAATCCAAAACAAATCCAAAAATATCAGGCACGTTCTTGAGAGGCCAATGTATCCATTAAAAATCATTATCTTATCTCAACTCTTTTAATCACCAAATCGTCACATAAATGGATATTTAAACAAAGCGAGGTAAAGATAAACAATCTAAATGCATTACTGTAAAGTAGCCCCTATACTATCAGTGACATTCCCTTTTAATTAGTGCGTTTGGAAATTATAACTGCGTGAAAGCATTATTTTGATAAGGCTGACATCAAAGCGAAGACCACCATCTGCGAAGGACGGGCGAGATAATAAAATTGCCAACGAGAACCCCGGGGATTTTTATTTCGATCTAAATGCGCTTAAGTGCGGCCATCACTATCCATCACACTCTAAAACTATTTCGACCGTTGAAAAGGCCGGGTAGGTGATTATAGCGATGAACTCGCGAGCTCTTCAAAAACCACGAACAGCCTGGCCAATTAGCGCATTGTTATTTTCTCAACACTAACGAGATGCGTCTTGAGCTGGCAAGTTTCGAGGCGGGAATAAACGGCAATAAAATAGGATGGTGTCGGTAGAAATTTGTTGTCGGAACGAGATGTTAATTGTGCGCGGATTCGAGAAGTAGTGAGAAACAGGTGGGTCAGTCATGCGTGAATTGATGAGCGATCATTGTTGAACTCTTGAAAAGTAAACTAAGTTGTAAGTAAAAGGGATTAGATGGAGGAAAAAGTCAGGCAAGGTTGAAATATAGATGATCGATAGTCCAATTCAAAAGAAATACAACTAACGCGGGTCAATGGGGTTTTTTTTTTTTTAATTTGACGTCATCAATTCGCTCGTATCAAATAATAAGAACTATGCAAATATTTGAACATGGGCTCATTATTCCTGATAAACCTTTGCTTTGATACCGTTCGAAAATTTTCACTCTCCAACTAGGCCAGAACGAGCAGTTATGAACTTTTCCACCAATTAACAGTTGCAAATTCCTAGACAAATACCCCGCCCATTAGAAAAATACTATGTTTTTCAACAACTAAGTCGAGTCAGATTGTTACGGAACTATAAAGATACCATAAAACTATTTTCAAGGGAAAGAACAAGAAAAAACGAGGGCGGCTTGTTTAAATACACTGAATGCACGGCTATGTCAGAATCCTGCGGAGGAATGCTTCTTGGAAAAGCAATCAATTCGAACATTTTCAATGGGTTTTGACTAGAACATTAATAAGAACAAAGCTTTCCTGATAAACTACTCAGCATAAGCGTGAAATTGGTTCGTGTGGTTGCATTATTTGGGGCTGAAATATTATGATGTCCTTACCTTCGACTTTTCCCATTGCAAGAATAGTGATGGTCTTGACAGCTGGTACTGCCCATGCAGCCAGATGAAAATACTGGCAGTTAGCTTCGATGGCTTCGTGTCCCCATTTGAGACCGGCGGCGAGAAACCACGTAAGAGTAAGGACGACCCACCAGATGGACGAGGCCATACCGAAGAAGTAGAGGAGCATGAATAGAATAGTACAAGGCTCATGTTTAGTGCCTTGAGTCACAGTGGGCACCAATTGGAGCGAAGGAAGATCGACCGGGGCAGGAAACGGTTTGCGGCAAGAAGCAGTGTCACCAGAGGCGGCTCCTGCGAGGTACGAAGCCGCCACCATGAGGTAGCAGAGACTCAAGAATACGATCGGCCTCTCCGGATACCTGTAACAAAAAAAATTTCAAGTTGAATAAAATTATTTGTTTCGTCAACGAAAATAGAAATTAACAACAGGAGAGATTTCAATTCCTCACACATCGAGTGTTATTCTGATTATTAATATAACTCTGGGCAAGGAGGCATAGAAAATACAGTTGGCTCACCAGATCCCTAGATTTATATCCCATTTATTAATACCAAACTATTCACAGTAAATTGAGCAGTTGAATAGCTACTTGTGGATCCGCTATTATTCTCAGCATTTGATGACACAGGCTTTTCCTCATTGGACACGGTAAATTAACATTTTTCTCGTGAAAACCACCGGATCGATACCTAACTAGAACAAGCAGCAACGATTGGTTTCACACGGAAAAAGCATCAAAGTGAATCACATTCAACTAACTGCAACTTGAGGAGACGACAAAATAAGCTTAGCGAGTGCGTGGGTTAACCTGTTAGTTCGAACAAATAGTTCGTCTACTATTGCTGCTTCAACATAATAAACGAACTACCGGTTTGAAATTTTATGACTTAGGATCAATAAAAAAAAGTCAAGCGGTCGAAACGAAATCAATTGCTGCTTTATACTAATCTTATTACACGTCTCAAGATAACTTTTCAATAAAATTTCTCCCGAAAGCCATTATATAATTCATTTGACGATAAAAATAATACAATAGTAGCAGAATAAATTTGTTAGGTAATTTTGAAAACCATTGGAATCATGGACGGCGATAAAATATCGTTGAGGAGCACGAATTGAAAAACAGCCTAGACGGTCAGTACAAACTGCAGCTGATTGCAAGTAAACCGCAGTAAATAGCATTCTACCATTCGATCCGAATCGATACATCTTGAAAGAATCCCATCTGGAATAGCTCCCCATCAAAGGAAGGTATCTAATGAATCGGAAACTCTTCAGGGAATCAAGGATCGATAGAGCGGCCACGATCGGCCGTTAGCATTCCCCGGCTCATCTAATTTCCAATCACCGCTCTAGCTCTAACAATGACATCATTGTTGACATCAATCATCATCAACAAGATAAAGCGGAAAACTGGAAATTAATCCACAACAGTTAATAGTTCTTAAATTGCCTTCGCTTCGATTAAGACTAAATATCATCCATAATAGAGTGAGTTACGTTCCCACTGAACGTTTGATTTGTTTACATCAATTCACATCTACGTTACCTGATTGACTCAATTTAAAGTCAAGTTAATTTCCCATATAATATACAGCTCTAACGAGTACTCTAACAAGTGTATAATGATATTTGAAGCCTATCAATTTAAGGGTATATCATACCGTGTTTGACAAATTTACAAAAAAAACGAGGTTGCAAAAGTAGCGTCAACTTGAGCACTAATAAAGCCATCGATTTCATCTCTTCGGATTCAACGTAGGCAAATCTGTTGAAAGAGGAGATACGCTGATGAGAAAACGGCCATGAAAAATCAAAAACCGCTCGTACCTATATGCATTTTCAATTACACTTTTCGTCAATGAAGAAATTACCTGGATTTTTTACTCTTAACGTGATTATCAATACCTAATTATTTATCCCTAAAAATACTATTCCCAAGTTGATAAAAAAATCAGAGGAGGTATTGTTGAGAGAAGAGAAACATTATTCGAAAAGGAGGTTAAGTGCCAACGTCACAACCTCAGTCTCACTACACAGAGCGTCTACCAACCAAACGGCATCGCTGCCTGATCCCCAGGTCTAGAAACTGCTGACGTAAGCAACGTGGTAGCTCCCTTTGGTGTCATTTGTTCGATACTTCACTAGAATTCCTCATTTTTGTTGAACAGTATTTTATTTTGATAAGTATTATCTTCTGTGCAGATGTAAGAGAGTGCCCTCGGCCCTAATTTGTACAGGACAATTAAATGATTCATTATCATCAGCGTAATTATTTTCACAGATGATATTCCAGGCTTTTGAGCGCGTGGCGTGTACTTTCCAAAAAATCTTCCAATACTTTCCAAAAAAAACTATAGTCTTTGCTAAGCTTTGACAACCTAAAATACATAAAAAATATTCAACAAAAGAAGATTTCAGCCTATAATGGCGAACACAGGTCACCTAGAATTCCAGCTGGCGTCGGATAAATTATGACTGCATCAGAAAACATGAGGATGTTACACGCCGCTATTTGTCTGCTCCCGTCGCGCATCAAGACACGTCCCGATTAATATCGAATGTTCCAAGCAGTAGATACAGTTAGTTGAATATCCAAATCAAGAGCCTCCAAGTTCCAAGGCGTCTGACCAAAGGCCAGAGACAGATTAGTCCCTCCCATCTTTCGTGTTCTTCCAAGTTGCGACAGGCAATATTTAAAACGCGATTCCGTCGGCATAACTTCTTTATGACAACAGTTCAAAAGAAGAGCGCCGAGAAAGAAGGCGTCGTTTATTTGTAAGAAAGCTTGAGATTAATTTTTGCAACGACCCGGAATGAAACGGTGCCGAGTCGAAGGTTTCGTTGAGAAGGTGTAATTACAAACGCGAAAGGTGCGAGTAAAAAATTAATGTAATTTTTAGAACTAATTTTCAAGAGCGAGCGTTCTATCTGTTTAGTGTGCAGTGAAACAAGGTGTTTGAAGGAGAAAAGGATAGCAATTATAAAGAACAGTTTTAATCTAACATGTTTGAAACGAGGGATACATCTATTCGGGTATATCATAGAAGAAACTCACTAAATTAGTTGAAAAGAAAAATAATACGAGGAAGAAGAAAAAACTACTATGGCCAGAACAGAATTTTTGAACAGTCTTGGGCCATGAGGAGCCTGGAACGGGGGAGGAAGGACTCGGATGGGGAATTACTTGGCTTATAAGTAACTTCAAGAATATTTATGTCAAAATAATTTGCACAAAAAATCTGGACAATAATTTATTTTCAATATGTTTGAAACAAATGTTGTTTTTGCTGCAGAAAATAATTGCAACATTAGTTACTTTCTCGAACGAGTTATTCGAAAAATTATTTTTCCTGATGTGAGTAAAACTGTTGAGCAAAATCTGCGCGACTTTCATTTAAGGCCCCTGAACAATGAAACAATTCATTTTCAGAAGTTTCAACATTGAAAAACCAAGATGAAAAATTTATTGAAACCCAAAACTGATTTTTTTTTAATGGCAAATTAAACTCAATTAAACTTGGTAGGGAAGGAACTTCTCTCGATAAGAAACTGAGAAGAAAAATAATCTTTCCTGAAAATTTCAGAAGTCAGGTCGAGCAAAAACTGACAAGCTAGTCACTGGCAAAAATCGGTCGGGCGTGTCGATAAATAATTCTCTAAATATGACTTTGTTCAAATTTGGCATTATGCCCGTCGTTGATGAATGAATCGAAAACGAAGAGGATGAATAAATTATTCTGGCTGATAAAATAGCGTTCATTTCATTCATTAAAGCCAATATCCTCAATAACGCGTAACCGATTGAAAAACGAATTGGTCCGTGACTCAGGGAAAAGGAAGAAAACTTCATTACCTATTTTACGATGTAGGTAACTAATTATTAGAATCAATGAATTTCTTCATTCAAAACCGAACTCAGCATCGATGAAAGAATCAGAGGCGCGTGTAAGGGTCACCGACTGACCTGTAAAATCAACAGGTGGACTACAATACGGAAATGGAACCACTGTATGATTTCGATGTCGAACGGGAAACGATAGACGATAGGAGCGCCGATAACTGAAAGGGGAATGAACGACTGACGTGAAAATGAGAGAGCCGTACTCATTTTAGCACCTCAGCAGTCGGGTATAACTGTCAACGTCAACGGGGAAGTTGACAGGTCTGATAACGCGGCGACGAAGTGCCAGAGCTACAGAGCCGGCAAACCAAAAGTGTTCGGATAGATTAAATGCCGCGAGTATTGAAACCGAAAAATGTGTTCCCTTCGGTTGAAATTGTCAATAGTTGTGCCTAATTAGAGAAATATTGAACCGAACTCTAAGAATGGAAAATCGTAGTGGAAATGTTAACAATTGGAGTCAAATTTCATGACAAGTGTTTGGACAATTGTTCGCGCAATCTAGAGGATTCCAATGAAGATGGAGTCAAGTAGCGACAGGTGGTTCGGCGAGTGTCTGGGAGCACGTTGAACCGCGTAAATAATGTGCTGCTCCTATTACAGTCTACTTGTCGCCCGAAGAACCGTTTTATCCTATAATGTCTTGTATGCGAGCCTACCTCAAGTACGAAGTCCGCCAAGGCAAGAATTTCCAATATCGGTAAAGTGGAAATGCGAAATAGCTCTAACTGCAATCGAGATAACAAGCCGAACGATGAAATTGCTTCTGAATACTATCGACATACCAATGAGGGATTTATGGTAGTTAAATGTAAATTATGATCTCCTTCTACCATACAAATATCCCACGCTGTGCTCCAATTTTCTGCTCTACTTGTCATTTTGAGGAAGAGTTTTCGAAAGTCATGAAAAATCTTCAGATGTTGGAAAGTCGTAAATTAATATTTTGGGAACAAAAGAATAAATCTAACCTATTCAAGAAAAAAAAAAAAAAATTGTATTCTACTCAAAATCGACTGATCGGATATTTTACGTTCCAAAGTAGAATCCGAATTTCTAATGTAAACCCCTTTCCTTTTTTTGACAATCTGGTTGACCAAGCCACACTACACCGAGGAGTAGACGATGACAAAAGAAGCTGATGATGGATTTTCTTTTCATCAATTTTCCCGAACGAGATTAAATGAAGTCTTTGTTTCAGGGCAGAGTAAATTACAATTGAAAATTGGCCCCCGAACAGCCTCAGTAGAAAAGCTCTTCAAACCAATTATCAAGGAGAATACCTTCTGTTTGATATACCGTAAAAGCTTAACTATCTTGGGAAACGTTAAACTAACGACCGCAAGCATGAAAAAGTCGAGTTAGACAAAAGTAGATGATATAGATTTCAATATTCCAAATTGATATTTGAAAACCTAGGCCATGATATTTTGATGCATAAAACGAAATCCATACTTGTTTTTTGCTCTAAATTCGAGTAATGTCGATCGAATTATTTTTGCTCGCTCGGCAAGGTAAATGTTAAGGGAAATTAATATCGTCAATATTTTCGTTAAAATCCAATCAAACTTGATTTTTAGAAAATGTTCAGAGCAGGTGTTAGGTGAAAAACCAAAATTACCGATGAAGTATAAATATATCCGCACACTACTTGAACAATTTAGTAGGTACTCATTCAATTTGATTCGAAATTTTACCGTATTGTCAACAATATCTATAGGATATTCCTACAATTTGCTACAGGCATATAGACGAAAAGAAAAAAAATTTACAGAAAAGCACCTTTTCCCAACTTTGACAATCGAGCCGTATAAGACCAGGTAGCATTGAACCTCAACGCTAATTATGTTTTATGCTTGCACCTTCCGCCGCGCGTACAATTCAAAAAGCTATATAACTCAAGAAAAATTGGATAACCACATCCTGAAGACTACCATATCCTGCACTTACGCAGGAATGTTCATGAAACCTGTTCATAGGTAATAATTAATATACGTAAATGGTCAGCTAATTGATTCAAAACCCGAGGCAAGATGACTAAACGTCTGTAAACTAGGTTCATTTCATCGTACGAGTTTCTTCGTATTTCTTTCATCTATTCGCGATCGTTGGGCGAGTGTAACAGTTTATTCACGAGGCCATCAAATCCGGTCGCGCTCATTGATTTCCCGTTCAAGGGACGTAACTTAGATAATAACATTGGCAAGTATGGAATTTCTCAGTATGGAAAGCCTCAATGAGATGAAACTTCCTTGCTTTCGGTTGAAAATGTGAATGCCTTCGAAGAAATCAGCTGTTTATTATTATTTATAGTTGTTTCAATCGTCGAGGCTTCATGCGTTCTCAAATAAGCACCGGACTCTTATTCAACAGTTTCAGTTCATTTTATTTGACCTGGTTTGCTTTGGTTTTCCCAGATTTTTTAAGCTTTTATCGACTCAAATCTAGGATCGAGATGTCAGGATGAAATGATGATACATTCAGTTGCATATTGTTTTCAAAAAGTTAAATGGGCGATATTATTTCCTAAGGTTTCCAAGGTTTGAAAAAAGGTCTGTTATTGAGATGGTCTTCCCAGAGACTAGCTGAAAAATTATTTCTGGAGTTGACTGCTCAAAAAAATCTAAAATTCATTCCGAGGATAATTCAGATCGCATAAAATATCAATATTACCTGAAGCGTTCGGTATCGATGAGGAAAGTGAGGACCGTGAAGAGGCAGGAGAGAAGACAGAGAGCGGACCAACTGCCGACCCACAACCGTGAATATGTGATTTGCTGCGGCGTGAAGAACATCCCTTGGCACGGGGCCGCGCAATCTTTTACCACCTGGAGCAAACAAACAGAATTCATAAATATAATACAACGTCGAGCACAACATCACCAAACACATTCCGTTACAAAATAGCATGCAATATACGCTCGTTCTTTCCATAGGAATATCACACCAAGAGATTCTCTGAAAAATCATTTGTGTTAGTGGACGTTAGCCATGAAAATCGGCAAATGATTCGGAAAAAATTGCTGAAGACGGCTTCGAACCAGTTTTTTGTCACCGAATGATTTATCGCACGCGAAGAAAGAGGAAAAGGGTTCGCCAGGTAATGGTTTTATTATTTGTAGGCTAAGAGCATTTCACCTGACTAAAAATGTCGCGCAGCGCCATCCCTTGCAAGATTGTCTTATCTGACCACACAAGAAGTTCAACCAAAGTTTTCCCTATCAGATTTCATCCCTAGACGGGTTTACCTTACGGCGCGCCAATGTTTTCTGCTCACGTTCTAATGATTTTCCAAAAAAAAAAGCGTATGGCTAACCCATGAATAGACATTGAATATAACTTCGAGTAATGTGAGGGATCATTCATTCGGTTGTCAGTTAAAAAAAAAACCTATTGCCAAATTATAATAGCAAGAGTGAAAAAAATAAAGCAGTATGGATCTCGGTGAACGCGTTGTTGGTCTTCGTGAAGGTCCAATTTTAAGCACGAGTAGGCGTAAGCGCTAAAATCTGGGACATCCGTCTGCCGAGTGGGCACCTCTCGCTCGAAGCGCAACAGACGGCAGAAGCCAACGCGCCCATATCATATACGAAGACTGCTCGCCGGGTGCCTATTTGACCTCTGAAAGAACCGGCTCCGAACGCCACAGGATCACCGTCTTTCACCACCCGAAGGCGAAATATATTAGAATTAATGGTTCTGATTATAATTTATGATTAAGGGATCAGAGTTGCTTTGTTGACCGAGGTTTCCAACATTAGGAGTACCGGCTGTTAGGTTGTGGCACATGAGGTCGCGGCCATGCCCTTTGCCAACTGGGAACACATTATTCTCGCCTAAGGGCACTCGCCAATATTGAACAGCTAGAGTATAAAGTGACAGGAACGGTATGAACCGAGGTAGATTTTTTTATTCATATCAATCGGCCATGAAGAAAAAACATTTTATGTACCAAGCCTAAAGGCAAAAAATGGAACGGTGTGAAGATAATTCAGAGTCATTCAAAAGGAATGGATCATTTGAAACACTAAAAAATTCCAGACGAAAATATTGGAATAAGTGGAAGAATATTGTGATGAAGATGTAAGCAGAATTCATCACCTAAACGAATAAAGATAGTTCATTTATGCAAATGTTTTGTTCATTTTTCTGTGAGCATAGATCACACAGTACTTCCATGTTTGAGTCGGCGGACAGTTATAATCAATTATAAAATCGAGAAACTCATTCAAAGGTCGCAAAGTTAGTAAAATACTATATTATTACTGAAAAACGAACCAGGAGACCGAAAAACCGAAAAGTGGAGTACTGTGCGTGAGCCTACAAGACTTGTGCGATGGGATCTTTTCCAAAGCAACGTTATCTTGGATTTATTCTCAGTATTTTCGGAAGTAACCACTCTTCATACTTACTGTGGTGAGGGGTAGACGAACTTGGCGACTCTTTCTCCGTTGTTCCTTTTATTTGCCTATATCTTTCGCCCTTTGGGGATCTTCAGGGCTACATAGGTCCATCAGGTCCCTATGACCCCCGAAGTGGCGAAATATCTAGCCAAATAAAAGGAAAAACGAAGAAAGAGTCGCCGAATTTGTCTCCCCTTCACCCCAACAGTATGAAGAGTGGTTACTTCCGATAATACTGAGAATACATCCAAGATAACCAAATATTTCTTGCTGACCTGTAATTACACGGCTACCAGACGCCCGCAAGAGGCTCAGTCGCAAATATTTACTCAGAAAAATTTATACCGATATCGGCTTTGAAAGGAGCTGAAGGATTAGTAGAAAAATGAAGCTCGAAAATATTTCCAGGACATTGATAGGAGCGGTTAGTGGACCTTGTCGTAGAATGGACGCAAAAAGAGATAGAATGAGGTCGCAGAACAGTTCGAGCGTTTTAAGAAAAGATATGAAAGTGGAAATAAATTATGCGACTGCAGCCGGTTCGTCCACGCTCCATTAGGTCCATCAGCAGTCATTTGGCGATTTGAAAACATAAAAGTGAAATTGTCAGTGATTTAACATCGGTGAAAAGCACAGATTTTTTACCATTCCGTCACTGATTTTTCGGACACCGAATTTCAGTACAAGATCAATAGGTATCACAATCCATCAATGTGATCTACACTGTATGTAATTTGAGACACTCATTTAAACACGGACGGTATATCAACAGCTCCGCGCGGACGAATGACAAATGGCGCGTTATCTAAGTGACGCCAATAAATTGCGAACAAACTAGAATATCGGGTCCAGTTCGATCGAGAGATCTGGAACACGAGTTCTGTTGAGGCTTAATTTACATCGAAGCGAGAAAAACGATACAAAAACAAGTCCGTCCGTCTCCTGAACCAAGGAAACAATCGATAATTCAAGTCCTGACGGAACTAGTAGAGTGACAAACTTTCTAAGTTGTCTTTGTGTGCATTTCGCTCATAAAGTAAAAGTGAAATCTCACTTTCGGTTTCATCCGAAGTTACTAGGAAGAGAATAAATCTCCGAAACTTCATGGGAAGATAAGGCGCCAGAGGGCAGAAGATCCTCGAAGCGTATAAATTGTCGAAAATCGACAGAGTTCCGTATAATTCGCAGCGGATCATTAGCATAGAAAAATGACGACATAGCTCAGACGTAGCCAACCGTTTCACGATTCGATTGAGGTCGAGGACAACCGCCCTAATGGATCATCACCAAAACGACGCACATAACTGAAATCACAAACTAGTTAGAGAAATACCAGGATAATAATAACGGTCGTATTATCCAGCTTCAAGCTTTAAGGTCTAGGACATTTTCGTTAATAGCGGTAAGACATTTCAGGAAGAAAAGCTAAACCAACTGGGCGATTTAGATATAAGAGCGGAAGAGAGAACTTTCACAATCGTGTTAAAGTAATGTGGAAGTATTGTGACCGTAATAGAATTTGAATAAGGAACTGAGGTTCAGATTTAGCGTTTTATTGAGAAATAATTCCTACTTTGACGACCACTCTACTGGGATGGAATTTGAAAAACATTTCCTTCCCCCTGCGCAGATTTTTCCCGAATATTTTTGTCTGTTATTGTTGGTTTAGAAGCCAGGTCCATAAAATTATACTCATTCCAGGAGATAATTAGAAGATTTCTTTATAAATTACAAAAGTATAATTCATTTTTAAATTGAAAGCCTTTTTTTTAATACTAAATCACTCGTGCTGAGATTGTGGAATCCCATTTGACAAGAATAGAAGACAAAGAAACAGTCACGAATTTCACTGATTTTAAATGAGTTATATTTTTATATCGATTTCGGCGTTGTCAAGTCATTCTCTCTCTTTAACCTATAACAATCGAAGGAAAGCGATCACCAAAAATAAAATTAAAAAAAGGTGCTAGAGGCGGAATTAGAAAAAAAGTAATCGCATGAATACCGCGAAACATGTGGGAAAACGTCGCAAGGCAGTTTGAAAAATTTGTGGGAATACAGAAAAAATCCCCTATCCCGCCTGGGTACACCACTCCTAGGTGACCATAGACGCGGAAGAGAGCTTACGACCAGTGATTTGTGAACACGTGATTTATCACACGCAAGGAAGGAGAAAGGGTTTCGCCAGTGGCTGGTTTGATTTATAAGTAACTATGCAACTATGCCGCAACTGTGCAGACGTAATAAGAGCAATTCATTAGACTGAGAACCGCGATCACCTCGGAATCGAGCATGACAACGCGCCATACCAAATGACTGTTTTATTCAGATTCATTTAACAAGTTTCTCTTCACATTTCACCGATTGTCGAATACCCTCTCGCACGCCACTCCACGATTTTCCAATGGACAACAAAATACGTTTTGCAGCTAGTTTTCTTCAACCGTTTTTTCTCTTCGCCGTTTCTAATCACTATTCCACGAACACTGATTTTCCAACGGAAAGAACTTGCGTCTATGGCCTCCTATCCAGCTGGGATTATGTTTTCCGTATTTTCAAAGTTGTCTAACTAACACGGATTATCGCCTTGCGTTTTCCCACAGGGCTCACGGTATTCATGCGAATCTCACAGTTAAGAAAACGTCACAAATAAATCGGCTCGTCCCTCTTGCCAATTCTATTATTCCATGTTGCTCGCCAGTTCATTGAAGGAAACTTCCAACGGTCACTGACTCTTTCACTTTCGCCTTGTTTTCCCAGTCGGCTAAGATCGAACGACGTTGAAGGATACGTGTACAGCAAATCTCGTTCGCTCGCTTTCATCCATATAAGGAATAGAAAAGACCCCCGCAACATGAATAAGTTACTATCTTGAAAAACAGGTCGACAACGAGTCGTCCGGATGAAGACGCGAGGGCAATGGAAAAAGGGAAAGCAGTCGATCGGGAATAGGCATGTCGCCAAAATTTACAAGAGCGTAATCGATCAGATTAATAGACTCGAAATCGCTCCCACGCGACTTGTACGTGTCGTAATATTCGACCGAGTCAATTGACAGAACTGGAATTCGAGACGGTTTTTCGTCGGGGCGCTAATTAAAAATGCTCCAATCATAATTTAGAGCGACTTCTCGCTCAAAAGAACTGGCTGTAAGACTGAATGGCCACTAATGGCCGAATCTCAACCTCGTCGGTTAGGTAATCGAATTTTGATTTCTCGTCAGAAAGAATTAGCGCTGCTATTTCAAAGAATAACATTCGGTTTGAAGAAATCTCATTAACGAATCGTTAAGACCGTTTCGATTGGAAACGCAATAACACGATTGACTCATTTACTTTCGAATATAGATAATTTACATTTATATAAAGGCTTAATTTCACTTTTGAAATAGGATTTGCCTCGAAACTCGTTTTAGCGATCGAATATCTCCGGAGCGGATGAAGTAAATGATTTGAGTAAGATGATTTACAATTCAAACTGCAATGGAAAATTTGCGAAGAAAATTACGCCAATTCGCTGGTTCCAAGTTCTGGCAAATTTTTCGCTTCAAAAACACATTGATTTTGCATCAGAAATCGAATCTTAAATTTTCGAGTTAAATTCGATCGAGTGGAAAAATGTATAGGGAGTTCACGTTATTACCTCCTTTTAGTTTATTATTCAATAAAAAAAATAATAACAATTTTTATCACAACCAGTTTTTTTCTAACCCCCTCAAAATTTGATGTTTTGCGTCTAGAATCCGACAAGCAGAATCTGAACATATTTATCGAAGAACTCCGTCCGCCATAAACACTTTTTTTGAAAAACCATAAAAACTATATTTTCACCAAAAACCTTTTTGGATTCTTAGGCGAAATCGATAGCTCAGTTCTACTGGAGTCTTTTCAAGGGTTTCAAGTGGGACGATATTACTAATTCCTGAAATTTTTTAAACAAGGGTATATTTGATATTTATTTCTGTAGATTGATACCTCAAACAGTTCTCGAGTTATTGCAGCTTTTCTGCGCAATTTTTGAGAATTGAAGAAATTCGGCACGATGATAAAACTCTAATACCTGTGACGCTATAAAAATCGTTCTATACTTGTTGCAACGGTTGTCAGACACTTTCTTCTTATAAATAAAGAATAAATAGATTATTATAAATTCGATTTAGAATTTGCACTTTTTTTTATATCAATAATAATTATAATTGGGAAATCTTTTTTTCATCCTTTGTTCGATCGTGATTTTACCCGCTATATCACTGAAAAATAAACCAAAATCGGATAAAAATTATGTAAAATTGTTTCAACGAAACTCGGAAGCAAACGTTGGTCAAGGTATTCGAGAGGAGCAATCAAAAGCAAGATTTTCGTCTTTTTGCATAAGTTGAGGCTAACAACGGAAACGGTCTGAATAAAAGGCAAAATTCCCACACATTTTACGCGGAATAAAATTGACTGGGAGGCACAGACAGCGAGCGAGTAAGTAAAGGCCTTTGACTAGTAGATCAGATGGTTTCCGTTTCATGCAAATCGCTCTGAACGACTTGTTCATCGGTGCACGGAGTCTTCGCCGGCTAATTTTATCTCAGCTGCCTTTCAAATCGTTACTTTCCACGAAGGAATTACTATTCTGAGCCTGAATGCGGCAAAGGTCTCGGTCAAAAACCAAACGAATTCAAAATATTTGTTTCAGAAAGTGTACACCCAGTAAAATCAAACGTCGAAGAATTGTTTTCGAATATAAACGAATAGTCAGCATTTATATCCAGTTAAGAGACATCTGACATAGGAACCAAACGAACTTAAGCTGTCTAGAACATGGTCCTAAGCCCATTGTGTGATAGAAGAAATGATATGGGAAAATACCTAGTTAAAATATTTGAGATAACATGAGTAAAGTAAACTAATTAAAGGCGTCAAAGGTACGAATTTGAACAGATAACATAACAATATATAATAAAAATCTGCTCAATTAGATTGATTGAACAGCATTATAAATTTTTTTTCAATCGCTAATGGGCTAGTAAGTTCAGCTTGAACATCCACAATTGAAGCTCCAGAGTTTAAACATTCTCCAATTACACGCAATCCGTTTCCTGGAACGTTTATTAAACCTAAGGAATTTTTAATTATATACATACCTACTCATAATATAGAGTCCACTTCCTCATGAAAAAAAAATTCACCATCACGTCTCAATATGATGGTAATAACTTTAGAACGATGAAAAGTAATTGTCTTCGCGAGGTTTTACTGAATTACCTCATCCTTTGGTGATGGAAAGAGCGTTCGATTACTTTGAATGGGAAAACGTTAAATTGTTACGATTTAATTAGTTTGACGATTCATGTTGCAATAACGGTAGGTATTTTGCTTTTGTCTCATTATCGTTAACTATCTGTGGATCGGGTTATTTGGTGGCAACTTCAATTTCCGTAAGAGACGCATTGGCCAGCTTTATTTACTTTCCGCGTAGTTAAACGGCCGAATATTATGAACACATTAATTTTGATATGAACCAGGAATCTAATTTTACATGGAAATGGGGCGATTTCGAAAATTAGTCCAGAAAAGGGCAATGGCGATTAGGATTAATTCGACCGATTGGCGACTCGGACTAGTGCAGCGTCCTATTTCTTCACATCTAAAGCAGAAAATCCCGGATTCTGCGAAAGGTCGAGTTCAACATGTGTAAATCTATCGCGAGGGTGAAACCAGACCGAACCAAAACCGGGGCTCACACAATTAGCCGAGAGAATGGAAGCGATTTCACCGAATGCGAGCTGTAATGAGATGACACACTTGTATTGAAGGAAAACGTGAGGACTCGGGTCTCGGATCCGTTCCAAGTTCCATCGAAAACTACCGTTTCGAATTAAAAAGTCTCGTGAATCTTTTAGAACTCGTTCGACTCGCTTCTTTATCTTCCCAAAGGCGAAGGAGGCAGCGAAGTCACGTCCTTTGAAAATCATTAGTTATAGTTAAGTTGGGAGACGTAGGTTAGGAAATAGCGGGATAATATTTCTACAAGACGAAAACGATTCGGACCGTGACATTTTCCGGAATGAAAATTCAAGGCGTTCCATATTCGACAAGAGGATTTGACCGTTTTTACGCGTTGAAATTTACTTCCATGTTGCACATGCTTCGATCTATAAGAAGCAGATGGAAGCACCTATTTGGTTATCCTGAAGTTCGAATTAAAGTCACCCGAATTCAACCCGGTTTCTATGAAAGTATTTTACGAATCGAGGACGAATTCTACATCATTTGGCAGATCTTGTCTCGTGTTCTTCCTAGCAAAGCTTCACTGGAGATTCTAATCGTTCTTGTTGAATTAGAGAGGGGGCGATGAATCAGTTCGCTAGCCATACGGCCTCTGGATCAACATCTGATGGCACAGTGGCTTATGGTGATAGTCCTCCTCTTGCACCCTACGACAATTAACACGCCTTGACGGGTCTCTTTTGTTAGAGAAAGCGCCATCTTGTAACCTTCAGCCAGCGTCGACAGGACGTCCAAATGTTGTCCAAACCAAGAGAACGAAAACGAACGGAAAACTACAAGTTTGTCGAAACGCTGACATTATAACTAGGTTTCCTGATCAGTGTAAAATTCAATCATGGAATCTTAAAATCTCTGAATAGTTTCGAACACGAGCTGACATTTTTGAAAACCTCTAATTTACAGGGACACGGCGTTTTCCTGCAGAGTCGTAGTCACGACATTAGCTGCGATGTCACTTGAATCGATTAATGTACAGCAAATCCGAAATAGGCAAGACGAGATGTGGATAGGGGAAGAAATGAATTAGTGAACCAGCAGTGGAGCTCGCTTAGTCGAGAAGAAGAAGTCTACTATTATGATCCCTTCTTTGGTATTCTCCAGGCCAAAAATAAAAATTCCGCGAAAGGTAGAGCTGTTTACAACTAAGAATGAAATACTAACACATCAATGTTTTGGAACACATTTTGGAAGCTGGCCGTACTCGAACGCTCTTTTACTTTGAAAATCACGTTCGTGGACGTTATCACAAGCCATAAAAATCGGCGATTCGGAAAACTTCCCCAATTCCGCCTGTCACAAGGATGAGAAAAGTGAAAGAGAAACAAACAATGGCACAAACCAACAACGCGCGTGTGTTCGTTGAACTCACTAGGACACTTTCCACTACTCTCCTTGAAACTTTTTTTTTTTGAACATGATGTGATTCTGCATAGGTACTCGTTCAGCCTTCAGAAAAGCTCGACTAAAACCCATAAAAATAAGTAGATAGAGCTCACCGACAACTGAATAATCTGTTGTGGCGTCATTGTGCAAAGAAAACTTAATTACACATTCGATCCAACTACCTCAAACAATCGACTATCATTATCCCCGAAACGCAAAAAGCTTTCGAACGATCCTCGTTTCAGATAAACAGATTAAATAAAGAAAAAATGAACGCGAGAAGAAAACAAGGTTGTCGCGATAGGTATAATAATGACAGAGTTTGACGCCAATCAGTTACCTCTTAACAGCAGTTGGATTGAAAAATACCACCGAAGAGAAGGAGAGTCCTATTGGCGTTATAGGTATAAGGCATTGCAGTTAGTTTCGTCGTTCAAGTTCCCATCCTCTGCCCATTGTTTCAGTCAGACGGGTGGAGCCCAGGAGTTTAATTATCAGCTCTCTCGGACGATCCTCTTTCAAACTATTATCCTCCGGGTTCAACGTCTCCCCTGTCCCTCTTGACTTCAACGTGTGTGTTGCTGCTGGAGGTATTTTTCTTTACCTCAAACAACAGAGGCGCTTGTAGAAAAAAGTTCAGTTTGTCTTCCCAAACCGGTGATTAACGTAGCGTGGATTTATTATGGACTTCTTCACATAGGTAGGAGATTTGTATTCAATCATTTTCTATACGACGGAGTTCCATTTAATCAGCGCTATTCTGTATTTACATAAGTAAAATGAACAAAATATGCTCCTGGTAATAACCGCCTGTCAAAGCAGATTTTCGAGCTTTCAGATTATCTTGGTCTGTGAAATCATCTTTCACGTCGTAGCGTTTTATCTTCTTTTTTTTTTGTACGAAGAATGCATTTCGGATTTTCGACTTTATAGAAAGCTCGAAGTGTCTTCTTCGCGCCTATTATGCCTCGTCCATTGTACGCGACACACTTCCATAGTATAATAACTCACCCAGAGCGAATAGGATCATCATGCTCTGCACACCTTTCCCAACATGTCACGTTTCAAATACCTGCCCACTTCTCCATTTCCTGTCATTGCAGCGCCTCCTCTATGGACAGGCCGCTCTCAAACCGACCCACTTTCTTGAATCTGATATCAGAAACTGGAAGATTCAAAAGAGCTCCACCTTGTTCTTATAGTCCATGACTGGCCGCAGTTGTATCACGCGGGTAATTCTTTTGTGAGGGTGGGAAAAATCTCACTCGGCATCTCCTAACGAATTTGATGGTCGGAGAAACTTTTTAGAGTATTCGTAATTCTATTAATGTAGAACTGAGGCTGCATATGAATGAGTTATTGCACTCAAACCAGTTTGAAATTAGCGCAGTTAATTTTTTCACCATTGACAGAGCACAGTTTGCATACATTCAGGCGAAATACAACAAAAAATTCCAACCAATGTACCTCCTTAGTCCATTATTTCCTCTTCATCCCTAAATCCACTCATCTGCACCCAAACCGTAAAATTATAAAACGCTTTGAAAACCTTACAACAACGGACCTTAACATCCAACTCGTCATGGCTTTCACAATTAAAAAATGTATTTTTTTTTTATTAGCAGGATTTTTCTTCTATTTCACCAAGCTCCGACCGCTTGATTTCATCTCAGCCGCAGTCGTAAAATGACATTTAACTCGAATCCACTCGAGACTATGGTCAGCCAGTTGCGTGTTCAATTTATTCCTAACGACCTTTCGTGACTTGGCTCGCTCACCTCATAGTTCAGGGAGGCCTCAAGTCACGTTCAGCATTGTTGGATCATCAAACCTCATACGATTTGACATTGAAGGTTGAAAGTGCGTAATTTTGCCGAAAATCCAGAACACTCATACCATCGAAATCAAATTTTATCGAGATGATGGGATATTTTCCGAAGTGTGTATAGGAAGAACTTCCTGAATCGGAAGAATCACCAAGAAAATTCGGGTCTATTGGATCAAAATATGAGGTTATAATGCTACATGAGCATGCCCGAATACAGGAAAGTAGAAAAAATTCGCTCCTCAACTTCGTAACTATAGAAGAAAAACGACAGCCAGAAGAAAAAATTATAAATAAATTGTTTTCTAATTAAGTTATTTTTTAAACTTTATCATTTTAATATATATTTTTTTATCAAACAGAGACAAGTTGAAGAATAAATATATACTTCCAAAACTTATTTTCGTGGGTACTCTTTTCTCTTCTTTCCAATCTCGTTATAACTGACTACGGCTAACACCTGCTAATTTATTCAAACAGAAGCGAAGAAATTGCCTCTTCATGGACATTCTTATCCCACCGTTCGAGTAAGATACATGCACATAAAATAGTCCACGTTCCTTTTAAAGGTAGACAGTGCCAGTATCAAAGCAAATATAGGGGATAATCCCTGTTTTATATCACTTTACAGCGGTAAAAAAGGGGGACGACATCTTGACGAAACTAAGTGCAATGCGGCTATTTTTAAACGATTAAGTAACGCGATACTGGATCGGGTGCAGGGAATGTCAACCTTGAAGAGGGATCCTACGCGGGCACCATCTTTTTATTTACGTTCGGGGTATAAATTACGGAGAAGCAGAACTGGTAGACCCCTTTACTTTCAGTCAGATACGACTTCGTTATCTTTGGAGACGCCACGGTTTTTTATTGACAAGAACAAGAGCTTTTTATAACATCATCATCCGGCTGAAAAAGAGGTTCACTGAATCTCGTTCCTACGAAAGTTCCAACTCGTTAGCAAAGAAAGATGTGAAAGGGAACGAGATTTTAAACACCGTTTTTGACAGCCATATTTGAAAGCCTGTTAAAATTCTTCTAGAACGCAATTTCTGCTGTACATTGCCAAGAGGTCGTAACCGAAGCTGTAACCGCCGAAGTAATTGTACAACATAATCGGAAACTGAATGAACAACCGCAAAAAAAGGGCTACACAAATAATTTAAAATCCGTCATCATTTACTTTAATTCCGCGCATCTTAATTGCTGCCCCTAATTGAAAATAAAGACAAGCTGTCAACGTTATGGCTTCTGCACAAGGGCATACACAAAATGAATCACAATTATTAGCGATATAACCGATCGAAAACGATTCTGGTGGGTGGTAACTGAATTGAAAGAGAGAGGGCATCGGCTTCATGACTGCATCTCATTATCAGACGACATTAAAGATTCTGTGAGGGTGGGGCAGTCCATTGTGACGTCACCAAAGATCTCACGAGGATCTCAAGCACGCGCTTGTTCGGTCTCGACTGGCGATTGTCGTCGAGGGAAGCGACCGACACGAAATCTTCTGGGAGGTGTGAGCCAGCGAAGATAGGTGCTGGAATACATACACACACTCGCACAAGATCAATACTAAGTACAGCGCCGCTCGTTAGTAGAAGACTGAGCATGGAATCGTGGGACGGAAGAAGGTAGCTATGAGACGGGCACAGCCGACCATAACAATGGCAGTCGCCCGTTCCTTGAATACCAATATCCCCTTTTAGAATGCCAGAATAATAGTCAAAGGTGGTTCTCAACGCCATCGTCCCTACGTTACAGACCATTTCCTCCACTTTTATTTCATTTCAAAACTCCAAACATTCCAGCCTTAATTGTGAACTGCTGTCCATTTTGAATAAAATCGGACGATGAAAATTCATCGAGTTTGTTAATTTTCTCCGAATTGCATCGAGCTTATATTCTTGTTCAGATTCTCAACATGAGTGGACCGGAAATTCGATGCCAAACTGAGGCGGCATAATGAGCCGAGTAATAATTGAATCTTTAGTTCCATTAGGCCTTCTACCAGGATTATTTCTGTGACGATACCATTTTCTTACATTATTAATGAAAAATTAATACGATAAAATAATTTAAATAATGCTACAATTTTCTTCCAAGTATGGTGACGACGATAATTTATGGTGGAACAATGAGAAAAATTAATTCATTTTTCCGATTGATTACATATTCATTATAGTAGTAGAAAACATAAAAACTCATAGTCTAGCGGTTTTTTCAATTTAAGGACTAAGCACCCTATAATATAAGATTTGTATAAATTTAGATTTGTACAAACAACTTTATTTGCGTTTTTTACCAGTAATCATTACGTTCCTGGAATCTGAATATGTTTGTAAACAACTTTCAGAAATACTTAGATATTGGAGCCAAACCTACTTTTATAGATGCCTCATCTTTTTCAAATAGCTGCATCACCGATTCCGATAGCCCAAACTTCAAATATGACGAGTCCGTTTCGTAAGAAATTTGTCAACTTTAATTTAGTTTCGCAGTTCTTCGATAGATAGATAGATAGATAGATAGATAAATGGTTTATTTGTATAATGCCATACGGCCTTTACAAGATTGGCTTGCCATAAAATGAAAATCTACTTCTGTGATCTAAACTAATGTAAGCACAGAGTTATAAAACAAAGAACAGCAGGAGCAGGAAAAAACGAACGCTGATTATAAATGGTAGAAGGATCCGAAAGCAAGTTGAAAATAAAACAATATCAAAATAAAGCTCCCTCAGAAATAGCGCACATTCGCAGTCTAAGAGTGTTTCTTAAAAACTTAAGTAGCCCGTAGGGTTGTTCAAGGTGGAGTACGCTCGACAGTTCTTCATGGGAAAGCGTTGGTTGTCCCAGAAGCCTCGATCGCTGAGCGGAAAAGACGGCACACTCTGCCATCAAATGGACAAGGGTATCTGGAGAGCCCAAGTTGCACACTTGACATGCATCCATGCTTGAAAACCTGTGCGTCAGACCCTCCCAGGAAATACGGCAGAATCCAACGCCAGCCAGCCTCACCTGTACTAGTGCCCGTTTGGAGTAGAACGGCAGTTCCTTTTCAAGGTAGCTTGCATGTGATCCCTCCAGGATTTTTACGTTCCTCGGCGTTTGATTGTAAGACGAACTCATGGCCCTCTCCAAGTCCACTCCGCGAGCTGCGGCTTCCAAGCTTCTCACAAACTCAGACTTCTTGCTCTGATGGTTTAGTACTATGGCATAGTGGTCTTCACACCCAGCACCCTCAAGCAATTGTCGCACTTGAAGCGCCCAATTATATCTTGCGTCGCTTGACTCCCCAGCAAGCGCTTCCAGACGTTTGAAACACCTCTTGGGTAGTCTTTTGTCATCCATAGTCTTCAGTTTGTTCAGCCAGCTATAAACCCTTTTTCCAACAGCGACTTGCATATGGTCTAGCCCAAGTTCCGACCTCACTAGGTGGTCAGGTGTGTTCCATCCGAGGCCCAGTAGCGATTTAAAGGCCCTGACTTGCACACGTTCCAGAGTTTCTGTGTGGCACATTCCCCAGGCTTCACAGGCGTATAATGATGTACAGGTAACCGCTGAAGAAAACAGCGTCTTCCACGCCATCGGGGCATCTGAGCGGGACTGAAAAATCACTGGCCATACACTTTTGTATGCAGCCATACCTTTTTGAATCGCCATGTCAGCATGTTGGTTGAACAGACCTGAAGAGGCGAATTTCACTCCCAGAAATACGAATGAACTGACGACCTCCAAGCGGTCTCCTCCACAGAAAAATTCATATGCCTTCCGTCTGCCCTTCTTTTGGAACACCATGACTTTCGATTTAGAGGCGTTGACAGTTAATCCATTTAGAGAGCAGTATTCTTCAAGAGCTCTTATCTTTCGTTTCATTCCAGCATAAGAATCAGAGAGGAGTGCGAGGTCATCCGCATAGAACAAAGACAAAATTTCAGTCGCACTGTCAATATTAACGCCTGGGATGCCTTTAAATTTGAGGAAGTGGTCAAAATCTGCCAAATAAAGTGCAAAGAGTAGGGAATCTGAATATGTTTGTAAACAACTTTCAGAAATACTTAGATATTGGAGCCAAACCTACTTTTATAGATGCCTCATCTTTTTCAAATAGCTGCATCACCGATTCCGATAGCCCAAACTTCAAATATGACGAGTCCGTTTCGTAAGAAATTTGTCAACTTTAATTTAGTTTCGCAGTTCTTCGAAAAATGGACAGTTCCATAGATAAAAGCAAATTAGTGAAACACATGTGAAAACATGGACCGAAGGGGGCAATCTTCAATTCGGACTTGGCACTCTAAAAAAACAGTTAACTAATTTCCGTTATCGGACTAACTCTTTGGCTCCCGGAATCTGGTTCGTCCAGAACTTGCAGACATAGATATTTCACGAGCTTCTATACTCTGCCAATACTTTCCTATCTGAATGATTCCCTTGTGAAAACGTCAGCGACGTCGACATTGATCCATTCGAGGTTTCAATAGATGAAATCAGTTCCAGAGAAGCAAATTTCTTCCAGCTGATGGAGGTTGAAATACCTTACTATCCAAAGTCTATCTAGTGGCTGCATTAACATGACGGTATTGTTCGTCTTCCAACGCTACTCCAAAAACAGTTCACGCACAACTTCGGTAACTTGAGCCATTACAAATCCCTTCTGGGGCTGATTTCCGAAGTCTCACGAGCAGCTGTCATTTCACAGTTCGAACTGCGAAACGGAATCGAATATAAAAAGGTGAAAAATCGTGGCACGGAGTTTTTCCATTTTTCCACTGAGATTACCTCACACGGAGTTTTGACAAACAGCGCGAAAGCGTTGCAGGAGATGCGGTAGGTGAGTCGGATGAACGTCTGCACAGTCAAGCCCATTGTTGTCAGCTCTCCCACGTCCGATGGAAGAAAACTTCTTTTCCTCGATCGGCGCACGAAGTCAAACCGAGTCAGTCAGTCGGGATAAGCGTAGAAATTCCACCGTTTCAACGACTTTTACACAAACTGTCGCTACGTGACTATCGGGCTGGAAAATGAGCCGGAATCGACGGTGAAAATGAACGTACTACGCGTTTTGCTATTTCGAACCGGACTTTTTCCAAATCGACTGGGCGAATGGGCACTCGTGGAACGTGGCCAGTTGCAAGCTTTCAGTTTCTCTAGAGGACTATTTTCATTTCCCGTTGAATTCAATAAAAAATATCTAGTTCGTAAGAAAGTCAAGTTAAGGTCAAGGCAAGGCAATAGTAAAATTTGTATTTTGAGGATAAACTGAAAAAATAAGACAAGAGAAGGATTTTCCTCGAGCATTAATTTCAAGGAGGCAACTGTTACTGAATCGTACATAAAAACTACAAAACAAGGGTATATTCTGATTGATTGGGAGATGTTGAGGAAAAAAATAATCCAGTAAACTCAGCCACCAGTATAAAAAAATCGAATTAGAAATAAATTAATTTAAAGTAAAAAAAAAAAAAAAAAACGTTGAATTTATTATTATTGCATTCCGAGAAAAATTGAGTTAATAGAAAAACGTAATTTTTGGGAGATGGCGGTCTTTTTTGTAACTATTAAATAATGAGCGGTGCGGGGGAGGTAAACTAGGCGACCAAATACTTCGCCGTTTCGGGGCGACGCAGAACCGCAGGTTTCCATAGTAGTTGATAATATCTTGAAGAGCATTATATAAAAACCAGAAGAAATAATACACGAATACAATACGTACGAGAAGTCGAAAATGCTCGAATACTCAAAAGTCCTCGAAAATATGGTTTCAACCTCAGGAGAGTGCCACTAAAGAAAACGGGAGTCCAAGAGCCACTTCACACTTATCGACCGAACGGATTTCAGGAGCGAAATCGGTAACGCGTCATTTAGCGCTCAAACCGAAGTCAAGCCCTGTGAAATATGAAAAATGAAGCATTCTTCAAAACGCCTCTAAAAACGTCGACGATCCAACCGCAGGATGAAAAACGATTCGCCGAGGTAGGCGGGATCCTAGACCTTCTTGGAAGCCACTTATTGAAGAGATCGAAAGTAACAGAACAGGTATTACCAACCTGCCAGGTTTAGCTGTTCTCGACTCAGCTCCAGTTTAACGCCGTAACTTCTAGTGCAGTCCCAAGTGCGTTTCGAACGACGGCAAAACTGAACCTCCCCTCATCTGTATCGATAATGGAAAAATTGTAGGCGAGAACTCGACCCGAGAAACCGTTGAATGAGAGTAAACGGAAATATTTCTCGACATTGAATCCAGAAGAAAAACACAGCCAAGAACGAAATGATGGCGAAAATTTTGAAAACTGGAGGTACCAGATTTGCCAGGATAGGATTTTTAAACATTGCATCAAGTTAGGAAAAAGTTGTTTCTCTGACCATAGACTAAATTTCAAGTTTAAGAGGCTCATTCAGCGCAGAAGACGTTTAAATACCCATCAATTAGAATTGAGCCATATTGCAGTGAGGAGAGCTTCCCAATAAAATCTGAATTATATCATTCGAGCTCCAAATTAAAATTACATATTTATTCTCGTATTTAAAACTTATATTTCAGGTGTTATTTCTCGTTGATAACTGTTCATAATTTATTCATATTCCGGTCTGAATGTATTCTTCGCCAGTCAATAACTGGTGAAAAGAAGTTGACTCCAAAATTTGGCTTAAAAACATAAAAAGTTTCACTTTTTTCAAAATTGCACGTTTCTTTAGATCCCGACGAAAAATGGAAAGGATTGGATTAAAAATGAGGGAGTGGTAGCGAAATTAGCGGAAAAAATTCCTTCATGTGTCGATAATAGGAGCTTTCACCCTATAAATCAAGACAATTAGTAATTTTCTTATAATAATGGTAAAAAGAAAACAGAGAGATAATGAAAGTTCTTATGACCTATTTTAAGTAGCAATCTCACGCTCGCTGTTGGCTGGAAAAATCCCAGCCTGGAGACAGCGGGCAAATTAAGAGGGAAAATACCTCAAAGACTAGATGACAGACGTTTTGTTCGAATTTTAGCCTGCTGGACGAAACAACTTCAGGAGGAATTAAATACAATTATTCGTGCTTCACTGATGTTCAGTTGCGATAAACACCTCTACCTACTACAGCAAGAACGAACCATCGAACGTCATCAACCGTGTCGGTTTCATTAGCATCGTTTCCGATGAAAGACAATAAAACGTCCATAAATGCCGACCTTGTCGAAGGTACGGGGCCGTTAAGTCAACAGTTTCTCCCCTTCAGGATGCAATAGTGAGTTATAGTTCATTGCGTCTTCATTAATAAACTTATTCATTAATAAACTTAGACGTAGGAGTTTTGGTTACTTTGTAAAATCACAATTATGTCTCTAATGGTCACTACTAGGCTGTAACCATAGAAATAATGTATGATTCATCCAAGTAACCAACACTGCCACGTTTGAGATTTTAAAAGCACGAAATGCACTTAAACTCTCCAATGTCAAATCGCCAGCGAATGCGGATAATTGCAAAATGGATAGTGAAATAAACGAGCTTTTGTTCAAAATGCTGGTCTGCGACTCGATGAATGCATTATTGCGAATACCGTTGCTCGATCGAAGTCGCCGAATAGAAAACCGGTAATGAGTGCGCAGTTGAGAAGTTATGATGCTGGAAAATACGAGCGGGCAAAAACAGCGCAACAATACCTCGCACAGATAACAGGCTAACAAAGGAACACAGTAAAATTTATTTGCGATAAAAGCCTTTCAGAATGTAACGTACGACCCGTTAAATACAAAAACAGCAATAAAACGAATACTGTTAACGATTGAATCGACGTTTACGCCAAACGATGGATCACCCAGTTTTAGTGACTACGCAGTAAATGGTAAGTATTGTGTTGCTTCTAAAAGTCGACTTCGGAACGGAAGTGGAATTGAATAACATTTTTATAGTACCACAATGCTCATACAACGAGCAATTGAATACCTGGGGTCATCATATTCTTAAATTATAATTGAAGCAAAGTTTGTAAATTGCACTCTCGAGGATTTTTGGAATAATCAAACACTATGAAATCATGAATTATTTTTCGTTAATCAGCATTTTCTAACTGACATCCAAGATATTCATTCTTATTAGTTTCTTCCGATTCCGGAGAAGAAAGAAACTATTCCATTTGATTCCAACCCCATTGTTGGATTTCTGGTGTGTTGGGGTCAGTAAAGAGTTGATGGGAAAAGGAGAATTGGATCTTTCTTTCCCGGAATTGAAAGATAATTCGTATATTTCTTTCTGGATGGAACCTATAAAGACTGCACGAGATTGCTGCTTTCTTGTCACGGTCAGCCGTCAATGAAATTAGCTCGTCATGGTCCAACAATTGGCCCAAATGCAATTCAATTAATCGGTCAGAACTCTCGGGTGCTTCACATTCATCATGACACGCACAGAAAAAGTGCAAGACACACAGGCCAAGTGGGAGGCAACATCTTGCTAATAACTTGTGCACATCCACTGACAAACGCCGCCTCAAAGTTGTTTCAATTTCGAAGAGCACCGGCCGGAGAAAATGGACTTTTATAAAAGCTCTATTTATATTCAGCCGGAGACGGAAGGCGGAACGAGATGAGGTACGAGAGACGGTAGATTTAGTGGGAAAGAGAAAGACGTATAGGGAGAGAGAATCGGAATGAGAAGAAATGAAAGAGATGGGGACGAGGCGAATACCGCCTGAGGGTAGGAGATTGGAGGACGTAACTTACAAGGAGGATACAGCAGCTCAGGCTCGCGCAAATGCCAGCCTAAACTATAATACCGCTTTGGGCGAGCCGATCAATTAATTTATTGGAAGAAATGAAATCAGTAACTCAGCTTGGCACTTACACTTGTAACTGAAATTCAGTGTCAGCCGACGATACGGTTTCGTCTGATCGCTCATTTTCAAGTTTGGTCGAAAATAGGTTTACAGCTCGACGGAGGGTATAGAAAAAAATGCATAAAGAAGCGGGAAAGTCGGGAAAGCGTCGCGAACTGAAGTTAATTACCTACTAGGTTGGACGTTTAATAGTTCACTGCGCCCTTCACTTCTGCCCAGAACTCGTCTCGATGCCCATGAAACTGAGCTAGTGACACAATTTCCGCAATTCTACCTCTCGAACGAATGGAAGAACTATAATGATGATAGCTCAGCATAGTTCTACGGGGTTCGAGAGATGTCAAACTAAATACAGCCATTAGCCGGACGCATGCGCTCGGTCATTCCCTTTAGAAATCGCGTCAAGTGATGATTTCCATTCAAAAATCATTTCTGCAAGTGGACATTTGCATACGTAAAAACACATGAAAATCGGCGAATAATTCGGGAAAGGATTTTCGTAAAACGGCTTCCCAATTGCGATTTTAGAGTACGTGATTTATCACACGAAAGGAAATAGAAAGGGGTTCGCCATGGTTTGAACTATTTGTAACCAATTAGCCGAGGTAGACATAACTGAGCAATACACATGACAAAAAATCTCTTCTATTTTCCCTCGATCATCTTGAAATTGCACCAAATAATACGTTTTTTCGAAACCTAATTCCCGATACCCAGACGTTTTTAGTATCAACTGATCGCGCGCCGAACCATCTCTTGCAAAATCGCCTCATGCGGCATAGACGAAAAATTAACCAAAGTATTCCCTTCACATTTCATCCCCTTCAGTATGCGCCACGATTTTCCTCAGGAAAACCAAAACTTCATCCCTGCCTGTTTTGTCCCTTTGGAGGGCTCCCAGGAACCTCGATTTTCCTAACGAAAGAACGTGCGTTTATGGAATGTTTAATGAAAATTGGAGTATGCTTAGAACTATTTTTGCCTGGATTTCAGCGTAAATTATATTCTTGAAAAAAAACCTAGTATCAAATTTTCATCCAGGGGAAGCGGACTACAAACAAACGGTTACAGATTTTCGATCGTTAACTAATAAAATTTCAAGAAAATAGCATTTACCTTATCGCCGACTTTGAGAGCGTAGTTGAACCCTTTGGGAACCTTAAACTGAGCTGGACAGACGAAGCCCAGGTCCATAGCTCCTTCGGGGAATGCCGGAAGAACAGCAGCCGAGGATTCCGACCGACTTCCTGAACCTATCGACCCAACAGGGCCGATAGATGTCGACGGTTTTGCAGCATATGGGCGAGCCTGGGTTGGCGGTGGGGCCGTCGTATTGTTCTCACCAACGCAGATGTCCGGCGGTTCAGGGAAGTTGTCGCACTCGAGCGATTCGGGCCAAGGGAATCCAAAGCGAGACATGACTACGTCGCAACCGCGTCGAGCGGACAGACATAACGATCTGCAAGGAGGAATCGGTCTCTCGAGAATCGTGCAGACAGGTACGAACACTGAGCATAAGAAAAACTGAAGCTCGGGGTTGCACTTGATTTTCACCAAAGGATAGAACTGGTGCACCTGCAACAGACAATGAGAAGTAATCGATAAGTTTGAGGGTAAAAACAGACAGACAAGCTCAAGGTGCTGATAGAAACCAATTTTCTAATACAGCAAAATTTTCTGTGGTCACCAGCTAATCCATCTATACATCAGCTAATCATGGCGTGGCTAGCCGTACAAGACGTAATCATTTAAAAGTTTTAAAAAAAGTCCGGGTACGGGGAAAAACGTAAAAAAATTATCATTTCAGCTTGGATGCAATATAGTCGAGGGAAAATCCGAACATTTCTCAGTCCGGAGTAGTGTCCATAGTTACGCCGGAATAATTGCAGCTAAGTAGTTTCAAATAAATCAAACTATCCTCTGGCGAACCTCTTCCTCTTTGAAAAATCACGTGGTCCTAAAATCACAGTTCGGAAGCAGTCTTCAGCAAATCTTGTCCTGAATCATTCACCAATTTTTAAGGCGGTCCACCTACACGAATTATTTTTGAAAGGAAATAACCCTATGCTGCAATTTTCTATAAAATAAAATAATAATAATTAATAAATAATAATAAATTTTAAAAAAGAAAGGAAGAACTCATGTGTATAGTTAGATATTGTAAACTAAGCAGCAAATTATAAAGAAATGTTTTTCTTCCCAACAACAGCAGTACTGGCAGACACTTGGAAGGAAATGAAATTCATATTTTTAGTATTTCTACAGCGTAGAGGTACTCTGAGGTAGGTTGTCTGAGTAGATCTAAAGCAATGACACTGTACAAGTTAGACGAAACGAAACATATAACTAAGCCATTCTTATAGGCAACGGAGGATCGTTCCGCTCACACGTATCGAATTATATCCTGTCTTTTAGCCGAACGACAGAAGTCACTGCATGTTTGATCAACAGCTTTCGGCTCTAAGCTGTAACCACAATAACCAATAACAACCGTATTTTCTTCAGTGCTCGATTAAGGGATATTCTAAACCTATTGAACGCATTTCATGAAGAATGTTGAATGCTCTAACAAAAAAACAACAATTTATTTAGCATTTGTTTCTTATTTCCTCCCAAAATATTAAGGATTTGGTCCATGGGAAATTCAACTGTCAGCAACTTCACCGACAATTTACGAAACCAATCTCTTGGGGTCTGAATCCAAGTAGATGGTTAGTATGGAATTTCTATCAAAGTGAAAACTCAAAAGACACAGTGGACCCAGTTTTCCAAATGTATCGACGCAGCACAACATCCGTTTTTTTTTTTTTTTTTTTTTTTTTTTTGGAAAAATGTCGCACTTGTGGCTTAGGTGCGAGAGAACGTTACCATCTCTTTACAGACAGTTGAATAGAAGACAGACGGCCAGCAATGACCTGCGCACCGACTAAAAAGCTGCTGGCCACTTATCCCCAAGGAGAGTCACGACCGAGCGGTGACTCCGCAAGTTCTCGGTCGCTTTACTCGACCTTCCACTCCACTGCACACTATTACTGACCATACCGAACAACGAGGTATGCTATCGAAATTTATAGACGACTACCTTTTGTACAGCGCTAAAAAGCTTATACTTCAGGAATAAAAAAAAAGTAAAATGTAAAAGTTTGGAAGGGAAAAATAGAAACATAATATTTTTTCTAAATGTTTTATCATGTTATTGGATTGGATTAGATTGATTTCCTCTTGATCCCATTGAAAATTGGTAGAAATTTACCACAAATCGGATTCGTTTTCTCAAACAATTTTGCACATATTTCGTAAATCTCCATAGAAAATTTGAAGTTGACCAAATTTACCACCGAAGGGACTGCTAATTCGAAATTATTTGAATGAATGCTGCGTTAATTGCAAAACGTTAAGCCTTTCAAAATCGTCCGATCTGAAAATCGCAATTTTTCCTAACCAATTTGGAAATGAAATTAGTGTTAGATTCTCTAGAGAATTTTTTCCCTCATTATTCGCCGACCTCAAAAAATGTGCGATTATAAATTGCAAAATCTGTCTCCCTTCTCCCGCTTTGAAGGAACAGATTACACATCCGTAACAATTTTCTTTGCACGTTGTAAGATAAAATATAGTATCGCCTAAAAACGAATTTAATTTAATATTACATTTTCCTTGTACGTTCATAATAATCAAGAGAATTCCCAGCGTGATTTTTTTTTTAAAATACCTCTTCACGTCATCAACTCCCAACTGTAAACGCCTTTCGTTCGAAAGAAATAACAAGCACGTATTTACATTGTCTAGTGTTTGTCTCATGTGAGAAGGAAGAATGTCATGTATTTGAACAGATGCCTCGTATCACACGTTCAGGAAGGGTTTCAGCCACATCAAACATCGGGCAGGAAACGGTGTATTTTTTTTCTTCCGTGTGAACTCTTGTTTGGAGAAACTTCATCTCCGTCAGCTCAGATAGACGGAGAAAATGGCGAAAAAAACTTGTAGGATTTTGTTATTTCTATTTGCGCTCCGGGAAGATGACTATTGCGAGGTTTTCACTGGTAAGCTGAAGAAAACATGGTCGTCTTGCCTAGGCGATTTGTAATATTTGATAGTGATATTGGAAGGATTATAATACTGTTTTTTTTTTTTTTTTTTTGTTTTTTTTTTTTCAGATTTGTGTTATGATATCTGGGCGAAACAATGCGTTTTTGGCATTTTCAAAAGAGTTACAAAATTCCGCTAAATTCATAACGCCCCTTCCTAACGCATCAAGCTATTGTGAGAACAATAGTGGTTCATCATCGACGAAAAATTTCGTTTCACCACGATTTTGAACGCTATATCATTTCATAGAGTGTATTCGAGTTGTGCAGTTTCTGGCTACTGAAAATCAAAAGCTTTTTATGTACATTTCAGAAAATAACACGCGAGAATTTTTATTAGGTACATAACTCACAAGGAGCAATTTATTTTGGCCGAGTCGTACATAACACGCCTACATTTTTATTACAACCCCTTATAGAATTTTATTACGCACCAAACAGGTATATGATGTGATTAATACAACCGTAAACTCCCAAGTATTTTAAAAAGAAGTCCGCAGGGGAAAAAAGTTCGAAGATACGTGATCTTGCCAAAAACGAACCTGCTCCTTGCCTACTTTGCTAACTGACCTCATAAAAAACGGGATAACGTATGCGTCGTTCGGGGAGCAAAAGCTATGGGCAAAAGCATTCGGTAGATGATAGTAGAATCCTTCCGTGTGGGACGATGGGTCCTACCGAAACCCGATCGAGAACTGGACACAGGTAAACGCAACTCACACGCGCGCACATGGCACAAGGGTGGAAAGGGGGACCGGACCGAGACGGGAATTCCATCCACCTGACTGCAAGAACTTCGCATCACACATACTGGCACAGACGAGTAAATTATTACGTGTCCCGTATAACGGAAAAGATATTTCGGCGACCAGAATTTTTTTTGTCGCGGGCATTAACATCAGATTAAAACCATGAGAGAAAACCCCGGCCATTTAATTTCGCAAACAGTTGCAGCAAAGCGTTAAACTCAAATTTCAAATATCAACGCAAGGTAGCGGAAGTTTTTATGCCTTCTTATCTACATCTTAACAGTTTTAGTGATCGTAAAAACAAATGGAACCATTGTAAATTTAACTTCAGAATTCGGGAGATAGAATGAGCTTCGCCTACGCAAGAACCACCTGATGATGTTTGAATTAAAGGACGCTAAAAAAAATTAGAATAATTAAATAAACACTATGTACTAGATCGAAATAAATAAAAATGAATCGTAAATCGCTACAGTTTAACTGAATTCTTCGCAAGACAAATGATAAAAATTGACCTATTTTAACTATTTGATTTATTAATATTAATATTATATTAGTTATTTAACCTATTTTAACTATTGTAACTATTTTAAAAATCAACTAAAAACAGAAACTAAATAACGGATGTAAATAAAAAAAAAGACAAATTTTTTATTCGATTTAAGAACAATTTATGATTTTTTTTTAAAGCACTATCGTGCAGATCGTACGTTTTATAGTCACTTGAACTCGGTAATAAGAAAACGTCGAATTTTAGAGAGTGATCCAAACGATAAAAATCGGGCGTCCCTCTATAGCCACAACGAAAAATGCCAAGACTTTTAACTTGTTGCACGATCAATTCGTACAAATGAAATAGAAACAAACTGTCTACAAAAACTTGCTAGCCGAACTTATTTAAAGCACAAGGATTCAGAGGTAGAAACTGTTAAAATGATAATTGATTTTGTTCACAATCAATACGAAAAAATACACTCTTATCTGAGGAATTTTAATTCGACGAATTTCTCAATGATGACTGGCCATAAAATCTAGGCAACGACCGTAACAAGCTGCATTCAACCAAAACGTGCTGAAGCTGACAAATGTTATAAATATCGCCTTCGGAAGATGTTGAGCGCACTAGGAACCTCACGAGCGGTTTCAAAGGAAGAAACGAGAATAGTGAGTGTTCACAATGTAAAAAAGAACAGGTGGCATGCGCATGGCTTGATAACGACACGGCCCAGACACAATTGCGTTACAGCGCTGCGGAGCGCAAATGTTGTCACTGGAAATTCAAAAGAGTCGATTTTTTTAGTCCTCTCTGTGCGGAGGCATTGCTAGAACGGAGGCAGAAGACTTAATCCACTGGATGAATCATCGACACTAGCTAAATTGATACGGATTATAAAAATGGAGCAGCGTAAATCATCTATTATCACCGATTCGCAAGCTCTAGCAATCTTCCTGTTCAGACACTCCCTTTTCTTGTTCCCCAAGGCCCTTTACTGTTAGAAACTATTTCTACCCAGTTAGTATACAATAATACTCAGTGGCCCCGACTTCAGGCAACACCATCCCTTGTTAGACAATGGGGAAAATACTCTTTTACCTGCCAGCACTGACGTACCGTATCCACCCTGTAGCTTTGTGCAGACAAAGAAACCCCCATCAGGTACACAACAAGCCTTGCTTCTGAATCCAAAGGCCGTTTTCTTTCGTGATTATAAAAAGCAAAACATACACAGGTTAAAGCGAGCGTTCAAGTGAAACGCTTCGTTGGTTCAGCTTTTACTAAAATATAATTTTTCTTGAAATTTGTCACAAAGTACATTGCAGCTAGTTCTTGAATGCAATTAAAAAATCGGAGTGTAGGTTCAAGTAGTCAATTCAATGTTTACAATAAATGAACGAGCGCTAAAGACAAAATTTAGAAATGAATTTCGGTAAGAGGACGGAGAAGACTTATAAATTCAACTTCTTCTGAACATGAGTCCCCGGTGTTGGACATTCACGTGTTGAAATAGAATAAAATTTAAGAGGAAAAGTGGTTGAAAAATAACTGAAAATGGGGAGGAGGTGTCACTGCGTGTGATCGATGTAAAATTATGAGATATCGATTTTAATCGATGTGAAAAACGCTGAAAATAATAGTAAAGTGTTATATCATTTACAGCTTTATCTACTGGCAATAACAATAGGTACGCCGCAAGTTAGAAATGCTAAAGAATTGACCCTTCGCGAGTCCGATTTTTAGTCGAAAACGGGTGAAAATTAAGTTGAATAAAAAAGCACTCCCAATCTCAGAAGAGAAACATCAGCAATTTTTTTCGCAAATAAAGCTCGCAGTACGAAAGCAGGAACAAACCAGCGTATAAGAGTAATTAATGTCGAGCGAGTCTATGTTCGGTAGAGATATTCATTCCGGCCTTTTCTCTTATAATCATGTAGATTCTAGAAATGGCATAACTTACAGCGTTCTCAGGATATTTCCGGACTCGATATCGTATTATTATCCGGGCCCGCAGTTCACAAATCGTTAGTCCACGTCTCCCATCGAACACTAACAAACTCGATGTAAATCGGGTAGCGATAAAGTAATAATTAACAAAATTCATACGCGAAAGACTCTTTTCATTTTTGTTCCCATAATTCGAACGTGTTTTCTATTGCTCGGCAAATGATATTCTCTGGAGCGCTCGAGCGAATCCGTTGATCGTTCATTTACCCAAGAGCAATCAACCAAGCAGGCGGACAGGCGCATCAACATTCCCATAGGTGCCAAAAACGACTTTGCCTTTATTGTATACACGCTAGCCGTAAATCATTAAAAGTAGCCGCGATATGAACGGCTCAATGGTTTGCAAGAGTTCCTTCTCGTGAACTGTTGAAGGAAAAAAAGAAAACGAGCGGGTTTGAGAACGAAGAGGAACACAATGGCCGAACAGGGACCGTGGAAGACCTACCTGCAGTCTCAAGGAGCACGGTGAGAAAGTCTTCTCCTTCATTTCCACATCAAGTTGCTCAAGAGTGATTTAATTTTTTTTTTTTTTTTTTAGTGATTTAATGTTGATTGAAACGATTTCTCATCGATCGTTCTATGGAATCGCTCCTTGTTTCACAAATAATGTAAATGAATGGAAAATGGTATATTCCTGACACAGCTATAGTTGTATAGCCGAAAAATTAAAAAAATATTGGTTGCTGCTGGTTACATGGTCGTTCGAGGTTGAAGGCAGAGAGTGAATTCTAACTCGCGTAAGAATCCTTATGAAGATCGAGTAATTCGCCACCGTAAGCCTCTTTAGGATCTTCTAGTTCAACATGTTTTCTTTGAAAGTATTCAAAATAGCCTCTACGTAGGGTCGTCATAATAGGGAGCCTCTAAGTCAAAGTGGAGAATGAAAAAGTCAAGCAACAGAGGATTGAAAAATATAACAAGGATGACTGGAATGCTACTAATTGCAACTAAAGTTGAAAATGATCATTTACAGGAGATTGTAAAATAAAACAAGTTCCTTATTATTGAGACCCAATGCAAAGGCGTTTATGCATGATTTTAGAGGATACATGTTGAACTAGTAGATCCTGAAGCGGCACAAGGCGGCGAAAGTATTGGATTTACACTAGGAATTGAACAAATACGAGGGATAATTGAGTTATTTACTCTCTGCCTTCAACCTCCTACAACAAAAAAATTTTTTGAACCGATCATTCACGAAAAAAACAATGGAACGCAATCGTCGAACACAAATAATAATCAATTGTTTGAGGAGTTCGTTATAAGTAATGAAGTTCACTTTTGTAAGAGCTCTTTCTCAACAAGTTCCCACTTTTGCTCCAAACGCTGAAATTTCTCCTCGAATAGAAATGCAATGCGCCGAATTCCGTAATCGCGGATTTGAAAAATGCTATTCACCACTTCTTGTTCATTTAGTGCACCTTCCCGTTCGAGGAGAGGCTTCCGCGATGAAACTCGATAAGACGGAAGATACTTGAAGACAGTCGGTCGCAACTGCATCGTCAAATCGAGAAGCGAAGGGATAGAAAGAAAGGACGGCGAAAGAAAGACGGAGCGATTTCGAATCGGCGAACTCGTAAAAAAGCGGTTTCTGCTTCAAGTTTTACCGAGTTGAGGACCAGTTTTTGCCGTTGGGCTGTTCTCGAAGTCGAAGACAGAAGGTGGCTCCGTAATAGCTGGACAATTCCTTTGAAACATTTTTCAAGGTGAGAGTCGAGATTCGATCGTTTCCTACTCGAACGTTTGCTCCTGCCGAAGTTAAGGGCAAATCTAAATGTCTTTGTTCGAAATTCACCGCCAAAAAAGTCTCATGGAATGCTAGTTTTTACTTCAAATAACACTATAGTTCTTACTTGACCAACCAGAAAAAATTAATTAAATCATTAATTCTAACAAAAAATTGAGGCCAATAAAACTCTAAAAAATAAACTAATTAAATTCATTCCAATAAAGATGTAAAGGTGATGGAGAAAAACTATTAACCCTCACACGAAGGATAATCACCAGCCGAGTCAGCCCGTTCTGCACGCATCACGCTGTCAGACAACAGCAAATTGATTTTTTTTTTCAAACTTGGTTGTGAAGGTTTTATTACCCGGCGAGAGAAGTGCACTCAATAAATGTACTGAAAGCCGTAAAGTCGTCGAGTTCGACCGTATCGAATCATAGGCCAGCCTCGCCCATGAGCTCGATGCTAAGCTACGAATATCCGTTAGACAGAATCCCAAAACGTATCGGGCCGACAGGGAACAAATTCAACGAACGCCCGGAAAACAGCAGACGGAAATTACAACTCGTAAAATTGGGCTTTCGCCGTCGATCGTTTTTGCATAATTACCCCGCAATTTCACGAAATCTGTAACATTATTCGGGACACAGCTGAACACGGATTTAAGCGGCAGAAATGCCATCGGATGCGTTCCCGTTTCCGCCATGCAAAATGCTCTGTTAATTTGTGTAGATTTGTCATCTACTCATCTCTTTCCACTTATTATTCATCTGTTCCTGTCGGCGAAGGAATTAAGGCTCATTGATATTTTGAAAAACACCAGCTAAGAAAGAAATTTGGATTAGCTCTTCTTAGTTATCTGTCTCCTATTATTACTAGAAAGACAACAAGAGAGGCAACTACTTCTTCCACTTTGCACATTAGGACATACAAAGCTCTAGCATTTTTTGCCTCTAGCCCAGAAACCAGCTACTATTAACATTTTCGAACAACTATCAAAAAGCCGATTAACAATTTATCGCACCTAATATATAAATTTTGATTAAAGGGTACCTTACAGCACGGCCAGAACGATAAAGATTGTAATAATTATATCTGTGATGACAGTTGTCATCGAAAACGCACACAAAATTTCCCTATTGTAACAATAAATTAGATCGTCACGATAACGATCACAGGCAAATCAAACGGTACTTTCTGCGAAGCAGCAATATTAATTCGACTAGAATAAATACAGCAGCATTTGAGCTAAGCAAGGCAGGAAATGGAATTCCATAGGTAAGAACAGAGGGTTGAATCCGAGTAGGCGCAGTCAGACTAAAAAGGGAAACAGCGATACCCGATGTCTGCTAGAGGAACGTCCTGAGCTTGAGAGGCGGGTGCTCCAGGCAGACACTGATGGATGGTTCAGGGACATATGACGCTAGCCAGGGAATTATTGGTAGAAGGAAGATAGCTCTGGCAGGAGGAAAAGGACTATGAGTTGCTACAACAGCGGGTGGGAAGACAGACCAGAAACTAGCAACAGCCGTGGATGCGCCTAATGGGATGAGACCCCATACGCCCCATGTGTCCTTCCATTCGCCTCTAATAGCTCGCCGCCGGGGTTCTAAGCATCATTTATCGAAGGATCTCCAACTAAAAATGGAGCCGATACGTCATTTTCGTTCAGATGTATCTGGCCCGCAGCGACGCCAAGGTCAAAAGATGTATTTTTACGAAAGATTTGAAGCGTGAACGACTTTCCATTATGAAACATTGGTTTGGCTATTGGTTTTCAAAGCACTACGATTTGGATCCGAATCGCTTCATTATTGAATGAAACAGTAATTCAATTTACCTAATTGCGATAGCCTATAAAATATAAATAGTACCATAAAAAATGGGAAATATTTTCAAATAATGTAGGAGAAATAAAAACCAAACAAGAATGATGGTGTTCTTATTCCACCAGCCAGCGCTTAGAAAGGCGACATTTAGGAAGATCGTTTTTCACTCATAAACTAGCAACGTGATATTGTAATTTTAATCATTTTTCTTTTTCTTAATTTCCTAATTAAAAGCTAAACTTATTGCCTAACGATACAGCTGGAGAGAGTGTTTGACGACCATTCCAATGAGTATAGAACGATTTTTATAGCTCCAAGAACTCTCGAGTTATACCCTCATGTCAAATTTCTAAAAATCTCTCAAATTCGGCACAAAAGCTGCGATAACTTGAGAACCAATAAAGGTATCGACCCAGCGATGGTCTCATTCGATTCAGCGTCCAAAAGTCTATATAATTTGATACCACGTACACATTGTTCTGAAAAACCTTGGAAAACATGCATTTTCTCCCCTCAAAACCCCCCAAAAATACCCTTAAAATTGAGCTAGCAAGTTGGTTCAAGAATTGGGCAGTTGTAGGACCGAGATTGATTTTTGGTGAAAATTTCAAATTTTTAGCTCTTACAGTATGGCAGGAAAACTGCTAAAGGCGTACGGCGGACGGACAGAATTTTTTTAATTGGAATTTCGGATTCTACATGCCTTGAAACGTAAAACATCAAATTTTGAGGGGGGTTAGAAATTTTTTTTTCTTGGGCGATTACAATGGTTTATTATTGAATAATAAACCAAAAGGTGAAATCTGCCAAAATTGTGACGATTTTCAATCGCTGGAGGTCGTAATAATCCAATATCTCGAAGGGTCAAAAGTTGGTTCAGAAACTCAGCTTTCAGACATTGAAAGAAAAAAAACATTTCCAGAATAGGAGTTAATCACGTTAAAATGCCAGGAAACGTAGATTTGCCAAGAAAACTCGAGCTCATATCAATTTATTTTTCCAATCAGGTATCAGGTTAAGCATAAGAGGATGGCCATTTTACCACTCTTTCTTAAAGTATAATTCGATTTTAATTCTCTCCGAAATTGAAAATGGAACGGCAAATTTTTTTCGTCTATTTATTGGAAGAGGGAATTCTCCATTTCCATCATGCATCCCCAATTTCCACTAAAATATTTCCGTTACGTTTTCCCCTGGAACAATAATGACCGATCCCAAAAACAGAACTTCTCCAACGTGCGCGATGCTCCAGCCGTACGAGTTCAACACAATTCAACGAACTTCGACGTTTCGCATCCGAGTGAGAACAGAGGGTTTTGTAAATAAGACAACTGCTGTTGTAGAAACGTTATCGCTCAAGAGGTGGGACGTCGGTGCCGGAGGCGAACAGGGCTATCAAATATCGACCAACAGCTGAAAGAGTTCCACACGGATGTGTGATCTGCTGCCGAATACGTAGAGAAAAAGGCAAACGATTTGAGAGAAAGAAGGTCTCACCGAAGTGTTGAATGCTTTTTGAAGCCTCTTCTACAGATGAGCGGAAAAGGGTTCGAATTCTTCGCAGTCCTTTGTTCATTCCTATTGATTGCAAAAGAACGGGACGTCATATTCACGAGGTGTGCTAGGTCGAGAAAAGGACGAAGAACGAGGCGATAATGCTTCGCCAAGGACATACTTGAAAAATCGTTGAGCTATGCTGGACGATTCAGCCAGAGGATCTTTCAGTTAGACTGCAAGCTAGGACAAAATGAACTATTCTTACATCTCCTATCGACTAGTAATTGCACTCTACAGGCACCGAACTATATTTGAGTAAAATGTCCGATAATTTGGACTATGGTTGAATTTTAAGTGGGCAATGGACTCTGTTGAATTATAATAAAATATGTTTTATGCGGGTATACACAAATGGAGTCGTGACAGTGTATGTTTAGTTAATTGTATGTAACCTTTATAAATATAATCTTGATTTCGTGGTTGGTTACTCCTTTTTGCCGACTGTGATCTATACTAATTTTATTTTAGTTTAGGCTAATAACAAATTAATAAATCAGGGTTGTAAATAAATCAGCGGTAACCCCGCTACGGCATCTTTCATCGTAGAATTTCAAACGCGAACCGGACTCGATTCGAAGCCTCGGGGACTTGAACGAAGGCGCGCGCCGGCACATCCCATCTCAACCGATGATCCTCAGGGCCTAAGAGTTGAATGAACTCAACCGCGTAAACACCCCTTTGCAGCCCTGACGTTATTGCTGGTCGCCTGGTTAGATCTTTCATTTTATGAAATGACAATCCATCTATCCAAATCGCTATCGAACGAAAAATATTAATCTACGAAAAAATTACGCCGTTGACGCGAAAACTCATTGAAAGGAAGTCGGTTAAAAATCTTACATAAAATCGACCGAATACAAGAACATTGTGTACACTTTGAAAATGTGCACAACAGGCGGAATTGATGATTCTAAGAATTCCCAGTTTCAAAATATTACCATTTTGTACTCTACAGGTCGTAAAAAATCAAAATACTCGCATTCGATCGCTCAGATAAACTCAATTGAGTACAATAAAACCAATATGACAATGTGCTGAACGATTGAGCACCCACAAGTCAAGTTCTTGATTCAATTCCCACAGAAAGACTCTATTCCGCTCGAATTCGTCTTTTTTGAGACAGGCCTAGCGAAAAATCGGACCTTTTTAGCCAGTAGGACCAAAAGTAGACAAACGCCGAAGAAAAATTGACAACAAAGTGGAACTACGGTGTGTGATCCAAATGATAAAAATCAAGTGTCAACGGTTATAAATTAAACTCTCTTGGGCGTGAGGTTGTAGTGGAGATAAACGCGGCGACTCGTCCTTCAATTCTACAATTTTTTTTACCATGCATGGATGAATTGTAATTTTTTTTTTCAAAATGAGAAAAATCTCAAAATGATCATGAAAACAGATGAGATTTTAGTCCAAGATCAATACAGTTCAAAATGTTTAATCAAGTATATTAATCAGATCACTGGAATAACCTTCCATAGGAGATACGAACCTGGTGTTGAAAAATTAGTTCGACAGAACCTTTATTTATAGTTTTTCATGGTTATCTATTATCTTCTACATTATGTAATGCTTAGTTTTCAAGTGCTACGATTTCATTTGCTGCCTATATCAACTATTTTTAATCGATCCAGTGAATTTATTGTACGTCAATTTTTGGTTTATTATCAATAATAAACCATTGTAATCGCACAAGAAAAAAATTTTATAACCCCCCTCAAAATGTGATGTTTTACGTTTTAAGGCATGTAGAATCCGAATATCCAATAAAAAAAAATTCTGTCTGTCCGCCGTACGCCGTACTCCGTCAACACTTTTCCGGCCAAACCGTAATAGCTAAATTCTTGAAATTTTCACCAAAAATCAATCTCGGTCCTACGACGGCCCAATTCTTGAACCAACTTGCTAGCTCAATTTTAAGGGTATTTTTGGGGGTTTTGAGGGGTAGAAAATTCATATTTTCCAAGGTTTTTCAGAACAATGTGTACGTGGTATCAAATTATATAGACTTGGACGCTGAATCGAATGAGACCATCGCCGGGTCGATAGCTTTATTGGTTCTCAAGTTATCGCAGCTTTTGTGCCGAATTTGGGAGATTTTTAGAAATTTGACATGAGGGTATAACTCGAGAGTTCTTGGAGCTATAAAAATCGTTCTATACTCATTGGAATGGTCGTCAAACACTCTCTCCAGCTGTACCGTTAGGCAAAAAATTTAGTTCTTAATCAGGAAATTAAGAGAAATAAAATTGATTAAAATTACAATAGTTGCTACTGAATTTTCCCCGATAGTTACCGATCTGTTTTTCGGTTGAAACGTTTACACATGTTCTGAATAATTACTATCATAAATGGATAGTATTCTGAAATTATTATTGAAGTGAAGGAATAATAAACCACTGTACAATCATTTGCAGCGTTTTTCCTTGATAAGAAGGGAGATTATTGAACGTTTGCAGTCAGGAGAATTATATGAAATTTGGGTGAAGGTCGTACGGGGAAGAAGGTGTTCTTACTTCAGTCATTTCTGTATCTAGTGTTGGGTGTGTGAATAGGAAGGTTGTACTGCTTCGTTCTAATTATTATCTTCACGTGATTCTAATATTCATTATATTCATATTCTAATATTTTCTCAATGCAACTTCTCTCTCACACACTTCTTTCATACTCTTTCTTCCATTATTCAATCATATATACGCATTTACACTGAACAGCTTCAAATTTCGTTTCATGACCCATACATAATCGAGAAAAAATTGATAATAAAGGATTTAATGATAAAAGATTAGGATGATCGCGTGTTACCTCGAGACCGGCGTCGTCTTGCTTGACATGGTTGAGCAGGTTGGGCATGATGGTTTCGTTGTACGGGATGTCTTTACAGAACGGCACGGTGATCGGCTCACATCGGCCGTGATGGGGCAATTCCGGCCCACGTTTGTATCCCCATGTCGCAGGTAACATCATCAACAACGAAAACGACGTTAACCACAAAGGGAATACATCACGACGGGCTGAGCGGCACTGACGGTCTTGATTTAAGGCTAATTTGTAATACATTTCGCCCAAATATTCGACAATCGTACGGACAAATAGACTAGTCGACTGATATTGTGCACAACGCGAAACGAACAGGTATAGATGATCACAGAATTCACATTTTGTACGAACACGCGGATCGCGAGCGCGTTTACGGTCTCACGCGAAGACCAAAGAACGATACAAACGGAACGACGGCCGGCACAGAACTGAAGCGAAAAGCGGCATACGCTTTGAGCGAGAGAGAGGAGGAAGCGCGTCAAACGGGAGCGAGAGAGTTGGCGATCGGACGAACGGGAGAGGGGAAGAACGGCGACCTGGCTCATGGCCGCCTCCCCTCCACGTGCGAACCTCGTATCAACACGAATTTCCGTACTCGTTGTTAAGTGAGCGTGCGTAGCGTGTGAGTCGCGCGGGAGAGATGCGCTTTCCTCTCTCTCACTCATTCTCTCTCTTCCTTCTTCCCCTTTTCACTCGGACGCGGAGTCAGCGCCCTGCAGCGGTTTATTGCAATTGCACAAAGCCCTTACTAGTTCAAAGGGAAAATCGGCTATCGTTAAACTGAGAGCAGAGTTGTAACTACAGCCAATCAATCAGTGCGACGGGGAACAATTATCTGGACAGGTATGAGGACCTATGTTATGAAGATGTAAGAATAAGCGAAAGCAGCAAACATTCGAGAATGTTTCCATCTAACAATAGATTTTTAACTCATTAGTAGCTATCTAAATTGTAATAATTAATACCTAACTTAATTATAAGTCGAATATATCGCATGAGGGTACACCTGAAACGGGTGTTTGAAGAGCATTCCAACAAGTATAGAACGATTTGATGGCTCCACAAACTCTCAAAGCATACCATCATGCCTAATATCTTAAAATCTCCAAAACTCCATACAAAAGCTGTGATAACTAAAGAACCATCAAAGCTATCAACGTAGAAATGGTCGTATTCGATTCATCGTCCAAAAATCTACAGTAATTTATATCAAACACAACTATGTTTCAGAAACGTGAGATTATACGAATTTCTCCTAACTTTATTTTCTCCATTACTTTGTTGACCACAGACTGACACTCGTTCAGATAAAGTTTCTAGTATAGTCAATTTTTCTTGAGGTACTTCTTTCTGGAGCGATGCTCTGACTGAGAACTATGATTTTTTTTCTAATTCAACTTTCTTGACCATCACTAAATTTCTATTTACAATGTTATCAAGGGAATTAACATTCGGGTTCTTTCTAAATTTTCTGTTTTACGGACGCTAAAGATGGAACTATCATCATACTTTTTGGTACTTACATTTTATTATTCTTCCAATATTTCTCATTTGTAGAAAATTTATAAGTCCAAGGCATCTGGAGAGGGCCAAGACGGCGAAAGCTCAATAGCAGGAGTGAACGACAGATGCTGCATTGTTTTGACATTCCAAATTACAACATAATTTTCTACAAATGAGATCCGCTTTCATGCAACCATGACATAATACGACTCAAATTACTTTCCTAATTAAAGCGAGACAACGATGGAACGTAGTTACATTAATTCAGAAAATGATATCATTTTCTCACCTACACATGAATCTTTCTGCAGCTGTTGTATCAGTCTAGCGCAATGGAAAGTCAGAAAATTTGAAAGACTAGAAAAATCCCCTTTGCTAACGAGATCGCGTGTAACATCCGTTTGAAAATTGCAATCTCCTTTTATGTCTTCAAGGAACGTTTGGTAGGTGGCCGATTCTAGCCATACGTGCGATATAAGCTCATTTTATGATTCCCTTCGCTCTTGTCACATAATAGCGGTCTAGATATTTTAAGGGAGTGCATCGGAATAAGAGCAGATGACAGTCGATGAGAAAGCTCATCGTTCTTAGTCGCGAGGAATTCCGTTATAAACGGGGAAAGACGAAGGGATTTCTCTTAAAGACCACAAAAGGATTGAACTTAGCCTTCAGACAGTCATTATTTAGAAATCGATAAAACACAGCTCTCAAGTACAACGGTTTATTATACGTGAACGTTCATTCTGAAATTTTTTAGTGTTACGGCGGTAAATGGCAATTTATGAACTTCGTGATTAGTGTAAGTTTCGCAGGGATATGAAAATATTATCGAACGTGAATGTGATTTCCGTTACGTATTTACACTCATCAAGTTCGATTAGCAGTCATAACCATCGTTTCATAACGGAGTTCTCAGTAACAGAGATTCTCCGGGCCCCACGTGATGTCAAAATAAACCTTAGCTCGACGAGCTGGTCGTTATCACCTGACTCAAAGCAAGGAATAGGCCAGAGTATAAGAAACGGAGCACGTAATGACAGGTTTTCCGACTAACGACAGATCCAGAGCGTTCAAAATCGCTCCTCTCTTCAAGTCCTTGCTCATCGTTGAACCGCAAACAAGACCGAGCACCTACCTATCAGAGGTAGGATCGAACATTGCAGTATACATTAGACTGAGATGACCACCATGAGCAGGACTGTGCGGTTTTAGGATTCATTTGTGGTAACGTTAATGCTCGGCTGCGAGGAATTCCCAGTGAACAGACCAGCAATCGGACTTTCAGAACATCATTCGATCATGTTAACATGACTACTGATTACATTCGAATCGATTCAATTGGGTTAAGTACCTAAATCATAGATTTACGAGGTAGTTATTTGGGAAATTCTAAACTATCACCCCTGTTAGATATTGCTGAATCATTGTAAGGGTTTCAGTGCTCTTGGGTATTATTCTTGAAGCCTTGATTGCCTACTGTAAGCGCATTTCTTCATTTTGCTTCCGACCCTTTGCGAAGCAATATAAGAAATTCTGCAACCTCAACTTTCAGTTTTTAATGGGAGCCCTCCCTTGTTATTGCATACTTGGACTAGCTGAAAATGGGACGTTCTCTCTTTTAGCGTTTTCGCATCCTCGGGCCTTTTATATTAAAACTTTCTGTTTCATAAGCTGTGTTGTTAGGAATGCCAGGTAATAAAATAGTGTTGAAATGGTCGTGTCGACATTTATTCAATGATACTACGATGAAATAAATATAATAAACACAAGCACTTGCCAGAAGTTTCACTCGTGACATAACTCGTGAATATTTTTTGAGCGACTCATTCAATATCCACCATAACGAGAAACATATTGAACTGCTGCAAAACAACAATCATAGCATCAAGTGACGGATCGAAGGTGGCTGACAGATAATATCGAAGAAGTGGCATTTCGGAGATCACGAATGGACGCCTCGATGCGTGCAGCAGATAATACCCTCACGACTTCGTGTCTTCGTCGCAAACAATAGAATACGTCTTTCGCATATGAATAGTTCATTAACAAGGCGTATTGTTATTAATACGGCTTGATAACAAAGTTATCCTTTCATCGCATCTATCTTCATAGAAAAACCATCCATCTTTTCATCAGCTTGCTTCAATTCGAGGGCACGTCCGTGAGTTAGTTGCTGCTCGAAGTAAAACCGAGTACATAAGCCATCAAGTAACGAAACCGACATTAGAGTACGCGTATTAGGAACAATTATCGTTATATTACCGATAATTATATACTGGTAACGATACCCAAGCCACTTTTTACCTCAGGAGCACCCGCTGAACGAACCAACTCCGTCATAGGTAGATCGGCAAATTTGACGAGTCATAGTCAGATGACTCATGAATTTAAAACGCATTCAAGCGGCGAAAACCATTGCGAAAGGAGTAATAAATCATTAATAATAGGTCATAAATCTTGCGAAAATCACCTACCTACTAAGTCTTTGTTGAAAGAATACCTTTCGGATGGTCTCTAGAATTATGGACAGAAAAATTGGCTATCGATGTAGGAGGTGATGAAAGAAAAATATAAAACTATTATTATTAAAGTTTTTTAAAAATTATTAAAGTTAGTAATTATTGTAATCAGAATAGGTATGATGAAAGTAAAAAAAAATACTGAGATTACAATACCCACGTGCCCGATTCAAGAAATTTAAAAATACTAAAAATCTTCATAAAAATTGCAATAACTTGAGAACCGTTTAAGATACCGACACGGTCATTGTCTCATTCGTTTAGCATGAAAGAACACATGAATTTCAATATCCAAAATGCCCTTTAGATCGGTTTATTGATGGGTATTGATTATGACTTTGTTGGGCACCCGAATACAATATATTCATATAAATCTTTTTTGTAGAATCGATTCTCTGATGCATGAAACAGATTTTGTACGTTTTTTCGAAATTCGATGGTCGATAATTTCCAAGCGAGCCAAATACCATAATTTTCTGCAAAAATTCGTTAAACAAAAAAAAAAAAAATACGCCACAATCCTGAGAACGTTTCCCCTCAGATCTGGGTAGACCCCATCAGCAAGTATCGTAATTTTGATAATTTTAATTTATTTTGATGGCTGAATTAAAATTAGATTTAATATTTCGACGAGCATAGAACGATTTTTTTAGCTCTGAATATTGTCAAAATAAATTAGAGACAATAAATTAGAGGCATAAAAAGGTGCCAACAAAGCGATGAAAAGTTAGGTGTTAAGGTTGAGGGAGGAAAAGCCTAACTTTCCTTCCGTAGCTCATCGCTCCCTAGGGGGATCATCAATGCCATACGTAGAACCGTATTGTCTAATTAACTTAATTAACTTAACAGTATAAATATTACTATACTAATTTAAAAAATGCGAATCGCCCCAATTAATATTTTCGTGCCTTTTCGTACTACGGCAGGCTATTTCATGTCGTTTTCGCCATCGCCCAAAGTGCACTTTTACAATTTCTCAGCGACAGCAGCGACGCACTTTCATACTCGATTACAGCTTGAGGAGATTATTAAATACTTGTTCTCGATCGGATTAGCCGTTTAAGCGACACCCGCTATCTTTGAATTACCGCACGAGTGAAAGACAGTAATTTTGGACAGTTAGTCTTAAAAAACCAGAATCCCGTGTTCATAAAATGTGATCCCCTATTCCCGTCCGGGAGGTAGGCCTAGTCGGTTCGGAGTGTTTATCTCGAGTTGGATCCGCCAGTTAACTTCTGCTTTCTGCAACGATTTCATTTAACGAAGCGGAAAAAAAATTAATTAAGAAAACGCATACATCCCTGTTGATTGGGTTTTGATGCATGGGCCAGGTGTCTTGTCGGGGTTGTTTCCCCCATTTACGGCATCTCAGCCCATCGGATCCGTGCTGAGCGATCGATGCATGCAGGTTTATGAAACAGGCCGAGGAGGGCTACGGGTTTGATTAGAAAGAGCCGTTCGGGAGCTGTTTAATCTAAGCTAACACGATAACGTCCGGAACGACTAAACCGATTGCTCTCATGGGCTCGCTTTGCTGGAACAGTCAACTGCAAACACACAGGATTTGTAAATCGTGATCTTACTTTGTACCTTACTCAGACGTAGTTTTAGTCCTAATTATTATGATCACAATAGCAAGTAAAAACTATGATAACAATTGTAATATTACTGCGGGTATGATAACGAATTATAGTCTACTGGAATAGTATGAGTATGTATTTAAGATTAACAATAGTTTATTTAGAAGCCGAGTTTTTGGGGGGAAGGGTTCAAAGGTGATTCAACTCTTTCAGCACATCTGCCCATCCTGCAACTTCAACTTCAATATCCAACTCAACTTTCAGCTTCAACCTTCAACTTCAACTTCCACCATAAACTTCATAATCAACTTTCAACCTCAACTTCAACTCGTATCACTTCCTCGACGTTGTAAAGTGCCTACCTTTATTAAATTAAATTGTTAATCGATTGTCAGAATTTCTTCTTTACTAAAAAAAGAACTGAAAGTCAGACCTGATAGATATTTGAACAATGGTCAGCTCTGGCAAAACTTTCGCGTTTACGCCTTATTATTTTATTTTTCACGATCTGCAACTTTAGGCGAACAACTTCTTAATTATCAAATTGTCGTATCGATACCTCACTTATTCTACGAGAGCGACAGGGAAGATAAATATTCCTAAATCAGCGACAGATTTTTAACGCTGCGCCAAATCTCGAGGAACGTCAACATTTTTTATGTTTCCAGTTTCAGATTGAGATGGAGATATGCCAGGGATGCGGCGTCGAATAACGTCTTATTTCAGTTTATTTATTTTTTATTCGATGAGACCAATGTAACACGGTGGGTTCGTTGGTCGGATAAAGAGCAAGACATTTAACGGCTCCGGGCCAAAAGCTTCGAAGTTTACGATGTTATTTTCCCGCCCGAAGTCCGATACCTTTCGCCGGATAAAGTTTTAAGTGAGAGATTTTCTCTTGACACCCACCGGTTTCTACCTCACACGTTTTTAACAGTGAAACGACCAAATTTATTCGAGCCAAGGGACTCCGTGTGTGCTTTATCGTTTTGAGCCTCGTTCTAAAATGGTAACGTCGAGAGGGAAGAGCTGAAAGGGTTCCAGTTCGAATGGAGAGATCGTCTCAGAGCTCGCTCACAAGATCCGGATTTTCAGATTGTAAAACTGAATCCCTCATAGGTGTGTTAAAGTCGCATTGACCTCTACAGTCATATAGACCACGAGAAACCAGTTTTCGTCCAGACTAACACATCATGATCCGATCCGACGTTTCGAACTTGAAATAAAAAATATTCTTCTGTCAGGACCAGCGATAACCTCGCAGACTGTTCATGTCGTAAAAGAGCGGACTCAATCTTACGTCTCCCTCCTACGTAGTTAACTTCGTTTAACAGCCTGAATATTCTAGCGAGGCCTGATCTCGAGAAAATCGACGTCGACGTTTGCAAAATATGAGATAGAATCTATATTTTTAACTACTTACAACAGGAACTATGTTGAAAAAAGATCGGACGAGATTGTAATAAAATCAATGTAGTTTAGTTATTGGGCGTAGTAAAATGAATATATGCGAAAGAAACCATTTTCAAAGATGATTTTGGTATTTCTCATACCTCGTCTGGAATCTTTTTTGCAAGAGTGGCGAGAGCCTGATTCGCATTTGCATCCATCCGATAACCTGCAAAACTAAGGCTAATATCACTCTGATAGTTTGACTAGTCTTATAGAAATGGCGCATGGTTATTACTAGTGACCAGCTTGGCACCATACTCAGGTCCAAAGATGAGTCGCTGAACGTTAACATCATTTTGTGGATTATTCTTGGTTTAAAACCTCGAGCGAGGAAAGGTGGCTAATGATAACAGATGACCAAAAACGATGATTAAAAAACAGCTCCCAGCCTTCCGCCAGTTTTGTAGATGTGATTGTTTAACACTTTAAAGGGAATTATATAAATTAGATTGCCTGTCGAAGGACTGACGTTGATAGTAAATCAACATCTTTCTACGGAGTCATCTTCGGACATAATTCCACAGTGAATTTTAATAATGGCAATTGATGGTAACGGACGATGGGATCCTTAGTCAAAGTTTCATGACATTTTCCCATGACTATGTCTCTCTATCAAAGCTCTCCGTTCTAGCAATAGGAGAAACTTATAAAAACCAATTTAAAAAAGCGCAATTAAAAGAAGCGAAACGATGAGTACTTAAAAATGTTATAACCATACAAACACTGATGATGATGACCCCGATGAAAATTGAAGCGATGATTATAATTGTTTTCTATTTATCATTTTACTAGCGAGCTATTTTATAGCTATTTTGAAGAATTTCAATTCCATGTTTACGTTGTAAAGGGAAGTATTGCGATCGTTTGAGAAGTCTAATTTGGCACCAGTCCTGTTAGAAGAAATGTTCATGGTACTATATTCAGAATCACTTCTTAACAAGTGTCTGTGTGTCCGTCTGTGTGTAGTCTCTAAGAGATATGAGTCGCCATATTCCTTGATCCACAAGGTGTCCATATATCACACATTACCTCCATGTTTGAGTTGGTAACACGTATAAACAAAACGCTGCAAATTATTGTACAGTGGTTTATTATTATTTCGCTTCAATATTGATTTAAGAAGAATTTAAGAAGACTATCCATTTGTCATTTTAAATTATTCCGAACATTTTTGAACGTTCCCACCGAAAAACAGAAGATGGTAACTATAGGGGAAAACTCCGTAGCAACTATTGTAATTTTAATCATTTTTATTTTTCTTAATTTCCTAATTAAAACCTAACTTTATTGCCTAACGATACAGCTGGAGAGAGTGTTTGACGACCTTTCCAATGAGTATAGAACGATTTTTATAGCTCCAAGAACTCTCGAGTTATACCCCCATGTCAAATTTCTGAAAATCTCCCAAATTCGGCACAAAAGCTGCGATAACTCGCGAACCAATGAAGCTATCGACCCGGCGATGGTCTCATTCGATTCAGCGTCCAAAAATCTATATAATTTGATACTAAGTACATATTTTTCTAAAAAACCTTGGAAAATATGAATTTTCTCCCTCTCAAAACTCCCCAAAAATACCCTTAAAATTGAGCTAGCAAGTTGGTTCAAGAATTGGGCCGTCGTAGGACCGAGATTGATTTTTGGTGAAAATTTCAAATTTTTAGCTCTTATAGTTTGGCCGGAAAACTGCTAACGGCGTACGGCGTACGGCGGACGGACAGAATTTTTTTTATTGGATATTCGGATTCTGCATGCCTTGAAACGTAAAACATCAAATTTTGAGGGGGGTTATAAATTTTTTTTTCTTGGGCGATTACAATGGTTTATTATTGAATAATAAACCAAAATCAAGAAACTCGTTACTCGTCACTCATCGCTACTAACATTTAAAAACCTCAAGCGTGCAAATATATTGATTTTTGAAGACGCCAGAAGATACCCTCAAAAAAATCTAATTACATGATACTACACGATATGCGGGCCAAAGATAAAAAGCAGCCCGAATTGTGTGGCATCATAAAATTGACGTTTGTTTCTTTTTTGTTCTTTAGGCCGTCCTTCATTCTGCAGGCATAATGTTTCCTCTTTCCAAGCTGGCCTTGTTATACTATACAGCTCAGATACCATGCACTTACACTTCTAGATGCAAGATAATTCCCCTGAAGAGGCCATGAGCGGAAGCGCTAGAAGTAATGGGTACTATATCTCAAAGACTCTCACTCTCGACCCTTTGCAGATTTTAATTTTTGAATCTGTACTTCAACTACTACTCGTAATGTATGATTTCCATGAAGTATTCCATGACGTATTTACCTGATATTTTCATCGTTTAGAGCTCCTCAGAATCTGCCATTACCGAAACATTTCTAGCGTTTCCCTCGCTGAAAGCGATTCCACGATCTAGCGTACGGAATCCAATCCCGGCCGGCTCGTCTTAGGCTTTGTCGTGACCATCAACACTCAGAAACGTTGAGAATTCGTTTCCAACCTTCTAATTCGTAGGCTGCGTTTTCCGATTGATGCACGTCCAATCGGGCGCTGAACGGCAACTTTGACGACGTGACATCATTTCCTCAGAAGTGAAATGTTCTGAGCGAAGGCAGAAAAGTAGATTTGCAAAACCAATCTCACGTTTAGGCGTCAGGTACTCGTTTGAGAAACGTCAATGTTTTACATTCGTCGTATTGTAGATCGGGGCCGTAAAAAATTTATTTTCTTTCCGGCGCCCGAAGAACTCGCCTTTCACACTCAATTCTCGTCTGTGTCGCATGTGTTCAGGGCGGATCCTTTTAGCATAAAATAGTCGTATTCAAAGTCAGAGTTTGTCCCTCTTGCGGCGTACTAAGTGAACCTTATCTCTACAGCCGTAGCAGCCGCTGTTTTTATTTGCACTTAAGAATTTCAAAAGGAATATGAACCTAAGCCTGGCGAGCCCTGCGGATTAAAAATACTCGGCGAACTCACAATGGTCGGTAAAAGATGAAGACGCAAAATAATCCTAATTTATACGAGCCTCTAAATTTTGGAATGTACGAATACATTTGCAGAACCATCAATTCTTTCAAAACCGTTGCTGTAAAAAGTAGCTTTGACATTTCCTTCGTATCAATTATGGCTTTTTAGCGACCTCCTGAATCAAAGGATTAGTTAGTATCTCCTGTCAGTGTCGGCTGACCGCCTTGTGAGTACTCGCGTCGATTTAGTTCGGATGCGTAACTCGATTCCAGCGAGATTGCGGATACGGTTAGTCCAGGCAGGCGGATCAATGGTTGTTGGGTCCAATTTACTTTTCTTGAAGCTGATGGGTTTACTACGTGCTGTCCATCCGTACATCGGGAAACGTCTCGCCCCTTGTAAGTGACTGACTGCATTTCCAGGCCTTGTTAGAATCGTGTTTACTGCTGCATTACACGACCTACACGGCAGTCGAACGCGTTGAAGTTTCCTGCGACTAATTGCCCGCTGTTACCATTTTCACAGAGCCACCTATCATGAGAGTCCACTGAGCTAGCTTTAAATGGCATTGTGCTCTATGGTCACCCGCGCTACGAATAGCAGTAACGATTCACGTACCCATATACTCGGAAGATTATATGTAAGGATAGTCAGTTAAGCAGCATGATCTTGAAAGTCATAGATTGAGGTTGAGCACAACCGAGGACTCATGGCGATAGTTATTGGAAACTAACGACGTTGAAAAGGGACGGCGACGTCGACAACTCGTATGTGAGATATGGATCACTATGACGGGTTCGTTAGTCTCTCCCTCCCTTACGCGACTGCATTCGTGAAGGCTAAACGACGCAAAATATAGGTTTGATCGCATTAGATAAAAAATGCGACGAAAAGGAAAATAATACTAGTAGTTAGGTATTATTTTCACTTCCATGTGAGTAGTAAATCGTTTGAAAACTCGACTTTGGAAAGGAGGTAAATTCGGAAAAATTTCCATAGTACACTACACTCAAAAAACATTTTTTTAACAAGTGTCTGTGTGTCCGTCTGTCCATCTGTGTGTGGTTAAAGAATTACATGAGTTGCCGTGTCTCTTTGAAAAATGAATGAGGTTTTCAGAAAATATTTGCCACGTGGATATTCAAAACTAGCCGTTTCCGGAATCAGGATAACACACAGTACTTTAGATCGACATTTCGTGATTCATCTATTTCATCTATAAATGTGCCAATAAGAGTTTTTAGAAAAAGAAAACATATTGAAAAAACCCTTTGAAACTGCACGTTTATAGAAAATGTCTTTTTCTCCAATAGAATCCTCCCCCATCGATTGGTTGGAAGGTAAAAAGGAAAAATTAATTGAATTATCATCTCAGGACTGTAATAACCCTGACAAAAAAGTGTTAATTGTAGATATTGAAATACCTTAAGTAGGAATAAGACTTGCAAGGTATTTAAAGCTTGAATGTAGAACGTGAATGAAATTATATTTCTATCATAAACAATTTGTAACAAATGGATTATTGCTTGGTTCAGTTGAACCACGTAGTTCCACGTAGTACGTGCATGGTGCTACATATATCATCGGAAATAATCGAGGTAGGATTTAAATTTTTAATTACAGGGAATAATGTTTAGAACGTCTTATGAGCCTAGATTTTAAGAGCTTGAAATCATTTCCACCGGTAGCAAATCTGATAACAGTTTGTTTCCATTCTTAAAACTATGTACCTACTACTAAAGAACTTGCGTTAGACGAAAATTTACACTCGGAACAAGAAAAAAATGAACGCAAAGCGTATAACTTCGACGATCTTCAGATCTCATTTGAGCCCATAGTATGCCATGGTGGTTTTATGGTAGTCGAGAAACTTACTAGCTCGATAAAATTGTTTTTCCCCTATTTCTGCCATCAACGTCGTTCTGGATTGATCGAGGTTTTCGTAGCACATAATATTTCCTCCCAGTTTTAAACCTCCGTGCAGTGCAGATTGTAGTAGAATCAGTTCATATGAACCTTTATTATCTTTCCGACCGGTTCGACCTTTAATCTGCGTCTCCTCTTTCACGTCGATCGAAAAGAACGTCTGTATCACGTGGACCCCTCCGTTTTTCTCAACTGCCAGACTGGATTGGTAGTCGACTCCTCGCCCCATAAGTCGGGTGGCTAACGTCAACGTTGATTTAACCCCAGCTCGACTTATGTACGATTTCGTGGTTGATGCATCCGTATTCTCGGTCAGAATGTTGAGTGCAGCAAATTTGTTACCGTGATCTTTGACGAATGACTCGATCGAATTTTCTTCTTCGAAAAAGATTATTACTGAACGTTTAGATGCGATATGTTCATAGGCACTGTTGAATACAGCTTGTTTCCACTGGGCTTCAGTCTCCAGAACAATGAAATCTGATTTTGGGTCGAATTTGACATTCGAAGAGCCAAAAAATGATGGCAAACTTGTATAGCTGTGAATTTTGTACATCTCTCTCATTGCTTTCTTTTCATGACTATAAACGTTGCTCAATGTTCCACTCACGCCGAGTATGTTGACGAATTCACTTGGCAGTTTAGAAATACTTAAATGTCCAATTCTAATTACAATATATCCGTAGTTATTTCCATTCATATCGTCGAAATCTTTGGATTGTAGTTTGAAATATTGGAATGTTATTCGGTAGCTGGCGTAATTAGTGCTAAAGATGCCATCGATGTCGTTTCGCACGCAAATCAAACCGTCTTTGTTAATCGTACAACTGTTGTCAATTTTGGTCTTGAAAACCCCAATGGCTTCGTCAGCCATTGCTGTTAAATGTTTTCTGAAAAACTCTTTTCTTGAAGAGCACTTATTTTTTATCAGTTGGTCGCCTTCTTCCATGAGAATCTCAAATCCACCATCTTTATTTTGCAATGCGTTGAAATCAATCAGCTTCTGGTCACCTGAATTGACTTTACTGTCAATGTATTGGTACGTACGTTCCAACAACGTCTCACGGTCGCAGTCGCTTGTTGTTACTGACTTCCACATGAATTCTTGAATCTCGGCCAACCCAGGAATTTTCTTTGTAGTGCATGTGCGCATTGAGCTTCCAAATACTTTCTCGGAAAACATTACGTCAACTTCGTCGACAAGCAGTACGGCGTTTTTGAAATTAGAAGATGTTGAATCCAAGTTTGGAAGGGGTTTGGACTCGAGGACGTGATCTAATACGAACTGACTAAGAAAATATTTCTTACCTTTTATTACTGGACTCAAGAACTTTAAGGCCAGTTTATCTATAGTGATGTACACAATCTTGTGTTGTACTTTTAGAACGCGGAACAATTCCTCGAAATCTTGTTCGTCTCTGTTGACTAGATACGAACTGTAGCAGGCCATGAAAACATCATTGCCGGTCAAAGCTAATACAGATGAAAGGAGAGCGAGGACAGCGGATTTCCCTTGGCCGGTCAGAATATGTGCGAGGTGATTTTTGATACCGGCGTCATTTCGATCAATGCTCAACAAACGAAAAATGCCCAAGATTTGTACGCAGTGGGGACGCAGTAATTTCATATCGCTGCACACCTCATCAGACTTCATGAGAGACCAGATGGCACTCACAGCTGCTAAAATGTCGGGCAAATTTTGGGTTTTAAAGGCTCGATCCCATTCTCGTACGCTCCTTTCTTCCCTGTGGCATAGCAGGGCATCGACTATTTCATTGACCTTCTCATCCGTCGATGCTAGACTTGCGGTACTTTCAAGGTGGTCTTGAAATGCAGCTAGATATCGATCGTAACTGGATTTTATATCGTCCTTTCGAATCTCGTCGCCAAAAATCGGTTCGATCATTTCCAACGCTCTCTCGACAACGATCTCGTCTGTTTTTCGGAAGTACCAGAACGATTCTCCGACGGTCTGAACGCGCTTTTGAAATACGCATAAGTCGTCGCTGTTCTCAACCGCCCTCGTGAATGGTTGAGTACTTTCGTTTTCGTACTGCTTGAAATCCCTGTAGTCAGGTTGCTCTTTGAGGTACACCAACGAACTTCTGATGGCTTTAAGGAGAGCACATGCTGCGTCAACTTGTGCGGCAGCCGGTTTTTTCGTTGAAATCCAACTCTTCTCAAGGGCGGCATCGACGCAGCCGATAAGCTTCCGTATTATTTGTACGTTGAAATGAGGTGGCATTATATCATCGCCGACTGAAGTAATAAACGCTTCGAGATCAGTGACCAAATAACTGCAGTCAGCTACGTCCGCTATCTTGTTTGCCACTAACGTGAGACCAGAGTGCTTCCGATCGGCGCATTTCACGTACCATGTCGATGGGAATTCCATGGTCAGGTAATCCGTCAAAAATTCGTTCACACATCTTAGGAATTCGGCCAAACTTGCGGCTGGAGCGGGCTTTTCTAAAGCTTTGCTGATCATAGCTAAAAGTTGATGAAACAAGTTGTTGAGCTCGTCAGCGAAGAAATCAGGAATTTTCTCGTTTTTGGTTACGATCGAACTGTGCAATACCCAGAACATCACGTATTCGTCGATCAATTCTGGAAAGCAACTGCTCGCTAACTCCTCACCCGTCATGTCTTCAGCAACCCTTGTCATACAGGAAATTTGGCTCTGTAAGATCGTCGTTTGTTCGAATCTCGTCTCTGTTTCATGTTGGACGAAAATAGAACACGTTCGCACGATGTATTTCAAAACATTGTTGGTTACCACGCGCAGCGATTCTTGAGTCTTAATTGTTGAAGTTGCGACGAACGTCACGTAACCGGTGAGCAGCGGTTCGTATAAACTGGCAAACCTTTGCAAACTAATTATTTTATCTACAATTACTTGATCGATAGTGTAATCTAGAATGCAAAGCCAGGTAGAGCGATTTGAACACATTTTATTTGAAGTGCTTCGAAGTATCGTGGGCATAAACAACTCTAGCACCTGCATCTTGTAAATTGGCCTTCGGCTTTGCGTAGAATTTCGAGGTGAAAACTGTTTTATGAGCTTGAAAAGAAATCTGTACTGGCTCTCGAGCGATCTGTAGTAGTGTTGTAGTGTGGTATCATTGTTCTCTTGGATTGGCCATCGGATGATCTCTGCTAACTTCCACTGATTCCCTTCGGGTTGCAGTAGATACTCGTAGCCGCAACTGCCAACGATCTGTTGAATTTCGCTCAGTATTTCCCACAAACTTTTGCAAAGAAAACTCAATAGGGGGTCTAACAATGGAGTTTCTTCTTTAAACCTTGTTTTCTCTCTTATTTTTGCGACTCGCTCTAAGAAACCGTCGAGTAAATCAATCACAAACAATCGTGCCGTGGACTCTTCGCTGGTTGGAACAAGATGTTGGACAACGCCTACATCAGCTTCTGTGATATGCAAAAGCTGATGAGCGGGCAGATTGGCAATTTTCTCTTTAAAACTGGGAAAAGCGGATGGACTTAGCCGAATCAATAATTCCCTGTGCTGCTGAACCCCTTGTTCGTATATTTTACGCACTTGGCGGACTGGAGAACAAATGCTCGCTGGATAGTCATTGAGAGATGGCAGTAAAAAAGTGAAGTTGGACATTCTTCTTTTGAGCAAGATCTGTACTTTTTCCAATGTGTCGCCAGCTGCTGATCTAACTTCGTCGGGCATGAGTCGGCTTTTGTTCAATGCTTTTAGAAGTTTAACCGTCGGCAAGGTATTTGCTACAGTTACTAAATACAATTCGAACAAAGTAACGTGTTTTAAAAAGGTTTGGCTTGAATTGACAGCTTCTTTTAGCGTGTCGTACAATTTAGTTAGCGAATTATTTTTCGCTTGAAGTAGGCCATCTTCGTAAATCTCGATGACAACGATTTCCTTCAAAATCGTAGATTTCACTTTCTCAATTGAAGTCGATTGGAATATGGACAACGGGCTCAATGAAACCTTAGCAACAAATTGTTGCTGGTCAATCGAGAGCAAGTAGCTACCGTTGTATTTTCTCAAGTGTACAGTATTGCCGTTAATTTGAAATTGGCAAGCATCCAGTTCTACAAGAGTGACGCCGTTCCAATTCCCTTTCACGAACTGTTCCCGATCGAAAAAGCGATAGGGGAGCGTTTCTGTGGGAAGCGTATTCTTTCGGTTAACATCGATTGTCGTTCGTTTCCTCTCGTCTTCTGTTGGCCGTTCAATTCCGGAATCCTCCGACCGATTTTCCGACATTGTCGAGCTTAAAAAAGCAACTCTATTATCCCACAAACGTACTTTACCCATCCGTTTTTTTAAACCACCTGGTTCGAGCCTTGGCTGACATTCTCGACATACCTGCTTATCATCAGGTGATTTGGTATTGAATGGCATCCATTCATCGCAACAATCAACGTATTGATCGTATTCATTATCTACAAAAGCTTGACTTCCAGCTGTCGAATTACGAGCAGCTTCTCTTCCGGCAGAGACTATGACTTCTTTCGGTACTGGCCGACTTTCGGAGCAACCCTGGGTAGAGGTTGGTTCTGAGTCGATTCCCTCAGAAAGACATTCATTTTCTTGTTTAAAGTTCGACAAATTTAATTGATCCTGCTGATGGTTCACTGAACGGCCGCTTGATGTTGGAATAAGTTCGATTTCCGACAACTTGCCGTTGGGAGGGACAAAGTGAGAAAAGAAGTGGGCCATTTTTGTTTCTAGGCCGCATAAGTCTTCTCGCTGTTCGGGGTCGCTTTTACCGCTCTCTTGCATGAATTGTGTTTCGCCTTGAGTTTCTTTGCAGTCTTCGCTACTGTTGTCAGATTTATCCATGACGAGGCTGTCGACGTGGTCCGAGGCTTTCGTGGTTGAATTTTGCTCTGCTTTTTCTTATTTAGGTATCTTATAGTAACCCCTTTTTTCAGAAATATTCAAACCTTGAGAACAATTACCGATTGTGGAGTGAAACTGGCCTATAATAGAGCTTCATAAAAACTAATTTCTCAGTTTAGAGGTCTTGGAATTTGAATCTGAAGCGGAGACCGTTGATAATACTGCTGTTTCGCTTGAATTCCTTCCCTTGAAAAATCTGAAACAATCGCAAACATGAACCATGTTAGTTGTCAGTAATTTGTTATCTCTTATGATAGACACTGTAAGAATGGTATGAAAAATCCTACTGTCGAAGTATACATGGTTAGACGAAGCTTACCGAAGCATAAAAATCGAACACTTGAAAAACGACCAAGAGTATGAGGCCCTTATCGAAGAAACCCCCTGTTGTAATAATGATGGATGACTGTTAAAAGAGGTTGAATGTTGTGAATATATAAGAGTGATGCCGTTCCCATTCCCTTTCACAAATTGTTCCCGATCGAAAAAGCGATCGGGAACAAAGGAATTTTTTATGAGAATTTTTTATAGAGAGTGGTTTTTTTTATTTAATTTATTTTATTTTATTTTGTCTTCTTTTTTATTTAATTTATTTTTATTAATGTTACACGTGGGTTGATCACGTTAGGAGGCCTACACTAGACCGAATCGGCATCAAGTTACAGACAGGCATAACTATAGGCAATTACGTTCATCATGACTGCAGAATCTGAAAAATATAGTATTAAACCAAAGGCTGTGAAAATTGGTATATAAATAAACGATAGAAGCACTGTTTATATATAAAAATATTATATCTATATTTATAGATATAGATATAAATATAGATCGAAGCCCTATGGTACAACGTCGCACTGAAGATGCCCGAACGGACAAAAGTGCTCGGCCAGCCAATAAAGAATCGGAGAATGAGTCGCCTGGTTTTTCTCCCCCCCCACAACCCCTGGAAATCGAAAAACAGATTGGAAACTATAGGGAAAAACTCCATACCAAATATCGTAATTTTAATTATTTTTTCTTATTAGTTCTTCTTAATTTCCAAATTAGAAGCTAAATTTTTTGCCAAACGGTACAGCTGGAGAGCGTGTTTGACGACCATTCGATCGAGTATTGAACAATTTTTATAGCTCCAAGAACTCTCCAGTTAAGTAACTCTCCTCATGCGAAATGTTTTTTGAAAATCTCCCAAGTTCAACAGAAATGGCGTGATAGCTCGAGGTAACTCGAGAATGAAGTTATCGACTATGCGATGGTCTCATTCAGTTCAGCGTCCAAAGTCTATAGAAATCGATACCCAATACACATTTTTCTGAGAAAAAAAGTTGGAAAATACGAATTTTCTCCCCCTCTAAACCATCCAATAAATACCCTTAAATTTGAGGTAGCGATTTCGCTAAATAATTGAGCCATTGTCTTACCAAGATTGAGTTTTGGTGGACATTTCAAGAATTTAACTTTTATAGTTTTGTCAGAAAAGTGTTGACGGCGTACGGACAGCATTTTTTTTTTTTTTTTAATTGGATATTCGAATTCTACATGCCTTGAAACGTAAAACAACAAGTTTTGAGGGGAGGTTTGAAAATTTTTGTTCTTGAACGATTACAATGGTTTATTATTGAATATTAAACCAAAGAGGTTGGGGCTTTTGCAATCCGAATTTCGTAACGAGGCTACGTGCTTACTTGGAATTCTGGTTTCCATCGATTCTGGTCGCTAAGCAATCGTGTCGTTGTGTTATTACGGTTGCAATGGGAGAACAAGTTATCTTCCAAATTCAATCGATTCACTTCCAACGATTCGTGGGCCTGTTTGATCGAGTTAAACTTACTGTATCAAAATTACCGTAAACGAGGTCCACAAGATGTTTGACGGAAATTTTCGAGGGAATTCACTCGAGACCTGCGAAAATGCCGACAAAAAAAAGAAAAAATTCCGAAAAACCAAAAAAAAAAACCCATACCTACTGGTTTCGAATTACTAGAAATCGTGGAAAGTGAACGCTAGTAACGAATCAAAATTAATCGGGATAACGAAATGTGAAAATAGTCTGTTCCTCCTGAGTTTACGAAGGTTAACGCTGACCATTCTGAGGTTACGAAGGTTTAACGTGCTTTAGTGTCGATGTAAACTCTTCCCAAAGGATTGTTAATATAGCACGGTGGTAAGTTTAGAGCGTCGACAACTCGTCAACAATTATACTATCACGCAATACTATACTGATGTGATTCGAGTCAAGGTAATCAGGAATAATAAATTGCTGTACAATCAATCGCTCACACGCTTTTTCTATTGGTCAATGACGATGTTTGTTGAAGTATAATTTACCAGATTTTAGAGTAAAATTGAACAATATAAGCTACTCACTTTTTTGTCATTCGAAGAGAGGTTGCCGAACCCGAGCCGGGTTATCTGGTTGCAGTTACCAACCAGATGACAGTCGAACTCGTCGAGTTGTTCCTTCCAAGTTGCTCTGAAGTTGTTTCGTCAACCTTCAATCTAAAACACCAATCGCCTCTATTGACACCACCACCATGCCTCGTAGCGAAAAAATGCCTGTTCGTCACTTCTCGTTCCGAAAGTTAGCTAAGCAATATTGAGCCTAGCGTTGATTTTTTTCCAGCTCCCTTATCTAAATACCCTATTACTCATAATTTCTCACATCCCATTAGGTTCGCGTCACTTCCTTCCACTTAAAACTGTTGAGAATATACGAGAACTTGAATCGCGTATCTAAAGCGATAGCAAAGGGCGTATCTGAAGAGATCATTAGAATGCTGATCAAAATATTCATGTCTCAATCCATTTAGACATGCAGTTATACTCATTATCATAGTCCGATTAACAGTTTTGATGAAATTTGTGAAGAAAAAATGTCTACTGCGTCGAAAACGTTTCGCTGTTCCACTTTGATAATAAACTATATCAATGATGAGCTGACTTTCCTCGCTCGTCCAACTCTGGACGGGTGGGAGCTCCCTATCAATTTAGCTCCATGAGTAGAGATATTATTAGCCCGTAACGCACCAATGTATTCCTGCAAAACCTGTGTTTTTTTTCTAATTAATGTTATAATCATGATGAAAAATCAATTTTCTATAACTAGATACCAGTTACAATTTTTTTTTCACAAATAAATTTTCAATAACACAACAATTTTTTTTCTGTATTCCCGTTCTAACTTGAATGGACTGTGCGATTTTTTTCTCGGAGGAATTTCGGATGCAACCTAAGCTTCGGAAAATCGGAAAATTTCTGAGGAATATCCATTATTTCCAATTTACTACAAGATCGCTTCACCGCAACAAAACCAGTCTCAGCTTTGCACAATAAATTTCACTTCTTTACATCTGGTTAGACAGAAAAAATTGTTTCTGGATTTAAACTGTTCGCGAAACCTAGCTCATACCTCATGACTTTACCGTGACGCAGCAGAAAAGGATGTGGAAAGAAGGAGGATTCCTCAGATTAGATCAATCGCTTTTTCATTCTCTTTTCCACACACCAGGTCCGCACTAATAAGGTCACGATTCAGCCAGCCAGTACTCCACCTCAAGTTCGCCCTCTTCTTTTCTGATTTCCTTGTTCCTTTAGTGCTCGACCGTCGTCCAGCACCTATTCCACTTACCAACCTAACATTTCGAAGACATTATATCGACCCGAACAAGGATTATTTGCGAGTCGTTCCCAGATAAGGAGAAATTCTGATGCTATTATGCTCCAACCCTTCCCTCGACCGCTGAGCCTGTATGGAGTTATTATTGGCGATGTGAACTACGAACAATCTTAAAGAAGGTACACATCATACCGATCAGTGCCATAATTAGCCATTGACTATTCTACAATAAATCACTAAGGAATATATCATTTCATAGAAACGCGATTTTGCAGCAGCTTTACTTACGTGATAATTCACTACTAAACTCAGTTTACAGCGCCCTTTAAACTCAGAATTTTTGATAAACGTCGCCCAAGAGGGGTAATCGCCCAAGAAACCAAATTTTCTAACCCCCCTCAAAATTTGATGTTTTACGTTTCAAGGCATGTAGAATCCGAATATCCAATAAAAACGCTGCGAATGATTGTACAAAGGTTTATTATTCCTTCACTTCAATAACGATTTAAGAAGACTATCCATTTGTGATTTTAATTATTCCGAACATTTGTGAACGTTCCCAACGAAAAACAGAGGTTTTGCTAAACTTGGTTTTGCTAAATTTGCTTTAGTTTTAATTGTTGAATATTGCAGACCGTGCGTGCCTATTTATTTTGTTAAGACCTTTTCTCAATTATGATATGAGTTTTACTAATTTAATTTCTTTTCTAGCCATACCATCGTTGTCACACCATATCCAAACTTCTTGAACTTACCAACACTATATTGCTTTATCTTTATTCAGCCCTATCGGTATTCCCACGCTTTTATCTCGCCATCATTCGAAACTGTAGTGCCAGTTTAGCACGGCAAACCGTTTCGAGTCAAGTCGAACCAGTTTTTCGATACGCCATTGGAAACGTAGCTAATGGGCCGGCTCTTGAATTTGAATTTGCATTAATCATATTTAGACTTGAGAGAAATCAGTTGAAGTAATCACTTCGTGTTAATCATTTTCAGGAGCTACATCGTCAAAATGTGTCGCCTCGCTTCGTATGGAGCCTGTGTTGTTCAATTATTAGACTCTATTTGAATAAAAGATGACCGATTGCTCGAAAAGTTAGAAACTGAATGGATAAATTATAATCAATAATATTTACTTTTTCGTAGGATGTTTTTAGGGGGTTTTGAGGGGGAAAAGCTCTCACTTTCGATCATTTTGCAGAAAAAAGTGTATTTGGTATCAATTTCTATAGATTTTTGGACCCTGAATCGAATGAGACCATTGCGGGATCGATAGATTTATTGGTTCTCAAGTTATCGCAGCTTTTGTGTTGAATTCGAGAGGTTTTCAGAAATTTGGCATGAGGGGATAACAAGAGAGCTCTTGGAGCTAATACCGTTCCGTACTCGTTGGAATGCTTGTAAAACGCTCGCTTCAACTGTACCTTTAGGCGAAAATTTAGCCTTTTATTTGGAATTAAGAAAATAAAAACTATTACATTACAATAGTTGCTACGGTGTTTTCCCTTACAAATACCAACCTGTTTTTTGGGTGGGAACGATCACAAATGTACGAAATAATTACTATCACAAATGGATGGTCTTCTTAAATTATTAAGCCACTAAGTTCAAGCTATGTTTGCTGTTGAACTAGGAGCTAAGTTGCCAGATGATCGCAGACCATGTAGTTTCCAGGGTAAGAGCTTTTTTCGTGGATATGTTCTACTGGCTCTAATAATCAATATATTTGAACGCTGGAGGTTTTTAAACGTTAGTAACGATAATTTAATGATGTGTTACCTGCCACACACTTTTCGGTGTTGTAATATAAAAATAATCACATTTTACAAAACTTACGCAATCGACGTAATTCTTGTGTTTTGTCTATTTTTGGGTATCTGGCTAGTTTATGAATAACATTTTGTAAAACTAACGTTGCGGCCTTTGTACGAGTTTCTTGATTGTACACTTACTCAAACATGGAAGTACTGTGTGACCTACACCACCACTAGTTTAAACCACTAGCCACCAGTCACCACCACTAGCCACTAGTCACTAGCCACTAACCACTAGCCACTGGCACTCCACTAGTTTTAATTGGATATTCGGATTCTACACGCCTTGAAACGTGAACATCAAAATTTGAGGGGTGGGGATAACTTTTTTTCTTTGGGTGATTGCACTAGTTCATTATTGAATAATAAACCGAAAACGTGTGGGTGAAAAAAATGTGACGAGAAAGTTTTTTGGTTTTCCTCAGAAAAATCTCACATAGTTGCTACACAAGTACTTACAAATAACTCAATCCATCTTCTAGCAAACGTGGAAAGCTTGGCTCGTTACACGAATTTAATAACTCCCAGAATGGTTGAGTTGTACGTAAATTACAGAGTTGTTTGATGAGTTTTTTTTCGGGCAATAAATCCAAAGAAGGCAGTTGGTAATAAAAACCTTCGCTCAGGATTTCTTTCCAATTCCTAGCGGAGTAAAAAATAAATAAAACGTTGTATTTTCTATTTTTTGGGTTGAAAGGCGTTTACAACATTAAGTAACGGGATATTCTCATTTTTCAAAAGCTGTCATTTCAGATGGAAAGTTTCGAAAGAACGTGATGAATGTTGTTCATTTCATGGATCAAACAGGCAATTTTCATCGTACACTTCTACCCGCAATTATGAATTCCATCCATGAATCCCTCACCTCGCAAAATTTAATCCCTCGTCGAAATAGTACCGATTGAAACCGAATGATCGTAGACGTAAATTGCATAATAAACGGCGCTATGTATTGAAGGTGTGAAACCAAGCTAATATAGGGCGAACTGGTTGTTTGGGTTGGGATACTGCACCCTCGTATCGAATTCAATCGACTTGCGACTACTTGTGTGGGCTGGATGAGATCTAGAGTGGACACACCTTCGCTAAAAATTGCCAAATGCGATCGATAATTACAATTATTCATGGTGATTTACAATCTCATTATAATCAAATGTCAACCCGACGTACCGTTTTCGTAAGCCGATAAAATTCATTAATAAAAATGCTGAAAATTCTAACCTGTGTGGAATAGAAAGGGCTACTTAAAAAATCATTTACGCATTTTCGCTGCGATGATTTATTAAATCTTGTAGTACTCTACATGATTTCAAACGTAAAAAAAAATCATTTTGAGCGGGAAAAATAAGACATTTTTCGCTCCTTGCACAACTGATAGAAAATAATCCTACGTTTTGAAAAATCCATACCTACCAGGTCTTCAGATTCGAATTTGGCAACTATGAAGATTCGTAAACATTCTTCACTTTGAACGGCTCTCACATCTAAACTACATAATTTTCCAAATTACAACAAATTATTTTTCTCCTTTCACTTCAGAAACGTTGAAATAGGAAGTCGCAGACTTATACATTCATAATAAGTTACAAAATCGTTGCCATTGCTATTCCAGCATTACCATGTGTTTTTGTCGAAAGACAAATCATCAACGTAAACAAAAGATAATAGTTTACCATTGAGTCGATTTCCTATGATAATGAGCTAACGTAGTTATATCTTGTGCAGCGATGGCATTTCGAGATTGAAGAATGGAAGAGACGTACAAACAGAAAAAACTGAGAGAGGAGAGGGAGAGACAATTTCAGAGAAAAAAGCGACTCGAGAATGCCAGAAGAGTCTACCTCGATTTCATCAACGATCCTAGTTCGTTCAATTTGGGCGTGAAGTACAGCATTATAGATCAAATGTCCGAAGAGCTCGCTCAATATCTAGACATGGTCGACTGTCGTCGTATACTCACGAACATGTTGGAATTCGTCTACGATCCGTCAACTAGGCCTGAAGATCCCGTCGACTATTTTGCAAGTCTGACCAAAGATCGTAAAATCGACAAGAGGGAATTGAACAAAGCTAGGCGTCATTTGTATCAATTGATGTGGAAGGAATACGAGATACGGGAGGAAATAGCTAAGTTGAAGACTTTACTAGGCCTGACGTGTCCAAAGGAATATAATACAGACGGAACTAAAAAAACTGAGGAGGAAAAGGCTGAGTACGAACAATCGATGGATCATGATTCTTCATTCCAACACGATTTATTCATCAGGTTCGCTATATTGCGTTTTAATTTGATTATAATTAGTAGCTATTTGTCATGCTTGCGAAGGTCAACCCATCACGTTGAAACCATCGACGATCAACGGGCAAAAAAACCAAGAAATTCATTAGCGATGTTTAAATAAAGTTATCGGACTGGTTGCTTAAAGCAGTTGAACTTCCTGAAGTATCGAAGAATTCCTTGAGGACTGGGCGACTTTTAAAATAACCATAAGAATATTTCATTAAAATTCCTATTAATCCTATTCCCTATAATCCTAATTATAATTCCTTTGCTTCAATTATGGTTTTAATCACCATCCATTTCTGATAGTAACCATTTCGAACATTTGTGATATTTACCACCTAACAACAGATTGGTAACTAGAGGGGAAAACTCGTTAGCTACCGTTATTTTTGACATTTTTATGTCTGGCACACAAACTTGAAAAGCGTTACGAAAAACCGTTATGAAAAAGCGTTAGAAAAATTTGTGATGATTTCCGCTTACAACCAGTCGTTGCTAAAGAAGAGTAACTTCCGCATTTTCCACCCCACAAAAATCGTTCACCACTCGTTCGAAAGCCCTGATGCTACCTCCTGTACCTCCCTAACAGTTGCTTACAAATCTGTGATAGAATGCCCCGAAGAAGCCCGAACGGGCGAAAGTACTCGGCTGAATTAAAAGAAGGAAAAAATGGAGAAGAGGTCGCCTCGTTTTTCTCCCCTCAACCTGCAGAAAGTTTTTAAATCATTTTAAACAACAAATACTGTGCTGGGGCTAGAAATGGATTTCTAGGGCGATAACAATGGTTTATAATTAAATAATGAACAGAAGGGTTGGTTTCAGCCTTAGATGTAGTTGTACGGGCAACGCACAAGAGATGAAAACAGCAACAACTAGTGTTTTCACAAGTATCATAGCTATTGGAGTTGTATGTACAGCTATACCTTATGCGAAAACCAACTCAATATTTTGGTGAAATGCACCGTGTAAGCATTTAAAAAATATTGGATCCTATTTAAAAACTAAATCCATTTTATTTCTTAAATCTTTTTCTAGAAAACAAGGCTTTTCAAAAAAAATATCCGCAAAAATCTTTTGTTTTCAGGACGGAGAGCATCAAATCACTTATGCTACACAGGGACGAAAAAATACCTCCAGTCTATGGCTCCTATTCAATACCAGCTCCTGAGCCAGTAGCGGTCCTAAGCAAAGACTTGGTGCCGGATGGTAGAAAAAAGAGACGGGGCAGATCAAAAAGTGGAGTATCGATGACTTCGAGAAATTCAGCCCGAAGTTCGAAGAAAAGATCAGGTTCGCATGAAACGGTCAAATCAAAGAAATCGCTCAGTAGTCCTGCACGGAGTAAAACTAGCAGATTGGGGCGAAAATCAAGTACGCGCTCGAAGAGAAAATCGAAAAGCCGAAAAGGAAAGAAAAAATCGTCCCGTTCAAAGAAGAAAAAGAAATCGTCCAAAGGTTCGAAAAGGAAAGGCAAGAAAAAGCCGTAACTGTGAAATCGTCAAATTAAACCGTTATCCTAGAAACGTTTCAATTTTTTTCAATAGTGAACCTTTTATTAAGCTCTTAAAGATTATCACAAAATCGTACATTTCAAAATAAATACTAATATTAGCTATACTTTTATTTGCCAACTAATATATTTTGTCTTTCTTTCTTTCTTTTTACTTAACCATGACGAGCGGTATGTCGTCGTTCGGCTCGTATTTACGCTACCAAGACGATTTCCACAGAGGGGGTGCTTGCGAAGCAAATAAAAATGTCTAACAGAGTTGCGGACTCGTACGCAATTTATAAATTTATAAACAGATTGGACGATTTATTAAATACTTTTTTTTACTCTATCTTTGATTTTTTAGGCGATCTACCTCGTTAACTGCTGTTTTTCAAATTTTTATTTCTTAGGTATAACCTATTTCTTGTAGCTTAAGTTGGTACATCCTGTATCCAATTTATTGATAGATTTTTAGTATGGAGTGTTAACTGGCTGTCTACCGTGGCATCGAAGAAACGAAGCGAGTGTAGAAACTGGGAACGGGGACACTAGTGAATGTGAAAAAATCAAGTTCTCGCTGGATGGAAGATTCGTCCTTTATAATCAAAAATACCTCCTCACTTCAGCGACTCCTGAAACCACCTTAGTTATTAAATGCCCTCCGTATAAATATTCATACCATCCCTGAGCCCCTTCAAAAATTTTCTGATTAAATGTAATGACGTTTAATAACATGATAGCCTCACGTTGATGACGGATTCTCTGGTCCAGCCGTCAATGCTTCTTCGGCGCTATCACAGCAGTGAAGGATGAAATCTTCGTCCAATAACTCAGATCATCATAACATCGGTCCGCACGGCCGTAAACTTTTCGAGTTGTTCGTTTCCTTTCATAAAACATGCTCAGCTTTCTGCTTAAAACAACCTCTCTCTTAGTTTATTGAGCTATTATTTTCAGTTCGTTTCAGAGTTATTTTTCTTTCGTATATCTAAAACTGAACCGATCGCTTTCTCCAAAATTTGGCTCGACCAGTGAAAAAACTAGATACTACGTCCTTTTGGCTCAATGGCTAATTAACTATCGATGAGACTTTTTTTTGGAGGGGAATTTCTCAAATCAAACTATGTATTTCCGAAGCCCGCGTTCAATTTGTCATGGAATTCAAACAGCGTATTAACATTTGCACGTATTCTCGCTTGAGAGCATTAGCGCTTGAAATTAATTTCGATTCATAAAACAAGCACTGCGTACGACTTCAGGGGGAAAACATACACGATTCAAGGCGGCGAAGTTTCTCACCACACAAGAAGGAATCCGATCTTACCATCGGTGTAGCTAAGATTCCGTTTCGAAGAATAGTCATCGTATACGTATAATGTGAGAAGGTGTGTCAGTGTGCAAGTTGGAGACCGTAAGTCCCGCGATGTTCAGATAGCTCGCCTGGTAATTAACACGAACACCAATACATCACGTTGTCGCGTCTTCCGACCGGCTTGACAGGTTCTATGTAAGAAAATCTTCCATCACTTCAAACTGATCCGCACGTAGAAGTTTGCAGCAAAGGCGTTGAAGAAAAGTGCAACGTTCAAAGACATACGTATATCATAAAGCTAGGAATAAACTAGGAGTTTCGCTGATTCCTCTTTTACAACTGCGGTATCCATTAACTTCTAACGTAAATAATTGTACACTAGGCAAGGGAGATATTGAAGCAACGGAATTCAGATTTTTATACCATGTAGGTAAAATTAACTTTTGCGTAGGTGAGCTTTCTCGAGGCGCATTATTTACACTACTACTTGTATTTGCTGGGAACTGAAGGCGAACAGCTCGCGTGATGCGAGTTTACACGTAATGTACGAATGTACAGTAACGCACAACTTGCTCGAATCAGAGAATGTTAATTTTATCGGGAAAATTCATTTATCCCCATTACTCGCCACATCTGACCTTTTCAAATATAACGACAACTACTCGTATTCACATTAATCATGCTGTTGCCGCATTTTATCAAGTTTTTATTTCCTTTAACATTATTTCATTTTGCTTTGTTTAGTCCAAAATTTTTATCCTATCAGCCTACTACCTTTAACCAAATTTTCAGAGTAAAGAATTTTGTTTAAGAACTGTACGGGTCGTTATTTTCCCGATAAATGCAGCTTTAAACCAGTGATTTTAAACCACGTGATTGATCATACGTCCGAAGATAAGGAAACCCTGAGTACCAAGGAGGAAATTTTCAGTCGCGCCAATAACTCCTTTAAATATTTAGGTTATTGGGAAGTCTGTTGGCAAACTGGTTTTAGTAGATTTTTAGCCCTGCCGTAATTTCAACTTCATGGGCAGACGAATTAGATCACGAGGAAGCCGTGAACCGGGTTGCCGATATAACTTCCCAATCTACTGGCACCCACATGCTATTTCGGATAGGCAACGCCGATATTAAGTCATTAGTATCAATCAGATACCGTACTGTATCCTCGAGGGCTGAATATCCAGATTCTTGTATTAACTAGCTGGAAACCGGATCTTAACTCGACTCAGTTTCATATGAATCGGAAATCCTTTTAAGAAATGTTCGATCTCAAACTCATTTACTTCCTGGAACAATACAACTATCATATAAACGACTCGGTGCTCGAGTTATGACATTACTTTATAATGGAAGTACTTGAAGAAAGTTCGGCGTATTCATTCATATTACTCTCCTTCTGTGAACACTCGTTGGTTTCAAAGCTGCTCCACTATGAATTATAATAGTTCAGATGATGGAGGACAAAAATGTTTTGCATCATATTAATAAAAAAAAAAAAATAAAAAAATAAATACTTCTCCTTGTGTAATAATATTCATAATGACTCATCTGATCACTTGTATCGTCGAAAGTATTTTGATAGCTCATTAGTAACGGTAATAGGCGATAAGCTAGTCATACATTTACCGCTTTGAAAATCGCGGCATAGGATCATTTCCTTCCAGAAATCATTTATGTTAATAGACATAAGCATACGTAATGAGAGTCGGTAAATGATTCGCCGAAGTCCAACCAGTCATTTTAGACCATCTGATTTACACACTCAGAAACAATGAAAAGGATTCACTAGTGGATACCTAAATTTATTCATAATTGCTTGGCTGCAGCTATGCATAAGTAAAGAAATATAGCCACACCAAATGATAGTGTTATTGAAAGTTTTTCCAATAGGTACATCAATACACGAACTCTTCCTGCTTTCAAGTGATGACGCGCCAAACTATCCCTTGCAAAATCACCTCATCTGGCCTTCCACGCAAGTTCAGCTCAATAATTTCCCTTCACATTTCATCCATGGCATATCCCCTTCTGTTTTCTTCTTCCTTACGTCGCGTCACGATTTTCCAGAGGAAAGAATAACTTTTTTCTCCTCCCTTTCCCTCGTTTTTGCCTTTGGTGGTTTCCTCTCACTTTCCCTCAAGCGGAGGTTTTCCAAGAAAAAAATGTGCTTGTATGGCCAGTTATAGGGCTGTATAGGTAAAAGAGGTTATGGTGGTAGCAGTAATTACGAAAAGTTATGGAGAAGGAGTCATTAATTTTGTTTCCTTTTTAACCCTCAACTGTAACTCGAATGCGTCGACACAATTCAAACTTAAAGCCGTTGGGACGATTAAACGACTAATTAAATGGACGTACTCCAAAATTAATTACAACGAACAATGCTACCACCGCATCTGCGGTTTTTAACCCTCTCCGGTTCGCCGAGAACGCTCACACAAGAAAGTCTACAAGTACAGTTGTAATGAGCTCTACAGTTCGTTCCAGTGACCTCGTAACATGTTATGTGTATAGCCAACCCATGCAAAAAAGGTTACTTTGTTAGTTTAATATTCTAGACCGTAATCGAGAGCTTCACACGTCATCAAACCTTGTCTCTTTAGGTGGCAGCACCGCTAGGAAATTAATTACCGAGCTCCGGAAATCTTGTACATGCTTTAGCGGCGATTAACCTCAGAGAAATGGGATTCGGCGGCATCGGGCACTGAACAACACACATTCAACGTATGTGGAGCAATCCCGCGGGGATCTGGGATGAGAAAATTCTTGCCGTGATTTAAGATGGTAGATAATGGTATGAGATAATGGGATAGAGGATTGGAACGGACCCCCCGCTTCCTTTATTAAAACAGCCTGTACATAGGACTACGAAGTTGGTAGACTCTAGACGACGAAGCTTGACCAACGCCGCCTCATCCCATGCCATTCTTCGGTTTGAAAACATCTTGGGTCAAAACTTCTCATTATTTTATATTCTGAATATAAAACTTTGTGCATTTCTTCTTTTAGTATTTCACTTGCAGTAGTCCACTGAAGATGTTTTCATCCCGAGGCCGGTGTTTGCCTCTCTCTAGTTTTAATCAAGTAGTTATCTTCTGATAAATTAATCAAATAGCTAACTTCTAGTTTCTTCTTCTCTCTAGTTTTAATTTAATAGTTAACTTTTGATAATTAATCGAAAAGTTAACTGCTAACAGTTCTTAAACAGATGGCTTCTAATAATTAATCTAATCGTTTAAATTCTGATAACTGGTTTTCCTCCCCATCCGTCAAGGACGTTTGATCGAGGTTGAAATTGCAGTTTTCTCGTCAGAAGAAAAAATATTCTTGGAGTTGTTGAATCAGAACGGAGTGAAAAATAATTTTCACCCTCATTAAAATTTTCCTTGTCTCCGCGACTGACTTTTCAATTTCCACCCCAGGTATAATTTTATCTAGGACATCTTTAGTTCCAGAAAAGGAGAACGATGTTCGTCTTTGTGACTTAGTGGGAAATCTGATACGCTCTACAGGATGCGGTGGAGACTGTCCTGTCACGTGACCATATTATATCCACATCCTTCACCTCAAGTTGTCAACATTCGGATACCAAATCTCAGCGTATCATATCCCACCGTGGTTTTCGTTACATTTTTTCTGATGCCAGTGCCTTTTCGTTTTATCGTTTTTCGTTAGGAATATATCAGTTTTGTTGGTTAGCTCCAATACGGGAAAAACAGGCTTCTCTCTTTTCATTTCATTGAACACTGAGTGTGCTTGATTAGGTACGCATAACTTCGTATTCTATAATTTGCAACAAAATGCACTTTTTAGGCTACAGACACGTAATCAGACATTGGATTACAATAAACGTTTGAAAAATCTCATTTTTCCAATCTTTCATAAAATGAGACTTTTGACTTTTTTTTCTATATTTTATATATTTAACGGCCTATCCAACAGTACCCTCAGATTTGAATTTGCAGTGAAATTAAGGAACTTTCGTGGTTTTAGTGAGATGAGGTCAAACAACTGGAAAAAAAATTTAAAAGCCGCCCTCATATTCCCCTATAATTTATCTTTTTTTTTCTCAAACGTTCCTAATTACAGGATGAAAGTGGATAAACATTTCCTCTAAAAATGTTTCGTACTGCGAGGATAAAATTATCTATGTTTGTAACTATTTACAAACATAATTTTTTTTCATTTTATTATAAATCTTTTTGATCGTAGCGATTTCGGGCTATTTCTGGCGCACTGTGTCCGTAAAGCTGCTATCAACTGTAGATCAAGATAGGAAACTGATTATCAATTGACGAAGTACAAATATTGCAAGTTGAGATCATATTCAAGCGGTAGAGAAAATATTTCAACTCGGTTCTCACATCATGGGGATCATACCGGCTTTCGTGGCTTTAACCGCGAAATGACGAGTCATGGTTAATTTATGAACCAGCCAAGAGTTGGTTTTTTTTGCTTCACACGCATCATATCGCTGCATATTTTAGCAGTAAGAATGTAGCTCAGTTTGCGGTTTTTGTCATAGATGGAAGAGATCGGAATCTTATGGAATGCTGAGCTTCATGAAAAATATGCTTCATTATGGTATAATATATGAGGCTTGTGTATTGTAGACCTATAATCGTAGTATTTTGAGGAGAATACACCTCGCTGAATAAGGTCACTGTTTTCCTCGATTGTTCAACACCTAAGTTCAGTAAACAACCAAGTTGAACTATTTTTTCTTCACTTTTCAAATACTCGTATTTCCATAACGATATTGTTTCTACGTCAAAAATTTGGATATCTATTTTCAGCCACAGATGGTATAAACCGTTTCATTAAAACTCAACCCACGACGACCGTCGGAAGAACGAGTCGTCGCTAATGAAGACGTTGACGCGGTCCTTTAACAAGAATGTCGTAAATGTGAGGCTCCGTTGCTGACGAGGACGCGAAACAGTTGATTCGTTTCGATTGCGTGAACTCGGAATCCTGGCTAAGGTTTGGTTCCAATGGCATCTTCCGAAGGCTGTTAAAAAGCTTCATCCTTTCAAGCCCGAAATGAGGAGAGTAGAATCTCTGCCAGTTGTGCCCATCCTCCACGGCGACTGTCTCGAGGACTGGTCTCTCTCGCTTTCTCAATTCTCTGTCCCTCTCTCGCTCGCTCTTTGGAGCTGCCTCTAGCTCTAATCCGATTCTCGAGCTTTGCTTCTCTTATTGTGGACATCGTTCTAAGATGCTCGATGTATGCCTTGAGAACCTCTCCATGAAGCTCTCTTTCATATCCTTCGCCTCGTCGCTGAGCTACAACTACATTATAATTCACGGCTTTCTTCTCGTGCTCTTCTATTTTGCTCTTTGGACGGGTAAGGGAAAAATAAAGAACTACCGATACCTCTCTCGTTCAACCTATTAGTTATCGCTTCTACCTTTCGATTTCTCTCTCCCTCACTGTACGATACACCCTCTCGCACTAAATCTCTTTGGTAACAAATCTTCCCAACTCGTTTCGAGTTACATCAGGAATGCCTCTTTCATCAGCAATAAATGTTTTGTCATTTCATGGCGACAACCGATGGCTAACTAAATGACATCTAAAGTGCGTCCACAATTACTGTCCTGTCACACTGGCAATAATTAGCAACAAAAAAATGCGCTTTCTTTCCCTAGGGATATCATCGCATGAGATCGTTTTTTTTTCGAAAATCATTTGTGTTAGTGGAAGTTAGCACACTCAATGGGAGAATGATTCGGGACAGGATTTGCGGCAGACTGATTCCGACGTAAGGAAAATAAAAGAGGAAGGGGTTTGCGAGGAGATTGTTCGATTCCTTTGTAAACTTAGCCGCAACTGTCCAGACGTAACTACGGACTAAGGACCTCTTGCGAGAAGACCTTCAATGGAAAAATTCCCCTTTTTGGTATGGGGTGAAATTTTTTTTATTTTTCCTTTGGTACATCGTGGTGAACCATCCGGGAGGTGGACAGGGGGGATTCGCCAAGGGATCCAAGGTTTGAACTGGCGTTTATGGCAAGATGAGATGATTGTGCAAGGGATAACACGACGCGTTAACATTTGAGAATGAAAAAGACAATTTAAGGTGAAAAACCATCAACAAAACTGTCATTTGGTGAGGCTCGTTTTAATGCTTGAAATTTCAATATGAAGGGGCCGACGCAATTCTCAAAGGGAAGGAACGTGAGTGTATGACCAGCAGAAAAGTTCAATGAATAAATTCCCCTGGAAATGTGAATGCCAGTAAATTCGATGCCAGTAATGAAATCGTTGAACCTTCACGAGGAAATTTATCAATACGATTATGATTTCTAATTTTTGAATCTTGTCCAATTAATTGGTATTTTTTGTAATCGTAATAGTATGGTGTCCAGGGGGTGTGAGGAGAAAAACCAGGCGACTCATTTTCCGATTCTTTATTTGGCTGGCCGAACGGGCGAAAGAGCTCGGAGGATCGGAGAATGAGTCGCCCGGTTTTTCTCCTCCTCACACTCCCTGGACACCAAAAATGCGACGATAAGGAAAAGAAGTAATAATATGGTATGCATTATTTATGCCATGTATATACGATATACTAACACTTCATGTAATGCACTTTAATAAAATTTTCCTATGTTAAACGAGTCTGCTGAGGATATTGTATGATAAGCCATTTAATAAAATGCCGAGCGTACCAGCTGTCCGATGGGTTGGAGCGCTCTTTCCCTCTACTATACACAGGAACAATATTCCGTCTTCAATTATTATCTTGGCAGTATTGAACGAGCCTACACGTCAACCTAGCGTCGTTTATAGCGATGATTTACTAGCGGACCCAAGATATAGCCCGTATGGCTCGCATTAAACGTTAACAAACACTTCGACATGGGCAATATTTCGAAATTTACTGTCAGTTATCATCATTGTCATAAAAAACCTACTTCATTTAAAAATAAAAAAAAAATAACAAAAAGCGCGTACCTACCTAAATATTATCACAATATATTTTTACTTTCAAATATTCACACCCTCGCGTTGGTACCTACTCGATAAGTTTATTTTCCCATATCAACCTTATTCTCTTAAGTCTGCAAGATTAGGATGATGTTGTATGAAATATTCAAGACGAGCAGTTTAAGCAGAGACTGAAGAATAAGTGCCTAATTCCAATTCTGAAACTCAACCCGTTCATACATTGGGGGGCAACTTCATTATGAGAAGCTAGATCCTGGCAGCGAAGTCCTCCTCGCTCGAATAACGCGTTGAAGAACCCCTCGGCAGAAAACTAGGGATAAATTAAATTCTCCTCAAACGAGTTTCGTATGCAGTACGTTTTGAACAAATAGGAGCTCTAAATGCAAACTGCTCAGCACCGAAGCGTCATTATTAGACACGCTGAGCTCATGCTTGATATTAATAAAATTAATAAGACCCAGATGACACTTGGTCCATTCATTTCGTTACCTATGTCATTTTACAATAAATTTTCCAAATGCAATTTAATTTCGGCTTCTCAATTGCACTGATTGATTATGGTACGTAGCTAGGTAGATGTTATGTGAGGGGGAGAACAACCAGGCGACTCATTCTCCGATTCTTTATTGGCTGGCCGAGCACTTTCGCCCTTCAGGGCGACGTGGAGCCATAGGGTCCACAGCCTTTGGGACATCTGGGTCTTTTTGGTACAATACCCGAACGGTAACATACGCACTCGTAAAAAACCTGGTTGTCGGGTCGATAACAAACGGTATACTCTGGAGCTGGTGGTTTGATCGGTTTATAGTTAATGACACCTCGCAATAACTAAAAATTGAAAAAAGTTTCAGCAGAGTGAAAAAACTGCAATCGGTCCAGCTGTAATATTGACAATCATATATTATATCGGGGCTTTGTGAACATTCAATTATATCCGGAGGTTGTGAGGTGGAGAAAAACCAGGCGACTCATTCTCCAATTCTTTATTAGCTGGCCGAGCACTTTCGCCCATTCGGGCATCCTCAGGGCGACGTGGAGCCATAGGGTCCGCAGCTATACGGGTTGGTCTAGACATCGTTGAGAGTCCCAAAGAGGCGAAAGTTCTTGCCGGAGTAAGATAAAAATTAGGAAAAGTAGTTACCAACCTGCAGGATAATTAATGCTAAAAGAAATACGGAACGATGGAGGAACGATGAAGAAGACGGAGGTTTGTAAAAAGGTATCCAATTGAGGCGGCATGGCGTAGACGAGATAGAGAGAAGAAAAGCCGAGAATTGACTTGGGACGAATCCGCATCAGTTCGTTCATCCCTTCCAACCGAATTTAATGCTCAATCTTATTCAAATTCAAGCCTGAGGGAAAGCTATAAGGAAAGCCATCCGAGCTTCGCTCAGCGAACGGCCTTTAACCAAATCCCCGTTTGGCTCATGGGGTTGGAAAGCACCCGAGCGGATAGAGATAACCCATACGACGAGCAGCTCGCGCCTCACTTCTTGGTTATGTTCCTTCTCGAAGTAATTTCCTCAACGGGTTCCTATTTTACCAGCGAAAAAGCCTCCGTCGAGAGGAAGGATATGGCATCAGAAGTGCGAGCTTTACGCGATAATACGCGAAAGGCAGCGATGTTTTCACACGGTTTCATACAGTCAAAAAACAAACCCAGGGAGTTGAAACACACCCCGACGTTTTTTCAGAGTAGGCACTCGAATCCAACATCTTATCCAGCCTCCTTATTATCGCTCTTCCAGTGATAGGCGTGAGAGAAGTTTGAGTTGAATGCAGAAATAAACGTTTTGCTAGTCATTCTCACGAAATGCGGCCCATAAACAGGGGAAGGCTCTTTCGTCGAACGCTAAGGAAGTTATATCTGACTTTTCCAACGAATAGCGAATGCCATAGGTGATATTGTGCTAAAAATTCAAAGAGTTTATTTTGACATTTCGTACGATGAGGTAAAACATCCTTTTTTCCAAAGTCTACGTTTTCTAAATTTATTTTTATGCAATTTACAATATTCAAGCAAATTGAAAAGTGGGCAAGTGCAGCGCCAAAAATTAAGCAGACATATTTTGTTGAGAAAACGTAGAATTTGAAAAAGCAAAAAAATTCTCTGATTACTTAGACTCTTTAATCTACATATTTTCGATTCTAACTACCTGGAAACGTAAAACATCAAATTTGGACAGGCATCATAAATTGTTTTCGAGAGCTATTTCAATTATTGAAGTAAGAAATGATCTAAAATCAAAGTTGGGATGCAGTCTTTCGTGAATCCTGTCCCAAATCATTCGTCGCTTTTCATGGCATGTGCTCACGTCCATTAACACGAATGATTTTGAAAGGGAGAGGACGAGGGTTTATCGCAGGTTTAGCTGAGGATGCACAAAAACTAATCAAACTAGCGATTCTGTTTACTGCTACATCGCCTGGCCATGACAGTTAAAATAGAATCTCCCTGTTCGAATTTTCATTCCAAGGCACATTCGTTTTGAACGAGTTCTGTCGCCTGAATGGGTCACTCGAAATTCCATATTATAGCCAGCATCTAGGTTGTGAGAATTTACTCATCGTTCCTGCTTGTTGAGACCTTAATGAATAACATAATCGTAAAGATGTTCTCATCCAACTAAGATGCCCTTGATTTTCATCAGCTCAATTGTTCAAATGCAGTAATAAAATATTCATCGTATTATAATACTTATTGTGAGAATTTCTGTTGTTCTCAGATGAAGACAGGGCTTTTTCAATGCGAAAATAAAACTCCTGAAGAGCAGTAATCTCGTATCGGTTGTAGCACGCGTCTGTTACACCTTTTGAAATCAATTGAGACTCGCTTTTATAAACAGTTCGATAACTTTACGGCAGCTTTGATCGAAGGACAAGCTCATGTTGATACTCGGGACACGAAAGCGACTTCACGTGCAATTAGCATGAGCTTTCCTCTGGGAGATGGCGATAGCCGCAGATGGCGAGAAATGTGCGGACTTAAGATTGGGCTCATCTGATACCACGAGTTTGTTGCACATTCGCGCCTTGGACGATACTAAGATCGTACAACGTCTTCAGCCTCTCTAGATTGAGTTAGTACATTTACATACGCACGCGACATCTTCTTCAACTGCACCGGTTTGACCAGAAGAACAGCGATTATTTACGGACCATGAACACAGTCTTTGGTAATTGTGCGTAGTAGTTTATGGTGGGGGGAATCCGTTTCACCTATCCGATTTCACTTGTGTTGGTATATTACTGGTTGGCATTGAAATATGTATCATCAATAAGGCTGTTGCGGAATATTATGAAAGGTTTTTTCAACCACGATTCATATAAAAGTCGAATTTCAAGAATTTTTTTAGTGCACATAAAAAATTTTATCAGAGAGTTTTTTCTTTTACCGGTGTTTTTCACCCGTGGCCGTGGGGAGTATTGGTTACTTTTTAAAACAATACGTATCTAATGGTGGTTCGTTGTCCAATCAATCTCACCAATAACACTTTTCCTTCCTCAATTTGGACGTTCCAGATTTTTTTCCTTTCCTACACCTTCTCTAGCTCCTATCCGGTCTGTGCGTTTTCCCTTGAGGATGTATTCACCTTGAATTTCATGAAGAAATCCGAAAAAGTCAATTTCTTAGACAGTGAATGGTATTTTCATCGTGAGTACCCATGTTTTGAGTGAAAATTAGACAGCCGATGAGTCACCGTCAAAATGACGTCGTAAAAGGTGTATTTCATTTCCTACAGATGCTCATGGTGCTTGCGAATCTTAACTCGTGAATCCCAAGCCGTCTCCCATCTCAAAGTCGCTGAATATAAGGTCACGGTTTGTGATTGCAATAATGATGCCGCAACTTTTCTGGAATTCGGTCTGTAAATATTACTTACGGGTGAATGGTTCGGTGCTTGCAAACCGGTGGCAGTATGATTTCGTTTTTTTTTCAACAGTTTCATTTGTGAGGGTTCAGTTTTGTGCACTCATGGTGCACCGTTACTTCGAAACATTACTATTCACAATTTCTGCACAATATCAGCCTTCACCATTGACGAAAGCAGTGCAGCATGCACTAATATGAATAGGCTATTTTGTAGAACGTTGCTGAACTGCAGCGGCTGTTCTTGTGGCCTTGATAACGCCTTCGACTAGGACATAGGATCATATCAGAAACGTAGTCATCGTTTAGTAACAGCAAGTATTTCATGGATAAATATTGGAAATAGGATACAGTGGCCGTTGTTCATGGGCATCACACTTTTTACTCCCGTGCTGACTCAGGGCTTCACAAAATAGTACTACGTACAGAAGGCGTAGGTGAAGCCATTTTTGAAGAGATCACAGCGCCATCTGGATTGCCGGGCGTGGAACTACTCGCGTGGCTGGCCAAAATCAAAAACTATCAAGATGGCTAAGTTAGGATTCGATTGCTGGTTCCCTTGCACTAGAGACCGAAGATTTACCCATTCGGCTACAACTGGGTACAAAAAGGACCCCAATAAAACGTCGGTGCGTAGGGGGCTTTCGATTTTTCCCATGAAAATTGTATTACATTTTCTTATGTGCACCTCATGCAAGGTTTCACGCCTTGATAGCAGAGTAGAAATTCAGCACGAAAATTATGCAAATTCAGCACGAATTACTTGACGGCGGTGAAGACTTTCAGCTTTTGTTCCCAAACGAGGTCTACTTGTATTACTAGGGGAGGTGCTAATTATGTTTGAATAAAATGCAAACGAATTTTTCGTTTTCCAAATATTGATCAACCACGGGTTAAAACAGAAAATGCGTCAAGCTTCAACCCTTTATTTACGTTATGTATACCATCTCGTCTGAAGAGATTCTACCCCATCAAACCGCATTCATCCATCAACTAAGTCCTCTCTCCATCTGCGCTGAGAACTTACGGGTCTTTCAGTGCTACCTTAATTATCCCCCCTGTCGTAGATGTCTTGTTAGCGCCACTGCAGCGTCCATCAGGCACAGAAAGGGGATGCGGCCGTCACCTTGGTAACTCCCTCCAAAACAATTGCACTCTCCTAAAAATCCTCCTCGCAGGCGTAACATAGCTTTTCTCTTTACTCTGCTCAAAGAAGATGATCTCATAGTCGAACGATTTTCTTCCACTTTGCATCACTTGACACAGGGCCATCTCATGTTTCACCCCTTTTAGGCCTGACTACGAGCATTCAATTCGCTCGAGGTTCTGTCATTTTAAAAATGTGTATCTCTTATGTGTGCAGATGGATCTAGAGTGATTGGAGGGCCTTGGGTACCGCATCGACCATCGGAGCCGTCATGAAACCAAAAATGTCCTCTGAGAAAATACATCTCCCATTCAACTGACATCCTGAAGAAATCAGACAATTATGCCATCTTAAATGTTCATATGTTCATGCTCTAGGCAGAATAATTCCATCCTCATAGGTACCTGATGGACCTATGTAGCCCCGAAGATGCCCAAATGGGCAAACAATCTCGGCAAATAAAAGACAGAATGGAGAAAGAGTCGCCGCGTAAATTCCCCTACGCCACAACAATTATGCGGCAAATTCGACAAACAGAAGAATTCCATCCTTGATACGGAAATGTTCAAAATGAGCACGCTCCCACAAAGGCTGTCATTCATTTTACAACTTTTGACTAGCGAGTCTCGGACTTATAGGTCGATTTTGTTAACATCGCCCATCAAACTGCTAGCTCTAGCTGAAATAGCTGCTTCCCCTAATGGAACCAGGTCCCAGCAGATGGCCAGATACTCCCGATTCAACTTACTAGGACCGCGTTAATCGACGAGCTGACGTCCATATCCAACGCGTGGATCTGAACGCGACTGACGCTTCAGTATTTTCCTTTTAACCGGGACGTCGCGCCTTTTGTTGCCTCTTCGACAAAACCCTGTTCGTCTTGCACGACTCTCTTTGTGGACACTCGACTTCCAAGGGAATAAAAGGATTGGCATTTTTCACTTCGAATTCACCTTCGAAAGGAGCTTTTATATCCATTGTCCGCGTCGCGATCATTTGTTGACGCTCCGATTCGAACCTGAGGAACACGGTCGAGCCTAATTTGGTCAAATTGCAAGGCGTCCGTCCTGATCTTGTCTTCGAACCGCTAATCGTTTCTTCTATGGAAATTCCTCTACAGAGCAATGAGCTTCCTTTGCAGAGTGCAAATAGCGAAGTGCCAAAGTATCGAAAACAACTGCAAAAAGTACGAGAAGGATTGTTCCAACCAAAAACTGTGTTCATCAACACAAAATCTAAGTGATGCCGTTGCGTCCTATTTTTCATAGAAGTTCCCGGATTTTCAAACCATGAAAATGTTTGAATTACATATTTAGTATGTATTGTGATCGACCGAAGAGTCAAATTCGGACAGGAAGTGAATTGGGAAACAAATTATAGTACTAAACTCAAAATCACTTTCTGAATAGGTGTCTCTGTGTCCGTCTGCTCTCAGAAAGGGACAAAATCAATTAATCTCGTTGAAATTTTCAAAAATTAATCTACAAGTAAAAATGAAAAGTTAGCCACTATTGGATTCGGATAACAAACAGTGCTTCCTAAATTTTTTTCATATTTTGATTTCTACAGGCAGCAAAAAACTATATTATTTGAATCAAGGTTTTGAAATGTTTGTTACGGCAATGGAACGAAGCTTGATTTTCTTCACTAGTGTGGCGCACAGAATTTCCACGTGGTTTGCATTTTTCGTTAATTGATTCGAATTTCTCTAATTATTGGGTCCCCTTGCTTCAACATGATTTAAGAAGACCATCCATTTTTGTAGAAATTATTCCGAATATTTGTGAACGTTCCCACCGAAAAACTGATTGGCTATATAATCATTATTATTTTTCTTAATTTTCGAATAAAAAGCTGAATTTTTTGCCAAACAGTACAGCTTTTTAATACTGATGGTTAATTAAAATTATCTTCTCGAATGAGCATGTATTTAATTGTTTACTGACAGCTGCGGTTACTCTGTTCACAGGTTACGACTGGTCTCTACTGCCGAAATCAGTACTGTTGTAAACAGTTTTCCTTGACTGTGCCAACATTTATAGTCAATTTAGACGCACGTGAAGACTTGTACGGTCTCTTCGTGGCGTGGGATGATGCTGGAGGTTGCGACGTTCGCCTTGATACGAACACTCTTATTATCTTCTCGCCCATAAATTCATCCTGTTCGAGACGTCGAGTTAAAAAGTGGACAAATAACTCGGTAAATGCGCCTTTAGACAGAAGAGCAAGGGAAGCCTCAACGCTATAAATTATTTGATTTATATCCCCTTGAAAACGAAAAGACAGGCGTGCGGCTTTCGTGCCTTTGAGTATGTACTTGACACGATAGAAGCCTTCGCACAAGTCAATTTAAACCCGAAAACAGAAAGGGAAACATAATTGCTACCCCCTCTTTGCTTTGGTTATTTTCCGAATTGACTTGCCCACAATAATATTCCAAGTAGAAATTTCACGCTCTTCCGTTTGGATGGAAAAGCAGCGGGAAGAATTCGAGCCTTCTACTTTATTAGATGTCTTCATTCTCAGTTTATTGGAAAAAGGTGTGGCTGGTGAACTTTCGAGGGAGGCAAGTTTCATTAATCATAGCTCGTGCTCTTCGTAATAGTCCCTCATGTGCTTCCAATCTTCGGCGCGACTTTCGACGTCGAATAATTGCAAACCGAGCAGTTCACGTTAGCAGGATTAAGTTGGTTGGTGTTCCTTAGGTCAGTTTTGCTTTTGTAACCGTTAAGTATCAGTAACACTTTAATAATTTCATCGTAGATCTCGGGATTTCTCCCAGTAAATCTCGTAATATTTTTTTAGTAATCTCGGCAAATCTCTGTATTTAATCTCAATAGTTTACAAAGTTCGGTGCTTCTTGGGATCAACCATAGATTCACATTTGACCACCGCATAGAAAAATAAAATACCTATAGAATGACACGTGGGTTTTTAAACATCGCGCAGTGGTCTACATTTAAATGCAACTTAATGAGCGTTTTTTTTCTGATCCCGTACCATTTTTTCTGATTTCGCACCATTGAAATCGCGTATTTGGAGGAAACTCGAATATACTTTTTGCTGGGGATTTTCGGGTATTTATTAATAGAGTATTTTTTTACTTTTTCCTTTTTTTCATTCGTAACAGACTTAAAAAAAAAAATTTACTCTAGTCGGCTTACAGGTCTTTTTACGGTAGATGTTGTCCGCTGGCATCCAGCGCCTGTCAGTCTATTCTTTCTTTTCTATAGAAGGGTGACTGTCTTGGTTCGTCGCATAATTTTTCAGATCGAACCCCTTCAGTATGAACTGCCTCCGAACAGGAGAAAAGAAAACGCGATGTTTGCATAAAAAAGCTATTTTGACTTAGCGAGCTTATAGTAACTTCCAGAAAAAGTGCACGATTTTATTGTTTTTACGTCATTTTGTTTATGACCTCTCTACCTATAGTGGTTCGTAGAGAAACGAGTGTAAGGAAAACGTGATACGAATTTTCTATAGCATGGTTTTGAATACAAAATAATTATTATGATTCATTATTTTTTAGAACGTAAATTATTGTTGTTACCAAGAAAAGTAGATTATATAACCCCCTTCAAAATTTGATGTTCTTCTTTTTTCAATCTATGGAGAATCCAAATATTCCAAAAAATCCTGTTCATAAATTTGCTGTCAAAGGTTCACCACAGCTACATGTAAGACAATTTGGAACAGTTATACACCACTAAGGTACTGACCAATTATTATCAGCTTTTGCAATTTCATGCTTACGTAGTTAATGGAAATATTATTCATCTATATCCGGGGTAGGGAATTCGGGCCTCCTGAACCTCTCTCCCGGTTACAGCCCTGGAATGAAGATAAATCAATAATTGTTCGATAATTGCGGAGGATTTCGGGGGTTAACTTGAACACTAATTTTTCAACTGAGTCTGATGGCTCGTAAAGCATCTCAAGATTGCACCGTCTACGGACCGTTGATTCTTATCGCGAGCATTCATGCGTCGCTTTTCCATCGACAAAGATTCCGCTAAGGGGAATAGAAGATAAATTACGGCTTCAAGCCATATAAAACATGGGAGTATGCTTTTTTATGGTCATCCACGCATCCCAAAGATTCTTATTGAAAGCTCGCTCCGTAATCAGGGGATGAGTGGCCGTTCAAACGGGAGGCCGTTCCGTTGTTTATTTCGACCCGACGAGCATTGGATCGAGATAGTATAACTCCAACGTCTAATCTGCCCTTCAGATTTTTTTTTCGATAGGGGGCGATTTTCATGAGTTAAATGTGCACATTGATTTAACTTCTCCCGTACCGATAGAAAATTTAATTTTAAACGCCTCAAGGGAAGATATCTGACCTATTCACATTTTATTTCGCTGAATGGTAACCCATAGCTATTTTCAGAAATGTGTTGCACTTTTGAAATGAAATTTGCCTTTACGTATCTGCTACTTTTTTAATGATAAAGAACAATAAAAATAATTAACTTTTATATAAGTAAAGGTTATAAAGTAAAGTAGGTTTTTCATTGCAACCCAAATTGAAAAAATAAATAAATAAAATACAGAAACAGATCTTACACATTTTCTTGTCTTCCTAATTATTCATTCAAGTGCACATCTTCAGCGGCCGAAAATCGTCAAAACATGTCGACATTCTGTTTGATGGTGCACTTTTCTGAAATAAGGTTGCTGCCATATTTGAACTATAAAAAAATACTGCACCAAGACGATATTAAACGTCTTTGACAGAGATAAATCGGCGGAAGGGCTGCACCTCGACAAGTTATACATAGAAATAGTCACGTTCATACTCCTCATCTCAAAGCTGTTATATCACAATTTTCCGTTGTTTTCCACCCAACATTGCCTTTAAGTAAGCATTAGTGCTTCAGTAGAGCATCAACCTAGAAAGCGGCAATAAGCGAACTTCATTTCAGCCTGTTAAAGCGGTTCAGTGAAGTCTTTCTTCTTCCGATTATACTGTAACAAACTTATATTAACTTTATGATGAGCTCGCCTTTTTCATTTCATTCTGCCTAAGGATGAAAAATTGAAACGGCTCTTTCCGGTACAAGATATTGGTTAATTCTAGAGTATCGCGGGCCTTGGGTACCTTCTTACTTTATTAAACGTAATAATGTCTGATGATAATCATTATTGCGGTACTGGAAAATTTGTTTTAAGGGCTCAGGAAAAATGAAAAGGTTCGTGTGCCATTCTGAAACTCTCAGTTTCAAAAAGAACTCAAACGTCTAATAGCTTCCAAAAACATAGAGCTGCGATGTTTTTCGTTCGGTAGATTTTGGTTCACATTGGTAAGGTGGTTTTTGCCATGTTTACCATGTTTACGTGGGAAGTATTGGGATGGTCCGTAAATGCGAATTGGGAGCTGTAATACTCTTCTGAGCTTTCTGAGCAACTGTCCGGTTGTCTGTGTTAAAAAAGTGACAAAAGTTGCCATATCTCTGTGAAAAACGATTGAGTTTTTTCTGTTTTGATTTTCACAGGCCATAAGAGTCAATATTTTTGAACGGTTGATATCTTAAAATATTTTTGGTGAGCTCACACACCGTACCTCTTCGATACGAACTTTTTTTCGCTATTTCACTATTACGAATTTGGTTTTTCGATGTATACTATCTCCGCAAAAATGGTTCACGTTTGAAACATTCTCGACAGTCAACGTGCTATATCTCTAGACGTGCTAGATTAAAACTATCGAGCATATGCTTGATATATGAAGAGCTTTTGAGGCAGGAAAAGAACATTCTTTGTGCTTCTTCGTTTGATGGTGGAGTGTCTGGCGTGCAGCCCCGCTGCGGAATAATGTCGTCAAACGAGTTTATTCCCTCGTGTAGGCTCGTGTTAACGTTTCGATTTTATTTCACTTTTTCCCCTTTTTTTCCGCCGTTCGACAAGGATAGAAGATTAATTGAACGCCATGCAGATGAAGAGAGGAGATAGTAAACACGGCCGAAGCCAAGGGGACCTTTCGTAAGCGGAGCTATGGGACTTCTGACGCGGGTGACACACTGTGGTCATTAATTTGTGGCATGCATGAAACCTTCCACTAACGAGACTTGAGTTTTCGAACTCCGTCACCAACACGCCGGCTCCTTTATGCTCATAATCCGTGGAGATGAAGCAATTTTTTCCCTCCCTCGGACCTTTTTCGGGTGGACCAGCAGCAAACGAGGTGACGTTCGCCTATATCCTACGAGGAATAGAAAAAAAACCGACATTGATACATGAGTGAACTAGTCGGAAGTCGGCGGGAGTTTAGAAAAGGCATTCGGGGATTATCTATTTGTGCAAGATTAATGCCCAACAGTGGCCGACTATGCCACTAATTGGAATGGTGACAGTGTTGAACCAAAATTGATGGGCTATAGTTACGGCTTCTGTGGACTTCTGAGAATTTTTGGACAACATCGAGAACTTCAGAATTATCAATGCGGTAAATTCGAGCCGGTAAAAATTCCAACAAATCTGAATAAGGTCAAATACGAGCAGGGAGAAAGTGGAGATCACTCGCCTCCCATTAGGCGCCAACTCTAAATAGTTCAATATAGCAGAGCTCCAAGTTAATTTGTAATTCTTTCCACGATCGATAAAAACTTAGATAGCTCTTTACGCCGGAATAAGTCAGTATTTAGTCGTCTGCCACCCCAAACGACCGCGGTTTTCGATCGGCAGACTCACTTTTCAAAATGTTAAATTTTAACCCGGAAATACACCAAAAACCAATCATCTTTTTTTTCTCCCCTTCTTCAATATTAGGGCCATTTCTGAACGATATACACAGATCTGCCACTATAAAACATGGTTTTCCATTGGCCGATACCTCAACGCTTCCATTACCATTTCTTAAATTATGCCTGCTCATAAAAAGCCACGGCTCTGTAGTGGCATACATGTGTATATCGTTCAGATGTGGCCCATAGATTGAAGAAAAAAATGTAAATATCAATCACCCTGAATACGGTGCATCTTCAGGACAAAATTTATCAGTTTAGAAAGTGAGTCTGCCAATCGAAAACTGCGGCTTCGGAGTGGCAGTCAAATGTTTCTAATATTAAAATGAATGATACTTTTGTAATTTATAAGGTGATCATCCCCTACAATGAGTACACTTTCTGGCCCTGGCTCCTGGACTAACCTGAATATTGACAAAATGTCCTTGATGTTGGATAGGATAATCAATCAAATTTGAGTTTCTTCTCAACATGGGAACAATGGACAACCTATTTTCCATTAAATTACTCAAAACTTCATTCCTATCGTTGAATTCATCTCTGAATTTCTGACCTCAGGTCGAGAACTCTTTCGCTCAGTTACCCGAGGTCATCCCACCCCCAAAAATAAAGACACGAGCAAACCTGGTTTAATGCTCAACCAGGAAAGACTCTATATAGCCGTAGGCTTCGTTTGTTCGTGTCCGTTGCTGAGAGAGGTCATTCCCTGCTCAACTGTTATAACTCAGTGCTGAGGCTGATTCTGAGACAGAAAACGCCCCGAGGCTGATGCGCGACGAAATAAGCTGGCTCGAGTACTTCCAACCACCTGAGCATAGAGCTTAGTCAAGGCCTCCTCTGGCCAAACGATTGTGTGAACTTGTGAGAGTTGAATCCGTCTCCTCGGATAATGGAAGGAACCGATTGAATCACGAATGAGTAAAGAAGATGGAGTGGAGTAAGCCTTTCACAATAATATTTAACCCGTAGGGTGGATAAGGGAGAAGGAAGATATCATGGTAAAGACTTGCCATTGAGGCGTGCAAGATTTTGAAAGTTTCCGTCAGTGTACGTGTGAGAAAGCGTTGGTGATTACAAGAGAGAATTATAGCCCCGTTGATAGAACACAGAATCACACTTTCCGCCTTCTTTGAAAACAGTTGTTGACCCATCGGTTCGATAAATTCGGTAAAACTTGTTTGACAGGAAAACCGAACCAAGTGGTCGATACCTGAGAGATCATCGTTTATTGTATATAATAAATATACAAATGAACGAATCTCTCGCCTTACATGTTATGTAAAGCTTTAAGTTTGAAGAAAATAAAGGTATTTTCAATTTCGATATTATATGAGCTCAATTATTCAAATCCGTCTGATTCTGCTATCCCGTGCTTTTGAAGATGAATGTCATAAACTGGTACTGAATTTGCGGCTTGTGCGCATTGAATTTGATTGGCTTTCCGTAGAATATTTTCGCTCCTGGGAATATTATTGGAGATTACATCAGAACTAATTTGCGGTTACCGGAGCTCTTGCAGATTAGTCGAGATCGGTTCTACGCAATGTCAACCACCGCTGCTAATTCACTCTCTTCCTACGTCTGCCGGGCACTTCTTGCATATTAATTAGGCAACAAATGCGGCGCCGTATTAAGTTTCGCACAGTTCCATTCGTATATCAATTACACGGCCTAATTATACGGATCAATTCCCCTTAACGAGATTTCTAGACACCGGCTTAAATCGGAGATGATTATTAGCATTCACGAGGCAAAGTGGCAACCTATTTCTGATGTAGGCTATGACCAAGGCCCATGCGCAGGCTACGCACAAGGCATTAAAAACCTTGAACTGATTAATTTTTTTAATCTACTCCTGTATAAATATACACGACGTACAGACGTATTTAGACAAAACAGCCACACTCAAAAAATAAAGACAGGTTTACGTTTATTTTGTGCATTCGTGATAATCTATCGACGTAGGGAGATTTTTGTAGTTATTGGTAGTTACCAGTTTCAGTGAACTTGACAGCTTCGTTCTGTGTTTTCGCGAGTTCGCATTCTCTTGGCAGCTATAACTTATCCTCATTTAGACCCTTCTGTATTTTTAATAACCCTTACGGCCAGCATAATTACAACTACTCGATAAGAAGTGCTCCAGAGAATGATACAACATCAAGCGTTCCCACGTATTTTTAGTGCAGCAATGTTCCACTGATAAACGATTGAAACTTTTGCTCGATCAACGTCCATAATTTTTTTGTCAACAGCAAAAAGCACGGCGAAACCCATTCGCTTCAATGTGGCAACCGTGGGTCTTCAAACGGTCGATGACCAGTAATGCCAGCAATCGATAGCGGTCTTAGCGTGGACGTCCCAGAGCCGGACGAATTGGAAATTGACCGTTTCGCGATGGAAGGTTTCGCACAAAGTAGTATAATGACCACGTTCGATCCTTCTTCAGGGACATCGTTGTCCGGCCTCAGCCGCCGCGTGACACTTGAACGGGGAACCGACTGTTTCCTTCCTAGAAACCTTTTCTTCTGGAGAACGGCCAGCGTGGAATCATTATGAATTTTCGTATGAATCAGGATAGGCGGAGCTCGGAAACCAAACAATGAGATCGTGGGACATGGTTGATCGACCGCGATAATGGATGAACTGCAGCCTCACCCCGCCCGTGGAAGGTTTTAGTTTAATATTAGCTCAAGTTGATACAGTTCGTAGTACAGTCGCGAAAATCCTGTCAGCAAATCTGAAGTCTGCTGACAAAAATTTTTACGTCTAATAGAATTATTCTTGCATTTTGTGACTGTTGATCTGCAAACGGTGTAACGGTTTCTTCGTTCTTTCTCTTCAACAAGTTATTTTAAATAGTTACCCAAAAAATACCCACCTCTATGAAGTACCGAAAGTGGTTTCTCCGACGGATAGTAAGTTAAGCGCGTCTAAAACACCTCAACCACTCCAATTTATTTTCAGCTGCCCATACACGCACTTTCTTTCCCCTCGAAAATCACGATAGATTATTTCCTTTCAAAAATCATTTACGCCAGCACGTTAGCCAAAAGAACGACTCCCACGACTCTCTTTCCGAATATTCGCCTATTATCTAACGTCTACCAACAGAACTAATTTTTTAAAGGAATTATCCTACGATGCGACTATGTTGCTCTCTCCCTTTGTGCTGGTTATTGTCGTCCCAAGTACGATGGTTAGCAGCTCGCATTCCAGGTGGAACCTTGCCATAGAAAGAACTTAGAATGTTCCCTTTTATCCTTAATAACGAGTCCTTCCGTAACGGTATGAAGATTTCGATAGAAGTCTCGTCAGCATCGTCTCGAACGCTATGGAATGAGGATCGTCTGATAACGATCAACATCGTCAAGACATTTCTCCTGGATAGCTTCCCTTTCAAAGGATTTTCTTTTGTCGGACGACTGTTAGTAGTTTGAGCACTTTTATCTTGCCAATGTGGTCGTAACGGATTAGATGATTTAACTTAATCGAGAAGTGTACTCATTTTTTCCAGTTTTTTTTTTTTTTTTTTTTTTTTTCACTTTTTTTCTCTAAACGTGATACCGTTCTCAGCTTCAAAGCTCCGCCAGCTTGAAGTCTAATTTTTCTTTATTTTGAAAACTTTTTTCGGGCAATTTAAATGTTTTTTGATAGTTCACAATTTTTGAACTTTAGAAAAAATCTCCAGAAAGATCTCTACGATTTTCCTGTCCGAGACGAGCGATCAAAGGTGCATTCAAGCAATTATCTCGGTTGTATCAAATAGTCGGGTCAATAAAATACTTCTAACATGGTAGGCGTGATTGGGCATTCATTTTTTATTTAATTGGACACTACTTATCATAAGTAACGACCAACTACGGAATCATTAATTAGGAAAGGATGAGATTGTAATTTAGTAGACACCATTTTTTAAATTATATTTTATCTGCTCAGTTGTTGAATTTTAATTTACGAAATTGAAGGTACATAATCTATATTTTCGTTAGGTACATGGTTACTATGATTTTCAAGCGCTGCGGCTTGATACGATTTCATGTGCACCGTGGGAAGGCGCTTTTTAAACAACAGAAAAACAAAACATGTATTAATACACAAAAATAAATGTTTTACATGGATTTCTTTTCAAGGTTCTATTGAAAAAAAATTAAATAAAATACATTTTTGACGTGCCTCATCCATTTACGTCAACTGAATACATGTTTCCACTTCACAACGACGGCTTTCTATATCTATCAAAACACCTCAGCCCTTCTCGCCAATGATTAATCGTATTGGTCTGTAGAAGAAATCGAATCTTGTCGCTAAGAGTTGACCAAAAAGTTGGGGGAACAGTCGTCCACTTCGACGCACTTCTTAGATTTGATTTCGAGAAAGAGATGCCGACATCAGATAGGAATACTACTGAAGTCGAGGATTCCTGCCCTTCCCGTAGGCCTGATCCTTGAAGTCGCTTTGTCATCTGTCAGGGCGTCGTTCTATTCTTATTGGATATCCTAATTTCCATTTAAGTTAATAACTGTGCTTGGATAAACACTGAAATTTATCATGGCTATCGGGGCCCCTCGGACGTCTTTGATTCGAAGTCAAGTTTAAAATATAAGGTAACAGAATGGTGCGTATATCATCAATCAACTTGAGCGAAAATGATTACGAAAATCGCAAAGTTGGATGAAATTGTTTTTTGATTAATAGTAAAACATTATCGGTACACAATCTTGAAGAATTCCACAAAAAGAACCTATGCAGGAAAAAAAGAAAAAATAATATTAAAAAAGCCTAAAAGATAAATTTCTCAGTCGTAAAAAATTAGCTGTTTGGAAATCAGTAAATATAATTACTGCTACTTCTTCTTTGACAGTACGTTCTTCGATTCTCTCTCTATTGATATAGTTTCAGAAACGGCATATTATAGTTTTACTCAACGTTTTGGTAAAATTCACCATACATTTAAAAAAAAATAAAAAAATGTGCATCGATATAGTGACAAAAAAAAGGCAAACCTTGCAAAAACGGCAAGGAATGGCAATAGCAGCACGAAGAGAAACGAATAAAGGTTTTGGCCACAAGTTATCTTGTCAAGTTTCTAAACGAAAAGGTTCTTCAAGGCTGTATTTTAAAACCATTTATATAAATTCAATTAAAAGGATTCCAACATTCCTAGTTGATTAGAAAAACTTTACGGACCTAAAACTTCGCAAGTTTTCATAATATTTAGCACTAGCCCGTTCGATTCTGAAGAACTACAAAAAAGGCTAAAGCTTGGCAAATTTCTGAACGAAACACTTCGCTCAGATCAACAGCTTCTGAGATTCAAAATCTGGTTTCACCTCCTAATTTCACATCTTCAAATTATTGCGACTTTCTCATTTTTCCAAAAAATGAAATTAGTAACTGTAACTTTTAACAAACGGTTGATAATTAAAAAAAAAAAATTATACATAAATGGGAAAAAATTAAATTTGATTTGTTTCTGAAATTTAATGAATACTTACTACTTGGGCAAAATACCTTTCTGATTGAGGTAATACACTCGAATTTTTAACTATCATCCTACTATTAGAGAGACAGTTTACAGTATAAATCGCTACTGTTATTTATCTCAAACGTTATTCAAGCTCACGACAGCTTAAGTAAGCTCGAGAATTGCTCTTTCGTACTACTGCCATTCGATCGGTTGTATTGGCAAAATTTTGAATTCCCTACAACTCGAAGAACCATCGGAATATCGTCCGTAATCACTCCGTCCACGCCCGCGCATTCGAATTTGATTATCTCGTCGACGTAGTTGGTTTTTTTGAAATTGGCTCTCCAAAAATACACGACCAACTGAAGACCGGCACTGTGGACAGTCGCTGTTTCTTGGACGGGGTCGATGGAAATTACTTCCGAATCCGTGCCAATCCCCTGTAGATCGTTTTCAACGCAGAAATGAATACCGTTCGTGAATGAATTTCTCCTGGAGTCGGTAAATTTGTCGGGCAAGCCCTCGGTGAGGAAAAACACGTTCAAATCAGGCGCGGTTCTTTTCAGATACGCGACTGCATCAGGTTCAAACGATGACAGAATCAGATCCCGGTTTTTTCTCCTTCTGATAACGTTTAAAATGAGATCCATATAGTTTTCCAAGTCTGGCGGTGTTCCGAGGTTCTGCTCTTGTATTTCATCAATGCTCGGGTATTTTATATCTAAATCAAAATTTATGTTGGTATCCAACGACCAGAAAAGTTCCTCGAACGAAGTCGGATTCTTTGTCGACGTCTTGAATTTATCCCACGTCATTTTCCACACGGGAGTGTCGTTGATTTTGAAATTATGAGTCACCACGATTTTATTGTCAGACGTGATCATCAGATCCAGCTCAACCCAGGAAGAACCAGATTCGTAAGCTCTTTTGTACGAAACCACGGTGTTTTCGGGGATGTATGGCAGCCTGTTATCTCGTCGATACTCGTCAGTTCCGCTTCCTCGATGTCCTATCGGAATTAAATGTCTGTCGCCATCTTCCATAACTCGGTAAATTGTAAATTCCACTTTCAGAGGCAACGGTTCGAATCGAACTCTTGGACTTTGCAGGAGCTTTATTATCGGATAAGAAACTTGTCGCCCTTTATATGCGAAAGTTAGAATTGCGTAAAAGTCGGGTACCCGGATTTTCGCTATTTCATCCGTATCCAATACTAAAGGCTCGTTACCACCGGCGGTTAAGATTTTGATGACGCTGCCGTTGAATATCAACGCAGGCAACACTCGAGCCACTTGCAGAACGAATAGCATGGTATTTCGCCACGAATATTCGACAGTTCAGTCTGAACGGTGATTATATTCCTTCGTCGCCCCTCTCACGATGAACTCTCCGTTGGCGAAAACGGCGATTTCCACCTGAAAAATACAGAAAGGGTGATTCATTAGTGAATGAGCAATAATAGTTTGTTATAGTAAAAAAATCGAGGTTGATTACATAATTGATGCACACTCTTTTCCTGTGAAAATTGTGGCGTGGACAATTTCTTTTCCCAAATTTATGTCATTTTTTGACCACAGACACTTGTACAGAAAGTGTTTCTGAGTATAGTAATATAAACATTTCTATTGCTAATGAGAGTTCTATTTAACTTTTTCCCCATACACCATAGAGTTTTATATTTTCGAATGATAACGCATCACGCCATTACTTTCATCTGGCCGTACAAGCCAATTTTACAATTTTTCCTCGACAGTTTCATCCCTTCTCGTATCACCTCCTTCCCCCCTCAAACACGGTGCATCACAATTTACCGAAGGAGAATTAAACTTTTTTCTCTTTTTTTCCTTCCCCGTTTTATCCCCGGTTCCCGCTCGAATTTCCAATCGCTGCGCTTTCCCGTGGGAAAGAACGTGCGTGTGGCTATCGAGATTATGAAAGCGCGTTGAGATTTTTTCATCACCTTCCCCACTTTTCTTCGCGACTACAATTTCCATGACGCGTTTCGTGACCTTTGTCATAATTTTGTATTGTTTCTACGTATATACTTAATAGCGTAATTAGATTATGTATAGTGTTATTGCTGAATGACTGGATATTCTTAAAAAGTCGGTATACCCCAAACACAATTATCGATACGGCCATGTCCTCACTAACTATTCATTAATTTTATTTCCATAACAAGTTCATCCCTACCCAATTCAGTTTAAGCTCAAATAATCGTTACGACCGATAGGGATTAATCATAGATGTAGTGGCTACTACAATTTAGTTTTCATTACTTGCATAGCCTTGGATAACTAGAATATTGGAGCGTATTGGAGAAAGCACAGAAGGCCGTCAAAGGACAGGCTGGCATTTGGAAACCGGTCCCGTACTGTCCCCTGTATCAATGTTATGGGAATGCATTCTCGCACCCTCCCTCGACACTAACGTTGTAGACAACTTACGACCTTCTTGGACCCCTTCGACCAGCTAGCGAACAGATGACTCACTCAGTCTTCGGACCCTCGCAATTTCCTTTCGTCCACTGGACAGAACCTCATCCACAGAAATTCGAATTTAATATGATTTTCATCGTGCGGAGATGAAATAAAGCCTAACCTTATTGGTAGTTTTGATAGTATGAGTTAGAACTAGAAATATAGAACTGGATATACTTGAGCTTTTCGTCCCTCAAAAGTGATTCATTTGTGTTCTAACGATTCGTATCGCTTGGCATCGATTGGCAACTATTGGCATGAGTACGTAAATATATTTTATTAACAAGGTCCCAATACTTGCAAGCACCAACTCGACCAACGGGAGATAAAATAATTTCACTACGGCACTATCTCTACATAACGATCAGCTGATGGTAGTTATTTTCTAAACAATTTCCTACGTAAAATACCGGTCGGTATAAATAGCGCGAAGGTGTGTCGGTTTCCCTATTCTGCGAGCTCATACCGGGTCACCTTCACTACAATAGTACCCATTTGACACAAGCATAACGAGCTCGATTGCTCGCCTTAAAGGTTCACCTCTTTAATTTCTTATTGTATGCTAATCCAATGACGAGATTCGAGATCCACTTAAGACGCAATTTTCTTCCTCGCTATCCTCAACCCTCTTATTAAAAACAGATATGTCTTCCCATCTAAATATATTCCACAGTTGCAAAGCTCTGGTCGACTAGTGCTACAGCTAGGATAAAAGCTGTTTTGCGCCATGCCAATTTGGAATCAAGGTTCGATTGATTAATGGCACGGATGAAAAATTTTCTGGAGAATTTATAGCGTTCGACACCAATGATTGAGCCATCGTCGGACGGATTCAACATTTTTGCGTTTTCTCCCTCAAGAGGAAAAAAAGAATGGCGCTTGTCACCAAGGTATTATTAATTTCAGTTGTTAATGATGATCATTGTAAAATATCAGAATAGCAATAAAATGTTTTTGATAAATTTTGTTAAAAAAATTATTTTTTCCAGAGTGTCGTCGGAAACTATTGAACCAAGATGATATTGAAACGTACATTACTCAAAGGTAAGAAAAAGTAATAAAAACGCTGCAAGTGATTGCAGAGTGGTTAATTATTCCTTTGCTTCAATAATGATGTAAGAAGACCATCCATTTGTGATAGTAATTATTCCATACCTACCTTTTTTGTGAACGTTACCATAAAAAAAAAAAAAAAAAAAAAAAAAAAACAAATTGGTAACTATAAGGAAAAAATCCGTAGCAACGAATTATTTTTCTTAATTTTCAAATTAAAAGTTAAATTATTCGCCTAACAGAAAAGCTGAAGAGAGTGTTAGGCGACCATTCAATTGAGTGTAGGTACGATTTTTACCGCTCTAGAAATTCTCGAGTTATGCCTTCATTTAAATTTTTATTTTCTTTCTGAAAATGACTTTCTGATATCCTCCCATATAGTATTGGGTTTTTCAACTGGAGCAAAGTTGGAGCAAAATTAGACATAACAACTTTAAGTTTTCCAAGATTTGTAACTTGCACAGTGGATAACTCAAAAAAAAGTCGTCAATTCAAATGTTAGAATATATCAAAAGATTCCTAATGTAATGTACCTATCCATTTTTCAACCGTTTTTGCGTTATTCAACAAAAATAGCGGACTATACACGAAAACATGACATTTTTCAACTTCAACCGTTCTTTTCATCTATTTGGTGCGAAAGAAACAAAGAATGAACCATATATTATTGATATACACATCATCAAGTATCATTATGCTGAATTTGAGCTAAATCTATTCCAAAAAATGTTTCGCGAAAAATCCAAGGGGTACCCCTGCGATTTTTTTCAACCGAACAGTTAACGATTTTTTACTCCTCTCTCAATACAGATAAAAATTTGAAATTTTTAGGAAAGTTGTGTCTTACCAAGATGTATTTTTGTGATTTTTTTTATTTCTCGGAAAAATCTGCAAGTGGTCCAAAAAAATCGGTTTTTAAAAGCTCAAAAATTGGACTTAAACGGTGATTTTCGAGGTCAAAATTAATGTGAATCAATTGTTTTATTATGCAGGAGTCTTCATTTGAACGCCTTACAAACGTACATAGCAAAAAATTTGACGAAAAAAATTTAAACAGAGCCAGAGAAATTATTTTCCGTAAATCGACTTTTTCACCGGCCGGATTTTCGAGCTCGGTAAGGTTGAAATATTAAATCTCTGTTTTAAAGCGATTTTGAAAGCTATTCTTATAGGAAATTGAACGCTGAATCCGAATATGACGTCAAAACGGCGGAAATTTCACGACAACTATCAGTTTTCTCCATTTTTAGTGTTGCCCAACTGTTATGTATTCCAACTTTGAAAATCCGTTGCAAATACTGTTCAATATCAATTTATTACTCATTCTTACAGAAAATTGAACGGTGAGTCCAAATTAGACGTCAAAACGACGGAAATTTGACGACAACTATCAGTTTTCACTAATTTCAGTACCACACGTGTTCATGTTTTTCAACTTTGAAAATCCGTTCAAATTTGATTACTTATGATTCCTACAGGAAATTAGACTTGGAATTCGAATTTAAAGTGGAAACAATCAATTTCTGACGACTATTAATATTTTTTAAGTTTTTTCAATTTTCATACTTTTGAAGATTCAACTTTAGAATTTAAAAAAATAGGTTTGTGTAAGCAGATTGAGGACATTTAACTTACAATCTAATGAAAATAAAAAATACACAGGGATTTTTTTCGAGATATATTCTACTTTTTAGTAAAAAAAAAAACGTGTTTTGAGAAACGTTAATTTTATTTTTAGAAGACGGTACACTTTCTTAAAACAAGGAAATCCAACAGAACTGTGGGTCACGTTTCTGACTGTTCACCAGTCAAAATACATAGGTTGACTGCACAAATGGAAGCTGGAGGAAGATCTTAGTGGGTTTATTCTAGTTCCAAGTCCTAAACGATCGTCATGCTTGCAAAAACTCCGTAAAAAGATTATAAATAAATCATCAGAAACTTAAAAAATGGGTAAGGCTTACGAATAATAGTACTTTTTGTACGAAACCATCTGCATCATGAGCATCAGATGCTGGATAAAGTAGTTACAGAAATGAGCAGGATATAGTACCTCCACGGCAAAGACTCACAGTACTTTCTGAAAAGACATCGAGAATTCACAGCTCTTTTTCAATGGGATAGAGTACCTACAGCTTAAATCTAAAATCCGCCATTGAACCCAAAATATCCTTTAACTGAATTTTTTGAAATTATTGGTGTTATAGTATGTTTCGGAATAAAGTAAGCTCCTCAACTACTATCCGGTAGACGTCGAACATTTTTAGTTCAAGTTTAAATTCAATAAAAGAAACAAAATCACTAGCGATAAGGTTGACGTAGGCACACATTCTTTATGCTATAAATGACACTTCAATTAAGTGACTTGTATGAATTATCAAGTTTATCTGTTAAGTGCTTTAATGGCTTATTGCGCTAAATTTTCGCAAGCTAGGCTATAACCATATCTTACCTTAATGTTCGTCAACGATGAACTGCGGCAAGGTAGTGTGACATTGCATGAAGCTGAAATGGCTATAGTGTGAGCCGAAAGAAAGTTCTCAAATGACCGTTTATTTCAAAACGTACCTACGGGACCTGCGCTTTCTCGGGGTGTCGTATTGGAAATGCGTAGGTTGTCAGTCTGGACCTAACTGTTTCGTTGATACTCATCACCAATATTGTGTAACCCTCAACTTTACAATCGATGATGAGTACCCAGAATGTGGTAAAGCTCAGTAAATTATGCTATTACGGGTTATTACCGGCATCCAACTTCATATCTCTGCGTGCATAATGTTATAGACAGATATTGTCTGCAGTTAATTATTATTCTCGAGATATAGGTTTCGCGAGTTGAGGTTGATTTATTTTATTCTCATTTTTCACCGTTAGTAGGAACAGAATTATATTGTTTCTTGATACGTATTGCAGGGAATTGCTCGTTGTTAGTTAATAATAGTAATAACTCTAAGCGAGGCAGGAATGCAATGGCATGAATATAATAATCTACGCTTGTAATAATAATTTATGCTTCATCGTTTTCAAAATCCCTTTATATGGTTAGACAAGTATATTTCTGGTTAATTATCCAATAATAATCAGCCACAATATAATAAATAGACTAATAATATTATACAGTTTGAAATGACGACTTTTTTGACACTGTCCGAGACCAATGTTACAAATTTTAGAAAACTTTTAAGCTTTGAGAGAATATATCTAAGCGATGGTGGGTTACATCCGCAAATGGTCCTTCGTACGCGTACGATTCTACTTTTCATTACTCTGCGCAAAAACCATGCAAATCGTTGGGGGATTTTTTTTTTTTTTTTGGTCATATTTAAAATGTTGAGATTAACCAAAGTTATATATCCTACATTATTGTTTTTCAGATCTCCTAGACCAAAATCACAGTAGTTAAACAACCAAATTAAGTTTGTTGTTGGTTGTAAAATAAAAAATCATTCGATTCTAAAACTCCGAACAGAGTGGTTGTTCTTATTCAAAAGTATTCAACAACTAATTCAAATAGGTTATGGGTGACAGCAACGCTACTTGAATCTGTGCTGCTATAAGTGCTATAACAATTTCTTCGAGTAGAAAACAATGGAACTGGCAAAAGTGAACATTGGCCTACTTCAAGGAAAAGAAAATTGGAGCACTTGGAAGTTCAAAGCTCAAGCTCTTTTTAGAGGAATTGCAGGTGCTGAGAGAATCGTAAATGGCACTGCTAAGGCTCCTGAAGAGCTACTGCCTACTGCAACTGCAGCTGAACAAATGAAATTTCAAAAGGATTTGGAAACCTACAATACTTTACACAGTATGGTATTCCTTATATTGACCACGAATATGACAGAAGAGACCCTAAAGAAAGTCATGCGTTTTTCAATGGTTCACGAAATTTGGAATGAGTTACATAGGCTCTATGAAGGTACGTCTGAAGATCGAGCTTACGACCTTTGCATACAATTTTTCTCTTATGAAAAACGAGCAGAAGACGATATGGGCTCTCACATGTCTATGCTTAAGAATATTTGGAACTCTCTCAAAGACGAAATTAATAAAGATCCAACTCGGAAATGTGATCTTCCAGAAATTTTTCTTATCTGTAAAATTCTTGGAACCCTGCCGGAAGAATATTTTTCATTCAAAAGCAGCTGGCTCCTTATGGCCAAGAAGGACAGAACAATAGAAAATTTGACGGATCAGTTATGCAGTTTCGAACGACAACTTGCTAACAAAGATCGAACATGCGAAGGTGAACAGGCACTAGCAGCATATTCTACAAAGAATAAAGGAGCTGTAACACACAAAAAAACAGCAAATATGTAAGTACTGTTTGTTAAAAGGCCACAGAGTTCGCAATTGTACCAAATGGATTGCAGATGGAAAACCACCAAAACCAGCTAAACCAGTTTCTGGAAAGTCGATCGAGGGTAAATCAAGTTTACTTTCTGTCGAATGTCAAACTGCTTTTGGAACATCAATAGTTGATGGAAACTGGTACGCTGACAACGGTGCGACGAACCATGTGTCCCCCATGCGAGAGATCTTCAGGAACTTCACATTGTTCTCAAATTACCAACGTGTGACTACAGCTGATGGATCTGCAGTAACAGCGCTTGGAAAAGGAAACGTTCATCTAGAAGCCACAGTCGGAAATCGAAAAGAAGAACTGATTTTGACCGATGTTTGGTACGTTCCGAAAATAAACAAAAATCTATTTTCGATTTTAGCTGCTCAGGAACGTAATCCGAACAGCGTTTTCGTTTCAAAACCAACATCGTGTCATCTAAAAATTGATGGAAAAATCAAGATTGTAGGAAGTAGAAGTTTGAACGGAGGACTTTTTAAAATGGAAGCCAGAAATTTGAATTCTACTGAACTGAACCTTGTAATAAACGAAAACAAACTTCAACTTTACCATGAGCGTTTGGGTCATCAAAACAAACAACATGTAAAAAGACTTGTAGAAATAGAATTTGGTGAAAAACTAAATTTGGACGGCGAATTATGTGAAGGATGTGTGTTTGGCAAATCTCACAGGAAGAAATTTGGGACACGAAAACGAGCCACTGAAGTAGGTCAACTTGTACATGCCGACGTGTGCGGTCCATTTCATAATTCGATCTCAGGTTACAAGTACTTTTGTGTTTTCAAAGATGATTACAGTCGTTATCGAGAGGTTTTCTTCTTGAAACAAAAACTAGAAGTCTCAGCGAAACTCGAAACTATGCTAGCGATCATGAAAGTCAGAGGACACATTCTGAAAGAGCTTTTATGTGACAATGGCGGAGAATTTGACTGCCTGGCAGTGAGAGAACTGTCGGCCAAACATGGATTCAAACTCCGGTTCACAATGCCTTTCACACCTCAACAAAATGGATGCGCTGAAAGAGAAAATCACACACTCATCGAGACTGCTCGTTCATTGATGTACGCACATGGCAACATTCCTCAAGGCCTATGGGCTGAGCTGGTAAATGCTGCGAGATACATCCTGAATATCAGTGGCATTTCAAGCCAGCCTGGGAAATCGCCTCACGAGCTGTGGACTGGTCAAAAGGTTACCCTCAAACATCTGCGCATAATCGGGAGCACATGCTTTGTTCACATTCCAAAGCAGAAGCGGAAAAAACTGGACATGAAAGCTGTGAAAGGAGTCCTTGTTGGCTATGACGATGCAGACGGGTACAGAATCTGGTGTAGAGAAAACAACAAACTTCTCAGATCGAGAGATGTAACATTTGAAGAGCTTCCTCTACCTAATACACGTAGGAGTACAGATGTAGATCTTCGAACCTCGACAAAAGAAGCTAGTTGTCAAACCCAGACTGATGCAATCACTGATCTAATCGACGATAGGACATCTCCGGATTTAAACGAAGATGTTTGTCCTGAAGAACATGATTTATCTGAAAAGTCAAATGATGATCAAGTGGTGCAAGACAGTCCTAACAGCACAAGTAACGAATTTCCTCAGGTTGAAGACAATCCAGCTGCAAGAATCACTGAAGAGTCTCCTGAAAATCCATTGATTGGAGGCTATTATCTCAGAGATAGATCCAAGCTGAGACCACCAGAAAGATATTGCTGTATTGCCGAATATTCATCTTTCCACGAACCTTCCACATATGCTGAAGCAATGAGGAGTGAGGATAGGGAAGAATGGATAAAAGCAATCAAGAGCGAAATCAACTCTCTGAAGGAAAACCAGACGTGGTCTCTTCAAGATTTACCCCCGGGAAAGAAAGCTATTCCAACAAAGTGGGTATTCAAGGTGAAGACAAATGCCGATGGGTCGATAGACAAGTACAAGGCTAGGTTAGTTGTAAAGGGTTTTGCTCAGAAAAGAGACATTGACTTCGACCAGACCTTTAGCCCAGTCGCCAAAAGTGGCACCATTCGAACGTTACTCAGCGTTGCAGCTAGTGAAAGAATGTCTCTAGCTCAGTTCGACGTATCTACTGCCTTCCTGTACGGATGTGTTGATGAGGAAATTTACGTCAAGCAACCTGAAGGTCACAGCGACGGTTCGAATAAAGTTTGTCGACTTCATCGCAGTCTTTATGGACTCAAACAAGCACCTCGCTGCTGGAATAAGCGCTTTGGAAGCTACATGGATTCTTTAGGATTCAAGAGAAGCCAAGCCGATTCATGTTTCTTCATTAGAAAAAGAGGATCGAACATGATTTTAGTGGCTCTGTATGTAGATGATGGATTAGTGGCTACTACTGATCCTAATGAACTACAAAAATTCATCAACGAACTAAAATCTGAGTTCAAAGTAACAGTGAAAGACGCCAACTTCTATCTCGGAATCGAAATTGAACAAAAACAGGACGGGTCAGTTACAATTAATCAGCAGAATTACATCAAGAAAATTCTGCAGCGTTTCAACATGTATGATTGCAGCCCAGTTCCGACTCCTATCATCAAAGACTCGATGAAGTCAGGGGGAGAAGATTCGAAGAAAGAGCAGATCAACTTTCCGTATCGTCAAGCGGTTGGTGCACTGATGTATGTTATGACTGCCACACGACCAGACATCGCCTACGCAGTTGGAGTTGCATCTAGAAATTTGGAAAACCCATCTAACGTTGACGTCGTCCGGGCCAAGCGTATCTTTCGATATCTGAAAGGAACGATGAGCCTGGGAATAACATACAAGCCGAATTACAATAAAGGCATCCTGCAGTGCTTCAGCGATGCAGATCATGCTGGAGACCACGCCTCAGGGCGTTCGACTACCGGTGTCATTTGTCTTTATGCAGGGGGAGCTGTCACTTGGCTTAGCCAACTTCAAGCAACTGTCTCCATATCAACTACGGAAGCAGAAATAGTTGCAGCAAGCGAAGCAGGGAGAGAAATGGTGTGGCTCAAAAGATTTCTGACGGAATTGGTGGACATCAAGGCTATTCCAGAACTCCAAGTTGACAACGAAGCAGCTGTACGACTTGCTGAAAACCCCGAATTTCATAGAAGGACCAAACACATTCGCGTTCGCCACTTCTTCATCAGGGAACTCGTGAACAACGGAGAAGTGAAAGTTGTGAAAATCCCTACGGAGTTTCAGCTCGCCGACGCTTTAACAAAACCTTTAGCTAGGCCAAGAATGAAGGCCATTTTAGAAGAAATTGGTCTTAAAAGTGTAGACCGAAAAGCTGCCAATGTGGGAGAGTGTTGAGATTAACCAAAGTTATATCTCCTACATTATTGTTTTTCAGATCTCCTAGACCAAAATCACAGTAGTTAAACAACCAAATTAAGTTTGTTGTTGGTTGTAAAATAAAAAATCATTCGATTCTAAAACTCCGAACAGAGTGGTTGTTCTTATTCAAAAGTATTCAACAACTAATTCAAATATAAAACACGTATTTACCTGTGAGTTAGAGCTATTCGAAATAAAATGCCGCGTCCTCGCCATACAGTTCCCGAGTTGGTATCGTTGAGCAACTAGATTTGCAGATCCCGTTGATCGCTATAATGTACGCGGAGGGACAGCTCAGTTGCCTTATAAGATAATCAAACCGTTTTACCAATTGATTGTAATACACCCGTCTTCCTTCCCTTTTCCACGCGAGACGACATCGAATTAGCCTTCCAACCGTACACCAATGGCCAAGTAGCGCTGCATTACGCATCAGTCAACCAGTAAATTGGATTTCGTCATCCTTTAGACGCAACTTTGTCACGTAGCTGCTCTGAACAAAAAACTGAGATGATCATGATTTTACTTGGCCCATATTTTCACGAAGGCTCCATCAAATCGAATAGAGAGAGAGCAGCAGAGGAGAAAAAAATAAAAATGATAGAAATCACAGGCATTCGAAAAAAGACACGAATTTTCCGAGACTTTTGAGAAGTGTTAAAAAATGTTGAGCGACCAATTTGGTCAGAAATTAGTTGCAGAATTAATACCTTCCTGGCCGGTGGGCGGTAGCAAACCTGTTTCCCGTACACCCTGTGTTTTCAGTAAATAAATGCCCACAGTAAAGGTGCGTTGATACATAACTCATCCTATTGATCTGTGTTGGGTATTTTTTTTTTTGACCAACTGCGTGTTTCTTTGTGCATCATGTAAACCCTCATTTCGAGCCAAGATTCATCGATCGGTCGACTCCGTTTTCATGAACCGTAAAAGTTTTTATTTCACTTCCGATTCCCTCGGTCTCTATAGCTTCCTAGAAAATCGCTGGCAAAGCGTAAATCGTAAAAAAAAAACTCGAACCCGAATAATTTATTTCGTTTATTCCACTCGTGACTGATTTCATCCAACAGTGGCGAAACTGGAATTTGCCAATGGGGAGAGGGATTTCCGCCAATCAAGCGCTCCATTAAAAAAGGATATAGGCAATTTTTTCAAAAAGGATTTCTCTTACTAAAGGTATACTATAATAATTTGACTTCAAACGTGAAAAATCTAACTTGGATTTTTAAATAGTTAAACGCATTTATTGTTTTTTAATTTTATTTTCAACCAAAAAATTGTCTTACCTTATTATGGGGTACGCTTTAGATAAATTGGGGAAGTATACATTTTAAATAAATATGCATTCTATAATGCATCTAAAGAAAAATGGTGACACGGTTTGAAACGTGTAGGATAAAAGCCACATCCGGCTATTTGAGGACAAATTGAGCATTCGTTCTAATCCTTCGAACCATATGGAGGGTATTCACTATGACGAATCTGTTGACAATAAAACACACCTCGTAGTATTAGCATAGTCCTACAGCTTATTAATCACGCATCTCCTTGTTTGGGATAGACTCTTAAAATGCAAATCTTACCTGCCATAGAATAAAGGACGCGCTCCTTATAAAGCGGAGTCAAAAGGTCTGTTTTACTTTGTATTTATACATCACGCGGAGTCGCTGAACGGCGTTGGTATAACGGAAGAGGATCTATATGATCTGTGTGCGCTGTAGGAGTTTTAGCGCGAGTTCTAAGACGATGGGATAAGAACTGAATTCTCCCATAAAGTGGGCGCGTTATTATAGTGGGGCCTGAAAGCGAGCGCTGGCAATGAACAGGGAAGAAGTGGAAGGCTGTTTATTTAGATGCTGAACTTTACAGACCTCCGTTGCCAGAGGATGATACCCGTCGAAAGAAATGCAAATCCGCCCTCATATCAGGGACTGCAAAGATGCAATAGGTCTATTGGAGAGCCTACTTTCTATTCTAGCCGGCAAATCTGTTACGTCGAAAGGAATGGAAACCTATATGCTGATTGGGTTTTTCATTATTATCGGATAATAAACAGTATGCAGGCAATAACGAAGGTCAATTATAGACCGTATCTGACTGTGAATAAATTCAATTTCGAATTACAATAAACCACAAACGCACCTAGCGAGAATCCAGTACTAATTTAGCACTCACTTTCCATTTTCGATTGCGGGGAGACATCAGGCTGGTTTTTTTCTCTTAGAAATAATCCTCTGATCTTCACAAAATGTTAGTTACTTCCTGCAAGCCACCGTGCGTTCGTTAAATTATGCCTAGAAGACATGGTTAACGTTCGTGAGTGTTTCACATGTCTCTGTCAATGTGTCATAATCACAACTTCTTCGAAAATCGACGTTGAAAATTTCTGCATACAACCACTGATGCATTTCCAATCCCTGCAAAAACTGCCCTGAAATTAAGGCAACAATCTGTTTAAATATTCGAACCAGTTTTGGCTCAAAAATGTATTTACTTAAAACCTGGTGCTAAAACCTCGATTGAAGTGTCCTTAAAAAAATTGCACACTTAGCGAGTGAGCTTTGCGTCAAGATTATTCGATTCAATAGAATATAATAAATATAATATATTTTATTACTTGATCTGTACAATGTTAGGCCCGAACTGGGCCTCTCTTCCACGCTGCACAGAAAAATGAATTCACATAAAAAATAAATAAAAGTCAAATTCTTCTGAAACAAAAATAAATTGGGAAAGAAAAAGTGGTCACATAGCTCAAATCTTAATAAAACACAGATTAAACTTGAAAAAAAAACGAAAAGAAAAAAAGAACCATTCGTACAGCTACAAAAATTTACGTAGCATATCAAGCCAACAGCTTCGTAAAAAAATTCTGACTAAAGCTGAACAGTCCTGAGTTTAAATAAAAAATGTCTACATTATAATTATATATTTTTATTCCTTTAAAAATGAATGATTTGGCATGAAAGTTGGATGCATGTTTTGGCAGCTGAATTAACCGCATCCCATTCATCTCCATCCGCATCTGCATTTCTGCATCTGCATTTCTGGTGACCCTATCATGCACATCTGTTCGAAACACAAGCTGATCAGCATTGTACTTAGGGGTGCTAAATTTCAATAATTTAAACATTAAAATCCCCATGGACAGCTCTACTCGTTCCTCGATTTTCAGCCATCTCAATTTCATATATTATTCCGTCACTTGGTCGGTAGGTTTCAAATTGAAAACAAAGGTACTCCTGCATTTTGCGCCGTGGTAAGCGCCGGTTAACGGAAACTGAAAGCTCGATCATGAAAACGTGTTCAACGGACGGCGTTCGGTAGAAAATCGCTCAATTCGCCACCTTCGGCCAATCACGTCGTTGAAACGAATTTATCGTGGGAACAAAATCCCTCTGATTGGTCGAAGAAACCCATTCATCAGATTGGACCAGGGGCTAAAAGGGGCCCCTATTAATTCGAAGAAGGCAGCTTGTTACGAAAATTGAGAACGGCTCGCAGGTTGAAATTAGGAATCGATCGGCAGTTTATAGAAACATTCAAAAGAGAGGTTCTTGCGCTGAATTATCAGCATTTATATTTGATTGGTAAGACGACGATATTTGTCAAAACTTTGTCGCAATAGCATACATTGAAAATAATTTCTTTCCCTCGAGAATCTTCGAGCATTGGTGGGGAAGAATATATCTCTGTCAGAAAGTTATGAAATAAAATTATAGACCAAAAACAATGATTCTGATTGGCTTTCGGTTGATGTTTTCTAAATCATTTGAATCGTCAAATAAAATATTACATAACTATAAGCAAAAACTACAGAGAAAAAAGTTAAAAAATTAAAAAAAATAAAAAAAAATAAAAAAAAAATATGAGGTTATGCAACTAAGACTTTTTTTAACTGGTTGGACTCGTTCCCAAAGATATTTGCTCCCCCTGTAATATTAGTCTTAAATAAAAACGCCGAGTTGTCCAATTGAAGATGAATGCTAGTGGCCTGATGAAGCAATGACGAAACTGACGTCAACTTGTAACCTCCATTTCTTCAAATTTATTTAAAAAAATGAGGTGATACACCATCAAACTAATTTTACACCAGTTCATCTCGATTATTCTCGCTCTCGTCACATCATTTAATCAAGGGTGAAAAAATAATGACCAATTAGAACAAAACAAACTGAATTTGTTTGAATTCGCATCCTTCTCCAAAATAAGAAAAAAAACTGTCGAACGCTAAAAATATCGGCATTGAAGAGTTGGACAACGCAGTCTTACAATCAGATGACTTTGTCAGGGAACGAGGCCAATTGGATATTGAAAATTGCGACAGCCGATCCCGCTAGCGATCTCGTTTTTTTCGATCTGAACGAAAATCTGACCGGCCATAATTTTCTTTCGCAGGCTCAGATCGTGACTCTCTCGTTCCGTGGAAGGTTCGTTTCAGTCGGTCAAACTTTCGGACGCCAAATCGCTCAATGCCTCTCCTTATTTCATGTCCGTTTCATTTCTAATAACTTCAAATGCTCATCCGTCTTTTTGCAATACGTTCGTTGCTTCATACTAGTCTATGTTTACCTTTCTAATCGAAGGCGGTCTCTATAGTCGAACGGTGCTTTCTCCCGAAACGATTCTTCTCTAGTTGGAAATTAAATTATTATTCTTGGAAAGTCTTGTTTTGCCTAGCCTCTACTTAGCAGGTCCTCTCAACGATCATTCATCTTCGACGCATATGATCATCCAATTCCACATTCACGTAATCAATAATCCGTTCGATCGAAATTGCCACGAAACCGCTCAACGGCCCGGTATTCAATTTTCAACCTGTGAAAACCCGTTTTTCGACACTGCAAGCTAGCGATGACTAGTTTCTTCTCGCTTCGAAATTGCCAGAGAGTTCATGCGACCCGTTTATCAGATGTAATCATCCGGACACAAGGCGATTACGAAGCGAATGATTATTTACGAATACTTGTTGGTTTTGTGGAGCGGTCGATACTAATTAGTCTAAGGATCAAAACACCCGCGAACGGGGACTAATCCAAGATTCTGATGCGAGTTCCTATGCAAAATTCAACGAGTTGGCAGCTTCAGCTAGTAATAACCAATCAGTACTGTACGAAATATCATAGTATTTTGATAATATTCATTTTTAGTCCATCAATAGCAAAGGCTGAAGTCCATGGAAAAGTGTAGGAACGATATAATACTGCCAAAGTCTATCAAACTGAGGCGACGGGTTCCATAATGATAATGTTGTTGGTAAATTACTGTAACTTAGAAGACTTATTATAATCTTGCTGTAATTAGTTTCGACGTTTTCTAAATGCAAGCCTTATTTAGATTTCATTACCACACAGAACACTAGAGAGTTTCAGTGCAATCTTAAACGTAGGAGTTTTGGTTACTTGTTAAATCATAAGTTTCTTATGGTAACCATCTAGTGGATGGCGGATTGTAGTTACCATTAGGGTCATATGATTTTACAAAGTAATAAAACTCTCACATTTTTAATTGCTTACTTAATTAATAGTCAAATTAATCGCATAATGGCACAGCTGAAGAGCATTCCATCGAGTATAGAACGACTTTTATAGCTCTAAAAATGTTTTAATTATCATACCGAAATTTTTGAATTTTCAAACATAGTTCACAAAAGCTGTGACATGTATAGAACAAGTCTAGCCATCAACCCCGTTATAGTCTCATTCGATTCAGCATCAAAAAGTGTATAGAAATTTATATCAAACACGACTGTGTTTCAGAAACATCGGAATATACGGATTCCTCTCCCATCTTTCAAAAATACCTTTAAAATTGAGGTATCGATCTGGCTAAATGATTGAGCCGTTTTCAGGTCAATAATAAAAAAAATTGGTATAAATTTCAAATTATTATTTGCAGATCGCCCTTGTAGATTCCTCAAAAAAGTGTTGAATGCGTACGGAGACAACAAAAATTCTTCTTACGTTTATTCGGATTCTATGTACATGCCTTGAAGCGTATAACATCAAATTTTGAATAGGGGTTTGAACTTGTGACTTTCATTGAAAATTACCACCGCTAAGGGAATTTAGCGTGAAAAGTGGATACATTTCGTGGTTTTTACGCTCTATTTTATTTGATAACTTTTAGAGAGTGGCAACCTCGAGTACAGTACCCTAATGGGTACAAACATCTTTCTTGAAAATCACAGATACTTCATGTTTTTGAAGGATTGTTGACGACTCTGAGATTGCTTCAGTGTTAGATCAATACTTAGGTTTTAATGGTGAAAATTTCAAACAAGTAGTTCTCATACCTTCCTCAGAAATGATTGCTCGCTGGGTTTAAGTTGTGAAAGTGTAGAATATTTTTGTTTTTGGATGATAAAAATTGATCATTGTCAATAATGATCAAAATCAATTTGTTCCTCTGCCTTATTTTTTATTAATATAATTATTATTATTTTTGTTAATTTAAATTGAAATTTGTACGAGGGAGGCCAACTAGGTGACGTTTTCTCCATCTCTCTCCATATTCAGCAGCGCAGATTGGATTCAGGGCAAAGGAACAGGAAATGTGGAACAGAGGAAACTATCTCTATTGGTTCCTTGGCCTATGCGGCAGTGTCGCCATAGAAAGCTATAGCAGGTGCTGTATGAATGGACAGATATTGAGAAAATTCGTTCAGTCCGTCTTAATTACTATAAAGATCATTAGTCTCAGTTGTTTTATGACAATAATTCGTGTGCGAATCAGTTTGAATCTGAAAAGTTAGCAATATTTTCGTTGTAGACCTTGTACATTTCAAGTTCACGATTAATGTAAGGAGAAAGGCTATTTTATTCAGAATTGCTTGCTATTCCTCGCTTTGGATTATCCTAAAGTGTTTGGTTGGGATTTTTTAAACATATTCTCAGCCAGCCCACTTTCCTTATCCGAATTCTGTATCAGCGATTTACAAGTTGAGAAGTTGGAGGAAACTCGCCTTACTCCTCTGGTGCGTATGGAGCCCAACCTCTGGCTAACTGTTAAACAACGCATGGAAACGATCTCGTCGTCGTCTATATAAATCCGCTAAACGTTATACGTCATGTCGACCGACGAGTTTCAGAAAGTATGGCTACTGTTCGCCTACGTTCAACCGGCAGCCCCGGATGCGACCGCTATGTTAAGAACGTCACTGACAAGCTCGCATATTTTAATATCAGTTTCAGCGTACCGGAGCGACGTGGGAACCCTCGGGCTTCGTGCGGGTTTTGATCTATAGGCGCATGGCCAACCCCCTCATTAGAAGTCCACCCCATCCTTATCATCGCGTCATCTGCCGTCCGCTCATTGGATAAATCACCTAAACCAAACAGGAGTTCTGAGCTTTCATTGGTCTGGACGACGAAAGAGGAACTGCCGAAGCCGTGCAATCATCCGACCGAAGAAAAAACATCTTCCGTTTTCCAACGTCTTCCCCTCGTCGTTACGACGTAAGCTACGAGATCAGGTAACATAGGTAGATATTAGGGCGGTATTTTCTTTCGATCTTGTCAGCGCATACTTAGCTGATGTAGTAAATCGCAAACGACCGCCGTTGGAAGGCCTTCGAGCCCATAATATACCGAAAGATATCGCTTCCCCAGGTCTCTGCAGATAGGAGTTCTAATTGTGATTTGTAATGCTCCATTAAGCCCTGTGGTGGGTCCTTGAGGGTGTTGGCCCAAACGAACTTAATGGGAAGCATTTTACAGGGCTGAATTATTACGGCAGCCAGTTATTGTGATGCAGCTCCTATTTGTACGTTTGTGAGGGCACAAGGCAGACCTAAATATTGCATTACAGCTACTGCAGAATGAGCCATCTTTGTTGATTACTCACCGTAACTGTATTTTTACTGTTAGCGTCTTTTTTATGTCTCTAAAACGTCTTATTGCTTCGGAATTTTAAACAACTTTGACCCTTAAAATTAAGATTAAGTAAGCAGATATGTGACCAGGGCATTCCCACAAGGCGATCTCAACTCAAGGTGGTAGTTGCTACAATGTGCAAGAGAGAACATCCCGTTATTCCTCTCAACTTCACATACAACTCATTGAAATAAACAATGTAGACGGTTCATAAACTGTTGAAAAACTCTCATCAATTTCAGTGAACTCGACTTAGTCCTGATGATTATGATACTAGTCGAGCTAGCGAACTGAGGCATTGTTCTCCTTAACTGGCTCTGAAGAAGGTTGGCGCGAGTTAATCGTGTCTTGTATTTTCAAGTTGGTATGGTTCACACACGCCTCTGGGAAAAAATGGAAATCGGAAACAGGAAAAAAGTAGTCGACGTTTGGCACGGGATTCCCTCATTTTAGAATATGCCTATTTTATTTTCATGAACCTATTTCCGATGTACAACGTTCATGATCTACGTTTCTTTTTAAAAAGTAATCTGATTTTCTACTTTAAAATCCAACGTGGCTCAAGCATCATCGAACCGAAGAGATTAGTTGTTCGACGGGCTTCAAATTCACACCTGAATGCGAGCTGCTGTCTCACTTGGTTGTACCTTGGCGAAGGACTGGAATATCCTCTTTCACTTCATTCGGAAGTCGAAATTTATGGCCAAGGTTCATTAACTATTATTTAGCCGCATTAAGAGTAGTCTGGCGCATATATCAAAGGCAGGTCTCGGGAGAGAAGTTCCACGCTCAGCTATTCGGTTATGATACGCCTCATAAATAAAATCGGTGACATAGCACCGCCCTCCTCGAACACGATCCGGCTCCTAATACCTCTCGGCCTTACCTACGGATAAGAAAACCGTTTGCAAAAATGTTGACTTACGTGTTCACACGTTGATGAAGGTAAACACAAAAAGTGTTTCAAAGTTTTTTTTTCGCACGCGAGTTAAATCAAGGGATTCGGACTGGGCCTTTTTAAAAAGTCGTCAGAATTTATTTAACAATATTTTTATTGTAAATAGCAAGAAATATTATAGTAGGTACGGTGATTTACACTTACGTAGGCCTAGCGGATCACAGAAACAGAAAGACTGGTTGGCTGATTGATATGACTTGGCTGACTAAGATGAGTATTGCAAATCGTTTATATAGATGAGTCCTATCTACAGTATGATAAGATGAAAGGGATTGGGAAACTTCCCAATCAAAAAGGGATATGAACGTATGACACATATAACTCGCGTACCTAGGTCGTTATCCTCGATAAGAATGATAGCTTAATTCCATGAAAGACCGCGTGTGTCCAGAATTTAAATGATTGAATACAGGTGCCTGAAATAGGAGCGAATGTGAATTTAATTTCACGATTCTTGGAAGTGTGTCGGTTGAAATTAGAAAACCTCTATTATTCGTCATCTGTACCATGATAAAAACGAAAAGTTAATGAGTTTTCTCGTGTCTTCAGCGACCATTTTGAAAAGGTAAGGTATGCGTTTGGTAGGAAATTGAACACACTTTCCAAAGATGTCTTCAGATTTGATACTACTTGTGAAATTAAGGAAGTTACGGTCGTTTTAGCGTCCCTAGTTTGAAATCACGAAAAATCATAAAACTGGCAGAAGTCAGGATATAATCGAGTTAAAAAAGTTGTTTAAAGGCCATTTATGATCAGAAGTTATTTGTACTGGGTTGGTGAGGGGGAGAAGAACCAGGCGACATATTCTCCGATTTTTTATTTACTGGCCGAGTACTTTCGCCCCTTCGGGCATCCTCAGGGCGATGTGGAACCATAGGTTACCAATGGCTGTGCTAACCTATGGTTCCACATCGCCCTGAGGATGCCCGAAGGGGCGAAAGTACTCGGCCAGTAAATAAAAAATCGGAGAATGGGCTGTGGTAACCTATGGTTCCACATCGCCCTGAGGATGCCCGAAGGGGCGAAAGTACTCGGCCAGTAAATAAAAAATCGGAGAATATGTCGCCTGGTTCTTTTCCCCCTCACCAACCCAGTACAATGAGAGATGCGACGACTCAACCAAGAAGAAGTTATTTGTAAAATCAATTCCAAGCATTGATGTTACCGAGGTCGGACCGCCAAAAAATAAAACACTCTCATTTACTACTTTTCCTTTTCCCTTACGAGTATAATTCAAACGTCCAAAACTTAATTTTATTCTTTTCATAATATTATTCACATTGTGCCAAGTGAATAAGTTCGTCCAGTCAATGTTCAAACTCAATGTCGAAATAATCGCCTACACCCAAGTTTCAAATAATTGCCTACAATACTATTGGACTGCATTTCTAATGGTCGTCATTATTTTTCCTGCGGACTAATATTAAAATAATTGGATTCGATAAATTCTAATGACGCCATGGTTCGTTGAGCAGATGAAAACCAAAAAAAGTTGGCAATAATCTCCAGTTATAATATCTTGTTAAACTAGGTGTTTAAGGGACCGTTCGCTGATTAAGCAATCATACTCATTACGCAAATTGCTTTGAGGAAAGTGCTCGAGATATTGCCTATTATTGAATTCAATCCAATTGGGAAATTTCTAAACCGACCGAGCGGAATGGCCGCATAAAATTAGCCTCTAGCAAATAAGGATGTCAATGTTTTTTCACTGCCACCATCAGTAAAACGGCGACTGCATTTATCAAGTCCTGTTGGAATAACCTGCATCCGAGCAATTACCAGTGCATTCAAATGTAGATTGGAAGTTGACATTTTAGTGAGGGATTTGTAAATAAAACGTTCGAAAAAACACTGAGAGCTTATATTCGTCGTAAAGAGATAATCATTGCAATAATAAACCACATTTGAACGTTGGTAACAACTCATTTAAGAATTTGCTTTCCGAATTAAGGCTTAGAGCATTTTTAATCCTACCATCATAACAAATAATACACCATAAAAAAGGTCAGCTATCAACGTCGTCTGGTGATTTTTACGAAGTATCCATCTTTCAGTTGAGGCACCAGCAGTACGTGATAGCGAGCCTTTTTGAACTCCATTTTCGTATGAAACTCGAAGCTTCGTATCAGTCGGGAAATAATAGTTTTCATCGATAACCATGCAAATGCTTGACCTGTAAAAAAAAGGGCTGAATAAATTGGAGGCATTTTGGGCAACTGTGTAAGTAAACTAACTGGGAAATACTCTCACTCGTTCATCTACTTTTGAAGTCCATCAATTAGGAGGACAATTGATGAGTTTCTTAATTAATTTCAGTGTAAGGTCAAAACTGCACCAATGTTGACCTACATCGCATACATGCCTAATCCAAAGACCGTTTAAGGACCATAAATCATTTCAAAATGTTCGAGATACATCAGATCCGTGCGTGGACGACAATTCAACCTTGTCCCAACCTTGTGACCACTCCAAACCAAATAGTCATCCAACCTTCAATCTAGCATAATATATACAATTTAAATATTCTTTAACGTTTTAGGATAGAGGTATGGAAATACCAAACGTATTTGCACACCTTCTTACTGCTAGAGAGCAAAAATTCATGTACCTGGGCATCCTCTTGCTCCAGCGCTGAACGGCATGAATACTCCTTTCGGTCGTTTGGCAATTGCCTCTTTCGTAAAATGTTCGGGATGAAAATCATCAGGCCGTTCCCACCACGTTGAGTTTTTGTGAGTAAAGTAGAATGCAAAATAAAGCATCGCTCCCTTAGGTAGGTGGTAATTTTCTGCAAGGAAATATTCAGTTGAGGGCGTATCTGCTTCGTAGATTTTTTCGGAGATAGGCCTCCTCAAAGAAAACATTTGCACTTGAAGAGTCGCTCCGAGCACACCGGTAGACGAGCGACAAGTGCTTATGATGCTCATGACCGGGGAAGTTTTAGAGTACTGGTTATTACTGCATTTTAAGATGACCAACATTTCAGAAAAAGGACACATTCACTATTGGGCCTATCGGGATGCTCGTAGAGACTAGCCTGGTTCAAATATTTTTCCATGGTGAGGCCTACATGGTAAAAGCGCTCGTAATCCTTATCCACTGTCGTATAAATATTACTGCAGAATGAATAGCAGCAGTCTGATTTTGAATTTCTCTTAGACGCAAGGAACCTCTGAAAGGCGGCGGCGGATTCGGCCAAGGAACTGATAATCATCATGAATCATGGGTTTTCTGAAGAATGCAGCCTATCCATTAAGACTATTGAGCCACCCGTGGTCCCTCTTCAAATAATCCTTCCAATTTGATACAAATGAGACCGAATTCGCTCTAATAATGTGATCACATAATTATGTTTTCGAGTGAAAATACACTTAGATTGCCAAGTTCGAATATTGGTGTATCATGGTTCAAATCAAGAGAGAATGGTTTGGCCGCTAGTGGATAATGCCTTGACAATCACAATAATACAGAGAAGTTATGTGACTAACAGCAATCATGGAAGAATCTTCCATAGACTTCGAGTGAAAGTGCCCCAACTTCTGGAGAAACTATGAAAAACTTCGACTATGAGAGCCACATGATCACCAGACTATTGACTATGATGCTAAATTGAACCCTGAATTTCTGGTCAGGTCAAGCTTGGTTTGGTCTGAAGAAAACAAAAACATGGTGCACCGTAGTTTCCCCTAAACTGGAGCCAGTAAACATTCGTGGAGAGAGGTTGGTCTGGTCGGATCTGGTGAGGGGGTAGGATAACGGTTGGTCCCGTGCTGGTGTGCCTGTTGCTGGGGGTTTGTTGTAGAATAAGTAAGTAAGTGGATAAACTTAACTAGCCTGTTGGACAAGGATGAGTTGCTCAAGAAAATACCAAGCCGCTTGGATATTACACATGAACTTGATACTTGAAACACATTCGACAGGTTAAAAACAGAATCCAACACTTTGGCTAGGGCTGTTAAGTAAAATTAGAATTGCTTGTTGTGAACTTCTTGCTATATCTATGCTAGAATTCTTTATTACACGGAATATAAAACGTTACCTATTTGAATATCACCACTTAGCCGCCTCATGATGGCCGCAGGAGCGCAGTGACGCAGCGACTCTTTGAGGCACATTTCCAAGTACACCATTTTCTTTAGGTCATCCAACGTTGGATCGCGATCCGAATCTCCAAAAATGTCCACCATCTCCTCGTAAACTTTCGTTTGATGATCGCGGAACATGGCTAAGAAAGCAAGGCAAGAAGCCATTGTGGTACTCGTAGCATCAGTCCCCTAGATTCAGTCGAATGAGCTTTAATGACACTCAGGAAAAAACATTATTAATTCAACTCGGTAAAGTGCAATTACACGGATATCATATAGTATAACTTCGTCTAATTTCCTGTAAGAATCATTAATTAATCAAGTTTGAACAGTACTGTAAGTATTTGCAACGAATTTTCAAAGTTGAAAAACATCGGAGTGGCGTAGTATAAAACCTGGATAAACTGATAGTTGTCGTGAAATTTCCGCCGTTTTGACGTCATATTCGGATTCAGCGTTAAATTTCCTATAAGAATAGCTTTCAAAATCGCTTTAAAACGAAAATTTAATTTTTCACTATTACGGAGCTCGGAATTACGGCCGGCGAAAAACTCGATTTACGGAAAATAATTTCTCTGGCTCTGTTTAAATTTTTTTCACCAATTTTTTTCCTATGTACGTGTGTAAGGCGTTCAAATGAAGACTCCTGCATAATAAAACAATTGATTCGCATTTATTTTTACCCCGAAAATCACGGTTAAAGTCCAATTTTCGAGCTTTTAAAAACCGATTTTTTTCGACCACTTGCAGATTTTTCCGAGAAATAAAAAAAATCACAAAAATACATCTTGGTAAGACACAACTTTCCTGAAAATTTCAGATTTTTATCTGTATTGAGAGAGGAGTAAAAAATCGTTAACTGATCGGTTGAAAAAAATCGCAGGGGTACCCCTTGGATTTTTTGCGAAAAATTTTTTGGAATAGATTTAGCTCAAATTCAGCATAATGATACTTGATGATGTGTATATCAATAATATATGGTTCATTCTTTGTTTCTTTCGCACTAAATAGATGAAAAGAACGGTTAAAGTTGAAAAAAGTTATTTTTTCGTGTATAGTCCACTATTATTGTTGAATAACGCAAAAACGGTTGAAAAATGGATAGGTACATTACATTGGGGAAATGTGGACAATTAAATTACCTATCTTTTGGTATATTCAAACATCTGAATTGACTACTTTTTGTCTGAGTTATCCCCTGTGCCTATTAGAGTGGTCTTCCTCTCGTGTTATTGAAATCGTCACTTCCCGTAACTTCAAAAGTATCGGTCAAAGTCAAAGTAAAAATCATTTTTATCGGTAAAATGTCAACTCACAGCTAGGTAGATATCCTTCGACAAAAATGACATAGCGTCGTGCGTCAATCCCCATTTGCGGCCAGCTTTGAGGATTACATCTGAATAGAACTCCAGTTCCTCTGAAACGGCAAGACATACATTTTTGTAAAGCAACAGAAAATATAAACGATTCATTTTTTTCAAGTCCATTTCGAATGCATTTTATACCTCGACCATTGGCTTTCTTTTCAGTATCCAGCCGTTCTTTCCTTTTTTCAAGAACCTATAAAGAAAGATTGGCCTCATATTCAATTGGCATAACTGTTTGGATAGAATAATATTGCAGTCGAATTTTCGGTAAGAATCCGCCATGGCAATTATCAAGTATCAACTTCATAATTCGAATGATTCTTACTCGCGGCCATATGAAATAGCCTTTTTTTTTACATTTTTAGTGAAAGAAAATGCACAACGTACACGGGAACAAAGGAGATTAGTTTGCCGTTCCAGCTCCCAACTTTCCCGACCGAAATCGGTCAAAGAAAACGGAATGTCGAAAAATAAATGCGGCCGAAAAAAACGCTTTGTGGAAATCTCGCTGAGCCTGCAAATTGCAATCCATGCCTTGTAAAATGCGTGTTCCAATACTAAGTTGATAATAAGGGAATATAACCAATTCACACCTCGTGATTTTCCCGGCAAAATCAAAAACATTTTGCTCCGTTTCGTTCATATTCTGGACGCCCATTGCAGCTTCTAGAAATAAAAATGACAACTTACAAACTTCGCATGGTTTTTGAGAAGAAATACTGTTAAAATAAAAGATTTTGACCTTCACTTATTAAGTACCTAAATTAAATAAACTTCTGTCACAAAACAAAAAAAACAAAAAAAATTGGAGAAACATTGCGGAAAAGTTAATTTTTATTCATCTCCAGCCACACGTATAGTGTCTCACAACTACGTTGTCCTGAGTTATAGTCGAAGCAAGAAAATAACTAACTCAAATGTATACCACAATCATATTACAACAGTACAACAGAATACTATGAATTGTATTATTCCTTGATTCATCTGTGATCTCGTTAGCTAGAATCTATTCAGTACTAGATGAATTTCTTCTCTTACCACAAACAACGTCAAGGGCGCACAGTTTGAGGTGATTGTGAATGTTGAATGATGAACCTCCCGTTTTGAGGCTAAGAGCTCTAACAAGACGCCGGCTCATTCTTGACCAGATTTCAAGAAAAGCCGATGGGTCTCGCGGGTTTAACTGGCGCAAAAGGGGCTTCCTTAAAGTCTGCCATATTTCTCCTACAATGGGACAAAAATATCGGCACTAACGCCGAATTAACTCGTAATCACTACCACGAGCTAAAGTAATGGACTGTATGACTTCTGGCAACAGAATTATTCGCATTTGTAGCTCACCGTTTCGCCCAAAAACGCCAGTAAATATTGCTTGCATCGTTCCGTACGTCAATTGGTCCTTGTTGACCGTGTTGCTATGGGGAACCAAAATCTGTGGAAGAAATAACAGGCTAAACAATCTGTCAAGCGATATTACGCAATCTTGAATCTATTTTACGAAAATTTACAACCTGAATAGAATTCATACCTCGAAAAGTTTTGGATCTGAGACAACGACCAAAAGAATTGGGCCCATCCAAAATTTCATTAGAGGCTCGTCGCCTACTAATCGCGTGAATACACTCATCATACCTATAACGGCAGCGGGAAAGATTTACGTAGTATTGTACTTGTCATAATTATGTTAGTTGATAAAAATAAACTACAGCACCATATTTATGAGTAAGGTACAATAATGTCGGGCACGTTCTATCACTTCGAAAATCACGATCGTATCGTTTCCTTTCAAAAATCACTTATGTTAGTGGACGTAAGCACACGCCATGATAATTGGATTGAGGAACGTATTCACGGAAGACTGCATCCGAACTGGGGTTTTAGACCTCATCCTTTAACATGCGCAAGGAAGGATTTTTTTTTTAATTTATCTTACTAACTCAGATTGCGGAACCCCATATCACCAGAATAAAAGACAAAAAGATAGGTACGAATTCCACTGATTTTAAATGAGTTAAATCGATTTCGGCGATTCGGCCACCATCAGTTGTAAGATGTTACTAATGATGGCCTAATCGCCGAAACCCATACAACATAACTCATTTAAAATCAGTGGAATTCGTGACAATCTCTTTGTCTTCTATCCTGGTGGAAGCATTTGTTAGGCGATGGTTTGATTATTCGTAGCAACAATGAAAACGTAACTAAGACCGCGTCATCTGACTGGAAATATCACGGACTTTTTCCTCTATTATGTTGAAATTTCGAGTACTACACCAAGCCGCACCAAATTACGGTTTCATTGTATTTTTTTCCTAAACACGGTTGTTATTATTTCACAAATAATGTTCTCTTAGATCATTTTTGAAGTGAAGGAATAATAAACCACTGTTCAATCATTTGCACCGGGGTTTTTATAAGTTTTCGCTATTCAGTTTCTTTAACTGCTTCTAATATTTTGAAAATAACCTGGATTTTCAAAAGCACTACTTCAGCGTTCATGAGAAACGTGAATTTTGATACGCACGGACGACGAATTTGACCTACCAATAAGATCAGAGGTACCAACAAAATGGTACGCATCACCAATCACTGGAAGCGTCCATGTTCTAGTGCCAGGTAATGTTTTTGCCTTCGCGTAAAATTCTTTCCACCACAGTAAATATATTACGTAGGCGGTTAGGAAAGCGAGGCTTACTGTTACGCACAGTAAGACAAAATACAGGAGCATGTGGGTCATTAAATCTGTAACATAAAATGAGTGCTATTTGTTCAAAAATTTCTAGGAAGAAAGTTACTTTTAAGGAGTATCAATAAGTACAGTGAAGAGATTACCAATATGGATGAGTGAAAATTTACTTACCTGCGTGAAGTCAGCAAATAAATTACACCCAATTCAATTAACTGTATATTTACACTCCACTGGCGTTATAATGAAGATGTAAAACATAAAAGAAGACATAAAATAAAATTGAAAACATAAGAATAATTTTAATTGGGAGTGACGAAAAATCGAGTATAGCAAAATGTGAGTAGAGGACAAGGAAGGAAACGCTTACTTATGAGTTTGTATTTTGTCCACTACCTTTGTGCTTTGCCAAGGCAAGGTCTGTAAGAACATCGATTTCTTCGGAATATTTCGAAGAAAATAGCCTAGTTTTCTCTCAACAATTTTTTAACGTCAAAAAACACCTAAGAAAGTTTTTAAACGAATTTTCAAAGAAAAGTTGAAAAATAAAATAAAGACAGATTTGTCTACGTATATCAATGGTCGGTTCCAATTGGATTGAATCAATTTTTAAATGGCTCTTAACGAAACATCCAACTCAATGACTTTCCTCTATCGGCCAGAATTACGAGCTTTCTATTCTACTTACTGCGGTTTCAAAATTAAGATTACAAAAGTGGGTACCCTCATGTTTTTCAAATTGTACTATTGTAAAGGAGGTTAGAACGAGAAACTTGAAAGGGTGATTATTAAGAAAATTCTCTATATCAGAATACTGGCTCACTTGAATACTCGTTAAACGATGATGTATCCGCGCTCTTCCAACGCCGTTCGTCAAATAGTGCATCTCCCGCGTCATATCTTCTGTTTTAAATCACGCTTTCACCATATAAGTTACAGAGGTGGGATAGTTTAGTTAGTCCCTTCTTCACAAAATAAATTAATACGAGAAGGGAAAGACATTTCTCATAACGCTATCAGTTGCTCTTAGGACAAGTATAATTCCTCCTCAGTCGGCTTGTCATTTCATGCTACCAGTGTCTTAAAGTGTTATAAACGGCTCATCAACGCCCTCGAGAAATTATATAATATTTTTCTGATTTTCTTTCTAAAAATAGAAGGAGGATAGATCGTTCAAGTTGTTCATCAAGGTCGAACTCTTCCCAGTAGGCATTGATCTGCTATTAAATAATGACCGCTCTCCTCATTCCTCAGTACAATCCGATCCGTGTCGACTTGGGGCACTGGTCCGTTGAATTTTCTCCGAAAATTATCGAAGCTCGCGCGGACACAGTTTTAACATAATGCTACGAGATTGTTGATTGCAGGAAGTCTTCGACTATATTTGTTTTTAAAAAACTTCACCTCGATTACGAATACATTTTTAAGAATATGAAAGGGCTGGTTCTTGACTATGATAGCCATAAATATATCGATTCACTACGAACTTGAATTTTAACGTTGCTTAGCTCGCTGAATTGTAGGTAAAGCGTTTTTCTTGATGTTCGAGTACCTAATACTGACAATAGCTGGTTCGTGGAAAGACCTTATACGGCACGGGTTGTGGAAAGGTTTGCCACGAACTCCTCTCCCCACAGTCGAAGACAACTGTCAGAGGACCATGTCCTCGGTATTGGAACGACAACGTCAAGGGTCGCAGACCCGTGGTGACTATGAATCGAAGATTCCCCATCGTGGCATGACTCGAACGTGAGTAGGCTGATTATGCCATTGTAACGAGGGTCTTTCCCACGAATACGATGCCGACAGGAGAAATGCAGTTCTTCGTATCCTCCACACGCTCAAAGACGTACAGTAGAGATCGCCGAATGCAACTGGAAAGTGGAAGGTTTTTGCAAAAGACTGATTTCCCCTCGAACTTTGGTCTTTTCCAGGCGAAGCTGTGTAACAGAAGTGAGGATTTGGCAAAAAATGAACTCTCTATGCTTGCCCAGCGTATGTGGCAGGCTAATGAGGGCTTTAACCATTGAGTAATCCCATCAACCGAAATATGGCACATAAATATTGATGTGAGACAGATTTGCCGACGATGTCTTTAATAAGAATATTTATTCCAGTCAAGCGCTTCAGCAATTGAGGTCTCTTCAGGATCGCATCTGCCAATTAATACATTATGATTCATCGGCTCATTGAGAACCGCATCCCTTGGCATTTTACAGTCAATTTTTAAGTTTCTAACAACTTTCATAAAATATTATAACCTTTTTGATGTCTGTGTAAAGGAGACTTTTCAATTTTATGGCTTAAAGGTAATTATCAACGATAATTAGTCATAAATACCATATTTTTTCGTGTTCGCCGTTGAAACTAGAATAAAATCGATCAATTTTGGTTTATTATTCAATGTGATCCCCCAAGAAAAAAAATCCAACCCCAGGGAAAATTCTATCCGTACATCCAATAGAAAAATTCTGTCTGTCCGTAGTAGGGGGTCAACATTTTTCAGAGGAAACTAGACATTTTCACCAAGAATTATTCTTGGCCTGACAAGGGCGCAATTCTATGGCCAAATCGCTACATCAGTTGTAAGACAGCTCGTATTTTCCGAAAACGCACTTAAGCACTCGTATTTTCCAATGTTTTCGAAACATCCGTGTGTTTCATATCAATTTCTATTAATGTTATGAAGCTGCATTAAACGAGACGATAACCGGGTTGAGAGCTTTGATGGTTCTTATGTTATTGCAACTTTCGATTGTAATTTTTCAGATCCAGTGAAATTCTGCGTGAGGCCGTACACTCGAGTGTTTTTAGAGCTTAAAACCGTTCTATAATCCATAGATTGGTCGTCAAACATTCTCTTCAGCTGTAGCCTCCCGCGATTACATTCAAAGATAAATGAAAATAATTAAAATTCCGATATTTGCTAAGGGGTTTGCTCTTATAGTTACCAATCTGTAATTAGGTGGACGCGTTCACACATTTTTGGAATATTTATTATAATAATTACATTTCAACCAATATTATCTATTGCTTCGTTCTCCTCCACGGTACCTTGGCAGGAGAGATTCCTCGGATATAAACAATAAACTTGAACTTAGTTGATATAAACAATATCATGACCACCACACTATTTTTATTCATTAGGCATCCTAAACTAGAATTTGGCATACGATGAATTTATTATGAAACGAACTGGCTTCTGTAGATATTATACTATGAATCGAAACGCTCTTTATCTCGGAGAAAAGAACCGAGTTATGAAGAGGCAGCGCTGGAGGGGAGTTCTCATCGAGAATGTTTAACCTAGGAACCTACTCCTATTTATTAGTCCATGAGCTGAGAATCGAGGTGAAATAGGTGATGGGCTTACCGAATTAAGGCGTGGTGTCCCAAGGTGACGGGTCGAGCAACTGATTGTCAATCAGTGTCCATTCGCTGTTAAATACAACAAACACAGATATGATTCGGTCAACGCCCGGCTTTCGTAATAGGACTACGGCGACCATAACACTCTCGAAACTCCCGAAACAAAACACAATTCGCCCACACAACCTCAATCCGTGGCCTAACACTCCAGGCCAACCAAAACTGATCAACAATCATGATCAACAACGGTACAAAATTCGCAGTTCCGAAAAAATGTCTAAAAAAGCGTAATGCTTAAGTTACCTGTTTATTACCTTGATGGAAGCTTTTTTTTTCTTCAATTTATTATCTACTTTTAGTTTTTGAGTACTTAAATTCCGGGCCATGCTTGTAATAACTTATGGTGTATACGAATATGTTTTCATTTCATTTCACATTGTTGACGTGAAAGCAGGTGAACGGGTCCATCCTCATTCGTGGAGAGCAAGTGATTGTTCCAACCATTGGCCTATCCAAAGTATGTATTGAAACGAGACAGATAGCAGACTGGAAACGGCGCAGTTATCCAATTGCTGTAAGCATGCACCTAGAGAAACCTGAACCTTGGACTACATTTTATTATGGTCATGGTTGGATTGACAAATCATATTATTATCCCATCCATTGACGGATCCACCCCATCTCTCTCCCCACTTCCCGAAGATTTTTTCTTATGGATAAAAAAATGTCAAGGGTCAAAAGTAGATCTAACTAACCAGGTCGGAGGAGTAAGAGTGTGACGTTTGTATACTTCACTCGCTCAAGACCACCAACTACACATCTCATTAAAGACCACGACAATCTTCGGCGAGATGCGGGGGTACGATGGCGTCATGGCGCTTCGTTAGGCGCGAAGAAATCGTGAGGCCACCGTCAGCGAAGGACATTGGGTATGTGATTTGCTGAGAGGTAGCCTCCGAGTCGGATCATCGGGAAGAATTCAACTCATGTAGACTTGTCTTACCTCGGTGAATTGCCAGAGCATTTTGGATCATATTACACCCAAAATAGAGATATACCAAGATAAATTCAACCATTTCCCACTTCAAATTAAATAGATCTGCTGTTGGACAAATGAATATAAAAAGCTACGAGGCTACATACAGAAAACTATTGCTTAAATGTAAAAGTGAACGTGATGAGTGATGAGTAAAATAAGGAAACTATTAAATTCCAACATTTACACTAATTAAGTTTACAGTAAATTTTTCATGCTTAGAATGGAATAGTTCTTGAACGAGTATCCATCTGGTTAAAAACGCGGCCAATGATTGTACAGTGTTTAATTATTTCTTTCGTTCAATTAAAGGCCATCCATTTGTGATAGTAACTATTCCGAACATTTGTGAACGTTTCCACCAAACAACAGACTGTTTAACGAGCATTCCAACGGGTGTAGAAAATGTTTTATAGCTCTAGAAAGTCACGAGTCATGCCAGCATGCCAAATTTCACAAAATCTCAAATATGCCAAACTAAAGCTGCAATAACTTGAGAACCATTAGAGCTATCGCCTCCGTTTAAGTCTCTTTCGATTCAGCGTCCAATAATCTATAAAAGTTGAAACCAGAATTTTTATATTCGTTATTTGAATTACATAAAAATACCTTGGAACGTAAAATATCAAATTTTGAGAGGGGGTTGGACATTTTTCTTTGAGAGTGATTACAATGGTTTATTATTTAATAATAACAAATAAAAATAATTTACAATATAACTGACAATTCGACTGTAAACTAATAATTACGCCGTCAACACTGTGAAAACTATAATAGCTATATTAATGAAATCCTCCCTAAAAATCATCCTTGGGCTAGCGATGGTTTAATTTTTAGCCAAATTTTATTTTGAAAGTCATTTTCAGGAAAATTTGTATTTTCCAAGATTTTTCAGACACAGGTGTTTGGTTTCCTATATTTTGTAGAACAAATTTTTTCGTTAGAATTTTGTTTTCTATATTTCCATAGATTTTTGAAAACTGAATCGAATTGAACGGGTTAATATCCTTAATGGTTCTCGAGTTGCAGCAGCTTTTCTATAGAACTGTCGCGATTTTGAAAATTTCGACGAAAAGAATTTCATAGGTGCTCGTCAAACACTCTATTAACCTGCATTGTAAGGCGATAACTTTTATCTTGAATTGGACCATTATTAAAAAAAAGGAATAATAAACCAGTGTGCAGAATTCTGGCACTAAAAATGTCTTTAAATGTCTACGAATTGTTGCGTGGAATCCAAATCTCCACTTGCTGAAATAAAAACAGGACGTTGATATCAATCCTGCACGAATGCTCAATATTTGTAATTTTTGAATTCGCGGACAAATTATGAAATTGATGGGGAGAAGGTTACTTGAGCACCGTTCAGAAAAAACGTATTAAACATCAATCGTGCGTTTCCCATGGAACGAATAGACTGAACACTCCTCTATGAGGCATTTTGTAGCCGGTGCCTCAGCAATAATTTAAAAACAGCTTTTTTTTTATAACTAATCGTTTTCAAATACATCGCTAACTATGAGCAGCAGATCTTTCATCACGTATAACCATTATATTAAAATACCGAATCGTTCCGTAGCGAATCGTTAAAAAAGGGCTACGTTTAACTACTCACACCTAGACGATCCACAGGAGCTTACATAAGTAATACTTTTCATCCGAGCATCATAGGAATATTAACCGAACAACTTAATCAAGAGGCAATTTCGTCGTGTCAGTCAGAATACCGCGAATAGGAAAAAGGCCCGCGCGGCCAAAACCTGCCGAGCATTTTTATGAAGCTGTATCAAAAAACGGATTAGACCCCGCAATTAGTATAGGACCTGAAACTTGGACAAGGGTCGACTTTAATACCCGCGAACTTCTGGATTCCGGTGAATCAACGCGCTCTCTTTAAGAAACACCTCAGTTCGTCAGTTCAGATAGCTGGTTGCCTCCTAAACTGTAAGCCGAGCAACGTCGATCAATATTTCTTTATTATCCTCAATCAAAGGAGGAAAAGGCTAAGTTAGCAACCGAACCTCGATCATGGTATACAGGATGTCTACTGTGTGGCTGACTCCTCCAAGACGTGTTCAACTAATTTGCAACCAAAAGTGTCCTATAACATATTTTTTAATTCACTGGAAATTACTCTATTTTAATTTTTAAATTATTTTTCGTGATCTCGGCCATACTTCTTTAAAATGGCCATAACTCTCTTAATTTGCATGCAAATTCAAATCTGATAGGATAGAAAATAGGAGAGTGGTAGAGGACGTAGGAGAGGGGTCGCCCGTCACTCGTTACTCCCAGTGATTTTTCAAATCTCTAAAAAAAATAAGTTGCTCAGAAAACTAGTTTTTAAAGTCTGAAAAATTTGGCTTCGACTGAGCTTTAGGTGATTGTTGAAACATTGTTTAAGACAACTACAGAATTGTTTCAATGCTCAGGAGGATTCATCTGGACGTTATAAAAACCTCAAAATTAATTTTAAAAAAAGTTGCACGCGGACAGAAAAATATTTGTCGAATATTCCGCAGATCCTACCGAGCATAACAAGATTTCTTGCCCTCCAAGCGTCGAAAAGAGCAAAAAAGTAGTCACATTTTAAGCCAATTTCAACAGCTCATGTTATTTGAAATTCATCAGATTTTCGAGTTTAAGCGATGAAATTTTTTCGATTACTATCGCCGTTTTATTTATTTATTTTATTGTTTTAGATTAATAACCACTACCTATTTTCATTTTTCCAACTTTGGACATTGGTCTCACAATCAGAGAACTCCTTAAACAATCACAAGACTCGGACGTGTAATGAAGCCTAGATTATTATTAAAATCTGTTAGTCGGCTCCGTTCGAGGCCCGGAAGGGATCAGGTAATTCGAAACAACGTAATGCCGTTTAACTGGTGTGGGTGCTCGTAAATTACAATGGATGAGTTGGGCTCGGTCGCCTGGCCGAGGTGAGAACTGGGAAGGTGAGTTCCAACTCAAGAAAGAAACGAACACGGCTTCGAGTATCGTTGGGCCGCAAAAGGCCGATAATTTCAGAGACCCAGGTTGAATTACTAAATGTTCTTGAAACAACAAAAGTGAATTTTGAGCCATAAAAATGACGAAAACTCAATTAGAATAAAACTCGAGTTGGTTGATTCTAGATATCATTTTTGAACCGATTTCCAGTACTAGATGAGAACGAGCTATAGGAAACCTAAAAATAAAAACTTTAATGTTGAGAAAGACAAATCGTTTTGAAAATAATTTTGACAAAAAAAAAGAAGAATAAAAGCACTGGTAAGCTTAGATTACACAGTATTTCTATGTTAGACTCATTCAATGGTCGCAATGTTCATGTTGTAGAGAAACGTGCCAGGAGAGTCATGAACAGGAACCGCACGAAACAGGTAAATAACGCGGATATACGGTGAGTGACACTAACAATAAAAACGCTGCAAATGATTGTACAGTGGTTTATTATTATTTCGCTTCAATATTGATTTACGAAGACTATCCATTTGTCATTTTAAATATTCCGAACATTTGTGAACGTTCCCACCGAAAAACAGATGGTAACTATAGGGGAAAACTCCGTAGCAACTATTGTAATTTTAATCAATTTTATTTTTCTTAATTTCCTAATTAAAAGCTAATTTTTTTGCCTTACCCTACAGCTGGAGAGAGTGTTTGTCGACCATTCCAATGAGTATAGAACGATTTTTATAGCTCCAAGAACTCTCGAGTTATACCCTCATGTCAAATTTCTAAAAATCTCTCAAATTCGGCACAAAAGCTGCGATGACTCGAGAACCAATAAAGCTATCGACCCGGCGATGGTCTCATTCGATTCAGCGTCCAAAAATCTATATAATTTGATACCACGTACACGTTTTTCTGAAAAACCTTGGAAAATATGAATTTTCTCCCCCTCAAAACCCCTCCAAAATACCCTTAAAGTTGAGCTAGCAAGTTGGTTCAAGAATTGTGCCGTCGTAGGACCGAGATTGATTTTTGGTGAAAATTTCAAATTTTTAGCTCTTACAGTTTGGCCGGAAAACTGCTAACGGCGTACGGCGTACGGCGTACGGCGGACGGACAGAATTTTTTTTATTGGATATTCGGATTCTACATGCCTTGAAACGTAAAACATCAAATTTTGAGGGGGTTAGAAACTGTTTTTTCTTGGGCGATTACAATGGTTTATTATTGAATAATAAACCAAAACCAGGCGTTATTCAAACAATTTCAAAACCTTAATCGTTCAAATACATTGGTTTTAGCCTTTTTGTAGAAATCAAAATAGAAAATACCCACTCGGACTAGTGAAACAGCGAAATAAGCTCATAACGTAGAAGTACAGTGTGGGAACCCAAAAATAAAAATCAAGCGTCATCTACTTGCCAAAGCAAACATTTCAAGATCTTGACCGTGCAAAAATATTCACTCAAATCGTCTGTAAAAATCAGAATAGAAAAAAAATCAAACGGTTGTATCTCGTAAGTATTGTGAGCCATCCAAATTCGAAAACGGCCGACTTTGCACACATTGGAGAACAATTTCTGAAAATTTAATTGATTTTCGAGGAGTATGACTACTTTGTTACTTTTTGCCCAGAGACGGGGACCGATGGACACAGACACCTGTTGAGAGAGTGGTTCTGAATATACAACTATAAAACATTTTCAAATTCACCTCCGTTCTTAATTTGACTTTTCGGGCAACAACAATCATTCCATTGCAACCATGGAAGTAAAAAAACAAGAATTTTAATTCAAAATAGCAACTCAATTCTAAGTTGATGAGTTTATAGTTTTCCCGTTTTGTAGGTTAATAATAAATTGTATTCGAGGGTACAATAAACAAAAATATCATTCAGCTCTTGCACTGCGTCAGAACCTAATCAAAACATATCTACTTCCACAATCCTCGATCAATATGAGAATAAAAGGGAGGTTCGAAGAAAAAAGTTAATTGACTTTTTTGATAGCCCGGAATTTCGCCTAGTTTTCACGCACCTCTAATAAAATACACATTTACCGTATATTTTCAAAGCAGATGCAAGATTAAACAGAAATGTGAGAATATTCGAGTGATATCAGTGGATTTCTCGATTCCGGTTTTACCGGTAGGTATAATCTCGAGTAAGTCGTCGAGGCCAGCAAACGCTGAACGAGAATTCGGATACATGTAAATAAAAATCCACTTTGGTTCGAAGGACCTGAGCCTCGTTAGAGTATCTTATGAGAACGACCCCATTACCGCCGCAGGGACGATTGAAATGAGATTCCTCGTTCAGTTTGTCGGCTCGAACGGGAAAAGAAAGCCATTTCAACATTTCACACCTCCGGACACTGACATTTCTTTTTGGGCCGGACTCACCTCTCCTGATGAAAAAAGAAAGAAAAGAGCATAGCAAAATCGGGGACCAATTCTGTCAACAGTTGTTCGAATTAATCGATAGAACGAAAACTCTTTTGAGGAGCGGATTAAGAACCTGTCAGATCGTCAACGGCCAATTTACCTATTCGAATGCGAATAAGAAAACTGTTGAAAAATCGCAGTGTCTTGAAGGTACAAAGTGTGCGAAAATAAATTTGAAAACTGTTGATGGCAAGATTGTGTTACTCAGGATTTTTACCCTAAGATCGGTTATACCCGATTGGAACAGAGTAGGACGACTACATTGGAATCAGTAAAAGCTGTGAGGCTCAATTGAGTATCAGCATCTTAAAGGACTACCTTCACTTCGTTCTATTTCGATCAAAGCTTAAATTGGGAAGTTCTTCCACTCAAATATCAACGAAACCAGGCAATATACCGAGCTAACACAGTAACGGAAAATATGCGAATGCGGTGTTCGATCCAATAATTAAACGCTGCAAATTATCGTACAGTGGTATAGATTGTTCCTTCGCTTCAATAAAAATGTAAGAATACTATCCATTTGTGATAGTAACTATTCTGAACAGTTGAGAACGTTTCCACCAAAAAAACAGATTGGGAACTAATAACAGATTGGGAGATAACTAAGAGGGAAGCAATTCGAAACCAACGCCCGCAATAACTAAACATCTTTATTTATCTTAATTTTCAAATTAAAAGCTACATTATTCGCCAAACTGTACAGCTGAAGAGAGTGTTTAACGATCATCCTTACGAGTATTCAACAATTTTTATAGTTCCAGAAATTGCCGAGTACCTTGATGCCAGTTCTGAAAATCTCCCAAATTCTACACAAAAGTAGCGATAACTCGCCAACCATCGAAGCTATCGAATGGTCTCATTAGATTAAGCGTCCAAAAATCTCTAAAGATTGATACCAAATACACTTCTTCTACAAAACGTTGGAAAACAAGAATTTTCTCCCCCTCAAACCCCCCAAAAATATCCTTAAAATTGAGGTAGCTATTCGGTTAAAGAATTGAGCCATTGTAAGGCCAAGATTGATTTTGGGTGAACATTTCAAGAATTTAGCTATTATAGTTTCGTCACAAAAGTGTTGACGGCGGACGGCCAGAATTTGTTATCATTGGATATTCAGATTCTGCCTTGCTATGTAAAACATCACATTTTGAGGGTAGTTGGAACAATTTTTTTTCTTGGGCGATTACAATGGTTAAATACAGTACGGGAGAGGGAGAGAAACTAGGCGATCCGTTCACCAAATTATATTTCGAACATTCAGGCATACTCCAAACCATCAATTTCGTAGTTGCCGATCACCAAGCGTTTAAAACCTTCTAATATTTATCTGTTGTTCGTGTGAAACTGTGTTCACTATTATTTTGTTCAAGTTAACTGATATTGAACTTATACAAGGCTTGCCTAATGATAAACAGGGGCGAAGGTTTGAAAATAATTAAATGAACTTTATATAACAACAGCTATATTTTCCTTTTTTAACAAAAAAACGAGAATAGAGTTCAATATACAAATGAGTTAGCGTGTGGATTTGCTGTAATTTGCTTTTAAACTGAAGTCATATACACGAAGTGTTCGGGTAGATATTGGGAATTTAAAATAATAGGAGGATTAACGTCCAATAATTCCCACGCACCGAACTCGGTTTCATCCAGAGGATTCTGATTGTTACAGGAAGAGTTGGCTTAAAGGACAGACCGACAAATCGATCAATTTCCTATTTATTGACAAGTAAATACAATCGCCCGTTCGGCATCTTTAAATCTGCGTGGAATTACCTTGACTTCACCTCAGTGCGGTTAAAATGGTAAAATCGCTCAAATAAAAAACAAAGAAAGCGTTTTTGTGAGTTTTTTTCGTAGAGAAAAAATATTAGGATTTAAAGAGTTTATTTTGATCGACTATCACAATTTTACTAGGGATCACAGGCAGTACCAGCACTCACTCTAGCTGAAAAAAGGTGGCAATGTGTTTGATCACCCTAGAAAGCTCGATCCCATTGGTTCTTTAAATTACATAACCTCTATAGAACTGGCCATGACAGCAGTTAACAATATATTCAGACGATTAAAATAGTTAGAAAAAATTTAGGAGCATTCGGTTGCAAATAATTATCTGAGTAGCATTCGGTGCAAACAATTATCTGAGTAGCATTATGGTAAATTTTACAATCGCGTTTCAAAACATCAAGTATGCTATATTGTACGGGAGCACAAGCTTACAATGCAGTAATATATATCTACACTTGACAAAAGTACACAAACATAACAAATATTATCACAATTCGACTTCCATAGGAAAGGCCTGCACAAAATCCCGCCAACCGCAGCACACAACTTAAGTGCGGATTTGTATGCATCGGCAACAGGAATAAAATAATTTCCTATTTAGCAATTGAATAACGAAGGGGAAAAGATGAAAATTTTGACCCCCCCAATTAAATAAAAGTTAGCTCCCACTGAATCATGATGAACGAATTCAATACTTCACAAACGTTCATCACTCCAAGCCATTCAACAGGCCCAACTCGACGAAAACGAACAAATTAATGACGAAAACGTGAACAAATTAAAGTTGTATTTACATGAAAAATGGAACATTAAATATATTTTTTTGCCGTTCAGAAAACAGCTCGATAGTACGTGATGATAATGCTTTCAAATGCTTTGCAGAAGTGAACTAAAATAATAGCAAACATTTTATACATATCTGACAGAAACTAACGATAAAAACTATTAAGGTTCAAGAGCCTTCAAAAATACAAAATATTTCATTCATCACGGCTGAAATATTGATGAGGTTACGCATCATTTTAGTGTTAGTAATTCTGTGCAGGACGGATTTGAAAGTAATAAGCGACCAGAAAGCTCCACCACACTGAGCATGATGCAAAAGCTATTTTCAAACTATCTATCGATTTTTCAACTCAAGAAACATCAGCTGTGATGAATTCTATTAGCAGCGATTGAAAGAGGAAAATTTTCAAATGAAATGCGAGACTAGTTTCTAGGTAAAATTTTCTTAGTTTGAACTTTGAAAACACCTCAAAACTGACCTCTAAACTATACTGACAAACGACCAACTCGGGAAAAACGAGCGATTGTTTACAACTAGGAGGCAATCATTGCTAATACGCATAATACTTTAAATACAGACTAGAATGTCAATAAATTGGTGTGAAACAGTATCTTTTCAAGAAAATATCACACGTTTAAACTAATAGAGTTGTAAGCGGTGAACATGCAAGTAAAAAGAAATGCAAGCTCTCTAACTGAAAGCATAACACAAGTGTATGTTGAGTGAGTGTGTGTTTTAGCCCTAAGCTGGAAAAATTTTTTGCTGAAAACAAGCGACCGCACTAAAAAAATGTTATCAAATGAGAATTTTCATTCACTGGTTGATACATTTTCAGGTTTTCGTCGAAGAGTTAAAATTGTTGAGAAATGGTCAACCAATGAATTCGCCAGTCATACTAAAAACCATTTTTGCAGTTCTAAAAAAATTTTCGTCTTTTGTGCACAATGTTTTGTTACCCGCTTGATTTAAATGTTAACTTAACACATTTGTCCAATACTCAATTCTAACCGGATAAACGTGATTTTATTCTAAAAAATAACGTTCAAGTTTGGAACATTGTTGCCATTTTTGTAGGAAAAATTTTCCAACCACAACATCCCACAAGCGTTTCCACTGGTACAAAACATAAAATACACTAATGCAATTAACCCAATAAGGGCTGGATTCGAGGAACTTGCGATTGGTGCTGCATTGGGTCGAATCAATCCAATAGTACTTTAACTTGGTGCTAAAATTGCAAGAGCTGTTTCTCAGTTTTTCCCCATGCGATTTTATAGCGATTTTTTTCTAATAGCTTCTTTTCTAATTGATTTAAGAGAGATAAACAGAGACTATCATTTTTTTTTTTATTGCCCAAACATTTTTTCTACGAGTGAAGAGGCCAGAGGTGTCAAAAGCGCTGGGGCAAATAAAACTAGGGGCACACAGGACAAATAACTGGAAGACTAGCACTCAACTTGTCAAAAAGTGAAAGTTATATAATATCAGTGAAATTAAAAGTGAAAACAATTTTTACAAGCCAATGCCGCATTATTTATCATAATCATTTTTATATATTTTGTATCTTTGTACAAATTAAGTATATATTTGCATCCTTAGCTCTTGGCAAGGCACAATCGTTTTTCAATGACAACAGAAAAGCGATATCAAAGCAGTTAAAACGAATAGACACGACGAAATCGAAGATTCGAGTAGTAATTCAACACATTGAATTGACAGTCGCCAAAATATCACGTAGGCCTTCCACGTTCCTACCGTTGTTCAGTGGCTTACCTGTACATCATAACTTCGATGCTTTGGTACATACACATGTAAGCGTCGCAGAGGAGACGTTTAGCGTGCTCCGGTAGCTGCCGATCGTCCTTAATCTGCTGCAGATCTGTAGCCCCTCGGTCAGACAGCCACCGAGGAAGATCGGGGCATGGGACGACTTCAGGAATGTTATAGCCATTTTGTTCACCTGCACGCAAGTACATTTTGTAGCTAGGGTAATTCACATATAAATAGAATATTGACAATTTCTTGTGATAAACTGTCACTAACTGTGAAAAATGATCAATTTTAGCTCAGCTGAAATACCTTTGCGATCGGCCATTGAATCAAAGAAACACCAGGGGGCATCAGCTCCGAAGCCACACTTGACAAACGTGACGTAATGCGATGTTTCTATGCATACAACTGCAAATAATTGCATGTAGAGACGAGGTACGGAGCAGTGCTCTTTAAGAGCCTGGAATTCCTGCGGTACGGAGAGCTGTCTGAACTGCGTGTGGTTACGTCTGTTCTCGTGATTATGGGCCTGCAATAAAAACCGTTGACAACAAAGGCTTTAAGTAGCGTGGAATTACTGAGGAGCATGAATTTGGGAAGAAATTAGAAAAAGAATCACTATCCAGCCAAACTAATGAAAATTAGACATTAGAGACTACAATAGAGAACATGAATGGAAATTTTTTAAATTAATTTTGTTGTCCAAATTGCATTTTTCAGACTTTAAAAATGATATGGTGGTTGAAAGCGAAAACAAAACAAATATTTTAAGAGAAAAACGTTCGCGAAAAAATCAGGTTAGAGAAGAGCACGTTCCTCAATGATAAGAATGTTACTTGATTCAAGAGTACTGACCTAATAGAGATGGCTGATGTACAAAACTTGATTTCTTCAATGTCATTCATTTTCCTCTCACCATTTTGCTCGATTGAAAAATGATCATTTCTAGAATACTGGTATCTTCTAGTTCCCAAAAAAATGTCAGTTTTTTGAGTTGCTTTTGTATTTTAATTGTACTAAAATGTGGAAATATTGGAAAACGGATCAACTAAAGTACAACCATTTAACATAGATAGCACTTACGGTCTGCAAACAGCCCCTGCAAAATGATATGTTTTGCAGTCCAATTTCCGACGGTCCATTATCGAAACATTCTCGACACTCCACTGTTGCTAAATTCCCGCAAACGCTGCACTGTCGAGGAGCTGAAACAGAGGAGTAGAAAGACTTCTCAAAATAACTTCACCAATGGGAAAAGCCAAAAGCGACAAATACAGCCCAAAATCAAACGAACCATCAACACACTCAGTGAAGCCATCTTAGATACAGGCCTCCTTTTATTTTGTTATACGCCCGTAAGCACTGATTATCAACTCTGTTTTTATCCTCAGGATGACTGGAGGGTTTCTAAATTGTCCAATTCTATACTCAGTTTAAATTTTGACAATATAGGTAAATGTTAGGAGCTAATTGGGTTCGAAATTCACCGGTATTAGTTCAGGTTGGTTGGGATTTTTGACAAATTAGTAATCCACAGTGAATGTGTTAAAAACCGCGTACTTGGCCAAAGAAGGAAATGAAGAAAAACAATTAAAAAAGAAACACAAAAAACTCAAGAACAAACTCAATAAATTCTCTCTCAGCAACGGCGACTTACAGTCTTCGATGACGTCAGTAACGTCCAGCAGCTGGGACGGTAAAATTCTAGGGTACATTTTGAAGGATTTCCCAAACCTTGGCATCTGGATGATGAGACAAGCGGGAACCTGGAACAAAAACGATAAGCATTCATGTAGTATACATCATGTGCAATCAAAGGTAACTAGATTACTAGGCTTACTTACAGTATAGTAATCAGTTACAACTACAACTTCACATTAATTGAGGATTGATAACAAATTGTGAACTCACTTCTTTCAGCTTGATATCACTTGCGAAGAAACTTTGCTCGAAGAGTTGTTGGACTGTTGGCAGAACTAATTTCTCATTTTTTTCAACAAAAAGCTGATAATGGTAAGCTTCTTGTCCCGAACTTAGTTTCAGATAAGGGTCAGCTTTCAGGATTTGGGCGACTAGGGACGTTAAGAATTCTTCGGGATCTGAAAAAATAATACAAAAATATATGACTGAATCAATGTCTGTATTGACTGAAACTATTATTACGACAAAATTTGTCAAACATGATACACAATCCCAAAGATAACATTGTATTGGATGATTGGAAGTATAGGAAAAATATGAAATACGCCAAATAATTGAAACCTAAATAAAAAATATTGAAAATATTGGCGCATTTTTCAGCCTTCAAAAATTGATCTTCTCAACAACAGAACCGAATCCCGATATATGAAAGGAGATTAACATTCATCGCTGTGAAAATCCCATGAGCCAACCTTTTTCTTCTGTCGTTAGACCCGAGACATCGGACAATTTTTCCATGAGCCTTCGAAGTTTCATGACTCTGTCCGACTTGACGAAATAGAATTTGCGAAGCGGATTCACAATTTCTTCGCGTAGCACTTTTTGAACTTCTTTGTAATGAGGAATGTCTCCGAGGCCAGGCGGTCGGTATAGAAGGCTGTCGAAAACGCTGTTGACAAATGAGAAAAATGATACAATTTAGGTTGGAACACAATACTTTAAAGAAGTTGAATTTTCCTCACACAATACGAATTATGTTAATTGATGCTTCGAAGGCAAGAGCGATTATACTAAATTTTCTCAGGAGGGTATATTTTGTTTAGAGCACATTTTCCATAAATTTCTTGACATGAATACATCCGTAGAATTTCCTATGGTGAATGTGTCTCAAATAATAGATACAGTTTTTAGAGAATGTCAAACAATTACTCCTGTACCCAAACCAACAATGAACACACAAACAACTCAAAAATAGAGTCCATTGAGTGGAATGAACGACACATTATAGCAATACCTTGTAAATGTGAACATGCTGAAAAGAGTGGCGTCCAAGTAACATGAATTGTGATGCCCCTGGATGCCCTTGTATTTGCCACAGATTGGAGTTATGTCCTCTTCGCTGGAGATGGGACTGACACATCCAGGAACAACAGGACTATCCAATGCTCCAAATTCAGAAGCCAAAAACCCTACAAAAGCAAAAAATGACTTAAAATTATTAACTAAACAGCCGGTAATTTGAAAATAACTGCAATAGATCTATGGGAATCAGATTGAAATTCATTCTGCTGTCTGAAAAGTGTGCGAGATACTCAGAAAGATCAAGCGGGACGAGCTGGTTTCCCGTCCAGCTCAAGACTGAAGCGCTACATGCTGTAAGTGTAAGATAGGTAATTCATTCACTATAACTTCTTTTTGTCCCAGATGAAACTTCAATTAAAATAGAGAATGTATGCCCGCTTCGATCGCATCTCCATGGAAGAAAAACCTTCAAGCACATGGCAAACTTGACACGTCTAAATCAGAATAAACCTACACAATTCGGAACCTTGAACTATCACCAAAAAGAATAACCAGTGGTATGTGTAGATCACACAGTACTTTCATTTTTGAGTTGGCAGACAGATACAACCAATTATAAAATTTTCTTTTCCTCTTTGTTGCATTTTTCTCCACGCATGCGCATTCATATCTAATGATTTCTGCGGGGTGTTAAAATCGTAAAATACAAAATAAGCAATTGTGAAATAGAAAAGAAAGCTCAACGTAGCGAAGAAGAACACCTCAAACGTGGAAGTACGGCGTGTGAGCCGAATGATAAAACTTTTTAAGACCTCAACCGTATGGATATATATTATAACAATAATAATACAAGCACAACCACAAGGTCAATGGAATCCTTGTCATGACGAAGAATAACATTACTCATCTAAAATACAGGTTAATTTGAGATCATTCTAAGGTTGGTGAATGGTCTATGTGCAGCCCTTAAGCCCTAAGTGGACAGACGAGAAACTAGCCGCTTTATTAGACGTCCGTGCAAGATACCATTGTAACTTAGATATTGATACTTAGATACCTGTTCCAACTTTATTCAGGAACTCGAGTAATTCTCATCATCATCATTATTCTCCATGCTCATATTTTTAAAGGGGACAGTACTCTTTTGAATTCCAAATGGATGCTTCACACCTACCATCGTTGGAACGTAGCGATGCGTGTGGGATCGTCTCCATGAAGCGCGAATCCTGCCGACAGTAGCCCAATCGAACAAAATGCCCTCGATGGGGATTGCAAGTGAAGTACCTGCGGTGACCAATACTGCCGTCACAAAAGCCGGGCTTCTCTTCTTCCTATACAAAAAGTATGGGTGCAATCATTTATGATTGTCTCTTTATGATTCATGATGATAGTAGAAGAGATTGAGGTCGTAATCTGAACATTGGAAAAATTCAAGCGGTGAGCGCAGAGTGGCGACAGAGAAAGAAGAGCAAAGAACGTAAGGAAATAGCAAAGAAATGGCCATGTCAGAGTGGAAGCTGTAACACAAGCACAAGAACATCACCTTCTGCTCCGATTTGAATGGTCAACGATCTTGTTAATACTTTTTCTAAGATGAATGTTACCAAAAAAATCACATTTCATTCAATTACATTCATCTGCAATATTCTATATTTTCAATACCTATTAAGGCTATAATCCCGTTCAGTTTTGGACGAATGAACTGACCAATCAAGGCCGCAAAGGTAGAATAAAATATAAAAATTAATACCATCTCGATTCCAGCGGTTTTCCTGCCTTTGGTGTCGTGGTCGAGAACGCCGATCCAACGGATGACACCGTAATGAGGCTCCCCATGATACATCACTTCAACCAAAGAGCCAACACTTAAGCTCTCATCTGGGTCAGGAGTGTCATAGTAGCCGCTTCCCTCGCTTCCACTGCTGATAAAATCTGAGAGAAACCGAAAATGTAGGAAAATATAGGCCCTCAGATATTAGTGTTTAGCTGGCAAAAGAGTTCCAATTAAGGAAATGAACAAACGTTTCTTTAAAACAGTTTACAAGGTTTAACAGTCAAGCCAATCAACAGTGTGTTTACTTTTCTTCAAAACCAATTATCAAATTTCCCACATTTATAAATTGTAGGCAAAAAGGCAATCCCAGTGAAATTCTCTTGACGAGTTTCAAGATTTTATACGAAACTGCAGAGTAGTCACTTCGAGCTCAAGATAAATAATTCAATAAGCTTACATAATTCTTGTTCACGCTGGTATTGCCTGTACTTTTCTTCTATCTCCAACACGGGCAGAGGAATATAACAATCCGACATTTTACTGCCAAAATGATTAATCTTATGTCAACTGACTTGCAAGCAATATTCACAAGACACTCATAATCAACAAAAATAAAAAAATCTAAAAGACAATCGAAGCTAGTAAAATAAAACTATTAAACAGCAGCGTGGAAATAGTTCAAGTTCTAAACAGAAACTATGGCGATTCCTCAGCCCTGTCGGGCGAGGAGAGATCTATTTCAGGGCAGGAGAGGTATAAAAATAGCCATCGCAAAAGGGAACCCACATCCATTTGACTGACAATCTACGGTAGTCTACAGAGGTGGAGAATTATGACAGCATTGGATTCAGGTGAGCAGTGTTTATTAGCAGCCGCCAACTCATAAAAGTTATGAATAACTAGCAAGAAATTCACTTCAAAAAAATACACACGAGTTCTTTGAGCAAAATAGTTACTGACGTATTTCAATCACAAAAGGTTGTCACACGATAATTTTGGAAATACTGCAACTTGATTGACTTCAGGCGAACTAAGCTTGATAGGATTACACCCAGTATTTCGTCCGTGAAGTATTTCTTTGTCACTTTTCCCAAATGCAGAATCGTCCAAAATATTTTCAATATCTCAATGAGTAAATTAGCTTGGCAACCACAAAAAATGTGAGCCATTCCACAACAATAATTAGTTGAAACAATGGAGGAAGGAAACACGCAGAATTGTTTTGGTGACCCTCCAATGAACCAAACCAACTCAAGAACTCGGTCTTGTACAATGTTTTGACACTATGAGGAATTTACCATTATCCTTCGAGTCAGTAACTGTTTGCGACGGCGTCTCCAGCACAATCAAGTCCTTGGAAAACTTAGCAGGCTTCATGTTCTCCTTCGGTTCATTTCCCCAATTGATCAAGTCACCATTCTCTTTAGTTGCCTTGTCTAGAAAAAAACGCACGCTATTGAGCATTCAGATGAAACATAGCAGAACTTGTTGGGATGTAGTAGGTAGAAATAAAAAGGTCAGACCGTTTCAGTTTTATTTTTATGAGCCACTGATGGCACGGTTTCTCACAAGGATCACTCCTACTAGTAATAACAGCTCGCCGAATCCATATATTATATCAGGCATAGAAAAATTAAACTGTGCCAATTAAATACCAACACAAACTTAGCGAGTTGACGTGACCTCATGTTTTTCGATTTGCGCTGGCTTTTACTCCACTTGTTTGTTATCAAGATCTCTTCATCCTAGCAGAATATTTTTGAAAACCAACTCATCCCCATTCTCACATTATCATTAGGGTACTAAATGAAATTAATTAATTGAACCATACTAGTCGAGAACTATCGACATACTTCCTTGATCGTAGAAATCGCTATACTTCACAAGTTCAACCATGTCCACGTATTTGCTAGGTCTTGTCAGATCCACTGGGTTCTCCTGCGTACAAATGGAATTTGAGTATTATTTGTCTACTGAGGATAGGGTGAACGAAAAACGTAACTATAATAATAAATATTTCTTTTGATTGTTCTAACAAGTGGAAACACAGACAAAAGAGAATGCCAGGTTGATCAAACGCTTCAGTAGGTTAATTAAAATACCATCAATAGTATAAGGAGTATAGCAGACTTCACGGTTCAGCTTGTTTTTGATATCTTGAGCTCCAAAAAAAAACATTACAAAGGATAAAAACCTAATCACATGGTTGAAATACATACCAGAGCGACGTATACTTTTTCTCTTGTAGAGTCAAACTCTTTCACGGTGCAGTCGATTACATCCTCGTCAGTGATCCAAACTACGCGATCCCCTATTGCAAGAGGGCAGCTACTTTTTGCGTCACTCTTCACTTTTGAATCCACATTGCAGTACCACTTGCCTGAGAAGTAACAAAAAATGACTATTAACACAGTTACATGATAATAGATCATTAAAAAGTGGCAACCTGTAAATGGGCTCTTAAGGGCTCAATTTGAGAATAACGGCCTCCCATACTGAACAAAAAGTACACGTTCATCTGCTTGACGGGGAATATGAGTGCTTTCTCCAATTTCATTTAAAAAATCAACGCAAAAAAATATGACCTCATTTCCGCCCGCTAGACGCTACTAATCATATTCCCCTCAGTCGGGTACATTCGTTCCTTCAGGGCTATGTAGAACGAATAGCATCAACAGTTTTGGAAATGAAGTCGCCTAATCTCCCTCTCAACCCACCTGCACAATAAAATTTAACTACTTAGCCATGGAAATCATTAGACTCTAGTGGAACTTACTTGACGGTTTAGTCGAAGCAACGTGATCGCTGCTTGAAGATTTATGCATTTTCTTCTTTTCAAATATCGACGTCAGGTGTTTAACTGTTGTTTTTGTCTTAGTCGGTTCGTCAAATGGCTTCAGACGGCTGATTGTACAGAAAATACCGTTATTCCTTTCGCATTTGAAATAGGACATGTCCCCATACGTACCATCGGTGTCACCTTCAGCTTGATTATCCTGCAAGAATGAAATCATTCTTTGTTTTGGTCAATTTATCACTTATTTTTAGATTTCATGAAAACCGATGCAGTGGTAATCATGCACCTACTCACAGATGGTGTAATTAGCCGATTAACATTTTCAACAACACTATTGCATGCACAATGCACCATTTTTCAATCCAGATAGAAAAAAAAATATATGAGATGGTAAAATAATACAATAGAGTTTGCGCACCAACCCAGAGCAACGTTATTACAGTATCATTTTTTATTTTTTAAAACTAATAATTGGGAAAACTAATTATTTTCATGCGTATTCTCTTTTGAATTTTACGCGACAATAATTTATAATAAAAACCATGCCTCACTTATAAGATGAATAAGGAAAGGTCAGGAATAAGGAAAAACGCATTGTCTGTGTTTTGGCGCAAGACGAATTTAATATTGAGGCTGTGTTTCAATAGTTTTCACTCTCCCAGGGCTTATGAATTTTCACTTCTTCAGCACTACTGTCTACAATCGCTCAGATAATATTACAGAAATCAGAGTTTTTGCAATGAATTTGAAGGGATACCAAGCAAAGATAACATAACAATCCGACGTGCAAGCACTCATGAACGAATAGGAAAATCCAGTCGATGTAGAAATATTTCAACTATACTAACCTAAGATCGTTGGACTAGTTTACTTGACCGATCATAGAGAGCATGATTATCCAATAAGATTACTCAGAAAAAAAGAAGAAGAAACGTAGCAATATGCTTCTTTTTATGTTCAATGTATCCGTTCTATCGATAAATGGATGGAAAATAAGATACCCAATCCTGAGATTAGTTTTTCAAGCACCACTGGCGTTTTGCCAGCCCTATCAGTAATGCACAGAGAGAAATGAAACAATTGCACTGAATCAGTCCTGTCTGCGGAGATGAAGGATGTTATTATCGTGCTCTGTTTATCAGTTAATATATTTCTCCTTGGTATTCTTCGTCTGAAAGAATCTTTCTCATCAGGCAGCTTTGCCCTGACCAATCAGAGAGTAGAACAGACAGAAGTCATGTGGAAGAGGCCATAGCTCTATAGGCAAAGTGCCCTTTGAGTATAATATTGTCAACGGAAGCTTGGGACTAACCATCACTCATCACGTACAAGGTCCTGAGCACTCTAGCAGCGCTTGATAGTAAAACTTGGATAGCACTACTGATAACTATACGGGATGTACTTTTCCAAGGTTAAGTGCAAGACGCAGTGGCAACAAATTGAGAAAATAAGACTGGGGATTCCAGTACAGTTCTTGCCTGCGATACTTACTTTTTTGTTTTCCGCTAGCGGTTGTTTCGTTGGCAGTCCTAGGCCATTGCAATCTTGTATGGATAAACTAAAGTTACACAGTTGGATTCTGATTTCAATTAAGTTTATCTAATGAAAGTTGAAGGTTTCAGCTGAGCTGATTTTCACAAGGACAACAATACAAATTAGAATGGATAAACGGCTGAGGGATTTAAAGGAAGGGGGGCATAAAAAAAACTAACTTTTGAGAGTAGAGCTATCAAGCACCGCTAGAGTGCTCAGAACCTTGCGCATGATGGTCAGGCCCTAGCTTCTCCTATTGACGTCCAAGGAAGGAGTTAGCAGCGCTAGTTACCAACCAAAACCAAATGATAGTGAAAAGGCTCCGCATTGTTGCACAAACTCTTGAACCTCATATGAACTTAAAAAAAAATCGTACCAACAGTTCGACTCCGAAATAGTATCCAGGACCTTTGCTGGCGATTTTGCCTTTGTACCTAACGATGGCTTTGTGATACTTGGACTCGAACCCGACATCGTTGATGACGTACACGTACGAACCGTTCTTCAGGTCGGCTAATTGCTGAACAAGGTCGCCTTGAGAGAGAAGGGCGGCTCTTTCCACTTCTGAAGGGACGGCTTCGAGGTACGGCCAGACGACAGAGTTTACCGGGATGAGATCCTTTTCCGGACAGAGCCACTGATCGTCGTCGCAGACGTTGTAACGGTTTTGGACGTCGATTACTTTGACAACTGCGAGCTGGTTATTAGAGCTGCTATTCAACGTTTTCACTTTGAGCACCAACGTGCCGACCTGAAGGAACAGTTGCTCTTTCGAATTTTCCCTCTTGACCGACGTCGGCGATTTGACCAAACTGAAATTCTGCTTCTTCGAATTCATCTTCAGCTCTTACGCACTTTAGTAGGCCAACGGAAACGCACGTTGGGAAATATCGAGGGAGTCAAGTTTAGAAAAGGGGTGAAATACGATTGAACTACCGTAGAGAAAATGCTTGAACGAAATACTGTCAAAGGAAGTAACTCGAGCCAGGAAACATGCAAAAAGATGCATGCAGACTACGAGTGGCTAACGTACGTACTCGACGAAGGTGATTCATACAACCGTATCAACGAGATGACATCTTTAACAGACATTTTGCCAAACGGAACTCATTATACTTGAGATGACATCGTTGACAAAAAAGAGAGGAAAAAAACGAGAAAAAGAACATTGCCGTATCTAAACATTCGACACTGACACAATCTTGTTATTCTTCATTTTTGTTATGAGTATGAGATATATATAGATCAAAAATAATCGATAATTGTATATTGAAGTATCGATACAATGCTACGCGATAGTTTTTACCGATTTTCCTTGTCTCATTACAACTCATTACTTATCAGAAATTTTATCTAACCGTTTCAAGCGAGTCATTTTAAGTAAACTACAATAAGGCTCTCGATTGCGTGTTCAGGTGCAATTTAATAAATTTGAGTTCGAAAAATTCGGCCGTTAGTATCTTTTTACTGGTATAAAAATGAACACAAAAATAGTTTGTGGGAAACCTCTTAAGGTCTTTTTGTTTAACATTCAGTACGTGCGTACAACAATTTACAGCGTTTTGAACTTTTATGAGTGGCAGTTTTTTTTTTTTTTTTTTTTAATGTTTGATTTTTGCACCTATACTTACGAGCTTAGAAAACAAAAGTAAACTCGCTGGGTTGGTATACTGCTTTTTTCTGACACCATTGACTATTTTCGATCTATCGATACTTTCCTGAAATGTATCGAAATTCCAAAACGATATATTTTCAAATAAGCGTTCCGCGATAGTGTGGTTTGCGCACGTAAAAACAGTGTTGTCAAAAATGGAAAGACGTTGCGTTCATAGTTGTAAAAACTTCACACAAATTGACGCTTCCAATTGTTTTTAATGTAAGGCTGCGATTAAAAATGGGTATTTATCTACAGTTCTAACTCTGTGAATCAAGGTGATATCTATTTCCAAATTCAGGCGTTTCTATGATTAATCCGAGCACATGAATTCGGAATGAATTAATATAATCTAAAGTTACTTCACCGAACCAAAATGACCCTAAAAATTTGTGTGCTCTCATTTTTTAACAATTTCGAAAATTCCTCTGAAAATCGAGAAGGGCAACTCTGTAAGCGCCATCTTGCGGTCAGTGTCAGCCTAGGATCTGAGGGTGAGTCACCCTTCAATTCTCGTGTTAGCTATTCAAAAGTAGTGCATATTGCCTAGTGTTAAAACGCCTTCGCCGGATCGAGTTAGAGCAACCCGCAAAGCGATTATGATGCGAGGGAAGGTGTAATACATCGTTGCGCCTTTTGGGCAGAAGTTTGGAGTGGACACGCGTCGTTCTACAAAATATGAATGAGGACTTATTATTTTAACCTAGAGGTGGGTACCTGCCCTTCGCAATACGCCCGCTTTTCAAACCACTCATATACGTCATCTTTGTAATATTGAAATTCGCTCGCATTTCTAAAAGCATTCGCTCGCGCTTGAAAGAATAAAAACGAATCGAAAATTCGGTTAGAAATTCCCGATCTCGATCTAATGATAATTCATGTGGGCAGCTAATGAATTATTTTCTGCTGAACTTCTCGACATCCCCGCAGACCTCGTCACGCATGGTTTGCCGGAAGAATAAATTATATCGAAAAAACGGACATGAGAAGCGAAATAACCTTCGTGTTATGGCTAAATTTTAAATAATGAACTGCAACATGATAAAAGAACGTGAATAAATTTTTGTCTGAAAATCTATTTTGGTTTAATTTAATAAACCATGATTGTAATCGCCCAAAAAAAAAATTTTTTTCCACCTCCTTCAAAATTTAATGTTCAATGTTCAAAATTTAATTATATTTTTATATTTATTATATATTATTATTATATATTATAAGTTATTTATTTACGTTTCAAGGTATGTAGAATCCGAATATCGAATTTTTAACAATTCTGTTCGTCCGTCGTCAACACTTTTCTGACAAAACTGTAATAGCTAAATTCTTGACATGTTCACCCAAAATCAGTCTTGGCCTTGGCCTGACAATTCTTTAACCCGATTGCCTCAATGTTGAGGATATTTGGGGGGGTTTGAGAGGGAGAAAATTAATATTTTCCAACGTTCTGTATTTGGTTCAATTTCATTAGATTTTTGGACGCTGAATCGAATGAGACTTAGGTATAGCTTTGAGTATATAGCTTAGCTTTAATGGTTCTCGAGTTATCTCAGCTTTCACGTAGAATTTTCGCGAGTTCCAGAAATTTGGCATGATGGTAATAACTCGAGAGTTCTTGGAGCTCTCTCTGCACCTACTCGTTGTAATGGTCGTCAACCACTCTCTTCAGCTGTACTGTTAGGCAAAAATTTAGCTTTCAATTTGAATGTTAAGAAAAACAAAAATACCTAATTAAAATTTCAATAGTTGCTACGGAGTTTTCCCCTTTAGTTACCAATCGGTTTTTCGGTGGTTTCGCTCACAAACGTTCGGAATAATTACTGTCTTTTGGTTTATTATTCAATAATAAACCATTGTAATCGCCCAAGAAAAAAAATTTTATAACCCCCCCCAAAATTTGATGTTTTACGTTTCAAGGCATGTAGAATCCGAATATCCAATAAAAAAAATTCTGTCTGTCCGCCGTACGCCGTCAACACTTTTCCGGCCAAACCATAATAGCTAAATTCTTGAAATTTTCACCAAAAATCAATCTCGGTCCTACGACGGCCCAATTTTCGAACCAACTTGCTAGCTCAATTTTAAGGGTTTTTTGGGGGGTTTTGAGGGGGAGAAAATTCATATTTTCCAAGGTTTTTCAGAAAAATGTGTACGTGGTATCAAATTATATAGATTTTTGGACGCTGAATCGAATGAGACCATCGCCGGGTCGGTAGCTTTATTGGTTCTCGAGTTATCGAAGCTTTTGTGCCGAATTTGGGAGATTTTCAGAAATTTGACATGAGGGTATAACTCGAGAGTTCTTGGAGCTATAAAAATCGTTCTATACTCATTGGAATGGTCGTCAAACGCTCTCTCCAGCTGTACCGTTAGGCAACAGGTTTAGTTTTTAATTAGGAAATTAAGAAAAATAAAATTGAATAAAATTACAATAGTTGCTACGGAGTTTTCCCCTATAGTTACAATCTGTTTTTCGGTGGGATTGTTCCGAAATGTTCGAAATAATAATTACTATCACAAATGGATAGTCTTTCTAAATCAATATTGAAGCGAAGGAATAATAAACCACTGTACAATCATTTGCAGCGTTTTTTATGGATAGCCATACAAAATGGAATGAGTGAAAGTTAAGGTGACCTTTTAAATGAGGTATTAGCAACAATTTTGATGGAGTTGATGAATAAACAATTATTTGCTAGTGGTCCCGTTGAGATTAATTCAATTTTTTTTTCATCGTCACCAAATTACTTTTTATAGCATGGCATTGAGGGAAGGAAAACTTGGCAACTGATTTCCAGGAGGTGTGAGGGGGAGATTTTTTTTTGGCTGGCCGAGCACTTTCGCCCATTCGGGAATCCTCAGGGCGACGTGGACCCATAGGATCCAAAAATGCGACCACAAGGAGAAGAAGGCAACTGATTGAGTTTTTCTTCTTGTCTAGCCAAAGGATACAAACCATGTCGCCCTGATGTGTATGCCCCAAGGGGAGAAAATGCTCTGCTAGGTAAGAGTAAAACCGTGGAGAATTCCAAGCGTTACATCATGATTTTTCCCCAGGTTTTAGCACTATTTGTGCTCTCCTTTATTCCATGGCCTGGGCCCACCGTATTCAAGATATCATGCCCAAGAGATAGTGCCACTGTCGTCCGGAGGATAATCCAAAAGGTGAGAAATTCGAGAACATTAAAAAAAGAAAAGAAATTGAGTGCACATAAGGTAACAAAAGTACCTGAAATGATTTAATTAAAATTTTCTTTTTGTTCATTAATAGAAGAAACCAAATTCTTCAATAGACTTCTCTATTAGCCTCACGGTGACGGAACACTAAAATTATGAAAAAATGAGAGCATAATTATAATAGTTTACCTATTTCTGTTCATCTTATTGGCATTTATATGAAAGTCTTTGCTGAAAGGGTGTCATTTTAGATCAGGTACTGTGTTATTTTGGTCAAGTTAGCGAAGTCTGCCAATCTTGGGCATTAACTATTCTAAAAACCTGAGATTGATCATTCTTGCACATTTATTTTCTATTCATACCAGAAATGGGTGCCGGTACTGGACAAGTACAAGGTGAAAATACCGATAGAATGCCCTTTCCACCCGTCGAGAGATATTTTTTCACCGCAGCAATCAGCCAAACAGCAACATCGGCCGTCCCAATGGACTTGCGGCCTTTGCGGCAAATCCTTCTATTCGGAAGCATATTTGGACATGCACTTTGACCACAGGCACAAAAATATTGTCAACATGGTAAGTAGTTGTATCAGAATTATTTTGTAGATAGTTTGAAATTGAGGATAAAAAAATTCCGACAAGCAAAAAATATCGTAAGTAAAAATCGCAACAACTTGACTCGAGACGAATCAATCCTGCGTTTTTGCTCAAGGAACAATTTTACATGGAGGTTAATTTTCAAGTAGGTGGCAGCTGAAACGTACTAACATTGAAATAATTTATATTCTAGGCAGAAGACGCGGTATGCTTGGCCGACTATTGCGACATAATGCGTTGTGACATAGTCAGGAAACACATTATGAGCGAATCGATCCCTGGCGATGGGATGCACGTGAATACTGACATCGAAATCTGGAGAGAAGCCGCCTCCTACCACACAGCACTATCGCCCACCGGCCCAAGGGATTTGGCCAGGGTGTCACCGTACAACTCAGCATTTCGCCAACATCAAGCACCCACAACAAGGTAGATAAAGAGAAAAAAACCGCAAGACAACCAAAGTAACCTCCTCCTTTTGAAGTCGGATAAAAACAATATTACAAGGGTAGAAAAAGGAAAGCAACTCGATAAGACGACAAGTAAGACTCATTTCGACACACCAATTAGCCAGCTTTGGCTTGCTACAAGAAAAAAAAAGAAGTAATTTGGACGCCTGATAAAATTCAATCAAAACGAAACTTTGAATGATCATCAAGTGTTGGTATTCTCTACTTCTTGAGCCAAAATGGGTCTCCACTATAAAATTGAGAATTTCAATACTTCACATGGTAATGTTTCATCTATATTTTTCTGCGCAGTACAATTCCTCCAGTAAGTAGTCCGAGTGGCATCAACTCGCCAAGCTGTTCTCGCAGTGACAATCCACAGAGTGAGGGTGACAACAATAACACCGAGGAAGGCTGTGATAATCTTGTAGATTCGGCAGTTCCGCCCAAACAGCGCGTTTCCGAGTTTCAACGGCTCAAGGCCAACTGCAAACCGGATGTTTTACAAAAAGTCAAGACTCGTTGCGAGGTACAAACATATTACCCATACGGAGAGGCTCCGCTGAAAAAAAATCAATTGTAAAATTGGGATGAACGGATACATCAGATTGACTAATCTCGTTATGTTTCAGGTACTTGTGCGAGACTGTATTGCAGGGCTACTGGTGAATCTATCCACTCAGGATTTTCAAGAAATCGAAGGTGAATATAATTGAACGGTGTTATTCAAAACAATCAAGCGGAAAAAAATTGAAACTCGTACTTTTGGTGAAGTAGAATTTATTCTTCTTGTCAAGAGGAAAACATTTTTGCAATGTTAGCTCTCTCTACTGAATATTAAAGAAGCTGGTCTCTCATACAATAAGCGACACGAGTTAACCATTACTAGTCAATTGATGCTGTGAAGCTAGGGTAGGTTACTGCTTTATATTATTTATCATTTTTAAACATAATTTTTGTTCGAAATCGTTATTTATCAAGGAAAAGGAAGGTTTTTGTGATAAAATGGTTCAACTATGAGAACAGGTGGCAAAAAAAGCGCCTGGGTTTATTTGACGCAGAATTTAATGCTCTTCCACTTCAAACTAGATCAGTCGAAATTGTCTATTCTCTAGGAGCTCAAATACTAAAAAAAAATCTTCCGTTGGAATTTTCACATAGTCGTTTAAAGCCACTGGCTTATGGGGAAAAGTCACCTTGAGTTTCTCCTCCCCAAACGCAATAAAAATAAATAGAAAATTGCAAACTTGTAGTTAGGTACGAGAAAACCCTGGAAAATGAAAACCATCTATTTTATCTATGGAAACAATTTATTTTACAGAGGAGCTAAACTACGCTGTGTGCTGGTACTTGACATGCGACCGGTACTGGGAAGATACCACTTCAGACCTCAGACCATTCCCATGGGGCCTCCTTTTCGTGCTCGTTATGGCGCTTTCGCTCTTCATCTGCCTCTGTTACTACATCGTCTGGGTGTTGTTTGAGTAAGTCATCATTTGTAGGTACTGATATCAGGAATAATGCGCGAAAACCATTCGTCAACATTGAAATTCAGAAACACTCCATGAAAAAATTAATGAACAATAAGAAAAGCATACATGAATGGGATGGATTAGTCACATTTGAAAATTAACCCACTATTTTGGGAATTCAAGCAATATTCGAGTTCACTAATACTTAGGATATTTGAAATACACAGGCAGGTTCACTTTCATTTCGCCCTTTTTCATAGGTTGTAAAGGAGAATTTCTCTTCGTGGTGGGAACTCAGCCAATACACTTCCATACCCGCTTCAGCAACCAAAAATTCACACCATAGTCCGCCATGGAAGTTACACCTACCCGTTACTTCAGCTTACCTTCAAACGCAATCATTAACAGTACCAAAAACCAAATCATTTGATGGCAAAGTTTTTATAGGTGAATATTAAAAACGTGATTTTCCTTCAGCTTTGTCTTTTCATTCAAACTCCTTCGATCGCTGCGATTCACACTTCCGCAAACTGAGTTTTAGCAATTTGAAAATTAGGTTCGCTCTGGTATCGGGTGGAAGAAGATTTGAAATTTGCCCAATTCTATTTCTATGTTTGTGATTTTCAGTTCAGACGATATGGGCGTTGCTAGCGCCAGTGTGACAGCTAGCTCGTCTCCTGCTCGCCATTCGCACTATTCAGAAGAATATTATCCTGTGTCCGATGACCTTGGCCAAAATGAGCACTACATTTACGTCACTTACCCACCAGATCTCAAACGAAGATTACTAGAAAGGTACGGTTATCTTATACTTGTTGCATGATTTGATTTTCATGTTGTGGACTATTTTCACGTTGTTGCGATTTTCATTTTGTAGAGTATTTTCAGTATTTTATGGGAAGTCAGTAGATTTTGGGTTATGAGTGGCCACTATTTTTCATCAAGAGACGTATGAACGAAGGTCTGTCCAAAACACTGCACCGATAACTGGCAAAATTTTAGAATCCACCCCCTGAAACTATAAACTGAAAATAACATGCATGAAAATAATATGCACCTAATTATGCATTTGGAGGGATAGTTATTTAATTTTTTATAGTCCAGTGTCGAGGGGAAGAAAAACGGTGAATTATTCTCCATATTTATTTCCAAGCACTGTTTGACATCCTCAGAGCGATAAAACTATTTGATTTCTGCAGCCCGACATGTAAAGCTTAAAATATGCAGAATCAGTAGCCTAGTTTTTCTCCCCCTCAACACCGAATCATGACGAATTTTACAACCATGAGAAGTCTTCAATGTTTGTTGAGTGCATGACAACATTCCCTAGTAATTAATGCCAAAGACTGTTGTATAAATTAATTCGTTGTTTTGTTGTCGCATCGATCATTCTTTGCTGTTGAGATTGAGGGGGAGAAAAACATGGCGACCTGTACTCCTGTTCTTTATTAGCTTGCCAAGCACTTTTGCCCCTTCGGGCATCATCAGGGCTTCGCAGCACCATTACAAGGTATCCACGGCCCCCGTGGACCAAAAACAGGAGAACAAGTCGCCATATTTTTGGCCTACGGAGGCCGTGGATACCTTGTAATGGTGCTACGAAGCCCTGATGATGCCTGAAAGGGCGAAAACACTTGGAAAGCTAATAAAAAACAGAAGAACAAGTCGCCATGTTTTTCTCCCCCTCAATCTCAACAGCGAACTTAATTATGCATGATTGTGATTTAATTTGAAAAATTTGATATGGTTAAAATTGAAATCTCGACCGTTTCCTCTTTACACTGAGACATCTCATTCCACACATTTTTCAATAAATTATCCGAACCTATAAGATGGAATAAACTAATGATTTTTGCAAGCTGCTATAATAGGACTACGAGGCTGTGACAACAAGGATGAAGTTTAAGGTAACATTTTCAAATATAAACCGATCTGATAATCTAACTCAGGTCGTTTCACACTAGAGTTTCTCTTCTAGTTTGACGTACGTATTTATACTTCAGACCTGCCGACATTTTCAACTTACGGTACTGAACATGAGCTGCCAATCGTTTGGGCAAATCATAGACGCAAAAATGCAGATGAGTTTGAGCTTGAACCGTAGGCTGGGAAAATTCTTTGAAACCGATAGCAAATAGTTAATTAAGTCTAATAATTGTGAATGATTATACTGATTAGCTAACCTGCCAGAAGCTAAAATGCAATTATGAAACTATGATTTGTAATGGCTTTTTGAAAGAGAAGTTTTGATTCTTTCATTCTCATTAAATGTTATCATTTACTCATATCACACGATCTGTAAATCATCCTCAAAGAAAACAGTTGGTGAGTACCACCTTACGTCTCTTCTTTTCAATCGATGAACATTCAAAATTTTGCCGAAAGTAATTTTTTCTATTCACGCTACTTTCGTAACTAGCTTAAATTCGCTCTTTTGCATGCAGAAAAAAATATCAATTTCCAGTTCTATAAAACTGTCAAACAGATTACAACTTCAGTTTTGCCAATTTGTAGTAGACTTTGAAAAGCGATGCTAAAATATTTACAGAGTCAAACACATTGTTTAGTATTAGACGTTTTGTACATTTCCAATCTCCATTTCGTGTTCCAAAAGTGGAAAACTGTAGTTGGGAACAGATGTAACAATTAACACGACAGAATTTCCCTGTAAAATTGCAAATTGTACACAGTAAAAAATACAAAACAATGTCGTTACCAATTTGATTACTCCTTGATGCATAAATATATTTTCATTATTTACTTGATGTTGAGTAGTTTCTATAATTTTTAGCAAATTCATTACACAGTGAAAAATACGAGTTGTTTGATGTTTTTAGAAGATTGTGAAGGCTTTACCGGAACTGAGTGGCATTTCGATTTGTTATTGGCAGTGTTAATTATTCACGGTGAGGAATTGGTACGTCTACTTTTCCAAAATTTGACAGTGAAGTTCAAACCGTGTAAACATTTAAGGAATAGCCGTCCCCAGTGTTTCATAGAATAGATTACAGCAAGATGACAAGTCTCAAAATTGAGGCATCACTGGTTGATGTGCAGGGTAGCCAACTATGTGGGCCTACAATATCAAATATGCACCTGTCATAGAATACTGTTTCAAATCTGATTTCTTACGACCCACAACATCAACCAGTTGGCTGAATGTTTACGAAGCAAGCAGCCTGAAAATGGAGGCACTTCAACCTTGATAACTGACTTAATAACTGTGGATGAAGTAGAAAAAAGTTTTGAAAAAATTGTCAACTCTGATGAAAAATATGATTCGTCCACAAAACACTAACCAAACTTAATTTTTGCTAAATTAGGTTTTTTGATACGTTACAGTATTCTACGAAGAGTGTGTACGTCTGCAAACTAAAATATTCACATGTCAATGGAAAACGTCGGTCGGGGAAGATCGGTCTACGATCTGATTGGTTGAAGTCCGTAGCATTGATATCTGCCTTCGATTACGATCAATCAGATTGTAGTCCACTCTTTTTCACGCGTGTTTTTATAAGAAAATTGACCAAGCTTTTGTCTTAAATTCATAAATGTACTGGACTAAGCTGATAGCGAGTCTTGGTTGGTAAAATGTTCCATCTGTCACTTGATTGTTCCTCAACAGCTAAGGAAGCTTGTGGGACGGCAATTCGAGATTTACACGATTCAGGCTCAATGTCGTATCTAATTGGTTGCAATGATGATGTTAAAATCAAATCGATTCACTTAAAGTAGCGCTTGTCTCCAGCTTCAATTATTGAATAGTTGTAGAAATTGTTTTCTGTAAGCAACGCTGAATCGTAAAGCACAGACCAACAATTATAACTTATTGCAAAATGTCCTGGGAAAATTTGTTTGTAATGTTTTGTACATTCCGATCTCCACATGTTGGATATTACATTTCATTAACATACTATTCATCCAAAGGTTCATCGAATACTGCAAACATCACTTGAAATTCGTTTATTACGATGGAAACGCTGTACAATGCTCTTTCATAAAATAAAGAAAAACTTTTTCAGAACGTCAAAGTTTCTTTGTTGACCTAAGAAATTAAAATCGCAGTCTTCGCTTATCAAATAGTTCCCGATTCAATATAGCAGAGAGAGGTTCAGTATTTCACTGTAGTGATGGCAACTCTGCTAAATATTCTCATATTACGGAAACAAATTGTAACTATATTTAATATAATAAATTATCACATCCAGTAGAAGAATCCTCTTCACAGAAAACTCGTTCTCTGCATATATTAGCTGACTTTGCAGACTAAATAGGAACTCACCCGATTGAAAAAGACTTCTCTTCATATCAGCCGTTAAGCACGAATTAATTCGATAGTATGATGCTAGAAGTCTTGAATCTCGTTACCTCCCATAACACATTGACAACCGCAACCGGTAGGACAAACTAAATTCGATGTAAACCACGAGTGAACATGTGTCAAGTGACCACCATGGCCGCAGATAGAACAGGCGCAAGCGGATCCTGCAATCAAACATGATTAGTTAAACACTTAATATTTTCGTCTACAGAATTTAAATATCGTTTTTCTCAAAGACAGTAGGAAGCTACAATACAACGTGGAATACAAATTACTTAGATCAGGCCTACCTTTTACGGGTGTGTGACAGATGATGCACGACAATGTGGGAATCAAACACTTTTCGCAGAGCGGTTCACGACTCTTCTGTTTGCAGTTCGAACATTCAGCCAGTGGTTCCAGACCTTGATGAACTTCCATTTCGACTTTCACATACTTCATCACCTTCAAATGAGAAAAAAAAATTGAGGTCATTGCTAAACACTCAAGAACATAAATGGGGAAATACAACTGTAAAAATGGGGAACATGCATAGAAAAACATGTGCCTATTTTTGGCCCGAACTGCATTCTTTGTTCGACTTTTGAGACTGCCGCTTGAGATAGAATGGCTTTTTCGCTTTTCCGATAAATAAAAACAAAGACTACCGATAAATAAATTAGGAAAACGCAATAGGTTTGATGTTGAGGTTTTTATGATTAGATAAATATCACGATGAAAGCAGTTTAGGGCAAGGAAAGAGGTAATAATAGTAACTTGCAAGGACGACCTTCGACTTCTCAGTGTGGAAATTCGAAATTCCCTTTTTCCCGTTTTTAAACAGGAATCGGAATCAGTTTGCTCACCCCACAAAGAATGTTTTCATTCTTGCCGAACTACACTTTAACTTCGTCTTCGCTTGGTCTACACTTTAACTGTGAATAATCTTGAACAAAACGGCTCGTCAAAAAAAGATAAACATGATTTACAAGAAGGATTCGAGAAAGCAAGCGTTGATGATATCCCAACGGTGGATTTCAACCAAACCGTCCGAGCAACTTGCACTATGACACTGAGATGAAAGTGAAGATTCCAGTGTTCACAAGAAGATGCTTAACAACAGATTTGACCACGTTCATATAAACAGTGATTTTTAATTACCGTGTTTTACGATTAAACAATTATTTCATTCACTATCATAATTTTTAAAGCCTAAAGAATGCAATGAGGGCAATAAATAAATAATTTTTTCCATGGATGTTCCCGTTCTATTGACTATTGATATGTGACCAGGATATTGAAAGCAATTTGAGAGAACGGTCTCGTTCTTCATTAAATTACCTGGGTTCGAGCATTTATCAGGAACCATCGATGGAGAATTTCGCTGTAGGCCGTTTTATAGAGTTCATACTCAGGCAACTCACGAAGCACAACTCTGCAAAACGATCGTACTATATAATTGGATTAATAATGAAGCGTATATTTTTCAGTACTTCGTCATGAAGTGTACGATCACTTGGCATGAAGAAAATTTATTTTCGTGGCGTAGGAAAGTGGAGGGGAGGATTGATTGATTGATTGAGCTTGTGCCTTAAAAACAAAAGTAAAACACAAAATAAAAAATAGTCATACTTAGTCGGTTTTTGAGGTTCCAAGTTCACATGAGAGTGGACGATGACCTCTTCAACCATACTCTCCGACCAGGAATGCGAGCGGCATTGCTTAATCGGCGCTAGACATTCTCCTGGCTCTGCCGAACTGTCTATCCTAGGTACTGTATGGTAAGAGTTTCCAGGCTGTATGTAAACAGTTACAACAATGAAAAAATTCAGTTAAACGGTATCATGACATCATCAATGAACAGATGAAAATTTTACATGAGAGATGAATTTTTCCATAGTAATTTGGTAAGAGTCGATAAATAGCACCATTAATTTGGCAGTTATAGTTGCTTGAATTGTAACAAAAATTAATGAATAACATCTCAGGTGTCTCAACTTATGATATCCTATTCCCCGATGATGGGTTAAGACTAGAACCAAAATGCGGGTACCTAAATGAAAAATGGAAATGCAGGCAACCATTTTAATAAACTCTTCATGTATTGCTGCATCTTGTCAATGTTAGAAATAAAATATTTTCCATCAATTAGAGCCAAGCTTGAAGCACTCAAAATTAACCTTCTAGTTTTAATTGGCAGCAGTAAAAATGTTGAGTGAACTTACACCGTGAAATTTTTCTTTTGTGACCGCAACCATAGTTACTAAAGCATTAATGCCAACAAGCGAACAGTTTCATCATTAGTTACCGGGTTGAGGGGGAGGATTATTTGACATGTTTTCCTCCATTTTTATCTATATTTCAGCCATGATCTTTTGCCCATTCAGGCAGATACCTTCAGGTCCTCAACACAGTAACTACAGAAGAAATGCAACAACCTCTTTATTAACAGAACAGCATTATCAAAATGACAAAAGTAGCTGATAACTCAGCGGGTTGGATAGCTGAAGCTTTAATAATATCCGTCTCGACTACTTTATGAATAATTCTCTCAACATACTCAATTACCAAGAAACGGAAAGCTCTGCCACCTGAAGACCAACACCATGGATTATAATTAGCAAGCAAATTAACCTACCTGAGACAGGCATAATAAGATCATTGATCTCCCTGCACCGTTTCCCATTATTGAATTCATACATAAATAACCATTTATAAATGAAACCTGCTCAAACATGAGAATAAAGTATAATTATGCACACATTTCAAGAGAACTACAACATTATTCTCTTGTCCATCTACCAAGATTGAACCCGATCAAGTGGCCAGTCAACTTGCAATAATGACACAATTCATGTCAACCTTAGGCAACCTTTCTGAAGTTCGAATTCGAAAAATACGCTAGTTTCAGTGCCATACCCGCACCACATATCGTTCAACAGTTTGTACCAAAGAACGCTCAATGAGACTGAACCCATCGGGGACCAAAGAGATGCATTTGTGATTAAAACGGAGTCGAACGTTACACGACAAAGAAAATTTAGAATTCGAAAACGTTCGCTGAGAATGCATGCTCAATTATATCCGGTTTGTAACTAAAAACATTCATCGGCCATCTCAAATGTAATTTTTCACCTCACCTTTTGCCACCATTTTCGGAACGAATATGTCTATAAATAAAAATATATATTAGCCATAAAGAAATCGAAGCAAAACGCTAATGGAATACGACGCAGACATTATCGGGAGAATATATCGCAAAGCCACCTATGAAAAAATAATTCCTAAGTCTGCCGATGCCCACAACGTTGCAAACGGGTTATTATTATTTGTCACCATATCTCAACGAGAGATATAGCTAAATTTTGTGAATAAAATATTCCCGAATCTTTCCTCTGAAGAGATAATAAATAGTCTCAGAAAAAATATTTCTCGTATTCTATATGAAGAAAACACATCGACTGGAAAAATAGTGTCCTTTTTGTGGTCCATACTCATCTTTTATCCTGACAAAGATCACATTCTGGAAAAGCCAATATCAGATTCCATTTTACTGGATCAATGAAATTCCTGATATTAAAAGGTGTAAAAGCCAACTCACACTGGTGTCGCAAGGTGAAATTATTTTTTGCATTATTGGAATCGGCTCTTGGTGAACGACTTTGCTCCCAAAAGCACAGCATAGCATTGCCGCTGTCTGTATGTCAAATTCAGAAATATAATGATCAATCCTGCAAAAGAAAAAGGCAAACGTCAAAATACTCTTAGTGTAGTAAGCCTGAATACCTGGAATGGAGGATGCAACAGAACACGTTTGGCAGCCATCAGCTGACCCAGTCTCAGACTAGGGAGCCGAGTAACCTACCAAACGTTGAATATTACAAGAGATAATCAAGCCTGAAACTGATGAGAAGGTACCAGGTGCAAAATTGACTCAATCCCTCGTCATTTCTCAAGGAGTAGGGGTGTCCCAACACCTGGAATTACAGTACAATGTGGGCATTATGCCGAAGATAGAAACCAACAGTTCTAAATTGCCCTGAGGATTCCTGATGTGGTGAAAGCACTAAGCAAGGAATGAAAACCACATGGGCAAAGTGGCGAATTTCTCCTCTTCAAACCATCTACAAAAGAACAAATGCGACAACAGAAAAAAAGAAGACCCAAGGTATTAATTTTGTTCTTTTTTCACATTGCTTCACATTCCTCCTTTAGTTGTGTTGAAGGCAAGAAAATTACCAACTTGCTATCTGGTGTTTTTCTTCATATTCTTTATAAGTGATAAAATAATATTTACATAGAACGAACGATGCCAAGCGAGACAGGGTGGCCGTGCCAGGCTTCGTCCTCATCATCATCACGAGTTGCTTCAGTAGCCACTTGAGACGCCAGACTCCACACACGCGCCAAATCTTTGCGTCCTAAGCTAGATGCCACTTCTGCATTTTTCTGGCACATTCTTACAACATTATTGGAATCGAACCTGAAGCAAAGCAGAGGAATATTTAAATTTGTACATCAGCACATTTTGGCTTTGCAAGGAGCTTGTATTCTATTCTGCTAATTGAATTGTTTGACAGTTAAAAATTAAGTTCGTACACGTATTTTTGAGCAAGGTCTTTCTTCATTGCAAAAAGCCTAGAGGCATCGTACACCATGACGCTAGTTTTCGATCCTTTTTGAGAAAGCTTTGAAATACTTCGGCTGATATGAGGTCGAACTTGCCCCTGCAAATGGGAAACAATGAACAAATGAATTTAAATCAAGACAGATCCAGAGGCTTGTTTGATAAAGGTTTTGCTTCTTTGATTGATAGGGGACCATTCTACGGTTATAATAACTTACACGATCATTGAAATAATATGTTGGAACGGTCAATGTGGAATCCGAGTATGTATTCAGCGCTGATAGTGAGCGTGGAGTCATTTTATCCGGCCTCAAACTGCTGCTGACCGATGAACGTCCGAAGCACACCAACATTCCTGAATAAAAATATAAGTAGCCAATAGATAAAATATCAAGGCAACAAACACTTGAAGCGGCTCTAGTGATAAAAGTCTGGGCGTACCAACGTTTCCAAATTTCGCTCCAGAGGTTCGAGGAAATGGAATGTAAGCATCACGGAAACTGTACAGCGACGGATGTTGAAGCATTCCTCCGTGGAATTGAGCGAGCTGTTGTGATTGGTCAGAATCGTCTGTGCGTAGAGCCTGCAGAAATGATTATCAGTTACAAGTCAAAATTAATGTATCTAGCCAGAGGTAAAAAACTATACAAAGAGTAAACGAAATTTACTTTTCAGAAAAGAAAATATCCTGCATGCAGAAAAAATTCTGCAGTTCAATACATGGGCTCAGGTTTATATCTCATTGCATCTCACATTGCTTTTGATTATTTCCGCACGTGTTAAAAAACAGTTTCTGACAAAGTCTCATGCGGAAATTGGAGAACTTGAAAATGTTTAACTAACCTCTTCCAACGTTTCTGAAAGCAGACGAATACACGGCTCCAAACACGACCTGTTCTTCTTCACCCGTTGCTGAGCAGTGTGTCGTAAAACCTATTGCAGAACAGACAAAACTGAATCTTCCACAGTAAAAAAGGGAGAAAATCGCGAGCAAAAAAAATTTAGTTTTGATTTAGATTTCATTCGAGAAAGAATTGGAGTACCTTGAGAAGTTTGGCTATTAATACGGAATCAACTGTGCTTGTTGGGGCGATTTGGAAAACAGGAGCCACGTTTTGAGGGTAGCCCACCGGAAAAGATATGAATAAAACCACTATCAACCCGTTCAATGCTGCAGTGACAGTGCATTTCCTCTTGACAGGATCAAGCTACAAATAAAGGAATAAAACCGTTTGTAGGATGGATTATTGCTCAAGAGGATTGACGGGAAAATAATAGGGTATAAATTTAAATAATTTTAATAGGTTTAGATATGGTGGTAGCGGTTAATTCTTACTCACCACATCGAAGGTGACGTTTGGTATGTGAGTGTTCACAAGAGAAAATTCCTGATGTAGGCTTTTCGGAAGAACAGCTGCCGGTGCAGATTGTTCGCTGGCTTCAAGCCTTCCGTCAGCTTCGGCGATGGCCAAGGAGTCCATATTGTTAACTAGATCCCAATCAGTGAAAATCAATTAATTACCTACATCAAATTCTTACTTCGATCTCCATCGGAATGGAAAATAACACTATTATAGACAGAATTCATTGCAGAAGAGAACACCTTAAGTCAAACGCCGTATCGTTGTGATCGTATTAATACATTCTTTTTGTAGGTTGAGGGGGAGAAAACCGAGGCGACCTCTTCTCCATTCTTTTTTATTATCCAGCCGAGTACTTTCGCCCGTTCGGGCTTCTTCAGGGCATTATAGGACCAAGGGTACCTATGGCCCATAGGTATGGCCATAGGCCATAGGTATGGCCTATAGGCCATAGGTACCCTTGGTCCTATAATGCCCTGAAGAAGCCCGAACGGGCGAAAGTACTCGGCTGGATAATAAAAAAGAATGGAGAAGAGGTCGCCTCGGTTTTCTCCCCCTCAACCTACAAAAAGAAGTAATGCGACCACCTGGAGAAGAAAAAGTATTAATACATGTATGGATAATACATGTTTTCTGGAATATTTTACTTATTTTTTCAAAGATAATTACCAATAGTCGACGTTGAAAGTAACCCATCATTTTGGCTCACATGGTCCAACGTTCCTTCGTTTCCATTGTCAATGCCGCATAGCTGAAATGCCAACAATTGCTTGAATGAATCAAATATGAGTATAATCCGTATGCAAATATTTATCAATCTAGATTATGATTACAAACGGTGCAAACCTTTTGGAGAAACGGTTCGATTTGCCAGATTCTCAATGTTTGATCCTTTGACCAAGTTATTAACTGGTAATCCATTGAACCTGAAAAGTGGTAGAAATGAGGATATATTTCATCACTCAGCTAAAAAACAGATTCCACGGCAACTGCTTGAAAGAAATTTGTTATCAAGTAACAATGGGGAGGGAAGAAATCAACGGAATTTTGACAGGAACAACGCACCATGACATTTGCGCCACTCGAATTCAAGTACAACGTCATTGTGACCAACGAAAGTGTGAACCGGCGCTGTCTGATTGGCCAAATTCCATAAGAGTAAGCTGTTTTCACCTCTTTTCATCGGTGGCACCACAACCATCAGTAGTCCATTTCCAAAAGGCTACGAATTATCGAAGTAATCGTCAAAATATTAGTACTAAAATCTAAACTTGATGAAAACTGATTTCATGTTTGAAAAATGTTTGTAATTACGGTCTGAAGGGTTGGGACTAACCGTGTATCGTGCTCTCCAAACAGGCGCTACTGATGTCAAAACTGTTTCAGCTCGCTTGGGATTAGCAGTGTCAAAGAACTTAACAGAACAATCCTGACTGGAAGTGGCGAGTTGATTTTCATTATTAGGGTTCCAATCCAAGCAATGAATCTGAAAACAGTTTAATGCCTCATTAAAGAACAATGTATTATTATTTGGATCGAAGTGAAAAGATCAGGGTCAATAGTGTTTTGAAAATTCCCCGGCCATTTTTCATTAGTTTTCAAATTTTTTTGTCATTTTATTTTAGTAGACATGTTTATTTTTGTAGGCTTTATAGTTTTAATGAACTTCTTGGATGCAGTTTGTAAACAATAAGTAGTGGGTCGTGGCGATGATTGAGCAACCTTCAATAAGCTGTTGAAATCCTGAATATCATCCACATAATGCGCTGACTATTTCGGGGTTCATTGATGTAAAGGTCAGTAACTGATAGATTAAGCCCACAAACTTGGACATATTGACAGCGTATAAAATACGCAGTCATCAGCCAATGACTATAATATTATTACAAGCATAAGCAGCTATAACCTCCTCCTTTTTTGAAGTCGGTTAAAAAGTGTTAAACTGTTTAATATTTTGTTAGCTGAGTTTTTCACTAAGATGATTACAACATATAGTAACTATTAAACTCCTGAAATGAATGAAATATAATATGAAATGAAGTACTCACGTTTGAAAGATGTGCTGTAATATATTGAACAGGTGTAGTAGGTTTTCTGTGATCCCAAAGTTTTACGTCGCCGCCGTGAGCTGTGGCAAGTATGTGCACCGATTGCTTATTCCACCTCACTTCATTAACCCCAGCTAGAAAATAGAGGAAAAATACCGAAACAATTAACAACTAGGTATAATATGTTGACATCATTACCGAGATGATGAGGGTACAAGAGTTTATCTTTGGGAACATAGGCACATATCTATAACAAGCTTAAAAGATATTCATGTTCAGAACTCACCGACATTGGAGAGGGAAACTGATGGTCGCTTAGTATCTCTGATATCCCAAATATAAGTGAATGTATCGTTAGAACAGGTGGCTATTAAGTTACAGTCAAATTGATTCCAGTTCACACCGCTGATAACTCTCGTATGAGCGCTGAGGGAAAGAATTTTTGACAACGCACACTCGCTCAATGTGTGAATTTCCACTTTTTTATTAGTCTGTAAAAATATTTTATGATGAATAATAAAAAACAATCCAATGATACTAAAATATGGAATCAACATTCCCCAACAATCACGCCTCTTTCATATGAGTGGCTACTGAATGGGAGGACGGCTCTCACGTCAAAATGAAAAGGGTGGCAGCGAGGAAAAGCTGTAGAACTCTTTTACCAGGAGCGAAGCTCGCGAAGAGGACCTACTTACGAAATAAAAATAGTGAAATTAGCATGAATGCACCTAATCTCCTAACCGAATCAAATTGGAAATCTTCCTAACCAAGATCATATTTTTAACGAATTTAGTATTGTTTTCTGGTGGACTTGACTTTTTCTGGGATATGATGATTAAGTTTCCAACCTATTCGTATGGAAGTTTAAGATCAAGGCGCTTCAAAAGCTTCCTAGTGTTAAAAGCTGTTAAAGCCTTTCCCTTACCGCTATAGCGCATAATTCTTTCTGCGCTCCATGAGGGCTCCACTCAGCAGTCGAAACGTCGAATTTGCTATTCCTATGGTATTTCTTGAGAACATCGGTGTGTTCATTTAGCTTCTTCAATCCGAGATATCGTCGACTGGAGTGACAAAGAAAAAAAACGCGTATAGTTAGTTGCGTTCAGTGAAAAGTTGAAAAGATTTTAATTTGAGTTGAATAAGTCCATTTGCAGTTAAATAATGTCGACTTAAGTAGAGACTAGTTCATTTTTAGGTGAAAAAGTCGATTTTCAGTTAGATAACGTCATATTTGTTTGAAACTTTTTCAGCTGAAATACGTTGACTTGTGGTTGCCAAACGTTTCCCAGCAAGAAATTAGTAGTTCAGTTCAGAGACGTCAATTATCTGATGAAAATTGTTATTGGAGTTGATCACGAGTGATCACCACTAGAGTGGAACCAAAATTTGGTAGTATTTAATACTGTAGATCTTCATTTCACTAAAGCGATTTTGTATTTCTCTGAATGGAACCAAAAATACAATCTTGATTTCAAGCAATCTACCTACAGCTTGAAAGGTCTTCTCAATACGTCACTCGAAACTTTTGGTTGCTTCCTTGATGTACAATAAACAACACTTACTTTTAGATTGTCACTATTACTGCAGCGTAATACGTCCATATTTTAAAACGAAATGAATGCTAGCTCAGCGTAGAATTTCGTATTCGACACAAGGTAAAAGTAAACTAAATTCAGCTTGCTACATTAATTATTAACTGGAGAATTACCCAGCTAGAAGTACGAAGGTTCCAGTACAATCGACAGCCATAGCGCTGGCCTGTGAAATTTAATAAAACGTTAGCCGGAATAAAATAGGTATACCTAAATTAAATTAAAAATTGTTATTGTGATTGCGTCAATGCAAGAAGTTAATCAGAAGCCTACCTGAAGATCTCGATGTTCTGCGACAATATACTCGCTGCTCCATCGAGTAGCTGTGATCATCTTGAACGTAATCTAATAAACAAAGAATTATTTATAATTGAAAAAATCCCTTATTGGAGGTGAAAATTATTAATACTGCAAACCGTTACTTCGTTTACATGGAGGTTACGATTACAACTGGCTAACGAAGTAAACAACTTAACCTTATCTCATTTTTCCTACTTTATTGCCCTCGGAGTTCCTTCTCATGTTGGACACAAAGTTCTTTTCCCAAGACAGCGTGTAGTATTGTCCAACATGAAAATTGGAGCGCTAATAAAAAAATAAATAACGTCCAAACAAGTCACTGCTACGTATTTGGTGGATTTACACGCATAATATATAAAAGTAAACAACCAGGAGGAGGAGAGGGTATAATACGATTGATTGAGGAACTGGCCGGAGAGATTTGGATGAAAAAAATGGGGGTGTTTAAAATTTAAGTCCATCGGCTGAAAATTTTTTAGAATTTCGATTTTCGACCTTGAAAGTTTTAAAAAATTCGAAATGTATCGAAAAACGTCGTTTTTGAGAACCGTCGCATTTCAGGTTTTCGGTGTTTGGGGCGATCTAACGAACGAGCAATTTTTACATTATACTAAGTAAATTACAAAGTTTTAGCCAGATAAATTGGGAACATTTTCGTCATTCGGACCGGTACGATTACTTTGATTTCCGCGAAGCTGTGGCGATCAAAAATCGGAACTTGAAAAATCCGATACAAAAAACCCTCTTAAACAGACAAATAGGAAGGCGCAACTCTTTGAAATCAATGATCAAAGTTTATGTCGAGGGGGTTTTTTCAATTTTATATTTCGTAGCTAGGTATGTTGTGAATGGGGAACTTGCATCGAACATTTTTATTTTATTTTTCAAAAATACCACACAGATAACCGAATGATGTATCAAAGGCCTGAAATATCATTTATAAAAATGCAGAGTAGGTATAATGAAATTGTATAGATTGAAATAAGGCTTGAACCGATGAAAGCTACCACGTTGTCTACGTCAGCAGTTTTCTAGCCCTGGAGATAGGGCAGATTTCGTGGGATGGCGAGACTTCGTTTGTGGCATCAGCAATTTTCTTGTTTCCGGCTACTTTTTGATCTCGTTTCTCTTCTCTGGAAAAAATTTTCTAATTAAAAATATTTTCTTTAGGATTTTGATTTCAATTAGAAATAGTGTTTTAGGGATGTATAATCGTTATTGATGATCGCATTTGGAACAAAAACGCTGCGAATGATCGTAAAATGGTTTATTATTCCTTTGCTTCGATAATGATTTGGGAAGACCATTAATTTGTGATAGTAATGATTCTGAACATTTATGAACGTTCCCACCGAAAAACAGATTTGTAACTAAGAGGGAAAATTCCGTGGCAACGATTGTGATCATAATAGTATTCTTATTTTTCTTTATTTTCCAATTAAAAGCTAAATTTTTCGCCCTTAATGGTAGTTTACCTGAGCAATTACAATGGCTTACAACCCTAATATGTGAGAATTTTAATGATTAGTGAACGAATCAGGAGCTGTTTTGTAACGCTGGAGTCAAGATACGACGATAGAGTCAATTTCGGAATATTTTGCCGTTTCAACATTCCCTCGACTGGTGAGGAGGAAAGGGAAATTCTCCTTTTGGCTCGAAGTTACTTGATGTTATCCTTTTGTTTGTAAGCGGATCGGTTGGGACGAGGCCGCTAGGAGCCGACGCAGTTGATCTTCAACACTTGGCATGCGAACGGCCTGTGATATTAGCGGCACTTCCGGCACCATCCCGTTCCATTTCCTCTGCCGGTTCTTCCGGCCTCGAATTTTTTCTTACCATTAACTCCTTCGCAATGGTAGCAATGGTGAAAACGCTATCCTTGTTGCTTCCTTTCTCATCTTCCTATTTTCCGTCTCGGACTCGGACCGCAGGCTGTTCTTACTTAGTGCACTCGATACACACACTAAGGATTCATACAACAGCTTCGGCCAGGGACAGAGGTAGACGTGGAAGAAAAGAGCTTAGCGGAGTCGGACACAAATCACGTGGCATTAGAGACGGACAGTTCGGTGGCTTCCGGCGCGAGTGATTTACCCATTGCTATGCTGCTGGGCTGAGTAGCCTGTGTACCCTACTAGTGCCAGCCAGACTAGAGCTAGGCTGCTTCAGTAACCTCGATGTACCACGCTCTGTGACTCCTACTCGCCAGCTCTCAGCTCGTATTTTCTCGGAAGGGCCATTGCATGTTCTCCTGCCTGAAACTTCATCCTGTCGTTCCTAACGCCCTCTTCACTCCATTCTACACCCGAGGATTTCTCAAGCAGCTGCATAAACCCCAAGTGTTGAAACCCCGCCTATTCCACTTGAACCCAAGATAATTTCCACGGTATCTAGCACTAAAACAGACAATTTAATGCTAATTTTACAATATATATAAAAAAAAAAATTATAATAAAAAGAAATGAACAGGACAATCCGAATAAGGAGGTGGCAAACTATTGTTTGGAGAAATATGTTGAAGGAAAAATGTTTGCTCAGAAACTGACCGCTTCCAGCGAAAAAACAATCACGTTTCATTTTCGAAATTGATGGTCAATCTTGTTGCTGCATTAAGACCAATTCGCTTAAGATACAGTACATGAAACTTACCATGTGCCTATTTTTTAATGCACTCTTCAAATTTCACTTTTTCAGCTTGTTTGTGTCTTTTGAATAGGTTTCAGTTTGAAGGTAAAAGCAAAACTGCGGCGTTCCCTCTCTTATTTGTTTTATTATTACCAGCTCGTTCACTATTGTGGCCTCTTTTGGAAATATCTTATGCGTCAGAAATATTGTCACAGAAGGGGTCGTCAGTAATAACAGAGTTCTAATTAATTAGGTAGTACATAAAATGAAAATGATTCATTTATGGCTAATTAATGGGAATAAAAATTAGAAAGTTTGGACTGCTAAGGGAAAATTTCCAAGTAATTTTGCAGTGTTGAATGTGGACTACTCCACTTCAAAAAAATCTGTTCAAAAAACAATCCTTACTTTGCAAAATTTTCTCCTCACTTTTCACTCTGCAACTTCGCACTACGAGAAACTACTGCTAGTTAACAGAAGAGCAATGTCGAACAGTGAAAAGTAGATCCTTGAGTGAAAGTAGAGCCTTGATGATTTCAAAAAGCCAAATTACGTTTCATATCACCGAAATTGAGAAGGGCAAAGAGCTCAAAAGAGCTTTTCAAAAATAGGCTTTAGGTTTGCCATTTCGTTCTCATACTGTTGATCACTATTCTTCACATTGAACCGAGTAAAGAAACGTGATCAGTAAGAGTAAATGTCTCAATTTATTTTCCAATTTTTAAATCTCGTCCAGATTTTACGGGTGCCACCAGCTTTTGCGAATGTTTACGTTTAATCTGCAAGATGAATCAACCGCCGACCGGTTAAGAAGATAGGAAGGAACACTTGAAGAAGACTTCGGGGGAAGAAGATGAAAGAAAATGGGAAGTTTTTCCTTGTGGGAGACGAAAAAGCAGATGGAAGAACTGAGGTGGGGAAGCTGCTGACAGTGAATGAAGATGAGGAGCCTTTCTAATAAGCTTTCAATTTAATTTCCTCACCAACGTCACCGCTACCGTTGCAATAGGTGCCTACTTGAAACGAAGTAAAATTAAACCTTGCCGACGATAGGGCCCCCAGAGAAGATAAGTCCGTTAAAGGAGTACTTCGAAGTGAAGTTGAAAATTACCAATGGCATCTTCATTTTTCTTCATATTTTACAGAGGGGATTTTCTTTGTATTGAACAGAATGTGCGTCTCTACGAGCACTGATTCGATTGTGATTTAACCCAAATAACCGAAGGTTGAAAATGCAACGTTTCATCTCCCGCGTGGTGAAATTTCGCGGTTCTGGAGAAAAATTGATTGACAAACACGGATTAAAAAAAAAAACTAGCAACCTCTCCACTTTTCAAGGATAACTTTTAACATCGACCTATTACAGCAATTTATACAATAATAAATACAATTTTGGAAATAATTTTCCTCTTATTTGTTGGACAACCATAATAATTAACAACATACATCATAATAAGACAGCAAGCATATCATAATAAGACTGTTGTGTTTGATTTGCCATCACACCTAAGAATATTAAACGGCCATTCTGTTTGCGTTTTATAATGCAACATTACTAGAATCAACTTCATACCAATGGTAACGGACTTCCTTTTTCGCCTCGGCATTAGGCTAAATTCAGCCTTCATTCGCGTGTGCGCCTATTTCATTATTTTTGCGGAAAAGTTTCGCTCCGCGAGCAGCATTCCCTTGTTTCCATTCCATTTTCGCCTAGATTGGGTCGGGGCTAAAGGAACAATAAAAAAGGCCGGCAATCCTCAGAATACTAACGAACGAATCGGCTAGTTTTGGAGTGCTGCCCGAAACGCGATGACAAAGAAGGGGATCGAAACAAAGAAGATCGCTACGTTTAGTATGGATAGAGAGGAAAATACATATATATTTTGCTGGGGGAAAGAGCGTGGAAGAGAAGGTTTCAAAGGGAGAACGGGGAATTGGGAACGGTGCATTGCGAAAATGGGCCTTCCATTGGATATAACATTTTTGCATTTTCCCGGCTTCACTGTTAGCCCAGACGCCCAGATTATACCTCGATGCTGCCACCGCCAGCGTTTTCAGAGCCATTTGGTTGGGTTTCCATCCGTGTTACCGAGTAGAACTGAATGAAATGTACGACAGTCATCGAAGCCTGTTCGTAGAGGTTGACACGTTCTTCGTGCGAAGGGGGCAAATTAATAAAACAAGACGCGGAAGCTATGATGGATTGTGTGAGTATGACTACATTTTAATCAATTCAAATACAACAAGAAAGAGAGCGAGAGAGAGATAGAGTTGCGGAGGAAGAAATCGGAAGCCAAGTAAGCACCGGAACGATATTGATAATGAGAAATAAATGAGTTCAAATTCGAGGTAATCCTCGATAACATTAAGGCGCTTAACTTCTTAATAATATTGTTATTTGCTCCCAAAATGTTGCTGTACCGTGTATATAAAGCCAGCTAACTAGGTCTTTGAACTGAAGTTGTAAGTTGTTGCATAAAGAACGTTTCCTTCTGCTGATTTATAGTTACACACTATCGAAAATAATTCATCTCAAGTCGCTACATTGGATTTTGGTTCGTCCAGAAATACCTTTTCAGGACCCGATTTACGCCCTGTACTCAACCTAAGCTTCTTCATAGTTCTCTATAGCAAAATGACGCAACAAAATAAGCACGTTTAAGAGCAACAATGCACAGAAAAAGGTAGAAATTACCTAGGTCGGTTTTCGCCTACTCAGCGTTTTGAGCATTTCTTCAATGAGCATGTCCACAATTAGTTCGTCTGGTGGCACACCTGTATTGTTTCGTAACCAGCAATCCATGCAGTTAAAGAGTAGAAGATGAATGCCCAATTTAATAACCTGTTATCCGTGTTGAGGTTGGTATTTGGATACGCACCTTGCCTGAAGACATGCCCACTGGTTCCATAGTAGAACATGATTAACACCTACCGTTTTGTTAAAGGGAGCTCGCACCAGTAATTCACCGACTATTCTCTCGCCAGCTGTATCTCGTCACAGACTGTTGGATCTCGCGCGTGCAGCGTCACGCTACGTAATTAGGTACTCAGTGCGAGTTTATCGGCTTCGTTAGTTTTGTGCATGTGAAGCGGGTGCTTTACTTACGCGCGTTTAGCACTGAACAACTTTCATCGCGTGGGCACGTGCCAGACGGGGGCGCAAAAGGCAGAAAACCGGACAGGCTCTGATGAACGAGCAGGTACGTCAATTTGACTAGGCTTAATTGCCCGTGGATAAGCACTCGCCTGTATCGCCCCGACAACTTGTCGGCCTTTGTGTGCGGTTGAGCTCGTGTAGGCTTTGTAAACAGCGGTGCTAAAATTGGGCCTTTCAATTAGTTTTAGCAGTCGCCTATCACTCACGAAACATATGAACGATACTCCATCGAATAATTATTATGCTACTCGAGTTCCAAACCTGATTCGCACCGTGGAGTAACTTTGTCTTAGACGAACGGTCTATGCAAATGCAAAGGGGGAGTTACGCTGGCAATTTCCACGCTATTCTCTTGCATCCCCTCCACTCAATGAATGTAGGCAATGGTATACTCAAGCAATTCCGCTCTCTTTCTCTTCCGTAGACGCGAAGAGGTGGATTCTATGCTAATTCGTTTAATAAATAAACGGGCTTTTCCTTCCTTCTAGTTAGAATCAGTGGGAGAGGAACATATTCGCTGGAAGGGCGAAGTAAATTACCTTGGTTGTTGCTGGGCTCCGTCCTACGATCCGCGTACATTGGTTCCGGTCGCAAGGTGCCCTATGGCTCTTCTTCTTGTTCTCCCCATGGCCTCCGCCTCGACTACTAAAAGATTACTTCCGAGCTGATGTGCTACATTTATAATGAAACGCAGCAAAGCGTCTGACGGAGAGGAAACGGTAAGTTTTCTGACGGATGGCCCAACTCGGGTCGACCGATGGACGATCGTACAGGAAAATAAAAGCGGAAATGTTGAAAAATTATTCGCAAGAACGTGTTTCAACTCGGTAAGAAGGAGAAACATGATTTGCCTAGAAGTCGTAATAGCAAAAGAGGAAATTTCTACCGAGCGATTGCAAATTCTTACAAGAAAATGAATGTCGGTGGTATTATTGCCAATTGGTGAACACCATCAGGCTTGTACCACGGTTTTACACATCTATGGCGAAATTAATTTTTTCCACGTCACTTTACAGTAATAACATAACAATCATATCAGTTAAACCAGTGGTGAGCATAGATCATACAGTACTACATAGATCAGCACAGTAGTACTAATTATAAAATCAAGAAGCACATACTAAGGCCGCAACGTTATTATTTTACAACTGTTATTGAAAAACTCGCAAGGAGGAAAGATAGAAAAACGCACGAATTAGGTCATTCAGGCGGAAGTGCAGTATGTGAGCATAACAGAACAATACAAGCCAAGTTATGGGCTTTTTCTCGATTCCACTTGTGCGTATTCAATCTTATGAATTTTACAGGCTGGAAAAATCTATATAAAACAACTACAAAACGCGGCTTGTACCGTTAGGCTTATTACTGCATTTCCACATTATTAATCTAAATCGTGTGTTTTCCTGTTTTTGGGTCTCCTGACCAGTTTTCCGTTAACAGTCGTAGAGTAATAACATCGCAGCCTTCGTGTTTCTTGATTTTAAAATTACTTATACCTGTGAACGACTCAAAATGGAAGTACTGTGTGATCTATGTGATCTGGTTAAGTCTTTGATGAGCAAAACCATAAAAAGTCGGTGTTCTACATAACTTTGTCAGAAAGACCAAAGAACTAACTCACCATAATTTTCTCCATAAAATTGTAATTCCAATCACCGTTGTTCGTAAAATGAGAAAGTACTTAGAACGTAATTTTCACTGCGGCGTAGGGTTAAAACCAAATATAGTATAATGTTATGATCTGTTGAGTAAGGATTGGTTCATTTCCTTTCTACACGTAGAAATCAGGGCGTCAGTCATCAGAACGACTGATTGTAGCAATGCGAATGCTCCCGCCATGATGCCATATTTAGCTTTCTTTTCATCTCTGGAAACATAAAAACCGCTCTCTAAATCACATTGGTTTCTGCCCCAGAAGCCTTTGTTTGAAAATATAATGATTCAATAATGCCAAATTGCTCGATAAATGATGAGTTTCTGGCCGAGAAATTAGATATTGTGCTATACTGGAATCGACCAAATTTTAATCAAGAAACCTCACGAGCCCTCTGCAAAGCTTTATTAGCATAATGATTTTCATTACAAAAATTGCGGCAAATAATGGAGTATGAGGCCCATAATGGAGGTCTTTTGTGTACCCAGAAAACGGCGGGCTTTGAATCTGAATTCGACTAACGAAACCGGCGCAAGCATAATTTTTTATATGGAACGTGGATGAACACAGTGGGCCTGTTCGGTGGCGAGGAATTTTCCCAGTCAAGTTTCCAATTTTCGCGAGCGACTGATAGAACGACTTTTCCCTATTCTCTTGTAAGTTCGTCGGTTTGCGCCAACTCAATATTGGTTTTCGGATTGAAAATTTCGAAAATTGATTTTCTAAATAAGGAATCATACTTGAGGTAAGTTGATGTACAGGATGTCCCTGTAATTGCCTGCCCCTATACAGTCTATAATTTCGGAGTAAATAAAAATATTTTCACACATTCATCATGTTTCTTTTTTGCAAGGATTTAAAATATGAACAAGCGCCAACGGGCTAAACGCGATTCCCGATCAAAAGTCACGACACTGCTATTTTTTCACGCCATTTCGAACACCGGAAATTTCGGTCCGAACCCCCAACATACCATACCATTTCTGAAATGAACTTTTCCACTCAAAAGCACTTTTTTTATAGCGATATCTGAAATTCTATCCTCTCCTCAATCGATTTTAAATACCGTATAAATGGAGTGAATGCGCCGGACAGAATTTGTTGTGGTTTTTTTTACTCCAAAATTGCAGATTTTAGGGGGGGGGGACGATAGCGGGGACACCCTGAATATTATTAGATTGAGAATACAACTTTTACCAAAACTTGGCAGGCTGATCTTGGTGGATCTTTGGTGAATATCTATATAACTTCTTTTTCAAGTGCACTTTACTACCAACCTTGCTCCGCATTGAGGACGGATATTTAGGTAAAACTTTCCCATACTCAATTTGAAATGCTTCGATTACAATAACGAGCACGATAAAAACGCTTTTAGGCGGTTTATGTACTTAGGAAGAATGCTATCAATGCCACTTTTATTGCCATGATAGCAATGAACTCAAGACGTTATAAAGATCTAACAACTTCGCTATGTTCTTCTGGAATTTCCCATCAAGCTTCAACTAACGCGAGTCGAAGGTTGCAAAATGATAAGGACGAACTGCGGTTTTCATTAACGAACAACTTTTCATGCCTTGTGGAAAAATTGGCGATACACAGGACTCCAGTGGCCAAGTATGCAGCCGATCCGTACATGGCCCAGGCGACGTTTAAATTCGGGTCAACGTTCCATCTCAAGTACACACCTGCCGTTGAAATGTATTGAATACTTGGAACTATCAGAATAGCAGAATAGATTATTAGTATGATTATTGGTGTCAAAACGATAGAAAGAACTTACTTATTGTGATTGCTAAGTATAGAATGAAGAACCCCGAGAAGACGCAAGTTATTATCAGCTTTTCGAAAGTACTGTAAATAATTGACTGAAATACACCGAGAAGAAAGAAACACGCTATCGATAATAATAGTATAACACTTTTGCTTATGTAGTCAAAAACTCCCATAATACAAAATCGTTCGTTTCACGAACTCATATTGTTTATGTTTCATCGTGAGCATTTATTTTCTCCATGGCTATTGGTTTCCGTAACTGCTCTATAGTAAATGGCCGTAATTTTTACTTCCAAAAGGAAAGAAGAGCGAAGGTACTCGGCAAGTAACGATTAAATCGCCAAAATGATCTCCTTCTCAACACCTACGTAGTTATATACAAGTTTTTCTTAAGTGTTATACTGATAGCACTTTCCCATTAGAGAATAACCATGATTTTTTGGTTGTGCATCAAGTTTGATCCAATTGCGGTTTATTTCTGAATAATTCGTGTATCAAGGTGTATATAAAACCCGATCATTCGATGAAAAAAATTCTGTACGTCCGCCGTATGCCGTTAGCACTTCTCTGAGAAAACTAATATAGCTACATACATTAAACACCAAGACGAGATTTCATTTCAAAGGCAGAATATATTCTCTTATTGGTTCACCTTGTTTGATTTCTGAAACTCCAAAACTCTTATTTTCGAAATTGGTATATCCCAATTTTAATAAAACATTGAATTTATTCAGTACCTAATAAAAATTGGTTTAATTTACAGTCGGTCGATTGTTAAATACATTAAGCCATCTGATCTGTGTCAACTGCGCTATAAATTTCACTTTGATTGCGGGGGATCAATGGGAGGATTTCATTGGGAACGAGAGATCACCTCATTCCCTTTTGAAGAACCGACTTTAAAATCTTCCAAGAGAGCGGTATGAAGTTAGCCCTTCTCTATTTCTCCATTCTCTTTTTCATCGTTTTAATTTTATGCTTCAAGTAAGGTCGAGAAGGGGCATAAATTGCGATAATATTCACCAAGTTCCCTCTTTACCGAGCTGGCGGGTCTTCCCCGTTGGTCGGTTTGCCTCGAATGCATCTAAATCGCGGAACCCGAGGGAGGAGGTATTATTGCAACGGTCGTCTCTTCCCACAATATCCTGCTCGCCATTTTCACCACTGCCCTCCGTGTGGCCAATCCCCATCGTATTTCTCAAGGTTGCTATTTTGCCACCAAGAACGAAAACTGCATTTCTCCTAAGCTCTAATGGACGGAAGGAAATTGCTTCATAAGTATTCTAAAGCTCTTTTCTCAAATGATCTTTCCGTTTCCAGTTCTGTCTCCTACGCTGTCCCAAACAGAAATTTTTCTCCATCTAAGTTTATTTTCCCTTAGTGGCCATGAGTGCAACCTCGCTGCTACGTATATTCGTTACAATTGCTACGACCTACTTAGCTGTGCTTGAAGGAACCGGTGAGTAATCCGAGCTTGGGCGTAATGAAGTCAATTTCGGTTTATTATTCAACAGTAAACCTTAAAAATCGCCCAAGAAATGTTTTCAATACCCCTCTCAAAATTTGATATTTTTCGTTTCAAGGTACCTAGAATCTGATTATTCAATTAAAAAAAAAAAAAAGCTGTCCATTCACCATCAACACTTCTCTGAGAAATCTATAATAGTTACATACCTACTTTAAACTTTCGCCAAAATCATTCGTGACCTGACAATGGCTCAATTCTTTAGCCCAACAGCTATCTCAGTCGTAAGTATATTTTTGGTGGATTTTGTGGGGAGGGAATTCATATTTCCAAATCCGTTTGGAAGATGGGTGAGTTTGATATCAATTTCAGTAGATAAGTATCATGAAAAAATACAGCTATGGACACTGAACTGCAGTGGTAAAATGATTAAATATCGCTTAAACAGATGTTACATAATGACCTGTTCATGTATTGATATTCGATGGGGAAAGAGGAGAACTTGAGAAACAGTAGTTTTAGAGTGGAACCGATTCAGTACATCTGAGCCAAGTTTTCTACTATGCTCGTACGAACTATGTGTGTAAGTGTGTGTGTGGCATGGGGGCCATGCGTGCCTCTTTGCTTCGCTCCTACATAAGTGACTCAGCTCTATATAGCCTAACTGCTAGACTTCCAACATCATAGTTCAACCATCCCCCGTCCTTCTATGCAGAGTACACTCGTTCAACACACTCACCCACATTGCGTTGGTAGTTCCAGATCCAGAGGCCTCCTGGAGCTTAGCCAAACTCCAAATGGAACCTTAGTTTTCTCCATTTGTTTGAATTATATTTACCCCTTCATTACCTCCCCATCAACCCACTTCCCAATGGCCTCATGACTCACTTCCTCGTTTCTTTATGCTTCGGTCGTCAGCTGAGAGGATCATTTATAGGAGGCGATTCGGATAAAGAATCGAATGGAAATCTTGATCCTAGATATTACTTGAAGTGGCTTACGATTAGTTGGGAAATTGGATAACACACACTTGTTTCACGTTTTAGTGCGCGATTCCATTGGAAGAACAAGTGATTTATATTCAGTGTGCTTTTCTGCTGATTGACCTAGGTTTCTACTCGGTTGAAAGGTATTCGTGGAAGGTGCTGTTTTAATCCAACGAGGAACATCATTGGGAAGGATTCTCTAAGGTAATTTACAAAGGAACTGCAAGCTGAAAAGTACAAACGTAATTGAAGTGAAAAGATGAAAAACTATACCTAGTCCGATTTAGAGCCAATCTTCATAAACTGAAAAGTATCGGAATGATTGGAATGACCTTAAGAATAATTAGCAGCAGTCACTTGCTATTTTAATTTTCAAATTTATTCCTAATATTAGGTGTAATTTAATATTATATTATGCTAATTACTTGGCATTACAACACAAGTATGATTTTCATTGTTAGCATCAAGTTCAATTGAATTTTTGGTACATTAATTTTGGCATACAGGAATAAGTTTAAAAAGAAGATTTTTTGAAACTATAACATAGTGACCATCCATAAAAAAAATTATTGGCAATATCGATGACTATGCTATATATCGTGAAAATGGAATCTTATTTTGTAATTTACAATAAAATCATCCCCCAAAATGACTTCGAATTTTTTGAGAATTGAAATCTGGATAACTCTTTCAAAGATCAATCCTATCATTTGAATATTGGTAGCTGTATGAACTATGAAAGGAAAATGCAGTTCTATTAGCATTTAGGGGAATCATCGACATGAAATTTACCTTGGTTACCAGGGAACGCCAAGCTTAGGTAATACTAAACCGAAAGATCCTTTTCAAGGGTAGATCAACCTACGGAACCGTTACCATCGCTCTTGACTCAACTAATGCTAAGTGAAAGTGGTTTCTGAGGAAGAGGACCAACCGTGAGATTGGCTAACACAACTACATTAAGGCGAAGACTAAAATACTGTTGTGGAGAATATCACTTCGCCTGGCTGAGCAGTTTACCCGCGAGCTAAAAGGAAAAGAGAAGTAAATACGGAGCAACCGCGATGGGCCTGCAAGGCGGTGGCATTTGCGCTTCACAAGACGAAGTGAGTAAACATTTTTATGAAAAATTACCGCACTCGCCTGCTACAAGTGGCAGAATCCATCTGAGAAGATCCGTTTGAGTCTTTCTTGCTTTGTTTTATTATTCCATAGAAAGGCGAGAGTTTTCACTGAGCGGAAAGAAAAGGCCACTACTTTCCCTAGCAGTATCTGACGTTTGAAGGATTCATAACTTTTGTCCAAGTCAAATTCTGAGGGATTGGAGATCGTCGTATTTGGTTTTAATGGAAAATTTGAGTGTAATGTAACGGTTCGGATGTCGAGTAAACCTGGAATGGCAAACGTAGGAAAACGTCTCTAGATGGGACCAATCGCTACGATAGCAATTTGAAATGAGCAATCTTATAGCACATCCTGCCAATAAATGAAGCAATCGTATAATTACTGTTGGCCATTAGCGTGAGAGCGAATCAACCTAAGAATAGAACCAAGGCAGCCATAATATAATTATAGATCAATTGAGATCTCCGGATTGTTGCCTCGCCTTAAATTGAATAGATTCTTTCAGGCTTCCACGCCAATAGCTGGCATTCGCGAGACAACTTTATCGTAGTCTAATTTCATTGTAAAATCAACCGGCGGTCGAATTATGGCCCTATCAGCGGTTTTTTCTACCAATGTATGGCCGTGCTGAGAAGCCTGTCCCGCAAGTTCTCAAGGGAATCGAAACCGACTGGCAGGACCTGTTGACTCTCGTCCGTACGGTCTGGTCCTGACGTGCACCTCTCGGGGGCGGAACCGGTCGGGCGAGACGCCCCGATATGTCTCCAGGGTCCGATATTGCGAGCAAAGTTCGATACGACAACGCGATAATGAGACGAGAGGGAGGTCAAATGGTTCAAAGCCACATCAGGCACCGAAATAACGGAGAAAGTTTTATAATTATTTTATGGAAATCATTCGGATTACTAAGAGGTGTGTACAAAAAAGCTAAATTAGAAGCAGTTGCGCAGAAAGGAATTAAACGCAAACGAGGTTTTTTCATTATTTTAATCGTTCATTTTAAAATGGCTTACTTTTCTCTCAATTCTGTTCAGATTAAGCGTCATTTTACAAATAAAACAACTAATATTCCTAATTATAACAATGTCCTAAATTATCCATGTTCCTAAAGATTTTTCAAACCAATTTATTCGTGTCTTCGAAGATCCCAGCTGATACGTTGAGAATTATAAATAACGAATGACTGGATGAAAAAATGTATTTTAATAATCGAAAGATATTCCTAGGAGTTATAAATAATGATTGTACATCAATGTCCTCAAAAATCCGCGTCCAAAAGGGGGAAAAAACTTTTCAAATTAGCTTCATATTCGTGCCCTCGGATAGTCGCGGTGTTTTGGCATTACCAGGAGATTCGTAGAATTATTTCCTTCGACTACGGCAGACGTTTTAACATAAAAGGGTTCCACTTTGATTACACATCAGTCGGTTTCATTTGAGCCATTCACTCCTATTATGTCCCACTTAAAGCTAAAATGTTTCGCCCACACATGGCGGCCAGAATCGTTTGTTTCATCGTTCACGGAGAGAACGAGAGGAATTTGACAGGCTTTTGTGAGAACGTAAACACACTTTACGCTTTTATTGCTCCGGGCTGGGGAACACGTGTTGCTACAGCCGAACCCGGCCGTGTCCGAAGAAATGGAGAAAAATGTAGGTACGAGAACTGGTAGATGTACTGTCAATGAATGAATGGTTCTGTACACGATTCCGTTCCCAATGCAGCGATCGAAGGATTACGTACTGTAAAATTACAGTGCAAAGGTATCTTGCAACAGCTGAGGAGCTATATTTGAAATTTAAACATCAAATTTTGAGAGGGGTTAGAAAAAAAATTTTCCTGAACGATTACAATGGTTTATTATAACAATGAACCAAAACACGACAAAATAAATCACCATTGATTCAATCGCAGTCGATGTCGTTATTTCAAAATAAAAGTATCACCTATTCCTATAAAAAGGTTATATAGAAGAATCTGTCGTCAAGGCAGAATGGCGTTGAGTTACGGTGTCTTGGTAAGCGCGGGGATATGTATTTAATACATGAGGGAGTTGTAAAGCGTGTAGGCATAGGTGAGCTTGAGTCTTGGAACGAGGTGTAACGTCTGTTCCTATAGGACGACGGATAAGCTGGGCTGCCAAAACCCTGGGTAGGATTGCCCGGGCCACTTCTCATAGTCCTTCCATAATGTCCCAAAGGAGATTTCCCAATATAATTCTCCTCGACGCCTAACCCTCCATGATTTACGAAGGCGAAATAATGTTTATTTCTGCTTCACCACCTCCTCTAGAGGCGAAGCTTGGTACGCAGTAAGCCAAGGCTTACCGGAGTTGGTATTTTGAATAATTTGAAACTAACGATAAGAACGAAAGCACAATAGCGATCAAGGGGATGAAATAAGAAGCAAAAATAATGTAACAAGAATTTTCGGACGGACGTGAGCTCGGGAATTTTTCTGCCTGTTACCTTTCAGAGACGCTTTCTGGCAAGTTATTTTTCATCGTTAGCATAGTGCCCAATAAAAAAACCTTGCAATTATCCCGTAATTATGCGTAATATTCCTTTATACTGTACTCACCGTTTCATTTTTTAAATATAATCCTCTCATAAAAATTATTACAAAGCAACATTCGGCTAGTAGAAGCTACGAATCAATTTTTTTGGACGGGCTCCATCAAGTCGTTTTTTTAATTTGCTGCTAATTTCGGCTTGCTATGAGCGCTGAGTCTAAGGAAATTACCATCAAGCTGTGAGTTTTAAAAGCTCAAGAAGTAGAAGGTGCATTCACTCCTGGAGAATATATTTTAGCATAGAACTATATGGTTCTATGGAAAGTAGAATTTTGACTTAGGACACTCTTGCAGAAAATGAGCGGAATGTTGACTACAAATTGGTACATTACTATTCTTTGTTTAATTATTTTTCTTGTAACGTACATAATGAGAATTTTTGCGTGATCAATTTTTTTTTAAATTCTTTAACCATTAAAATGTATTAATGCTCATACAGTAAGATAGCAGAAGGGTTTATGAAGCCGGTTATTCGCATTGTATTTACATTGTATTCTATAATTTATAATGACGTGCAATTCGTACAACTTACTAAAGACTGAGCATCAGCTCAATTAATCAACGGATGAGAGTGAATCGAAATCAAAACACGAGCAGGAGATATGTCTTGTAAACCGTCAATATAGAGGGCGATTTATTATTCGAGTTAATATTCATTCTTAAAGCAGGTGACAAGCATCGGCACTTTCCTCTCGAGCGATGCTATCCCACCCTCGAGACAGATATACGGCCGAGCATGGGAGTGAATGAATGAGTTGAGCAACGAGTATGGGCCGGTTGAAATCAGGTTCCCATTATGTGACCCGTGCTCGTCCGTCTGGCAAAGGGCGGTCATTGTCCCGCCCATTGTCCACCTGTAGGTTGAAGTGCCGATCCGGATCCTCGCCCGAATTTATATTACCTTCCAACACGTGCTCACCGCGGTGAAGTGATGGGGACCTGTAGGTTGCCGAGTCAATGAGCGTAAGGGAGATAGAACAACTTCAGAGCTCGGAATCGATGCCCTCTCTGTCGGGGTCCAGCCATGTCGTGTTCTAGTGTTCCATTTCAAAAGCGAAGCGAGCGGGGATGTCAACGAACCACCCTGCTACCATGCAATCCAAGAGAAGCAGTGAACGACCCCCGGCTCATAACTCCATCACAATGGCCTAAAGAGACACATCGGGCGCAGCTAGTGCGGAAACTTGGATCTTTGAAATCTGCGCATGGGAAACGTGCGCAGGGTGAAATTAATGAGCAGTCAGCTAGGCGTTCTACGGTTGGTACTTATGAAAAGGCTCTCACAACCGATCTGCCTATTCGATCGGGCACCAGTGCAACATCGTCGCCTGAATAACGAAGTAGGAACGATAAACTACGAAGAGCACAGCAGAAAAAATTGGCCCGATTTTTTTAATACGACGGCGTTGACCGACTGTGGAGGACTTTTAAGTCCTGAGTTCTTTGTCTAGAATATCGGTCGTCACATCTAACTCGATGACAAAGAACTATTATTCTTCTTTTCCAGGTCGTCGTATTTTTTTATGTCCAGAGGGTGTGAGGTGGAGAAACACCAGGCGACTCTTTCTCCGACTCTTTATTGGCTGGCTGAGCACTTTTGCTCGTTCGGGCATCCTCAGGGCGATGTGGAGCCATGGCTATGGCTCCACGTTAAACATGAAACCCCACTGGTTTAAGCTGATTGATGGCAACTCTTCGATAATAAAAAAAAAGGCAATTTATAAATCATAAACGTTGACTATAAAACGTTGCAATTACCTGCAGAACGATGTTGCTTAAAATAAAATAATACAGTGCTGAGATTCTAACATGCAAATCCTATCATAGCGGTTATTACACTTGGGGTCATTGGAGGAGTTGCAAGTTGATTGCATACAGAGGAGCAATAAATTAGCAAACGAAGCAATAAAGCAGAATAGCGCTTAGTAAGGTGTGAAGAATGTTTCAGGCTTTTCGGCTGAATCAAATTGAGATGCCTCTATGCCCAACTTGAGCATTTTATTCCTAACTCTATCCATTGGTCATCGACGTGTGCTATTCGTCTACATTTCATCTTGCCATCAGCTATAACTCATTTATCATTGTTCAGTCACTCTTACTAGATAATGATTATTATAGAACTCGGTTGGAGTTCATTTTCTACAAAATTGTTTAATTTGATTCGATGGCAATTCTGATATTTCCCTGTAAGGTGGTGTAATACTATTCTTGAAAACTACTTCTTGACTTAATGGTTCACTAATTCTTTCCACGATAAGCCGAGCAGTGATTGTTCCCACCATTAGAATAATAGTAGAAAGCCGATCAGACTAACGAACTGACTTTAGATTGCCTCAGAGCTGAGCGGAGCGTCCGGTCGAGGTGTTCCCATGTCCGTGAGTCGGCCGGAACTGCCGTCATCCGGTGGCAGGCCAGGCCGACTTGTAGCTGACAGCCTTTTACTCCGCTGCTCATGTCTTGCTGCATCTTCGTTTCTCACTTTGAAGTTAGTCATCCTTCCTGTTGTTATAATTATACGACTTTGTAGATACGTTTTCAAGTAGATCCAATAAAGAGCCTAACAGTCAAACATGATCACCTTGCTATCAAATGTTGTGTCACCATAATTATGTTGAATTATATTATTAACTATGTTCTATTTGTTTATGTAGACCATAACTCTCTTAAAATTGAATCTTTACGTCCTTAAGCATGTAAAATGTCGAAATTCTGATGATTCGAGCTGCTCAAAATTTTCTAGTTTATTGTCCAAATGTTGATTGAAGCTAATATGCTCTTGAAAATAATTTCAGCAGCAGTAATCACCAGAACGGTTTCTATTGAACAATGTAGCCATTTATGGAAAATACAGAGGCGATATCTAAGGACGACATCTAGATGATATCTTCAGATTCAAGAGAGAAGCGCGGAGAATTGTCAATTCGCGAACGACTCGCTTTATCCAGTTCACCAGTTTATTCCTTTCCACAGCATCGGAGCCAGGGGCATTCAAGATGCTCTTCGTCGCTTCACCTTCGGAAACTGTCTTTTGCAAATTGCCTACCTGAAGAGAAGCCGCTAGAATGAAGTGAGGAAGGTAGCGCTTCCGAAAGGCGGAGGCACAGATCAGTTTAGATCCTCGAATAAGACGAAAATGGCAGGTCGGGTGGATGTGATGAGGGCTGTAGGAGATTGAAGAAGGCGAGACTGACAGACAGGGCTTGCCTCGAAAGGACGGGCGATGCTGTGCCACTGCGAGCGATTTTCGAAGGGAGGCAAATCATCTTTATAGCCATGCTTCCTCTCCTTCCTTCGCATTCGCCAATCCTTCTCACTCCTCGCGGCTACACTGTCAAATACGTTCTATTTAATCGTGAGTGCCAGGGGAAGAAATTCCCAGCTTTTATCTTGTCAATTTTTTCGCCGATAATGAGGCATTCAAATCAGTGGGTAGCCTATCGATTTGCACTAAGTAATTAGTAATAAGTTGATTGAGTGTGGACCTGTTTTTTATTTGGGTGCCTGGAGTAGAAGAATCGTAGCGGCATGTACAAAAACCGGGTAACCGACGTTGGTTTTGGTAGCATCATTTGGAGGAATTACCTCAATAGAAGCGATCGTAAAGCCAACTCATAGAAGCGCTATGAGTTGTGAAGGAACTTTACCGATTGAAAAAGCAGCGAAAATGTTTAATTGCGAGGTTGGTACGTGCCGTTTGTTTTGGAAGAGAACGCTCTTCAGTCTGTATTATTTAGTAAACAAATTTGCTCTATTATTTAATAAGATCTGTTGTAATCGCTCACGAAAAAATTCTCAAAATGTGCGTTTTACGTCGAAGCATATAGAGTTAATAAAAAGGGGCTGATAGCTTAAGGGGCTCTCGAGTTATTGCTGCTTAAATGTGGAATATTTTTGATTCCACATGATACTATTACTTGAGAATTTTCGGAGCTATAAAAATCGTTCCGTAGTCGATGGAATGCTCGACAAACACTCTATCAAGCTTTATCATTAAGCTAAGAATTCGACTTTAAATTTATTCAAATTAATTAAAATATTCAAAATTACGATTTTTATCAGATGTTTGCCATTATAGTAATCCAATAGCTGTTAGATGAAAACGTTCACAAATGCTTCGGATACCATTAGAAATTGATGGCGCCCGTGAATCATAATTAAAGCAGAGGACTAATTGACCACTTGAATTATAGCTTCAATAAAATCCTCGTCTATAGGAGATTCAGCCTATATAGTATTATATAGAATAATTATAATTATATTATGCTCATTTTGTGCAATAAAAAATATTATCAATATTAATCAAATAAGATTGTTTAACATTAAATTAAGTGAAAAAATAATTTTAATTATATTAATACAATATCAATAATTACTTGCAGCTTAATATACAATATTAATACAATCACTTGCAGCGTTTTTACTATGAAAATCCTGGCCACCATTTTCACTGAGAAATTTAACAGCCACCTGATCCTCAGTATTATTTGAGGTGCGTCATTTTCCAGTTCTAGCCGGTTAACCCAAGGGAACAGTAGCTCATAGTCATCAACTCGGCAACGAAATTTGAAAGAACGACATCAAATTATCCAGAACAATTTTCGCGTGGGGAAAATGCACCCTGAATGCAATCGGTAGCTTCAGATTTTTGGGCTTTGTCACGCATGAAGTTTATTTGGAGGGAACGCTTCGTGCGTGTAATGGCAGCAGGGAACGGCTCTAATTTCGCCTCCACAGTGTGATCGGCCCTCTCCGTCACTGCAAGTCTGGTGTACACATAGGCCACCATTCTCGTCCAGATCTACTCGATTTGGAAGAAGGGTAAAAAGGGGATCGTTTGTCTTCATATCAAGGGCGCGTCAAGGCGCGCTCGCCAGCTCACTTTGTCTTGAAGGTGCCTATCCGTGTTATACGATGCGAAGAATGGCTCTCTTCTACGTCGCTCCATTCCGCTCGCTCCTCTCTTGCATTCTTTGACTTGTTCCTTACACTTTCGTTCAAAAACGACAGTATGTGGATACTCCTCGTCTTCCTGACGCAGCCTCCACAATACATAGATACCTCCTATTCACGGTTTTACGTGGAGGATAGCAACAGTACCCTTTCAGTATATCGAGAAGAGAATGGAGGCGGGCGACCTCTCCACGAATCTATCTAACTTAGTGTCTCAGAAGGAGCAGCATTCAATACCCTTGTACCATAAAGCTTAAGAAAATGTGAAACATCGTCTCATTTCCTTGACGTTGAAAAATACGACCTCATTCAACGTGATCTCAGGTGTTCACAGCTGCGCTCCAACGTTCGCACTTGAATATTTTCGCGTTCGCCACGTACTTAGCGCATCAAAAATGTCACAGTCGTCAAAAGTAACGAACATCTCTTGTTCTATATTTCTGCACAATATCACACAGAGTAACCCATGCATTCTATGTCTGATCAGTGTCGTCTCCGTCAAACGATCGGTAAATGACGCGTAATCGAATCGGCTTGAAAATCTAAGATCCCGATGAGTTGTATTACATGGGGGTCCTCTGTGTCTGCTGGACGGTTCGCCCGCGTTGAAGGATGAGGGCTGAGAAACAGGCTGCAATAAATAGTTCCCCATCGGGGGCCTTGGGGAGTTTGAACAGGTGCAGCTTCCAGTAGCTGTGGGCTAAAAATAAATGGAAAATAAAAACGGGCGAGATGACAAGAATGGATAAAGAGCGGAAAAAATATTGTATGAAGACGGGAAACTAATTTTTCTTTTTCGCTTCTGAAGCGAGGAATATTTTTTTCAAGGCGGAAGATCTCATTGACTCAAATCGCTAAAGCACGGTTTAACATATTGATAGATGCAAGCTTACAATTTATCGAGAATCGGTGTTGACGAAAAACTTTTTTTTTAACTTTTATTTTTAACTTTTTAACTTTTTTTAAAACGAAAAAAAGAAAAAAAAAAGAGTTTTAATCGTTGATAGGAATAAACGAATTAATTTGGGACAGGAATGGACGTTGTTTTAGTTGTGGAATAAACAGGCTTTTTCCACCGACTTTGGCAAAGGATTCACATTAAAAAAAAAAAACTTTCCCATTTTTGTGAAACTTTTGAAAACTTCTGTGAAAATGCCTGAATGAAAGAAAAAGTATAGAAAGGAGTGACGTTGTACCAAGCGCAGAGTTTACTTCGCTCGACAGAATCAATTTACATTCTATCCGCACGTGACATGCTGTATCCCTCTTCATGCCTTTCGTCCGTTTATGGACGATCAATATTCATTCAGTACCCAAGTAAGTATACAGTTCCTTCTGGTGCAAGAGACATGAGCAGATGTACCTGCCGAATCACCTGTTGCGTAGTTCACCTGCAGCGTTATTTCACCTGTCTAGGTGAATTTCAATGCTCTAATAACTTTAATGAGCCATGACAACGGCGCTCTAATATCGATTATTAAAAATCATTACACTAGCTGTAATCCCATTTGAAAAGCACAACAAGCCCATATTTTTTTACTTTCATTTTTACTACGTAAACATGGAAGTATTGTGATCGTCTGAGAAGTCGAATTTGGAACGGAGGTGAATTTGGAAGAAGTTTTACGCCACTTACGCCACGTATGCTTGGAAACACTTTCTGAACTAGCGTCCGTGGTCAACAAATTGCATAAATTGTCATAACTCTGAAATAGGAATGAAACTCAATGAAATTTTCAGAGAATGTTCTCCCACTAACTGTGCAAAATTAGCCATTTCCAGATTTTAGAAATCACACAATAGTTCCGAGATATAAGGGTGCGAAGTATTTTCTATTTTGATTTTACTGGGAATTAAATGCGCAAAATTACCTTTTACTACATTTTAAATAACACAGTGTGACCTCGAAATATAACGGTTCAGTTTTTTCTGTTCCGATTTTTACAGACTATAAAAATTAATATTTTTCTACGTTTGAGGTCTTAAAATCTTTGTTATGGCGAGCAGATGACGCTTGATTTTTTGTATATTGGGTCACACACCGTACCTCCACGTTATAATTTTTTTTCACGATTTCGCTAGTGAGTATTTTGTATTTTTGATTTTATTGGCCGATGACTGAATGAAGCATGATTTTTGTCGCGAGGACTACATACAATACTTCCGCGTTGTTCGCATTTTGATTTTTACAGACCGCAAAAATCTCAATAAACTATCCGCCCAAGAAAATTGTTTTTTAAACTGCTGTTAAGTTTTGAACAAATTTCTACCCATAATTATCTTGGTACCTACGTTCGTTGGTTGTGCGGGTGAAACATTGGCCAATGTTTTCTTCGAATAATCATATTTTTCACCTTTTCGGTACACGTTGGGGCGTATTACGGGCTTCATTGCCGTAGAAACCAACAATTCTCCACTGGAGGTGTTTTCATTCAAGCGACAGGTTCCGAGGGATTAAAATGAATTAATAGCTCTATTTTTGAAGCTCTTGACATTGGAGATATTGAGACCGAGTATGAGAATAACAAACTAACGAATAAATTACGAACAGGTATTTTCCTAATCAAGAGAGAAAAAACAATGAGTGGCACTTAGCTATCGTCGAGGATTAGAACAGGCTGAAATACCTGTCAGAAAATTAGCCTCAACTTACAATAAGGAAATAAGCACGTCGAAACGTCAACTTAATGGAAATATCCGAGAAGAGACGATGCGGCGGCGAGCTCAACAGTTTTGACATCTCATCATTCTTGGAGAGAATTGAATACCTAGGTAATACTCCACCAGTAGCTCTCGGTTGGCTTCATCTCCCTTCGGAACGAGACGGAGAGAAGTCAGTTTGAATCATTATCGGCCGAGGGAACTGCGGGCGTCCATGACGTTGCGATAGGCATTAAAATCGCATCTATAACGAACACAAACGATGAAGCGAATAGAATGAAGGAGGCAATAGTTCGCGGAGAGAATATGAGAATGAGGGAAGATATTTTAACTGCGCAGCATCCGCTCGCTGACGTCTCATGTATTCGGAAAACGATCCACGGGCCGCATTCTGATCGACGAGCAGCTGGTGGGAGCCATTATTATGAATTTGGATGAGAGAAAATGAATCGAAGAAATGGCGAGGTATGAGAGACACGCATTGGATGGCGAAGAAAGACGCCCTCGAGGGAATCTTTCTTTGACAAATGACTCCGGTCGATCACTTATTCCATCGATTCGTCACCTCATCCCATCGTTAGAAATAAGGTCACCAGTTGGCACCGTTTTGCAGCCACACAACGCCTCTCTAAAAAGACAGCTATCTTCAACAGATTCTCCCCGCCAACGTCTTCTGGCAGTAGCTGTAGAATTCAGATATTTATTGATACAGAATTCGAACCTGGAGCCCTGTTTTTACTTCCATGTGTACGTATTGTGAAAAGTCCTAAAAATCCAAGTCGGAACGGAGGTGAATTTGGAAGAAATTTTTGTATGACTATACTAAGGAAAATTTTCTGAACAAGTGTCTGGGTCAGTCTGTCTGTGTGAATGTGGTAAAAAATGACATAAATCGTCATTTCAATCTGGAGCCCCTTTGACAATCGACTCGTTATGGGAGGTTTGTGTCAGACTGTTGAACTTTCATCAATATTTTTTCGTACAGGACTTGAAGCCGCCAATTATCATAACTAGTGATTGAAAATTGATGCGCACTTTAATCACATCTCCGACAACATAAGAAAAAAAATTATTGTACAGTGGGTTTAGAATTTCTTATAACCGTTGCTTCAATAAATTATGAGCGCCTGAACATAATAAAGCCCGTGGCTTAAAACGTACTAACAGCAAATAATTTAAAAAAATAACGAATTCGAATTGTGGGACTGCTAAGTGAAAAAGGCTTTGCAAAATATTTTGCCGAGTTGAAAACTAAACAAGTCCAATTTTCGAAATATCATTGTTCAAAAAACAATTCTTTATACAATAACTCCTCACTTTCGCTCTCGAGCCCCACAAGCCCCTGTGAATGAAAATCAATTCAGTCATCAGTAATTATTAATGAAATACTGAATTAATGCAGTGATGAGATTTGCCTGTAGAAAGGAACCTAAAAATGTCTGGTTACGTTGAAATCTGTTTTGAATTTTTTTTCAATGCTTTTGCGCTTTAAAAGTGAACAAGTATCGGAGTGTTATACTTTCGAGTTTGTGATTGGCGGTGGAGTCCGTGGCTAGATGGATCTAGGCTCAGCCAGCCAGCAGCGAACGAGAAGGCTGAAGAGAGGTTGAATTTATGATCTGATATGAATAATTGAACCCTCGGCTTGTTTTCTTCGCCGAGGCCGGAAGGTGAGCGAATCAAGCGCATTGTGATGTTTCCATTACCTCACGCTCCACGCAAATTCATTTCGTATCACTTCGCTTTTCAACAGTTTCCCATCGCTTTGTTATTGTTGAATTGCGCTGCCGCAGCTCAACTGCGTCTCAGTGACCTTACGTTTTCCATACGGAGGAATCGAATTGATTCGTCTACCTCTGCACTCGTCTCAACCTTTAATGATGTCTCAAGTAAGTATGAAATATAACGTCGAGCGCTTGGTTGATGTAATCGGATCAAGCACGAACGCTCCATTACTCGGGCTTCAAAGAACTCGGCTTATCACAGAAGATTATACCAATTAGTTTGAGTCGAAATGCTCTTGGAATTATGCGACATGAAAAACGGATTTACATCGACTCGCCCTGGAAATTACAAAGATAAGCTCGTCTGCCTTAGGAAATGAGGATGTGATTTTCGATACTCGAAACCGATAGCAAAATAAGAAAACATCCTAAGTTGAATTGGATGATTTTTTTTTTACTTTCTTAGCTTGGAGCTATAATACCCTCATAATGATGTTAGCCAAACAAAAACCTCCTTACGCTTCAAATTTCTGATCTTGAGTCAATACTTAATTCTGAGTTGATTCAAAGCGTTTTTGAACTACTTACATACTTTTGAAAGAATGGGAAGTTTCACACCAAAACGACTCAATTGTTAATAGAGTTTGTTCATTTTGCGGGAGAAACCATTCCTTATCAAATGTATGTATTCGACGCCGAAATTGCGGAAAATTATCCTTCCCTCGTCTTCGTTTGCGGCCGTAGGTGGCTGACGATATGAACGACGGCAATCGCCCTTTTAATTTCATCCTTGCCCCTGTCAAAGCGCCATATGGGTATGCTGTCCCCGCGTTGTGCTTAAAGCTTCTTACCTTTCCGTCCATCTGGCGTATTTTTCGCCGCTGTGTCGACGTGTTAGTGTGCACATGTAAAATGAAGTGTTTCCCGGCCGTGTCACGCCAGCAGGCGTTTTCCCGAAATATTCTCCCGTCCTTCTGATTCTGAACCCGATAGGAACGTAAGATTACAGCTTCAATCTCAGCAGGCAGCACGAGTATTACGGTTGCAGACCGCAGAAGGAAACGCGTCCCAATTCGTAAATCTGAGCTCACAAATACGTTACTTTTACGTTAAATATTTCATCGGATGTGGTAATACTACGAGTAAGGTCTTAAAATAAATAATTGAACGACGAACAAATCAAATGAACGGAAGATCATCAATAAAAAATAAATATTTAGTAATTTATAATATAATTTGATAATTTATTTTATTAGATAATTTTTTTTATTTATTAGTTAATTACCCAATAGCCATAAAATTGATTTCTTCTCTGTTTCTTCCACTTATTGGTTAGTAAATTGAATCGTAGCTACTCATCTGCTGGAAATTTCACAGCATGGTAGAGAATGCTCCATAGTTCTCTATTAAATGATTAAGTTTGCTATTTTGAATAATTCTGCTGTACGAATTAACAACAGAAGTTAAATGGTTGTAAAATAGTGATGATTGCTAACAAATTGAAAATTTAATACTCTGATTCTAAAATGGTAATGAGCCGAGCCCAGAATTGTAATTATTAGCTACGTGTTTGTACCGTTTTAAAAGTGTATGAACAACGGTATAAATGACGAACAATATTTAACTTGTAAAGTTACATCAAGACATTTAAAGCAACGGCTCTCAAAGTTTCACACCGAGGATAAAACATGGAACAACTTCGAGGGGTGAAGTTGTGAAGTGAACTGCGATAAGAAGCGAACATTTCAGACCTGAGACGGCGACGATTCAGCCCGAGCTTTTATTATTTATGACTTTCTACGTTTTTGTTTTCTCATCCTATAAAAATACGCTTATTACGAAAACGCGGTCTAGATGTTTTCCCACCCAACAATGAAATACTGAATTATCAAATAAAATTGGCACTGAATACTCAACATTTCACCGTAATTCTTAGGTTTTCCGATTTCTCCAAACATTCCAATTTTCCTAGCTTCTCTTTCTTCTCTAAACACCGTTTTCTTGAAAAGCTCCCGTTTGGGTGTCTATAATGCGTTTTTTTTTCATACCAATTTTCTTCCCGAGTACAAATTGTTGAGGTCTCAGCTTCCACTCGAAACTTTAACTTGTCAGCTTGAAGAAGATAGTTGCTCATTTTAATCCCTACCTAGTCTCATAGCAGAAGCGCTTCCTCCTATGAATTCCATCATGATCAGTTGAGAGGTTGCTTCTGAGCATGACAAGAGGAAACAACTGTATAGTGAGTATTCGGTTTTAATTATAAATTTATAATGCTTTGCGCTCTAGTCACTGATCATTTAACAGAATTTACTGGCAGGATCTCGTACAATTGTTACGAGTGCTTATGTCAGGGTGCGCTTCGATACTATCATCGAATTATCTCCGGCGTGGCTGAGGACTCCGCTTACTTATCCGTTTCCGTTTTCAGTCGCTTTTAAAGGCCACTTTACAATGACGATGATTTCCCTCAGGTTTACGGGATCCAGTAAATCAACCGACTAATGGATGCCCTTTCTCTCATCTTCCTTATTCCACGAGCACTATCTTTGTTAATGCTCGTTCGGTCGTGTCCTCCGCAGGTCAAAACATTTTCATTTCTTTCTCGGTCGCCTTTTCTTGTACCTGACTCGGCCGACGATAAATGGAACGAGTAAGAAGCTGACTACGAGTAAAGTCGGGAGTGAGAAAAGAGAGAGAACTACGATACAACGATTTTTCGAGGCGCAGTACGCCTTATCGATAAGGATGGTCGGAAAAGCGAAGAATAGGAGACGGTAGCTGCACCTACAGGCTCGCAACCAGCAAAGAATAGGCAATCTGAAAGTAAAACATTCTATCCCTCTCTTCGCCACTTCTAGGCACTCTTCCTACTCCCCTCCTTCCTACCAATCGTCGTTCCTTCTTTCCCGGTCGACCCATTTATACTGCCGGTAATGGGCCTTATCTTTGCCCATTGTGGCCTCTAGGCTCCCTCAACCTACGTCCATTCTACGGGTAAATACCTTGACTCCTCAGTAATCAAGTTTTTCTTTTTCCACGAGAAACTCCTTGTTGCCCTTGAGCATCTGGAGGTTTACGGCCGCCGACGTTTCAATTCCGTCCCGGGAGTGGGAAAGTTCCGATTTCCAACATTTGCAAGCCCGTGATTGGAAAGAAAGCGAAACTCAACCGTCCTTCGAGCAGATTAACTGCAACATGACCCTTGAAGGGTAGAATCGGTTAAATCAAATGGAAATTTTGAATTAAATCGTTTTTTAGAGCGCAGAGTGCAAATAATGGTCGCATTTGTATGTGTGATGTTTTCTACGAACATGATATCGCCATATAACAGTATGGGAGTATTTCCGGTTCAGTGTCCGTTTTCGATCCTCATCGAACCATGGTAAAATCAAATAATTGAAAATAACCCTGAGTAATATGAAGCCTTCGCGCTCTTTACCAGTTGCTAAAGTCGCTATCTTACAAAAACGAAATAAGAGCTCAAGTTTAAAAGAGATTGCATGTTAGCGTGCCCAAGATGATCGAAGTTAATAAAACAACGTTAGAAGATTCGAAGGCGATCATGAAATAGACCTATATTATTATACCAAATATCCCGTACTCTTTTTGTGGGAAAAAATTAAACGCTGATTTTCGGTTGAGTCCATACACGCAGGCTCCCATATTACCATTCATTGCTGTCTCAGTGTAATGAAGGGGAGATAAATTGAATTCAGAAAATTCAGGAAGGTTCCTTATATTCATTTTCAAAATTATGCAAGCCATTTGTTACCAATTTTCACCAATTATTGGCGCGCCATACCGCACGGTTTTTCCCTTGGAAAATCACGGCACGTGGATATGTGAGGGGAAACCGCCGAAGGAAAACCCAGGGAAGGAAAGTGTAATGGAAAAACTGTTGCTTTTCTGCAAAAAATTGTTGCGCGCCGTGCGGGATGGGAATTTTTAGGGATGAAATGCTGAGGGAAAAATTGAGTTGAACTTGCGTGTGTGGAATCGAGATATGAAAGGGCTCATTTTTTGCTTGGATTCAAATTATCTCATTCTAAACAAAAGCAAAGTTTTATGACTTTAACATCCGCTACTGATTGATTCGAGGCGAAATTAGGAAATTTTTCAAACCTATCGACCAGAGAGTAGAAAAACTCTAATATTTCCATTAACGCAAGTGTACAATCTGTGGTCCAGGCCATAGTGGTGCTCATAAATCACAGAGTACTTCCATAATGAAAGGAGCGGGGCTCAAGTTGTCTTCTGCAGGTGAAAACTCCTTCCATAGACAAATCTGTTGTCTAAAATGTTTGCGGTGTAGTCTCGTGCTGAAGTAGTTATCGGCAAATTAATTCCAGCAAAGGATTGTTTTACGAAAAGGAGCCTTTTCCTTGATGAACATCTACCCGGGCTGTTCATGGGGACGTTTTCCACTTTGCCAGTTATGAAGACGGAGAGAGAAAAAGAAAAATGAACGTCGCTCATTTTAAACTTTACTCCCCTCGGTTCCTTACCGCTGTCTGGCGATTACCCTCTTCCATCGCATTCTCGGGGCTGGCGAATGATAGAAAATGGAATAATAAATGAATAAGGGCTCCCATTTTCCTCTTCTCTTCGCAACTGCTTCCCTGTACGGTATTCTCCTTTGGGAAATTACCACCGGTATCAGTAATCAATCATAGCCCTTGTTCGATTCCGTTCGCAATGCGGTTTTCCATACCATTTTTATACTGCTCTTTTTCCACCTTATGTTCCGTCTGAATTGCATTCGAAACGGCTACAAATCGCATGTTTGTACTCGCGGTGAAGTTTCGAACAATAAATGTTCAAATTGACAATTCGCTTGGAGAATATCCGAGTGGAATCTGCAGGGCGAATCAGATGAAGCGTGAAGAAGTTTTGAAAAGTATTTTTTAGACTTTTTGATATTTTACAGATTTTCGAACTTTGAATTCGATGGTTTTCGCGCACTCGCAGCATTTTAAAGCAGCTTTCGAGTCGTAATAAAACACGGTATGATGATTATAATTTTTTTTTGTCTATTTTTCACGTGATAGCTGTGGCGAGGGGGAGACGAACTTGGCGACTCTTTTTCCAGTATTTTCTTTATTGGCTTCCCATTCGGGAATCTTCAGGGCTGCATAGGTCCATTTGGGACCAACGACCATCACCTATGGACCTATGTAGCCTTGAAGATGCCCGAATGAGTGGAAGATCTCGGCCAATAAAGAAAAGAATGGAGAAAGAGTCGCCAAGTTCATCTCCCCCTCACTCCAGCAACCATGATTATAAATGTATTTACAATTACTATGCTCTCTGTAGTATCTCGCTGGCTATTCGAGTTCCTGTTTGTACGAGGCTACTTGGCCATTTTGCTATGGTCTCATTGATGACTTATGGTTCGAGCGCTTTCGCCGTCTTTAGCCTCCTCAGGGAACATCGATGCTATATAAGTGACCTGTAATAATTGCAATTCTCGTCATCTCTTCTACTATATAGTTATGAAATTGATTTGGCTGTAATTTGAAACATCTAAACCCTTGGAAAGGAGATTTTTGTAGGTAAAAATCAGGAATAGATCAACATTCTTAATGGTCACCAATTTATATGCATAATGGATCGTAGTTATCCGGTGGAACCAACACAGGGAAAAGGTCCGTTATCTCCTCTCTGCTGGCAAATTGATGTTTGTAGTATTAATGCGCGTCGGGTGAAAACGTGGCAGTCTCGGCTTCAGAGTATAATACTTCTAGCCAGTCCCACGTTCGGAGTAACACTCTCGACACTCTTCCCTACGCTCCCTTTCCAAAGGCTCTGTTTCTACTGTAATGAAACTTTAATAATGAAAGGACAACCGAGCAAGGCCTGAGCGTTTCATAATTCAGGCTCCTTCAGCTATGGCATGGACAAGGTCTTTTAGAACCTTCTTCACTCGCGGACCGTGCCACTTAGACTACCTACCGACCGCATGGACTGCGTATAGACACGTTCCTCGGCTCGGACTCAGTTTCTTCCTTCTCATCTACTAACTACCGCCGACTACCTTAGTGAAGTCAGTCTATTCCACTTTGCCGGGGTAGCATCCCGTCATCCACTTTCCGGAAATCCCACCACGGCATGCCAACGCCTTATTCGCACTCTAACCCGCTCCCATTACTGCAAACACGACTCCCTCACCAATTTCCCCCTCCCCCAGAGTTTTCATCACCCTCTCGTTGCTCCATCTTCGGAAACTTGCCATCACAGGACATCCTTTTAAAGGATATTACCCTTTATAAAGATGAAAAGATTCAAATACCTTTATAAGCAAAAAACTGTCCAAATTATCGTACAGGGGTTTATTATTCCTTTGCTTCAATTTTGATTTAATAAGATCATGCAACAGTGTTGGTATAAAAAAATATTAGCCTTCTCTTTCTTGACGTCGCATTTTGGAGAATGAGTCGCTTGGTTTCTCTCCCCCTCACAATCCACGGAAATCGAAAAATATTAGGTTTATTATTCAATATTAACCATTGTAATCGCTCAAGAAAAAAAACATTTAAAACTCCCACAAAATTTGATGTTTTACGCTTCGAGGCACGTGGAATCCGAATATCCTTTAACGAAATTGTCTCCGTCCACCGTACGCCAACACTTTTCTGACGAAACTGAATTCTTGAAATTTTCACCAAAAACCAATCTTGGCCTGACAATGGCCTAATCCTTTAAACAAATGGCTACCTTAATTTTACGGGTATTTTTGGGGGATTTTGAGGGGGAGAAAATTATTTTCGCACGTTTTTCAGAAAAAGGTCTATAAAAAGGACACTGAATCGAATATGAGACCATCGCAGCGTCGATATCTTCATTGGTTCTCGAGTTATTGCAGCTTTTGTGTACAATTTGGTAGATTTTCACAAATTGGGCAAGAGGGTATGACTCGAGAATTCATGGAGCTATAATAATCGTTCTATACTCGTTGGAATATTCTTCAAACACTCTATTCAGATGTACCGTTAGGCGAACAATTTAGCTTTCAATTTGAAAATTAAGAAAAATAAAAATAATTAAAATTACCGTGGTTGCTATGAGTTTTCCCTTAAGTTATCAATTTGCTGTTAGATGGAAACTTTCACGAATGTTTGGACAAGTTATGATCACAAATGGATGGTCTTCTTGAACCGTTATTGAACTTAAGGAACAATGAACTACTGTACAATCATTTGCAGCGTTTTTCTTGGGCGTGTTATACAAAAAAGTGTTTGTATTGGTCATACTAAATGTTTGAGCCGGGAATCATAAAATCAACAAAATCTAATCGAAAAACTAATAATTTTTTTTTTTTAATCGAAAAAATGTACTGCGAACAAGATTTCAAGTCTTGAAAATTGGAATGGTCGTGAACAAACAACACTATTCGTGAAAATACATTGAAACGGTATTAAGATGCTTGTACTGATCGTGAAAAACTCAGAATACATTGCGGATGAGGCGATTAGATGTCAATTTGTTATCTGGTATAAATGTGCCTGGAGGAGGAGAGGGTCGATACGTTTATGTGTCCCGATATTCACAAACGAATTCAGAAACCGATCAAGCTGACTTACCCGGCCAACATGACTCTGTCAATCAACACGACCGTGTTGGGTCGGTATGGTTGGGTTGGCCGAGTGATGAATAGATCTCGTCAGTTACGTAGCGTCCTTTTTCGCCCGTTTTTCGGCTCTTTTTCATGGTGTTAGAAAAATAATCCCATAACCTTGCACTTATACGGCACGTTACAACGTTTTGAGTTTGTCGTTTTATTTCTCCAAATAATGGTACTCCTTACAGAGTTCCTAGCGAAATGATAGCTATCAAACTTTTTCGTGTCAAAACTGTCAACGTATCAAAATTATGGAAATTCCTCGACGAATCTAATTTACTTTATTAATTTCAGCGCGCGTACGATTGCAACTTCGTTCCACGGCTGTGCGGTTTTCACTTTGAGATGAAGCGGAATTTACATTTTTGATCACGAACTTGTTCCGTTCAACCGGAAGGGGATCCATCTCGACGATACAATTTCTCCCCTTTACAATATTCAACTGGTTGAGCTTCGTTCGATTTCAGTTTGCGCAGAGAAATCACTGTCGACAAATATCCAACTGCAAGCTGCATAATTTAGTCGTATAATCGTAATAATAGGTCGATTCTAGGGTGAGGAGTAAACTCAATGATGAACTCGATTCGAGCATGAACTTATGAAGTATTCAATTTCCCCTAATTAGATCAAAACCGACGTCGGTTGTCGTTTTCACTCAAATATATAATTGCTTCGAAAAAAATAATTCGACGAAAATTGAAATTTTTTCCAAACTATTAGAACAGCTAATAATTGCGAATATCGCGTAAGTTGGGAATGTGACCTTCAACAATCATTTATTATACTTGTCATGGCACGCATTTTGGGACCTCGAGTGTCTAGCTTAATTGATTTTGCCGCCGATATGAGTGTTAGTTGAATCTTGTAAAACTACTCCAGTTCAGTTTGGATTATTATTCAATAACTAATCAACCACTGTAATCGCTTACGAATAAATCATTTCGGTCCCCCACAAAATTTTATGTTTAACGTTTGAAGCGATGTCGAATATCTCCACATCAAATTTAAAAAAAGATAAATTCTTGAAATGTTCACCATAAATCAATCTTCGCCTGATAACAGCTCAATTCTCACGGCTCAATCGCTAGCTCAATTTTAAGTGTATTTTCGTTGGGTTTTGAGGGAAGGAGAACTGTATTTTCCTACTTTTTTCTGGAAAAAGTTTTTTTTTCAAATTTCCATAAATTTTTGGTGGACATTTTCACTCATGTTCGGACAAGTTATTATTGCAAATGGATCTTCCTAAACCATTATTGCAGCGAAGGAATAATAAACCACTGTCCGATCATTTGCAGCGTTTTTTAGCTGAGTGCGACACCTCGGGATGAACAACGAACCTTCCAAAGGGGAAACAGCTGGTCAAGGAGTCAGGTTTTGAAAAAAATGTCATCCGTTAAGAACCATTAAGTGTGGCGGGTGATCCCTAGACGACTCGAACCATCTTAAAAATCGATAATCCTGAGCATCAACGTATTTTTCAACAGAAATTGCACCAAGTCGCGATGCTTTTGAAGATAATTGAAAGGAAATGCAAGAATGTGTAAGAAATATGAATCAACATGGCTGTTAGCTCTTGTCAAGCCGTTTCGGAATAACACGATGAGAAACGGTTTGAATTTGCGCGACAAGAAAATGGGAACGTTGTACCGGAGGGAGCTTCACTAATTTTACGGTTGACGCATGAAGTGGCTGCGTTTTAAGTGTCGGGTAGAAGCAGCGGGCGACGATGTGGGAGCGGTTTGCGGGTACGAGGGAGAACACAGCAAGACCAGCGACGAGAAAAAGTAATTTCCGGCCGTCAGATAAAATATTATATTTTTGCGAGCGGGAAAGTAGTAGCGCCATCGCCAACGTTGTGGAGACTAAGTCCTCCTTCGCCAACACAGTTCAGGAGTGAATGAGAGGCGAAGTTTTCTGCTTGCCGCTGGTTCTCCCCTAGAAAGTAGTATGCTGAAGTATGTTGTAGGTGTACGTTGCGGAGAACGATGAAATGTAACAGGGAGAGACGGAGAGGCGGACAAGAATAGAAGACAACGCTGCAAAGACTGCTGCGATCGCGTTTGACGGCGAGCGGACCAATAAGTGGAAAATCAATATTAAATCCCGTCAAGGTAGATGGATCCTTCAACTTCTTTCTTTATTCCCTAAGTTACTTATCTTCAAGGAAACTTTTACTTTGGTCCCGAAGCCTTTCCCGATCTTGGGTGAAAATCGATTCGAGACAACGCTCGTTCTCGAGAATATTAGGACTCGCTTTGACATCTTTCGTTCGACAGCGGTCGACCGAGATCATATAAACTTGTTCTGACCTATATTTTCGATTGTTGTAGCTGTTTTTTCGATTTTCAATTTGAGTGGAAGAAACAACTCGCAACTTTCCAATTATGATGTTCATTTAACGCTTACGTCTATCAGGTAACGTTGCAGGAAATTGTAAAAATTTGTATTATCCGTCAGGTTAGTAACACAGAGGTCACAGACCAAGTAATTGTATTACAGGGAGTGCTAGAAAGCACAAAGTAGTTAAAAAAAAAAAAAAAAAAAACGCAACTTAGAAGAATGAGCTTTATTCTATTGAAACCATATATCCACCCATTTTGACAAACTTTGGTTCTGAAATTATGTCTGGATTTTGTGTACCCTCAGCAGCGACGCACTGATGTTGCGGCTTTTGAAATGTTCGCATATAACAGACAGTGTTCGAATCGCTTGTATTTCGAATGCAAACACAGAAATACTCTCAACAATTTCATTCCAACCCACACGCAATTTGAACTATCTTCCCAAATGAACAACATTGAAGTTCAACTTGTTGACGGAGGTAAATTTCGGCTCGCTTCGCGTTCAACGTTTTCCATGCTATCGAAGTTGATTTTGAAGGAACTCAACGTTGGTGAAAAGACCTCGCTCCATTTTGCACATTATGGAGAACGGCGATAGCCTCGGCGGTTGTGGAGTAAGTACACAACCGCTAACAGTTTCCGTGATCATCGCCAGCTTTTGGCAGTAGAGATAGAAGTAGGTGTTAGCAGGTTACGCATCAGTCGTTGAGTGCCATCTTATCCACCTGGCCTATTTCATCGATGATGCGAAGAATTAATCGGCGATCAATATTTATACGCCGGGAGATTTCATTATGAGTTTAAAGATAGCTTGAGTTAGCTTGGTTAGTTAGCTTGGTTTAAATCCCACCGACCTAAATAAGAACTATTGTGTTAATAATTTGTTACGAAAAAAAGAAGGAAAAAGTGCATCAATAAGAACCTTCATTTATTAATCCAAAATTATATATAAGCAGGAAATGCGAAAGAATAATTTTTACTTCCATATTTAAGTATCTTCACCCGGTAGCATCGTTGCATAAAAAACTATTCCTCTCCTCCCAATAAGAGAGACGCTTCTCAATTTATCAACTCAAAGCTACCGTAAAAACATTTTTGCAGCTTTTCTTCTTAATTTACCGGGAACCCCGTAGTGAAAGAGGATGGCAAAAGTCACTGCTCTTTTTCCTCCAATTATACCAATTTTCCAACAGCTCAACTGCCACTACCCCTAACTAAACTGCAAAGGTGCTTTCTCGTCCTTTGCTTTCTGCTTCTCAGCCAGCGAAGCTCGAACTGCCTGGATGGTTTTCACCCTCGCTAGAGGAAACACCGTCTGGCGTTACAAGGAGCCACCAGCTCTACTATTTCTCCGGTTGGATGATCGCATGAACACTACATTCGAACGATTCCCAACTAATTAACGCGATATTTGTATCGACAACTTAAGAGCTGCTGTACTGAATTAATTACGACTGGCTAGAATTATTGAACGTATACAAATCTCACACTCTCCGCAACTCCCTATCCGCGTTTGAAAGAGCGTTATTTTTATTGGGCATAATTCTATATTGTATCCAATTAATCAATCGTCAATCCACTTGTCGTAGTCGTCTGATCGAATTCGGAACGGAGGTGAGTCAGGAAGAAATTTTCGTAGCACCATACTCGTACTTTCACATCAGTGCCATAGCCATCACATCTCCGCAAAAAAAATCAATGACATTATATGAAATTTTCAGGTGATGTTCTTCCAGCGAATAAGCAAAATTAGCCATGAGTGAATTTTGGATAAAACGCAGCACTTCCAAGATATGATCATTCCAATTTTAGTCTATGTTGATTTTACAGGCCATAAAAGCAAATGTTCGTTACGGCAAGTTGATGAAGCTTGATTTTAATCGTTTGATTTTCATTCGAAATTTTTCTTATTTTCGGATTTCCATGATATAAAAATGATTTCGTTTCACTAAATTAGTCGTGTTCAATGAGGCTCACACACCTTATTTCTATGTTGGTAAGCTACTCTGTGCGTTTATTTTCTGTTTTACGTCACCTGGCTTGAAAAAGTTTTTTTTTTTTTTTCTGATGTGAGTGAGTATACGGTAAACTGCTTGGTGACCCCAACTTTATATACGGAGAGTTTTAGTGCATTCCTTGTTCTACGAAAACTTAAACGAAGGATTTTTGGTTACTTGATTAAATCATAGGTTCCTTATGGTTGCCGCCTAGTGTATGGCTTCTAGTGGCTTCTAGACGTATGATTTTACAAAGTAACTAAAACTCCTACGTTCAAGTATCCGGAGAACACAAAAATGCACTAAAACTCACGATTAACGTGCCCTGAGGTGAAAAACCTATCTAAATACAACAATTGTTGGACCTTCGAAAACAATTTCGCTATAATTATTTCCCAGCGCGAATATGCATTGGGTGTTTTTGACTACCGTTTCAAGTTGCAGTAACATTGCTTGCATAATGAATTATGCCATGATAGGGAATCGCTGCTTACAGAATTATGATGCAAGTTTTGAAAAGAGGATAAACGTAGCAGCTCTTCAGGCTCAGATTCCCCATAGGGCTCGACTGGGGGTGGATGGAGTTTTGATTAAAAATCAGTGCCGTATGGGAGTAAACTCTCCAACAGCGAGCGATGCTCTCGCCCGAAGGTAATTAACCTTAGGCTACATCTGCCCGGGTGAACATGACGCAGGGATACGGTATATTGATGCGGAAGGACCTAACAACACGGAATACGTTGGTACATATATAGTCACGCATTTTAGTGTCTCCGTGTGTGTGTATAATAAATGTATACAGGTGTATTCGCATAGCGTTGTCTGTCGACAGGTTCGTTCTCATAAAACGTATCACTGTTCGCACAATGTTCTCGAAATACATTGCTCTCACTGTCATTTGAACGACAGTCCAATAAATTCGTGATCGAATTCGGAAAATGTTTCAAAGCGGCTCATCAGTCGATCGTACTCTGAAATTGAATTCGAACAATCGAGAATTTGCGAGTGATTAGCGTAGTGCAAGACAACCGAAATCAAGAGAGGTAATTTTATCCGCATACCGTTTTTCGATTGGGTGTCAATCTATCATCACAAGATGGGAGATTCATTTCGAATGAGGCCTCTCATGCCGAGTTGATATTAAGGGTATTTTTATGGTTTCTTAGGGTGGAATAATTCACTTTTCCGGTTTTGGCTGTAAATTTTTTTGAATGGTGAAACAAAACGTGAATTAATAGCTTTCGAGTTATGATTCTCTGAAAAACGTTCTATAGTTAGTGGAAAACTGAAGGACCCTCAATCTGACAACTACGTAACAACGTGACAAAATAAATAAAATATTTCTAATGACATTCATTGAACAAAAAACGCTTTCACAGCAGGAAAAATGCAAACGATTGTACAGTGGTATATGAAATTAAGGAGACCAGCCACTTTGTATAGTACTAAGTACCTTGATCATTTGTGAACGTTTCCACCAACTAACATATCAGTTACAAAAATAGAAAGAAATCTTTAGCAATTTTATTTATTAGTTTTTTTAATAACTTAATTTAAAGTCGGATTAATCACATAAAGGATACAGCTGAACAGAGTTTTGACGAGCATTACAACGAGAATAAAACTTTTTTTAGCTCCATAATTTTTCAAAAAAGAAATTCTCGCAATTTTTTGAAATATCGAAAATTTCTCACAAATGCTGCACTCGAGAACCATCAAAGCCATCGACTCATTCGGAGACCATAATGGAGGTATATTCCTATTCTTATTTCCAAGAACTTAGCTGCAATAGTTTCCTCAGAAAAGCGTTGACGGCGGAAGGACAGCAATTTTTTTTTTTTTTGGTTTATCATTCAATAATAAACTTTTGTAATCGCTCAAGAAAAAAACATCCCCGAAAAATGGATGTTTTACTTCAACATCGACATAACTGACCTTTGAAGTCGAGAATTCGTTTAGTGTGAAAGCACACAGATCACCTTCTTTGAAATACACAGTGAGCCCATTTTCCTCTTGAAACAGGATGAGGTGCAGGCTATTATGGAAAATGTTCCACCTCGTCGAGGCAAAGACAAATGGCCCAACCCCATGGGAGCAATCCAAAGAGAACTCTCGGCGTCCTTCAGTTTTTGTTGGGCTGTTGTAATACGAGTTCTCTCCATGCAATTTATAATAATATGTACGTTATTACTGACGCCTTATACGCAAAATTTGAGATTAAAATGCAAATTCTGTCACTGTTTGTTATTTTCAAATTCTTATTATTTATTCATTTATTTATTCTGTTGGAAATCTAAGCTGAGTGAAAAAAAGTAGAATTTAACTTGAATTTAAGAAGTTATAAAAAGTTATTTTGTCAATTCACGCCACATCAAAAGAGTAGGTTTTCTTCGGTGCTTGAATATGTCAGAGCATAGCAAGAATGAAATGAATATATTTCCTGTTTTTCGGCACAAATTCGAACAATATGCAAGCGTTGAATTGGAAGATACTTTTTTGTTAGACACTCGGTATTTACAGTTCTACAACAGTTGGCGTCCTCGCGTTCTGTAATGGGTTTGACTAGCGAGCTCGACTCGTTCGTCCGTCTGTCTAGTTGTATTGTACACCTCAGCAGCTCGACTCGGAGTTTTCACTTTAATTGGAACTGCGATAATGAGATCTAACTCCGTGAAAACCGGAGGTTTTAAACTCCTCTATCGGAACAAAAGTCTTATTAAGTCACCTTTCTCTTCTTTAACGAAAACGTAATCTCGTTAGTGCAGAAAAACACCTTCTAACTAGATAATTAACACTCTTGGCGATAAAATAGGATTTCCTCGAGATGCAGGGGATGAGGGGACACGAGCTAAAGAGAAACCTAGAATCCGGCCAAGAGCAGAAATTGAAAAAGAAGAAAACTTGAGGGAGTTTGAGCCAAAGCAAACTCTTTTCAGCCTTTAGGGCAGCGAAAATTCATTGGAAAATTCCCACCTCTTTTCCAAAGGGGGTTTAATGAATATTGTTGAAGTATCTTCGATGTGAGAGGGCCGGGCGTAATTTATTTTATAGCGTGATTGGAAACTGTATTTTTGGCTTTTGTGCGGTTTCATTAACTTGGATATATCGATCGGAATGTCCTGTTGTATAATTTATACTATGAGTGTCGTGAAATTTTTGGAATCTCTTACAAATAAAATGACTAAAATCGTTGATGAGTTTTTCAGAAAGAGACCTGTTCGAACCAGCTACGGGGATGAATCTCATTGGTAATGTTACTCCTTCGTTTTTCCTTACTCTAAAGGGACGATCACACACCTAGAATTACACGAGAGAGATTTCAAAGGAACAATATTGTTTTGTACGTGAGCGGCTTGAAGATTCACATAAACATCCCACGTGCAGTGTCTTCGGTGTTCCTCGAGCCTTGATGGCCTATAATAGGGCTCACCAATACCAGCATCTACTCTATCTTCATAGGAATAATTGGAATAAACGACGAACTGTCTTTCGGTGTGACAAAGCGCTTACGAACAATTTAGTGATTCGACCCACAACAAGTTTTATGCTGTCGTTCGTCACACGAATTTTTACCGCCAATTAGGTGAACGAAATAAACACTCAGTAATAGCCGACGCCCTTTAACCGATGTGAGGCCAATATTCTCTAATAGGAAGTGAATTGTTGATAAATTTTGTAAGAATTTCCATTGTGTTTGTGTAAAAAAATGTAAACATAATTATACTTGGAAAAATTAACGTTAGTGTTTTCTGTGGTTCTTCTGAAACAGGTATGGCTGAGAATGTGATTCATTCGAAGTTCGTGAAAAGAAGACGGACGGTTTTCCTTTGTGGATCACGATAGCAGAAATGAAAAATGAGTCGCAGGAGTGCGAACGAAAGTTAGGGGCAACGGATGTGCTTTGAGGTACCTAGTACAGGATAATACTTATATTTTCTTGGAGCCAAAATATATAGGACGGTGTACTATTCCTTGGAAGGATGGTAAAGAAATAAACTCGCTAAATGCCATTTACAGTTTGACCATAATTTCTCAGAAAGCGAAAAAAGGCTGTTCCTATCCGTTAGATGAAGATTAAAGGGAAAAAAGCTTTTGCTCAACGTGATGATCGGAGAGGAATAGCGGAGCGGGTTATGTTCTGACAGATTAGGTTTTTATTGCCCAGGACGCGATGGAATAACGCTTTGGCTCTTGAGCAGTGCGCTACTGACGCCTATTTTCACGGTATGCGAATTGAATGAATATAGTTTTTACTGACATGAAGAGGTTTGGCTGCTTTGTAAAATCATATGGATCTGATGGTTATTTAAATCCACGGTCCAATAGACGGTAACCATGAGACACTTATTCAAACCGTAATCAATCGATTCATTGTTCGTTTTTATTGAGATTCAGAGATAATGGTGAGAGATGTTTTATCACATTGGATTAAAAACGATTTTTCAGAAATTCTTCCCAAACTATAGTAGGTGCGAACGGAAAGTAATGTGATTCGTAATCTGATTCATGCGACGTGTCGTTTCTTGGCAAATTCTCGAAATCAAAGCTGCCTCACGTTCATTGGCAAAAGCGGCACTTGCAATTCGACTGACGTGCTGACAATCTTAATTATTAGTTGGAGGATATTAGTAACTGGCAAGGGCACTGTTAGCCTTCGCGTCGGGTGCTAAACGGCAGATGTCGGTAATCAATGGGGCTCGGCTGTGCCCAAGATACCGCACATGTCGCAATTAGGTTAAGTGGCGGTACCTCTGTGAACGCACTCGAGTAGCACTTCAATTAAATGTCAGCTATGACTTCTCTCTATCTAGCCCTAACTAGAGTAAGGATTGTGTTGCTGGATTCACTTGGAATGTATGAATCAACTTCTACACGTGCCCTGCACTCTGAAACTTCATTACAATCCTATGCGCCTGACCCAACTACATTCGTTGAGATTGAAAAAAAAAAAAAAATGTTGCTGGGTTGAAAATATTTCGCGTTAATAGTTACCTGGATGAGGGTGATTATTTCGGGGTGTTTGTTATAGTACAGTATTGCAAAACATCTGCCGTATTGAGAAGGCTTGTACGTTGGTACAAGTCTGCGGATGAAAATCAACGGAACAAATGGCATTGTAACTTTAAAATTGATTTGGGTACTGCGATATGCTTGCTACGTGTGACAGTGGAGACACAATTCCATACATGCATTCATATAGCCGAACTGACCGGAATAATGAGTCGTAGATCAGCTTCAATTTGGCCGAGAATTATAAAATATATAATTAAATTTTCTCAGCTTTTTCCTCAGGCTTTCTGCATGAATGACCAGATGAGCTATCTCCCTCACTACTAACAATCAATCAAATCATTTAGTACGAACCTTGATTGGATCAACTGCACGCGCCCTCGTTAGATTCATGTCCATAGGACATTATTGCTTCGAAAGCTATAATCGGTGGAATAATTCAGCTGTACATTGAATTTCTCACCTCACCTCTCCGCATCATGGGGCTTGTCAATCTTCCATCACACGGAACGTGCTATTCCGATAAATCTACGATCCATCTGTTGCGTAGGTTGCGTTAACTCCACTATCTCAATGGGTAAGCCCACAGGACCTGCGAACTGTAGCTGTGTGAAGTCGGTACGAAGTATAAAGCTCGAGAGTGAGCTAGGAGTATGTATTTGCGCCCATGGAAGATCGATAGAGTCACCCTCGAGCTCATGTTGCTCCGGTAACATGCCCAATCTACGGTTAGGCCTGTCCTCCTCAACACCACCTGCGAAACGCTATCTCCTCTCAGTTTAAATTCTGTAATTAGTTCAAACAACCTTCCGCCCCCGGTTGGCGCGTCGAGACACTCTGCTATTGTGATTGCCTCTGTGTCGTTAGACATCAAATCGAAGATACCAATGAGATCGTTCGCATTAACACAGTCAAATTAACAATTATTAATTGAATCAAAGATTGCGCTTCCAGCTGATCTCAAATCTTGCCCGGTAACTGATCGAGTCATTCTTTCGCATGCAATACCGAATTCTCCAAATTCCAAGAAAACAAATTACAGGGTACCATATTTATACAGTTGCAGTGGACTATGAACATGGAAAACATTTCATAATTTAATAATAGCGCTGTGCCTATTTCTCCAAATAAACTAACCTTAGCTAAATTGGCTAAATTCTGCGTTCTAATTTTTTTATATTTTTTTATTTTAATTTTTTTTTAAGTAACAGACACGCTTATGTTTAAGACAGCCGTATCAATCAAATAGCCTCACATTTCACGCGGGAGCGAAAACCTCCAACGCGGTATAGACGTTCTTACAATGGCTCCCAGCTCAGCCGCTGAGGGAGGTCGGACACTGTTGTCCCTCGAACGACCCGGTAATCATTCCCTATTCTAGAGGAAATCAATTACGGTCAAGAGGGCTGCCGCCCGCGCCGGGGCAAACCGAAACCCAAGAGACTGCACGGATACGCACATCCGCTCATTTCAGCTAGCACAAAAACACATTGTTAACAACTACAACATGTTTACACACCGAACGGGAAACCTGAATCTAATAAGATATTGTCGTAACGGTCTGGCATAACGAAAATAGTGAAGTTTTTCGTATTTCGGTTGAGGGGGAGAACACATTTGGGTAGCACAAAATTTATCTTAGAATATTGAGTTACTTTCTGTCATTCCATCGCTTGATGAAAACCTGAAAGGTTAAGTATTTTTTAGAATTTGAAGGAATTTCATTTATCAAGATGAGGGCTATGGTGGTAACGTTGCCCACATGTACGAGGCAGCTGGAGGAAGATGTCGGTTTTCGGTAATGCACCTAGTAAGTCTCCGTTTCCAGGTTGCCAGGGGCTGAGTAGCCAACTAGCTTCAGCATAGTCAAGCGGTGGTTTACAGGCCTCTCTACCAAAGCCACCTCTGACGTCCTACGCGAACAACGCCAAAGCAAAAGCGAGTTTGGAAGTGGAGGGGTAATTAACGAAGTAGCTACAAATCAGCGTGAGTGGAATTGAGTGTGCCCTTTTCGAGTTTGCATAACAACTTCTATCTCTACCTGACTATTACGTTCAAGAACACTCCAGCATCAAGCCGTCGATAATTCATCATCACAGGAATTACCACCTTCCTCCCATTTCTAGTTTAGTTTACTTTATCCAAATTTCGACCTTCGACTCGCTACATTAAAACACAATTGTAAAGGAAGATTGCTCGCTAATATTTTCAAGGCTTGTTATAAATACCGTTAAGTCGTCAATCAGTGTAATTTGGGAGTCTTGAAGTAAACCACATAGTTGAGGAAAGCAAAGAAACTATCATGATTGTATTAAAGCGTCTGAACTTCAGCTGTTCTTCAGCTTTCAGTTTGTGAAACGATACTCTGTTGCGGACCGGCCAAGTGTAAATTGAATTCATTTTTTCTCAAAGAAACTAATTATTAAGTATTGATTATTCTTCCACTTTATTTTATCTTCAAATCTTGATCCGAAAAGAGAAGTGGGCCTTATTGCTTTGAACCAGTAGCAATAGAGAATTATTAAAATAAAACTAGATACTTAATTGGAATATCAGTGCTACCTAAAGGTGTCAGATGACAAGTCGTTTATGATATAGTAGTGTTCGATACTCAAAAACTATCAAAAGTCAGTGGGCTATCGACAATGCACTCCGAAACGACCAAAGCCGCAATTTCTTTCCAAATTCTTTGCATTTTCACCCATGCTGGCTTCTTCGGGGTAATGTGATATTAAATGTAAATAAGCTGCAGAGCTGTTTTCATTAATTCACCTGTAAACGCCTATTTTCCCTCCTGTTTCATTTTCATTCGCTTCCTTCTCGCAAAGTCACTAAAAAATGATCAGTTTTGAAAAACAAAAGAACGTTGATCGTCGTTTCCCTTGATTGGATAACTGCCTCGTATAAAATATCAACCGCTCAATCACCGTGTTTTCGAAGTTCCCATCCAAACATTGGCGGCCTTCAAAGAACACGCGCCAGCCCGTTTCACATATGCCAGGCGAACCCAGACCGCGAACCTCATTAGAGTGTAGTCTACTCTCTGATGATGGCGCAGTTCCAACAACGAACAAATGAACCGATGGCCACCATAAAGGTTCGCTGCTCTAATAGGACGCCATTTGGTTAGACAACATGGACTGCATGCAACACTCGCAACGCAAGGACAAGCTACAAATGCGTGAATGACACAGCAATAGATACTGCTATTTATAGCCGATTCGTAGACTATGATGAAGTTTATTCTACGTTATATTTTTTGGTTCATGGATTGTCACAAAAATGAACCAGTGCAAATAGGTCGAGGGCCCTTCCGAGCGTGCGATTGGACTCGTGGTTTCTGTGCTCTGCTTTTGGTGAAGTCTAATCTTTGTGCAAAGTCTAAGCTTTGATGTAAGTAGTCTAACATTGGTATCATGTAAATGTATGAATATAAAAGCATTATGTTGTGAAATCGCCATAATGTCGGTGAACAACAACAAGAACATTTTTTCATAGTTATCTTTGAATTATTACTACAGAAACATCCAGTTATCAATGTTCGTTCGGAAGGTACGAGATCATTACTGAAATCAGGGACGTGAGAAAAATACGTATGATGTTAGGGAATCAGTTTCCATCTCAATGCAAACAGAAAAAAAAAAAAAAAAAAACACGTCTATACCACATTTTCGGAAAAGGAAACTTACAGGTTTCGATGCTGAGCTGTATTTAAAGGATAACTTGCTTACACACTTGATTTTTTCATACCTGTTGGGCATTTTCCCCCAAGATTAGTCCTCGATTGCCATCATTTACGGGTGAAATAAACGTGGACTGTTATCGTTCGAATAATATCGAGTATAAAAATATTTTCTCTTGAAAAAAAAAATCGACTCGCTGGTTTCTCGTGCGTTCAAGTTGAGAGAAACTGTTTTTCGAAGCGTTAACTTCCAAGCCGATGAGTTGGGCTGCCTCATTTGCATGAGGATGTTTTTGGTGAATTTACTGAGCAAAGTTCGGGAGGAACAAGAAAAAACCGGGATGAACATAATTTCATCGATGAACTCGAAAGCAAAGGCAGGTTTTGATGATAATGAACTGTTATACTGGAGTATCTGCTCACGCAGGTATTTTAGCTGTAGCAGAGCAGGGTTAGAAATACAATAAATTATGGAATGGAAACGGGTGAATTAGGTATGGGGTTGATTATGAAAATATATTGATTTAGGCTAAGAGATTGCCTGCGAAAATCATTAATGCCGTAAGTGTATTATATTTGCTAAGCTCGATTATTTTGAGTTCACAGTATCAGGAGATCCAGTGAAGGGTATTCTACGCTATGAACCAGATTTTTCTTTCACCGTTTCTTTCAACCGACACAGAAAAATATCGTTCAAATTTTGGATATATTTGTGCCAGCTGTTTCCTCTTCATTGGCTGATTTACCTGTGCCAAACTCTCATTTTCTTAGTTGGCACTATTTTACTTAGAGCCTTTATTACTTTTACTTAGAGCCTATTTTTGAGGGGTACTTTTCCACTCTTAACATTTCACTTTGAGAAATATGAACAGAAGAAAGTAATTCAATTTTTTGAAACCATTCAAACGAAGTTTTTAATTTTTAAAAACCGCACTACTGTCAACTCCGCTCTTCAACTATGCTATTTTGTTTTTTCTCAACCATGCCACTTTTCACCCTTCGCATTTTCTATTGTCCGTCTTCATAAAATACGAACGAGCTGGAAAAGTGCAAAGTGAGAGTGAAAAATGGAAAAGTACTATAAAAAGCAGGCTCCTGGTAAAATATTTTACCTAGTTGGCTGACAGTGGAGTGAAAAAAATATGGGTTACAATAGAAAAATTGCTTTCAAGTAATTGGAGCACAGTGCGTTTCTAATATTAATCATCCAAGTTCAGCAAGTCAAGGGTCAAAATGGGCTTTACAGGAATCGCTGTTGCATTTCTGCTACTGCAACATTATTTTAATCGTCTTACGCACCAAAAATTCATCAAATTACGGTCACTAGATTCACCGATTATAACGGATTAAAAATCACCGAACCATATAATAGGGGACGCAGAATCCGCAACTCGGTTGGGGTAATCCTGCGCAGTACTAATGGAACGGAATGGTTCTCTCTGGAAATACGTGGACATTACCGCGGACGTCGGTAAATACCCCCGCTCGGATGGAATCACTCTTGGAAATCGCTGTCGGCTTAGCTTCCGCCGACCCGAACTATGGGCATGCTCACTCCTCTTGGAACAGATTTTCCATCCTCTCCTCGTGTTCACTGATTTCCTATAAATTCGAGCCAAACGGGACGCGAACGCATAAATTCCCTGTTGATCATCCTGAATAAATATCGGAGGCTCGGGATTGGGCCGATAGTAACGGTCAGGTAGAGGACGAAACGTCATTGAGGGGGAGTTCGATCAAATCTCATTTAAAACCGCCATAACGGTGGCAGAGTTGTTCATTTCCATATCTCACAAAAGCTTCGCGTATGCTATTAAGCCCAACCTGCGTATACAGTGGGACCGATTTAGGATAGATCCACGGGAAAAGAGGGAACGGCAAGCAGAGCGCAGATAGTATCGTAGGACGCGGTTACTGAGCCGACTACCATTCGTGGATACTCGAGCATGCAGATCGAATAATAGATAGCATACATATTGCACCGCGATACATCCGTTTAGAAAATTTCACACGTTCTTTCACTTTGACGACATTTGCCTTTTTCTCTTGTGTGGGAGTGCAAGAGAAACAGCGTGTCGTTCACGCTGTTATCACTGTTGTAATATCAATTTATGGCCGAAAACGGTCCCAAGTTGGCTCTATTTTTTTTTTTTTTTTTAAATCAAATTGAAACATTAATACACGAATATCGTTTGAAAAAAAAAAATTGGTGAAAAAAAATGAAACTGTTTCCCCATGCTCAGGTCTGCAAAGGGGTAATTCTAAAATCAAGATTTATGGTAGGCCGTTGCAGATTAGATACCGTATCAAGATGGACGTTTTTAACGGCCTTCGGTTGATTGAATTTTAAACGTTGAGCTATTTTACTCGAATTTCTAACTGATTTGAGACCGGACTTTGTAAAAATTGAATAAATTGAAAAAAATAATAACATCAAAGAATTAGGACAACGCCTATACGATGTGTGGCCTTGGCGATTGGCTTCTTCTTCACGCAATAATAAACATAGCGTTGCGTGAAAATCGAAATAGAAAAAACTTGAACGCCTATATATAATGGAATAATGCTGTCTCTTTCCACAACTTTTCAACTATATTGTGTACATCCACTGGACGAGCTATTTCATTAGTTTTCATTGGTTATTGACAGAGATATGAGGCGTATTTAAAGTTTTTTTTAAAAAGTTTTTTTTTTATTTTTATTTTAACTCACTTGTAGATTGAAAAACTGTTCCAGGCTGAGGCAACATACGTCAAGGTAGTTGAGCTCAGTGTCTAGGAAAGTTCGAGCGAGTATATGAAGCCCATTTTATATTTTTGGCTCACAAACTGTACACCCGCGTTTGATTCACCATACTTCACGACGAAACATGGAAGTTGAATAAATAAGACAATCAATTCAACCGACCAGGGGTCCTTAACTCCTTTATTCCCCTTTGTTGTTCGATTCATATTCGAAAAAAAAAACAACCGAGAAGATCGATAAACGGAGCGAGTCTCAAACAATATTATTAGAGCCAAGAAAAACTGGATGATGAGAAAGACAGTAGAGATGAAGTCGACGGTGGCTGTTTCATGTCCAAGCTAGCTAGGTCATCGCCCCGGAACCGGTTCGTCCGAGGTTCAATTCGAACGCTGGGTGATCTGGTTCTAGCGGCTTATCAAGCCTGTCCGCCAATGAAGATCCTGCGCTAACTTCTTGCATCGTCCTGCATAACGAGTCTAATAATACCGGCGACTTGAGTTCAAAGTCCGACGCTTTATCGGACCATTCTCATACATGGAAATTGATTCACTATGGTATTTGGGAGATTTTTCTGTTTGCAAATGAATCCGTTGAACAAAATTCATGAGAGAATGGGAATGAATCAAGCTTGTATCTTCAATCCTAAATTACTCCAATTACTAAAAAAAAGGTGCGATCTATAGGGAACGGAATCTTGAAATCCATTAAGTATAATAAATTAAAAAATAGAATGCCTACATCTTTTGCTACGCGAACGATTCCTTAACGAACAACATTCAACAATACTCATCATCAATCACAGTATTAAGAAATTTCATTAATTGTTTTCATATTATAAAGTGCAACATAATCGTAGCCCACACACACTTGTAGTACACATTATAAACTTTCAATACACAACATTTAAACGATCTATAAAAATTCTCACAAAAACGCCTTGTTATATTCTTGAAAACGCTCAATTTAGATTTTTTTTTACTTGACCGTCGAGACCGATTCGAAGTTTGTTTCAGAGAAATTGTATAGTCCCATAATAAGTTGAGGTAGTTTTCTTTCAACTCCAGAAAAAAATCGCGAGTGGCAAAAAAAAAAAAAAATCCAAAAGTGAAGGACCGCCTGAGAGGTCCACGGGACTTGAAAACAATTTTGTTTTCCAGCGAGATCGATATTCATTTGAAATCATCTTAGATTTCGAATTTTTAGTTTAAATGAAGTTATTTTGTCGACTACGATCATTGTCTGCCCAGTTTTTCCAACTTCTTGGAAGTCATCATAATATAAATTATCACAGTGCCAGGCCAACAAAAATAATTGAAGAGTCAGTCACAAAGATTTTCTCGTCCTCAACACCATACGAACAAAGGTGTCTTCATCTCCACAAGATGCTCCACATGCCTCTACGATTCAAGGTTCAATTCATAAAAACAAATTCGAATCCCCAGCCGGACTAGATTTTGCACTGAGTGCAAATTCCACACCTTGACTTACGGCCTCAACAAGTTTAGGAAGAGGCCATAGGTACCATTGGTCCTATAATGCCCTGAAGAAGCCCGAACGGGCGAATGTACTCGGCGTAACAAAAGGGGGGTCCAAGGGTGTCCAATCTCCCACTTGATTCCAGCTTGGTTGGAATAAACCTTACGAATGGGTAAAGGTAGGAGAAATGTGCATTTGTGAACCTGAGTGTAAAAATTACAAGAACTCAGTGCACCCGCGATTTGGTTGGAGCATATTCTGTGGTCGTACAATACACACACCACGATAGTGAACTATCAAAATTGTGATACAGAAGGCCGTTCCTTTCGTGCGAACTAAATCTCGCGCGTTTCAGAGTCCAACGTAGAAAAGGAGCTCCTTGTTCGTGCAATGATGCGATGCTAGCGCTCCCAACGAGCCGCCCCTAGCAACTTCATGCCCCACCCGTGCCGCCCCCTACGGTCAACGCAACTGGAGACCAGTCACGTGAAAGCTTTGAACCTTGCGCGTTCGTCGGTTTTCCGCTCATTTCGAGTCCGCCAGTTTTTCGCGTTTCGGTTGTTCTCGATCTCGGATTCCGTCAACTGTTCGTAACTGCGTTCGTTTCAGTATTTTGACAACACGAATCGACAATCGGATTGGTAAAATTAACCGCGACGGGTTTGTTCTTAATGTGTGTCCCTCGTTTAACAAGTGATTAGAGTCGACGGTTTATCACCGGCCGCAGGGATTCTTCCGACGAGAGAAGCGCACTTCGCCCTCGATTAATGTGAGTATTTTTTTTATTCAATAGTCATATTTTACTCGATTCGTCTTTCGGTTTCTGTCCTCGCGCCCTTTATTATGAGTATAAATTCGCATGATTGATTCCCTTCGCGTTTTTAGTCTCATGCGGATAAAATTAGAACGTAGGCAGAAAAAAATGATCATGCCGACGATTTTATTTACTCGTGCGAAGTGGGATACCAGCTATCAATTTGCGGAAATTTCAAAACCGATATTAACTTTATTCATGGTAGAAAATGAAAAAAAAAAAAAAAATACTCGTACAATCGGATAAACACCTACGTACTCGAAAATTCTCGAACAAAATCGGAGTGATGATCTAAAAATCATACAGACCATGTGGATTAGTGGATATTTAGAACGAATTCTATTTAGAATTGAGCTCCTCATAGTTAAAGGATTATTAGATTTGTCAATAATTCTCATACCTACCGATCTACAAAAACTTGCACAACAAATAGTAACTGGCTTATTCCGACGACTTCTGAATTCGCAGTTTTCGGCAAAAGTTTCTAAGCACCGGTTTAGCATAAAAACTTTTGTTTGAATCGAAATGGCCTCATTCGTTCGTTTGGCAAATGTATTTTTCGTGGAATTTCCACCGGAAGTTCTCTCTGACGTTTGGTAAAAAAGCGATAGTGGAGGGGAGCCCGGTTTCAGGGAACCGCTGAGTGTTGAAAATCCGCCTTTCATCAACCTTCGGGGAAAGGTTACGTTTTGTTAGGTTATTATAATATTTTAGTCATATTTAGTCATTTAAAATATTATTTTATTATCTTAGTCATCCTGCAGTAATATGAATTTTTACTGTACTGCATTCAGAAAAACTTTCTGAACAAGTGTTCGTGTATCCGTCAGTCTGTGTGGTAAGATTATAATATAAATCGTCATATTTATCTCCCTGAAAAATTAATCTTGGTTTTGAATGAGGAGGATGAAAAATTAATAAATTTTTTAGGAAATGTTCTCTTAGTGAATGTGCAAAATAGCTCTTAGCGATTTTCGGATAGCGCACTGTGCATTTGAGATATACTAAGTTTTTTCTGTTATGATTCTTACAGGCTATAGGTAAGAGTGATTCTATTTTACCGTTTGAGTTCTAAAAATGTTCGTTATGGGGGGGGGGGGCAGATTACTCTTGATTTTTGGTTAATTACTCAATAATAAACCATTGTAATCGCCAAAAAAGATTGAACCCCTCCTCAAATTTTGACGTATTAGGTTTCAAGAAATGTGGAATCCGAATATTCAATAAAAAAAATACTGTCCGTCTGCCGTACGCCGTCAAGGCTTTTTAGACGAAACTATAAGAGCTAAATTTTTCATATTTTCACCAAAATTCAATGTTGGCCTGATAATGGCTCAATTCCTTAACCAAATCGCTACCTCAATTTTAGGGTTTTTCGGGGGAGAAATTCGTATTTTCCAACGTTTTTCAGAAAAAAGTGTATTTTGAATCAATTTCTATGATCGACTTTTAGGACGCTGAATCGAATGAGACTTGTTTTGTATCGATTTGATCGCATACTGTGTTTCCACCATATGCCATTTTCGCTGTCACGATTTTTGCGTACGTGTCCGTGGTTAAAAAATTACTAGTCTTCATATCGCCTTGACAAATTAACAAAATTCGATGAAATTATCACGAAAAATATAGAGAACAGTAGAAGAAAAACGTCTGAACGGTTTAAAACGGAAAACCTTGACAGTCGATTTGGGCATTTGGCACAGCCTACCAGACAGGCTGTGATCCCGAATAAATATGAGCAAACGAGATTAATTATATTATTCAAGGCAGTGATTAAATTGTTTGTAAGTACTATTTGCCGGGAAGAGGTGGCTGAATAGATTTGTTTTATTTAGAATTCCATAAACTCTCCTAAAGATGCCAGTAGTGTAGTTGTAGTGAGTTATCATGAGGCGCCTTCCGATCCGAACTTGAAAGGGTGATGATTTTGCGATTATGTAATATGGTGGTTTCCTGATTTTACGGCTACTCCCGAACGTAATTGAACGATAATTGAGCCTTAAGTTAGAATAATTCGGTTCGCAAAAATCATCCTGCTGCAATCTAGTGTCGATTTACGTGGAATCATTATCTATCATTGTTGGCTGTATTGATTTGCACAATGCATGAATCGGAATTCAGGATTCGGTGAACTCCCCTATTGAATAAAAGTTACATTTAACGCAGTAGTTCGGTAGTTATGTGGAGCCTTGCTCCTGAAAACCTTCTTCTTTCGTTTTCGTCGGTTTATTCAACTTCTGTGTGATGTTACACATGAAATGACGGTCGTTCTATTGTATTTAGAAGCAGTTAAGCAGCCGCTTTTATTGAAGATCCCGCTTAACACCAGGTGTTCGCTTTTGTTCCCGGCCCTGAACCTCTGATAGTCGATTCTTTCTTCTTTCAGTCATCCTCGGTTATCTTCCAATACTTTTCATTCTTTCTCAGTTTGTGTTTGAAACATTGAAATTCTGATAACTGTGTGTGTTGGGGATGCGTGTGTCTAATACTTGCTTCATAGCTTGTTGATTAATAGAAATCAAAATATAAAAAATTCAATTAATTAAAAAAAAGTGACTGTTCCTGCTCCATCCTGAACTATTCGAAATTTAAATTGAGATATTATCTACCGTGATTTGTCAATCCTTATTGTTTTGTTTGAATCAAATTTATCCAATATTTTAATATTTTCATGGACTGCTCATTGTTTCTGAATTTTTAACCTTGAACGTGGGGAATCCGGAAAAAGTTATATACAAACGATTGGTCCCGGATAGGTTTCAGTCTTTAAACGTCGAATTCGTATTATGATTCAAAGTTTTAATTAATATGAGTAATATGATCGAGACAGTGTGTATTCGAAATGAAATTTCAAAGTTGAAAAAGGTTGCGAAATGAATTACCACATTAGTTAAAGAAGATAATTTGGCTACCTACCCTTTGCCGTTGAATATAAAATTAGGTTATATATAATGGACTTTAATATGTAAATAATATAACATATTTATAGATAATGGAACTTAATATGTAAATAATATAACATATTTATATTATACGTTAAAGTTTTTTATACTGTATTAATGAAACTATAAAATCTACGAAGCACTTAGCTGTACGAATGCCATTCATAATGGCGTCAAAATTGACCTATGATAATGACATCTTCAACTGTCCACAAGTGAGTAGAAACCATTCCCTTCCGGAACATTTGCTCGCATTAGCTCCTCGTAGCGGAAAGACTCAATGGACTAAGGAATCGTAGCCGTGCTGTCTCGGTTGTTTGATATAGACAGCGCTCTATTATGTTTTTCGAATTTTTATAGTCCAGAATTTATTTTATTTAATATAATTAATTCATCGCCTAGAATAATTTTATTTTTTGTAGGTACTAATCGTGTTACAAAATATTTTAATATTTTCCGTGCTGAATAAAATACAAAAGGGTTACCCTCTTCACGGTGTGGTGGAACGTGATGAACAGAAACTCGACTTAATTAACCTATCTCCTAGTCCTGTACTGTAATCACTCAGCTCATTGTACATTGTCATGTTGAATCGGTGCGATTCTTTTTGTCCGAATGTTGCACCGTCCCTATAGCTCACGCCTGTCGACTCTCTCCAATTTCTCGTTCCGATGGCCAAGTTCACATGGATCGTTTGTTCGCATGTTTGATTATTTCCGTAGATTCTTCTGATTTATCATTCAGTAGTTCAAATTAAACAATGGAGGCATCATAAAGAAAAATCTGAAAGCTAGCTACAAACTTATATTTATATTTTATTTTCTTTGTCGTCGCATTTCTTGATGTCCATGGAAATTTGCTGGGCGAGCACTTTCGCCCGTTCATATTTTTTATTATTATTATTATTTTTATTATTATTTTTTATTATTATTTTATTTTTTATTTATTATTTTTTATTCATAAAGAATCAGAGAATGAGTCGCTCGGTTTTTCTCCTCCTCACACCCCATGGATATCATATATTTGTTCAGCTTACATTAGTATAATATCTTGAGTTATACTGAACAAATGCTATTAATAGAATTCCTCTGTTCAATCATTTTAGCCTTCTACTGGAATATTACTTTCGCATCATGATTTATGTTGTATAAAGCTATTTAATCAAGCTGCATCGATCGTTCTGTGAGATCGCTGTTAGGATTTACGCGCGTTTTCACGGCCGAATCGCATCCACGGTGTTGAAGTATGTGAACCCAGTGCGGTGCTCCCAATCACTGACCAGTGGCGGTGGTATCAGACTGGTCGGCTTCTCTTACCAAATTATAGGTAGTTCGAACCGGGAATTCGAACTGGACGATTGTGGGCTAGAAAAAAGAGATAGGTAACCTCGTAGCTCTTCTCGTTTTCTTCCAGTCTCGTCCGAGATAGATGCTCTTAGTGACCGAGCGTTGCTTGTTCTTTGGAACCGTTCATTTCAAATTTGTTCTCGTTGTAGCTCGAGGCTCCGCTTACCGATAGGCCACTTTAGCAGCTCGAAATCACTTTCTTCCGTTCGGCCCCCAGGCTGAAACTTGGACTTGGAAATCACTACCGGGCTAATGCATTATATTAGGCGAATTTCATGCCATCTTATCCTGTTGTGCAACATCAGGTCGTTATCCTTTTATCGGGCTGGATCAATTCGATGTTGCAACTCTCAAGTGGCTGTTCTGATATCTTTCGATTGAAATTTCCCTGCATAATTCTATTGTTATAAAAGTTCGGCGAAATCGGACATAAGTATGTTGAAATTGGATCCTTGCTTAGGTATCACAATAATGGCAATGCGGATGATGAAAATTCGAAAGAGCTTTTGGAAAAAGCTTTCGTTTTCAACAGGTTTCGTTTTCAACGTTTTGATCCGTCAAACGTCTGCTAAGAAAGAAAGAAAATAGCACTTTTCTGTTACATTTTGTTGCTAACTGGCTCTATCAGAGCGCTCATTCTCGAGAGTACTGTCTAATGAGAATGCTTTCTTAAAGATGCCTAAATGGGTAAAGACCACCGTGCAACACCTCCCCGAAATGAAAAGAAAAATTCATGGCGTTATAGTCCCCAACTTTGTTTTCTTGTCAACCTCGTATCGAAAAAATTTACTGTAATTTAATATCCTCTTTATTTATCGTTTTATTTGTCGTTAATGTTCCGTGGAGAGCATAGTTGTATGAATGGAAACTAATTCAACGGTTGAGCTGAGCAAAGATGATTCGAAAATTGAGTTGTCACCCATTTGGTTATTGGTGTGGTCACCACTTCGTAATGAAGTAAACCCTAGTTCACGTTAATGAGGCAAGAACGAATTGATTGGCTCTTACTAGCACTGTATGTTAATTTTATATGTGACATCAATTACGATGACAGTTGTGCTGAGTGAGCTTTTGATAAGTCGTGTAAGCGGATCGGAGCTGCTGAGGTTTCACATGCTCGCATCTCCAGCTTAATAATAATTTACCTTGCCAATTCATTATGGCCACATTTTCATTTAGCACTGATGTAATTAGCGCTTTGTTTTGGGTGAATTTGAAATGAACGTTCAGCCGCAATCTCGGAATGGATGTGTGTTTCGCTTATGCAACATGTTGGAACATCATTGGAAGATTGCTTCTTTACGGAAAACGTGGAACTAATTGTAATTGTGTTCTTAGCGATGCCAGCCGAGTCGTTCAGAAAGCAGATGGTAACGTTGGGGGATTTCAAATTGGATTACTATACTGCACTGAGGGTTAAAGTTCATCCAGATTCTGTTGGCCGTTTAATTGAGAGAAGCCTTCCGAGTTGAGCTGAAGCAACTACCCGTTCTGTAGGGGATGAAGAGGAGGGAACAGTCAGGGAGATTTCCTTGCGGGAACTTACCTTCAGCTCCTAGTTTCAAGATTACGTTCAGACCCAAGGGGATCTGCATGTGGATCTGGCCGGTTTAGGTGCGCTGCTTCGGCAATTCGCTGACACTAGGCTGGCTTCTGGCCTTGTACGCTGGCAACCTAGGGCTTCCCTAAGGACATGGAAGAACTTGGCGGAGCTCCTGCCGGCAGTAATAACGGGAAAGACTATTCATCGTTCTGCGTTTATAAAAGAAATTTCTTATTTCAAACTACTGACGTCAATGTTATCTTTACGTTGGAACAGGAGTCCTTCTAATTACCTCAAGATATCAATCGGTTTTCCTCTTGAAATACTCGCATGACACAATAGAGCTCTTAGGAAGACGATAAAATTAGGATATTTATGTGAGTGCAATCAGCTGTACTCTAGATATGTAAGTACCAAATAAATCTATTTGCTCGCGGAATGATGCGCTTTACACAAGCTAATTACTGCGATAACTATTCCTTTCTACTCTGCTGAGGGAACTACAGACCCAACTAAATCCTTTCAAGAACCGGCTCTTACTGAGAAAATGCGGACAAAGTATTATATAAGTAGCAGAGGGAGATTACGCGCTCGAGGAATAGTACCACTAAATACCCGGCGACTTAGGGGAATTAATTTGAGACTTGCGAAGCATACCATTTTGGTGGCGAGTTGCTGGCAGATGTATGCCTTTTCTCGGACTATCATTTTACTACCTGTCTTTGTGCCGTTTCAGATCAAAGAACGATCGTGTTGTAGATTACTAGGTTTTTTACTCCTCGACGGGAATCGATTGATTGTTCTAACGTTTTTTTCCCCGGGCTAGTTTTACTCATCGACGCGACTGTATTGGCATGTTGGTTTGTTGAAGAGGACTGCTGCAAATAGCTGACCATACGTTGAATTATTTTCTTTCGATCCTTCGGAACGTTTCTGGAAAGATTCGTTGAAGACAGCTTCCAACTTGTGACTTGTAACCACGTGTTTTTTCACATGCAACCAAAGAGGGAAGGGTAGGCCATAGGATCAATTACTTTATTTGTACTTGGCCGCAACTAAGTAGACGCAACTAAGGATACTTCGCCTCACTGAAAACTTTTTTTTCCCCTTCAACGAGTAATTTTGAGCCAAATGACAGTTTTATTGAACGTTCCTCCCTATAAACAGACCTTTTGGTTTATTCTTGATAATAAACAATTGTAACGGCTCAATTCTTTAACAAAATCGCTGCCTCAGTTTCAATGGGGGGGGGGGGGGGTTATGAAGGGGAGAAAACGAGTATTTTCCAACGTTTTTCAGAAAAAGGTGTATTGGGCATCAATATTTATAGATTTTTGGACGATGAATCGAATGAGACCATCGCGGGGTCGTTGAGATTAGTTCTCGAGATTTTCAGAAGTTTGGCATTAGGGTATAACTGGAGAGTTCCTGCAGCTATGAAAATCGTTCCGTAGTCGTTGGTCTTCACTCTCTTCATTAAATGAAAAAGACAAATGAAAGAGACAAATTTTCTACCGTTAGGCAAAAAATTCAGCTTCTAGTTTTGAAATTAAGAAATATAAAAATGATTAGAATGACAATAGTTGCTACGGAGTTTTCCCCGATAGTTACCGATCTGTTTTTCTGTGGGAACGTTCACAAATGTTCGGAATAATTACTAAACTGACTGAAGACAAAACCCAAAAAATGCTTGATCAATCGCTTTAGCGACTTTGCCCGTTCGTACAGGAACATTTTAATGTGAACGCGTAAATCGTCGATTGAACGGTTTCTACACAACTGCCAAAATTCATACCCTTCGCGTTGAGAATGTGTTGGTTCAGCCGTGAAGGCGATATGTGATACTGATTGGTTTGAGTTTGAGTTGTTAAGGTAGAGTTGGTTGGATGGGAAGAGGCAACCGGCACAACATCCTTTCCAAAGGTTGCGGTCTGGTGGTCGTTGGTTGGCTCGCAAAAACGGGCCAACATCGGTCGATGGGGGTGAGGAAAAGTCGTTACTCATGTATTGGTTTCCCATCCAACATCTCCCGTTTCGCTCTGATGGGAAATTTATAAATTCAGTGGTGACCTCATATTCGACGTATGAGGCAACGTTAATTCAGTTCCTTTGAGTGAATTGGAAATGATACACTCCTCCGATGTCATTTACGTATCGAACGATCCATATTTTCCGACCGATATTCCCTCTCGATTAATTGAGTACAAATTCTGGTTGCCTGTATTCTTATATCATTTTTGTTTTCTTTTAAAAAGTTGAATAAAATTAGTTTCAGCAGTAAATGAATGTTATAAGTGCATCTCCGCTCTACGCATCTGTTGAAATTAGTTTCTTCAGCCACAGCCTCTTTCCTTTCTTTTAGCTTTCGTCATTTCGTTGCTTTCCTACCTAGGTGAAGAAGCCATTAAATCTGTGATTTGTTGAGTTTCTGAGCCTCTGCTCTAGGAGACGTATGGCTTCTTCAGGAAAATTAGAGAGAACGAAGTTCCTCTCTTCCATACTAAGTTCGCCAAAAGGGGGGAAAATTGAAGACCAGAAAAAAATCCAGAAAAACTGCGAAGGCCTTTACTGAAGGACGACCCTAACGCTTCTAGTGCAATATTTAACAAGCCATTCCTAATTATGCGTTCAGAAGGGGGGGGGCTGAGAGTTACGATGAGTTACAGTATCACATTATTTCTATGTGTATCGCACTATTTATTTTTATTTCAACGATTACTTTCGCCCGTTCGGGCATCTTTGTAGTTCAATGACCATCCAATTTTTCAACTTGGAGGAAACAATTAACTAAATCTTGGATCCGTGTTTTACTTTCTACATCCCCCCATCCGCAAACCAATGTTGAAGCTAGTTAAATTGATGGGAGGGCTCTCTCATAACTAGCCTCATGAAAATCATAATCGCTCCATTCTAAATAGTAAACTTGATTTTGCAGTTATTCGCTGTGTTATATATTCGCTCGTTTCCTGGCTGGCTCGCTCTGTGCCCATTATCCTTCCACGTCCATATTTTATTCACAAAATGAGAACATTGGAAGGTTATGGCCACTGGGCTTGGCATGGGTTGGCTGCAGGAAGAGACGTTATGATCGTCCTGTTCCAACTTCAAGCTCAGTGCGGCCTATGCGCTTCCTTAACCTTGCGTTCCTCACAGCTCCGCTGGGAAGCTGTAGTAAAACTTGCTCTGGTTTATACCTTAACGAGTAAAGTTTTACAAGGCAGTTCTAAAGAGGTACGGCTATAAGAAGCGAACGAAGAAGACGACCAACTCAGTTTTTGTGGCGCTCATTCTCCCGTACGCACTTTTTCCCAGTTTACGGCAATTCCACTAGTAGTTCCAAGTTCCAAGGTGATACTAAATAAAAATTGTCTTCCTCTTGATCAGACCGTCCCGTTGCAATGTTTTTTTTTCAATATTATTTTGCTCAACTGAATGGAGAGACCGAAATGTTTTGTTGCCGATCACCTCGCCGTTTGGTGCGTTTATTGATGCCTTTAAAAAAAATATTAATAATGCCTACGTGATTTTTTTTCTCGTATGAGTTTCGATTGCGCACACTTTATTAGAAGGTATTAAGGTAGAAATCCCGAAGCATCCCTAGTTCGTTGATCTATGTATCGGAACATGGAGAGGAAGTCATTTAACGCAATTTCTTCAGTTTTTTTTTTCCAGTGTGTTATATCTTGTTCCAAGTCGCTACTGAAAAATGTCATAGCATGGCTACTCTTTGCCAACGGGCGCCTTGTGCTTCTCATTTAATTTCACAGATTATAACACCTTTGAAAAAACCATAGACTCTTTACTAATTGTTAGACGGTTGCAAATCCGAGCCACGATGATTAAAGTGAGTTTAATGACTTGTTACTGCTCAAATATTTACGCGAGCGTTTGAAAAAATATTTTTACTCCGCCGATGTTGGGCCACTTGTTGAAGAGACTTCACTCCTTCCGATTAATATGAACCTCAGCTGGAGAATTTCCACGGTTGTTTAATTAGCGTTCAGCTGAGTTGAAATAGTACTCAACTAACACGCGGACAACTTCGTGGACGGCGCAGAGTGCGGCTGAATTGTCGCAGTTAGACACGTACCAACTCGACTCGACGAACTTTACACGTACATTCAACTTGTATTATTGTCATACACTGCTACCGACCAAGCGAATTGGGACACATTCGAGCGAAGTGGAACATTCGCCTAGACAAACAAGAAGTCCTGCTTCAAGTTTGTTCGTAGTTGCCGACTACGTAGTTGGGATCTTGCAATCAGTCGTGTAGGTTTGCATCTGGCCGGGCAACATCACATGATGAAGGACTGGCCTTTGTATTGACGCACATTAATTGAGTGTTAATAAACCAATTGGCTTCGTAGCCGTGATCCGAACTCCTAATTAGATCTAGCGAACTCGCTCGCCGATCCGTGAAATAGAATCATCCGAACAATCACGTTCATAAGCGAGACAGTGCTCATCGGTAATTAATAATAATAACGCAACCTTACGGTTTACCTTTTCGAGCGCAATCGATTTCCCTCTTGAGTTAGTGCGCATTTGGTTTGGCCACAGATAGCTACAGAGCCCCCTGTCCAAACAATGGAAAATGTCTCGTCCTCTATTTAGTTTTACCATGATTAAATTCCTCGTCGGCTAATCTATTCGAGCTAATTCTATTACAACTAGCTTGTTCCGTTTCATTGACGTGGAGTAACAAAAGTTTTATTCTAGTTAGTTGAGTATACATTTTTTTTGTTTGAATTGTTTTTAAATTGCTCGTACCAAATAAATAAATTATTTATGAAAAACTTTTTTTTGAGATTTGGTATTTTCAGTACACGGCTAGGATAATTTATTGGATTCGATTGTCATAATTCCTCACGGAGAGATTAATTCCCATCGGGAGAATAAAGTGATTTCAATTTCTAGATAAAAAAGTTTCGATCATTCACCCGAGCACCGAGCTCACGGGTTACCATCTGTGGGGTTTTATTTTTTGTTTATAGAATGGTTTCTGCTCACAAATTGTTTTCTAGATTAAAATGCCAATAGCACTCGCAATAAATCAGGACTAGTTTTTTGCATTGCAAGTGTGTACGTATTCCTGCCAAACTGGTCGAGGAAAATCAATTTCCTAGGAGTTGTTTCAAAGCTTCTAAAACTAGGAGGTAATCTTAAATTTGCTGAAGTCGAAAAAATAAGAAATTAACAGGTTTCTAAGTGACAAACACTGTTAAAAACGCGTCTAAAAAAACTCGATTCCGAACGATAAAGAAGAATGTGACCGTAAACCTCTAGTGGTTGTACAAAACCCTGAAGATGTCCGAAGGGGGCAAAAATGCCTCAGTAATTATTAATGAATCGAAAGAAAAGTCGCCTCGTTTTTCTCGGCCTCCTCACGTTAAAAGTATACTTACCTGGTCTTGGCTCTGTCTTGGTTCTTAGTATAATTTTACGTTTTATGGTACTTTTGTGAAGACCGTCCTGTTAAATCCTCTGCCAACTTTATTTGGAGCACGGTGTTTTTATTGTTCGGGCTTTTCCATCCCAAAGAAAGTAATAAATATTTCTGTCGTTTTTTCTAAACGTCGGTGCTCAGTGTAGCCAAGGTTTCGCTTAATTATTCCGCTTCAATTATTAACGCTTGCTGCTGCATTGCGGTTCGAGGTCGAGGTGACGTTGTTACAAGAAGGCGAGAAAAGACCTAAGGCATTGGCGGTGCTTGGCTCATTACTAGATACCATCTTCTGTCTTGCACACTCGATTCAACTTGAGGCGATTAAGTCTGGAAGCGGTTTAATCGGTTATTTCAAAGCGGCAAGCGGGCACATTCTCGCGCTTATGTCGAGAGCGAGTCCAATAAGTAACCGAGCTATAGTGCAAGGTCGAATCGCTTTACCCTGGATCGTATAAATGTTAACGGCTTCAGATGTTTACTCGACGTTCCCTCCTTCACGCTGGTATAATGTATTTCCTATATCGGTTCATTAGTAGCATTCTTTTAAAACCAATAGAAGAACATTCCCCTGGAGTAATTTTTATCGCTCTTGTGCTGACTCTTTCAAAAATATCTCATTCCAATCATTCGGATTTGTTATTTCACGGTATGATTCCCATTAACTTCCGCATCAGCCGAGTCATTCACTACATCTTAACTTTATTGGATTTTAGCACCTTTTGTTATTTTGCAAGCCTAAGGTATTTGACATTTTAAAAGTAATTACGCAGACTGAAAAATACTGTCACACGTTAGAAAATACTACCGCGTAAAATTATTAATAGGTTTTCGCTTAGTGAAAGATCGTTTCAAGTTCCTGTCAACTTAGTATCATTCCTGCGATACGTTCATGCATTCAACACACCGTTGAGTCAACTGTAGAAAACCAAACTTGATTACTACTATATATAACGCAATAAATAATTAACGCAATAACTAATAAATTGTTTCCGATTAGTGAGAAACTAATACTTCATTCAAGTAGGTCTATAATTGTTGCTCTCACATTCTACTATAAAAGTATTTCAAATAGTGCACCAATATTTTCCAAAATATGATAAGTTCTCATTTTGATTTAGTTTACTTCTTATCGACCATATCTTGTATTTCAGTTCGAGAAAACGTTCACATTTTCATTTGATTATTTCAGGATTTTTTGTTGCTAATTCAATCTTGTGAAAGCTAATGTTAGCATTGTTTTCTATTAGTCTTGCCTATGCTTTGGAAAGTTCTCGTTCCGAGACTCGCAGGTTTCTATGAAATGTTCGCACGGGAGTCTGAGAACAGGGTCAAAAAATGATGAAAGACTGAAGTCAAGTTGACTTGGCAAACTTTCTTCGCAAATTACTTATAACTCCACTTTTCCTTTTGCTTGGGAATTCATCATATACGACAATAAGTGTGAACTTAGCGAAGTTCTCTAACCGCAAGAAATGTGATATGGCCGCGAGGATAAAAAGTTGTGGAATTTTGCTTATAGATGATGCTTGTGCTCCAAAGATATCACCCAATTTCGGCATAAATAACCTACTAGATGGTAAGAAGTGGTTTCTTAATTTCTTTGTTAACCTTTTACAATTACACAAATTCAACAAATGCAGAAGAAAATTGAATCTCTCAGAAAAAGTGGCATAATATATTATTCAAAATTTTAACAAGATATAAAGATAGTGGGCAATAGCACTTCTAGAAGGAAATGCGGAGTCAATACTCTTACCACTTTTTTCTTTCATTTAACAGTAGTACTTGAACAATGGTAGAAACAATGTTTAGTGCCCCGTGAAAGCGTTAGTAATTGTTTCATGCTGTCGAAGAGCAAAACTTCACTTCCAAGAATGTTCGAGGAGTCTCTCGGGTAAAATAGTGAGTAGTAAAAACGGTTACTCTCACCTGTTGTACTTCAAGGTGGACGCCTCGTACACTTTCATAATGAATTGAAGTTAATTTATTAAACACGTCAAGGGCAGTACCTTGCATGTCCTTTCGCCATGCACGAAGGCCTTAGTTAGCAGCCGTCTTATTTTATGCGACCAGTAAAGCTGTTCTGAGCGACGAAAAGTATTTTCCTCCCAGAGAACCAGTTCTGTTCATAGCCCCGAACACTAAAAGCTGGAGAGTAGCAAAGAAATGTAGCCGTCATTACAAATTTATAGTGCGCTCCACTATTCTTTGTCTAAAATGTCAAACTAATAAATAAAACTTATAGTAGTTGGATGCCGCTTTAAAGCAGAATTGATGCTTTCGATTATTGTAGAGATTTAAAGAATATAGGTAGCTACGATTATATTGACTGGGTAGTACAATAAATGAAATAGGTTTCAAGTGATTTGTCAATCATTTCAGGAATGTCAATTCGATTGAATATTTTTTACCTTTTCCTATGAATTCTGATCGAATTAAATTATTTTCTTGTTGACGTACAAGATCTTCTTCTTTTCGTCAGCTTTTATGAGTTCCGGGGAAGAAAGATGCATTTTTTTCACTTTGACTCTTCATTGGGTCGTTGGGACTGAGATTTAGGGAAACTTTTCAATAAAGATTTACAGTGAGAAGAAAGATCTTTCATCTTCGGAACTAGAAGAAACTGAATTTCTGGTTGAATTATTTTTATATTTCCTTCGGACGTATCGTATAATATTTTATGATGGTTATGTCAGCTAGCAATACGAGGTTCATATATTTCTTAAGCATGAAATAGCGTCGTTGAAGTTCCTAGCACTCCTCCAAAAACCGAAGTTGCCCGTCGTAAATACAAAGTATAAATGCATGATATCCTGAAGGAATTTTTTCAAAATTCATTAGCTGTCGTTTGCCTACTGCTATTGGTCCCTTGATGTCCTCGTGGCAGTGAACTGTTCTAGTATCGACTGAACGACGGTGGTATTGGAATTAACCTACCTCATAAAGGGTAAAAGGTCTTGGTTGATTTGTCACTCTGTTGCCTAACAAAAGTTAGCTTGTATGTCTCATCCTTTGGGAACCGTGGCGGCCGGACGTTGGCGATGGTGTTTTTGTCTTGGAAACGGATACGAGAGTCGGCCAGGCGTAAATTTGTCCTGCGGACCCCGAATAGATCTCCTTCCCGAGCGAAGAGAAATAGAAGGTAAAACCGCCTTCAGTCGGTCGATGTCAGTACCTGTCTTGACTGTCATTAAGGTTCGGCCGGAGATACAGAGAGTTCCAATTGTTGAACTGACGAGAGAGAACTTGATCGACCGGGTAGTTCTCTCTCCGTTTATCAAATCGTTCCCTTGTTACCGGGAGCAAAGATGTTACTTCAGTCGCTGTGGTATCTAGTGAGAACATAATCGTGTGATTGATGTGTTTACTCAGCGGGTAACTCGTTGATGTATTTTACAGTATTTTTTTCATTTCCTTCTCGTCGCATTTCTTGATGTCAGAAGGTTGTGAGGTGGAGAAAAACCAGGCGACTCATTCTCCAATTCTTTATTAGCTGGCCGAGAACTTTCGCCCATTCGGGCATCCTCAGGGCGACGTGGACCCTATGGCTCCACGTCGCCCTGAGTATTTTATTATCAATTTTTTTCATTTAAGTGTACTCATATCTTAACGGACGAGATTATTCACGACTTCTCTAAGCAAAATTTAGATTATTATCAAGGCGTTTCAGTGCTTATTTTATCAAATGGTTCTTTCTTCAGCCAGATTTTTTAGCCTCACTTTTTAGCCTCCTTCCCATGTCAAACGGGGCCGTTAATTAATTGACTGCTGCATCGGAATTCAATTTCACCGAACAACCGTACGACTGTTCAATAACGTGATATCGCTAAATTTCCCCTATTTTTGAAAATTGCGCAATTATCATGGTCTGCTATTATTTCGAAGACGCTGGCCACGCTGAGGCTGCGGAAACGACCGTTTAGAGACGAGACGACCGCTAGACGAACGAGTTTCTAAGTATCGTCCGAGACTGACCATTATAACCCGTGAGCTGACCTACAACTCATACGATAGAAATAAAAACACCGAAGGCAGGTATAAAACGCACACAGTCGTAGGATCGACTGGCCCGTCTGTCCCAGTTCCCCCGTTGATGGTCAAGGCCTCGTGAGTAGTCCATGTAATTTTCATAGTTGCTCCCTCATTACGCGCCTTGCGTCGACCGATCGATGCCGTTGGATCACGGCGCCGGCGAGTTGAAAAAATTCTATATGACCTGTATTGGATAGTTGGTTTTCCTTTTTTTTTTAACAAAGTCAATTGAATTCAATTCTAATGATTGAATTAGCTAAAAGATAGACTTTTACCTTGATTGTTATACTCTTCCAGCTCTCGACCGTTTATGGGCTATTAAAAAATATAGAAACCCATCTGGGGTGAAATGCAAACGATTAAAGAATGCCGCATTTTATGTTCATGATATAAACATCATCAACTGTCATCATACGAAACCGTTCTTATATCGTGTATTAAATTTTCCATAATTTTTTGCTGTTTAATTGTTTAATTTTCAACGATCAGTTGACTCCCAGCTAGGAATAGAAATGAGTAGTTATTGTACCTGTGCGCGTATTTATAAGATGGATCTTCCTCATTTCAAGTTGTTATACTTCTTCAGTTTGCCGGTTGAATTCAAGGGAATCGATACTCGGAACTTGTTTCAAGTTGAGGTTTTCTAATACCCATTGTAGTTAGCGACTGTGCGAAGCAGGAATCAGTGCTCAAGTAGAAGTTGGTGAAGCTCGAGGATATGACTAGTTGATGGTTGGTGATGAAGGAAGTTGCCCTGAACCAGATGGGGCATTATGACGGGCACTGATGAGAGAAGATGTTGCTGTGATGGAACTAGGGATTGAGAGATAGAAGGTTTAAAGGTCTTCGTCCTTTTACCGACTTGGACCCGTGCGAAACTCCCACGGGACTCCTGTTTCCCAAAGCAGAAAAGGAAGGGGGTAATTATAACAATGGATATTCATGAGGTCTTCATCCCTGGGCAGTAGTGCGCCATCTTCCGAGGTTCCATTTCTTCTAACCATCTTCCCATCTTTATTATTCAAGTGCGGTTTGAGGAAAAGTTTCCACCGGAACTTTGCCCGCCCTAAGCCTCGTTACTTATTTTCCTTTTCTTTCAAGTTAGACCTCGTGACGCATAGGTCTATGTCGGAAGTAGAATCACTTGGTGCTGCCAAAAAGGAACAATGTTAACCTGTAGGGATGTTTTTTCTTGAATTTGCGGCTCGTGTCTTAATAAAGAAATGAAATTATTACTGTTGACTGATAAAATGTTTAGAATCGAGATTTTTTCACATCTATACATCAAACATTCATTCAATACTTCATCATTTGTATTGAATGGAGACTTATTTCGGGATATTTTGTTGCGTTCATATTTTCAGTATTCTGTTCTGCGATTGAAGATCGAAATTGGGCTCCGGCGCCAACCGGTTTTTCAATAATCATAAAAGTAAAGCTCGTTGCGCCTGACATAGTATGGAGGTTTTACTTTTCATATTACGCTCGTATAATTCAACGTTGCCCTATTCAACTGCTGCCTTGTGAAAATTTCAGGCGATGGAAGTGTTTGTTTTTAATGAAACCGATTCAGAAGTGACTCTGAATGAAATTCTCGGTTTTCACTAGGCTTTTTATTTCATGAACTTGCTTGCTGTAGACGTTGTTTCTCCTGTTTCCTGCTCGGCGCGGTTTTATTTGTGAATCACACTCGACAGAGCAGGCAGACTTGATAATCGACTATTGAAAGTTACGTGCCGTTCGTGTTAGTTTTTTTTAACATTTGAACACTACTCTTCACAGAATATGAAAAAATCTCGCGTCAACCTCAAGTAAGGTTGACAGGTTTACGTTAAATACGTTTCGCCTCTGTTCTAGAAACGTTCCATTTCCGCTGGAGGCTTTCCGCTTCAAAATGCCAACCCTGCACTAGCCCGTGGTGGCAGTTCTTATTGTTCTTCACGTTCAGCGAAACTGGAGAGTAAAAAAAGGCCACTGCGGCAGTACTGATGACTAGGAAAAAACGAGTTGCTGTGCTGATAACGCGCTTCCATGTTTACGTTGGCAGATGTCCTACTTCAATTATAGATCTGGTGGTTTCAATATAATGGCTACACTTGAGTGAGATTCAAACGGAATTGATTGGTTGTGAGAGGTGGGTGGGGTCTCGATTTCTCTTTTATACTCTTCCGTGACCGAGTAAATGGGTATGGAAGAAAAAATTCGTGCCCTCGATGTACGAAAAAAATTACAGTTGAAAAAATCGGACTGTGAAAAATAATGGCCTTCGGACTAAGAATCTTTAGTATAATTTCTTGGATTCACGGCAATTACGAATGGTTTTAGGTCGTGAATCATTTGAGAGCTTTTGTTCTTTGCGTAGTTTTTCCAACGTGGACGAGAGTAGTTCATTTACTTCATTTCAAACCCAACCAGTTGTCAACAACAAACATATTTTATAAAATCCTGTGTCGTTTGAAAGCAACGCACAAAGAACAATAACGCTCCATTATTCAAACACGCTACCGCTGAACCGATACCTTATATTACCATTCAACATCGTTCGTTTCTTTCATAAATTTTTTTTCTATAACCAATCGTTCTAAGCCATCAAACCATAGTAATACAGGCGTGGCTAACGGCAGATGTTGCAGAAAGCGATAGAAGTATTGGCCGATTTTTAGAGAATAGAGAATAAACTTAGCAGGAGACGATAGTTTTTATCAATTTTTTATGCAATCAAAATTTTAGAAATTTCGAAGTTGTTTGGAGCCTGGAGCTCCTGGATTCTAAAAACACGAACGAGCTGGGTAAGTACAAAGTGAATAGGAGAAATTCACCTTTGAAAACAGGCCCCTCGTTTTTTAGTTTATACACACAACTCATCAATTTAGATTGGTCTGCGTACTCAGTTTGTCTCTTAGTGTCTCCATGATCAACTCCTAACTTAGCGCCAGCTTTCACCCAGAAATTCTTTTTGGAATAGGATCATGTGGAGAATTGTTAGATTTCAATGTAGAGTTAACTATAGTTATCCATTCGTATTCATCCTATGGTTAAATCTCACTATTTTCCGTCCTTATTTCGCTTTCGCTTTTTCGAACTATCGTTTGAGAAATAATCATTTCAACAACTCGCGTGGTTTCTCACTCTCAACCTATCAACCGTAAATTGAACACCCGACCGAGCGTTCCGACCGAAAATTGAATAGAAGTGTCCTGACTCATCGATTGTGAAGAGTTATGGGCAGAGGAGTGTGAGAAAAACGTAGTGCCACTCGGTATTTTCGCGAACCTGCACGTTCGGTATTGGTATCACATATTGAGAGCGAACTTGAGGGACGGTTAAACCTTTCGGCCAGTTAAGCTCTGTGATTTGACGATGCGGCCAAAGGTTCGAGTTTCTGTTTTCTGTCCTGCACCGGCCGACGAACTGTAGCGCATTCCGCTTCGTCGAATCTGAGCTTCGGGGGCGGCAGGCGCACCCTCAGCTCTGCCCCAGGTCGTTCGCATCACATCGGTTCGTCCGTTCCGCCCAAAACACTCGCACCGCTGGCCTAACAGGAGAATCCACTCTGTAAATGAACGGGAGTTTAATTTATTCGATATCGATCCCCGGCGAAATTCTGCTCTCTCATTCTATTTCACTTGACCCTTCGCCCGAGTATATTTCTCTCTCAATTCCCCATTATCTCCAACTCGCCTGTCTGCCTCAATCCAGTCATCAGATTTGCCAGGGCTGGTAACTAAGTGTCAAGTCATCTTAGGTGTTCTCATTATGTGGGTGTATTCTGACCCTTGCCGATTCAATGGAGAAGGACCATTTGCTCGAGGTTTGTGTAGGCTACCTTAATTGACCAAAGATAATCAACGAGTCCAGGATTTTATCTTAATTATTGTAACTCTTGTAAATTAAGGAAGATAAGAGAATCTTCTAAAAGATAAGAGGAAACTCTTCTGGTTGGCCCATTTTTGCATCAATTTTTGAGGCGATGTATTAATTCTTATTCTGAAATGTTTATATCAATTTTCAAAAAAACAAGCAATCTGTGGTGACCATTGGAGACATTAAAGTTGAGCTAGCGATTTGATTATAGAATTGAGCGATTGTTCTGGTGAAAATTTCATCAATTCAGCCTCTATAGTTACGTCAGAAAAGTGTTGGCTTACGGCGGACGGACAGAATTTTTTTAATATTCGGATTCTACTGTAAAACATCGAATTTTGAGGGGGTTAGAAAATGTTTTTTCCTTGGGCGATTACAATGGTTTATTATTGAATAATAAACCAAAATTGAGTTGTTGTGCCTTAGACCTTAAACCTGTTAATAGTGAAAACAAAGGTTGTTGCTTATTACATTGCTTGTTGACATAGCCTGTACAGCTTAGGCAATTTGTGATGATAATTCAAGCATGTTGGCCTCACCGTTTAGAAAAGTGTTGACGGGTTAAGGCGGACAGTTACAGACGGACGGACAGTTTTATTTTTTTTTTTTTTTTTTTTTTTATATTTGGATTCTAAGTACATGCCTTCAAATGCAAAAATGTCCACTAACTCTGAACACTTTTTGCTACCATATTATATTACCCTACCGGAGTCATATTCTCACGTTATGTATTCGTGTCTGTCAATTTTCGCTTCCGGATGGACAATTTCAAACACGATTACAACAATTTCGCAGCATCACTGATAATACGCAGATAATTTGTTCGCAACCCGCATTCAGAAATGGCGAACGTCTATCGATTACTTTCAGCTGAACAGCCTTCCCACAGGGGTTGAGTGGCGGATCGTAAATGAACGTTCGGTTGAATTCCCTGAGTGCCGGAGATTCCTAAGGTGTCATTCCGAATGTCAATTACCAAACAATGCTCCGCCCATCCGACGTATTATAAGGCCGTGTAGTTGGGATCATACTTCGGAGCGTATCGCGCTGAACACTGGACAAAATGCGTTCCCTCGTAGCCCATAGTCGGCCATTCTGACTTCGTGTGGGCGAAAGATATATTTATCAAGATTAGATTTCGATTGGGCATTTGCTGTTTCACCTGTTGCGTAGACAGCTTTTAAACGTGAAACCGTATGAATTTGGTGCAAAAGAATCTTCTGCTGGTTCGTAACAAGATAATTCCTTGGATTATTGGTACATTGCTGAGGGATGCCTGTAACTTTGTATCTTTTTTTTTACTACATCACTTCCTCTGATATTGCGGAATCCTGTTTCACAAAAATAGCAGATGGATAGTCACGAATTCCACTAATTTTGAATAAGCGATATTGTTTAATCAGTAAGATTGTCACTGATGGTGGCCTTTACGCTAAACATTGATTTGAATGTATAACTAATGGAACTTGTTACTATCTCTTCGTCTCTTATTCTTGTGATATCTGTAACCTCTAAATGCAATGGTCTTTTGAGAGGCAATTGGTTGAGTAAGTAGAAGAAAAGGTCTGTTGAAGAATGCAGTTGGTACAAGGGTTGGCATTGTATATTTTCCAAAACGTAACTATTATCGGTACAATCAACCAAAAGATGAATATGATTGAAACTCTAATGTTCACAATCCATCAAAATAGCCTAGCTATCTGCTGCGACTTTACAAAATAAAGTAATTTTACATTTCCTTTTTTGGTATTTTTATTTTCAGTGGATTACTTTTGAAGATAACGAGGACTGAACTATCAATTCCTATACAAAACGGTGAAACCGGTTGTACTTAGTTTCATTATCGATAATAACTTCAGCGTCAATTATCCTTTGGAAGCCTATCACTTTCACTTATCAACTCGTTTCAAGTTTCTAAAGCCTATCTGTTGTGAATGTCAGGATTCCAGTTGCATGAACTGACTGACATGCTTGCCTTAAAATGTTGATAATAGGCGTTCGACCACGTTGAGCTAGTGTGGTACAGTGTTTTCCTCTGACCGAAGTGAAATCGAAATGTATCATGTTGAAACTATCATCATCCTCCAGCTCATGCGATATTTTTTTTTTTAAAATAATAATCACTTCAGTTTCAGTAGGTCCATTTGAGTACATTTTTTCTTCGGTTTTTGGTTTTTCGCGGATTTTCCATCGTTAATCTCATTTTTCTGGTCCCTTGAATTTTGATTTTTCGTATTGATTTTTTCAAAAATTCATTTTACTTAGTCAGTTCAGTTCAGCGTCTACCGACATCGAAAATACTGGGTTGTCCAGTGTTACCTCAACTATTCAACTGACTTTACGGCTTGCGGTTTTTCGTCCCGGTTTAGTCAATTGGAATAATATACTATGGAACTTCCAGTCTAGGAGCGCAACGGCATTGTTAAGTCTACTGAAGAGGAACGGTCCCCATTGAGATGAGGTCTGGATGTAGGAAGGCGTGAAATGGGTGATGAGAACAAATCTAACTCGCCGTTGAGAAACGGGAGAAGTGTTGGATTTATGCAGTCTGCGTTGGGTGATTTTGTTCGGCAAGATCGATAGCTGAATGTGAGGGTTATCGAAAGCCCAGTTTCACAGAAAAATTCCTGCCTGGAGTTCAGTTAAACGTTTGAGTTGAACTTGGAAATCAGCCTTGGCTGGTTTTTCAAACTAGCCTTCTGGACGTGAAAGGTTGCTCGTTGCTTAGTTTAACCTCTACGTTATAAACAGATCATTTTCGAATTTAAACCCTCTGAATTTTTTTTCTCAAAACCAGCTCTAAAACGGTTAGTTTATTTTGTTATTTTTTAGTTTATACAATATCTTGTGGGCTAGAAATTTTTTTTCTTGGGCGATTACAATGGTTATTATTGAATAATAAACCAAAATTGAATTAGCTTCACTAATATTTCGCACGTGCTTGAAAAGGATCTTCTCCAGATTGTGACCGTTGTAGCCGAAAGGTGTCCACTCAGCAGTCTGAAAGAAGCGCCAGAGCAGTGAAACACTGCACAACCAACTATTTACTGTTCCGGTGGGTTGAGTAGTCAACAAGTCGTGGCGACCAGCGATTCAGATAACGGCCAACGAGCTGCTCCATTTAATATCTCTTTTCCCCTGACTTGAATCTTGATTTTGTTATCAAGTTGGTAAACTATTAATGGCTCAATTAACTTCTTGCATAATTAGAATGTGCTCTACAAACGAACAGCATGTACTCCTCTCGGAATTCGCCTTCAAAAACCGCCTCAGGATAATTTTTCCTTCCAAAAATCATTTCTTGTTATAATTAGAAATTGGCAAGCCATTTGCGACAGGGTACGCGGAAAACAACATCCGACGAGTAATTTTAGAACGCTTAGGAAAGAGCAAGGTTTTTACCTGGGGATGGTTTGATTTATTTTGAACTACATAGCCACAACTATTATTACTGTAACAGATGATGACTGATTTTCCAAAACAAACAAACATTTTTGTTTAGAAAACATTTTAAAAGATTTTAGAAAACAAAAACATTTTTTCCTTTCACGTTAACACGTACCGTGATTTTCTAAGGGAAAGAACGTGGGAAAAAGCTTCCAAAGCCTATCGCAAATTTATGCTATTATTCACTTACCTGTAATTGATTGTCTAATTTAAAATAATGGCTAGTTCAAGTGAAGCGGTTGAAGGTAATGAGAAAGAAAACAATGATCCATAGCAGAATAACCTACACGAATCGGTAATTAGGTAACTCGCGCGAAAGTATAATTAGCATTGCTGCCAGTCACGTTCCAATTATGCTACCCTAATTTCTACTAACATGACTGACAGAATGATAAATTTCCCCGGAGGACAAATAATGACGAGTTCTCTTTGTTCTGTAGGTTTTGTCTCGGAAGAAAATATTCCGTTACCTACTTTTTCTATTTTCTTTTCTTCATCCCATCTTCTATTTCCTACGGCTGCTTGGATCCTTTTCATTTCCTTTCTTCTTCTACTCCAACGTAACGATTGGTTTTTTGCTGCTGTTGTTTTCTAGGCGATCTTGTCACGGATATTGACCTCGCTCGATCATCGATTGTTCTTCATTCTCTCGATTCATCCAGTGAACTTGCAGCACCTCGGTCCGCTATATCGGGCCGTGCTCGGTTTTCCATGTCGCTTCTACCTAAATTCACTATTTCCTTGTAACAGTGTGTATTTTCTGTTATTAACTTCTGGTTATTTATTCTTTTTTAAACGGGAAAGATTTTCATACAAAGATGATCAGATCAATTTTTACGATTTTGTCGCAGTTGTATTTGATTGTCGGACTCGATGATTTTCGATTAGGGAGTTGGAAAACATACCAATGTCGTAAATCTACAGGCACGAGTACAAAACGAGGAGAATTGAGACTTGACCCTCATTAGCGAACGATAGGTACGCAGTTATTTTTCTAGTTCGCCGGTGGTCGGGCTGGTTGCTTGCCGAGCGTGATTCGTGGACGGCTGACGAAGACGTCTGGAGTAAAATATATTTTTAATATTAAAATATTATTGCTGACATCTGACGCATAATGTTCCCAATTTTCGTATGGTTTGTTTTCAAGAACCTATACACACACGTTTCTGGTAAAAATTAATTCACACATGAGAACAATAAATTACCAGGAATTATTCGAACATTTTCAAAAGACGTTTGATGTTGAACGTTGTTTCCGGAGATAAAATTTCCCTGAAAATGAACTGGTAAAAGTGAAAAAGTCGGTTCGAATCGGATTCAGCTTTTCCCGCTAAAAAACCAAAGACGCTTTAAAAAAAATGCCTTCAACGGTCGCAGTATTTTCCGATGTTATAGCGAAATGAAATGCGCTCGTTTGTTTCAATTTCCGACATTCATCACTCCTCATTTGTACCACGTGAGCATCTTAATTTATTCAAGTGTTGTTGAGAATGTGCTGTTGGAAGCTGGAATAGGATGTAAATCACGTACATGATATTAGATTTTTCTCCCCTTTTTAAATCTGCTTTATGAAGATTTTTCTCCCGCCAATAATGGAGAAAACTGGGTCGTGGACTACCCTCGGTGTTGTGTCCATTTGCATTATTCCAAGAGATTTGGCGGCGGGATTTTATACTAAGTGGACTGAAATAGGTGGAGTGGGGCCACCACCGACTGATGGAGTAGTCGAAATGTAGGAATGTAGTTAAGAGTGGAGTTGAGTGGAAAGAGAATAGAGGCTCAAGGAACACAGAACTCTTATTTGAATAAAGGTCGGAGAAACTTTCTCAAGTCTCCAGTTTACTGAAATTTACATAAAGAGGGAAGGAAAAGCGAAGATACAAGAGCTTAACATTTATTTGGTTCTTTCGAAATTACTGTGGAGGAGGAGTCGTCTTTTTATGAAAGAAGCGAAACTTTTCCGCCTAGGTTCGCGATTAGAAAAATAAGAAAGAGAAAAAGAATACTTCCTGACTCATCGTTAAACGAGCTAAGGTAGGAAAGCCGCGCTATGTCGGTTTTATCATACAGTAAGCGCAGTGGAAACTCTTATTTCGCATTACAGTAGCGAATAAGCTCGAAAATTGAAAGGGTTCTCCATGCAAGGGACTCGAAATAGATTCTTAATTACGAAATTTTATTTGCGAAGGAGTCCTGACGTAAAATTATTGTCTGGCAATCTCTTGTGCAATAATAGAGAAATTACGTGTACTATGTTCAATATAATATTTACGCACTTGATTTTTGTCAACATTGTCGTTTATGCTAACTCTATACCTGTATTGAATTGAATCGAGCTCGTTTCTCAATTTGTGTCTGCACGACATTTTGGGTTAAATATCAACTCCTGAACACCGAAAAAATGCTTGAATTAGGTTAATAACGCGGAGTTACGGTTTGTGAGCCTAACGATACTGTTAAGTTTCTGTGAAACTGATGGTTTTTATAGCATGGGGACCCAAAAAGAAAAATTGAATACGAATAGAATAACGAAAAATGCGAATCACGTGGAAATAGTACGGCAACACTAACGATAAAAATCAGGCATCATTCACTCGCCGTAACTAACATTTCTAGACCTTCACGGTCTGTTAAAATCAGAATAATATATATTGTCAATATGCAAATAATGTGGAAATCAGGCGTCATTCACTCGCACCTTAATATATTGGTATATTTGACATTGGTTATATTGGTTTTTGCGGCCTATGAAAAATCAAAATTGAAAAAACTTCGTATTTCTCGGTTGTACTGTGTGTTATTCAAATCCGGAAACGGCTTGTTGAACATTTTCTGAAAATTTCATTGAATTTTTAATAATTCTTCCCATAGATATGGCAATTTTGGTCACTTTTTGACCATGGGCACACAGACCTTGTTCGAAAGTGTTTCTGAGCGTAGAGCTGAGTAATATGAAAATTTTTTCCGATTCACCTCCGTTCCGAGTTCGACTTTTCGAACTATCACAATACTTCCATTCACGACGTGAACATGGAAGAAAAAAAATCGCAGAACATTATATACATTTCGATGTATAAATGAGAATTAAGCGTCCGATGATGAATGAGTTTTTACCGGAAATTATTTTTGCTAGCATTGTCAGGTATTTAGAAGAATATTAGTAGAAAAAAAATCCTGCACAAGAAACGAGAGTTTAACTCAAAAAGCCTATTTTTCGGAGTTGGCTTGATGCTATTCACAAATGTTCGAATTACTATCACAAATGGATGGTCTCCTAAGAACATATTTGAAGCAAAGAAATAATAGATCACTGTTCAATCATTTGCAGCGTTTTTCTCTTAAAATTCGTCGCTTGTTTCTGATGGTTGACGAAATAGTGTTCTACGGAGTGTACAAAACTTGGATTCGATGTAACTTCCTTTCAAAAGGAGCGAAAAATTGTATTCGTAGGGGGAGCGAATTGTGCTACGTTGAAACTAACGGAGCCAAAAAAAAAAAAAAAAAAAAAAAAAAAAAAAAAAAAAAAAAAAAAAAAAAAAAAAAAAAAAAAAAAAAAAGAAACAGTTCGAGACGCTACGTGCTATGCAGATGGGATACAGAAATGGTTCGTTGGTGTTATGGAGGGTGGTTCAGACGGAATGAGTTGCCGGGTAATTCCGAGGGTCGGTTCAAATAGAGCCCCCGGGGGTGTCCTCCCTGCCTTTCCAACTTGGCACAGTCTTCCAACAACATCTACAACACGTGAACCAACCTGGCATTTGGAGAAACTAAGACAAAGAAGAGGCAGGGAGAGTTAGCTCATTAGCATATTGGCTATTTCCTACAGAGTTAGATGGAGCAACGGCACAATGAATGGGGAAATGGAGGGAGGTTTTGGCATTTTGGGACCATAGAACGGGGCAAGACACTTCTGTGAGATGCGCTCATACAATGTCATTGAGGCGCGTATCTGGTTTCCAATTGTATAACAAGTTGTGTGAAATTACTGAATGAAGAATGGAACTGATATGATTGTGTTATGGATTCAAGCTCCACTTGTGAATGGATAGTTTTCGGTTGTTTTGGATGAGTATTAATTGGTGATTACATCCAAGTGCTGAGATGAATTTTGGGGAAATATGATGAGTTGTCATATCAACGGAGCACAGGACCTAGGTGACAGTTTTTTTTTTCTTTTCTTTTTTTACCTGAGCAGATGCATAATTACTAAGTTTCTAGCTGCTTTTGTGTTATTGGCCTTTTACAAGCAGCGCATTCAAGACTTCCGAAGTTAAAGGTCAACTAACGGATGCGTGGCCGTGCTTGTTAGAAGAATACTGATCGTTCACTTATAACATTTGTTCTATTTATTTAAGAGTCGGGTGGTGTAAATAATACTCCTGTTTTTAACCTTTAGGTCGAAAATTCGTCCGAAATTGGGCGATTCTTCATGGTGATTCTCGAAATCGTAATACGAGGTGCTGATTTTGATCAATAAAGGTGGCCAATAAATGGAAGTCTTTCACAAATCAAAATCCTCTGTTGTAATATGGCAAACACCCGGCGAGTCTTTTTCCATTGCTTCAGTTGCCCACCGAATACTTTTGACCATTCAGACATCAACTTTGTAGGGTCATTTGGTCCAGTTGCTTCACGCATGATATTCTTTTGTAAAATCACGTAGGAATCTGGCAGGGACGGAGTGGACATTTTCTCCCAAGCTGAGGGTCAATGGCTTCTGAACGTGTTTTGGCTTCATTTGCTCCTAAAGAACGTTATAGGAGAAGGCACTTCCGATGGATTCTATTTCCTTACATACTTCGTGTTTCGTATAGGTACCCTAAGTGTATCCATTACACAGTCGCGTTTACTCTGCAATTCAATATCAACAGAAGCATCACACTTGGAAATGAATTCCGTTTAGAAGTTAGTTGGATCGTTTTCAAGTGCTAATTTTTAAACAGAACTCCGCCTGGCATTTGGAAGCTGTGGAGATATGGCCGAGAGTCGGCCGCCTCCATCCACAACTTGGTGGACAGGCCGGCAATCTGCCGCAATAAATAACAACTTGGCTGTTGGAAAGCTTTCAGACGACCCTCCCCTTTGCTTCGTTCCTTCTGGCCGTCATCCCCTTCGTCCCTGTTTCATTTCCCATCCTTGGGTCGCTTTCCAAAGGAAGTGGAACTTGCTGTACGAGTGAACAAGCTTTGAGAGTTTGCCTTTGTTGAATTATAAAGCCAAGCACTTCTCTTTTCACACCCAAGACGATATTCGTCGAATTGGAGCAGCTTGATAGATATTCGTCGGGCTCGTCAATACCAATCTTAGATAATGTCAATTCAGTGAATTTAATTAGTGAATTTTGATTTGTTGCCTTTTCAACAATGAATCTCTCTAATTGCACTAGTGGAAACAATTGTGCCCAATTACATATTTTGAAGTTTCCCCTTTACAAGATTGTACGATAGAATCCGAATATCTTAACCAATCGTGTTATCAACAATATCGAACTATCAAATATCTATTTCCAAATATCTTCACAATATTCGATTATTCTGTTCGTCACGCGCTATCAGTAAATAGATTGACATAGCACTCACTTAATTTATTATTAAGCTCACTCACTTTATTTTTATTTATTATTTGATCATAACAACGTTACTATTTTTCTACTTTTAAAGCATTATAATAATGTAGTTTATCAGCAATCAGCTTCGGTCAACTTTCTATATTGCTAATTAACTGGATTTATCCATGCTATATTCTGATGAAGTTTTCTCTTTATTTTCAGGTAAGTGTCGCTCCACAACCTCGTCATTAAGGTAAATTGCTTTCGTGATGCGTTATCGCACTGTGTTCGAAGTCCTTATTCGACCTTATATTCGTTAGCGGATCATCTGTATTAACGTTTCCACTACTGATCATTGAAAATCTGATTAATATTTCGCTACAAGATCGTGGGCCGAGTTAATCGAAGCTCATTGAAGCTGGAGGCAAAGGGCTTTTAGTATTTCACGTTATGGATTAGTATTGGCGCGAATTAAGCTCCCAAATCTCCCCACGCATTTGGTTCGAAGTAGTTCGCGGCGAAGTGATTTCAGACTCTAGATTGTATTTATAGCAAATTGCGTTGGATGAACTCGACTGCATCATTATTGATTTTCTTCTAATATAGAAATTCCCATCGAACCACTTGCTTTAACATGTTTCTGCTGGTATGCCACTGTTCTGCGATGGTTGCGAACTGTTCCACTAGTGTAGTTATTTTGATTATTCAAAGCCCAAGAAACAATGCAGAGCTATCAACTACTTTCCCGCGCAGCACATTGCACCACTGATTAAGTTCAATTTATTAAAGGATTTTTTTTTTTTTTTTTTTTTTTTTTTAGGTGGGGGTTTTAAAGTAGGCCTAGAGAGTAGAGCCATGAGTTTCACGGGAGTCCGCCCCTTGCAATGCTGTCCTGTATATTCTATCTCACACTGAATCCAGCGTGCTAGAATGCCGGGACTTCTCAACGCTTTGGGAGGGCTGCTAGTTGTCCTCGAGCAAATCATTATGTCATAATATTTATTTTTGAATATAGCGGTCAAAAAGTACAATTTAAGGAAAATTTGGTGGAAATTTGGCAAAAATAGTACTGGCACACATGATTACAGTCACAAATTCAGCGGCAACATTATTTCGGCTAACTATTTTTTCTTCCACCTTCTCATATTGATTTAACAACTGTAGTCAGTGTTAGTTCCTACTTGAGTTAGTAACCTACTTGATAAAATAAGTCCTCAAGAAGTGTGTTCTTCAGACGCTCGAGTAAACTGCAGGAACACGGCCACACAATTTTTCCCATGCATCGGTCAAATAATTATATTTTGAGAACATTTCATCCAGAGGATCTTGGCAAATCGATAGTAGCCATTTTGAGGTTTGAACCGCGAAATTGATCCGTTACTCAACTTTACCCACTATTTATTATTTACGTTATCTTGTTAGAAATATTCGAACCATTTTTAGGTCTAGGATAAAACAGAAAATGCTACCTCTTCATGTTGCATAGGTCCTACAAGTAACTTGATTTACCAGCTCGCTGGAACGCTTACCATGGCGAGCAGAGGTTATCAACAGGTGTTCAAAAGGGGTTTAACAAAATAGCAAACGCCGCGCTACATTTCCATTCGATTATCGCATCGAGTGATTGTATTCCGCTTTGATAGAGGGCAAGTGTGAAATTGTGTCGAAATAGGTGCTCTTCATGATTTCATTATCCAATCGCTCTCGGACTTGGGAAGGGGCTCTATTTGGGAGTATACCTTGCGGTAGATCGCGATGTGTTCATTGGGGAGGGAATAATATCAGTAAATGCTGTCCTATAAGACAATGTCAGAACTCATCCACATCAATGTTTTCTAATGTGATTTTCTAGCCAATTCGGTACCTCAATTTTGAAGGCGTTTTTGGGGGTGTTGAGGTTAGATTAATTCGTATTTTCCAATGTTTGAAAAACATGTTTTTTTAAAATAAATTTCTATTTCTTTAACATTGAATCGAATGAGGCAATAGCAGTGTCGATAGCTTGAATGATTCTGATTGTTCCAGGGCGAGCAAGGGTAATGTTCAACAGAATGTCAATTGGTCCTAAGCAAACATTATTTTGTTCACCAAGTTATAATGATTTCCCGGATTGAAAATAAATTCCTCTCTATATCTTGGTAAATTAAAACTTCCATGAAAATTTCACGTTTTGTCGTCGGCAACACAAACACGTCACGTGTTTGTGTTGCCGATTTCGTTTAAATTTTGTTGCGTGGTAGTGGTTGGCAATGTTTTTTTTTAAAGAAAATAGTAATTATGCGGCATCCTTCAATTATGTTGCCTCAAATGTGCGGAAAAAAGATAAAAGTTACAGAATGTCGTTTTCCTCGTTTATTTAACCGAAATTCTTGAATACCGAGGTTGATAAATGGATAGGCACCTAAATTATATGAGTATTTGAATTCCTATCTTTTGGCATGGTCTATTGTTTGAATCGTCGTATTTAAAAGAAATGCATTGAGGGTTAAATTTCTCAAACCCTACAGCATTACTATTATCGACTGAATTCATCGTAATCCGCCCAATCATCGATTGCTAATCGAGTCGACCAAATACCAGTATAGGATCCAAAATACTGCGTCAACTTCTGCTCAAACTTGGGCGATACGGCATTGCCTTTTCTTCGGAGCATCTTTCCCAAGTCGTATGATCCCTTCGCTCCTTCTTCGCCGGTTTTTGTTTATGATTCTGGTTGCTATAGGTGTGCGACTTAAGGATAACTTCCCTCGAGAGTTTGAGTTTTGGTAACTTTATTGAGACCCACCTTCCTCCGCTTTCGTCCCAAAGGTCTTACTTCTTTCGTTAAACCTCGTCACGTCTTTCCTCAGCTTAGCTTAACCTTCCAGCGCCGCTCTCGTTGTGATGGTAACCTTTGCCTCGACTATCTTCTTATACTTTCAGCCGGCTCAGCTTCCCTTTGTGCCCTGACCGGTTGAGAGAAGCCGCCTCCAAGTTCCCTCGATTTTTCGAACGTTTACTTTGTACTTTGTCTTAAATGGCAAGGATTATTGTGTCCTCATTATTATTCTGTCTTTCGGAGAAGCTTGAAACTTTACCCTCCGAGGGAAGATTATTGACATCTGTTGCCTCCCATTTCCCATGTGGGTATTTTTGAGCCGTTATCAAGCCCGTTGATATTTGATGTTCGAACCAGTTCTCTTGCAAAAGGTTGAACTCATCGCTGCATTATTTTATTTATGAAGAATTGAACTGACAATTTTCTCATTGAATAATTAAAGATTCAATTTTCTTATCGAATAATAAATAATAATTCAATTGCTACTAAAATCACAGAAACGCTTCTTCCAATTCGGTCGCGCAGATTGCAGATTTTACGCAGATTTTACGTTGCAGATTTTACGTTGAATGTGAACGCGACAAAAATGTTTTCGTGTCTATTTTCAACAGCCACAGGCGAATGTATTGTTGCGTATAGCACTCGAGCGAGGTGTGTGACTTTCTGTAGTCTCCCGCGCTCTACTGTCGAGTGGAGTGAGCTGCTGAGCTCATCCATTTAGGGCCTAATACTGCTTGTACCTTTCGTAGGCTTTAAAGCTTGGGTTTAGCAGTCTGTAGTCATTATTTTCTCCTGCTGACCTGACACAAGTGTTTCGCCATGTAGAGGGCAACGTTTTGCTTGGAAAGCAGGTACTTCGTTCTAACATTTTACCCCTCGAATTTCAAGAGCACTCGGGTTTTGAGATTAAAACCGAACGAGATGTTTTGCAACTTCTGAACTATCTCGGATGAAAACCGAAGTTTTCAGGACGAAAAGGGATTTCACTGTGCCAAATGGATAAGGATGGAGAAGATGGATAGCATCAATTGGCTTCAACATCTTCAACCTAGGAGCTTATTTCCACAAATTTATCCGAGAATGTCATCCATTGCCAATCATTCGTGCTCGATGTAATTTCTGTATTGTGTATAAAGCTAATTAGATTTTCCGTTTCGAATAATAATAATGAACGGTCCGTAAAATTCTTCTCGCTACTCCAGTTTCACTGTTGTTCGAAATCCATCCACCCAGCGATTGATTTCGTAAAGGATGGAAACGGTTGATAATTTATTTCAAACGTTAGCGAGAATTACTTACAATAACTCGCGTTTCTCGGTTGAAAAGAACCTGCCTCGTCTACCATTAACGTGAGCGAAACGGTCCAAGAGAGAAAAATACTCTTTTAAGAGCGTCGGATAAAATTGAATTGAATTAAAGAACCCCGCGTTTTAATTACTCTAATTGTATCCAGCCCCCGTCGTCGTTTCCATTCGGGTGCTTTTTTGAAAGAGCGGCTTAAAGTGAAAAGAACCCCCCCGAGGGTCGGCTCGGGCCTTCCTTTAACTCTTCAGGTGTGCAATTGTTGGGAAAATGTGCGGAGAAAACGTGAACGCGAGCGGGCGACGGTCGGGTCAGGGATCAAATGGGCGGTAAAGGGGAAAGCGCTGATGATTGCATTACTCGGGTAATGACTTTATGACGCTGCCGTCCCCCATCGTGTCTGGTCCTTGGTCGGCTATGTTAGCCATCCAAGCTATTCTCCGCCCGTTCTTCTGTATCTTGGGGGATCGAGTTAGCCTCTCAGGAACTGTTAAAGGCGAAGATCAAGATCCTAGTCGAAACCTTCCCCTCCGGGCTCGCCCTTTAACCTCTCCCTCAGGTAAAAGCGAGAGTCGACGGGTCATGGGTCATTAAACATTTTATTACACGGGTGCTCACCTCGGGGACCGTTTTGCTCGCCGGCCCGACGACCCGCGACGTTAGCGTTGAAGGGTCAAGCGTCGCTTTTCGGCCAAATAACGTGGAAAGCTATTAGGAACGCTAAGAGAGGACATGATGGGGGCTGAATGGCTGTAGGAAAGGTTAACGTCGGACGGTAGTGGCGCGGAGGGGTCGCTTTTCCCCATCCCCCTCATAGGAGAAAATGTCACCCGTGCAATTCCTCAGCTGCATTCTATAATGCTGATCGCATTTTATTCCAGTAGCGATAAAAAGCGGGGGAAGTTAAGTAACAATTAAATAGGCCCATCCTTTGCGGATTTCGGTTGTAAATAATCAACTAATAGTTATGAAAAAAAATTTGACAACCATAAAAAAGTTGTGATATTTTACGGTCGTTAGGGAGATGTGGAACCATCTCAATTGGTTTCTGCAGCCCCTGAAGGGCAAATTACAGAACAGATCTGCATGAGGAGTGCGACGACCGTTACGTTGCAAGGCATGAAGCGTTCAAAAATCGAATAACGATTCTGTACGTTTGACATTAAACTTTGTGAGAACGCTTTTTGCGAATTTCTTCTAAAAAATTATCATGGCGCCAGTAACCGTTTGATTACGTAGTGAAACCGCCTTCACCGTATTAATTTTTGAAGAAATAATTATGTACGTCTATTTCTTCTGGAACTCATATTTCGCCCTCGTTTTCGAATATTAGGTGTATTTTGTAATAATGCAACGGAATTGCAAACCCTGATTGATCGAGACCGTGCTGCTGGTTTTCGAGTTATCGTAGCTCTCGCAGGCAATTTCAGAGCATTTTTTTGAGAAACTCGACAAGATGTTATTGCACGAGAATTCTGGCCCCGACTTCATGGGATTCGACATGCTAGTATTCAAGTTTATGATAATTTCTATAGTAAACCATTGTAATCGCCCAAGAAAATGTTTTTCTCTCAAGCCCCCTCAAAATTCGATGTTTTATATTTCAAGGTATGTAGAATCAAAGTATTTCATTTAAAAAATTCTGTCCGTACGCCCTCTAAACTTTTCTGACGTAACTTTATAGCTAAATTCTTGAAATATTCATCAAAAACCAATCTTGGTGAAATAAGACAAAGGTGTATTTAATATCTACATCTATAGCTTTTTGGACTTACCCGTTTTTTGGTGGAAAAGTTCACTTATGTTCGGAATAATTACAATCACAAATGGATGGTATTCTTACATCTTTTTTTTTCGTTTCCAATTCGATTCATTACCGATCATAACTTTATTGAGGAACCTTGTCAGCTGTTGGAAGAGGAATATTTTAACACTTGAACTTAGTTCTGCAGTTTCTAATTCTCTTGGGCTCAGGAGTTCGAGTTCGAAAGGGAAGAACTGCATGGAAAGCGATTCGGAAGAGCGGAGAGCACGCACATTGATTAATTTCAATGGTAGTTCTTTATAAAGCTTAGCGCAGCTACACAGCTCTGGCGTTTCAGAAGCAATTAATCTGCTGCAGGAACGAAAACCCTCCCAGTTCTACCACTATCAACAGAGGCCCCCCTGGTGGCCATCCCCTTCTCATAATCTTTCTGTTTCCTTTTAACAGAGGAAATCTCTAGTCATTCCATCCTTCTACCGTAGCACTTCTTTATCACAGTTCCCCTCCACGCTTAGCTCCTCACATCCTATCTCAAAAGCATTCTCGCAGAGCAGAGGTGGAAAGTGTGTGTCCTCCGTAGACCCCTTGGTTCATAAATTGTCGACCTTCCTTTGGTCTCTTATTTCTTTGCTATGGACCACTGCAGTATATAATTCTGCTACCTCGTTCCATTTACCAATAGTTCCCGTACGTTTGGTCTTTCACACTTAGCAGACACCTATTATTTTCGAGAGGTATTTCTTTCGAATGTTTTCCAATTTGTCATTCAAATTTCATGCATGTTAAAATAACCTCTCCTCCCTGACTAGTAATACGTTACTCCGATGAGGAGAGGTAATTTGCGAAAAAAATTCCTGCTCGAGGTCATCGTTCCATTTTTTCATCATTATGAAAATAGGGCAAACTCCATTTTTTCGACAAATAATCTTGAAAAAAACGTTGGGAGAACATAATCGTAGTAGATACAAGTTTATTGCAGCGGTTGTTCGTATTTTTTCCTCGCGCTCTTCCTACAAAAGGGGGCTGTTCCGACTTAATGAAGCAAATTAGAGCGAATTTGACTAATTTGCATGAAGGAAGGCTTTACAATGATTTATTAAGAGCTATAATTCTTCAGCGAACCTCAGGCCGTTCCCAGAAGTTTACAGGGCTTTATTTTGCTTGGCTTGGCGGCCCTACTGCTTAACCGCTATACTTGATCCTGGCAAATAAAGGCTGTTCTTAAGTTTCCAAACTTCTTCCCGTTCGGATTCTTCCCTCGAAAGTTGGACCGAGTAATTAATTGGATACGTAGCATCCCTGTTTCAACCCGACGCATTCTTCGCTCATTCAGCATTTTTATTGAAACTGGAGAGTATTAGTGAATGGAAGCACAAAGGTGTTGCAAACTCCTTTTGTCGCAATCGTCAAACCCTTTTAAGGTTCCAGCGACAAATCATCATGCTGATAGGAACGTAAAATGCAGCAAGGACAATTTCTGTGAGAGCAATTTCGAATACGTACTAGTTTGGAAAAAATTGCACTCATGGAAATTCAGTAGAGAAAATGAGATATCAGGTTTGGGTGTTGAGCAAGAGAGATTGCAAACGATATGATCGTGCGAGTGTTGAGTGATGACACTGTATGTCCGTTTGATTCCCACCATTGTAAATGTGAGAGTGCGAGCCGGCTGTTGACGGTCAGTAGATGCGAGGACATGAAATCGGCCTGGTTCGCGAATAAGCGTCTGTTGTCAGCCAAACTGAAACTCGTCTGCCCATCGATGGATTTTAGAATGATTCTCTCCGTTGGCTCTGCCGAGTTGCCGAATTCGTATGAGTTTCATCCTTTAGCAATAGCTATTTCCCTGCCAAATGTTCGACGTATGGAAAAAGCTAGAATTTCTAAAGCAGATATTGAGAGGAATTTGAATCATCGTTCGCTATTTGTAGATTTCAGTCAAATTTATAGCCGCGTGCATAATCGCTCTGAATGAATGGAGACTTCAAATGTTCTAGTAATATCGTATGTCCTCTTTTGCCGAATAACGCGCCCGAAAGATTTTTACGTTAATCATACTTGTTAGGATTGTTCGTACCGAGACTGAATGCTCCTGCAAATGCTAAGAATGTATAAATTATATCAACAGTACTGGACTGGTTGCAATCCGGTTATCCGATGACCCGCCGTTAACGTAGCTAAATGTTAGCATTGAGGAAGTACGACATAAGTCGCCCGTAAAGAAGAAGATGCCTCTTGATGTGATCCAGCTGAAACGTTAGCCGATCTATAAGAACAAATTGCCTTCCTTTTGCTAAACCCACGATCGCCCCTTTAGAAGTTTGGAAACGGGCTGACGATGTTGCAGTGATCGGTTGAACCATCCTTCGTTACTTGAACTCGATAACGATACATTGATTGTCTCTGGCGCTGCAACCCCTGTGTGCAAACTTCTACTAATGCCTTGACTGATATGCGGTTGTCTTTATGCGAATGGTGGCGGTGAAATTCCCACGAATAGCCTTACCGACACGTGCTTACCCTTTGAAAATTATGAAAATGGATGATTTCCTTTCAAAATATTTTGTACTAGTGGGCGTTAGAACACGCCATAAAAATCGGCGAATGATTCGGGAAAGGATTCGTGGAACACTGCTTCCTGCCAGTAATTTTAGATCACGTGATTTATCCCAGTCTATGGAAGAGGGAGATGTTTGCCAGGGGATAGTGTGATAATTTATATATAACTACTGAGCCACAACTATGCAGACGTATCTAGGACACTAGAACTGACAAGGAATCTCATGGATTTTCACCCAATCATCTTCAAATTCCGACATTACAACGAGCTGCCCCTAATGACAGAAACATATCTTTTTTCAATACACTGACGGTCTCTATTTTCGAATGATGAAGCGTATTGTTTCTATTGCAAAAACATATCACCTGGCCAGCATAACTATGATCCCATGCCTCGGTTTTCAGAGGGAAAGAACGTCCACGTGTACAGCTATTATAGCCTGTTTAGTAATGCATTTTTGTCCGGTGAAGGTTTCCACATTTCTCAAGAGTAGTGACAATATTTTCTTTTTGAATGAAATTCTCAATTCTGACAGCTTCAGAGACTTCAAAGTGCCGATCTTTCTATCAAGCGGGTTGTCTTTCATAAAAATAACACATTAACTCGTCCCAGTCGTATTCGAATTATTCGAGTTTCTCTTTCAAATACAACTCCCAATTGATGGCCGTCCAAGCGCAATGCGACTTTCAAATCTTCATCCTCCGAGTTTCTTCTCCAATTTTCAAATGCCTTCTGTTGTTGCTCCTCTGTTTTACTGCTACCCCAGCATTTCTCTGCACATCTCATTCGGCCTTTCTCGACGTTTTGTACAGAACGCTACGTGGAATGTTTCCTTCGACTTCCGCAGTCCGAGGGTGTCGTTAGTTTGGGAAGGGAGTCGTTATAGCAAATGTACCATCCCATCCTGTGCGAGAAGGCCTCGCCCGAGACCGAGAGTAGAACAGTGTTTTGCAGCAATAACTGAGGAGCATTAGAGTGGTGAATAGTCACCCCCCGGGCCCTTCTCATCCGCTTCGGCAGACTCCTATTCGCCACATCATCACCCATCACTACTCTCTTTGTTGAATGCTTCTCCGTATGCTCGCCATTTCGTCCGAGAGCTTTGCTCCACCATGTCCCGCCACAATACTAACCGCTTTCTGTATCCTCTTGCCAGCAATATTCTGCTTCTCGTATTTTCGAACTGAACCGAATGCGTACGCGCGTTCGAGTTCGGCAAAACTCAAAGTCCATCTCGATCCGCTCGAAGAAAAAAGGATCTAGTGTTTGATAATTTTTTTTAATTAGGTAAGTTGATTAGGTTATTCTCTACTCGAGCTTCGTTGAAAATGGATTTAAACCCAATGTCATGTGATTTGAGTTGTTGATATTAGCGTGCGAGCTGAGCAGCATTTCCATTTTTCCGTTCGCTTTGCTCGGGGTTATTCGTCGGGTAATTTAATTGAAGGGTCATGTTGACGAAGGTATTGAGAAACACGTGGCAGCATGATTGGTCATCAAAATGTGATAGGAGATGCTATACCCGGAAATCACTCGGTGTTCTTTCGTTCGTGGAATTTCCTCATATTAATCAGGCTTCCTTTTTGCTTTGTCATTTCGATTTGGCTTTGCTGGTATTATGAATTTTTTCCTCGCTATAAACGGTATGAAAACTACCTTGAAGGTGATTCAGGTGTATCATTCTCTCTGTGGCAATTATTTTTCTCGTGTCCATATTTCTAGTGTCCTGTTAATCAAAAGTTCGGTGGGGATTTTTTTTTTACTCGCGGTAAATTCTATTGATTTTTTGGGGGAGGTGAGTTGATGTGCTCGCAAGTGGAAATTTTAATTTATATTCAATTTACAATAATTGAAAGGTGCCCATGAATTAGCTCACACGATCGAGAGGATACCATCATGAAATCAACTTATTTCTATCGTTCATCATCTAAACTGATAAGCATGGAGTTTGAACTAACTGTCCATGTTTCTCCGATATTCCATTTCCGATGTTGGTTTATTATTAAATAATAAACCATTGTAATCGATCAAGAGAATATTTTATGTAACTCCCTCAAAATCTGCGATTCTTCGTTCATACGCCAAATGGATACCCCAACTTTGGGGTATATTTGGGGATTTTGGAGGGGGAATTAGTATTTTCCAATGTTTTTGTAACATAGGTGTGTTTGATGTCAATTCTTTTTAGATTTTTGAGGCTCAATTGAATGAAACGATAACGAATTCGATAGCTTTGATGGTTCTCGAGTTAGCGCAGCTTTTGTGTGTATTCTTTGAGATTTTGAGAAATTGGACAACTCGAGTATTTATGGAGCTATAAAAAACGTTCTATAATTGGTGGAATACTCTTAAAACGCTCTACCAAGCTGTATCGTTAGGCAAATAATTCAACATTTATTTAGATAATTTTAAGAAACAATAGATTCAAAATTTAAATAATTCAAAATTACGATAGTTGCTGAGAATTCTTTTGTAGTTACCAATGTGTTTTTTGTTAGACATTTCTGGGTATTTACTATGGCAAGTTGATGGTATTCCTATATAATAATTGAAGCAAACAAATAATAAACCATTGAACAATCGTTTGCAGGGTTTTACTATACTATTCTTGGAGCATGCGACGTTCATTTTTCCACGATTGCATCGGGAGCCTATCGATTACATCCGCCGATCCAACGCTCGATCTATCTCTATGTTCCTTTGATGCAGTTAATTACACTGTTCCCCTTGTTTCTTCTCATAACGCACTTTGCCTCAGATCGTATTATTTGCTCCAACGCTGTATCAGTATTTGCTGCACTCGTGCCACTGACTCGTTCCCACGCAATTCGAACTACGTTCCAACTTTAATCAACTGCATGAGGTTTCCCTTTGCAATCAAGATATAAATTAATGTTCGTCCCTTCGATTCTCTTCGTCTTCTATTCTTGTTTGAGTATTTGTAAAGCCTACGGTAACTTCAAGACCGTTTCTATCGCTGCAGGTTTATCTAGTTAGTCATATGTCACTATCAATACTTTCAACGTTGAGTTTCGCATATATTATTCACTTTTATAGGTATCATAGTTTAGCAAATGTTTCCTGCAGTATTTGGAACTTCGAGTACGTTTTTTCTATCCGAGCTATTTTTCAACGGCAAAAATTAATCAGTCAACTGGTTACAAAAAATATATCGATATTTTTCGTCCGAAAACAGTTCAAGCTTTGTTACTGTTCCCCCCGTTTGTTATTGGTTTTCCACTCCTCTATATTTCTCGTTTTCTTCAATGCTAATCATTCACGATATACAACGCGTGACCGTATCATTCAAGAATATAACGATTTGTTAAATGACCCGTGTTTTTGGAAATATTGAATTAAAATAATGGACATAATCGATGAGGCGATAATTTTGGCGCGAACAGCTCCCGCTATGTTCCGTGGAAACGAGCTCTAGGTCCAGTTCAACTCGCCCACGATATTCGAAGGCAGTTTTGATTTGATGAGCTCTAACCACAGGTTCGAAGACGAGCAGGCCCCTGTTTTCGAGCCTAATAGGCCTGGTGTAAGTTTTCTTTAGTACTTAAAACCCAGTCTTTTGAGCGCTCGACGAACTTCAAAAGTTTGGTGATCGTTGCCAAGTGAAAAAGTCGGAGAAGCGGACTTTCGGTGAGATGGGATCCGTAAAGTGATCGGTCAGGAACCTCGTAGTTACGCGCCACTTAGGATTTCCGGAACTGCCGGGCCGGTTAAATGCTCTGGCTACCTTTGGGCGTTATTTCAAGTCAAATGAAAACGGTGGTAACAACTGTAGAGTGATGGGTTCGGGACCGCTTGGTCCTGTATTACCGAGCCAGCAGTACTCGAGGATATGCTGCAAATTATCGTGCTGAGGTATATTATTGCTTGTTAAATCTGGTTAAATTTTAACATTGAAAGCCTCCTTCATGCCACAACTTGTTGTTAGTTGTTCAGCCGGAGAGGAAGTTTCCACCTAAAAACATAAATTGGGGACTAAAAGCTAACTCGTTAAAGCATATTAATTTGAAACTACATTTGATTTTTTATTTAGTAATAAAACTTTATTTCCTCGCTCACGATTTTTTTTCGAACTCCCACAAAATTTGTTGTATTTTGTTTCAAGGTATGAAAAAACCAAGTAGGTATCCAATAAAAAAAAATTAAAAAAAGCAAATTATTGTTTAATGGTTTGGCCTCAACTTTAATTATTCAAAAAGACCGTTGACTTGAATAGTAGCTATGTGGCAATGTTTGTAACCGAAGAATTTATCGGAGTATAAAAACCGCTCTGTTGCCGTCGGAAGACACGTCTAATACTTTTTCTCTGCACCTTTTGGCGACTTTTTGGACTCCAAATTGAGTAATCAAGGAAAATTGAAACATTTGAAATTACGATGTTGGCACCCAATTCATCACTATTATTACCATTCATCACTATTTGAACTCCGACGGGGAGGGAACGATTTTCTTAGTTTTAAAATCTTAGGTAAAGCATTTCGATTTCCGCGAATTTCATACAATACTGTAGCTCCGATACTGATATCATAAACTGGTTTACAATGATACCCGTCTCGCGTATCTCATTCTCTCGCGAACACATAACAATTTTCCCACTCAAAATACATTTCACTCAATGTTCACATCAATATATTTTGGTAACGAGTATCGCTTCGCCATCATCAATTTGAAAACGACGAAACGCTCTTTTTTTCATGTACCATCGCATTATGGCGGACCTTATCTTATTTTTTAGTTCAAAGCCCAAGCGGTCGTTGCCTGTTGTAGCGAAGAAAAACCTCGAGAGGAGAATCCATAGCGTTCGCAAGGTGATCGGAACGGTCTCGGTTCTCTCTCGATCTCACAATGCTGGCTGGTGCTTCTTTGTAATATAAGTCATGCCTGAATCTATTTCCCATGTCAAGAAAAGGGTGCCCGTCCAGTCAGCCTTCCTTGCCTCTTCCTCGTTCATTCTCTGTTATTCTGTAGCATCGCCGATGAAGGGTCCGCGGAGAGGAGCACTCAAGAAAACAAACAACAAACATCGGTGCGACCGTAGCCAAAGTAATCGGATCCTCCTTCCTATCAACCCGTTCATTCCTTCCTATCCTTCAGCAGCCGAGGATAGACAAGGCGGTGGCTGAGTCTTTTCTCTCGTTACCCTGGACCCCCGGAGCCGGTAACCATCGCCAGAACGAGCCAAGAGGACGAACTGAGGCCTCTGCAGCGCCGACGAGTTGATCGGGCTCCTTTTTTCCCGAGGGAATCAATATTCCACGGACACCCGCAAATGGAGGCCACACGGGAAGATTGAATTTAACGCTTGTCGCTTCTGTTTGCTCTGCGCCGTGTCCAAAAATCGATACCGGTGTGACGGACAATTGAAAAATGCATACTTCACCACAATTAGATCCCTTTCCACTTGCTACCCATTCTTCCATATTTTCTCCGACATTTTTTGTCCCTCTGGCTTACAATAGACGGCTTCTATTATCGTTGGGAGTATGTGGACGAGTGCCGTCCCCATATTCTCTTCAACCCTTTTTCACTCCTGCATATTTGCTTCGTAACGCTCTTTTCCGATCATCTCTGATAACTGGGCTTGAGTTGAAGTTAACGTTTTCGGTTTTTTTCAATAATAAATCTTTGTATTCGCCCAAGAAAGGAAATTTTCTAACCCCCCTCAAAATTTGATGTTGTAGGTTTCTAAGTAAAAGTGGTCTCAAGGTCAAACCTAAAAAATGTAAATTTTTACCAAGTTCCGTAGAATAATTCGGACATGTAATAGATAAAAATGGTTTGCACACGTTGCCTAAACATATCACGGTGATAAAAAATGCACCGATTCCGGCAACATTTGAAGAATTAAATAATTAATTACAATTACCGAATTAATTTATTCGTTTACGGGCAAATCTGTGAAAATTCGTATCTTCAGTAAGATTATGTCAAATAATCAGTACCAGTTGCAACCTATTTTTGAACTGAACTATGTACCCGCTCGGAGGACTTGTATTTTACAAAAGGAAACTGATATAACCCTGAAGATAATTTGTTAAACCAATACTATTTCCTCTATTTGTCAATTTGAATGATGTGACGCGTTATAAGAAAAGTTGAACATTTATGACTGCCAGGCTCAGCATAACCGCGATTGGACGTAAATGAGGGAAATATTATTTCAACGGTCGGTGGAAAAACCTTGCAGTGTCTTGTCGGTCCATCACTAGGGCTTCTTTTTACCCGAACCCGGTGGTTTTATCCGTTAGTTGCTGTCTAAGTTGCAGAAGAACAACTGGGGCGGTGGTTTACAAAAGGGATTAAGAGCCGTAGAACTGCGAGAGATGAGAGGGATCCTGGGCGCGGAGAAGGATTTCATGTATTGAAGAAAGCGTATCCCTAAACCTCTGCAGTGGTTTATGCGGTTAACAATAGTCTGTCGCTGACCGAATAAATACTATCCCTATTGCATGCGTTGTGCTTTTCCCCCCAACATTTCAGTTCTTTAGGTAATATGCTTCATAATGGGGGAAAAGACTTAATATTTATCATCTCGAAGTATTTTAGCCCAGCTGAAGGGGTTCAGGTGGAAGGAATTGAGTGGAAAAGGCTCGTTCAGGGAACTCTGTTTATCTACATTACATTCGTGTTCGTGGATTAATGTTCATTTTATCGATGAATATACTATTTTATGTGATATTCGTTAAGCGTTCAATATTAGAAATACCGTAACTAACCTTCAACGGCCTTACAAGCACCTGCTCTTCCCATGAAAAAGCTAGGAGTTCTAAGGCGAACCACTCGAGAACTCACAAGCATTCCTGCCATCGTGCTTCTCTTCAAGCTCTGGTACGCCCTGTAATGGAGTACGGCAGTGTTGTATGGTCTTTATTCTACAATACCCAGAAGATTGGTTTTTGTTTTTTTTGTTGTAAATTTAACCATAGTTTGTTCCCACTAAATGAATAAATAAACACACTGTACTGAAGAATTAACTGCTATAGCCTCATCAGTTAATCCTTTTTACCGGTACAAACGGAAGCAAGTGCAATGTTCGAAAAGTCCTACCCTTTCGATTTCTTGTATTTTGAATTTCGAATTAAACTTTAGCGTTCGGATGCACTTTCAACATCATCAGCATTACAGTATCAGTAAGAGCGGCCAAAATGTACGGTCGGCCGTGGATGCCTTATGTAACCAACATCTAAAAATCTAAATTATTCTGCGGGACAGCAGAAATATTACGTTCAAAAGGGAAGGATTGTTGTGCGGCTGAAGGCACACGAGGAAAATCTGCCTGCAGAGCATAACTTGCTGACGAAAAACTGACTTAAGGGCTACTCTCTCGTATATCACTCGGATAATAGACATAAATTTCCCCTTCACGCTCCGTCTCGACCTCTTTTGACTTCCTCTCGGTCGCTCTAGCCTCTGCCTTTACCACTAGAAGTATGACTGGCTTCTATATCCCAGTATCTATAGCGATAATGTTATCGCTTCACAAAGAGCCACGGAAGACGAATAAAAGAAAAGTTCGCACAACATCAACAGAGCGCGCTGGAGTATCCTTCTATAGCTTAACCCTTTCAACCTCACAGTAAAGCATCTACTTCCACTTTTTCTCCTTTTTACCTCTATTTCCACCTTTTTCGGTATTTTGGCATAATTTTTTCTCTTGAAGCTCGTTTCCTTTGTTTATTTACTTTTTCTCTTTTTTCCTCACGATTTCGAGTTCTTTGATGCTAATCTTCACTTAGTACTCTAGTTCCATCTGAATTCCATTTCTCAATGACTCACCCCCTGTGCGTTCGCCCAACCATCAAAAATGCAATCTCACGGTCGACTCTTTTCCTCATCGTTCCGTTTTTCATTTTGAATTCATACTTATGATTTGTCGCGAAGAAAACCGAACGAATGAGATTAAAATGAAGACAATTATTACCATCCAACTTGATAGTATTTTGTTTGCAGATGGCGGTTCATGTTTCATTTTATTTATTATTTAATACGATCTGTGTCATGAAGACTTCTGTGAGCCAGTTAAGAGTTGTAGGTTGTTACTGTTAGCTGTCAATTTCAATTTTAAGTGTGGCGATTTTATTTCGTGTATTCCCTTCTTTGATGCAGTTTTGGTTCAGAAAAGAAGTGCGTCCGGCGCAGGAGTTACACGGGCTGCACAGTCGCACTGAACCCATTACCCCACGTGATAAATTGACCGCGGACCGGTTTTCCTATGACCAGCAGAAGCAGCCGAGACCGAGTAGAGCCGGCTAAACTTGAACCAGTTCTTAGCCCAGTGCTCAGTTCCTTAAAGGATCTCGATTCTCGTCCTGGTCCTCCCGGTTCTGAGGCGTTTCAATGTTAATATCGCCGAGGGATCTTCTATCCGTCGCGTCCTCTCATCAAAAATGCCTTCACACTTCGTGCCGCTCCGAAACGCGAGGGTAATTAGGGACCTTTTTCTTTCGGAATAATAATAATGATAACATGAGCGGGAGCAGGTCTGGTGGTTATTGCTAAACGGAGGCCTCAGAAATTCAGATCGTGTCGTCCGGCAATATAACGGTACCTATAGCGCGATGGAGATTGTGATGAATGGTAAATACAAGAACGCCTTCGCCATTAAAACATGGCAGCTCTCTTATGATTACCAACTCGTCTGGAAATAATTTCGCCAAATATACAGAAGAAAACTTGTTTCCGCACGAAATGAAGGCGTAACAGATAAGAAAGCTATTAGCGAAATATCAAGCGTGACGGCCTAAATGGAGCTCGTACACGTTTTCTTTTCTGTTCACGACTTTTGCCATTTTATTCGATTTTGCTATGGTTCGAGTATCTTCACTATTTAACTATGAACTGAACTGGTTAGAACTTCAAGTACTTCTATAACTGTGACTTTTTTTTGAGGAGATGAAAGGGAAGAAAACCGAAGGATAATCAAACGAACTCACGGCATTAACCGAGGGTTAGCGACTGCTTCGCGCGAAATAATCGCTTTCATCGTGCGGATCTGTTAAGTTGTATTTATGGTCGAAGCGTTGCCAAAATCGGTGAATTATTTGTAAAGATATTGCGGGATAACAAAAACGAAATAGAAGAATAGCGAGGGAACAGTCGGGTGAAATATTATTTATAGGAAGAAATGAATATGAAAGGGTTCGGTGAGTCGAAGTCACCTCAAAACTGGAAGAACCTCCTCGCCGTTGAAACGACCGCACCGAAAGCCTGTTACAATGGAAACTCGGTGCGGGTTTTGGTGGAAATCCTGGATTCAGTGACCTTCTCTTGTTAAGCCGATTTGACGTAATGCGATGTCGAAAACGTCCCTCTCCCACCACCCATGTAACCCATAAGCCAGTATCCCCATGCCCATTATTCCGGAACTTTCGCCGTCTCTATCTGAAACTCGTCGCAGCTAAAGGGAATCCTCGCGTGCCTGCGTTGTTCGGCTTCCTATCTCTCTTTCTCTGTGTTATATATCTCATCCGTTCAATTACCCTCGAGCCCTTATTACGTGTAATCCGTGCCTTGTAGTCTGTTTCGAGTGTGAAAGCGTTGGTAGGGGAAATCCTCACGTCCTAAAGACGAGCGTAACAAGAGAAAGGTTACTATCACAAAGACCTACTCGCAGAAGGTATCCCTCTTCTCAAGTTTCCTCCCGCCTGTTCCGTTACACCGACACTGATGCGAACGCTTATTATCTCCTCATATCAAAGCGTAAAACAGCGCATTGAATTAGGCGAAGTGATGAAAGGTGTCGTTTGGATAGTAGTTCGGGACGAGGGGTCCTGCAAATACCCTCTGTCCGGCCGAACCTTCTGAAAGAAGGGATGATGTGGGCCTGGAAGATGAACGGTTAACCTGGCATTGCGTACAGTATGTAGTCGAGGAAGGGATGAAATCGATGGTCAGCCTTCTGTCTTTACCTCCGAAGAGCGACCACTATCCCCAAAGTAAATAAAACATGACCGAATCAACTTGCTTTTGCTTTATTGCTTGCTGCTGAAAATCGATATCCGTTTCCCGTCCTTTTGAAGTTGTATCGCGCTAGAATTATTTGTCAAAGGTTGATTGTCGATATAGATTAATGAGCGGTTCTAATTACAAGAAAAGTAGCCTTTGATATCAATGTAAAACTATAGAATATTTGTACGATTGGCTTGCAAGCGAACATATATCTCGTTTCATCAAACGCATGCTCGACTCTGGATTTTCCACAAATTCATCGCGATATTTAGAATATATATTCGGGCCGAATTTCATATTGATTGCTTTCACCAAATCGAATTTTAATTTCCAATCACTTTTTGCTAGCTGTGTTGGTTCGTTTGTTGTACGAAACATGCGTAACACAGGACTTGAAAATTGAGAATGTTTGATTTTGGGTGAGAATGACTGATTTTCGACTATGCGCACTCCAGTAGGAACCACCTTCTTTTTCATTCTTCTTCCATCATATCATCAATTTTGACCTGTGTAGAACAGCGTTAGCTAGAAGATGGAGGTTAAGGTATAATAGTAGAATACTTTTTTTTAGATTGTAGAAATGCCTTACTCATTAGCGGATCTCCCACCTTACGATATCATACTCGTTTGTGGACATTGAGACCTCCTAGTCGCTCTATTGTATTGTATCGCTGTACGCTTCTATACGGCTCGAAAATCCAACAGGTCCCTAGGTATCGTCTTCCCCATCTCCCAAAGTTTTCATTGCCAATCTTCTTAATTTTTGGCCACACCAGCTCCGTAGCCGGGTTGCAAACCCTGGTTTTCTAGACTCGAAACAGACGGACTCCGGCATCCTATTTCGATAGTAAGGCCTTAGTTCGCTCAATCATTTGGCACTTGGCACAGTCAACAGTTATAGTTCCAACATGACTTTAGTTAACATGAATTTAGGTAGAGTGTTGAGGAGGAATCCTCTTTTGGATAATAATGCCCTCACACATACGTCGTATTGTTAGCCAGGAAACAATTCCTAGCCTTCCTCTGAACAGACCCCCATACGGTGTGCCACGATTTATGGAAGGAAAATTAAATCCTTTTTTACCACAGTTCCCCTCTCCGTTTTTTCCCTTGGTGGTTTCCTCTCCGCAATTCGCCAAGGGAAAGAACGTGTATGGGCAGCTATTTTCTTTTCATCATGTCAAAGAATAAGTCAGGCGAATGTTAGTATTATTAAATCATACCACGCTCTCCTCTCACCACGTAGTTACTATAATCGATTCGAGCTAAGCTTCTGAAGCTATTGGTGTGAAAAACCTAATGTCAACCTGAATTACTTATTACTGCCAGTTAAAAGGATGAGCCATTATCGGTAGATAAACATCAATACAACAATATTTACGTTCATCAATCGATAATGGGCTCTATTGAAAACTGAACCATTACAGAAACCCGTTTGGATGTCAACTCGTTGAGGAGTGCCGACTGAAATATCGTTCTGACGTCCTGAATATTTTAATCAACGTAAACACATTGGTGAGACGAAGCGTTTTAACGAGCGGGAAAGAACGAAAAAGACAACAGGTCGAGGATTGAAGGGAAAAGCTGAGTGGTTCTCGAAAGACTTGTGTTTACAGTAATTTTGTTTATCCGGTTTCCTGCTAGTACCAATTTGTGAAGAACATCAGTCAGAATAGAGATACGCGGTGAGTTGAGTTGCTGTGGGTGTTTGCTGGCTCCGTTGAATTTAAGCCTTCGAGGGTTTCCACGTTTCGCCCTTATATTCCTCTCCTGAACGTTCAACTCACACAAAAGGATCACGAAATTCTGGGCATTTGATATGTTAAACGGGTTCGTTTCCCTCGACCGACGTTTCGACGTGTTCCTTCATTAATATTTCTGAGATTCCATCTCTTGGTCGAATGGCAAACTCAAGGATTCTGATTGCATTGAATTCTGCTCTAAAATAGGTGCACACTGGAGGCGAGGGATGCTTTCAGTATTCGTTGAATCTTATAGCTTTTTATATTCATATATAATGGAAATCCTTGGGTCGCCTGGAGTTTCCTGCCCATTAGGTGTTTTATCGCGAGTTTTATTATTTTTACTTGTAATGTATTGTTGATAGGGTTCAATCGTTGAAATGTTACCGCTTTTTATTTATTTGAGAACAATTATTACTGATTATGGTTTATTATTATTATGTTCAGATTATCAATAATAATCCATTGTACTTAATTGAAAACAAAAAAAGTAGCATCTCTTCAAAATTTGATGTTTCAGGGAACGTAGGAATCTGAACATCCCATTAAAAAAATTCTGTCCGTCGGCCGTCTATACTTTTCTGAGGCAATATAGCTACACACTTTTTTCACCAAAAATCAATTTTGACCAGAAAGACAACGGCTCAATTCTCGAACCAAATCGCTACCTCTATTTTACGGGTATTTTGGAAGTTTGAAGGGTTAGAAAGTTCCAACGTTTTATAGATTTATGGACGCTGAGTCGAATGAGACCATGGAGGATCAATAGCTTTAGTATTGTTCAAGTTACATACTTTATCTTAGACTTTGTGTTGAATTTTCGAGTTTTCCAGGGATTTGGCATTAGAGTAGCTCGAGAATTTTCGGAAGTATAAAAATCATGCTATAGTCGTTTAAATGCTCCTAAAACGCTTCCTTTATCGGTTTGACTTTGAATTAGTCTATGAAAAAGAAAGATATTTAAAATTACGATGATTGTGCGAAGGAGCTTGCTCTTACTTACCAATATGTTCTTAGGTGGAAATATTTAAAAATATTTGGTACATTTGTACACATAAACACTCATCACTAGTTGTCTACAATCATTTGCAGCGTTCTTAATTCGGTCCTCACACAAACGGACACAGTTAACGGTTTTCTAGCCCATCCCCGGTCAAATTTGGATTGCCATTATCGAGTTACTGCCTACGTTTAACTTTTAAAAGAAGAAGCTATGCACTTACCTCTCTATTAATAGTATAAAATACTGGAATGGAAATTAATTTACTGCTGTCTTACTATTTTTTATCATACCTATGAGAGATGTATTTTCTTATGAGAATTCCCAAAACAATCGCCGCCTAGTCTTACAGAAACTAATATTTTTAGTTCCGATTTTCATTTGAAAAAATGAAAAATTTATTTCAGCCTTGATATGAAATGCAATTCTTTGAATTTTATCGCCACCGAAGCACTCGGAAGCCATTTCGCGTACTTCATTCCGCGGTCCATCATTTAAACGTCAAGGAGCAGTCGTAAAGAGAGTAACGTGCCGCTTCCCAGGTACCGGAGCATCTCCGTTGCTTTACGTTGTTTTTACGGCTAGCCAACCTTGCAGGCTCTTAATAAAAGACAAAAAGAGAATGACGGCCTGAATGGAAATAAGTGAAAAAGGAGCGAGGATACGACAACGGAGGACAGGATGCGGAAGGCACTAGGCATTGCAATTCAGACTTCGCATTGAACTTGGCGAAGTTCACATGAAGCGTTTCCGTACAAACGAGAGCACTATTTTCCTCAGTGTTTTATCCACTCTAGCCAGTCATTAGGTTGATTGGCTTATTTTTTCTGACTATCAATGAACCATATTCGTGGCATGAATTGATAGGTGTAGACAAACTACTCTTTCGTACATCGTGTTGTGATTTATCGTTTAAATACTTCCGGTCACGGGTATGTTGCTTTGTATCCATAACGAATGGATAATCGGAAAACTCGAAGGAGAAGGCGAACATAGAAGAACGTCGCATGTGAACCCAGCAAGTGAGAAGAGCACGTTATGTCTTTCAAACTGCTTGTGGAAGTTATACCACCACGTAGTCCCAATTTTCAGCCAAACGCTGGACACAGTTCCAAAAATATCGTTGAAGGGGTCGTGAATGCGCTGTTGCGAAGTGTGCTTTATCCTTGGTATTACATTCGTACATGAAAAGGGTCGAGAATAACGCGTGTCACAGCTCCAGCATTGGAACGTCGAAGTATGTACCTACAAAAGAGACCGAAGCTCTCTTTTCCCTTGGCTTGGCGCAAAACACACTTCACAGGCCATCCTTACATCTTCTGCGCCTGGAGGTCCTCACTTTCGGTAATATAACAAGATGCCAAGAGTCTCTTCCGCGCTTTACGTTTTCTCGCTGAAGGAGAGCCTCAGGTTCTTTTCGTTTTTCACCCTTTCAGAGACAGTTGCTCGTTCACCCCTCTCTCGTGTATACACTTTTCATCCCGCAGCTTTCGCTCTTCAAGAAAACCAGTTTCCATCATATTTCAAGGCCCTTTGCTACATTTTTAATGCCTGCCTTTTTTTCTCTTATCTTTTCACGTAAATGCCAGTCGCGTTTTTCAGTTTTTTTCCTCTCTAGGCGCTATTATTTATTAGAAAAAGCGGTGACTCAATATCTCAGCTTCCCTTGACGTGGCAGCTAATCTCGATAGTATGTGAATTTTAAAGTTTTTAATTTGAAAAGGATCCGTCTTCAATTAAATACTGCGGATAACCATTCCAATTTAACTGAACCTCTTACGCAGCTTATGTACTTTGAATCTTTCTAGAAAGGTTTAGGAAATACCTAATATATGATTTGTAAAATTGATGACACAGTTCAGGTTGAACGCAAGAAGCAGAGTATATGGCATTGACAGAAGCTGCCAAAGAAGCTTTACATTTAAAGCAGCTCTTATCTGACATGGCACGCCCTATCGAGACCATCAAATAGTTCAACGACAATTTGGCTGCCCAGGACATGACAAAAAATCCAATCATAAGCGCCAAGTCAAAACACATCAACGTCAAAGCGCATTTCATCCGGGAAAAGTTCGTTCTGGTGAAATCAAAGTTTCCTACAAACCCTCTGCGACTCTGGAAGCTGATATATTCACCAAAGGACTAGCAGCTCCTCGCCATATGCAGCTGTCGGAGTCTATCGGACTCCTGGACGTCAGACGACTGAAGGGGAGTGTTGGAAACTATACTAATTGTTAAAAGCTTCTACACTCGTCAGCCATCGTTGTCTTTGTATCCCGTTGTATTTCATGGAAATCAAATGTTCTCAATTAAATTTCATTCTGCTTCTTGCGTTCAATCTGTTTACTGTGTCATCAATTTTACAAATCATATATTAGGTATTTCCTAAAAAAGGAATAGCTGGCGATCTTTCCCTTGAAAAATTACGGTGCGTGGAAATGTGGGTGGAAACAGCTATGGGAAATACGAGGAATGAGCCTGAGGAGAAAGACGTTTTAGTTCCCTTCGAAAATCGCGAAACGATGAAATGAAAAAAAATCTTGTCGAACTTGCGTTTATGGCGAAATGAGATGATTTTGCAGAGAATGGCGCGGCGCGTCATCGTTTGAAATAAAAAACAACCATGTTTGGAAGAAAACCGTTCAATAGTACTGCCATTTGATGTGGCTTGTTGTAATGCTCCAGTACCAAATCATTCCGCGGTTTTAATGGCGTGTGCTGTCATCTACTTACACAAATGATTTTTGAAAATAAGTGATACCTTGTCGCAATTTTAGAGGGAAAGAACGTGCGTGTGTGATCAGGTATTGGAGAGTTTCTTGTAATAGTGATTGATAACAGCGTAATTGAATCGTCCCCTTTTCGTTTCCCAATTTTTACATCGTAGAATTACATAGAATTCATGTTCTACGAAAGTAACCCCTGACGAGACAGAATCAACGAAATTCTCAGATACGTGCGATATTATTGTTATCTCAACGTTTGATTTGAGGTTCGGCTGCGGGTCGCTGTCGCTGTTTGGTGATTATTGTGTAACTGTTGGGACAATAGCCATACGTTATACCCTATAATTTACTGCGGTGCTATACTATGGATGCGATTCCACGTGTCGGTGGACTGGTGTATGTTGGTGTGGAATATGTTCCAGTGGTCGCTCGGATCGGTATAAGGTGTACCTGCGCTTCGCCTCTGAAGGGGTGCCCTGCTGTTGACGTGGAGTGGTCGCTTAATGTGACATCATGTTCACACCATAGCGGTGGTCGTCCTCTGCATCCAACCTCCATCCCTCCGAAGCTTCTGACCGCCTGACGTTGTATTAAATTGTCAGTCGTCGTCAGCCGCTCCTATGTGGACGTGTCTGGTAATTGGCCTCAGTAACTTCCCAACCAACGACGTGAAGCGGTATTATTTCATTCGGTGTGATATTCATATTGCGCTTCCTTTCTTCAATAATATCGCCGAAATTTGCCTTTCAGTATTTCGATTATTCAGGTACTACAAGCTATATCTTAACATCGTGTTTCGGAGTTCAGAGGTAAACAAACGTAGCGACTTTTTCTTAGCATTAAAATTTGTGGGCCAACTACCTTTGCCCACAGTAGGCATCCTTGGAGCTATAATATTAGACCGTTCTATGCTAGTCAACATGCCGGATCGTTGCCTGTTGATTCTTGCTGCAAGTTTTTATCATCATTTGCATCAATAACGAAGTGGGAAGACCATAATATGGTATATTATAATTATATTTATATTTGTGATAGTAATATATTATATTTGTGATAGTAACTTTTCCGAACATTTTTCGTAAGCCTTTCCACCTAAAAACGGAATAGTAACTTTGAGGGAAAACTCCGCAGCAACTTACGTAATTTTTGGTCTGGTAATCAATCTTGGTCTGATGATGGCTCAAGTCTTTAACCAAATGCTATCGCAATTTTAATGGTATTTTCAATGGTGCTTTGAGGGGTTGAAAATTCATACTATCCAACGACAAAGGTATTTGGTATCAATTTTTATAGATTTTCCAACCGCAAATCGAATGAGAATATTGCTTAATGGTTCTAGTTATCGCAGCTTTCTTGTAGAATTTTCGAGATTTTCAGAAATTTGATATGAGGGTGTACCTCAAGAATTTTTGACGCTAGAAAAATCGTTCTATACTTGTTGGAATGTTCGTCGAACTCTCTCTTCTGCCTTATCGTTTGGAGAATTATTTCACTTTCAATTTGAAAATTGGGAAAAACAGCTATCATTTATTCAAATTACTATAGCTGCTACGGGGTTTCCCTTTGTAGTTACCGATTTGTCGTTGGGTGGAAACGTTCACAAATGTTCGGAATAGTTTCTATCACAAGTATAATAATATGGTATTTTAAAATCATAATTGTAGCAAAGGAATAATAAACCTTATCAATCATTTGCAGCGTTTTTCGTTTTATTTTTCCCTGAATGTTACTAGCTACCAACTAGTTCGTGATTCTAATATCTATCCGTAACTATATCATTGTAATTATTTCATTTTCAACTTCTTTCAGTGGAGAAAATTCTTTTTGTAAAAAGCAGTTATATATGTTTCAGTAATTTTTCTTATGAGGGGTATTGTTAAGATTAATTTATTGGCAGTTGATTATCCGACTTTAATAAATATGATTCTTTTCTCGCCCTTTTACTTTCGTATTTTTCCATTGCATCTTCTCTCGTTACCTCTGGTTGATATATCCTCTGGAAGAGGATCTACAACCCTCACGCCTGTCCACCCTCGCATCATCAACATCTCTTTCCGGCTGTTAGCGACTGCTCTTCAACTTAATCTCATTCCACCGTCTCCCTCTTGTTTGTTGCTTCGTACCTTTCTCGCTATCCGTTTCCCTTCGAGTACGACCGGTTCACGGAAAGCCCGAGGGCTGGAAAACTCTCCTTTTCTCTCTTTTAATAGTTTTAATTAAAAGCTATAGAGGGAAACACTTCCCCTCGAGAGTGAGGTGCTGAACCCGTATGGGGCCAGTCGTGGTCCCTAGAGCCTAATTCGCGCGTTGCCTGATCCGATGAGAAATAAAGGACGGTCGGAAACTGGAGAAGGGAAAAAACAGGATAAGAGAATGGGAAAATCAACGGGATTGAACCCGGTTGAGGCTAGTGTGAAGCAAAGAACTTGAGAGGTGAAGCGACTGAAGGACGAGCAGATGAGGCGGACGCTCGGATGAGGGTTCCAAAAGGCAAGGCAATAGTTCCGATTCCTGTTTTCAAATTGAAAAAGGCCAAAGTTTTCTAATCATGCTCTTCCTGAAAGCATCGCTCCCTCCCTTTTCCAACGTTTCCCTCTAGTTCGGATCAAACCAAGTCTCTTCTGCGGAAATCATCCCACAACAGCGCTCGCCCAACGTAGACCCTCACGTTTTCAACAGAAACTTACAGGTTTCTGGAGGTTTCTCCAGTACTTCTTTTCCTACTTCATCCCGTCTCTTCCCGTCCACTTTTTCATTCTTTCCCTATCCCAGCCCTCTTCCCTCTTGATCGCGAGACAATAATCGCGTTCTAACCTGCACTCTACCTACGCTCCATCTAGTTCTACTCGCTTTGTATCGCTGGGTGTTTTTACCCTCGTATAAGACCTAGCAGGCTTTACGACTTGAACAACGTACGAACATTTTTCCGCCTTTTTAGCCGTCGTTTTATAATTCAAACTCAATTGTTTTGTGTTCTTCGTTGCTCAGAAAATACGCGCACCTTTTCTCATCTTCTGCTCCAACTTAAGCGTTTCATCGCTTCGTCCGTATCGTATCATGGTGGATAATAAAAGGGGAACAAAGTGATTATCCCCGTTTGAAGCTCTATTTTTTTCTTTTTCGAGTTTTTATTTAAAAAGGCCTTTTCCTCTGTGTTCCTCCGGCATTACTTCACGTTCTGTTTATTTTCTCTTTACTGTTCCACCCTCATCTCGGCCTTCATCTCCTTGTCCTTTGCAGCTGAATTAACGGAAACAAACGAACCAACTTTTAACCGTGTGGTTTCTAACCAATTTACTCACTTTTTCGTAATTTTAAAGAAAGGGCGAGTGCTTGTTTTATTTTACTACCATCGGTTCGGAAAAGTTGTTTCCATGGTAGGGTTCTTTAATCAAACGATTTTCACATCGGAGGGAAAATTTACACTTCTCGGCCCGAAGGTTACATATTTTTCAAGCCAGCAGAACGTGTAATCGGCCCGAATAAAGTGAGGTTAGCACTCGCTGATTTCTTTTTTTTGCGAGTTTACGGCGAGAAAAGTTGAATTGTAATAACTACGCGAATAGTCTCTACTTCCGCTGCAGAAGGAACATAAACCCTATTTATTAATCTATAGTAGTGAGACGTTACAGTTCTGAAGAAATCACATCGTTTGCCAAATTCACTTGCGGTTTAGGTTATTTATTTTGTATTTCCATATATCATGCTTTTAGCGCGTTTGCTAATTTTTACGTTGAATTTTTTTCACAGGTTTGCGGGAGATGTGCCTTGGCGGTGAGATTCTGAAGAAGGTATGTTACTCTGAACATTTCCAATTTATTAATTGTCCCTCTTAATTCAACACTTACTATATATAAAAAAGCATAGCTTTAATCTTTCGGTTTTTGAAGTAGCTCACGAAAAATCTTCGAAATGACGTATAATTATGTTTCCTACATGACTTAGGGTATGGTCTGAGGAAGAGTTTCTCCTATCTCCAAGGCAATTTGACACAAGATGTGCCTATCGTTCTTATCAATAGACTTCAGATTATCAAAATGACTATTGTTGTCGTTCATCTGTTTTTTATTACTCATCGCATTATACTATTACTTACAATTCAACATTTTTGGTGACCTCGATTGGGATAAAAGTTTCTTTCATGAATCATCATTGAAATCTGTCAACATCAACGAATTCGATTTTAATGTCTTGCTTCTGTGGGAACATGATATTATCGCCTTCGCATTATTTATCTTCCATTTCATTTTTGAGCCGTCAACTCCAGAAAAATAGTATTTCCGTTCCTTTTCTGTATTGTGTTATTGATCCTGCGAATTTTCAAGTAGTATTTTATATACTCAAAATATAGAACACTTTAAACATGTCGAGTCTATTAACTAGTAAAGTACTCTTCATTGCAGAACGTTGAGGAACAGCAACTATTTATAGCCCTTCATATTTCTCAAATGAATAATTGCGAAGTTCATCGACAGATAGCATAGGTACATAGGGCTGATAACGCTTTGAAAATTTCCCGACCATGAATACACTTCGATAATCCGCAGAAATAATTCTTACTAAAGGAAGAAATTGAGTTGATATTTGAGTTTGGGGGTGAAGTTTGCGTCAGCTCGAAAACGATTGACCTGGATTATGAAAATTTACAGGAGATGAGAACAAAACATCAAGCGCTAACGTGAGCGTTAGATTCCCCTCTTCACCTTCTCAATACACCTGGTATTTTTAGTACCTTAACAATAGCTCAAGCGTTTCATACGTCGGTACTAGTTTTGTGGGCGTTCATCCGTTTTCCAATACCGTTTCTACTTTTTTGCTCTTTTTTTCTCTGAATTGAGGGCGAAGTTAGAGAGAGAAGCAGTTGGGAGAGAAAAACATACAAGAAAACGGTTTTTCTACTTTTAGAGAGGGCGAATGGAGGTTCCTTCAGCCTCGGGGATTTTCCCTATTCTAGCTCCTCGGGTTCTTCCCCCTTTTTCCGCTGTTTCCTTTTCTAAAAGCTCCAGCGACTCCGCGAAAAATACGTTGTTTCCTGAAAGCAGAGGTCGCTGTCGACGATGCGGCTGCACGGTATAGAGACAAGTGGGACGAAGAAAGAATAGTCGGGAGCAGGAACGAAAAAATAAAATACGAACCGCGAGGAAACGAGCGAACAAAATTGGCGAGCATTTTTTAGGGCAGCGAGTTCTGAAATCATAGCTTCGTGGGCATTATAGAAACTAATTATTCAAAGGGACCCCTTGACAACAGGTAAAACAACGGGCGCACTGTAATTGGTGCGTTTAGCGTATTCCGATGAAATATCGTGCCACACGAAAACGCATTCTCGTGTGTCCATACTGAAATCGCTTAGGTGCTTTCATTCACACTTGGAATTCCGGTTGTGAATAAGGCGTTTCACTTCCAAAATAAGAATCACTTATAGTGGCTTTGTGTGTGGCGTCGTTTACGTTCCCTTTTTATGTGTGCCGAGCGTTCGTGTTTCTCAAGGCTTCCCCATAGACCGTATACAATTCACTGCCACCGTTTCTGCTACTTCCGACGATCCCATGTGCTGCTCGATTGTTTAGGGAGAACAGCTTCCGGCTAAGCTGAGCCGGCGCTTGGCTATATTCCTCGTTCGCAATGTTATTCCGCTCCCTTGGATCGTTTTCCTTCTCCCGCATGTCAAGCTGAAATATCCTTGTAGAGGTCTTGCTTTTCCAAGTTAGGCGGTAGCAACTTGCTCTATGGAACACCCTTGTCGATTTACTTTCAAATTATCAGCCTCATGTTTTTGGTTTAATATTCAATGGCATACTATTGTAATCGCCTGTGAAAAATCCCGTGCAATATTTTGATGTTTCACGTTTCAAATTAATTAGAATTCCATATCGTGTAATAAACTAAAAAGCTGTTCGTCCTCTGTCGGAACTTATCTTAGAGTTTACTAGAAATAGTATTAATGCTTACATGAAAATTAAAAACAATACTTATTTTACTCACGGTGGCTCAGTTCTAATGGTATTTTAGGGGTATAAGAGGAGGAAAAAGAGTATTTCCAATATTTTTGATACATTTGTATCTTTGGAATCCGCTTCAACTTATACGTAAACGCTGAATTGAATGAGACCATGACGGAATCAATTATTTGGATGGTTCTCGACAACAGTAACCTTCAAAAAACTTCATTTTAGTATTTTCTCAACGTACTTATGAAAGGATAACTTTGGTATGAGCGTATCGCTTACGTAAACGCAACTTCGCTTCTCAAACATGTACTCCACGTATCTAATGTTTATGTTACGTATCATAACGTTGGTTAGCACATCAAACAGTTTGCTCAATCTGTTGCATTTCCACATATCTCACAGCGTATTATTTCCTCATAAAATTACGAGGGGCGTTGGAAAATTGTTTTTTTGGGCGACTATAGTTATTTATTATCGAATAATAAACCGAAATGCGTTTTCTAGGGTAATGCGAAATAATGACGACAATTTGGTAGCCTGTAAGTGGCAGATTTGTCGGCGGAGGTTGGCTCGGGGGCGTTGGTTCGGGTGAAATGAAGGGTTGAACCGATCAATGTTAGGATGATTAGCACAACCCCCGCTCCGTTATTTTGGCTTCCTCCCTTGGTTCCTTGGTTGGCCTACGTCAAGAGTGCCCTCCGTCACCTTTCATCCTTTCGGGCTGCCTCAGCCACCGCAACTCACCCACTGCCGTCATCTCTCATCCATGCGAGCTTGAATTATTAACTAACTTTACGATCCCAGCCTCTCGGCCACTAACCACCACCAACCAATCCTTCGAGCAAACGTGACCTATCATTGCGGAATATATTTCAGCAGGAAACTCGCGAGAAAAGAAGAGGGCAGAAAAAAGAAAAAAATCTCATCGGCCAACATGACTCATGAACGTAAGGTGGGGAAGGGCTCACCATTTCAACAGCGCTCTTTTCCCAACCCATAACCTGTGCAATGTATTCAATCTAGCCAACTTTTCAACTCACGCGACCTGTTTGATGTTGATAGCTTTTCGGCTAAAACGAAAGCCACGATGGTAATACCAAGTCGTTTATGTTTAATTGTGGTCGAAGTTGTAGGTATTTTTGGTTTATTATTCAATAATAAACTATTTTAATCGCCAAAAAATCTCACACCCCGTCAAAATTTGCTGTTTTACGTTTCAAGTCTAGTAAAATACTAAAAAAATCTGTGCGTCCGCCTTACGCCATCAACACTTTTCTGAGCAAAATATGACAGCTAAATGTATTAAATTTTCACCAAAAATCAATCTTAGTCTGACATATTGATAGATGAGAGAGACATATTGATTGATAGAGATCTAATTTAATTTATCCTGGTGATTGTTCTGTTGTTAATTCGTAGCTGTGTTCATTTTCTTAAATCAAAATTGAGGTAAAGGCTATTAGAAATGATAAATTACTGTAGAGTGAGTTGCAGCGTTTTAGAAGATCGATTTGTCAGCTGGACAGCTGTAGTTCAACTGCGTTGGATTATGGAACCGTTGCGAACGTAGGTTTCGACCGACTTTTTCACCAGGTCGCATACTAGTGTGAACGTTTGTCGACATTCGCCGCGATCGCCCACGAACTCCGTCACTGGCAGCTTACCTTCTTGCCGAAACTCTTTTAGATGAACAATACTGATAATTTTTTAATGGTTCGTTGAATTTTTCTGTAGATTTGAGTTTGTCAGGGTGATTCAACAAATCAGAGTGACTAGTTGCAGTTTGTTTAAATATTATTTTTAATACTATTGAACCTGTCAAGTGACGTGTAATCTCAGAAGTCGAGCAAAAAAATGAAGAAGAACGGAATCGGTTTCAAGAATCGGGATTGAGTCGTTGGAAGTGACAGTTGACGATTTGCATAGTTGCTCGTTTTATAGCTATGAATCAATTCAAAAAATTGTGTACGTTATTGCAGCATTTTTGTTTTATGTACCTCCAATCGAACTACTAAATTTTCTTTACCGGCCCTCATTTACTTATTTCTACGGACATAATAGTTTTCACTCAGATCTAGCTCCAATGTCACCGTCGACCTTATCATTTACAATTTTAAACACGAGATGAAGAGGTGTATTTATCAAATCAAGTCTTAATAATAATCTTTCTCAGTGATAGCCGCCCTACGTCGCCGAGTCCCTATTATAATTTATTTAACTACCGAATTAATTATTCTGGAACCAGGTAATTTTCTTTCGATTCTTATTCCAATCTCAAACTAGTCCATGGTCGTCGATGAAAAAAAGGACCAGTCGCAGTTAACGGTACAGGATACTCGGCTGGAAAGGATTCCGTTCATTCATCCGGTCTTCACACTGCGAGATGAAGGATAGTGTGTTCCGTGGCTTAGCCGCTCCCTGTGAAGGTTTTTTGTTCTTCGAGTATCGATCTCGCAGCAGCGTACTTAATCGCAAAGTCACGCTTTTGACCGCCTCAAGTTGACGTGTTAGTTAACGTAGGTTGGTTCGCCAAAATGGTTCTATTCGTCTTTAAACGAAAGCGCTTATTCCTATAAATGTCAGTGGGCTTAGGATTATGCGATCCGGTTCAAAGGCTTTTTGATTGATAACCTATTCAATAATAGGCCGAGATAATCGCCCAAGAAAATTAAAAGATGCTGTAAGACTTAAAGAATAATATTTTTGAGGGATTTCAATTAAGAATACGGTCGTTGCAAAAAAAAAAAAAAAAAAAAAAACGCTGCAAATGATTGTACAGTGGTTTATTATTATTTCGCTTCAATATTGATTTAAGAAGACTATCCATTTGTCATTTTAAATATTCCGATCATTTGTGAACATTCCCACCGAAAAGCAGATGGTAACTATAGGGGAAAACTCCGTAGCAACTATTGTAATTTTAATCATTTTTATTTTTCTTAATTTCCTAATTAAAAGCTAAACTTATTGCCTAACGATACAGCTGGAGAGAGTGTTTGACGACCATTCCAATGAGTATAGAACGATTCTTATAGCTACAAGAACTCTCGAGTTATACCCTAATGCCAAATTTGTGGAAATCTCCCAAATTTGGCACAAAAGCTGCGATAACTCGAGAACCAATAAAGCTATCGACCCGGTGATGGTCTCATTCGATTCAGCGTCCAAAAATCTATATAATTTGATACCACGTACACATTTTTCTGAAAAACCTTGGAAAATCTGAATTTTCTCCCCCTCAAAACCCCCCAAAAATACCCTTAAAATTGAGCTAGCAAGTTGGTTCAAGAATTGGGCCGTCCTTGGACCGAGATTGATTTTTGGTGAAAATTTCAAATTTTTAGCTCTTACAGTTTGGCCGGAAAACTGCTAACGGCGGACGGCGGACGGCGGACGGCGTACGGCGGACGGACAGAATTTTTTTTATTGGATATTCGGATTCTACATGCCTTGAAACGTAAAACATCAAATTTTGAGGGGGGGTTAGAAAATTTTTTTCTTGGGCGATTACAATGGTTTATTATTGAATAATAAACCAAAATTGCTAGGGATCCTCCGCTGGGTATCTTGGTTGATGATGGTGATGGTTACTAAGGAATTCATGATTGAATAATTTCGGTTGTCATGTTCTTTTTAAAAAACCATTGTAGCTGTAATTATCTGGAATAACCAAATACCGCAAATTAATTAGCTGCCTCTCTAATCAACCTTCGAGCTAAATAGAATCCGAACTACTACTTTGATTGTAAAACTCCAAAAATATCCTTCTGAAATAATCTGAACTCGGTGGACTTCACATGGAAAACCTGTCTCGCTCAAACATTGCTGAAGGTATTAGACAGACGTTCGCAATCGTACCTGACAACCCATCTGTCACCCAAGAAAGTCTCCTAACTTCGGGCAGGTCAGCTCAAAGACGCATCTCCAAGAGAGGACCGCAGACGGGTCAAAGTATAAAGGAAGGGTCGTACAGATAGTGACAGTTGTGAGAGGTAGGGGCGGCTCAAACGCGAAACGAAGGGCAGGGTACAACTAAGTCGGCCATCTTTGGTCTCATTTTCCTCAGTTCCGACAACCTCATCCAATCTCCTTTCTGCTTGATTTATGGTCGACAGTAGTCATATCCTCAATGGCCGTAATGGCTTTAAGCTCCTCCGGTCTTCTATACAATTAATCTCGATCTTGGTGAAGGGGCAAAATGCTGTCAAGCATTTTCTTCTCTGCAATTTTTCAGGCTATTTTGAGCAATATATGGCGCTAAGTGTTCCCGTACTTCCTAGTAATAGTATTGATATTCGAGTAGCTGGCGTTCGATCTGTGCAAATGTTGAAAAAAAATGTATTTTTATTAAAAAACGTGAATTTCTCAGGAATTATCATGATTTATTCTCTGAGCTTTGACTTGGACTAGTACAGCTGACTAATTGTAGTTGTTCATCGACTCGATTTATAACATTTTATTGTGGGTTTTGAATAAGATACCGCCCGTTCAACTTGGAATGCTGCTAAGATATTTAATTTTTCAGTCCCATTCATTAACTTCTCAATCTCTCCTACAAAAAAGAGACATCATTTTCATGACAGATTTAAGGGGATTCTGCATTTTTCGGTAGGTATTCAAAATCCTGATAAGTTTCGAGTCCTTTCATCCTTACAACTGCAATCATTGAGCATGTTGAGCTGTTGAGCTATTAAAAAGAACGAGGATCCTTGAAATTGGTATCTGATGAGCTGTCTGGATGTAAAGTCACGTGCCTGAATATGCAACGCACGGAATACCGGAAAGTCAAGTCTGGAAAATTGCTCGCTCCTGCGTCACAAGAAGTTAGAATTCACAAATGTGATTTACGGCGGAATGGAAGTATTGCTATCAGCTAGGGATGCACTATTGAAGAAGCGGCGATCCCTTTAGCGATCCCGCTGGACGGAATTAGATTTCGAGCGGGTCAAATGCCTAATCAAATGAGCAGCTGGAGAATAAGAAGGCCGAGTTAATGGGGAACTGAACACGATGAGACGAAAGCGGGGACGTTGAATTGGATAAGAGTAAGAGGGTTGAGATCTGCCGTTGGTGGCTGCTAGAACTTGGAGCCTGAACAGTTTTAATCTTGTTTTCATTCTTTTTCCACTCTTTTTTCTCTGCCTGCACGTTCGAAATCGGGAGTCGAAAGTAAAACTTTGCCGCGATTGGAAGTACCGCGAGTTTCAACTATAAGCTGCTACGAGCCAACGTTAATTGAAGAAATTATTTTATCCTCATTCGGGAATACGACGTAACTTCGGGTGGATTTTGATTATTTATATGAATGAATCTCAATACTTTGTATATCTATGGTGCTTTTTTTGGGTACATAAATGAAATTTATTTTATGATGTTTTCAGTAGCGCTTTCGCCTAAAACTAAACTAAAACAAAAATCCTAAAACTAGTCAGAATTGAAAATGGGAAATTGCGCAATCTCACCTTCGACAAACAAACTAGCCGATTCGTGTTATGAGGTGAAGATGACCTTGGACGATATCAATCGCGTTGGACCAAAGTGAATAAATAAAAGCACGTGTTATTATCTTCGGAACTAGGTTATTCGACAAACTACATTGGAATGACGATTTTCATACCAACTAAAGCAAGCGCTGAGGCGCATAATCTTATAATGCACTTTGAGAAAATACGGTCCTTTCGGAGCTACAGCTTTGTACCAAGTGCGGACACAGGAACTTCTGCCGCGGGCGAAGGAGGGGCAAGGACTAACACCTTATACTTAGTAAGAGGAGGTTTAGTGAGCTCCTAGACTCTCCCGCTGAGCTTCTCTAAGCTTCTAATTACCGATTTATTTTAGCGCCAGCATTGCTTCCCAGCTGAGCTGAATTCAAGTGAAAGGACTCTAACTGAGAGGTCGTAACTTTCCTCTGGAAATCGTTCGCCGCTATCAAAATTACCTCTACTTCTATTACTGTATTCAAGTAATTGTTCATTCATAAAGAAACTCCCGCTGCAATTAAGTGTGTGACGCATCGTTGAAATAGGTTATGCTGAAAGTCAATAATGCATTCGAATTTACCTGAAAGAAGAGTTGACATCCAAAAAGCGGTTACTCCGTAATCTCATATTCCTTTACATGAGCTTCACAAACGATCCTTGTTCCCTAGGGATACAACTAACCTCAAATGCCGGCCCTGTCCCAGAATATTAGCGTAACCTGTTACACACAGATTCCCGCGTACTCTTCACTCGCATGTGAATGTTTTTTCATTCCCTCTTTGGGCCTTTTTAGGTTCGCCGCTGGTTTTATCCGGGTGGCGAAGGCCCTCTGATGAAATATGCATGCCACTCTTGCAATGCCAGCTCTTCACGTCGCGTGGGCCGACGAGGGAGCCTACAGATACTCTCCTCACAAGTTTCTGTTCTACAACTTCAGTATTCGTTTATTCAACTAAGTTACTGTTGGTAAACAAGATTCGAGAGTGATAGACTACAGTTGAGATGCGTTTAATGCTCTGGTCAATTTCCTCTGAGTCATATCAACTCTTCCTTCCAGTCGATCCATTTCCACCTCCAATAAAACATCCATTCTCATGTTGAGTATAAATTATCAGAAATTATGACTCGAAGCACATCCTTTTACGATCGACATTTTTCAAAAATGTTTCTTACTCTTGAAAAAATCTTCCATGCGAGTCGATTATTTGTTGTTTCGATTCCGCCAGTGACATCTATAGAATGGCGAGTTTAGACGCGTATACAATTGAAATAGGGAGAATCGACAGATCAATACGATGTGTGCTCGGTTGTGCCTACAGAAACGGGATGAAAAGGCGGAGGCTGAGGCGACAGCAGGTTTGGCTTCATCGTTCAACCACGGCTAGACGTTCCGTCTTTATTCGCTTCCTCTTTCATCTCGAATAACCCTCTTCCGTCTTACGACACTCGGGAGACGGGCACGTCGAAAATCAAAAGCACGTCTAATCTCGAGTGGTTTGCTCCAGAGCGGTGCATCGATTATGCAATAATGACTGTGGGAAAAATCGTTGATCCTCGGAGCATGTGTAAAAGCGTTGTACTTGATTCTCTAACCAAGCGATAGTGAGGCCACTCAACCCTATAAGCTGCTGTTCTCAACGTCATTATTTCTAGCTACTGATTTGAAACTTACGAGACTTCATTACACGACGTTAAGTACTTCTGAAAATATCGATCGACCGCTTGTGGGTGACTTTTTATTTTATGATTCATTAAAAATTCCATTCAAATTACTATTTCTAATGTTTAGGGCGGTATGCGACCAGTTCAAATCAATCCATTTTCCTCTATTGGTTTTTTTTCGAGTCGTGTTGTATCTTATACTTATCGTCTACCCTGGTCGGGACAAGAAGGCAAGAAAAAGAGATCGATTTTGGTGCTCCCCAACAACGTCTCTGTTTATTTTTCTTCCCACTCGGCTACGACTGTGGAAACGTGTATTTTCATCTGATAACCAAATTACAAAAATATCAACCTTAAGTATTCTGCCCTTACTTTCTTTATAGAAAAGTAAACAAATAAAAAAACTCACATCAGTAACCTTACTATCCCTATTCGTTCGACTGTTTGCCGATAATACGATTATTTACTGGCTGATGCAGTGCTTCGAATCCTTGGGAACATATTGGAAGAAGTAGCAGGAAGTAAAAGATTATCCGAATAGAAAAGTTGATCCGAACGACGTGAGCGCTTTGGGGAAAACTCGGATTTCGGGTACAAAAGCACCTGTCACTGTTGAAGTCCCAAGTGCGGGAAGGCTGAGATTCTCACTCAACTAACTTCGTATGGCGAGCGACTGAATTCTCTTCCATCTCTCGGTTGGCAGCCTTTCTACAACAGAAACTTATTTAGCCTTTTAAAACAATTTTGAACCATTCGTGTTGCGTGACGAAGTAATAACTTTCCAAAATCATGTGATGTTTACACTTGCGACTCGTCGCCTAAACGTGGATTTTGGCTTCTCCGCGCACAAAATTCGGTCTTTTTGAAATGTTTTGTATTATACGAATGTGTGTGTATGTATATAAATAATATTCTTATTATTTTTATTATTATTATTATTTTATTTTATAATATTCTCATAAGTTGCTGCCCTAATACAAACTCATATTAGGGGTACATCACGATCAGTTATGTGCTATGACAGTTGTTTTCTCCTTTTTACGCTAAACCGGTCGTTGTTACCATTACAATTGAGTGATTTAAATATTAATTTGAGTGATTTAAATATTAATACACAGTACGTGTAATATCTCCTATTGAACTAATTTCATTGATCAATATATTTTAATTCATAATATTGATATTTGTAGAAACCAAATGGATCGATTCGGCTAGGAAAATCATCATGTCCAATTATCATCTCATTTTCTTCTTTGAAAAAGCTCGATCGACGTTATATAATTGCGGAAGAAAAAAACTTCCAAAAATAACTTTCCGTCGTCGAAACGATTTGCTAACGTCCCTCGCGAGGGAACTTTGTTTTCAGTTTCCCCCTCATTTGTTTTCAAGTTACTCTTTCATGATGTGCCCGCAGAATTTCCTCAGAATCGTTCGGATCGTTCGGGGAATGAGTTGTTGGTTAGTAGATGGTCGTAACGGAGACGGTGTTCGTGAGATGTCGTAAGAACTAACATTGGGATAGGCGTTGGATGCTGAAGAACGGAGGAATTTCTGCTAGTGTTAGTAGGTTAGAAATAAAGACAATGGCCTCGCGCACTTGTGTGGAAGTAAGAAGGGCGAGACGAGCGGGAAAGTTAGAAGAAGATGGTGGTAGGTAACACTTTCCTTATTCATGCAAACTATATTCACCTCGTGCTCTCTCATAGTCGGGCCATCTCTCGCTCCCGTTATGCTTCCATCTCACTTACCCTTTCCCGCCTTCCGTATTCTCTTACACGCTGTAACAATATTTTCATCCCCGCATAAAAACTGCATGTACGAGCCGCTGCCTTTTCCGTAGGAAGTGGAAGATTTGAGTTGAAGGCGCAGGAGACCTGACAGTTCGCTCGCCTCTTGCTCCGAAGCTCAGATATGTAGTAGGTACCAATAACGTGCCTTCACATTTCCTGGAACACCCAGTGCACATCGCGAGTACTTACATATCCCCTTTAGCTCGTTTCCCTCGGGAGCGGAACATCTTATGGACTTTTGCGTTTTAGCGACGAAATTTCTCTCCGCACCGCAAAATATATTTTTACTCACTAGCGAATTTTTTTCGCCATCCAGTGTGAGATAAGACAATTTGCTAAACGCCGCTAGAATATAACCCTGAATTGAAAATAATTCCACCGTACAAGTTATAATAAAATATAAAATTCCCTCTGTATTGTTGTATATTTGGTTGAAAATAATGTTGCCGTAAAAATTGCCTGTTGGGAATTTGCATAGATTTTCATTTCAAATCGTCAATAATTATTATACATTCCTAAGACACTATGTGCAGTTAAAATCAAACCCCCCCCCCCCAAAAAAAGTTGATAAGTGGTTTGAAACCCGCATATTCATAATTACGTAGCTGTAATCCTCCTTAATATTCGTTCAAACTTTCAACTATTTTTCTTCGACGAAACAGTCGTTTTCGTCAATTCTCGTACGAATTACTCATACACTTCAAATTCCGTTTCCCTTGATGCTCACTTAGTCACCCTCTTTCTCCTTATCATTCCACTACTGGGAAATTCTCTTCATATTTTATTCATGGCTTCTCACTCCCAAAGGATGGACGATGGAAGGTTGTCTGTGAGCAAGGTAGTGGGTTGGACGGAGGTGGAATTGGTAGAGCGCTTTTGCTCTCTATTGTTATGTATTTCGCTACATGACAACATAAATCTCCGTTTAAGACACTCACAGACCTGACTGGCAGCAGCACTACGCCGACGCCGGCGGCACTGGAGTTCCATCCCTTCAAAAGCCCTTCAAGGCATGAAGGAACGTTTCCTTCTCCATTCCATCGCTCCTAATTCAGTCCACGTCTCCCCCGTTTCGGGTAGGTTTCACCATTGATGTCACATTATTTGACGGCGACACTGAGAACATTTGACGCCTGCCTTTTTGATGCACACTTTACCATGACAAATTCCAGCTTTCTATTCAACATTATTATTCTACGAGCAATACTCTTGTATGATTGCATAGAAAAAAAATACTACATCCGGCTCGAACTTTGTCATTTAATGTTTCAAGACTAATCATTTTTGCAGTGTCGGTCTGACAAGACGAGTCGTGCGAAATTTAGTTCGGCTACTAAGATAAGACTTGAATGCCAATATCGATAAATTCAAACACTTATAACGATCGAAATTAACACAGTACAGCACACGTAAACAAAACACAGATAAATGCGATTTGGCGTGCACGATCAAATCACATTAGATCCTTGTTTTCATTTTGATAATTTTTGTGTGGATAACATGAAGTTAGTTGGATACTTTTATTTTGAGGCTACCACAATAATACTACGGGGTATCTACACTCTCTATGATGACGTCATAAAGGCTATATTAAATTTTCCCGTGTTTCCATTGTTATTCTACTTACTTTCACTGATTTTCTCCAAGAGAACAAAGCAAGCTCAATTATGGGCGGTATTGCATTTGTTTTGAAATTCGCTGAAACTGAATCTGTTGACAAATTAACCTGCCGGAGATTCTCGACGCGTTTTGTTTTCCTATTTCAGTGGCGTTCAAGTGGTGATTATTCTTCAGAAATTTCCGTTCAATAATATACGCAGAACAGTTTGAATAATCTTCCTACTTTGGTATCATGCCGTTAGAACGTTGACATTTAGTGGAAAACATGATGAGGTTGAGTTGAAAGGATTATAAAGTTGGCAAAAGAATTGTTTTTATTATTGTCGGCCACAATTTACAACTGGGTATGAGAATTAATCCGAGACTTTCTAGTGCCTTTATATTTTCTTCTAATATCTTTTCGACGGCGCGTAGTTTCTCATTTTGAATGCGGAACAGCGTTTCACGAGTGATGAAAGAGTAGAGGGCGAAGAGAAATAAAACGCGAGAGCCGCCAGAAGCGCCTTGCAGTGCGCAGTTAGTTGATCCATGTAAGAAACTTTAGGAGGGGTATGTTTAGAGTGATGTCCCCATTTTAATAAAAGTGTCTGCTGGCCTGGATTGGTCCGCCTTCTGGGACAGAAACGGGGCACCTCTATTAAACCTACTAGAACCTTTCAGCGTTGGGGAGATAAAACGTTTGCCTTCCTGGTTTCGCTTCTGGGTAGTCTTCTTGGCTTCGCCAAGGTGTTTTTCCCTCGAAGTTTATTTATTGGCTTGGTTAAAGTCCGTATACAGAAACATTTGGTATTCTATTGTTGTTTATCACAACACAGTTCGTTTAAATTGACGTTTCTCGTCTGGTTCTAGCAATGTTCTAGCAATATATAGAAATAACACTAATTAAATAAAGCGTTACCAGCTAGCGCATCTGACTAAATTATTATTTTTCTTACTGACCTCTATTTTGTGTCTATCCATAATGTATATTATATAATTTTCCTAATTTAATACCTAATTTTCCTGTATACCCACAATATATGAAATAATGTTTTCTGTATATCCTCTCTGTAATTTTTCTCTACAATATTTTATTTTTCTATCTATAGATTTTCTGTTATTATAACCTCTGTAATTGAAAGAAAAGGAAATGACAAAAGGTGATAGCGACGAAGAGTTTGTGGATAAATCGAATGATGCGACCTTTTTATCGGTTGTGTATGGGCCATGATGGGTTGGTAGACAATTCAGCTGCATTTACAGGCCGACCGTAGAGATTGTTTTTATTAATTATAAAAATGGCAATTCGCCTTGTTCAAATACTCGACGTCGATGGCGATTCAATTAACGATACCTTTCAGTTTTTTAAATGGGAAAAGATCCTCGCCCGATTAGGACGACCGTCATTTTTATCTTACTTTCTTTGGAACCGATGTTCTTTATTGTCATGACGAGAGATGAAATTCTCATTAAGAACAACGAAAGCTCGACTGGACTACGAAGCCGTACGATTGTTCGTCTTTCCAGGTTGAACTAAAGGTAAAAGAGAGCGCTCGAGATGGTTGGCAAAGGAGAGGCCGCCGCTGAGAAAATTATAGAAATCTTTTCGTTTCGGGGCCCAAAAGCTCTTACGAATCCATCGGATAACATTTTCTTCCTTTTTCAAAAAGTTAATCCATACAATGGCGATGTTCTTTTCGCCCGATGATAAATGAAATGAAAAGGGGTCGATAGTGCTGGGAAATATGGAACGAGAGATTGTTGAATCGTAACCAAATCTATTGAAGATTCCGTTGTCATTTGATCGTTTTTACAGCCATCAACTGTCTGATAATGTTACTGTATTGTCGCTGCGCGTTCTGTATAATTTAAATTATAAAATTATTACTCGTTCTGCAAATGCAAATAGCCCCTAAGATCAATTTTTGGAATATGAATGGCTAATGTGTTGTTCCTCGGCTTTGCAACGTTTAAAAATATTACGCTCCTCATATTACCCGTAAACACCGCAAATCGGACTTGACGGCGATTGAGGGAAACACACGAAGGCTTCGTACTTTAACCACATCAATTTACGTGGTTTGAAAATCATAACTAGACGCATTTATCCATTCTCGACGTTAAATCGTATATCTTAATGCTTTTTCCTGATAACAGCCAACTGAGAATCACGATCCTTCTGAGTGACTAATTTTCTTTTATCGAAAATTGAAGAAAAACGCCCACATGATGACATCGTTCTTTCTATATTATATTCAATGGCACTAGGTACATAGTATACCATCGCTGTATAATAATTGGTATGACGCTTTTGCTTTCCTACCATCCTCGTACCAAACTCACCACTCCTACCCCGTAGAGCAAACCACGAACTCTTCCTCAGACCAAAATAATCTCCTACTACATCCCCCTTCATAGTCGTTAGATTCTAATTATTTGATAGGATTCCCCGAACAGGCGACCCGTTCGTTCCATTGTGCTGGCCGCTAGCGGTACCTAGATCGACCCGTGTGAATTTCACACCGTTTTATTTTTTCCTCCTTTCCACGATTGTAAAATTACTATGTCCCATACCATTCATTCGATTTCATCGCTAGAAATCCGTTCCTATTTGTAGCCTGAGCTTACCTGCTTGAAACTTTTCCGGAGCTCTCCGGAGACGAGTTCTCTGGATACAATAAAAGTCCGTTGATAACCTGATCAATTTTGCATGACTAGATGTTATGAAAATGAAGCTCGCTCACATAGTAATGTAGTTTTAATATTTACATGAAACATGGGTGACTATCAAAATTGATCAGTTAAACCGCGAAAATTTACGTTTAACGTGAAGGATGAAGACGCGAAATTAATTCAGTATTTTTACCGACGTTGGCGTTTCCGTAATGATTGAAGCAAATCTTAGAATCGGAAGCTTTGAACGCTCTTGCCCAGAGGCCGTAAGCTCTGCAACTGTTTGGAAGAGGCTTTATTGTCGCTCAAGTATCGTATTGTTAAGATGGCTGTTTGTGGGGCGGCTCAACTGTTTACCTCACTTCCTCCGGAGAACTGCCAGTTCTTGAAGGAAAATCATTTCATCGTAATGGATAAAAGCAGCTCTGATCCTCCAAGCTTCGTAAGCATTACTGTTGAATAATGTTCATCAAGAGAAGCAATCGGCTTGTTATGTATAAAAATTTATTTTTTCTGCTCTCGGGTTCACTACTTCTTTGCGTCTTTGAAGTTTATCTCTCGTCTGATTACCGACGGTAATGCTCTTAGGGAAGGACCTAACTTGTCTTTTGAAACAATGGAGAGATATAGTACCCTGAAATTAAAAGAGAACTGAGCGTGAGAAGGATGGCTTATTGTTAACGTCCGGTGTTTTCCCGTTTCCAAGGAGGAAAGTTGATGAAGAACGGAGATAAAGATGAAGCGAAGAAAGAAATTGATAGAGGGTTCTTACGAGTAGAAACCAGAAAGGGCGCAGAATGGGAGGGGTCCCTCGTGAAGGTCCTGCTATTCCCCTTTCCAGATTTCACTGCAGTTGATTTTCACCGTTGTCTCTTAACTAGGTAGGTAAACAGCAGGGATTGTTAACCAGGAGGGTTGGCGTGTGGCCAGCTGGGAAGATGCCCGTCCTCCTTCCTCCATGACGACTTCTCGTTCTCGGGTAGATGATTGAAGAAGGTTTGGACCATCACTTCGCGAACCCGTTCGCGAATCCAAATGAGTTGCTTGAGTCCACTGTTTCTTCTCCTCGGCAATCAAGTCCAACTACTTGCTTATTCATCCATCATTACCATTTCAGAGTGACTCTAGCTATCGTCCACCATTTATTTGACGAATAATCACTACTGTATTTGACGGTCCAGAGACAAAGCCGAGTACGTTCCATGGCTTACCGATAAATTTCACATACGTAAGGTGTTTCTCAATAGCGTCGTTTTGAGGTCATTTAAGGTTTATATTTTTTCCCGTTGTTTTGCGGTCAGATCGGCTGAGTGACATAACATGAGTTGAAGTGTTTCTGGCAGTAATGATCAATTTCACCAAAAGAAGCAGAAAATATTCTGGAATTTTTCAGCCACCTTTTCAATGGTTGGTCATGGATTTCGTGTTCAGATAAAATATTACTCCTCAACGAATTAGATAGTACGGAAAAGAACCGATGTATCAAACGCCAAGTAATTATTCTGTAATATCTACTGAATGGCATCCAATTTACCGAGAAAAAAAACACTATCGAGATCAATAAAGGTAAATAAAAATGACCGAAAGTCAGCTTATTTATTAGTTCAGGTTCAGCTACCTAATTAAAATACTTTGCACACTAAATGTAGGCACTCGTTCAAGTACGATAGAAAACTACGCATAATTACTACATCTAGCAAATCTACCCCTACTGCCACACACTAAACGCTTACAGGTTAATCGCTAATTTTTTAAGTTCAAACTTTTTGCCCTCTCAATTCCAACCTGACGAACCTGCTGTCGACTACAATGTGTAATTGGAATCGAGACGATGAAAATAAGTTTGTTTTTCCCGCTAGGTGTCTACCGTAATAGCAATCTCTCGGTGAATATTCAATTATCTGTTTTTACGTTTTCTGGCGGCAGGAAACCTCTAATTGGTTCGACGGACAACATAAGTTATTTCCCTAAACTTTGGATGAATCGGTTCATTAAAAATAATTGCCCCTTCGCGCTGGCGCCGGGCAAAGGGCGTTGAAGAAAATTCATCGGCAAACTGATCCCAATAACATTGAATCGGAACCAGAGATGATGGAACTCGGTAGAGAAGAATCTGGTGATAGAATCGAAAAAGTTTCTCCTATTCTGTCTGAAAGTTTCCAGCCGTCTAGCGGGTTCTCCTTGACGTATTGTTCATTATAACTTTCCTTTTAATTACGTTTCCAGTAATTATTCTTGCCTTTTTGAAATCGTGCATACAATGAATTATGTATCATTCATGTTGCTGTGACTTAAACGGCCATAAATCCTTTGAATTTTTTACTAATATGGAATTTGGAAACTCCTTGTGAAAGAGCATATTTTATGGTTCAAGCAACTAGACAGCTTTAGATATCAAATTTTACCTAATTTGGGAAATGTTGATCGCTACGAAGCGGAAATTGGTTCTTATGAACATTTTTCCAATTCTCAATAACAGCTAAAGGGGCGCAAATATCTGCATTCAGCGGTATACTATATTTTATTATTGAAATACGTCTCAGAAAATATTGCCTTGTCGGAATAGGAAAACATATATTTATCCTAAAATTCTATTTACCTATCTTAATTTTCAAGTATAACTCTCCGATACATCGGTTTCCTATCTTATGAATCCCCACTCGTCTTTCGAGACTACATAATGGAATTTGAAGGCAAACTTCAGATTCGAGCAACAGTATTGTGTGCCGTGAGCTCCGCTTTGTTAGCGTTCGTTGATTTAATGGAAGCCGTAAAAAAGCAATTAAGTCGCGATACGTCAGGGATCGAAATTTGTCGCTGTATGTTTGCTGATCCCTCATTGCGAGCTAGATCACGAACATCAAACGGGATTAGCAAGTAAATTGGAAAACTGGTTGCTGCTGTAGGAGCCCAAATCGGAACTCATCTCGCTCTCTCACTCTCTCCTTTGCTATCCTCACCGTGATATATTACTGGCTGTAAAGAGGTAAACTAGCCCTCGTTCAGCGAGCCAGAAGCAGCGTTTTGTTCTTAAATGACTGGCCCTTTCCTTGATCCCTCGATGCAGCTGAGGCCTCCGACGTCTCATTACGACGAAGTCTCTCTGAACCCCTCAGGGTTGTACCTCCTCGTCCCTCCCTTCAGCCTTACCCTTACAGGCTGTTCCTACGGACTAAACTGCTGTAGAAACTTGTATTGTTTGGTGTTGAAATGTCTCAACACTCTCACTGTCCCTCTCTCGGAGCGTAATTGGTCGAGGCGGGGATGAATAATTTTTTTTTTTCAAAGATAAAGATCGCATTTATGTTCCATTAATCTTTCTCTTAATTCGTCAATACATCGAAACTATAAGTTTTCTCATTGGCGATTCTTTGTGTCGGCTTATATTGTTTAAAGACTTGATAATAAGTGACAGCCGCTTCTTTATAAGCCGCACTCGTGTCATAGTCTGATTTTTTGAAAATATATTTTGTCTACTCGTTCGAACCGCTTCTCAAACGGTTCGACATAATTTCATCAGACGTTTGAACACGATGAAAACTGATACTCAAACGGAACTTGATGCGCTCGAATTGTTGGCATCTCATAGCCTTGTTCACAAAGCCCAGATGGGTTTGCTCGGGTGGAAATCGGTCTTTGATGAGAGATTCTGGTGTTATTTGTCTAAGAACTCCCTTTAATTTGCTCCAGCGATCACGCCTTTCCCTGTAATTTCCAATTGGTGAACAAAAGACAACGGAGATCTGTCAACAGAAGATGAAAAGATGGGAACAGAAACTATGACGACCTCAAACGACCCACGAGAGACTGTAGAGCATCAACGTATATTGAACATTACGTGTGAGGTTGATAACCTTCCTATGAATCCATGAATTCCATTTATCGAAATAATTATATCGGCTTAAAAGTTATCTAGCAGGCGAAAGGAGTGGCGATATTTGGTTTGAAATTGTGTGAAATCTTGTTGACCAAGTTCCCAGGAACGGAGTTATCATTTTTCTAAGTCTTCCAAAATAATTATTGTCACATTGGTCCAAATATTTGTTTACGCTTACATTCTAGACGAATGAATTAATTCTAGAAGTAATGTGAACTAAGTTCAATGTAACGAACAGATTGATATCAGGTAAAAAAATCGAGCTTCACAATGTTGAACAAGTTTCCATGAACGTAGTTTTCATTTATCTAAAATCAACATTGAACTCTTGTTGATCTTTGCTTGAATTATAGTTCGGAAGGCAGTGAGAGTCAAAAGTAGGATGAAATGAGGGGCTAGTAGTAATTGAACGATTGCCCATCGAGTTCGGCGTTGAACGCACTATTACACGAAGATTTCCGTTCGATAGATGAACGACTGTCCGAGCTGAAGCTTGCCTTTTATTGTCCCTTTTCTTTTACTGGTACTTTTTCTGCTTGACGTAGTACACCTGCAGATCAGTCAGTAGTAAAAGATTTAGTTAAAGGTATCGATTTCAAAAACCTTATTAGTTTGGGAAATTTGAGTGGGGGAGTAATAATTAGAAGGAATTGATAGACTTATGCTACGATACAACTAGTTATTAACTGTGCTAATGTTAAATAAGCATGTATGCTATGATACTATGATGACTACGATGTTAACTAATATAAATTCATTTCACTTGGATTTTTTTAAATTATTTTATTTTTTTTTATTTTCTTATTTTTTTTTTTAGATTTCTTATTTTTTAATTTTTAGATCTTGATTTACCAGTGACTTCTTGTCCACTAGGATATTAACCTACTCGATGTGATAACTGTTGGAACACAGAACATGCGTGATGTCTGTTCGTTTTCGATGTCATTATAAATCACACCGTTATTTTGTGACACCGCGGCAATTTCGTATTGCATGATGACCTCACAAAATCCCTAGTGCTGCGAGTTCTAGTAGATGTTTACACTCTTAAGCTAATATTTGCTGTTCTGGCAGCGGAATTCGAATTATCAAACGCAAAGCGTTCAAAGAAGAGTACAGAACCTTTTATGATTTAGATTTTGTCCCCGCGAGCAATTCGAGCCGTTCAATTTGATTAGTTTGTTGATAAAGTGTACCGTTTGCACTACATTTGACTGAATTTGATGAAATCTGATATGCGTGTATATTTAGGAATCGTTGAACCGTGAAATGAATTAATTGCTCTTTCGGTTCGGTGCATTTTCCACGAGTTAAATTGAATCCTATCGCATTTGTCCAGTATACCGAAACAAAACAATTTTACATAAATCACAATATTGCCTAGTACAAGTGGAACTTTTTCACTCGCTACCTTAACTAAAACGTTACATCTATAATTTCGTTCCCAAGCGGCAATTCAGCCTGTTGAATTAAGGAATAGGTATGTATCCGAAGAAGAAAAAAGACCTGCTAAAGATAGGTAAATTATGGAATCGGAAAAATGAAGGTATTACCGGGTGAAAAGATCGAACTTCACTGAAGAGCTGAGGGCTGCGAAAATTTTCCGTCTCAGCTGGAGGCGGTCGTTTCGAGAGTTCTGGGAGGGCTCGGGGTATGAGAGTAAATTAGACCGGACGAGTTAGCGAGGGTAGCACTGGCCCCAAGCACGTCCACCAGCTCCTGCCATCCCGTTCCATAGGTCCTGTTCACTGGTAGGTACTCGCCGTTCCAGCTCCGGCTTCGCACACACTAACAAGGACCGTTTCCCCATCCGCGGTCACCTCCTTTTCATCCCTCGCCCGCCTATTTCAATTCCATTTCCTCGCACTTAGCTCCGAATTTGTCCGCGAGGCTTTCACTCTGAACGATCCGAGTTTTTTCCTCTGGATTTAACAAGACAACGCGTTGCGATTCATTGGATGAGAAAATTCGTCCTCTTTCTTCATTTTTGCAATCTATTTTCCTCACATGTGGCGTTTATAAATCGGCGCGAAAGGGTGGCAATTTTTTCGCCTTTTTGCATTATTTGCATTGCTTGGTGGGAAGCGTTAATTTGTTTCGCTTCGAAATGACTTATAGTAGCGAGCAATCTGTTTTTTCTGGCAGCGATTTCCTTTCAACGATTTGGCATTGTAGCCTGTTATCATGATTGGTACCATTGAAATACGAACGTCATGATTGTCTTTGACACTTCATCCCGATTTTCAAAGAGTATTATTGGATATTCACATTCACTGATAAGTATTCACAAAAAAGTTCACCCTCTCTATCATACTTACACCGATTATTGTTTTCGTCAAGTTTGGCCTCTCCAGGAACCATCCTGAGGTACAATCCTATGAGACATGTCGGTAAAAACATCTCGTTGCTATCCTATTTTTAGGTCTTCAAGTTGATAATTTACTTACTGGTCAGTTGTTATGATTATTATCTCTTCTCACTTCCAAATTCACCTACCGAAATATCGATACTAATGTAAAAATAAAAATAAATATTTTATACGTGATAGTAAAAAGGAACTCATCCATCGAGAAATATTCACAGCAGAAAATGTATAAAAAAATTGATAAGATGAAAAATTTTGTGGCGAAAAAGAAATAATTACATCTCCTAGCTGCTCTTGAGTATCCTATAGCATTGTAGAGAAGGCTCTCGAAAGTTGTTAGACTTTCCCCATCGAAATCCTTTTTGGCAGTGACCCGTTGCTGATGTTTAAAGTTCTCAAACTCGGTTGAGCCCACGCGAGTTAATCTCACTCGAATGATTCGCTGCTAATCAAGGAAATGACTGTGACCTTGAATAAAATCCGCATTGAGTGGGCGCTACTTTTGAATCTGATTAGTATCCTGTCGTCAGAATTTATAGCTTTACCGGATTTAATTAGCCTTGACAGTAGCACGTATGCCATTTTGTAAAAAAAAACCGTTGTATATTAGCCATTTTTATTTTCCGTCTCATGGAAAAGAGAGATAAGGACGTTCGTATTGGAATAGCCGAGAGAAGCGTCGTGGCGGTGGCGGCTGGAGACGGCAGCTGTCAGAACACCTGGAGCGAATCCAGCAGGAGAGCAGAGCGTCGAATGAGAGTTGAGATGTGCTCTGGTGTAGACGACACGTAATGGAAGGGGTCCTGCTAGAAGGTTGATTCTTGTTCTAGAGCAGCGGGTGGGGGCTTCAGACGAGCCAACCGAAGGCCCTAAGATCTCCCTGCCCTTGTTCCTCGGCTTGGCAAGAACTCAGATCACACGGGGTACCTCCACTTCGTTTCACTTGCCGCCGAGTCCGAGACCGGGCAACACCTGCCGTCGACGTCCTACGCGCTCTTGTTCGATAAAATTCTCGTTGAAAGACGTAGAAAATGAGTTTTGTAGGTGTCGGTTTGAATCCGGAAATTTTTTCGTGACGTGTGTGCTTACGAATAGCTTTCGGTGTCATCTGATGTGCAATTGTGCGCTGCGTTATTGTGTTTGTGATAATTTGTGTACGTGTACTGGTCTACGAACATATTCCTCTCGCGCACCTGTCGTTGACAAACCGGCGCCACCTGTTTCATGGTATGCAAATCAATTTTTTAGTAGGTAAAATAATAGGCGTGCATCTTGGGTAGTTTTTCCAGCGTCCCTCAGAAATTATCAAGGAAAAGTTCTGATTAGTTCAATTTCAATAGATAAAATACGTATCCTTCACTTTTGAAGCACTTCTCAATATAACGCATGGTAGAACCTTTGGCGTTGATTTATTATTTTTACTTATTGCCATAAAAGGCTACTGAAATAACTTTTCGATTGTATTCAACATTTAGTTCACAATGGTATGGAAATGCCCTCAGTCTGAAGAGCCAATGTCTCGTACAATAGGAACCAGTCGTAAGGCTGAAGAGTACTATTTCAATAAAATTTGATGGCGATTTGAGTGAGTTATTTTCAGCTAAACCGCTGTTCAAGATTTAATGGGCAAACAATTAATTGTCGAACGTTCGCTTCAAAAATTTTGGAAACCAATTTAAGTAAATTAAAAAATAAACTGATAATTGAAATTCATACACGTTCATAAACACTCGAGTAATATTACCATTACTTGCTTATGCATTTGTCTAAAGCTCAACAAAAAATCCATTAATCTGCAATAATTCGAAAATCATTGAAGATACCGAAACGGCTCATTCAAATCAGGGTGAATACATTCATTCCAATACCCAAAACCCGATTTTTTGTGCAAATTCAAGGCCGACTTTGGATGCTACCCTCTGCTCCAGTTTGGCTACCCAACAAACACAGAATTGCTCTTGTTGAAAAGAATTTTTCTACAAAAAATCAGATTTTTTTAGTGATTGATTAGTTGACAGTTACCGGTAAAAGTTCACCAATGCTGAATGTTTTGCAATAGTATTTGGACAAACAAAGTTGTTGAAAATTCGTTTTGTTAATGTTGTTAGGGATTGGTTTCCATCACTATATTTGAGAACGACTGTTCAGTGGTGCTATTGATGAGATCAGGACTCGACTAGTACTGTAATATACTACTGATACTTACGTAGCAATATTTTAGGTACATCGTAGTAGGTCGAACGTGTGGGGAATTAGCTATCTGCTATAGGCGAAAGTTCAAACTTTTTGTTTGCTGTTTTTATCGCGGGAGAGAATTTTTTATTCCCATCTCACCGATCATGTGAATTACGTTGGCGGTTTTCCCGTCGCCCTTTTAATATCCGTAATTTCTCCTCGTTTATTCCATGTTTTCACTGGGTGTTTATTCGGCCAATATTCAATGAAAGGGGTTTTCTTTTAATTTTTATTTCAATAAAGTTTACGCTTACTTTAATGATTTCTTTCGATCGGGTTTTTGTCTAACTGAAATTTCGTTAGCCAAATATGCAGAGGCGGTGTCAAGTTTGAGTAGGTAGATGATTAAATATAGCTACATTTTTGAAACTGAATCTGATTTTTTATAATTCTTTTTAGTTGTCTGCAGATGAGGATAAATTTGATGTTATTGTTTTAGCCGGGCCAGGTTCGAATTATTGGCTGCATCCACGTTGTATGTAGAAGAGGAAAACTAATATCGCCCCTTTCCCAACATTCACAAAGAACTTTATATTTAAATATGCTTTGAGTCGAAGTGGTAACAGAAAACATTGTGAAACGAAGTATTCCAATTATTGTTATTATTTTTCAATTTAATGCCGTGCATTATTTTGGTTTGTTCGAAATAGTTGAATCGTTATGTCAACAGTCAGATGAAGTGGTTTTTTTCTTTCGACAAGGGTGGTGTCTTAAAACTGTCTGGAGGAAATGCATGTAACAGGAGTGTCAAGACTCACTCAAAACCATTGGTAACTTGGGTATCGATACAATTTCCTTGAGTATGATTAACTTTTCCGACACCGAGAAAACTGTGTTCTAAACCAAGAAATCATACGATTTTTAAGTAATTTAATTGCGTTTAAAATTCGGTATTACTGGCATTATTATGTGAAAATTGTTCATGTATATTTGCTTTGTAATCTCACGTATAATCGTAGCTGTTAAAAGTTAGTTCTTTAATTATTCCGCCATCAAAAAACTTTCTCCGTCGATTTTTTCCCCACGAGCTGTTTGCACAACCGCCCACTTTCAATTCCCCGCTATCCCAGTTGAATAGGCTGTTCTTTTCGTTTGGAACTGGGTTCTTATGAGGTAACCTGAACTGTATATTTTTTTTCTTCAGATTTCCCCTACGGTGCTGTGCTTGCCAATTTCATTGTATATTGGGTTCACGCGCCCGTCCCGTGAATAAATAATTGAATAAACTAATCTGCAGTATATTACGATTAAGGTAGTAGTAACCATATTCATCAGCAGTGATTACGATTATCATCGAGGTTCACTCTTAGACAGTTGTGAACTGTTCCCGAATTCTCCGTTATAAAATAGATTCAATTCAAGGCTTTGGCATGGTAATAAAGTCGGCAGAACTCGGTTTTCTAGTACTGTAAATAATCTAGAATCGATTTAACGGTTCGGAACTGGTTTCTATAGAGATTTTGAATCACAATCATTTCAATTTACTTTGAAATAATCGAACCCGGCATTTACACTACGTACGGAAATCATGACGTTTGTGGTTACTATTAGAGTAGTTAGTATTTTAGTTCTATTTAGTCGCGATTGTTATCGTAATTGTAATTGTAGTCACATAGATGATCAAGAATAGAAAGGGGGAGCACGTACGAGTGCTGGTCCAGCTTCAGAGCGTGGCCGTGGCCGGCGAGTCGTGGGCCTGGCGCGTGGTCACTCCCCTCCATTCACTAGCAGTTGCCGAAGGCTCTTCCTCTTCATCTCCTGCTCGAACCTGTCCAACGCCGCCAACTTCACATGCTCCATCGGTTGCTTCACTTCTGCCTTCTGGTCCGCTCTCCTCCAGATCTCGGCAGGTGTTGTTGTTTCCTTAGCAGGGTCAGAGCAGGGCAACCCGCTCCTGGCGATCCAGTCGAGTCCTCCTTCCTGGCTCCTGTACCTGTTTTTCCTCTTCGCCCTTCGCCTGTGCCCACCGCCTGCACAGGTTTATTATGCGCCTCGTTCGTCGTCGTTGTCTTCTTTGGGAGGCTTCGAAACCGGAGCAAGCCTTCCTCGGACTTGTCCTTTTGTTAGCGTTATCCCCCCTCCTTTTTCATCGCCTTTTAAACAGCGGATCGACGAAGTTTCGCGAATAGGCGATTCAAGTTTTTCCCATCTTCCAACATCCTTTATTGATCTATTCTTCATGATGCCTTTAAATATGCTTCGACTTTTCCAAAACGCTGAGAGTGATGGTACAGTGTTTTTTGTTTTTTTTTTTCTCAAAAAATCATCATTTTAATAACCTTTGTGAATTTTTACCACGGCATAATAGGCTGATTTCGTTCGCCTAACAGTTTTGAATAACTTCAAAATGACTCTCTGTTAAAGTAGAACTAGGATGTTGGTTAGAATGGATGGAAAACTGACATCAGCTGTATCAAAAATATGTTGTCGTTAATTTTTTCACCTTGTAAGGGATTATTATTTGTGTGATTGAAAAATTAATCGTAATACTGAAGCCTGTTTTTTATTCGCTTTACCGATAACAAGTGCTGTTCAAAGGTTGGTACTAGGACAGGAAAAAAAGTCAGCTTCCTAGTAGATAGTGGAATTGTGTAGAGTTGCGCTTAATTCACGCTTCTCAACCTTTGAGACAATGCATAATAGAATGTCATGTGCCCATTCAACGAGGAACACTGTGCTATTACCCATATAGTGGCACTTAAAGTTCGTATTTCCTTTGTTACATCACCATTCGCCTACTGTTCTGGTTGCCTGCATGCAAATAAGAGGGCGGAGTCTGCGCTGGCAGCGTTCATCGAAGTTCCACTCTCGTGGTAATTCCACTTCGACCGCACATACCTAAATCAGATGAACACAACAACCATCTCTCTTCCTCGTCCAGCATTCCGCCTCAATCCTCTCCAACTCCTCTTCAACTGTGGCGTTTGCTTTTGAATAATAAAACACCGGCACCACTTCCTTTATTGACGATACACTTTGGTTGTACATTGAGTGTTCGGGAAGAATTAATTGATTCCAAGAATCCGGAAAGGGCTTTGATTCTTCCGAATGATGTAAACATTGTTCAGTGCATTTACTAAGGTTGCTCCCAATAACTACTAGACTTTTGATTGGAACGCAATAGTATCACTCTACTTCATTATGTTACCCGAGTCATGGTTCTCTTGGTTTCCACCCTTAGAGAACAATATCGATCGTTTGAATATCGACTTTACCAATAAACGGAACCGTTGGCTATTTTTATCTACTTGAATTCGGATTTTCGAACGTTTTCATCCCGTCGGTTTTTCATTTAGTCTCAATTGTTTCTTCTCTATCTTCTAGCGTTGGCGTTGGCTCAATTTCTCCACCGCTCGTATTTCTCCCGCTTTCGCACAACTCGGCGCAGCCTCGTACGGTTGATTGAGTCCATCGTCCTTTTTACAAAATCCGTTTATTTAAAGTGTATTCAGGTACCGATATTTAAGCCTGCGGATAAATTAGAAAAGAGGATGCATGATAGGAGAGGTAGAGGAAAATCTCGATGCCGCATACACACGTTGCGTAGCCATGGTTGCTGCTAGTACGAGGCTGGTCACCCGTGAGTACTTGTTGAACCTTTTTAATCCTCACGGCCACCAGAGCTTCGAAGAGATTGAGTCTTACCGGACTGTTGTGCACACCGTTTGCGAAAAAAAGGCTTAGGGACGCAATTCGTTTCGCGCAGATACACTCAACTACTCTCGCTTTATTCGATCGTTTTCTTTTTCATTCGTCTCTACCGCCAGTAATCCCTCGTTTTTCGAAAATGGAACTATTTGCATTGTGCAACCGTATGAAACAACTCTACGCAGTTTGAAATAATGCGTGACATGCTGCAGCTGGAGGTGCATCCGTTTTTCATTGATCTGCATCAAGTCGTATTTAATTAGTGTGTAATGAAATCGATAGATATTTCTTCAAGAGAATAATATTTCCCATAAATAATACGTTGCCTATATAATAACCGAGGTAAAAAAAGGCTTTTGTCTCTTGCTTGGTTGTCAGTGAGCGGTTCAGTTTTTTCCTCCATTACTTCTCAACATAAAAATATCCAATTGACTGCAGTCAAACGCAACGCCTTTCTGAACTAACGGATGATAATCGTTCCAGTTTCTTGGCGTTACAAGACGAACATAATTTCATCTTCCCACGCGCGACCGCGTTTATTGCAATTTCTTCGTTTTGCTGAATGAAAATGGAAATCCGCTATGTTTCATGAGCCTGTACGGGGGCAGTTGCGGTTCGCCTCGAGGTGCGTCCCACACGGTTGTACTGGTAGTTATGAAGAAGGCGACCTTGTACTACTATCTCTACTTCCACCTTATATACCAATCGATACTAGACTTCGCCTTGTCGATTTTTGAATTGTGCCCTAATTTCTTCTGGTCGGCTGCCTACGCATCTGTCGAACCTAATTACGATGTGTCAGATAGCTCGTGTTACTTTACTTGTAACGTTTAGTTCCTGCGGAAGGCTCGTTAATTTTTTCTAGCGTGTGTATTTGCATGTGAATGCTTTGAAATAGAAACCTTTCTGTCTCGTCGCTTCTCGATCCTAATTCTGTATGGGTGACATACTGGTGAGTATATTATAAAGATAGTATATTCTGCTATAAGCACTATTCGTTGAAATAGAGGCATTTTTCTGTTGATGGTTTTACTCTCGATAATGAAATGGATAAAAATGTTATTTTATTTCGTCCCATCAACGTTAATGAGGTTGTAGAAGACTAAATGAGTTGTTCGAAAAGGTCTCCTTTTTTAAAATCATTTTTGACTTACTTTCACGTTGGCAGACGGAATTTTTTCGCAAGTGTGGTGTTACGTATGTATAGAATTATTTCAAGTTATAGTGATCATCATTAACTTATCTCAACCTTTATCTTGGACCTTCTAATGTCACAACTAAGGCCAACCACAATTATTTTCCTCTTCTTTTTTCTTTCATTGCCTATCTCTATTTTCTTCGTATTTTCCTTCATTTTTCTCCAATCTTCTTACGTTCATCATCGATTTTGATCACAAGCTTGCCACGTTGTTTCAGTTTATTGTTGCAAACCGCAGTTTGAACGCTGTAGCATAGCGCTAGTTAATTTGGCCCCTAATTTACCGTAGCTCTATCATCCCTCTTAATTGTATTGATATCACTCCCGAGCTTGTCACATTACGTTGAAACAGTATACGTTTGAATAAGGGCTCGTTTGGCTGTTCGCGGAAACTGTCTCTAACACGCTTTCAATTGGTACTGTAAACCGTTCAAGTTCGTCGTGCGACCTGACTTTCTTCACCGTGGCCTCTTAATGCCTGTTCCTTTGAGAAAGCAGTTACTTGAAACGTATCTTTTCTTGTTATTGAAGCGAGATATTCTCCTTCAGTTAACTCATCGGTCCATGTTGCTCTGTTACGTTTATACTAGCGACTGAGGTGATGCCGGAGGGAAGGGATTGAAGAGTCGTGCTTCTATCTCCGCCTTCTTCTTCGTGTTCCTTGCTCTTGGTCGGTCGTCTTGTCGAGGTTATGACGTAATAAGGGCTGTTGAAGCCGTAGCTACCTGTTACCTACCCAACCGGTTTCCGTTCTTTTGGCCTCGTGTTCCCACGCCAAGCCGCTTGCTCCGCTATCGGCCACTGAAACAAGAGCGGACGAGTCTCTCCGCCCGCCCTTTGGCTTGTAAATCTTCCGTTCCGTTCGTTTCACTTCTGCATTCATATTATAGTTTTGAATAATAGAGAGCGGAAAATGAAACAGCTCTAACGATTTTTATCGCTCCATCTCGAGATAAACATCGCACTTTAAAACTTCTGAATTGTCTTTGAACGAGTTCATCTACTTCTGTTCTTTTCTGTTTGATGTTGTACATTTTATAGCACTGATTTAAAATCCGACTCGAAATATAAGTTGTATTGCGATATTCGTACACATTTGTGTGCATTGGATTAAGTGAATCTGATACTGTAACCGACCTAAATACACATTGATAATTTACTCTCCTCAATTCTAGATCCCATAATTATTTCTCATGTTGATGTTGACATTTGGGAACGTTTGATTCGGTCAACAACTCATCTGCCCACGGCAATTCCGTCCTGCCATCTATCATTACTATAGCAGATTGATCATCAGCGGCAGGCTTTTGTGTAGATGTTATCCTACGGTATAATTTCGACGTGTTGACTCAGCAGCTAATCTCAAATCCGAATTGCTTGGTGCTAGTTTGATGCCGGTTTAGTGCAGATAATGTATGTGAATGCAGCCGCAGCTTTCAAGGCCCGTACCGCGAGGGCAGATGATGCGATTATCCAAATCCATTTCGCTAATAACCAATTGAACGGTTCAATATCACGGGTGCTAAAGCCGCTCGCCAGACAAGGTGTCAACCTTGATCACTACAACGGGAATGTAGGAGCTAGTTAGGTTCGATACATGTTCAAGCTGAACAACTTCCTTGTTTTTAGCTCCCCATTAATCCCGCATTTTAAACTCTGGTCGCTTAAACCGTCGCCTTTTATCGGAAAGAAAAAACATTTTTTTGTTTTTCACTTTACATGCTTAAAAAGGGGGAAAAACAAAAAATAGAAACTGCGCTCACTAGGCACAAATGGAGATTCTAAACCTAGTCGTAAGGGCAGTTGAGAATTCTCCTGTCTTGTGTCTCGTGTCATGTGAACCTCGGGTAATGTCTTTATGATAACTACGCTAACAAATTCCGCCCTTCGATATTAGCGTTCGGCCCAAAGCCGCCAACGATTCGATTGTTCAACTGACTTACTGGACGGCTTATTATTCTCGGAAGTACTTTCTTCTCGCTCTTCTGTGGATCCAGAGGAAGGTACCGAGGCTAAAAAGGTTCACCTTTCGTGAACAGGTGCGCCGGATGACGGAAAAAACGGCTCCTCATCGACTACATGGGTCAGCTGCTGGGGAGTGGTGGGAGGCTACCTACTGAGCCACGCTGACCTGCTAGAAGATTCGTTTTGACTATCATCTTTTTATTATTGACAAATATTTCTTCGTTTTCACGTTCTTCAAGCATCATCAATTGTTCGCAGATTAATTTGGCAATTCTTATAACTAACCATCGATCCATCTCCTGCCTATAGAAAATACAATTTACGTGATTGACTATTTTAGTTTACCGTCACCATCCCAATATTAAAATTGGAGACGGGCGTTCTGACAATGTGTGCAGTGATGGCTGATGAACAAATAATCCTAACTATGTCAACAGGAGACTCCTGGGTTCAATGAAAAAAGCGAATGAAAAATCGAGTTTATGAAATTCCGATTCAGATTTTGATCAACAGTCTACTGGGGGCATCATTTCCAGGAACTGACATATTGAGAGATAACAGAACGATGAAGGTAAACGTGACAAATGAATTGAAATTTGAAGCAAAGTCAAACTTTTCTTTGTTTCCAGAGTTCTGACCGTTTCATCGGGCCAATGTGTAATATGGATATGTACCAATGAGTTTGTAAACTGTATACCCGGGCGCGGTGTTCCGTATTTTGTTTACATGGGATCCTATGGCGTCTGTAAAAAAACGATCTTGCCGTATCGATGGATGAAAATCCTTCTTTTACGGTCATATTTATTTTCACAGCCCCTTTTACTTTCGCTAATAGAATGGAACGAGTTCTTGAGGAGACTAAAATCAATTATTCAACCCAACAATACCTATAAATTACCAGTTTCGATAAAAAAAGTGCATAATGTCTCAAATTCTGGTCATAGTGCCGTTCAATTGAGAGAACTTCATCGGCTGATAAGTCTTATTATTTAATTAGGCCTCTGTTCAAATTTTATTGCACTTAAAATTTTATGACCCTGGGTTTTGCGTTTTTTCGCATGTTTTTCGCGAATAACTTTTGAACCGACCCTTTTTACATAGGTATATAACTCAGAAGCGAGAAAGAGCTATCGAAATCCCACTATTTGGTGTATTTAATTATATTTTTATGTTATGTCCCCGCGGAGCTATTCGCGATCAAAACGTTTTTTGTCATAAAGTGGAATATATCTCGAGAGCTATTAGGTACGCTAGCCATTTTCTTATTTTTAACGGATTCTTCATTAAATTTCCTACATTTTCTTCACCAGCACCAAATCTGTCTCAATTCGGGAACGTGAAGAAAAAAAAATTCCAAAGTTGAAACTTCAAAAGTATGAAAATCGAAAAAAATTCGAGAAATATTATTAATCGTTCGATTTTGATTGTTTTCACTTTAAATTCGAATTTTACGTCTAATTTCCTGTAGTAATCATTGATTAATCAAAATTTAACAGTACTGTAAGTATCTGCAACAGATTTTCAAAGTTGCTAAACGTAGGAGTAGCGTAGTATTAAACCTGGAAAAACTATTGTTGGTCGTCAAATTTCCACTGTTTTGACGTCGTATTCGGATTCAGCATTAAATTTCCTATAAGAATAGCTTTCAAAATCGCTTTAAAACGAAAATTTAATTTTTCACTATTACCGATGCCAGCGGAGCTCGGAATTAAGGCCGGCGAAAAACCCGATTAACGGAAAATAATTTCTCTGGCTCTGTTTAAATTTTTTTCACCAAATTTTTTGCTATGTACGTGTGTAAGGCGTTCAAATGAAGACTCCCGCATAATAAAACAATTGATTCGCATTTATTTTGACCCCGAAAATCACGGTTAAAGTCCAATTTTTGAGCTTTCAAAAACCGATTTTTTTGGACCACTTGCAGATTTTTCCGAGAAATAAAAAAAATCACAAAAATACATCATGGTAAGACACAACTTTCCTGAAAATTTCAGATTTTTATCTGTATTGAGAGACGAGTAAAAAATCGTTAACTGATCGGTTGAAAAAAATCGCGGGGGTACCCCTTGGATTTTTCGCGAAAAATTTTTTGGAATAGATTTCGCTCAAATTCAGCATAATGATATTTGATAATGTGTATATCAATAATATATGGTTCATTCTTCGTTTCTTTCGCAGTAAATAGATGAAAAGAACGTTTAAAGTTGAAAAATGTCATGTTTTCGGGTATAGCCGACTAATATTGTTGAATAACGCAAAAACGGTTGAAGAATGGATAGGTACATTACATTAGGAAAATGTGGGCAATTAAATTACCTATATTTTGGTATATTCAAACATCTGAATTGACGACTTTTTGTTTGAGTTATCCACTGTGCAAGTTACAAATCTTGGAAAACTTGAAAGTTGAAACGTCTACCTCTGCTACAACTTTGCTCCAGTTGAAAACTACTACTACTTAAATTGTCGTGATTGGCGACTGTGTTGGGCAGTGTCCCAATGATTGTAAATCAAGGTAGGTATGCAGTGTCGGATCTTGTCAGCTCAATAGCATCTGCCCACAAGAGTCTCTTTCCTTCCATTGTCGAACCGTTTATCTCCAATCAAGAAGGAGATGGGAGGAAACCGTTTTATCAATCCGAGTGGGGCCATTCCGAAGCGATCGAAAGACAACCTTGGATGGCAGCGAATGGCTAAACGGGTCTGTCGGTGATGTCGACCCTGGGAACTTGATAAAGACTTCATTCATTCGTATCAACTGCTGTTGATTCCCATGACGATTAGTTTTTATTGCACAACGGATCAACTGAAATTCGAATTCTTGGGTTGCATGTCATTTTCGTGACTCAATTCAGAACCCGTTCTTCCTAATCGTTCCTAGGCGTTCCTGCCATGCTTTCCCACACAGTTGTGAAAGAGTTCTTCCCATTTAAGGTTTTGGTTGTACTCACATTGTCTTTCCTCCCTGTTATACCACAATCACACGGGTACAGTTACTCGGAAATCAAGCCGTTCCCGTAACGGAGTAAGCGCTTCTTCCGACCGTGTATTTAAATATAAGGAATACCCTGTCTGTATTATTGTCGCAAGAAACAGTGTAGTGCTTGGAAAACCCCCAGAAATTATTGGTAAATTCACGCCCGGTGATTCAATTTCGCATACCTACGTTATCCGTCGCTTCATAAATAAATCGTAGCATTTCATTGGTCTTCCAATTTCAAGCTCTTGCTTGCAGCCGGACCATGACTTCGGAAGGATTAAATGCTACTCGTTTTGACAGAAATTATGACCTACCTCTGAATCCTACGTGATGTAAGAATTGGCGTATATATTTTGTATAGAATAAGTATAAATATACTTAATTCACTTTTTATTTATTTATTTATTTTTTGACGTTGCAGTTTGTAATGTCTCTTTGATTATGATTGGTAAGTTCAGCATTCATGTCCACTTCATTGATTCGAACCTGTGAGTTAACGCACACTTCACTGCTTTCCTCTAAGAATAGACCTATTTTTTGTTCGCCTAACTCCCAACACGTTTGAACATAAAGCTGATTATCTTTGTCGCCTGATTCCATGTCTTGTTGCGAAACGGGCTGTCTAGTCAACCAAAATTCGATCTCTAGCGTTTCGATGTAGGTGGCCCATTCATGAAACTCGAAACTTCGTACCCCACCGCCACCGTTACCTATAACATCGTCCTAGATCCCCCTCCTAATGATTACTACCTCTTGGTCCCCGGTTACTTGAATGAAGCTAACTTGGTGGGCGAGTGATCATTCCAGCCGATACTCCACGCCGAGCCCCTCCATTCAAACCTGACGGCCCTCTCTCTCCATCGCGCTCAGGCGAACTATTATAGCACAAAGTCTCAGTCAACCGCGTTTCATGTGACTGGGAAGATGCACGAGGGAAAACACTATGGAGAAGAGCAGGTTCGGCCGCAGGCCAGCTTGGCATTGACTCCCGTGAGAAACCAGCGGTTTATTCCCGAGGAAGGACAATCTTCCCCACCATGGTATCTCATTTGAATCGGCTCTTGACACCTAGCAACTGGTCACTCTCACGGATATAATTCCATAACCCAAAAAGGGAAAGACCTATCGCATTTCACTCGCCGACTCACGTTGATCTGTTCAGAAGCGGCTGTACAGTATCCCGTTCGTGGTTTCGGTTACATTACTCCTAAACCTCTGAGTCTCCTGTCACAACGAATCCTTTTTTTATTGCCGTTATTTTCAACTCTTGAAATGAAAATGCACAAGCTTGTGCTATAAGTCTCATTAAGTGTTTACAAATTTGTTAAGACCCTTCATTTTGATTAGTTCAGCTAGGTAATAGCTGTTTGAAAATAAACTCTCCCGGAACTCTTCGTTTGATGGAACTTGGAACATTTTCTTCGGTTTTCGCCTAGTTTCGATGTTTTGCCTTCTTTTCATCTGTCGGGGAAACCATTTGCAACAAGCAATTCCGTTATGGGTGAAATTCTCCAGTATTCAGTCTTATGTGGCGTTGTTTGCCAAATTAAACATACCTAATTGAACTCCAGACGCATACGCGTATGCCTAAAAAAACTTATCATTGCTCTCGGCATGCTCAAAGATGGCCATACACGCACGTTCTTTCCTTCGGAAAATCACGTCTCGTGGATCGTCGGTGGAAAGTGCCCAGAGAAAATGGCAAGAGAAAGTGTCTTGAAGAATGATTGTTTTCCTTAGGAAAATCGTGGTTTGCCCTACGAGGGGGGAAAACGGAAGGGAATTCGCCAAGGAATAAATTATGATGGGAAACTTTTATTAAACCTACGTATATGGCCAGTTGAGATAATTTTGCTAGGGACGGTGTGGCGCCTCATTTGAAAGTGAAGAATGTGCGTGTATCGGGAAAACTTTCAATAAACCGTCATTTGGTCCAGCTCGTTGACAGGCTCAGTTCCAGTTTATTTGTGTAGTGTTCTCAGTTACGTTTGATCAAACCATCCTCTGGCGAACTCTTCCATCTTTCTATGCATGTTATAATTCACTGATCTTGAGTGAGTCTTTTCTAGAATCAATCCCCGATTTTCATAGCGTGTGCAATCGTCCTCTAAGACAAACGACTTTTAAATAGAAATGGTCCCTTGCCGCGATTTTCAAAAGGAAAAAACGTTCGTGTATGGCCAGCTTATCGTTAGATGCGTGTACATCAAACGTCTCGTTTTAAATGGTACGCATATTTCGTTTTTACAATTTCCAAGTTTTTTTTTTTTTTTTCATAATTCGTTTCAAATGGTACACGTATTTTCCCGATTATTTTTTTACGAAATTATTCGTCCGGTCGAAAAGTTAACTTCATCCGCTTCTCAACGCCTAGCGAACTCCTTGTGGATTATTTTCAACATTTGCACGCGCTATTTTTTCTCAGTTTCTGTGAAGGGAAATGGATCCAAGTGAGTGCTTAGTCAACTTCGGTCGATCGCTTCAACTAATGCGCTCGAACTTTCGCGATTTCCCGTCATTCCGTCCTGTTTTTACCGAGTCCAGCGTGGATCAAATGTCGCCTTTCCTGCTTAACAACTGACGACCGGCAACGTCTCCTGACTCGGCAAAAACCGCGACCTTCCAGTACAGCACAACTCTGCCGCTGTGACGGAGCACCAGTTTTTGTCTCCACGAAAGGGTATTGTTGCTGGGTCGGTCGGAGGTCGTAAAACTAGTTAGCCTTAAGCTGTTGAACACTATAAAAGCTTTCCCGACATCATTTGTTAACAACGTTGCCTTCTCCAATTTCCTGCTCTCCGCTCGTTCTGGCGGTAGTTTCCCTTACGGTTCCGTCAGCTAATCTCATCGATAAAAGCTGACTATTAATGCCTCTCAACGTTAACTCCTGCGCCTCATCAGTTCTTCCGCTTGGGAACGTCAAAATGGGTGTATGCTCGTTAGGGGTAACATTAAAAAAGAGAGGTAAATAAGTTCAGCGCAATTATGATTTTTACGTCTTTCTCTCCTTGCACGTTTTCAAACCTTGTTCTTTCCAACCATGTTTTCCCTTTTACCTGTTTTCCCGAAGCTTTAAATTTTTGTTGTGAAGGTATGCTCGTTGAACTTAATTCTTTTCCTTCGCTTCCATTTCGTAATCGGTGGAAAAGCGCTTTTCCTTTTTTCCTTCCTTCCCTCATATCGACGCATCCACCTACATCCTACCCCATTTACTTTTCTCTTCTCCTTGACGAGTGATTTCCTTTGAGAGTAGTCTTGTGGGCTCCGATCTTTCCGTGAATCCGGTATTTATGATCGAAAAAGACGTACGAGGAAAGGTAAATTGCCTTTAAAAGAAAAAAATCGTCCACCTTTTCCACTAAAACGGAGATACCTCTAGTGAACGACCAGGGGCGTCATACTTGGGAAAGATTGTTCAGGATGGGTTTTTTAGCACTGATGGTGATTGGTTGTTAAGAGCTGAATGTGTCTTAAAAACGTTATCGTTACTAGGTGCTATTATGGGTGTTTAAATTTTGATACATCGCCGTTCGCTTTTGGGGCTCTATTGGCCTTTTTATAATCTAGTAAGGAACGCTACATGTCGCGTGATATATTTACAGTTCTGGAAGTATATACCCTTTCGAATGAGAATATAATATGTTCACCGTCAATCCTTGAAAAAGTCGAGCTTCGAAGTTGAAGATTTCCCGAGTGATGGAATTAATATTTTGATTTTGCTGTGAATTTATTCTCCAAAATGTATTAGTTCTGATCGCCGTAACCGTCTCTACAAATATTCTTATCGTGAAATTGGCGAGCAGATTAGCATTAATACTACTTGGTCATTTATGGATAATAATACTGAAATAATAATTACTGTTGATGAAAAGTGATTATGTTGATTTACCAATCTTGTTGGGATAAATGCCTCCTGCTTGATGACACTCTGACTTTTGACTAGGTATACCTCGGTAATAATTTACGAGACCAAAGGAACAATTGATTGCTCATCCTGGAACGCTTGATTGAAAACATAATCAGGCTCAAATGGCTCATTGAAAACGTTGTTGTATCACCGTTCTAGAGACGGCGTTGACATGTGTGGTAATTGGCCGATCGAGCGTTGAAGCAATCGTCAACTGCATTCATGTCAACTATCAGGTTGAATTCCGGCTCGTTATCAATTTACTCTACACGCTATTCCTAGTTATACCAGGAGTATTCATACTGAAGGTACATTATATTTCTGTGTTTGATCTGGATCGTCATGAACTGATGTTGGTATTGAATCCAATTCCAATTCCAATTTTTTTTTTTTTTTTCTTAGCGCGAAGTAAGGTCATTCTTTTTCTATCTATTAATATGGCCCTGGGTAAGGTAGGGTCTGAGCGGTGAGACACTGTAAGATCTCAATTAATTATCACGTTTGAATTATGGTATAAGATTCACAGCTCCATAATTTTTTGCCCAATTATTATATTTTCGCTGTAGTAATGATGATTTTCTTTCTTTTCAGGTAAACACGATTACTGGCGAATGTTTATGCGGCTTCTTGCTGTAAGTATAGGCCCTAACTAGGATTCGGTTGTTGTTTGCGGATTTAATGCGTTTAAATGCGGATCTGATAGCGTTGGTCGCTTCAACTATCTTTATATTATACCAGAATATTTACACTATCATCGCATAACGTTGGCAAAGAATTGAGCGAACATTTCGCGAGTTTTCATTTCCGTTCTTTCTGCGAGGAGTTCTGCCAGAATTTTGACTATGTATGTTTCTTTGTCATATGTCAAATGTTTCATTATCGTGCAACCGTCAACGGGCGTCGAATCGCCGCCAGTGGCGTCAGTATTGTAGACGAGACAGTTTTGCACACTGTGAAGTTAGAAGAGCATTCGCCGAAAAGGGTTGAGAAATAAGGGAAGTCTTGCTGTCATTTCCGCCTTGGCAATTTACTTCCTCTCCTATCTCCTTCCAGCCCCAGACAGATCATTCTCTTTCTCTCTTCGTTTCGGGCCTCTTTCGTCAACCCGTCCTCTTCAGTTTTTCTTTCTTCGGTTTCTCTTTCTCTAGGGGACTCTTCACTTCTTCTTTCAACCCTTGTCTCCCACCTTTGACCTCGTTTCGCCTTCAACACAACGAAACGAGGATGTTTCGCTCTTCGTTCGCCAATTCATTTCTGAATACTATTCATATTGGTCGCTGCGGTTTTCTTTATTTCGTCGATTGGTTTCGATTTATATCTAGTGACCGAATAATATGAGGAAGGCAGAGCGAATCGACAGCTAATTAGTTTCCCAAACTAGGAGCCGTGGAATTTAATTTGTTTGTGATTGTTACATAGAATTACCTTTCGTATTCGAGTTCCTGTTGAATCCTGATAAAGCAACATTGTATTATTATGTACGGATCGAGCCGATGGCCTTTTGAGGTAATTTACGACTGATATCAGTTGAGCATTTTGTAATGCCATCCCATAAACTTGCTTAATTGTCTTCCGTAATAGTTCCTCTTTTGTTCGGACGGTGAAATAATCGTTTGCTTTTTACCGCTTATGAAACAGAATTTTAGTGAATGTGGGAATTTCGCTGGTAAAGGTTGCGGCTCGGGTTTATCGTCAACCCCTTCCCTCCCACGTTCACAGACTTCTTTTTATTGACCTATCCGCGTGCGCCATCAAATCCGTTCTAAACGACTGAAAATGGAACTATCTTTGCTCTTTCGAAAATCGTATCGTAATAAGCCGTCCAAGGGTTTTTGTTATTCAGACCTGCGCGGTCCATTTAGACTTTATATCTTTCCATTCCATTTTCTTATTGTTTGCTAGCTACGAAGGGTGGGAATATTTTCCCCGGAATAGTTTCGTATTTTTTCTATGAACCGTAAAACTTTCAGCTAGCGAGGTCCGGTCGAATGACCTTAGATATCTATTGGAACATGAAAAGCTTGAATTTCAAATGATCTTATGCGGAACGATCATCGTTGCCGTATAATATCCCGGTTTCAACTCCTAAGTTCAAAAACCCCAGGTAGGAATTTCAATTATGCTAACCATTTCTGGGTGAAAAATCAGACTTTCAAGCCCTTCTACTCATTCATCACCTTGATTCTTTCGATTCGCAGATAAACCAATGATATTCCTTTTCTGAAACAAGTTTGAAAATCGTGTTCCGTGTGCCTTTTTCCCCCACGAAGCCGTCGGTTATTTGCGAATTTTTCTCTTCTTGCATCTGAAATTCATAAAGAAGAAAAAAATTCCCGTTAAAAGCATTACTGGAAAAACTTGCAGTGTTATTTTTTCCTCCGGCAGCCCATCCACCTAATTTTTCACCCTTCTCGGATCTCTTCCTCTTTTCTACCTCTGCTTTTCTTCCGTGAAATAGAAAACTTCGACGACTTTTCTCTTATTCTGCAAGTAACTCTCAACTTTGATGAAACTAATTAGAAAGAAAAATTATTGGATCTGACTTTTTAATAATAAGACTTTTTTCAGCCAGCGGGATGAAAATCTAGCTGGCGATGCTATTCGGAAAGGTTGGCGGAAGGTAAACAGTTTGCGGAATAGTTAGCAACTGTTGGAATCGAACTGCGACAAAACGCGTCGACTATGTTTTCCTTTACTTCTGCTTTAATTAGTATTCTCATCGAGTTCCAGATTTTTCTCCAACTTTAATTTTATTTTATTGCTCTCAAATAACCGGTATGGAAGGCAGACCTTTAAAAGTTAGTCTAGCTAATGCGAGGTTGGAGTTTTTGTTGATTCCGGTCGCAGCAACTCATAACAATTTTCTTCATCAAGACCGTGAACGCTCTAGAAGGGTGTTTTCGAACGACACGCTACAGCACTGATCGCTCATTCGGATGGAGATCTTGATTCGTATTATCGTCCCCATTAATCAGAAAGGATTCAAATTTGAATTAATTGGCGCTTGCCGCATCGTTAGAGCCGGACGAATAGCTTTTTACTCCGCCTCTTCAGTACGATTTCTTCCAAATTACTATTGCCGGATTGTATTTTTACCGAATTCTTCTCTATTTGCACGGTGTTGGTACTCGATTTAAAATAGGATTTTCTTCCAACGGCTTGCTAAGAAAATTTGTGAAGGTTTCAGAGAGCGAGTGATTCACAGCAGGTATGAACCAGTTGAGTTCATCGACATTGATATACGCTCATCATCTTTATAGTCGGGAATTAGATTCTGAGCGAACTAATTTCGATCCGTAAACAATTGGATTGTCTAGTTCATTTTTAATAAATATTTTGGCCTCATGTGATATTGAGGGGATGGGAAAATTATGCGACGTTTTCTGTTGGGTATAATATTATTGGATGATTTTGTCGTTCAGTGCCTCTAAGGGTTATATATTCCATGCTGTTATGGTATGGCTGACTGTTATAAGGCATGTGAATTCCCTTGTCATAACGGAAAACGCACCTATTATTCACAAGATTTATCCTATGGAGATAAAACACATCAATCTATTAATTTAGTCAGCGTGCATTACAAATTAAGAAGAATCCCAATCATATACAAGTAATCAAAAAACTCATTAGACCCAGGATCGACACATATTCTTCCATCACATCAAAGACATCGGAACTTTCAGAAACATCGGTTTCGAATTATTACAAGACGGTTGCGGAAAATGTCGAACGAACGTAGATCGACCATACGATGTTATTATGTAATCGAAATCTAATCTCCGCTAACCACATTTTAGCGGTCGTGATACACAATCGCACTTACGAGAACTGTGCTTTGAATGAGCAAATCAAAACTCGCTGTGTTGAAGATGAAGCGCGAGGGATGGCGTATGCGTGCCCTAACATCGAATGAGCAAAGCCAACGACAAATGAATAATTAGAGTACACAAGTTTGACCCGGTTACCAGATAAGGTCGGTTAGGACAGTACAGGGCCGCAGGGAAGTAATTAGAAATAACGCGCCGTTGATCCCGTGCGGGAACAGAAGCTGAAATGGGTTGATGCGAGTTGTACGAGGAGCTTAGGCAATAATGAAGAGCTCTAAATCATAACTGTAAAGGTGAACGTGGAACCAGAGTGATACTGTGGCATTAGGGTGAAAGCGATTCGCCCAACAAGGAGCATAAGAGAACAGATGAGTTTTTTTTCTCCTAGTCGTCGCCTCGCATCGATTATATTCCGGTTATTAGATAGAAATGATCTGTTTACTCAAAATTATTATCAACTGCTGGGTACTTATTATCTATTTTTATTACAGATTATGCATTTTTGGATGTATTCATCTTCACTGATTTATATTAATATTTACTTCTCAATATCAAATTCCATTCATGTTAATCGTACATTAGGCGCGACTGTAAATTCGAACGGGGTACGCGATAAAATGGAAGTTAACGCTAAAGCAGTTTCGTGGTATTCCTCTAATTCCTCACGAAAAAATTCGTCGCTAAAAAAATATTAAACCTGATCGGGTTATCATGACGTATAAGATTTCAAATAATTTCAGATTTATTGAAAATGAAAACGAATGGGTTCCCCATTTAATGGGATTTTTCTTCCTCATCTCATTGACCCGGTTAGGAACGCGAGGACAAGAAGGAGACGCAAATTAATGTTGATACTGCTATAAATCGCCCAATCAGATGAACGGGGTCACTACTACTGCCACGCATCGTTGTGAATCTGAAATAGGCTTCTAACTGGCTGGGAGAAATCACAGTTGCGAAACAGGTGCGTTCGTTCATGAGGATGCGGCAAACAACCTCCGTTCAGAGAATCGCGGTTTTGTCCGTTTGGCCATGGCATTCGTGGTATTTTGAGTCAGCCGTTGGGCGCCGAGAGTACTGTGATTAATCAGTGACGAAGTAACCAAGTGAAAACCTCGAAGTGCTGTTAATAACGCGCTGCTGCCCTTCCAACGCGTGAGGATTTCATTAGACCTTGCGGCTGTTGTAGCCAATGACCAATACTCAGCCGACTGACGAGAATTGGAAGAGAAGGGAGCTGCGGTTAATGCTGCAATTCATGATACCATCGCTGCTACTGCGACACGTCCTACAGAGAAACGCTTCTCTTTATCAGATGCATGGTATTTAACATTTTTAGGCACTCTGCTGATCTATTTACAACTGCCACTACGCTTCAAGTGAACGTTGAAAAAAGCTGGAATTCCTTTAAGCTTTATTTTCCTCCGCTGAACTCGGACTTTGTGAAAATTGGGTAGCGACTACATTTTCTGCATAATTCGTATGACATATCAAATATCGATATAGCCGCGATTCGTGACAATCTTTGCAGGACCAGTGAATTTTCCGAAAATATAGCTGGTAGACCATCTATGATAGGAACAAGGGCACTTGAATGAACTCTATTAGCGGATGCTATTTCCGAATAGTGCCCTATTGTATCACGGAGCGCATTGTGTCGTTGTAGTCAAAGGGTTGACGAAGTGTTGGTTCGATTGTCTGCTTACTCGAACGACTGGGGGCATAGATGCAGAAGGAGGCTGCAGTGTCTAAAAAGGTGAGACTTCCTCTCCGCCTCCTTCCGTTGCATATTCCACCTGCTCCGCTCGAGGCTGCTGATTTCCCTTTTCAAACGATCGAGAGGGAGGGCAGAGCAGCAAATATACTGAGAACGATTGCATGTGACATCTATTTCTTTGCCTCCTCAACGAATTCGAGTCCCATTTACCTCGTCCCAGGCGCGACACCCTCGCCAACCGACCAACTTCCTAGGAACCTTGGCTGGCTCTCCAAACAAGATCCTCTCCGTCGGTGCCTCCTATTCATGACTGGCTTTCCCCTATTTCACTGAAGAGGGCTAAAAGGGCTCAAACTCCTCCCGCCTCCTTTGACTAAGTCAACTCCAGAACCCTACCCAGCCACTGGCCCAAATCCCTCTGTCTCTTTTCTTGGCCTTCTACAGTTGGTCGGACGGAGAAGTGAGGGGAGTAACACGTAAACCACTTGATAATAGCTTCCTCTCTCTTTCATCATCTTCCTCCCCTTTCGCGCACTTAGTAGGAGTAGAATGGGGGTCACGACTGAATTGAATCAGAGAGATTTATTCCGTCCAGGAACACAAGAAGGTCGAACCCGTGGTAAAGAGGTTTAACGCGTCGGCCCCTCATCCCAGCATCCTCCGCCAACACCAGAGATAACTGATTTTCTACAGATTGAATTGCGTAAATATTAAAGGGTAAATTTCGCTGCTTGATTTTTCCATCTGATTTTTCTGGCAACCAATTTTCAGGAGAAGGATCATTTAGCAAAAGTGGGTATTGGTGTGCACGAGAGATTCAGGATTTCATTCTGTTCGTTCATGGAACGGCAATTTTATCATCTTTCTGTTTTCCCCCATAAAATTCTCGTGTTACTGAATGCACCAAAAAGGTGACTTTCACGTTCTCTTCAATGTAAATCGATCAGTTTTAACCTTGAGACAGATAAACCTGAAGAAGAGTGACAGCCTGTTTGGATGAGTTACGGGGCCGAGATATCCACGCCCTTCCTACAATTCGAGAGAGGAAAAAATTAAATCAGAAACTTCCTTCCGCGACAACCTGTGCCAGGCCTCGGACAGAATCAATGCGAGGTCACATACAATGAGAGGAAATCATCAAACACTTTCACGTTTCCCGTACGAGCCGGAGGGACAATAGAATTCGTCCATTCCTCCCCTACCACAGTTCATCAGCCATGTCTGTTCAGAAACCACCCACTACCGCCGGGTCTCTATTTATAACTGAACTTGGAGCAAAAACTGCGAGGAGAGCAACGAATGCCCCACGCTTTATGTGATAAATGTTTTTTTCACTCATTTATTTTCCCTCGGAAACACTCACGAAAAAGGGTGAATTGGGTATACTGAGAGATGCTATGGAGGTTCTCGTGGCAAAATAAGATCGGCCTCAGATTCGCATTAGTCACGAATTGTACGCCTCTGAAAATTGCCTTTTAAACACAAGTCTGAAACAAAAATAGTAACTTTGAAGTTATCAGAATAACGAGGATCGATCCTATTCAGTTTAGGTATTGTGCTATTTCGAAAATTGACGCTCGAGACTGTGATAGTCTGTGAGTTTAGTGTAGATGACTGAGCAAAACACGGCAGTTAACTATGTAAATAAGCTCCGTTTACTGCTGTGCAGAAAACTAAGCTGTTAACTTTGTCGTTAAGCACAGTTTTTTTTTTTTTTTTTTTTTTTTCCACTTACCTAACTCATTAGCTTAGCACGGTTAGAGCTCGGCACATTTCACTGAACGGTTTCACCAATCGCAGTTTGCACATCTATCTGCTCAGTTTTTAATTGCTACTTAATTTCGCCAGCATTCACAGCTAAATGCTCTTCTTGTCGTATGCCAATCGAGACGACCGATAACGATTTTTTCGTAGCAATTATGTTTTTTCTCTATTGGAGTATCCAGCCGGAAACATTCAGAATATGTTAATTGGGAAACATGTCGGCGCATTTTTCGCTGAAGAAAGGGAAAAGTGGCACGCTGCCACCGAGCCGACAACCCGTTTCCTCAACATACCACGAAATGAATGGCCTCCTAATTGCTTTCAAATCGTCATTATAATTATAATTAAAATAATGACGTTCTGGGAGGACGTGAGCTAGCGGAGAGCGGGGTGTCATTAGTCAACCCCTTCAAACCGCTCTTAGTTTTCCTGCCCTCAACGTTTCGTCATCATCGCCTCCTCATTTTCATTTGGCCGAAAAGAGTGAGATATCCTTCAGCTAGGCCCGAACCTTGGGCTTTTCTCTTTTTTCCAACCACGAGAGGGCTTCTTTTCTCCGAAAAGACTTAATTACCTAGAACTTGCGCCAAACTTCACCGCGCCTTCGAAGAATTGCGCCAAAAAAAAAAAAATTTTAAAAACCGCTCCCGTAAAACTAAGAAAAAAACCTCTCGATTTTCCTTTTTCTTCTTTGGGACCGACGTTTTCATTATTGCCGAAGGAAGGCGAAGCCGCTCTGCCTAGTTTACGTCTCTCGTTTCCCTCTTCGTCTATTATACCTTTACAGCGCAACACATTTTCCTCTCGACTCTCTCTCTCTTCAAACCCTTTTTCGGATAATTTACTAACGTCGCGTTTGTTCGAATCATCAGGCCATGATGAATGAGCTCAGGTGGGGGCGCATGGTTCATTAATTGTCATTTATTTTCCGTTCGGGAGGACAGGACGGGATGCTACAGGGTGCACTGGGAGCTGGCGGGCGAGAGGTATTGTTTATAGCTTCACCGCCCACCTTTCCTTCTGCGTTCATCCGCTTACATCTTCATTCTTTTGGTTAATCGTCCTCTCCTTATTTTACACTTTGCCAACTACCCGCTGTTCAAATTCTTATCACATTTCTAGCTGGTAAATATAAATTCGCTCGTTATTGCGACATGTGGAGATACTGGAAGAGCCGTTGGTATCTCTTAGATGAAAATAATATTTGTATCGAGGAAATTTGTTTCCGAAAACCGAAGGCCATCGAAATGGCGACTTCAGTTCGTTTATCGGTCAATTCAGTCGTATCTTTACTCCTAAGAGCAAAAGCGATCGGTAAAGTGAATTTAATTCGTTTAGTCTCAGTATTGTTTTCCAAATACAAATTCTGGTTCAGTTTGAGCTGCTCGAATTCCACCAGTTACTTGCTTCATTGGACTTTTTTCTCCTATATAATACAATTTTTTTTTTTCTGGGTAGGCTGAGTTCAATTTTACGTTTTCTGGCTCGTAATTAGTTAGCCATTACTAAACCTGCTACAGATGGAACGAATGAAATTCAAACATTAATGTACTAATTTCCCCAAATATACTACCGAACAAAACTTTCTCGCTGGTTCGCTTTGTTCCCGCGTAGCATTATTAATTCTTTTATGCTGTAGTACGTATCGTGACGTGAATTATCTGGCCGTGTAAGGATTAAAATGGCGACTCCCGGCATGTTTTTTCCATTAATGGGGTGCCTGACTAACACCATGTAGCACTTGGATAAATTATTCTACCTGTTCACAGCCTCAGGCTTCAAAAAAAATTTTCATCCTTTTCCAGTTTACTGCAATTCGGCGCTTGTTGACCGAAATTTTCCTGTAATCTTGAGAGGTAATTTCAGTGTTAAAATGTAATCCCTTCCAATCAATATTTTCGAACAATTTAAGAGGAATTGCGTAATTACCTAAGTTATTTTCTCTTCGTTATTCCTTGAACATTATGAATAAAATGCTTGGGCTATTAATATTTACTTTACATATTTGTATTATTCTGCAAAAAAATTGAACGGCCTCATAATTTTTTTTGTTTTTGTTCAAATGATTCAAACCATTATTGAACTGTGTTATTCTTATCATTTCTACAGTTTGCTTAGTAAATATTTGTATTGCGCCTTTCTCAATAAAGTGTAGCCGATTAAAAGTACGCCAGCCCGCATTCGTTGGTCACGGAGAATTGTATTCTCCGAATGTAGACTCTTTTATTTACTTGAATATTATTTTCTTCCTCTTTCGCAGGCTGTTTCTTTCTATTAGTTCAAGATTCGGATTCAAAGTGCGCTACTCTATGAGAATGGCCCTTATGTTTTTATAGCATTACATAGTTTACAGCGGTATACCGTGGTTGAAAATAGACTGACGATAGAAACGCCAACTGTAATGCCAACTCTCTGCTTGTTAGCTGAAGGAAACAGGGCCCAGAAGTCCAAGTGCTACGTCTGCCGTCCTTACGAAATGCTCCTAGGGCAGGGACCTTTCCAACGAGAACTTCTTATGAAAACCACCGCCCCGTCTCAGTCAACGTTGTAGCCCGGGAGTTGTTTGCATTTCATTAGTACAGTTTTTAATTACAAACGGGGTCCCTTCTCGTTCTCGAAGGAAAAGTGAGCAAGCGCCGGAGGCGAAAGGACGTCGCGGAGAGGAAGGTTAATACTCAGGAAACTAGAAAGAGAAAGACCGTGGGAGAATATGATGGAAAGAAGGTAAAGGTGTGACGAGAGAGTGCGAATGGAAATGGTGAAGAGAGAGATTCTAATAACTGAGTGCAAAAAAAGATCCCAAACAAGCGGGCGAGCGAGAGAGACCGCTCAACTGGCGAGGGGTCTTTTAATCTTCAAGCTTTTGTCAGCAGCCTCGACGAAAATGAGAAGAGGAAGAAGAAAATGAGTCAGAGGTAAACGGGTGCCGCCCTAGAGGTGAACGATGAATGTGGAATATATGATGAACAGTTTGGCTTTTCAGATGGTTGATGTTAGGCGTGCGTCACATGAAGAGAGTAAAGGACTGAGAGGAATACCCTAGATACAAAGGGCGAAGGTAAAAATACCACAGAGACTGAGTTGAATGACTTTGGCCGGCGACCTTTGTATAATCAAACAGGCTAACTAGTTAGATAACAATACCTAACTATGAATAAAAGGAGTATCGAATCATGTGAGTTGAATCATGGAGTGAATATTTTCAAAAATACAACTTAAACTACTTACTCACCAGCCGCAGGAAAACCTCAAAAGACCACTAACAGAAGATAAATCCAACGTAGATTTTTCTTCATCGCATGCTTTCACAGCATACGTATACCTCTATTAATAGTGCGGAAAAATTGTAAATACCCGGTACTGCGAATATTACTTTAGTACTCAAATAGTTTTAACTTCGTTTAACGGAAACGTTGTGTCAGCTTTTCAATCTTAATTCACCGATAAAGTATTCGAAAGAGAGTTTTGCATTGTACGAACGACTATGAAGCCTGCGCTTTCGCGAAAATTCACTTTCTTTCATCTCATCGCTCTCCGTGAACTTAATTCAAATGAATCAGAGCTTTTTGTTTGATGAATACCAGGACTTAACCTCGAATTCATCGCTCTCGGCCTTCTTCTATTCCTCGACGTGCCATCGTTTACTTCCTCTGCTTCGCCAAAAATAAATGCCTCCTGGGTAATTCACAAAGTTTGATGGCCCTTGGGAGCCCGGCGTGGCGCGACTAGTCTTTACCCGAACCTTTTGTGCGGCGCATAACTTGGTAAATGGCGCGGTCTTATTGGTTGGAATGCTTCAAGAATTACTTCGACGAAGCTTCAGCTCTGCTGCTTGGCCATAAGCCAAGTTTTCCGTTCAACATCCTTAACGAAGAATTCCGCAGCTTAAGGATTGAATGGAGAAAGTTTCCATTCGGCTGTCCAGGTGCAAGGATTATTACAAATTCAAAAACTCATCAGATGAACGAATCATGGTATCAGTAACCCGATCTCTTTATATTTATTTTATTTATTTATTGGCACTCCTTTACTTAGAGTAAACCGCAATTTACTTTAGACCGCTTCTGGTCGCCGTGGTTTGCAACGCGTTTGAGAATGAGTTTTTTTTGGGTCTTGAGTATTATTGTTGACTGTTTTCTCAAGTAAGCTTCTGGTTCTCCAGGAACTCCAGTGACGCAGTGGGTGTTTGCATAACACAATATGCTTCCAGTTTTTCGCTGGATGATACACATCCACTGATCAAGAATAGACCAGGAAATTTAATTATCTTACAATATTGATTTGTTAGTTATTTTGGTTTATTATTCAATAATAAACCATTGTAATCGCCCAAGAAAAAAAATTTTATAACCCCCCCTCAAAATTTGATGTTTTACGTTTCAAGGCATGTAGAATCCGAATATCCAATAAAAAAAATTCTGTCCGTCCGCCGTACGCCGTACGCCGTCCGCCGTACGCCGTCCGCCGTACGCCGTTAGCAGTTTTCCGGCCAAACTGTAAGAGCTAAAAATTTGAAATTTTCACCAAAAATCAATCTCGGTCCTACGACGGCCCAATTCTTGAACCAACTTGCTAGCTCAATTTTAAGGGTATTTTTGGGGGGTTTTGAGGGGGAGAAAATTCATATTTTACAAGGTTTTTCAGAAAAATGTGTACGTGGTATCAAATTATATAGATTTTTGGGCGCTGAATCGAATGAGACCATCGCCGGGTCGATAGCTTTATTGGTTCGCGAGTTATCGCAGCTTTTGTGCCGAATTTGGGAGATTTTCAGAAATTTGACATGAGGGTATAACTCGAGAGTTCTTGGAGCTATAAAAATCGTTCTATACTCATTGGAAAGGTCGTTAAACACTCTCTCCAGCTGTATCGTTAGGCAATAAGTTTAGCTTTTAATTAGGAAATTAAGAAAAATAAAAATGATTAAAATTACAATAGTTGCTACGGAGTTTTCCCCTATAGTTACCATCTGTTTTTCGGTGGGAACGTTAAAAAATGTTCGGAATATTTAAAATGACAAATGGATAGTCTTCTTAAATCAATATTGAAGTGAAATAATAATAAACCACTGTACAATCATTTGCAGCGTTTTTCATCAGTATATCCTGACAAAACTTTTTCTCTTGCTTTCATTTTCATAGGCTAACTATTGGTTCTTTTGTGTAATGATTGTTGTTTAGGTATTTGTATGCATGTTTTTGCCTCCGCTTCTCGGCCCTGATCCCCCTAGGAGTTTATTGAATCCCATCCTTCGACGTTTCATCACCTAGTAACCTTCGAAGCCCTATTACCATTCATGAATAATATCATAGCAATACGAGCTTCAATACAGGCTTCATCTTCGTTTGTTGTAAACAGAAGGCACGACGCTAAACCAAAATGAAGACGCCAAAATAATCTTATTTTTCCGCTCCCTTGCGAAATTTGGACGGAACCGCTTCCAGAACCGAGCACCAACTGCAAGACTGCGGCGCACGTTTTACAGTCCGGTTTTACAACCTCATACTGACACGGGATGGAATGACTGTACTCGGATGGCCGTTGTTACCAGACCAATATCCGTCTGAAAAGAGGACTGTTACCCTGTGGGAGAAGAGCTGCTATGAAACAGTAGCTTTAGTCCCCAACTTTTATCTCGATATGGGAGAACGGTGGAGAACGGACTTCGATGTCATGTCTCAGTTATCTTCAACAGAACTATAAACAAGCAACAGAGACCTCCTGATTTCAGAATATCCCTTTCTTATAGAAAAATATATCCTCTCATCTGATGTTGTTACATGTTGAGCAGTTAATTAGCAATATTTTCAAAAGACGTTGAACAATCGAATTCCGAATTCGCCAAATTGTAGTGACTTAATTTTAAATAAACTTTGCCTAAATAAATGGAACCCTCAAGCTACTTATGAGGGAAAAGTCACATTTTCCATTGTTTTTGAAACAAAGGCAAGTTTTGAACCATTCGATGAATTTCGGAACGCTAGAGTTGTTAAACTGACCGTAACTGCTTTCTTGAGCGATTTTTGAACAAAAATTTTACACGATATTTAAATCGAGATATCGAAATAATTTACTAGTTTGAATCTTCTAATACTCCTCACTTATCGAGAGTAGGTCTATTCTAACCATTTCACTAATGGGGCTCGTTCGAATGATAAATACACGTGGAGAATGACTTTGACGAATACCCCTAATATTTATAAATGTAGCGAAAGTGAACCCCCGTAGGGATTGTTACGTGGGCGGGAAGAGATTTCGATTTCATCCAGTGGCAACACTGAGCGGAAACTCATCGGACCTCCCTGTCCTGTCCTCAGTCACCCGTAATAAATCCTAATGATCTCGTCCCGGTCCGCCTCCTTCGGCACCTTCTCCGTTCCCATCTCCTCCTGCGAGGTTACTACAACCCTTGCCGGCAGCAACCATCGCTCTCTTCCCTGGCAGCTTGTTTCCGCTTGATTCGCGGTCTCTTCGTTCCGTTTATAGACGTTGTCAGCTCTTATTGTCCAAGGTCCTCCAATATCTGATTTGGTGAAAAGGGTCGATATGAAGCTTCACGAAATAGCCTCCGCTCGTAGGTGGTAGACTGCCAACGGAGAATTTCACCCTCCGTTGGAAGGACAACCGAAAAGATAATTGGCAGTTGTACTGAAAGCACTAGTTTACGTCCTATGTTCCATGACAGCCAGGTGTTCTTTGATTGTGAGGTAATAACGCTGTATCAAAAGCCAGTCTTTATATCTGGCTAATTTTGCAATGAGTGCTTCCAACTATTCCATATTTGTAAAAAAAAATAAAATAAAAATAAATAAAGCATCAACTAGCCTAGGAAACGGGTTTGCAGTTCGATTCCCTAATGATTTTCTCATGTTAGCTACTTATTCACGAAAGATACCTTGCGTCCTATTTTACACACTTCACTTCTATTTACAAGCCGTGTACTTCTTTTATGAATATCAGGAATACGTTTGCATTTGTGTCCCGATTAGAAATAAATAAAAAAAACCAAAAAGAAAAGTATTTGAATGGGCGATTGATTTTGCCGCCTTTCCTTCATATTCAATTTTTACGTAGGCAAGCTCTTTCGTGCGTTTGGGAATCTTCACAGCATAGATCAGTATGGTTACTCTGACCGCAAATGTCATTGCTCCAAGCTGCTCTGAAGAGGCCCAAACGGATGAAGTATCTCGGCTATTAAAATTGTGAATACGGAGAAGTCGTAAAATATATCTCCCCTTCAATTTCGTAATAATAGAAGGAATCCGACAACCAAAGGTACAAAAAATATGTGCCATCGTTGTTTCTATTATTTCTTGAGGGATTATCAAATAACGAAATACGGAAGGAATTTCCCGAATTTTCCTTCTGACCTTCTGCAATTCGCTTTGCTATCCAGCCGGGAGAAAAATGTGTTAGCTTGGGAAATAAAAGGAAATGAGAAACACAGCATTGCGACGGAATAGTAAAATAGTCCTTGAAACGCGGCGAGGTGAACTTTGTTGAGATAGCGAGGATAACCGCCCAAAAGGAGCGAAAAGGAGACATCAGACCGCTCCATTTGATTCAAGCAATGAAACTGACTCGAGGATTACCTTCGAACCCTCGAATGGAGGGAAAGGAGGAATCGGATGGAGGTATGAGCGAGAAAATCGTCCGACGTTGTGGCCGAGTCGGGAGTAAAGCCGAGCGACGACAAAGGTTAAGGTTGTACTGTGAGGATATGGCTCAGTAGAGCTGGTTCAAAGATTGAACTGACTGCTGACTTCTAGAGAATGTAGAATGAATAAAGACTAGGTGAAGGGTTAGCAAAGAGCTCCTCCTGGGATCCATCTCTGTTGCCTGCTCCTTCGTTCCTGAGGGATTCGTCTGTTTACTAAAGCTGTGCTAGGTTCGCCCTGAGCCGAGCGCTAGATTCTGCGAACGCATTGTGCATCAACTAACTGTGGTCTATTCCGGTATGAAATTGGTTCGTTCGAATTTAATACCGAATCTGCGTGATGCGGTCACTTGGTTATCCCTTTCAGGGCTTGTATCGCTTCCTTTCAAAAATCATCAATCTATGTTCAGGACAAAAAAAAGCCCCACTCGCGAGAAAATTCCGCACCATCCTTTGCAAAATCATCTCATCTTGGCATGCACTAAAGTTCAGCCAGTTTTCTCTTTACATTTCATCCCTTGGCAAATTTTCCTCCCGTTTCGTCATCCCGTACGGCACGCCACGATTTTCAAAAGCAAAACGAAACATTTTTCACCACACTTTTTCTCCCAGTTTTTCCCTTGGTGGTTTCACTCGCGCGCCGTGATTTTCCAAGGGAAAGAGCTTACGAGTGTGGCCCGCTAATTTGTCAAACCTTGCCCTGATAACTGTGTGTTAATGCGTCGGTGCGTAAAAATTGTGATTTTCTACTAACTCTTGGAGAATAGATGGTCTACAATCTATATATGCTAAGGGGACTCTATAATTTGCGAATCAGTTCTTTCTTTAGCAAGTAATCTCATTCTTACGATTCGAGTGACGTTTTATTAGATCGAACATCGTGTTATTAACGTCAGTGTTTGTCAACCGTTATTTCATCGCATCGCCTGTGCTTAAATCAGTGCGATACATTTGGCTGGAATTAGTTAACATCTCATCGAAGGGCACTGATGTATCGCATTGGTTCATGTGCTTCTTCACCTAGTTCTGCTTTCCTCCGGCCCCAAATCCCTGAAGTGCGTTAATGGCCTACAGCCCGTGGTGTTCCCAGCCCGTCACCCGTTCAAGTGAATTGAGGTGAATACCACGCACGTTCGATGTTTGAACGACAGCCTGTGTCTTCCATATGCCATAGTTTCGATATGTGTTACTATCGCTGCGTACAATATTATATATTGTTAAATCGGTTAGATCATCGGTGTTCTATTGACTTTTAGTAATAGCATCAGCTGTCGGCAAACAAGACGTGATCGGGTCTTATGTGATGCTATTGTCAGTCCTAATTCCATGTTAATGCCCCTTGATAATCAAGTTGTGGAACAATATTATCACTTCTCGGAAGTCGAACAGCAAATGATCAAACTGAACAGCGATTCCATCGTAGGTTCAATCAAGTTCATTGAATTTAGAATGTTTTCAAATGAACCCACAGTGTTAATTACTAACTATCCTACTTCCTTTGCATCGTATAGTGTTGATTCAAATCGACGTGACGATCATCTTGAGCATTTCAGGTTGTGCCTGCTTAATAATTATATCTTAAATAGCTGCAGTATTTTGACTGTACAAATGTTGCATAATCATTTGTCTTTTAATTGGGTACTGGAATGATTGGTTTGATGAGAGGCATTTCTTCTTTTATCTAAAAAATAAGTTGATTTGTGAGTAAAAAACTCAAAATTTCTCATAGGACGAGAAAGCCTTATAAATAGATCTTTACAGTAAAATTTATATTTATGTATATTTTGTTCTGGTTTGGTGACAGAAAAAAGAGAACCTTATTAAATATTATAGCCTTATTATTATATTGTAGCTTTTTATGTAATTGATACTAAATTTTGGATTATTAGACTAATTTTAGAGCTAATGAGGAATAAATTCTGGTTTAACGGGATATTCTAGTCGCCGTGGCCGAAGGTCTTAAGCGAATTGTCTTCTGTTATTGCATGGAAAGAGGTCGCTTCGTATTACGTCCTTTCGTCATTATGGTGTATTCTCTACTGTCCCAGGGATGCCACGGTCACCAAAGGAATTTAATTAACAAGGTCGGGAGTTTGTCTGAAGAGGTGTTGACCAGGTCTCTCTGGTGGCCATCCGCATTTGACCGGAGTAGTGTTACCTCCCCGCTCTTCAGTAGAAACGTTCTGGAGGATAGCCCGTGAAGAGTACACTAAACGCATTTTTTTTTTCTTATCGATTCTATGCAATTCATTCTTCCGCTGAAGACATGTAACAAGCTTTTTTTTTTTTTGGTTTTGAAGTTTGCGGGGGAGAAAAACTGGGCAACTCATTCTCCTTTTTCTTTATTGCCCGCCGAGCACTTTCGCCCCTTCGGGCATCATCAGGGCTTTGTAGCACCATTGGTAGCTACGGCCATATTTTTTTTTTAGGAAAATTTATAATAATGTTGTCAGCATTTTGACTTGATTTCAATTAACTTAACTGTTATTGAATGGTCGTTAACCCAATGAATCTTTCACCTACGTACGTTATTCATCTCGCAGAAATATATTGGTTATTCCATTACCGTATTACTAAGTAGTCGAAGTATTGAGACGTAGAAGGAAATTCATTTGGACAAGGTTCTTTGATATTTGGCCATACCCCGGGGTTATTACGTTTGTATCATTGGCTTCCGAATCCTTCTACTTTTTTACGCAACATACATTCGAACTCCGACTTCAAACGCTTTTCGAACAGCTCCTTTTCCGCCTAGTTAACCCTTTAGATCTTTTCGTTCTGGTAGCTCTCGGCGAAATTCGAGTGGGAAAAGTTTTCAGATGGTAGTTACTTCGTATCAACGGGAATATCCCAAGTACTGGCTTTGGTACTCCACCACGTGCCAATGTAGGAATATTTAAAAGGCTCTGCAGGCAGTTTGAAAATTCATACGATTTGTTGATAGTTCCTTTCATTAACTGAATTTTCCCATTTTGTTACAGATATCGATCGACGAAGTCCGACCGGCCTCCTGAGATGCATCTTCTACTACTAGCGCTGATCATCGTATCAGGTAAGCGAAAAATCGTTGAATCGTACGAAAGGCGAATCGTTGGTTAATAACTACTATTTTGTTGACCGGACTGTGACGAATGGATGAATATGTTTTAGTCGAGATTGACGAAGAGCAGCGATACATGGGGGAAAAAAAAAACTGCTGCAAAAGATTGTACAGTGGTTTATTATTACTTCGCTTCAATAATTATTTAAGAAGACTATATCCATTTTTGATAGTAATTATTCCGAACATTTGAGAACGTTCCCACCGAAAATCAGATTGTTAACTATAGGGGAAAACTCCGCTGCAACGATTGTAATTTAATTCATTTTAATTTTTCTTAATTTCCAAATAGAAAGCTACATTTTTCGCCTACCGGTACAGCTGAAGTGTTTGACGACCATTCCAGCGAGTATAGAACTATTTTTACAGCTCCAAGAACTCTAGAGTAAAATATCGAATTTTGAGAGGGTTAGATATTTGTTTCTAGGGCGATCACAATGTTTTATTATTGAATAATAAACCGAAATTTGCTGTTTTCGCGGAAATCACCTTTTTCTGCATTTTTCCGAATCAGTGGCCGTAATTACTGTACGGATTCAATTTAAAACCATAGATCACACCGTATTTCTATGTAGTCGGTGAAGGTACTACCAAATCATCAAACTACAAGGCTGAAAATTCAAAGGCTGCAACGTTAATAGCTACAACATTTATTTAAAAAACTAACCTGGGGACCGAAAAACGGAATAATCACCTACTACCTCATAATAATTTACTACCATATATGGAAGGAAAAAAATTGGCAAACTAGTGCAGCCTCCTACTTTTTGAAGTCGGTTAAAAACTGCAGAAAAGACTGGAACGGGTATAATTTTATCATGAATTCAGGTATTGTCTGTCCGTAGGTAATTGCGCGTAGGAAAAGCTAATACTACCCAAAATGTACGTTGTTAGCTTATTTCGCTTCGGTTTGCACAAAAAAATGACAATAGAATTTCTATGTTATGAATGGAACGTGATTGATGATGAAGTATTCACACGCGAGGATTAATAAGTTGGTGCCTGTGGAAGCGTAACGGAAGTTTCAACACAACGCTGGCGGTGGCAAAGTGAATTCACGCTGAATGGAATTGTTAATCACGAGTTTTACCAGGCCCCATTTCATTGGCCTTTGAGGTGGTTCTAGGTAAAGATATGAACTTCAGTGTGGACTGCGGGTCCCGAGCTTAGTTCCAAGGGTCGGTGAAAGAGAACCAGCTTTGGAGTCCTCGAAGGCGGAGTTAGGGTTGTGAAGTGAAACCGATCCCTTTGTGAGCGAGATGGCCTGAGCCGCATTTTCATTTCGAGCTCTCTTGCCAACTCGAGCTGTAAACTGCCGATGAGATGTGGCCGCAGGCCGACTGCAGCTAACGGAATAGGCAAATGACCTGGACGCTTCATTATGAACCTCCTCGCGTTTATTCCATCGGTCAAAAACTGGATGGCTGAATGCGGTTTTCTTTTGCAAAAATGCGCGGTATTTTTTCGTATAGTCGAACTTGATTGAAGCTGATTCAGGGAAAAAGCGGAAACGGAAAGAGCTACCTGTGGTCCGATAAGTCAAGATGAATCGTGGAACCCTTTAGATCTATAACCTGTTACTGAACGACAAGCAGTCACCACCTTACTAGCGCTTTAGTTGGTTAGAGCTAACCATAAGTGTTTTTCGCTGATTTTTCTCATGTCAGAAATAGGTTTTTTTTGTTGCTCTCTTCTTCTGGCTCTTTTCTTTTTCGACCTCGACCTCTTTGCTTTGGGCCAAGGATCCGATTTCTTGAACGTAGAATATAAATAAGACCCTGGGGCTTCAATATATCGACAAATACTTGGAACACTCATTCTCTAAACACTGGTTTTCTCCCTAGGACACCTTTAGAAGCTAGCTTTATTATTGAATTGTCAAAAATCTTCACAATTTGTCGCGCTTGATTGACAGCTCAGTTACACTTACGCTTTTGCTTTGCGTTTCGGTTCCAACTCACACAATGTTACACTTGAACCCCTCGACTACGGAATTCCAGCAGCGTATTCAAATGTCACATGCATTATGGTCCTTGGTTCGGTTCGACGACTGGCGCGGACTTTTCAAATCGACTATTTTCTAGCATCTCGGCCTTTCAAAAGGTCTTTGCCCTTCATCGGTACTCCAAACAATCGTCATTCGGAATTCGACCGGAGGAACAACAACGTTCTACGAAACAAATGAACGCGTCGAGATTAGCGCTCGCTTCCGGCGCTCAAGTGCCTTGACGTATTGTTCTATTCGAGTGCCGGGTGGGACGCATTCAGTGCATAGGAACCTACAGAATTTCGATCCGTAGGAGCAACCTTTCTAACCGCTCCTTAGTTATGACTTTTTCGGCAGCAGTAAGCTTTGAATTTGCATCTGTTTCGCAACGCTGAAGTTTCTCATTGCCTTAGCTGGAAAAACATTGTTGCACACGTTTCATCGGCGGTTACTTGTTTCATTTTCTTTTTTTCTGCGTAATAGCATCGAGAACGATTGAATTACATAAATTAAAAACCGTTGTCAGGGAGTAAATTATGTGAAGAGAAATCTTAGTTTGTCATTCATTGATAGCTCAAAAAATTACTTCAAAATGTTGAGTATGAAGACACTTGAAATGAACTTGAAAAAACCAGTGGTCCGCATGGATCTCACAGTACTTCTATGTTTCAGTCGGCAGACGAATTGAACGATTATGCAATTATGACATGCAATCCACTTATACGTACTATACGTTGTACTTAGTGCTTCTGAGAAGAGTACAACTTCTGAAGCCTTATAGGTAACATTTCCACCCGAAGTATTTTTCCTCTTCTTTTCTTCTTCTTTTCCTCTTCTTTGGCGGTGTTTGATCCCTACCTTTCAGTGTCGACTCAGACGCCTCGACTGTCTCGGCTTCGTTTTACCTCACTCCGCTTAGCAAATAAAACGTGAAAACACGCGATCAGAAATCGTTCGACTCAATTTCGTTCACGAAAAGGGAGGAATTCAGAACGGTCCGCTGGAGGCGGCCGTCGGAATTGACAATGTAGCGTGTTTCCGTTGAAAAAGTGTATTTTTCAGGAGGGAAATCTCACAAGCGGAAAAGGATAAATGGAGCGATAGATCTGAGCTTGTAGTCGTAACATGTGGAGGAGGACCGTCTTTGTTGTGCGAGCGAAGAGCTAGAAAACATACGTCTTCTTCCTTCGTCGAAACAACTGAACTGGAAGAAATAATCAGAAGGCCGGATCGGTAATAGATCGGAGATACCCCGAGTAAGGGTTCATCCTCTTCCCTTCATCTCCTCGCAGTTGCGGCGTCTTTGCGTCCTTTTTCCGCAAAGGCCACCGGGAAGAGAAGTTTCAAGCGCAAAACAGGGAGATAAGCGCGAACGTATAGCGGGAGGAATTTATTGGACCGCGCTCCTCCTTTCGGCCATCTTTCCTTCACTATCATCTTCTTCCATCATCATCTTCGTCTTCTTCCGCAAGGTTTATGATTAGGAGGCAAAGGCAACACAAACAAAGACGACGAGACAAAAGAGAGGGGGGCTAAACTAAGAGGGGGATCGAGACAACCGAAATGAATCGAGAAGATGGTGACTTGGCCTACAGATGAAATCGTGTTTCTTCTAAAAAAAAAAGAATGGTTGACTTGTAATGAACGATCGATTCATAACAGTCCAATGGAGGCAGAGGAAAAACGTCCGAATGAAGTCTTCATTAGTTTCTGGTTGTGATTTTTTTTGCCCCGAAAAAGAGAAAAATGTGTAGTGAGATAATATTTGTCCGCCTAGTCGAGTTTTATACATTTTAACATCCTTCATTGCTCATCTTTAATAACATTTGGAAGTAAAGTTGTCGTGGTAAAGGAAGGAAGAATTCTCTATACGTCCAAAATCAGACACTCTTGGATTTTGAATTACACACAGTACTTCAACAAGTGTTCAACGCTGTATCTATGCCGAGCTACTAAAAACACACTCAAATAATCGCATCTATATTTTCTGGAAATGAGTTTCTTTGTACTTATTACCTTCACTGGAACAATATTCGCTAGCTAGACGACTCGTAATGATTTTCGTTTATCCCTCATGCTCATTTGAAACGATCATTCTAGGGATGATCGATATCCTGTAGTCGTCGCCGGACTAGACTAGAGAGTAAATCCAAACATAATCCCATCTACCTGCACAACGTATCTACTCTCACAAACCCAAATGAGTGATATTACCCCTAGCGACCTCGGAGGCTTTAGTGCTCAAAGTGACTTAGCAACTCCACTTTAGATGTGTTACGAACCCGTCGCTCTCTCACATGAAATGGCAGTCAATCTCCACGATAACAACATCTACAACACGAAGGGAAATGCGAACGGCTGTGGGAGGGATTTGACGGAGCTTTTGGTGGTACAGAGTGACGAGGTGGATGTTGAGGTTGGTACGAGATGGTAAAGCTTAAGCCTCTTCCGCGATTGATTGCGAATTGATTCGATGGAGGGAGATGTATACGGATGGTAAGTTGGCAGGGTGGATAAGAGAGGATGGGTGCGTGGTTCATTGGGGTTCTAAAGACGTCTCAAACCTCTTGGATTGATCATTACGTGCGATGTGGCGCTAATCCAATGTTCAAAACATATTACCAGCTAAAGGTCTCATAAAATTTCGTTATATCGTTCGCATGAAAAAACATCACGAGTGTGAAAAATTCAAGTTTCTCAGTAGAGCAAGAAGAAAAAAAAAAAAAAAAAAAAAAAAAAAAAAAAAAAAAAAAAAAAAAAAACAAACAAACAAACAAACTTGTGTTAGCACGATTTACGGACGATCATTAAACCCAATGTATGTCAGATTTGTTCTATCAAATTTCACCAAAAATAATGAGGAAATTTTATGAATACCATTGGGTGAGAATATTCGTGATATTACATTAATTTGAACGATATCATCAGTAACGCCAAAACTGGTGACAAACCTGGAAAAGAGGAGATATTTCTATTACCTGTCTTGATGTTAATGTTCTGCTTGAATTGTGGATTATTCTTTGAAAATTCACTATTAATATTAATGTACGAAATGGATCCTAAAATTGTTTATTATTCTCTCGTTTCCTCGTTTGCAGTGTTTTTCGATTCAGTTTGATTTGGTTGAAAAAGCTCGCCATCGCTGTCATTTTCTCCTTTTGATCCCTTCTTCAACAATCTATTCCAATCCCCGTGCTCTATGCCGCTCTCGCCTTTGTGATCCGAACATGCATAGTGAGAGCAAGTTGTGTGGATCGATGGAAACGATCGGATGGGCAGTGGCACTCCAATTCAAGTGCTATGACCCGTAAGAGAATAGGTATTAATTTATGAATATTAATGGGTGGTAATCTAGTTTTAGTATGCCTTCCGTTTGTTGAGTCGGTCAATTATTAATCAGGAAACCCGTCGTGGTTCTGACAGGTGACAGCCGAGGTGGGACGCTGTAAACGATGGAAGGCGTCGCTTCGGATCGAGCATTAACATCCTCTCCTGCTGTTGTCCAGTTCTTGTCCTGATGTTCCCTCAGATAGCCATATCTTTGGGAGCGACAGTAGAAAAATATATATTGCGCTGTTGAACGATGTCGTAGCTAGATCTCGAGAAATTTAACTTTTTTCGGTCGACTTTTCGATAGTAAATCATTGTAATCCATCATTGTTCGTCCTTTAAAATATTTCTAACATTTCAAAGTTTGGCGTTGTTCGTTCGAGTATAATATATAATCTGAAAATTGGAAGAATATTAATTCTCTCCGCCTTCAATTTTGATGAGAATATTTTGAGATCTGCGTCTATGAAATTTTATCATTAGTAAATATGAACCTGATTGTATACTTTAGTTGTGATAAAACACTTCCCTCAATTTTTAAGTGCATTCGTTGGGATTTTCAATTGTAGGAGTTCATATTTTTTCGCACATTCATGTCTGCACACATGTTTAGAACCAATTTCTGTGGTTTTTTGAAAAACATCTTGACTTTGTATTTATGTATGAGAGATTTTTCTTTTAACTAGGAATGAGGTTTTTTCTATGAGAACGGACAATATACTAAAATTCAATCCGAATCGTCGCGTTTTCTCCAATTTTTTCTCGAAATCCTGGACGATCTTTGAATGCTTCCGAAATCCAGCGATCGGAATTCTGAGCCGCGGACCTTGTGCGATTCCGGAGGCTATCGATTCTCTTTGTATAGGGTTGAGCAAACTGAGCTGTTGAAGTTGACTGAGGGCATTACTATGCCACGCGCAGGACGCCATCATCTGCAGAGGGTGACCACTTAGAGGCACGGAAGTATTAATTCGATTATAACGACCCCAGGGCACCGACTCCGACTCTCCTTCGTATGCGAATTGAGGTTATTTTCTGGTAATAAATAAGGGCCTCCGTGAGCTAATGGCGTCCCTCTCTTCGGCTTAATGTGGGAAGTTCCCATGGAACTGGAGTGAACGCAAGCTCAGAGTAGGCGATTCGATAAAATCTTTGGCCGACCTTGAAAAGTAATTTGCTCTTCTCTCCTTTGTTCAACAGGCTGCACCTACGGTCTTGAACTTGCTTTTCTCTTCAAGCAACTTCTCAACCCTGTACAGCGTTTGTTTGAAATTAGTTATAGACCTGTGTTCCCCGTTGTACTCGATTATCCAGTGATATCTACATCTTTATAGTTTTACTGTAGACGCTTAACTCTAATGACTCAGATAAATGGCGTAGATTGTGCTGAGCGAACCTTGGTTAAATCAGTCTCAATACGGCGCTGAGCTAAGAATGGCAGTAGTTAACCTTGAACTGATTTTCTTTAGGCAGAGCTGCTGCATAAAAGACGCGTTGTTTCCCTTCAAGCAAGTGCTTTGATGGTAATTTGATTCTTTCTTCTTTTAGCATCGAAACTCAACTTGTAGCCGTTTCACTTTTCCAAAAATGAAGATGAAAGCGTAGTTAAAGTTATTGGTACGTTGAAATTTTGAAACGTTTCCATTTCCAGTCGGAAGTAATTTGAGTTCAATCAGCCTTCTTGTTTGATTATTCCTTCCCAATAAATGGACTATTCTGTCGCCGAGGGGACCTTAGCAGTTGGAAACTCTGAAGACCCTCATCATCGCACCCTCTCGCTCTTCATTTCTCCACCTTCAACTGTCTTCGTTTGATTCGACTCTGAATGCTCCTTCTCCTTCTAACTGTTGAGGGACCGACCCACCGACCTAGGGGCAAGGTTGACCTGACCCGATCCTCGCTTTATTGTCGCTAGTTTGTGCCTATTACTGCGCTATTCAAACCTTGGCTCAAAAGGTGAATTTACTCGTATTGCCTTTAAAGACGCTGGTTACTTAGTTTGACAATACGCTTTATCGATACCTTGTATGCTCTGGCGAAAGGGGGCTAATAACTGTCTCGTTAAAAAATTTCACGGTCACCTTTTCGGTGGCTTTGATATCAATTTATCAAAAAAGTGTTGTTATGAGTTGTTGTTTGCTATCGTTAGAATACAGATTATTTTGATACGTATTCCAATTATTATCGAAACTAGATTCAGAAGCCAATGAAAAACGTGAATACGAAAGATTGCCTACCGATTTCGTTTATTACCGTTAAAGCGATACACCCGCAACAGTCTTCGATCAATCAGATTTTTTTCTTTGCTTTTCCCCGTTTTTCCTATGCTTGCGAATCCAGCTAATTTTTGCTCGCAGTCCCCCAGCGAGCTTACTTAGTATTTAAAATGCACCGCTCGCCAATTGTAAACAATGAGATCGAATACTGGGTTTTCCGAACTTAATTCGCGAACAATTAGTTGTAGATATTCTGAATCTAAATTCACTTCGTGCGACCGGTAGATCCGATACAAAAGGTCACAAACCTCTCGTTATGTACCGCGATAATAACATCATGGACAATGGAAATGAAAAAGTCGACGTACCTATGAAATTAGTGTCTTCCAGCGGATTTTAATTACGTTCGCAAAAGAAATTAGTAGCCGAGCCGGGTGAAATAGTTCGTTTTGAGAAAACTCCGAACCAAATCAACAGCTAGAAGGAAGTTGTGAGGGAACGGAGGGATCACGCGAAGTTGAAGGATCTTGAGAGGGGGAACGGAGTCCGGTTCGCGCCATCGCACTTCGCTCTTGAAGCCTTTAAGCTAATGTATAAGACGCAGCGTAATAGTGTGGGAGCTAGTACGTACCGTGCGAACGTTCCCACCACCCACCGGAGCCAACTAATTCACACAAACATTGAGACACGGTTTGTTGATGATCAATAACACTACACTGGCTTACCTAGTCATGAGTTGTAGTCGTTACAGGGAGCGGAACTCGCCGCCCGAGATAATAATTAAAGCCCCACGGATCCCCTTATTATTGAACGAATGGTAGAATTTACTAATGACCTGGGGGCGATAAAACGAGTGACGGACTTGGAAATAATAGAGTAGCACAGCCATCATATCACGATGTGCTAATGCCGTTTTTAAGAATCGCCTCACAGTATAAAAATTACTTGTTTTGTTCTCCAGGCAAAAATTAGGTTCGTTCCAATTTTCAGTTGAAAAATAGCCATCAACCCGAACTAGTCGATTTTCCTCATAGAGTTGGGCGATTGGTGTCACCAGTAAATGGTGTGTGTTATATTTTTGTTGAGTTTGCGGCAAGAGTTTAACAGTCTCTGTGAGGGTTTTATGAAAATTCAATAAATGTTGAACTTGTTCCGAATTTGGCTCACCAAAGCTGCATAAGACAATATAATTTTTCAAGGTTCCGTTCGGTATAGAGCTTGAAAATCTAGGTTTCTTCAATGGTTTTGAACTTGATATTTTATTTGCTAGACTAGAGATGCAAAAAAGTTTGATTATACGAACGGTTGGATGTACCCAATTTACAATACACCATGACTTCTTCAACGGTCAGAATTTCTCATTAGATTTCGTACAAGCCTAGAAGCACTAGATTTTTGAGGATTAGAATGGGAAATACGCATGAGAATAATATTTATTTTTACCCCGAATAACGTTCTTTAGGCTCTATAAATGATATTATGGTAGTTTTTAATGACCGGGAAAAGTTATTTTTACGTGAAACGCGATAGTTAAAAACCACTTGCTCATACGAAAGCGGTAAATCGTTCAGCTTCTTTTTGTGAGAGCAATCTCTTCTCAGTGTCATTGTGCGTACGTCCTGGACATATTTGTAATTCATTTCCGAAAACATTAGGAAAACGGTTTGGTTGAAATCAATTTTCGTGAATCAACTCAACAATCGTTCATCTTTTCTCAAAATTCGTGCGTTTCAATTCATATAAATGCTCTCAGAACGTTTTAACAGTTTGAATAGAAAACCAAAAAACGATAGGTAGTAACCGAAACGATTTGGAGAAATCAAATTAGCGTCATGTTATTCTAAGATAGTACCGGTATACACTGAACTGCTACGCAATGTAGGAATGAATTATTGAATTGGCAATAAGTATCAAATTAGTCCTATGTGAACAAGTTCTAGATCAAGTTCAACTAAATAGGGGAATCGAATGCCTTCCAATAACCATTGTTCCAATTTAAAAAAGACTTGCCATTCTCTCAATCCGCCAATTTTTTTTTTTTTTATCTTTCTTAGAAAAATTGAAAACTTTCGACAAAATATTTTATTATAGCAGGGCTGGAAGCTAGGACGCGTTTAATACGATACTCATCGTTATCGTTACTGAAAATAGCCTCCATCCCGGTAAAATATTTCTTTTTTGACGGAGCTCTTTCGCTTCATCGTCGAATGGTAATTAATCAATGACGTCGGCAGGTGTAGTTTTCGATTCTCCGGAAAATCGACGCTTAGGCTCAGAGCCAACTTTATCTGTACTTCGACAAACTAATTATCCTGAAGGATCGTATATCCCTTCATAAATATAGACGTTGAATCATAATTGCCAATTTGTCCGGACGGTGAGATTAATATTTCGAAAAAAGTGACCCTCGTTTTCATAAAAATGTGTAGCATGTTTTTTAACAGTTTCATCGGACTCGGAGATCAGAGATATTTCGTGCTTACTGTTCTTTTTGAATCACTATCCGTTTTTACCCTCACATTTCTTTTTTCAAAATGTAACCTCGGGACTTCTAACGAAGACCATCTAACTTTATATGTGTCGAATAATCAGGAATAGTTGAATGATCGCTGAATGAGTAGAATTAGCTTCTGAGTAGTTGAGATTGTGAGTGCAAACAGTCACTGGTCGGTGTCCTGTCTAATGATCCTGCGTTTTTACGTTAAATAGAATTAGTATATTTATGAGTCGTGGGAACCGAAGGCGATCCGTAATTATTTTCCCGTAAGTGCCAAAAGCGTTCGAACCGTTTCCGCTCGTCACGCATTTTTACTGTCTTTCTTTTAATTTTTCTATGCGACTCCTACAGATATCTACGCTAATCTTTCTAATTAGCCCCTTCTTACTCCTTCCTACTTCTCGAACGACGGCTCTCCTCCGAAAACGCCGCATGCATATTCATGAAAGAGCCCACTCAAGAGCCAACCGTGCGAGCTGAAAGGGAAGAGCCCCTTCTCCTGAGAAAATCCTGAGAATGCTGAGAAAGCGGACTTATATTTTACTCGGGAACTTCAGCTGTGCTTCTTGTCGATTACTGTCTTGTTGGCCATATCGTAAATAATTATGGCATAATAATCGACAGAGATCGTACCTGTATAACCTAACAGTGATTTCATGTAGATTTATTGAACGTTGAATCCAATGAGACGACGAAGGAGTCAATAGTACTTCCCGTGCTAAAAAAACAGTTTCAGTGAGCTATTTCAGATAAGATTATAACTCAAAAACTACGAAAGCTAAAAAAATTGTGAGCTGGGAAGATACGAAAATCGTTGTATGCTCGTTGCTAATATTGAATCTTTGCTTTTATTAATAACTAACACTGGGATGAGATTAATTTGACGAGGCCTAATAGCTTTACCTATGTACGGTCATTTCATCAATCTTAATTCATTACCGTATACTTTTATGGGTAATTTTTGCGAAATGCCGTCCATTGTTACTGCGCATATTTTACCTCTAGAGCAACGCGTTCAAGGCAAACAGATGATTGTACGCGAGTTTAAGGGAGCTTGGTCCTCTGGAAGGTTTGGACCGGCTCGTTATTTATGCAACATGTGACTCTTTTCTAACGTAGGAGGGATACGCATACGAAGGCAGGTCGCCCTTTCGCCTGCATCTACTTTTATCCGTTTTCCCATGGGCAGTCGGACGGAATGGGTTTGGAATGGGATGGTATGAGGAAGGTCAACCAGGTTTGATGTATCCCAGATTCGCTCTCTTTAACCCCTTGGAAAGGGTCGCGTTACGACTGAAGGTGAAAGAGAGGAGAACGTTTCTTCTGAACGGAAAACACATTAGGGCAAGTCGGCGTGGCGGGTCCTCTCGTGGGGCCCTCGCTCGGCTCGCAATCTCCTCCCATGTTCCGAGGGGTATGCCGTCCCTTCTCGCCAGAATCTTTCCTCTTTCTCCGGAGTTTAGCGAAGGCATTGAGGTCCTAGGTTTCCTACTAAGTGACATCATCAAGGAAACACTTTGCGCTTGATGGTAGGGGCGTGCGAGGTAGCTCCCTCTCTTCCTTAGGAATAGGAGCAAGTCCTGAATATTAGGAAAACCTCCCGCCTCCTCTTCCCTCAACTCGTATAGTCAACGACCGCTTAACTGATACAGGACCACGTCTCTCGAATTTCCCATATTCCCGTTTAGGTGTGATGGATGACCGTTTCTTCCCTATTCCCCTCCATTGTTTATCTACGACCTTCCCATTTATTACCCGGTAAAAGGGGAAGGGTAAAATATCGGTCGGTTAGCCCTAATCAGCAGTTTTCAATAATAGTCTCCCTTAACTGGGTAGGCGCCTCTGCCGCTTCAACGAGCCGATCAATACGTCGCTTCGCGTTGTATCTTGTACGAGTAAAAATCCGACCCAGGAGCGAAAGATTCGGTTCAAATTGGATCGCAGTATTGGATCACTTGTCGCAGCAAGTACTGCGTTACGATTGTTGATCAATTTTCATTGGAAACTTTATGTTTGCCGCTGGAAAGAGCTGTTCATGATTCTGCTCCGGTACATTATTCTCAATGTGTACTAATTCAATTTCGCTTTTTCGATATTTGGTCGTTTCGTCCTTTCTCAACCTTCTTTTGGTTGATAATTCTTGATACCTAAGTACAAGATACCTAACATCGGCCTAAAAAATCGGACTGCCTAGCAAAATATTACTATTTTCTACAATACCCAATTTTTCAACTGAATCAAAGTATTACGCGCTTATTGCTCAGCCGATTTTCGAATACCAACTGGATTTTGCAAACTCCAGAATAACTGTTTGATTTCAAGAATATATTGTCTTTTGAATAGTCCATTGACAAGTTCTATTTATGTAGCGTAACGTATCTTGTGATATCCGAGGCAGGAATAAAACATGTGCGGACCTCATGTGCCGCGTGGGTCTCTCGCTTCACACGTTCACAGACCTAACGGTGAGCAAAGCTACCACACGCTGAGTTGGCAGATGAACTGCTTTTTTAAAAAAGAATCTCGTCCATCGAGTAGTCATCGTTTCTTGCTTTACGAATGTTATCGTGGACAGTTTGATTGCATTGGAGCCACTGAACCTAAACTGTATTACCAAAAGAGCATAAATAAAAAGCAGTGATACTTTATGACCCGAAATAAAATTGATGACCGTTTGATGCTCGTGGTTTGTTAAAGCGTCGGTTAAAAGTATTTTTTCATTTTTTATTCTTAAATAAAATTGATGGTCATTGGCGGTTTTTGCGAATTATGTGTAGAACGTGAAATAATTCAGTAATAACGTGAACAATGCATTTCTCCTCTCGCATTCCCTTATCATTATTAACTAAAATTCAAAATTAATTGCTTTGTTGTAATATTGATCAGAGATCATGGAACCCTTCGTCGAGATTCGAGGTATTGGACCCTTCAACCCTTGCTACACGTATTATGTATGCATTTATTATGTTTACGTTTGAATGGGTTGGTTGTAATTGTCATTGTTCTACCGCTCTTGTCGGTCAAGCAAAGGCTTATTTATTATTCTGCATCCTATCAATTATTCCTCAGATTTCTCGTTAATCAACCGAAGCTGTGAGACTGATACACTTGAAGCCATTACGGATTCCAGGGTCGTTCGATGTAATTTCCGCTCGAATTCCCACAAGCCCTTACAGTCTTGACTAGAAACAGCGCAGAATCCGGACTCCTCGCATGTTGAAATTGAACGCATAGCCTTAGGCAAACGTAGAATGGCGATTAGCGCAAGACGTAAGCGTCATGATAGCTATCCCAGTGGCTGACCTCTACATCTTGGGGATATTCAAATCAGCGTAACACAGTAGATGATGGGACCAAATTGAAATACTTCGCCAAAGGCTTGGATCATAATTCGCTCGTCATCATTTACAGACCGAATTTCATTGGGGCCCAACTAGGGCATAATAATTTTCTGTTGTTCAATTTGTATAGGTTTGTTCTTCCTGCATTCTATAGTGTTGCTACATTGCTTTTGGTTTATGATTCAATAATAAACCATTGTAATCGCCCAAGAAAAAAAATTTCTAACCCTGCCTCAAAATTTGATGTTTTACGTTTCAAGGCATGTAGAATCCGAATATCCAATAAAAAAAATTCTGTCCGTCCGCCGTACGCCGTTAGCAGTTTTCCGGCCTAACGTAAGAGCTAAAAATTTGAAATTTTCACCAAAAATCAATCTCGGTCCTACGACGGCCCAATCCTTGAACCAACTTGCTAGCTCAATTTTAAGGGTGTTTTTTAAGGGTATTTTGGGTATTTTTGGTAAATAACTCATATTTTACAAGGTTTTTCAGAAAAATGTGTACGTGGTATCAAATTATATTGATTTTTGGACGCTGAATCGAATGAGACCATCGCCGGGTCGATAGCTTTATTGGTTCTCGAGTTATCGCAGCTTTTGTGCCGAATATGGGAGATTTTTAGTAATACGACATGAGGGTATAACTCGAAAGTTCTTGGAGCTATAAAAATCGTTCTATACTCATTGGAATGGTCGTCAAACACTCTCTCCAGCTGTATCGTTAGGCAATAAGTTTAGCTTTTAATTAGGAAATTAATAAAAATAAAAATGATTAGAATTAAAATAGTTGCTACGGAGTTTTCCCCTATAGTTACCATCTGTTTTTCGGTGGGAACGTTCACAAATAAATGTTCGGAATATTTAAAATGACAAATGGATAAAAAATCCCCGCCCCGCGCCCCGCGCCCGCGTCTTCTTAAATCAATATTGAAGCGAAATAATAATAAACCACTGTACAATCATTTGCAGCGTTTTATTCATTGCACTCGTTTATCGCTATCTATCTTTCTCATTAACTATACGATTTTTCCAAGTAATTTAGATTGTTGGCTGAAGTAGTCGGAGAATACCGGTAGAAATAGTGTCGCATCTGTATCGTGAAGAGTCATCTTGGCGGAAAAGGTAGACAAACCCACTGAGCCGAGCTTGGAGTGGTCAATTCTCAGCACGTATTGTTCCTTTGGCTGGAGCGCTGATGACTTGGCACCGAAACTCGTACTCCTCTGCCCCATCTTCATAGCCATTGAGTTGGGTCTCTTTCCCTTTTCTATCTAGCCTTATTACGACTGCTACCTCTCTTACAACTGATTAGACCTCGCCAGGCGATGCAAGGGAGACGGCAGTGGAAGATGTGAGGTGTCCTTCCTGGGTTTAACCTGCTACACACCACGTTCATGTTCTCCCTCCATGACAGTAAAGCTGACTGTGTACGTCCGTGGGTGGAATCTCTTCACGTTCGTTTCGTCCTCTCGAAAAGTTCGGTCTACCCAGTTCCCTGTGTCGGTTGATACGATTAGAACCGTCCCCAAACCCCGAGTTCTCTTGTCGGCCTTCTTTCAGGTCTCAAGCCAAAATATCAACCTATCTCATTCTGCATTCAGCCTTTGCTTCACGAACAAACAAGCAAAATATTATTCGTCAATAAACCCCGCTCTCGTATAATCAACCTCCTCGGTTTCCAATATCATTCTCGCTTTCGCTGAATACGATGATCCCGAAGGGTCGATTCGGGAGTTGAGTTACATGCCTGTTTTGGAAAACGAAATTTGTTTGGCAATTACGGCAGCTGTGGGTGAAAAGCCTACGTTTCCCCAAAATAAGATTCAAACAAAGGAATGCCCTAACATAGTACATTTTTATTTCCTTTGTTTTATGTATTTTTTAAAAAGTTGGGGGAATTTTTATTTTTCAATATTCCTCCTCCAAAATGTATGCATGTTTTGAATATATTTCTATATACTTTTAAGCCCTGATTTTATTGAGGCTACAATTTAGTAGATATCTACAATTGTTCTCGAAAATGCAAAAAAGGTTAAGAATATTTGACAGTACAACGCTACGTTATACCCGAAACATTTTTATAAAGCTATCTGATCGTTCTACACTCACTGGAAATTTCGTCATCCACTCTCACCTACTATATCGATGAGACACCAATCTGACTTTTAAAATAATCTTCTTCGCACACAAGAAATGGGTTTCATAAAAATGGCAATAGTTTTGTTTCAGGTTACAGAAATAATCACAACGCAGTGCAACTGCAGTTTTTTTTTCATTCGTGTGAATAATGTTACAATTACTGTTTGGCGCATGGGACTGATAAAAGTTGACTTTTCTACAAGTTGCGAGCGATTTCGACTCCGCTTTTAGCTTAAAGCTATCCAAGTTCGACATTTTGAAGTTTTGTCCATCTACTGTTCAACTATGTAGGTAACGCTCGAATTGTATCACACGGTTCCGCAGTCGATCTCGATTTGATGCCTGCCCTGGCCGAAGTTACTGCACTAAGATGAGGACATCCGAATTTCAAGCGGAGTAAAGTTCTTTGACGTCGCTCGGATATAAGTCGTTTAGAAGCTTTAGGGCGGATTCGGGCTCAAACTGTCGTAGAATTCACGTCGTTTCGTCTGCAAGATTCGTCGCTGCCGCCTCGAGCTTCGCCCTCGATCCGACAAAGTACACTCTCAGTCGGAATTCCCATCACAAACTCTCTCTCGTTCACTTTTCTCGCTCCGATCTCGCCCATAATGGCTTTCCACCTTTTTCCTCCCTTTTTTATGATACTTTCCGTTGCCGTTGGCTGTATTCAAGAGAATGATTTATCTTACAAACTCTCGTAACAAGTTGAATCTTTAAATCTTGAAACTTGCGCTGGCTAAACTACTCTACTCTCCGTGCTCCTCCCTTGCTACCTCTCACCTTATTAAAAACTCGTTGGTTTTTTCCACCTCTTTTTCGTCCCACGTTCTTAAGCCCCAACTTCGGCCAGAGGTCGGTCGAAAGGTTGGTTCGTTCTCCTTCTCGCGGGCTGAAGTCGTTTCTCGGTATGAAGGTTGATGGTGTTTTCCACTAACATCAAGTTTACTCGCTCGCCTTCTTAGCTTAGCGTTTCTTTTCCCCCCACCTTCCAACGTCGCGTTTCCGTGCAAAATGAAACGTTCTCTTCTGCGACTTCCCCAGATACTATTTACGATTTCAAGTTTTAATGGTGAAAAGTGATCAAGTATTGTGACACTTGATAGTTGGAAAAGTTTCCAAGTCTCGCCTCGGGAAAAATTAGATGGTAGAGCAACTTTGCTTAAGGGGAAACGATTTATGCCTCGCAAACAACCTGGTATACTTGTTCAAGCGGATTCGATTCCGGTATTTCGAATTTCCCCCCGTTTATCCGTGATGATGTTATAATAGCTACGTTATTTTCGTTTTGAAACTTTAATGTATGTTCCCCCTCAATTTTTCTTTCTGTAACGCTTCCCTATTGTTGAATTTTGCATTTTCCTGGTCTCTTCGATTTCTCTCTTATCCGTGTTTGTATGTTACGCATCGCAAAAAGTCTTACTTATCTTCTTCACCAATAGTTCCTAAGTAATAATGTATTCAATTTCAAACGTGCGTATCATTGAGTTTACCAATCATGATGAAATGCTTGGCATCCGTCTTGTTATCTGTGTTTGGCAAACATCGTCTGACCTCGTTGAATCCGATGTGATTCTGCTTCCTTGCCAAACTCCTCTAATGCCTCCTCTTTCCAGCTAAAGGACCGAATCCCCACCCCGATTCCCCAATTTCCCTTCCGGTTATGCCAGATAGGTTTGACAAATAAGACTGTATTCTCGGCCCAGACGTTGTTTTCAACCCTTCAAGAGTTCTTAGTATTCTGCCAAATTGTGTTCCCTTTTCGATCAAGGGTTATCCCCGTAATCATCTTAAGACGCATCGTTGAAAATTGAATCCAACTCAGAATTCTTGCGAATCGCATCATTATTATATATTATTCCGTTGAACATAATTTATGTTCAATAATCAAGCCACCATGAGTGCCAGTGTAACATCATTACACATACTACTCTTGCACTCAGGGTGGCTGGATTGTTGATTCAAATAAACGCTTGAGTTATTTTACTAAAAAAAGGCAAAACCATGATTTTCCCGACGAAAAATCTCTTTATGAAATTCTAACGAAATTTTTGGCCATTGTTGCCAAAATTCTGTCAAAAATCTATTTCTCAAAAAAAAAAAAAATAAAATAAATAAATAAATAAAATATTTAAACAAATTAAAAAAAAATTGTGTATTGCAGTGTGATCAATTAATTGTACCTTTTTTTCATGGGCAATATTTCGCCTTTCAGCTGAGACCGCCGAGTTGGATACTGTGAAACCCTCTTCGTGTCGTAATCTATAATTCCAACGATACTTGAGTTTCGAGCTACATATGACCCATTCAGCATGTTGAATGACACCAACGTCACGAAAGCTAAAACTTGACGTACACAATGACAGGCGTGCGATGTTATGATAAAAGCTCTCAATGTTAATTGACGTTTAGAATTTACACCAGAGCCAAGGGTTTGTTTTAGTTGTACAGCGGACTGTCAACAGGGCAATGTTGTTCTTCCTCTGAAATAACAACCTTTGTGGACTAGCGTTATGCTAGAAACTGTCGCGGTTTCTTATTGAGATTTACTAGCAAAAATGAGAGTTTAAATTGGATAGTAGCACTAAGATTTCAAACTACTTTAGATCCCCGACCATTTGTAGTTACTTCGGCCAATGATAGTTTTTTAGACGACGAACTGAATAACCTAAAGATCAACGGACTCAGGAAACGGAAAAGGGTCAGTGGAATAATGCGACTTTTGTTGAAATGTTCTTAGCTATTCCAAGTTTTATCGCTATGCGCTGCCGAGTTATTTTTTTATATCATCATATTTATACTCGTATATCACAATAAGTTTGATAATGAATTCGGTATCCAACTCGGCAATTCGGCTTCGGGCGTATCCAACCGAAATTGCTAGCTTGAAGGCTGTTGTACTGTCCTTCCGTCCTCGGGAGGGGTAAAAAGTTTCGGGCAATAATCGGATATCGAAGTTTGGGGGAAAGGTAATTAGAGAGCGTAGTAATTTGTAAAAAAACCGGAGGGAAAAGAGGGACGTGGTACTATCTTATTAACTTCGTAAACGAAAAAGCTCCCTCTCGCATAAAATTAAAAATCCCCAAGGATTCTCAGCGATGGACATTTCATTTTGTAGCGTAGAGCGTACACAACGTCGAGGAGGGATTACTAATAATGTTGAGGAGTTATCCTATGTACAGCGTGTTTCAATTCTTCACTTCCAATGAACCTGATTGTATAGTGCATGTTTGCAATTTGTCCTGCTGGTCATTCTCCAGAACAAATTGTTCCCTCCGTTACTCCGCTTTCAACACCATTTGTCCTTTTTAGCATTAAAACTTACTTGCTCGAAAAGTTACGGGGCTCGGATCTTTAATTGCTGAATAACTCAGAGAAACCACCCACAAGTTCTCGCTGCAGAGCTCCTGTTTCCTCTCTGCTCGTTTGCTTTCCTTTTCTGTTTGGCTCGGTGCCACCTTTTGTTCGGAAAGAGGGAAAAATTGAACGAGGAGCGTTCTAGAAAATTGAACGTTAGAGGCATCAGCGAGGCTCGGTTATGGCGCCTTGTTGTTGCATTTGTCGAATGTTCGTTCCATTTGAGCGAATGATCTATTATATTAGAGATAAGATCTTCAGATAAGATAACAGCCCCATTTCTAGCGAAAAGTTCAAATTTTAGAACCGTCTCAATTTTCCATCGGATCAATATAGGATCTCTGAAATTGAAACAACAGTTGAAAATTATCTTTGGAGTTTTCAATGCCATTTGTCGTGAACTGCACTGTTCACTGTGCCAGGTTCCGTGTATAATTGATTAGTGTACCGCAGTTCACCATTGCTCGGCAAAACTCGTGGTAGGATTTGAAGCTGAAAGGCATTTAAACTTGAGTAGTCCGTGACAGGATAAGAATTACTTCGATGGCTCCAATGATACGTATGAAGAATTGACGCTTATTACTCGTGCATTTCTAACAGCTGCACATCTCGGCCAGCGACTTGATCTTTTTGCAGTCGTAAATTTCAACGCCCGAGTTCCAAGTAACAATGCTGATACAATGCTGAGGCCAAGAACTAGGTTTCTTCCTGCCAGTTTTCAGCCCGTAACCTCGCTGTCAAGAGCTTACATTTCTGAACTAGTTTTAGTTTTAACGAATCTTTTCTCACCGCTGTCTGCAAAATATTTCGTCTTATTTCTTCCCGATTATTCAGGAGTTTGTCTCAAATTATTAACTATTATTATGATGATGCGGTCATTCCTTTGTCGACCATCGTTATTATACTCATTGGTGAATATCTATAAATAGGTCACTATTCGGCGCTATCCACCGAACAAAGAGGAATTAGCATAGACTGGTGAGTAAATGGGGCACCAAACAGGCAGAACAGATGGACGGGACTCATTCATTTATCAACAAACTACGCTGGGTAGATTGTACTCGTAGTTCCCGAAGGGCTGAAAGCTTCTGGTGCGGGTCTGGGGATGCGGGAAAGGCTCGAAGGAGCGTTCATTGTGCTGAGACCGCTCGTCTGTTAGTTGACATCATTATAAGAAACCCGCGAACCCTCGGTTCTCCGAACCTGTCGGCGAGAGAAGGCTCAACTATAGCTCGGCTCTGCAGACAATGTTCGCTCGATGCTGCTGATGCTGGCAGTGTTGGCTGTGGTCGGGCTAAGCTTGGTTCTTGGTTGGATGCGCTCATGTTAAGACGGTTAACGATGAGGCCTTGCTGAGGGCGCGATGTGACGCCCGACGATGCGGTCGGGTTGCCTCGGTCGAGCGCCTTATTAATTCTCGTGCCTTGTACTTCCGTGCTGAAACTGAACATTTCACGTCATTTCTGCCTAAGCCATTCTTGAAAGGAATTCCCTTCAAGAGCGATAGATTATTCGCTTGGAGCTTCATTTTCCTCACGTGCGGCTTCTACGTATGGGGCTTGAATTCACAAGAGCTGTTCGAACACAGGCTGCTACGAGAGAATTAACCTACGCAAGCAAAATGGGAAAATTAAAAAAGGAAAATATTGGAGAAATAAGACTGGAAAACGTGAAAGTAGGTTATAAAATTGTAGCATTTGAACGTTTTCGGTTCAGAGGAAAAAATCGAGATTAATGATTTTTTGAATCCCTTACTAATTAGAGCTCCTCAAGCAGAAAACTGTAGATAATAAGAAAAACTGAAATCACCCCTCGTCGATCGAAACCTGCCTGTTTCATTCCTATTATTTTCAATTGTAAAAAGTGAATAATCACTAGCGACTTTTCCGAACACTAGTTCGTAGGCTGAGCACATTCGTCGATTTGAACTCCTTCAAGTCTAAGTTGAACCATCGTGTCGCACGATTGTTCTCCTCCTATAAGAGGGAGGGCTGCAACTTATTGTGTGCTCTTTAATTTAAAAAAAAAAAAAAAAAAAAAAAAAAAAAAAATTGTAGAAAAAATTGTTTAGAAATGCAATTAGACGAAGAAAAGCAATTATTGCGTCGTTCTTATTCAACCAGCAACTAATTCAGGAATTAATATTTTGTCCATTCTCATAGGTAAAATAACGAATCACCACTTTTAAATTCACACAAAAAACCATCAGTTCAGCTCTAATATTCGACTATCGTAAGATCCAGTTCGGATTGGCTCACTTTGTTTCTTTCAAGATAGAATATTTGAGATATTTCAATTTCAACACTGTCGACCGTTGACTTAAACTAATTACCTAGATTGAGCGAAGGATTAATACGTGGGAAAATTTGCTCATACCGCGCTACCGTTCATTTGTCACCGTCGGCACATCATTCTTCGTTGATAAGAGAAACTTATCGTGGATTACGGCAGAAGTTCGTCAGTGATAAATTTAAACTGTAAGGAACAAGAACTTAACTGTTTCAAGTTGGCGGGGCTTCTTGAAAATTACTTCGGCAGCGAACTGCAGGCTTGGCTCAGAAAGTGGCAAAGGGATTCTAACAAGTTCGTTGAAACGGTTGCCGAGCCAGGGATGACGCTCAGAAATAAAATATTATTCGTTGTCGTGGCAGATTGAAACGATTGACAAAAGCGTCATGTCTGCGAGTAGTTCTTCCTGCGTGAAATATTTGTAATGTAATATGAGTGGAATCATCTTGTAATATTAATAATTGCATTGCCCGTTGCTTATATTCAACGAATCGGTTATGTGTCATAATAATCGACTCTGACGTGCGTACATTTGTTTGGGTTATAATATAACCGAATCTCAAGTCCTTGAGATTTCCATTCCTTTACGACAAAGTTTGATCCTCAAGGGACATAACCAGGGTTACAGACGTTGATAAAAGTTAGTGAAAATCTCGCAGGTGTCGCGATGTTCACGCATCAACTCCGAACGGTAGCAGTGCTGTTCCGTTCCATCAAGACAAACTGAACTGGGAGACTTATTCATTATTCAGTTCGAAGACTGGAAAGTCAGGTAGAAATAGGCTTAAGATCGCTTCGCTTCGGACCGAGAGAGAAACTGCGTTAATTGAAACACATTTGCAACTTGTTGAAGTTGTGATGCTTCCCCCGAAGCTATCCCTGGGATGAGGAGAAGCAGCAGCTCCGACCGATCCCTTCTCTACCAAAGTGAATCAAGTCAACGGTCCTGAAGGATAGAGCCCGCGAAGAGATGACGTTTAATCAAAATTATTTTGCTTCGATCGCACTCGAAAATAAGAACGCTGAGCTATACGTTACTGTTATGGTGAAAGAAAAGTGTTAGCTGGGAGGAGACGCTGGGTAAATGACTTTATTCTAACTTTGTTTATGAAGTGTGCCCATACTCTTTGGAACTGTCAATTTTCCCTTCTTATTTACTTACAGGTTTTTAAAGCTACAAATAGGTCAAATTAAAACGCACAATGCTGCTGAAAAAAATCAAAATTATCAATAGCATTGACTCCTCCTTGTTCTCGTGATGGGAAAAAATTGCGCGATCGACGTGGAAAGTTTTGGTTAACGATTATCTTGGAATTCACTCATGTCCTTGCTCGCTTTTCTTCTTTTTATTTCCGTCGCCGCTTTCGCCATCTTTGTCTTTTGCTGCTTCTCTTACGTTAAATTCATCCTCAGTCTTGAACTAATTGGCGCAATTCTTTGATTAGCCGAGGGCTCTCACTTCCATTGAATATGGATATTTTGAATAATATTCAGCGTCAGCAAAATACGCGATATCCAGAGAGTAGGGTGGATGTCTTATAGCCTTCTGACACCCGCCACCTTCATCATGTTCATCATAAATTCCATAATTAAAGTTCATGACGGACCCTCCTCACCGATCTCCCTGACGCCGACTCTTCTCGAGCTATCGTCTTTGGAAGGAGCTTTTGAACAAGCATCGTGTAGTGAGAAACGTCGATACCCTAATGGCTACTTTGAAAATCACCCCAGCTCATTTATTATTAACAACGAGGCGAAAATCCCGATTCGCGTTACAGGTGGCAACATCAGCGTTAGGCTGCTCAAAACTTGGCTACAGAGCAAAGTCGAGCCGTCTACTCGATGAATAATTTCTAGCTAATGATGCTGCAGCATAATTTTACAAAAAATTAATATTTCATTCAATATAAGTAGACGCCTCAAAAGCGAACTTCAAAGATCCCGAAGCGACAGAAATTGTTGTTAATTAAAAAAATGTTAATCGCACAACGTAATCGTATTCATGAAAGGTTCTCGGCGAAGTTTTTCTCCGTCAATGTGTTTTCAATGTTTGATTTCAGTCGAACTGCCGCTTCTGCGAGAATACGAAGAGATTTCTCGGAAGATGGCGAAACAGTATTTCAGTGTTTTGTTATCATTTTTCCACCAAACGAAGAAAAACCCCCAACCGATGCGATGTCCGGTGGGAACGAACGGTCGGCGGACATCCGTTATGAAAGGTAGAACGTGCTGGTGAGGTTTGGTTGAGAAAGTAGAAGACATAGAGTTGATGCGGTAGGTTGCCCTTGCCACAGCCCTAACTCTGATCCTGCTTCGCTCCCTCTTCTCGCTCAAAATACCCATCATCGTAAAGAGACGGACCAGGGTTTTTCTCACGAACAGCAAACAATCAACGGGCAAAATTGTGAGGGCCAATGGGACGTGTAGCGCGGATACACGAAGCTGTGGGGCATTTCAGTTTTTATGGGCTCTTCCCCCTCAGAGTTCCGGCCCCGTAACACCAGCAACAAACAAGAACGACGCGAAACGCTATCGGCTCCATTAGCCGATAACTTGTTCTGGACAGCCGACCGACTAGTCTGGAAACGTAAGAGAGTCGAAGCTTCTAAACAGTTCTCAGAGAAAAGGAAACTTAACAAATAAAATGTTTCTTCGTCTGTGAAGTGAACGACCCCCGTTGAATGATTTAAGAGAACCGTGGTCTTCTCGGCTTACTTTGAGCCAATTCAACAACGATCAATCAGTATTATATTTTAGAGGCTCTATTGTATCTCACAACTTGTTTTATTTAGAGGCCAATTATAATATGTCTCGCGCTATATCTGAGTACAAGTGCTGCTATAGCTATTTCCCTGTTGGTATAGGAAAATCGTAGTTGATTGAATTGACCTCTTTGTGGTTCGGCATACATATCTTTTTCATTGAATCTTGTCAGTGACAGACAGTCAGAAATTGTGAATATATTATCGACGGTTGCTGCGTTTCTTCACGGACGGTCACAACTTTCGAACTTGAAAGAGAAACTGGGTTAGCGAGCGCCTTCCAACTTCTTACCCTTTGGAGTTCCCACGATAAGTTTTCGTCTCCGTGTTGACGTTTTGGTGAAAAGACGCGTCAACGTGGAGAAGGGAACGACTTTCCTGCACGTCCTCTTCCCTTCGTTCCCAGTAACGATCCGGCAGATTTACTGCGGGGCGGAAAAGGGAAAGTGAGAAAAGGGAGACAACGGGCGTGGGCCTGCGAAGCACATGACAAATGATCGAGCTGAGGTTATTTTTTCGACGCGATATTTCATACAGAAACTGTCACTAATCGGGGTGACGGCGTAAATGGAAGGACTTCTTCACTATTTGAAGAAGAAACCGAAAGAGAATGGAGAGAGCAGGACAGATAGAAAATGACTGGGCGAGTACGATAGGATGAGCTTTGTGCCCCCTGACGAGCAGGACGGGAGGAACGTTGGCTTCGCTTCGCGCTCTTCTCGAGGAAATGAATAAGGGAACTCTTTTTCTTTCGGAAGGGAAGTTGCTTCGGAGGTAATCGGAGATGAGGGAATGAGTTTTCGCGAGCACTAGGAACTGGAGATGAAGGAGGAGACGAGGAAGCAACGGAATGAGGAAAGTTCGAAAGATATCGAACTGGGAACGCGTGCCAAAAACGGGAAACCGTAAAGGGGAGTCTCCGCGATGGAATAAGGAACAGCGGCTAGGCAGATGCCATAGCAGTGCGAGAGACAGAGATGCGTTGTGAAGGAAGAAGCTGGGAAGAGATAAAGACAGATGGAGACAGAGAGTGTTCGAACGAAGTAAAGGACAAGGGGACTGGAGACAGCGAAGAGCTGAGAGGGTTATTCGGTGAGCCGAGCCAGAGAGAAGACCCATCGTTCTGAACAAGGCTTTCCCGAAGTGCTAATTTGTATTCAGAGCACGGAGACAGACCCTGCTCACAGCCGAAACTAAAAGGCTCAATCCCAACAATAAGCTATTCATAATGATAATGTTGTTATGGAAAAACACGCTTTCGAAAACCTCGCTTTCGTCGTACCGACTATAGTCGCCTTGATGTCTGACTGCTGCGACCGAAGATTGTTCACAGAACTGTTGTTCTCAATGTTGCTAGAAATGTTCACAGATATCCACTTCTTTGTCGACGCATCGCGTTCAACTCGTTATTGAGATAATTGAAAACGAAAAACTAAAGGCCGGTTCCATTTTCAGTCGGCTTAAGCCAAAGGTTGAGGCTTACTAGAGATAGCAAAAAATGCCGTTTCTCCAATTTTGAAAGGAGATTATAAGAAAGCGAAGAACTTTATTGCTAGTCTCCAGTCCCTGGTTTCTAGCTTACCTAGTTAGCCTTAACAACCTCCTTCGTGCTTAGCAGACTTGTGGTGCTGACTGCCGTTAGGAATGTTGACGTTTCCTGGTCGTACTCGATTCGAAGAACATTCAGGACTTTAGTTTTACACAACCCTCGACCCCTTGCAATTCTGTTCCACTTGAGCGTTAAAAACGTTACTGCAGTGCCCAGTAATCCTGTCGCTTTTCCTATTCAATGATGCTCACGTGAGTTTTGACGTCATGCTGTACTTTCCGATTGAAATTAAAGGGGACCCCGCTCGACGCAACGGTTCTCCAGTAACAAGGAGAGGAAAAAACCTTTGATCGAAACGGAAAACGCGACTTGCATTATTCAGAAGATGGAAAAAAGAGGGAAGAGTTGGAATGGGAAAGGAATGAAAGGATGGATAATGCTCCCGTTTGTTCGACCCGATTCACCTCGGGCCACGCCCTATCGGGATTACTCGGAGCCATCCGATTTCAAAGAACACAGCCCGACTTGCTGACGTAGGTTTTCGCTCTGGTGATCGTGAAGTATGTGTCAAACAAGTGCATTGACGCCTCCACTATAATGTTTAAATACCTAAACTATCGATACAGACTTTCTCATACATATACGTGCGGTTTGAGCTGCAGTGTTGTTCTTTTATATTACTGAGTTTGATGGCAATTGTCTTCACGTTAACATCGTGTATTCTCATAACACGTATTTACAAACTTATAAAAATATAGCTTATTATTATTTATGTTAACATATAGAATGGAAACATTATGTTTATCATCGAACTATTAATTTTAGTCATCAAAATATTAATTTTTCACGAGGAGATGAACGAAACGTCGTCGAGTCGCGTTGTCGAGTAGTAGTAGTAGTATTCGATTCTATTTTTTCTATCTATTTTTTCCTGGCCGTGAAATTTGCAATATTTCGCTCTACGGTCAGAAATAAAATAAGTGAAATTCATGAGTTTAAACCAAAGTGATTTTAATTAGTATTATTTAACATCTAGTTACCATATGCATGCCAAATGCTCTATTTATGCTCTCAATTGCTCTAGCTCTTCAATCTAACGTTAACATTGTGAGCTTTGAAGCCAAACTGTATTCACAAGTCTTGTTTTAAAAAACCGTGTTCTACTGTAACAACTTTCCTGGTGTCTGAGTGAAACCGCTAGAACGGCGCCGAGAACAGAGTGGAATTATTCAGATGGATAAAAATTGAGGAACGGGAAAGGAACTGAATGATGGATGAGGCTCCCATTTGCTCATCCCGATTCACTTCGAGCTACGCTTGGGATTGGTCGGAGCCGGACGATTTCCAAAGGAAAATAAACGAAATTGCAGATAAACAGTCTCATGTAGCTCCAAAATTGCCCAGATTCATGCGGTGACAAGTAAAAAGAATGATATCTTCTAAAACGTTCCATCGGTTTCTGGCCAATCGAAATTAATGTTGTTTTTTCGGTCATTTTTGACGTCTCCTGTTGCGGTACATGTTTAACCACCTGCCAATGCTCAGTTTACATTGTGAGGTTCAAGTCTTAGATAGCTTTGACCAATCAATCGCCAGCAACCACCAAGAGGTTTGTGAACCGCTCTGACCATTTGCCAATATTGCGGTTCCCTGGTTACCTTTGACCTCTACCACTGCCTCAAAAGAGCCAACGCCTCAGAAGTCACCTCATTGCAATGACATTGGGCTCTCTTGATTTAACAAAGGAACTTAGAACTCATGTAGATGAAGATATTAAAAAAAAAAAACATTTTCCATTTGGTTCACTTTGTCAGAATAGATCCACGTGAAGGTCGCAGTAATGCTGGGGGAGCATAACCCCCACAAAACCCTCAGGCAAAAAAAAAAAAAAAAAAAGAAATAGTACTAAAATTACATCGTAGAAGTAAAATTTCGACTTTAACTTCCCCTTTCGTTTTGAAAGCAGTAAGATAAAATTGATTGCTATTGAAAATTTTGGCTAGTTTTTGAGATAAGTGAACAATCTGAGAAACGCGTGGTATACATTAATTTACAGCATCACCACAATCTGGCTCAATACTCTGTCAATCACGAAATACTGTTTGAACGAAATAGTAGTGTCTTCATTGGCGAATCTCACGTAATGGAGCAACCCAATTTATCACCTCAATATTTTACGATGCTTCCAATTTTGTAGAATTTTCTACAAATCGACAAAAGGTGCTTTGGAGAACAAGCGGCTCGCCGTTTTTCGTACTGACAAGATGGAGCGGTCCAATACGGCAGCACACACCTCGGTCTTTTCATTTGTATCAGCCTCCGAAGAACCGTACTCTCGTATCCTGCTAATGGCCGGCTAATCCTTCAACGTTGAAAAACTGGGTTACTCACTGGGATCATTTTCTTCCGTAGGTCCAATATGAAGACCTTCGCTTTATTGCAGCGCCCAAAATCCTTTCGGAATGGCTGATGGGTTTCGTACTCAGCCTTTCTCTTCCACGAACTACTTATTTCGTATAGATTGATTGCATAGAACGGTTTAATGTTGCCAGGAGTCGTGAGAATTGTTTAATGTTCCAAGATCTTCTGAGAAATTTTTGATGCCAAAACCAACCATTTCGAGGTTTTTTGGTACCCGATAGAATGCCGGTACGTTTTCGAAGCTCTACGTTTGGTTTATATTGCCTATTAAAATTAATTAAATTACTTAAAAATTAAAATTACGTGCAGGAAAGGCATATCCTCACAAATGTCTAACATAGGTAGGCATATAGTTTTTTTTCGAACTGCCACTTTGGCCATCACCGAACCAAGCGAATTCCATTCAATTTAGTGTTTCACTTTCGCAAGTTAGTCCATTAAGCGAAAATCTCCGACCTATGACTTTCAATCGAACACCAAAGAATGTTCATCTTCCGATTTTGAAATTTCTATTCGCTTTTGTGTTCCAGAGCCAGAAACTTTTACTGTGTTTATCCCTTATCGGCATCCAAAATCAATTTTAGCCTTGTCGGATCAGCGGTGGTTTTTATACGAAATTAACCGAACAGCATCTCGATCGTCGTTTTTATTCCCTTACTGCTGCATATCATTAGTTGTGATTTGTCGCTTGGAACCGCGTAATGTTTCCTGATCAATCTGGGCTATTTGCATGGAAATTACCGATGGCTGTTTCAGTATCCAGACTCATTCGAGCGGACATTCATCTTACTCTTGGCATTGCGTGCATCCTTCCCTGAGATTCAGCCCAGGAGCTCGGCATGGAGTAGTTGATTCTGGATTTAGGTGACAGTGTTGGCACGGATCCTCATCCTATTCTGATCCCCTTTCCACTACGACCTGCTCGTTCCTTCAGCTTCGCGAGGCCTAACAGTTTCTCAGCACAGCAAGGCGAGATACGGCGACGGTGAAGTACCGCGGTACCTTTACTTGACTCGACTAGAACGATAGATAGAAGGAGTGGAAGGAGGTGCCTTGGCGAGGGATGGCTCCTGATATACGACCCGTAATGGCGGTAATAAATTCAGATATCCATTGTAACCCACCCTTGGCGGATCGGAAGCCGCTCTAACCCTCTTCGCTGACTCTTCTTTGGAGAAACTGACGAATGGCGGCCACGTGACAACGCTCCAGCCGTGCTCTTGACTCGACTCAACATTCCATCTATATCACTATTTCGATAGAAAGAAAACTGAACATTGATGCAGTTATCGGTAGCTTTTCAGGTTCTGAATCATTGCTGAGAAATGGAACCCGTTGATCATTTTCGACGCTTTATCCGTCAGCGAATCGGTGTTATTCGAAAATGGTAAAATAATACGTTAACAGCTACGAAATGTGACGATTTCTGAGAATAAGGACTTAGATAATTGCTCTATTATTTGCTCAATGATATTTCAAAAACCGTTTGAAAATCTGAAAATACATAAAAGTTGATTATAAATGAACCCGTAGGTAAAACCGCATTATCGTTGCGCCGGTGAACTTGCCGTTTCTGAGAATTGAAGTTGAATTCACTACTACCTCAGGTGATTTAATTTTCATCCATTATTGGTCGTACGCATTGAAAATAAATCGAAATCCAGTATTCGACGCAAGAGCGCCAGCTTCAACCCGGCCCTGAAAGTGCAATTGCCTTTGCTCTGAATAATGGGCTTTCGGGCAGAGCTCTGGAAGGTGTTGCATTAGATTTAAAGTGTTGGCATCGAATAAACGAGCATTTCCACTCGGTATTTCGTACATTGATGAAGGCGCTGGGAGTAGGAAATGTGAAATGGGGCGTAAGGGCAAAAATAGATGGAAAAATAGGGGCCGATAGGCCATTTTTCGTTTGGAAACTGCGTGTGAGCCCTTGGGCAGAAGTTGAGCGTTTTAGTGTGAAGGTGAAATGCGAGCTGTTGCTGCTGGGGTAAATAATTTATGGCGAGTTGTATGTGAGCGCGAAGGAGAGTGTTGATGCTAGAGCGAAAGGGAGCAACTTCTGGAAACTCCCATTTTCCGAAGAAAGGGCGCTAATATTTCAATAGGTTCGGCGGTCGGAGGAATGCCTCTGTAGATGAGTTGGGTGGAAGAAGTTGGCGGGTTGGCAATAGTGAACGAGGTAGGGAAAGAGGATGGAGTGATTGACTAAGACGGCGAGCGAGCATGGAGGGAGGTTCCACTGACGTAGGTGTGTGTTGAGGTGCTGAAAACTGCCAGCTCTCAAGCTGCTGAGGGCACGAAAGAGAAGGCTCATCAATGGAATGGCCACCTCAGCCTCTGCTTTTCCAAATCTCATCTTCCTCGGTCTTCGGTTAGGACCTGTTCATTTCATCGCTTTTCCGCCGAGGCCGTTTCTTAAGCTGGCGCTGGAGTCCTAGGAATTATCGATTTCTACGCTACTATTGGTTTCAACAGAGAGGACATTATTCAGGACGAGTATTTCGATATGCAGAGCTTTCAACTGTGAGCTTTCATCATCTTGGAAATTGAATGGACGTTACATATCGGGAAACATAACTATCTTATTAATCTAACCTCGATTAATTGGTTCTACTGAAATGGAAATTACTTTCTGCTGCCCGGTATTACTATAAAAGTAACTGGTATATAGTCGCAGTAAATGTATTGTACAGCGAGGGAGGCATGACGGCTTTCGGGAGCAATCTGATTCACAATCGAAAATAACAGTGGGGGAAAAATGAGACAGTAATATTCGTGATATGTCTCCAGCGGCGAAATGAGAAGAACAGCGATTTCCGACAACGACCGCCTTCCTCAGTTGGCAGCGAGAACGACCGGGCGGCAGATAACGAATAGAACGGAGCAAAAAAGGTTGGCAGATTGGATGCCAGAGAAGTATGGCGAGGATGCAGGCGGTAGCGGGAAATGGAACATTGTCGACGTTTATTTGGGCCGACTTCGTTCTGACTTTCAGCCGCAAAACAGCGTTTATCAATCGGGAAATCTCCCAATTTGAAATGAGAAGTTGGTGGGAAGACGTTGGCAACAGAAATAAGCCGCAAGCAACCCAAGTTGAAACGGACGGCAATAGAGCGAAGTACAGCTTTTAGCTCAACGGGTCGAAATTCACATTTCTGACGGAGCCTCGAGTTTCTCGATTGAACCAGATTTGCCTGTGGCTTCGCCCTGCGCAATGTGAAAGATCGAAATCCACATTAGGATTTATGTTGATTTTCAGAACAAACGTTCTAGAGCGAATAATCTTATCTTCCCTAGAAATGATGGGGATGAAGAGGATTTGGTATTCCGAATTCGAGATATGGAGTGTGGTTTTGGAAACTTGATCAAATTATATTATATTCAACTGTTACTGAATGTTTCTATACTTTTTTGTATACATACTATGTATTCACTTATTCTAATCCATGATCTACAGTTGGATGTTTAATATTTGTAGAATACGTTCCTCGTAGTTTACTAGTTAGATTAGGCACCATAATAAATTATACTTGAATGAACTTATGACTCAAGTGTAAAATATTCTTTGTTTCAGGTATGCTCTCTCCCGAACTCACTATTGGCGGTTACTCATGTGAGTTATATTGCACTGATTAAAAATAAGGATTATAACAAAAAAAATCTCAATATCAAAAAAATATCTATATTTCAAAAATAGTGCATAGAATTGCCATTGATTAGGAGAAAAAATTGAATAATTGTGGAGCGATTGACGGGAGATTTCTCAAGGTGTTTAAAATCAATGTTGTACAATATAGTGATATGTAATTTTCTTCACGTTTTAGAGTGAAATGCGTCTAGTTATTTTACTTATTCCTTCATGGGTGGGCTTCCTCCAACGCCACACTGTTCAGGATTGTATGAACCAGTCAACTTCTGTTCCACATGCGGCCTGGAAGTTCACTGGGTTCTTAGGTTGCCCCTTTATTATTCATCCCAAAGCTCACCGTAATCTAAGAGTTTTCGAGGTTGAAATTCTAATACCAGCAACGGAAACTAGATTACCTTTCTGCTGTTCAAATAACTTAGAGAATCTTGCAAACTAGTTCTTGTTCAATCATTTGAATTTTGAAAAATGTCGCCTTCGTTTTTTGCCGATTTTGGTGCGATTGAAGGGGGATATTCACCAGTCTACACCCCAGCTGGCTAATTCGGGGCTTGACTCCCTCGAGATGTATGAATTGCTGGCTAGCACGCTATTTTTCCGCAGTCTCATCACCGATACGATCGAGAGTCCTTATCTGCTTTCGGAAATCTTCCTTAGTTCCCCCGCATACCCGTCTCGTTATACCCCTCCTTCTCACAAGCCATCTACCTCGTCAAAAGATCTTTACCCTCGTCCCCTATTTCTTCTCACTCGTCGAGCCGATTTTCTTCTAGGAATATCAGAAAATATAAACAATACATCAACTTCTATATGAATACTAGAAATTCGTTGTAACTTTTCGCTTGTTTATGTGTATCTATTTATGAGTTCTGTTCGAAATATGAAACATCCGCTTGTAAATTTGATGAATTAATGAAAATTCAAGAGGGGCTATCGGCGTATGTCCGTACGTGTGGTTTCAGCTTAAAGAGGAGCGCATAATAATTACCCAATTGGCGAATCGGAAGGGTGTGGGGTCTCAAGGGTCAGTATTGGACTACCTGCTCTGGAGAATCAATTTTTAGTAGGTGATAAATATGCATGTAAAGCTGTAACCCTACTCAGTTCCCGCCGCTTCCCTAAATCTCTCTGCTGGTCAGTTGGACTTTGAAAATAATACGATATTTGTACCGGTTGCCATACAAATACCACAGATCTGGCCGCAATGTGGTTCCCCTTATAACAGAATAAAGTCAACTTCACACTCATCCGGAATCCGTATCATGCGGATAATTGCCAGATACTTTTGAAAGCAACGAGTTGTTCAGCTTGCTTGTATAGCACCTTATTAAAACGATTGGAGACGATTATTTTGTTCTGCAGTGCTGCGAGTCGTTGTTGGATGCGGGTTAGTTGTAGGTGCTGCTTAGTAGGGTTTTCCAGTTATGGTGAAATCACTATTACTCTGCGTTTAATTCACAATTAGTCTTTAGAAAAAGAACAGTTTTCCATGATTCCATTATGATATTCTTGGAAGTTCATTCCGATTTAATTTTTCCTGCACTTTAGAGGGAAGCTGTATGATATTTGGCTTGAATGAACGGTAATGACATTTGGACTTTGGATGTCTTTAAATTCTATCCATAGAACCCAAGAAAAGAGTGGCCAACTCTGCACAGATTTAGTGATAAATCATCTCTGCAATTTAGTCAAATAGACGGTCAATTTTAATTTTTGTTTTATGGTTTTATTTTTTGATCGGTTACCGGCCGATTCGTCCGTGGAATCGCAGTGTGTTATGTCCAGCCGAAATCAGTCGTGATTATTTATTCAGTGCTGATAATTTCGTATATTAGGATTTCAAAACGAGTCTTAAAAATAGGCTCATAATATTATGTAGCTGTCGTTCAAGGTTCTTGTATCGGACTATGGCGGTCTTGTCGAACAACATCGGACGGAGATGATCCTCAGTCAAGACGAGAAAAAAATCTCAACGCAGGGTCGAAAGACTCCGCATGTTTACCTGTCAATAGATAATTTCGCACTTTATTATTCATCATCCTTTCTCGTCTTGATATACGTCGGTGCTCAATATTTTTCCATCGCCTCACGCATCGTCAGTCGGTACTGAATAAATATTCCTTGTCGGTGCATAAGGGTTGATGCGGTATCGGCTGATTCCTCATTCATATTCGGCGTCGAAGGCGATGTAGAAAGATTCAGACGGAAAGCTCCGGCTCCGGAAGCAAGAAATACTGTAAGCTCGAAGAACTGTATGGATATAAGGATAGAAAAGAGACCCTTAGTGCACGTAACAAATATTTGTCATATCTCAACAGTGTTGTAGTCTGTCTGTATATTTTGCGTTTCGTATGCGGAGCAAGACTTGGTCTGGCTCCTCGTGATGTGGCGAGATTCTGCTTGCGCCTCCGCCCCTTCAACTCGTAGCCTGCACTTTGGCTCTTCTTCACGTCCTGATCCACCAGAAAGACTCATATCGTCAGCGTTTTTTTCCTTCATATCCTTCTCAAGCCTCTCTATCGCTCTCTATCCTCCGTGTCAGCAAGGATTTCTACGGCATTTGGTTTCCTGGCTGCCGAAGCCGATTTTTCATCCATAGGAAACCGACGCGTTACTAGCGAATCAGACGTCATTGAATATAAAAACAATTTAGCTAGCCGATCGTAATCGACTTTTGATGAGAGGGTCTAATTCTTTATTGGAAACGATTATTCGCTATATTTTTAAAAAATCAGATGGTTTTATTGATTTTTTCCCAGCTTTTTCTTAATTTTGACTTTTTCGATAGAAAAGGTGATTCCATCTCCTCTTACTAGCTAAACATTCATACGAACCTGAGTTAGACAGCCGCACAAGCTGTTGAATCACCTCAATACTAAATCGATTGTATTCAACTTTTCCAAATAGCATCAAAAATATAAAACTCACAAATTCAAACTCTGTGGGAGCGATTTTCAACAAACCTTAATATCGTGAACCTGATTCTAATTTTGTTTATCATATACTAGTTTACAGCCTTAATTAAACGTTTGGCGAGTAAATTTCTTAAATAATTTACCGCGCATGAAATGCCAGCGCTCTAGTATAACAGCATTGGAAGATTGAAGTTGGTTCACATCCGTTGGACGTTTCTGCTTGGTGGAGCTTGTTTTATTACCGCGAATGCAAAACCAATATTATTGTAATTAACAAAGATAACCGAGCGACGGGTGGACAGGACGTTATTATAGCGCCGCATACGCAGCTCAGGGATATCGCTGTTGTCAGGAGCGGCCCTCGCCTTCCACGTTCACACGGTGTCAGAAAGTACGGAGTGCATTTTCCCATCTAATTCCACGTATAATGAACGTTGTTCCTTCAATATTCATGAAGCAAATACTGTTTCATCCAATAGAGTGCACTTAATCTGTGTGTTTCACTCTCGTCATCGAAGTTGTTACGCGTGTCGCAACATTTTGAAACGTTTGCTTCTTCAATCTTTTGTTGTCTTCAACTCCGTTTTTCCATGACCTAAACGGCGAATCACGTAAAAATATCAATTTCGGAGACTATTTTAATTTCAAATTTGAATTAGAGAAATCAATAGGAAACCGCAACTTTCTAATGCAATTGTTTACAACTTTCTGGTTTGAAAAAAAAAAAAAAACGCGCTGGGGAAATACTTGGGGAAAAGTGTTGCATCGACTAAGTAATGTTTTCACGCAAATATACGTAGTAATATTTAAATTTTGGCGTTAAAGTTCTAGTATTTCTTAACACACTTCAGAGCTTCAAATAATTTTTAGAGCTCTATGCATGATAAAAATGACGTCTAATACAGCTATCGTTTTTTCACATGATTAGTGAAAACTTTAATATGACAGTGGAATCTAAGAATTCAATAGCCACAAGCGAGGGACCAGAAATAAAATATTTTTACTGTTCGCCATAGCATAGAATTTGCTATTACTGAAATGCGAAGTACATCAGATGTTTTAAATCAAAATCGGTTGTGTACTAAGAAAAAATGGAATTATTACGGGAATTGCCGAGAGTACTTATCTCGACCCTGAATAAAATTCAAGATCAAACAAATTGTTTACTATCTTCACTGAAACCGTCACGTATAAAATTCCGATCGTTTATCACTTAACTATGATGAAAATTAAAATCCTCCCATTTTCCGAACAATTAGTCGTACTTGCACTAACTGGTTTCCTTCCATTCGGTAATGACCTCTTAAAATTCCCCTAACGACTAGTTCCGTAGTTGATGAATCAATCAAAGCTCAAATTAGTTCAATAATTCGATTGCTTACAGCGCGGCTGTACGTGGATTTGAAACGATTTCTGTCCAACGTTTGAGCGACTAGAAATGCTCATTTCTATTGAGCTTAATGAGTTGTCCCTTCATTTGGAAATGAACGATCATTCTGTGTTGAACGATGCAGATGAACATCTACCGGCTGAAATATTTTCCCACTAATCTGCACGTTTTATGACATTTGACTGGGATTAAATGACAGGATCCTGGAGGATTTATCTCGACCAATTAGCTACGTTTGATCTCGTGTCAGCGTTGATTTTTAATTTGAATTGACAGGGTTGGTTAATCCTAATAATGGAACTCGGATTTGGATTGGCTTGTAATACGATTCTCATTCTTTAGGGTTCACACTCGGACGTATCACTTTCTGCGACCTTTTCGCCTATTTAGCGGATGTCCATTGAATGCCTGGTGATTCAGTTCCAGCTGCCCCAAGATTTGGCTTTGCTGGGTTTAGGTTGCTAAATAGTCTTAGCAAAAATACCACTTCTATCGGATGGCTGAACGTCCTCTTAAACGTAACTCCTCCGAATACGAATTATTTTAACCCCCATAGTTAGTCTCCTCTTACTGAACCCTTCTTTCTTGCAAGATGGTCAGTTAAAATTATGAATCGCTCCTGGCATCAATTCACTTTTCGGACGATGAATTCGAACTGCTCTTGAACACCGACGTTAAAGTGGTTCGCAATGGTTCGCTCCAGAACAAACTGTTCTAGTTATTGGCACCAAAAACGGAATGCACGACTAATCGCTTAGCAGAATATCCGTTACCAAGTCAAGTGCTACGTCTTCTTCCAATAATCTTCTCCTCTGACCGTTATGTGCACCTATAAATTCCACTGTCTCCGACATTTATGACGTTTCGCTATGTCTCATCTACAAACCAACAATGGCGATACTCTTGCGAAGAGTCCGCGTTTTGTTTCCTCGGCTGCTACTTTATCGTCCCCGCTTTCACGTCGTGGTTTAATAGTCGCAGCATTGCCACGTTGTACGTTTTCCAGCGAATACGCGTGGTCTCTGTGCCAACGAGATCTTTTCTATTTGCTCCAATGTATAAAAAGGGGGCTTTATGAAGAGAATACGTTCCTTTATATCGTTTATTTTTGTCGCCAGTTAAAAACCGCGCCCTTCGTTCGCCGAACTGTTTTCAATACCTACGCTCTATATAAAACGGAATTAGTCTGTTCGCCCATCATCTTCAATTGAAGCGAGAAACTCAGAGAGCGTCGCTACACTTACCTCGTTTGTACCTTTTATTTCGCGTATTCAAATGGAAAAACTATGCAAATGATTGTAGGTATACCTGTTCGGTTTATTATCTTAACAGTTGATGATCATCAACTTGGTAATTGTATCTAGCTGAGCAGAAATTTTTTACGGATCGACGATACAGTGGAATATTAAAGAATGAAAAAGGAGCGGAAAACGGTTATAGAGATCAATACGTATGGAATGAGAAAAATGTCAGAGAGTCGGAAGAGCGGAGGTGACGACGTGACCTCCGAAACGACGAAAACCCGCATAAATAGGTCACTTATAAACGGCCTATAGGCCGTAACTAATGGAACCAATTCCTATTCATTCCTCGGCCCTTTTCCTTCGCTTCCGTTTTGTTTTCGAGGCGAGATAACGAGAGGCTCTCCCGCAAGCTCGCCAAGGAAATGATTCGGCCTTTTTCATGAAAAAGGGTGAAAAAAGCGGAAAGAAAAATGACGAAGATTGGGTTGAAGCTTCGTCTGTGTAGCGAATACAGGGTGAAAAGGAGTGAAAATAAATATAAAAGGAAAGAAGAAACTGCCTCGGCGGCCAGCGTAACAAGATCGTTGTTGGGAATGACGAGTTAAAGAAAGAGGCGTGTTCCAAATGGTGACCCCAATGGGCGCCTTGTTATTCTCGTTAGGAAGCCGAGGTGTGCGGCGGATGCCCTTGCTAAGGTCTTGAAAGCTCTCCTCCCCTCCTTCTTCATCTTGAGCTCAACCCTAAAACAGACTGACTCTGATATCGTTATCGCCTCCGTTGACGGTATCCCGACGCCCTCTTCCGATTCCGGCCCATTTCCTTCGGCGGCTCTCAACCGAAGTTAGAGACGGCGATTGTGGAAATTTCGGATCGAACGGACGACCATCGGAACTGAAAGATCGGGAGTTGCTTACGAATGGTAGATAGGAAGCTGACCGAATGCTCAAACCAACTTCACCTCGGTAGTTCCATGCTGTAACGTTTTCACCGTAGTTTCCTACGAACCGAAACTATTTCAAGCCCCTTAGCGTTCCAGTTTTGTTAATTTACCACTTAGAACTTTCCGAAAATTAACTTCTACCCTAACGTTTATTATCTTGTTTCCTGTGCTACTGTCGAAATGTTTATGGGTTTGCTGCAGAATGAAACTTGGTTTCAAAGCTTGAAATCTTGACTAGAAGGTTGTTAGTGAACAATTACAGTGATTAGGCGGAAGTAAAGATCGTATGGGTTCTAATTGACCTATAAATTTTTGAAACTCAATCGTCAGTGTGTTTTCGAGAAACAACCCAGAAAAGTGATAAACTGTTGAAAATTTTTTATACAAACCATCAATGGAAAGTATACAGTATTTAAAAAATGTAAAACTGCACAAGGAGGATGAGGAGAGGTATACGATTGCTTGAAGAACTGGCCGGAAGGATTGGGTTGAAAAAAATAGGGGTTGCATAAAATTTAAGGCCATCGGCTGAAAAAATCGCCGATTTTCGATTTTCGCTTTTGAAAATTCGAAATGTATCGAAAAACGTCGTTTTCGTGAAAATTTGAAATCGAGGAATTTTTTATATCGGGAGCTGTAGTAGCGGCTTAAATATCGATTTTCGTACGTACCATGTGCATTACAGATATGTTGTGCGGAAAATTCTAAACATTTTCGTCATTTGGATCGTTCGGATCCGACTCACCTCCGCGAAGCTACAGCGATTCAAAGTCGAAACTTTGATTTTTCGTTTTGAAAAAACTCTCATGGGTGGAGCAAAACTGTGAAACGATAAAAAAATTTTGACACTATATTCGTCAATTAAATTGAAATTCCTGATGCGGTTAAATCCTACTTTTTTGATTTTCGACCTTGATTTTTCTTGAGGGAGGTTTTTGTAAAAATTTGACGTTTTCCGAAACCACGTTTTTCCGCAGTTGATCGCGATTTTATCGAAAAAAGTGCAAGTCAAAAATCCTTGGGTATACGATTGATTGAAAAACTGGGAATAGGTAATCAAATTTTGGTCATAGTGCTTTCAATTGAGAGAACTTCCTCGGCTGGAAAAGTTTTATTTTTTTTAATAAGGCCTCTGTTCAAATTTTATTGCACTTTGAAATTTTACGACCCTGTTTTTTGCGTTTTTCGCCTGTTTTTCGCGAATAACTTTTGAACCGACCACTTTTACATAGGTATAATACTCAGAGGCGAGAAAGAGCTATCAAAATCCTACAATTTGGTTCACTTAATTATATTTTTATGTTATGTCACCACGGAGCAATTGACGTTTGAAGAAAAGTCAAAACACGTTTTTTGATATAAAGTGGAATATATCTCGAGAGCTATCATATACGCTATCATTTTCTTATTTGTAATCGATTCTACACTAAATTTCCTACATTTCCTTTCACAGCACCTAATCGTTTTCATTTCGGGAACGTGACGAAAAAAAATTCCAAAGTTGAAACTTCAAAAGTATGAAAATCGAAAAAAATTCGAGAAATATTATTAATTGTTCGATTTTGATTGTTTTCACTTTAAATTCGAATTCTACGTCTAATTTCCTGTAGTAATAATTAATTAATCTAATTTTAACAGTACTGTAAGTATTTGCAACGGATTTTCAAAGTTGAAAAACGTAGGAGTGGCGTAGTATTAAACCTGGAAAAACTATTGTTGGTCGTCAAATTTCCACTGTTTTGACGTCATATTCGGATTCAGCATTAAATTTCCTACAAGAATAGCTTTCAAAATCGCTTTAAAACGAAAATTTAATTTTTCACTATTACCGATGCCAGCGGAGCTCGGAATTAAGGCCGGCGAAAAACCCGATTAACGGAAAATAATTTCTCTGGCTCTGTTTAAATTTTTTTCACCAAATTTTTTGCTATGTACGTGTGTAAGGCGTTCAAATGAAGACTCCCGCATAATAAAACAATTGATTCTCATTTATTTTGACCCCGAAAATCACGGTTAAAGTCCAATTTTTGAGCTTTCAAAAACCGATTTTTTTGGACCATTTGCGGATTTTTCCGAGAAATAAAAAAAATACCAAAAATACATCATGGTAAGACACAACTTTCCTGAAAATTTCAGATTTTTATCTGTATTGAGAGACGAGTAAAAAATCGTTAACTGATCGGTTGAAAAAAATCGCAGGGGGACCCCTTGGATTTTTCGCGAAAAATTTTTCGGAATAGATTTCGCTCAAATTCAGCATAATGATATTTGATGATGTGTATATCAATAATATATGGTTCATTCTTTGTTTCTTTCGCACTAAATAGATGAAAATAACGGTTGAAGTTGAAAAATGTCATGTTTTCGTGTATAGTCTACTAATATTGTTGAATAACGCAAAAATGGTTGAAAAATTGATAGGTACATTACATTAGGAAAATGTGGACAATTAAATTACCTATCTTTTGATATTCAAACTTTTGAATTGACGACTTTTTGTCTGAGTTATCCCCTATGCAAGTTACAAATCTTGGAAAACTAAAAGTTGTTAGGTCTAATGTTGCTCCTACTTTGCTCCAGTTGAAAAACCCAATACTTTATGATACAAAGTACATTCAAACACCTCCTCCAACATAAAAATTATAGAAACTACTACTACCTACTATAATAACAACTATAGATTCCCACTCTCCATACACAAATAACCAACTACTATACCTATACCTTTACCTATACCTATACTATATATAGTAGTGAAAAGCTCACAAGTCAACCATAGTAACCTACTCCTTTTGAAGTCAGTTAAAAATATATTATCTGATGCTTTGAGCCCCTTAACCTAAATCTTTGGCTATTGAACATAAATTCCGTGAAAGTTACCTGCGTTAATTTAATGCTCGTAGTAATTGGCGTTAACTGTAGCTCTACCAACACTTGGAGAAAGCTTAGATACTATATTATTATGCTCAAACCCTTTTAGTTAGAGAAGGCAAGAGGAAGTCGACATTTCTAGACCTAGGCTTCTTAGCTTGATATTAAGGAACAAAAGCTCCCAATTATTTCTAGGAACAAAAGGGGTACGAAGAAAACCAACTAGGCGGAACAAAACGTTTCAAGGAAGCCATCGGTTATAGGGGCAGCATTTGAGGATTCTCCGGGTAATAAGGGAGTTTATCTTGGCCCGCGACGGACGCGAAGGTTGAAAATGCACGCAGAAGAGGATGGAAATTGACTGGGTCTGCTGATTCAGATTGGGTCTTCTGCGGGATGAGAAGGGTGCGGTAGTGAAACCTCAATCACACTTCCGAAAATGCACCTCCTGTCCTGCGCGAATAAAGTATGCAATTTGGAATATTTATCTAATGTTGTATCTCTCAATCTTTCTTCTATTTATCTTATTATTCAGACATTATATTATTGTAATGTTGGCATTTGAATGCAGGTGTGAAATTCTCACGGGAAAATATAGTTTCTTATTCCTCGACCACAAGGAAGAACTTATTGAAAAGTCCCTCGAGTGAGTAATTTGCTATTCAACTACAGAGAAAAGAAACCCCGAAATTCGATAACATAATTGAGAAATTCGAGCAAGATTTTTTCAGCCGGATGGCTTTAATTATAGCCATTACTTTCTCGTAATGAATCCTCCCGCCCAGTTCTTCAATGAATTCTGTAGCTCTTTTAATCCTCGTGCTGTAGACTTTTATGAGGAGATTTCGTTTTCCTCCTAAACCCTACGTTTTCTTGTTAGACAAAACAAACTGATTGCGTGTGATTGAGCATGGCCGTGGATTAAGGATCAAGAATTGAAGCGCACGTTGTAGCCGTACAGATCCTCTGCAAGACAAAGACATTTGGAAAATAATGCAAAAGCCAAGTCGAGAGGATGAACGTTCTCTCCCTGGATGTCGCGATGGGACGTAGGACGACGGTCGGGAAGGATAAATCTAAAGATCAATTACCCAGAACCGGGCGTCGAGGGTGAGCTCGAGAGAGGGCGAATAAGTGAACAGGGAAATAAGTGGGAAGGAGATAGAAACTCCTCGGTTCTATCGAGCCCTCCTAGGGGATCTACTCATCCCTTGCGAACTCTTCCGTTGGCCGTCAAACGTGGCCACCCCCCGGTCACCGACACGGCCCACTGCGTCTCAGGGATTGAGAAAGGCGTCTATTGGAGATCCTCCGTTGTACACCCTTCCTTGGATAGCTGGGGTTGAATTTGAAAAAAAAAAAATCCTCCTTTACAACAAAACATGGCACAACTTTTCTTATTCGACAATGTTGCAAAATCCTGTTGATAAAAAAAGAGAAAACTGTAAAGAGCCTATATAGACAAGAAGTATTTATAATCAATTATAAAATCGAGAAACTCATTCAAAGGCCACCACGTTAGTACAATACAATTTCGTTTTACAGAAACTGCCCAGGAGACCCAAAAACCGAAAAATACATACAGATACAGAAAAGGTTCTGTGATATGGTTAGAGAAAGGGGTCCCGAAAAAAAACACGAATCATCACGACATCATTACATCAAGTGTCATCTGATTATCATGACAAACATTTTTAGATCTCAAACGTTCGAATATTCCGACCTTATGACCTGTCAAAATCATATATATCTCGCAAGTTCTATGCGTTTCCCAAAACCCGGAGATGGCTAAATTAGCACATTCTCTTTGAGAACATTGCCTGAAAATGTCATCAATTTTTTTTCATTTTTTACAAAGATACGGCAACTTTTTCCACTTTTTAACCGCAGACACTGTTTCAGAAAGTGATTCTGAGCATCGTACTATGAAAATTTCTCCCGAATTCACCTCAGTTCCAATTCGACTTTTCGGACGATCACAATACTTCCATTTTTACTACGTGAACATGGAAGTAAAAAAATAATTAGCGTAATAGTTGCCATTTTCTCCTTCGTATGGTATTCTGTGGCTGAACCAAATATGATGGAGGCAGATAATTTCTTTTTTTTCTGTAATGCTCCCTTGGTGTTCTATTTTTCTACAGTTCTAGCCAGATGGTAGAAAAGTTCGCTGTAATTATAGTAGATGGGGGAGCTCCGATCATTAATCGCCCCTCGCTCCGTTGAATCGAGTATCGCATTGTGTTCTCCTGTTAGGGAGATTGTTGCTCCAGCAGGAGCGAGTAGTTGTGATGTTATAACAGTAAACTGTAATAGTCTCCAAGTCCGAGACATAATTTGCATATTGTGCTGGGACGGTGTAGAAACAGTAAAGAACCAAGTTACGAAGAGCGGTGCTTCTGCTCGAGACGACGAGGGCGTTCTGCGTCTTGCCTGATAAGAAAGTTGAGCGAAAGAAATTTATCACCCTGGGTTATCTTAACAGTGTGATAATGGTCGAAGGTTTCCACGCCGTTTCTTCATGTAAACCGCTGCTTGCTCTACTTCCTGTTCGGAATTTTCCACACCACGTTTTTCTATTCTCCTGAACCCACACAGACTATGTTTGCACGTCTACAAGTCATTTGTGTGGAACCGACCTTGCCATATAATTTTCTCGGCTGTTTTTCTAGTTGTTCATGAGGGTTTGAAAGGGAGAAAAATATTGGGTGACCATTTCTGCGATGCTTTTATTGCCTGCTGAGCACTTTTGCCCAGATGGGCATCATGGCGGACTTTTAGACCAATCGGTGTCTACATTGATGCCGCCGTAAATACTAATTTCTGAAAATAACCAAAACGTCTCCGTGACACCTTGCTGTATTAAAAACCAAGATTATCTAACCAACGTGAGACGTAAGGTGTTTTGTGAAAATCTCTATGATTGCCATATCAATCATGATATATAACTCTCCTTGAACTGCCAGCAACTTGAATAATCTGACTTGACCTATTTGCTTCGGTTAATATTTAGCAACAGTGAATTTTGTGATGGATAACTGAATGCGAAAAATGAAGTTTAACTGTATAGTCGTTTGCCTCTTAATTGTTAATACATGCCGATTACTATTTTAGTGCCTGCATTTTTCCCTGTAAATTTTTGTTTTCCAGCTCCACGGCGTATGGAAACATGATTTCTTTGATATGTATCAATGCAATTGTTTTACCGCGAGTGCATTGAGTGTAAAAATAACAAAACTACCCAATAGTGATCGCTTGGCGCGCTCGCGTTCATTCGTTTTCAGATTGTTCAACTCAGCGTGTACAAATTGGATCGGTGGAAAGCTGGAAATATTCTACTATAATCTTAACTTTTTTTTATTCGTATTTTTTTTTCGCTTTGGAAATTATATTTTTCCCGCATGGACTCTTCTTCCCAACATTGTTCTACGGCATTATCAAACGAACGATGAGTCCACAGTTGGGGATTCGGTTGTTCTTCGCTAGGTCAGTAAAATGTTCTTTGTTTTGCATTACGTACATGAAAACGGAATATTTTCCCTCAATTCCTCGGTTGTTCTTGCCAAGGGCAGGATATCCGCCCTCCAAGTGTTCGGTGTCGGACCCATAAAACAAGGGCGTTTATCTCAGGCTTCCCCGTTTGAAAAAGGTGTTCTTGGAAAACTTGGCGGTTCCGGGCGCAAGAGGAAGACAATGGTGGAATGCTCTTCTTCGCCTTCATTGTTATATATTGTGTTGTCGGTTGGTACTATATCACAGTCCCAACAAGTCGCGCTCACTTGGGAATGGTTGCGACTGACACGCCTGAGTAGATGAATAAAAACATTGGGCAGGCTAGTCTTTTACGCGGTTGTTGCTCCTACCACTGCTCTTCTTGGGCGGCTTTATATCGAAAGAAAATTTTTCGGATGATTATTTTTTTGGAACGTGAACGGTATCAAATAACTGTCATAGGCAATCGGCGATTTACAAACCTGAAGTTTCTCCGTACCATTTTTATCTGACCCGAACGACGAATCTCTCTCCAGCTGCAATTTGAGGATCTCATTATTTCCGATCACCTGATGCCATGAATGATTGATGCCTGTCAGTTTGTTTTCAAATGAATACAATTTATCTCGTGTCGTTTGAAAATATTTCCACCGTCCGGATGGCTGCGTTTGTGCAAAATGAATCATCCAATGAGAAGCGCAGGAAAATAATCTCGCAATTTGTCACTAACACTAGATTGCTTCAGGAGTTTCATATAGATTATTATGATGAAAGTTATTCGTTTATTAATCAGGAATGCGTATGACAGTGGATACAATGGAAGAATGATTTAAATTCGTTGCGTAAATTGCCTCGTAGATTCCAACGGCTGAACTGACGTCGACCAATTTTGATCTCGACGTTTTCATAAAATATCAATGGTCTCTGATTCATTAATTCAATTTTTAATTATATTGAACCAATTTCGGGCTGGCGAACTGAAATTTTTGTGCAATTAGAAACGTCTCTATATCATTGCTGATGAAAACTGTTCCTCTGTCACTCTATCTCTTGTCCCCTACCAATTCAACTCACCCTCATTGTCTCCCTTGTTTTCTCCTTGATAAAGGCTCTTTCCCCCAACTTAATGCTTTATCACCATCGTCGCCCGTTCTGGCTCTCCGTTTCGCCGTTTGCCGTCCGCCATTTCCCCTCTCCTTTGCTCTCGATCCGTTCCTCTTCTCGCCGTTGGATCCCGGAGCCGCATAAATATTTAACCGCCCCCAGGGGACCGGTCGTCCTAACCCCGTCGACGTTCTTGGAGAGGCTAAGACAAACATGATCGCGTCGCAAATAATCCCTTGTGGCAGCCCCTACGTTTCACCCCTTGAACAAACCCTCGAGCTGCCGGCCCTTTCACTCTTCGCTATTGCTAAGGTCGTCACTGATTTTGATTCACGACCTCTTTGCCACTTCAGCCGCTGTCACCGATACAAAATTTACTGGACATTTTTTCAACTGCTTGCGTACGTTGGCCGTACATATCATGCTAGTGAAATAGAACTACTGCTATATTCAACTGGAAATTGATTGATTTTGTCTCGCTGCTTTACTGACAAAATTGGGTTCTTTTCCTTCTGCGATCAATTTTTGAGATATTTGTGACCTTAGTTGCTTTACTTATTTACGTTCGGCTGTAGTTATTCTGTTACAATTTCGAGCGTTCCAATTTTTACGGCTTCAAGCCCTTTCAAACTGTTTTTACCAATTCATTTTTCAACCACTATATTGTCGAATGTTGATCCACACAATCGTAATCATAGATCAACCGACCGTCGATCCATTTTCGAAAGATGATCCGTTCATTCGTCTATTCGTACACGGCTAGAGATCATTGGAACTTGTTTCGACGACAGGAGCGTTATTTTCATTAGGGACTCCGTTTAACCGGGAATACACAACAAAAAAGGTCCGTTGCCAAAAAATTAACTTTATACCTATCTGTCAAAATATCAAATATCGTTCATTTCTACTCTGATTGCGTCAATCACTTCACCGCATTCCATGGGGAAGTTTTTTATATGATAATTATTTACGATAGAAGTCGCATTTTCTCTGACGGTGAACTCTGTGGGTCGAAGGCGAAAAGAAACCTAGGAGGAGGTCAAGTTGGCGAATTGAGAGAGATTCGTGAAGAGAAGTCAGGAAAATCGACAGGAAAGAAGAGGGCCGGTTAGTTCGGCTGAGGGACAGGAAGGAAAGAAATCATTAGTTTTTCTCTCTCCTCTCCTCACCATTCTTTCGGCTCACTCTACTAGACCGTTCTTGGTGCCTGTGAGCCACATCCAAGTCGGATGAACTTGTACCGAGCGACGAGCTGTAAAAAGAAACGGCGATATATAGAACGAGATGAAGAGAGCGAAAGAGGAACAGTGCTAAAGGGTTGAAAAAGAACGAAGAGTAGCTATAGCTATGGAGGTGAGGCACTCGACATCCCAGTTTACAGACAAAAGCCTTTTTCCTGGCCCTTCGCCTTGCTCTTCCATTTTCCCTTACATTCCCTCAGTTTCCACTCCTCGTCCCACGACCTTCATATCATCAACTGAGTACCCATCCATCTCACCCCAAGTTCTTCAGGCACGACATTCTCCATCTCTTTTGTACTCATTAAACCTCCGCGTTAATCCTTGTTCGTACGCCGAGTGTCCTTCTCGCATCGGAGTAGCTGCTCTTTCTTGCGTCACTCGCAGGTCTTGTCCCCGTTCAACTTTGTCAAACTCGACCGACGCGAAACTCGGGGCTTTCTCTGTTCAAGAGGCTTCCGCACCGAGGTCAAATCAAGTGCATTTCGTTTGTCATGATAGTAGCCTGCTTTTAAAGTGGTAGACACGTTTTAAATTCATCAAACAGTGAACTAGATGAAAGGTTTTTAGTCTATTTGAATGTAACACTTCACCTCAGGTATTTGATCTTCTAGGCATTTACTGGCAGAAAACTCCTCAGTAGCCTAAATTGATTCTTCAGGGTCAATATTCCAAGAATTCGGAATCAGTCCAGTTTCGTAGAGTGATGCCGTTTTTAATTGTCTGTGTTCGTTTGAGATATTCGGACACATGGTCCTTTTGAACCCCTCATAAAATTTCACGGGTTTTACATCATTTCGTCTCAGATACGATAAATTGGGAGCTGTCCATTAGGTACCTCTTGAACCATTCCAGAGTTTTTCCCTATTGTTCAGTAAGGGCGAGAAGAATAGCTCTGTGATGAATTCAAACGCGTTCTATACTACATCAATGAACCATGGCTTTTGCAGTACAAATTGTCGTCTAACGGGCTCGAGTCCCGTTGAGTTGAGCAGCCTTCCTAAATCTCTCACTCTCAATATGTTTTTGTTGCTTCCAGACACTCAACCAAACTATCTTGACCACAGAAGAACGGTTGGCTTTGCATGCTGACTGACAACACTAGATATTGCCGTTTTCTGAGTGTCTTGTCATGAATATCAATTTTCCCATTGAGCACGAACGGTTTAAAGCCCGAAAATGCTCGATGTAATAATCAGAATAAAAATTTCACTCGAGCTGTGCTGGTCGGAACTGGAAAAATTCGTAAACGATCCAACATAATTTTATTTTCTTGAATACCTACACGTTGGCTCCCGAAAGTTCTTTATTTTTTAATCTTCACATTCCTACGGATTTCCTTCCCGTTTAAAAGTTATGTGGCAAACCCGAGCAGAAATTCTTTAAACATCTTGTTCAAAAGTCTATCAAATAATTTTATTTTCTATGCTCGAAGGAGCCAAATCTGCATCGGTGTTTAGCGAGCTACCTTGCAAACTTTCAGCATCACGTGATCGCCGTTCGTGGCCGTGAAATAATAACAAACAGACAGAGAGATAGACATCATTTTCTTTTTTTTAAGGACGATTCCCGATGCACCCCTGAAGGACGAAGGTTCCAGTACGTATCTTGCTATTATACCATCTCTACGCACTTTATTACCACTTGCTGTCCAGCGATAAAAGCCGTAAACTAGCCATTCCAATTTTCTCCACCAATGTTTGCTGTTGTGTTCAACTGAAAATCCACGTTTCTTATTTGTGTTGCGCTCGTCTCGGTTATGACAAAGCGTGTAATTTATTGTTCATTCTAATTCAGCCACCCTGTACGTGAGAACGACAGCTTGTTAACAATAGGTTGTAAATTTGTCCGTCGAATCCCGTCCTTATCTTATTTTGTAATTCTTTCACGACGGGTAACTAGATTTGACGAATAATTCTATATTGTCGTCTTTTCTCATTCAATCTTCCACCGCGCTATCGTGTGCGATCCGCCTTTTCCGTTCCTGCAGCCGCTGTCTCGGACAATAGCATTGCTGTTGAGTCACGGCCACATGATGACGCTTCGTGTCCCCTCACGGTTTTATCCCATTTGTTCTCATCAGTAGAACCGCTTCCCATCGCGTGTTGCGCTTCGAAATACGTCCATATTTTCCATTTTTATTCCACCTTCTCTTCAATGTTTTGCGCTATGCTGTGGACGTGAAGTCGTGTGAATTTATTTTATTTATAGGTAGTTCCGATTTGAAAAGATGAAGTTAAGTATCAGAAATGGCCGAATCGTGTGATTGTTAGTTTGAAAAGCGAGTTGGTTGTAGAAATCGCGGATTCTTCAAATATTTTACCGTCGCTGTGCCAATTTCTGAAATCCGAACTCAATTTATGACCGAATAAAGCCGGAAGCAGGGTCTTCGGTGGAAATTAATACCGTTCTTCCGTTGATTCCGTATCTTTGGTGATTCAATTAATGATGAATACACTCAATCTAATTATTCATATCCTTTTGTTTGTTGAGTTTTCATTTTACTATTTATGGAGCTCTTTCCTCCTGCTCGTTAGAATATCTTGTGTCTATAGATTTCAAATAGCACGAAGACTCAATGCATTTTTCAACCAGTCTAATCGCCTTGAGATCATGTCCATAACGATGAATCCCAACTATCTGTATCAACGTGTTGCTGAAGTTTCTACCGCTGTTATCGCTTTATCGATTGTTCAGTTTTCGATTTGTATTGACTCTCTTGCAAATAAACGTATTACAAAAATTCCAATTTATGAGGTTCCATAGTGCAATATTCCACCGGCAGTGCTGCAACAGATTCATTCTAGTAAAAATAATGTTTCTACTCGTAATTTGAAAAAAATTTGGTCCACTTTCATATCAGGTACCTCGCGTTCTATTTATTTTCGTTTCCGTTTCTTTAGTCGCTTGTAAAACGTTATAAATAAATGGTCGATACTAAAAAAATATACCAAAATTGAGTTATGAACCAGGTATCCTGTCACTTACAAAATTGATTTTTCTTCCGTTATGCGGGACGTTTTAATAACATCTGCACGAAGGTGGCAACGCGTGGAATTCGTGTTACCCTTTCAATCTTCTTATCCGTCGTTATTTTTCCTCGTTTTTCGGGTCGAGAAGTAAACGGAAACTTCTAAACCACTTGGAAAGTCAAAGGGCTGCTGGGATGTGCATGCTTGGCGAGGTGGTGGAACTTGGTTTAATTTAGCCCTTTGAGAAGAATCGCTCTTCTGCCCTACGCTCGCTCTAGCCCTTTATACGTCCAAGGTTTCGCACAAGTTTTCCGCCTTTTTCCGTACCCCTCGTTTATTGCCCCGTCTTTTTTTGACATTGTTGTGGGCTTCGTTGACGTCTTCTGAACAGCGCGGGAAGGGATTGGATTATGAATTCAAAGCATGATCGCAGGGCAGACGGATTCAAGACGGAGGCGTAAGCTGTGGTCGGTGAAATTTGATTAAAAAAATAGGCGTTTATAGAAAAAGTGATGGTGGTCAGATTAGGTAAAGTTTTATTCATTATTTGTTGAGAACCAATTACACATTCCCACTAGAAGGCAATTTTTGCAATCGTTGTTGCTCAAGGAGCTTCAAACCACAATCATGTTCAAAATCTGCTAGTGCTGCACAAGGGCTGGTATTCTGTTAAAGCTTAGTTCGATTGCTGCTGATGGTCAAATGCCAGAATAGTCTTTGGCCAGAAAACCCTCACAGCTGGAGGAAAAAATACTGAATAGCTACCAGAGATGTCACTGCCTCCGGGGTCGAAAGTCTTTCTGCAACAGTCGAACGTGACAATTTTCCAACCAATATAAAACTCAATTATAATCAATTTAACTATCTGATACTTCAATGTGGGCTTTATCCCGATGGCCGACCTGACCATCAGTGAGTACACTACAACCAGTAAAAATAGCAATCATCGAAGTGTGGTGACTTTCGTCCTGCAGAGTAGCGGCAAGGCATCCGGCTGCTATGCCGGAAATGCTGCGCAAGAAACAGGTGGTACGACTCGTTAGCACAGAGTTCTCAATGGATGCCTTATGATGATGGTATTGATTCTGTTATTTAATAGAGTGACTTATATTTTCTTGTATTACTCCTTAAAAATCTTCGTGAACCGTTATACTATTGATAACTTCTTCTTCAACTCGCATCATTAACATGAACCTATCCTTGTAAACCTTGGAATTTGGTTCATTTTATTTCTTTCATTTTTGATAAATAATGTTGTCTGTAAACACTGATAATAATTTGTAAAATAAATCATAATTTAGTGCCGTATTCACTATCTAGCATTGAACTCCTTCGGAATGTTCCAAGTTTGAACCTGCTATTATTCGCTTTGAACTCGTCAAGCCGGTATTGGATTTATTCAACAAATGTCCTCTTACATTTCCCCCGAAGTCATTTGCATGTAAACGTTTTCAACTGCTCGAATTCTATAGGGTCGTTTAGATACTGTAATAATAGTCCGTCCTTGGATTCGAGGGTTTTGAAAAGTGCCAATATGCGAAACGGCGTTCGTTAGATTTGAAATGAGAACAGTTGGTTGGCTAGTTGTATCAATTTAGTGCGGATGAAAAAATGGAAAGGGAAAAAAATACAAGACGCAACTTGTACATCTGTGACCCCCGCCTCGTTTTTTCCTGCCGAGGAGGATTCCGTGAAGCAGCCCATCTGGACGCTCTGTTGTGTTGGCAAGAAGAACAGAACTAGTGTGTGCCAGCTGTTGGTGGGACAATTATACCTCTTTTCTCTTTTGCCTCTTACGCTCCATCGCCGTCTTCGTCTCTGTCGTTCCGAATTGAGTCGTACGCTTAAGTACGTACGTCGCATATTCGTACAACACGCTCGACGTACAACCGCCGGCATAGACATACGATTTCGACATGCAGCCGCAGACCTTTTCGACTGTGCGCACATACAATCGCTCTCTTCGGCTTCGGCGTGCTTGACGCAAAATGCTTGCATGAATAAAACATTTGGCCCGCGTACATTTTCATGTCTCCCTTTTCCTTCTGACACTCGCCCACATCGTTTTCCTATCCTCCCTATCTTCCGTAATACGTGGGAGAGCCCAGTCGTTATATCTTTTGTATAGAACTTCCGGTTCCGTATTTTTTTTATATTTAGGAAGGGCAGTTACTTTGAATCATCGCATCGCAGGGCGAATCCATCTTTTCTAGAAGAGAGCTCCGCTTCTAACCGACGAGACGACCAGACTGCGTTTACACGGTCGATTGATTTTTCATACTGCTGACGGAACGATGTGAAATCGCACGAAAAAACATTTCGAGTTCGGAGGGAACGCAGGAACGCCGAGTTTAGCATTGTCACTTTTGTTTCTTCATTTTAAATCCAGAATGATTCGTGTATGGGATAGCAATATTTTTCAACAAACGTTGCTTTAATTATTATTTTTTAAAATTTGATTGGAACAATTTAGTTAATTTTTAATTTCAAATGCAATGTTTGAATGGGGTTCTTCATCAATCAATCTACATCATGCTTATAAAACACCCTCTTTTCCTCAATCCCTTAAAAAAAGTCTTAGAAATTTAAAATTAAATATAACCTCGTTTACTTCGAAACAATATTCCTTTATTATTGCATAAAACACTCAATAAAATAGTTTGATTCATGATGTTCGAAACAAAAATCATCAACAAAAAAAAAACTTACTAGCTAATACTTCAAAAAAAGTCCTACGTTCGACATACACACAAACGAGTTACTGGGGAAATAATTTTAATTATTGTTTTCTGATGAAGAGCTAACTTTTGGGTTAACCTAGTGGAGCTTCAATTATTCTGGGTTTTTTCCATTTTTGATGTCCAGGGGTAATTATATTTTTATTAATTTTATTGCGATCTGTCGGTTGGTGAGGTGTAGAAAATTAATACCATCTTTTCTCATGCATATTATTTATATTTTCTTCCCAAGCACTTTCGCTTCTCAAGGCCTCTTCCGGACACACTATTATTATTTGTATCGCTACCGTTCGGATTTTCCTAGCTGGATGTCTCTTTTACTGATATCATCTTTCCACCCCGCGAAGAATTTTTCGATAATATATCGTGGTTATAGCTATCCGAAGACTTTCATAGGTTTTAGATGAGTTCATCTTTACGGAACGATATAACTTCGCACGATTTCATATGCGTCCTTTATTTTCACCTCAAAAGATGTCGCGTAATCCTCAACGCGCAGATTTGCCGCCTAAGTCGACGTAGGTATCGAATCTTGGCGAAACGCTTTTATACAGACTGTCGACTGCGCGTTTCTTTTCACGTTATAAACGCCGTATATCAAAATCGCCGTTCGCCATAAACTCAATTCGCTGCGCGGTACCTCCATTTTCTAAAAACGGATCAACTCGAATGGCGCTTCGATGCGATCGCTTGCTCAAGAAATTCACCGATCGAGTTTTCCACCCTTGACGCGCGTCTGTATGTGTATATTCGTCGTACCGAAGCGGAGCGTCGGCCGTAATCGACATTTCATCGCTATTCATACTTTTCCGCCATCCTTTTTACTCCGTTTCCTAACCTTCTTTATCTTCGCCGTTCAGGCGTTCCATTTGAATTTCCTCCAGCTGGGAAAATTTTTTCTCGGCTCCCATCCTTGGTATTTCGCCTAATCAAAACACCGCGGCAAGATTCCGAGGCCTCATTTGCGTTTTAGAGAAAAACTTTCCCCCGCTTTGCGTTTCATCGGGTAAATTTTTATGTATAAATGTTTCGATATTTTCGCCGGAAAATGAGGACGGCGGACGTTTAACTGGGTTGTTTGAAATCCATTTTTCCTCAGTTCCCTCTCTGGAAACACATCAGGTCCTTTTCTCATGTATATGCATAGTCCCGCTTTGACATTCTTCCGACCTTTTGGGGGTTTCCCTCGATTTATTAACGTCGTCGAAAAGCCGTGTATAATACGACGGGCGGGACGAATTTAGAGCGAAATTAGCAAGCGAGGGTTTTTTTACGCTGATCGAAAGGATAGCATTTCACATTTCCACGAACGTACAGTCGAATAATTGCCGTATGGTGTTAAATAATTTATACCCTGTATTTTTTTTGTCGGTAGTAGTTGGTTCGTCGAGGTTTGAGGTTGAAGTTGAGATTTCGAACAAACCGTTGTCGAAATAGATTTTTTCACTGCCACAAAATTTCAAGTAAAAAAAAAAAAAATAATAATACTAAAATAAAAAAAAAAAAAAAAATATTACGGTGAAAGGGTTTGTTTTCGGTCGGTTCTAATTTATTGGAAGAAGAAGTCATCGATATTTTCTTATACATTTAGCTTTTTCATGCTCATGGTAATTACTACTTAGTGTCAGCGGCCTTTGTTTGAGCGTACTATTCGGCGGATCGTAGTAATCTCGTTCCGTAAGTTCACTGTCGCCCTTCCTCTCTTCGTAGGGCAAAGCTCCGCGTGCCAGACATCTCTTTAGCCATCCTAATTCAATTGAGAATGAGTATGGAAGGGCGGAGAAGGAAGCCGTGAAGAAGTAAACGGAAGGATGAGCTAGAGGGCGAGGCAGGGTTTTTGTTATGCTCGAGTTATGCTCAAGTTATAGCAGCGAAGAGGTTGAATAAGGTGGAAGATAGCAGCTGAACTGGAGAGCGAGCTAGATGAAATATGTTGGATAATGGGGGTAGGAGCGCGACGGAAAGCAGAAGCTCGCGAGAAAGGAGCGTTCCAAGATGAACAGAGATGCGGAGGAAGGAAGGTTGAGTATAATGGCAAAGTTCCTTGGCTCGCGGGCCAAAGGAGGGGGCCTCCTAAGATAGTACCTGCCAAGAAACTAATCGGCCGAGAATTGTATTAATAATGAGTGGCTGCATGGAGATGACACCTGTCTAGGCAGTGGTCCAGAGCCGAAGTGGCGCGATCTGCTCCCATCCTATTATAATATACCAAAACTAGAAGTTAGCCGGGAACGATTTCGCCATTACATTCGACTGCGTACGAATCAGGGGAACGATTTGCTCAGTAAGTACAACTCTTCGTTCGTTATTGAGCAGAAAATTCGGTGCTAGCCAGATGTTGAACTACGTACTTTCTGCTCTATCTAAACCTAATAGTCTGTGAAAGTGTAGAACGTCGTCGTATTTGATAGTAGAGCGAAAATATTTATTTTTAACTGGAGTCTCTGTGTAAAATACAAGTCCGCGGGGAAATCCGCGTTTCGATGTTGAAAGTCGGTCTTACAGCCAGTGGTAATCTTCAAAAATTACCTAGCTTTAGAAAGCTATTGAACAGTCCTCGCTATCCAATCGATGCGGCCCTTCGGAACTGAAACAGGAGGTCTTTTGTCAAGGGCCTACTGATTGGCCAGTTGGAAACAATACGTAATCAACGGTAGATCCTTAACCATCGTTGCTCTCCCGCGAACGAAGTCTCCCCGTTTCTGCTTCACTTATCTACTTTGTTTCCCCTCTTTTCTATCGGGTGACCGTTCGTTGTCGAGTCTAGAAAACGGAGACAGCCGTGCAGCTGCACATCCTTCGTGTCGCCGTTTTGCTCTGCAGTCGTCGCCTTTGTGGGCTTTTCCTTCCTCCTTCCGGCCATAACTTCAACAGTAGTTCCCCTTCGGTTGATCCGTAACAGAGAAACGTTTTTCGATGATGGCAATAATGATTTATTATCTAGCTTTGGATGAGGAATTTTCAATATTTATTTTAAACATGGCCTTCGTTCGTTTTTGGACAATTTATCTCATGTTCGACAGTGAAGAGTTCAATGTTTAACTAAAATTGAATGTTTCAGTTTAAGATGTATGCCTGTAAAGACATCAATACTTTGTTATCAGCACTCGAATTTCATTTAGATCCATGAACGTATCATAATTATATTATGTGATTCATCGTGATTCAGTTTCGATAATCGTCTCATTGGATGGTACATTTCTCTGTTCAACCTTTTTTCATTCTAACTTGTTGAGTCAACAGTTTTATCAGCCTAGCGATGAACCGCACGTCTCCCTTTGCTCGACGGTATTTTAATTGATAAAATGAACGACAGCCCGTTTCCAGGTCGAAACGAATGTTCGACCGCAGGGTTTTATGAACAAAATATATCACTTTACTGATGCAGTCAATCTTTTCAACGGTGCGTAGTCATGCAATAACCGTTCATTATATTCGCAGATTATTTTCCCTTGGCGATAAAGAGCCGTTAAAAAGCGGAATCCCGTTTAAACGCTAGTTTCAGACGTGAGCCAAGGTTGAGCAGCGGATTAATGACTCGCAAGGGTGTCAATTATGCCAGGTAGCTCAAGGTGCTTTTTGTGCCTCGCAGTTTGACGCCTTTTACGATTACTAGCTTTAAAAGATGGTTTCAAGTCAGTCCAGTTATCTATTCATGAGTTTTTCCGATGATTTAACTACTTTTACCGTCAAGAGATAGCGTATATGATGAGATGCAGCGTAATTTTATTGCTCCGAATGCATTGTCATGATTATTATAATTATTCGGAGACATTGACAGTATATTACGTTATGGAAATTTCTCCTCTACTTGGAATCAACCGATAAGATGTGAAATACGTTGAAAAACGAAGAGGCTCATTTTGAAATCTCTCAGCTTCCTTCCTCCAAACTACCCGCCATTGCAACCACATTGCCGTTACCCGCTTCACCAACTAAATATTTAATGGTGTTATAATATTATTAGTTATATTATTATCTTGATAATAAATATTCACTTAATCTAGTTACTAGAGAGTGCATTGCATCTTCTTTTAAACGTAGGAGTTTTGATTACTTGGTTAAATCATTTGGCTCTAATAGTTCTCACAATCTGCCATCCACTAGGCGGTAACCATTAGGAAATTATGATTTAACAAAGTAACAAAAACTCCCACGTGTAAGTATTTATAATTTATTATAACTTAAATAAATTTCCAAATCAGAATCCATGGTTTTTTCTCGATAGTATTAAAACCATTCCGCGCTTCCCTTCAATTTTATTGTATAGTTTCTAAATCTAAGTTCAACAAATTTAATTTCAAGTTCAATCTTGAACATGAGTTTCGTTAAATTTTTATCTTTGTCTTCAATTGATCAGGAAAGCGTTCGAAACTGGCAAAACCTAGTGATGAAGCGACCGGATAGATACGTAATTTACATTCATGTCTGTCAAACTGCAACAAACTGCTAATAATAGGCAATTGGTTTTAGCGATATCTAACAGCGTGCAGCAGAGCCGCGGTGAACTCATTCGCTTAACGACTCATGTGTTCCATCGATCGTACAGTGCCACTAACGGCCGATAATAACGATCGAGCTTTGGGTAAAAGCCTTGTTTCAGTAACCGCAGAACGGCCCTGGTTTAGTTTCGTTCCCTTAACTCGTCCTCTGTCAGTGGTTAAACCTTAGCTCTAAACAAGGAGATAGATCGGTACTATCTCGGCTCAAAATGGCCAACCAACTCGGCCCAATTAGGTGACTTTATAATATGCCATTTATTATTCCGCTGAGATCGAATCATTGAATATTTCATCGATCAGTATTCGAGATTATGCAGTTTGTCGAATTTTTTTTTTCATTATTTTATCACAACTGTCAACAGCGAGGTCGTTACTATTAGTTTTCATCTTGGTTTTCAGCTACGAAAAAGAATGCAATGTTCAAAGAATATCGTTCCAATTTTCCATTCAGGGTTAATTTCCCTCAGTTCTTACGACGTTTTAGAACACCTTCTCGATCTTATGTATAGCATTTCTATGGAACGATTTCGAGTTTGACCTTGGAAGAATTCGTGTCGTTCGAAAAATCGGCCGACAATTATTACCTTCATGTTGAACGTTCCTTCGTTCCGAAGTTGGTCCCGTTTTTGTTGCCTTGGGCCTTCAGTAATCTCGCCATGCCATTATTCCTTTTTAAAAACGTGCCGCTCTTATCTTTTTCTGACCAAACAGCTCCTCTTCTCCGCGACAGTGAAATAAGCGAACGGAGTGCGGTAAAGGAAAAAAAGTTTCGAATAAAAAAAAATCCGGGAGCGTGTTCCTGAATATTATTATTTCGGTCATTCTCGTTCAGAGGGCTGGGCGGAGCCTCGCTCGGATCCAGTTTGAAAAACCTTGTCAGCGGATTTATCCCAAACAGTGCTCGGGTTTTTAGGATCCGTCGCGATGGAAAGGGGCCTCAGTCTCTGCGTCCCTTTTACTTTCCCATTCCATGCACCGAAATCGCCCGCCCTTTCCTCGTTAATGTTCATTTGCAGTAATGACCCTCGAGCTCTCTTGCGACGACGCACAAATGTGAACGGGTTTTCAAATACGTACTTGGAGAAATTAATTCCGAGCTCGTCCCTTCATTTGCCCCGTCCCGTTTTCTCCCCATCGCACCACGTGACCCGAGGACTCTCGGCCCTTTAATTGATATTTCGCTTCATATCCTGTTCCGCTGACGAGGATATCCGAATGGTAGAATCGCCGCCGAGGTCCGCGGTGGGAACGAACGGCTTGTAATGTAATTTCCTATCTTGGGAATCGTCCCGTTGTGGGAAAGCCTAGCATGCGACCGGCTTGCAGAAGGAACGAACTTTTCGAATAAATCTCATCGTCACAACGGATGCAACAGTGGAACGGCTAAAGAGTAATCATAGTGACATCATGCTGTAGTTAAAGCTTCCATGCAAATTACTCAGTTATCTTTTATGAACGACCGGCCAAACAGGTCTTTTTTTACGCACAATTTGAGAGGCAAACTTCGGCAAATTTCATTGGAATAGTTTCATTTACATTTAAAATATCGTGTTCAAGCGTATAACAAAAAACAAAAAAAAAAAAAAAAAAAATACGACGCGTTTTGATCAATTGCGCTTTTAAGCGACGTAATTATTCGTTCTTCCTCCGCTCCTATATTCATCCGTTCTACCTTCAATTACCTTGTCTTCGACATTATTGTTTTCCTTTACGTGGAGCCGCGGACTGGATTATTTCGATTCACCTTTGAGCTGGTTATTCAATTACTGTGTCATGGGCTTGTTTCCGTCGTAATTCGATAAATAAATGAGATACCTGCGCTCTGTAAGGTCGAAAATTACACAGTGGGAACCGCAAATATGAACTTGAGGGTCAACAAAATTATATTCGACGACAAAAATTTTACGAATGTTATTTCTAAACTATTATTTGGATGTCCGAGTTGAATTTTTTTTAAATTCATTTTCAAATTTGTGTTGAATTGGTATTATGTGCGTTTTATTTGTAAATTTCTCCCCGTAGAAAAAAAATTAACTTGAAAAATGAATAGAACACCATGTTTGATGAAAAATGAAGAATAGCCCTCGCTTATCCCTGGGGGAGAAAAGTCACTGACAGAAAGAAGTTGTGGGTAAGCATATGGCCCAATAAAAGCGGCGGATGGGGGAATTCGATAGAAGAGGTGGGGTAATGTGGGCGACGCGACGCTTCCTCTTCTTTATCAGCTCCCTGTTATACTAGGGATGGGATGATTTTATGAGGAGAGGAAGGTTAGGGTGAACGATATGACATTAAAAGTGACTCACTCACTTCAGTAAGGTTACACAAGGTTAGCCGTGTGGAATAGTATTCGCTGTCGTAGTGTAAAAGGATGGCTATGGCTAAACCCCGTCCGTTCGATGCTGAGGGTGCGCTCGGGCTCCCGGAATTCCAATTCAATTCGAAACAACCCCGAGGGAGTCGGAATGTCATAAAACCCCTCGCGCTCCTCTGGCGGAGAAATGGACGTGTGAGTGGCGAACCTCGATGCACAACAGTGGGGGTGGGATGAGAAAGAAAAAGATACAAACGCAAAGGAAAGACAGGAACAGAGATATAGAAAGAAGTCCTTGAGGGAGAACTGTAAAACTGATAGGGAATGCCCTCCGAAGAGTACTTAGTCATTTCAAACGCTCTCTCCTCTGTCCTTCCCTCCAATGTCTAACATGCCTCGCATCAACAACTCCCGAAGAGCAAGTGCTCATATGGGAATGCGTTACGAACTCCAAATATCCTATACAAGGATTGAAAGCTGTAACTTTCACCTTCAAAACGGGCAAAGTGAACCTGATGATTGAGCCGTACCTGTTAATAACGTGCTTTGATTCCAGTAAATGATAGGTAGTGAATTCATGTGATTTTTTTTTATTGAAGATACGGGTTCAATTATTTCAACCTTGCAGAGTCAGTCTTAGACCTCTTGGTCTTGAGGAGCCAAAAGTTAAATAAAATGGTACACTACTATGAAAAGCTGATCAATAAAAACTTGTTTCTGACTCTAGTTGGTACCAGAAATTGACGGAAATGTCATTTGAAACCACATTGTAGAGTTGAAAAACCATTTCCGTGTCCAATGAAGATATCAATCACCAACGGTCTTAATCTATCATATTTTGAGAACGCTCTCGCAATTCAACGACAGATAGAACGGAAAATGTGAATTAATTGCCCCCATAAAGAACACTCTACAAAATGCAAAAAAAAGTAATAATAAAAAAAACCAAATAATAATAAAATAAATTACAGTAATCTTAGTAGGTACTTTTCCAAGGCTTGTGTGACCACAATAATTTCTGAACTTAGCCTCTTGCCCGATATTTCGTACTTCGAAAATAGCCATTCGGCGTATTCGTCTTCGAATTCATTGGACACATGGCCAAATTCGTTCAGGATTTCCACGAATAAATTAATTTTCATTCATCGATTTTTTACTGCAAGTGAAATTTCGATCATGGTTCTTCCGGCGAAAATCTGATATTTGCGAGGATTTTTTCAATAGAATATTTACATACGGATAAGAAACGTTTTTCAGCGAGATTGGTATACCGATTTGTTTCCAAATTCATTGAAATTGAATTCGTTGGTTTAAAGGACGGTAACGTATTTATTATAACGAGAGAATTTGTGACGAGGGAGTGTATTAAAATTCCGCTACGGCTTTACAAACCATATTGTTGTGCTGGACGGTTTACAGACTAAAAATGAACGTGAAAAACAAAAAACAATTGAAAACAAACGAAGCGGCGGTGTCGGAAAAGCGGAGGAGAGGTCGGGAATGCTGAAGGGATTTAATGAATGGGAAAATCGACGAAAAAATAGAGAAAAGAGACTCAATTTATTCGTAAATGGATGTCGCTGGGAGGAACGCGAGATTGATGAAGTACGCGGCAACCGGCTTGACAAACGATAACATAAAGTATTTGATTGGGGCTAGACTGGCTCGTTCGTGCATAGGCAATGTTGGATTAATCACGGTTCAAACGTTGCTGACCTTTCTCTGGCTCTGAGTACGCAAATTCGTTGTAAACGGCGGTGGCTAAATTGGTCGTCAGTGTGTCTTCGCTTAGAACTTCGCAATTCCTTAGCCCACTAGTGTGGCAAAGTAGCAACTAATAAATTGAAAAGGAAAATATTACAAATCGTGGTGTCTCCAGTTTTTGTCAAAATTGGCTGAAAAGTACCTAATCTGAAATTCACCTTTTTTCGAGTTTTTGATGATGCACAACATTTTGTGGAGGACTGTTTCCTTTGGGACTCTCCTTACCTAATTACAAATTACAATTTAAAAATTAACAGTAAACTAGTGCTTGAAAAGATTTTTATTTCAGTTTATATTATGCTTTCCCGTGAGCCATTCCTTAATTTGTTTCCCAGTCTTGTCATCACCAACTTACCAAGTAGCATTTTCCAGACGCCTTTTCTCCGGGCCACATTAGATCAGCACAGGCCAACTGAACCTTCAATTATTCATTTATCCGATTGATACTGTTTTAGAAACGAGATCGCAGTTATTATATTACTGTTTGAGGGTTCCTGTGAGATTCCAGCTGACGAACGTCCTTGAATTTTCACTGACTGCTACGTGTAATAGATTGTAGCATGTATTCGTATTATATCCAAACTATATCTTTATTCAACGAACGATTCAGCTGTGCCCATTCTAATGAGGGAGATGTAATGTTATATATATTTTTTTTCAAAAGAAAGAGCTGTAACCGTAGGTATCCTTTGACAAAACGTTCTTCAGCTGAAGATTGTCAAGCTTTTGGATCTTTCATTGTTCAATTCTCGACAAGAGGTTCATTTTCAACGATGAACAATAATTTTTGAGCACTTTTCACCTATTTTTTTCACGCCATTCTTGGTGTCAATATTCGGACTGTTATATTATCAAATAATTTGTAATTTCCATAGCTGGCGTGAGCTCTAAAGCTGAATTCTCACGTTCGAACCCAACTAGTGATTAGTGCAGCTATCAAACTAACTGACGAGCATTGTCTATGCAGATGAGGGAAGCTATTCAATTGAGAAGGCAGGTATTAAGGTACCTTCGTTGGGCGTATTAGGCGAGTCGTGCGGATTAATTAAACGTTCGCACGGTAGGTGGCGGCGCACTCATGCGGCGATGTGGGAAATTCGGGGTTATGAGAAAGTTATATGTATTACTATGCGATGATGTTAAGGAGCAACGATCTTGCGAAGTCAACGACATTCGGCTCCCCAACGTCAACGACACCGTGGGTTTACTTCTTTTAATCACGAGGCACTGCAATAATCGCTGGAGTCGTTCGAAGCGAAATGCAGATTTCCTGACTTGGGAACAAGAAACTTTCGTGTAGCATCGTTAAGAAAACGCAATTAGTTTCTTGCTGGAAATTTTTTTCTTTTCGGAGGAAAATGCAATAATTACCTAACGATGATTCTACTTTCCAATGTTTTGGTAATGCTATTGAAAAGGTTATTTGGGTGTAAAGATTTTTTCAAACGTCAGTGCCTTATTTAAAAATACGCTTCGCTACAGTGGGCATGCATCGCCTATACTTGGGACTCTCAGATAATAAACCCTCGAGTCGCTAATTAGAACAACTAGGTACTTGCTCTCTTCAAAGTAGGTCTGTGGACAAATGTTTTATATACGCCCTTTTCTTTTGCCAATATATTCTGCTTCATCGTGTCTAATGAGCTTAACAATACATAGTTCACGTTTTCCCGACTTCTAGACTAAAGTAGCTCTAATACGCAGCGCTAGTTGGATAAAAAATAAAATAATTTGTTTAGGGTTGAACAAGTTCAGTTAGAGTAGAATATTTCATCTTGAGGCAAGGTTGTCTTGGAATAGCTGAGGTCGGTTAAATCCCCGAGCAGGTGATGTATAACGTTTCCCATTTTCCGTGCCGGTGTGCGATGCGATGATGTTAGATAGCTCAGCGGCAGGAAAGGGTTTAGTCAACTGAGTTGGCTAGAGGTAGAAACTAAAGGTGGGGAGGTATGGCAGGCTGCACATGGGAAACTTTGGACGAGGGGCTGAAAGAGCTAAAATTTTCCAGGTGCTTTCATCTGTCTCACGCTCGCCTTTTATTCCTTATTGTTCCCATCACATATTACCTCAGCTTCGCGAAATTCTTCTCCGTCGAAATGCCTTTTTTGCGTTTCGACGGAGTAGAATGCTGCATAGATTTGACTCTTATTTTTAATCTTTTTGGCATCAGTGCACCCGAACGAGGTTCACCCAAATCATAGATCTGTTGTATTTGAAAGATACCTGTTAGCTCATAAGAGTTCCGGTCACAGCAAAACTGAGAAGGTTGCGGCATAATTTGGAATTTTTGATCGCCAAAGCTTTTACTTCTCCTGATTGAGACTGAAATAATTCTTCGCATATTCTGTCAATCGTATCGCTCTTGTATATTCTGGCAGTAAGCACTTGAGCAGCGAAGTCGAATTTGGTTGAAATAACTACTGGAGCAATGGAGAAATGAACGATGAAAACCATCGCAGGTACCTAACTCCTGATGTACAACACTCAAAAAGACCTGTTTGGATTTAATTTACTTAGCCTGTTTAATATTCTGCCATTGACTCGCACGCTGTCTGAATAATAATAGCAACACTCTAGGGATGCTCAACGAAGTGCAAACCCAGTGAATGCGGTGAAACTCGGTGCTGTAGATCACTGTTTCTCTAATATTCGGCTTCATCTTCTTTCGGCGAACGAAGTGTTCTACATAATGTTTGATTTATTCTGCTATTCAAAACATCGGTTACCCTTGTCTGGTTAAGAAATTGTGAATGAATTGCCATGTGTGTAGTAGAAGGAGCTTTTGCCAATTCGAATATTCGAAAAATTTCAAGAATATTTCAAATGTGTCATCGGCTCATCAAATGTGTTCTGTTAAATATGTTATCGGCTCACACTTGCAGCTCCTCTCTTGAATCGCTGTACGGAGTAGAAACGATGAAAATGATGTGTTTGACAATGGCCCTTCAGGCGAAGCAAAGAAAATTGTGACTACAGTCATTGTGACTTTGTGACAGATCCTAACATTTTACTGGTGGCAGAGATGTTCTGCGTCGAATGCTGTCTCTAAATATATACAGAATGAACAACACTTGAAAACCAATTTACCTAGTTGGACACCTCACAGTGACCTTCCACCTAGGCCTAAATGAGGCGAAAGAAATTTCATTGGTCTATGATTCTTTCCTGCAATGATTCCCTGACAGGTGAAAAATCAGTTCCTAGTGTTAGTCAGTTTTGTATTTAGAGAGCTAATAAATACACGCATCGGAAATTCAAGCAACATCTTTCCAATATAGTAAACTGTAATCTAGAGTAAATCCAAGTATCAAGAGGGTTAGCTTTCAATTTGCTGAACACTAAGATTCTATGTACAAACGGGAAACTTTCCGGTTAAGCTGTGGTACTCGTTACTCATTCGAATTGTGCGTTAGACATTCCGGTTCTTGGTAGAGGCCGTGGGCCCACTAGGCCTCCTGCTTCTCGAACAAATTACGAGCTTCGCCGAAATGGAATAAAGGGTCGTTGGGAATAGAATAGGAGAAGTAAGAGATACCAAGCCCGCATTAGAGGGTCCCTATCCGCAGACAAAGGCGCCAATTGGACCAAAGGTAACGCTATTGCAGAAGGATTCGAAGGTCCAGCTGATATGGCGATCCAGGGTTGAGGTAGGGATTCAAAGGGTTAACGAGCAACCTTCACTGCCTCTCCTGCATCATCTTCAACCATCCAGGCCCAATACGATCCGTTGTAGCGTTATACCGACTAGTTAGACTTTTCCTCCGCAGCCAGTGCCTATCCCTTTGGCATTCCCTACAAAAGAATATCAATGAGCTATGGTCAGTCCAGCTGATGGACAGTTTCTCCCAACGTCTTCTACTGTCATTCATTCGAGAATTTTCGTCCATCGATGCTCAACCATGCTTGTACGATCAGACAAAATCTATTCGTCCGCGAAACTTGTCTCACTGAAAATGTAACTGTGTTCTTAACGGTATAACCTCCAGTATTTATTTCCATCACTTCCAGGTTCTGTATAGGAGAAAAAGGTGATTTAGTTTGTGAACATAAATATATTTTCCGGCCGAGTACATTCCACCATTTGGGAATATTCAGGAAGATGTACAACTTACATCCCTAGAAACAATAATGGTATAATCTGCAATAAGGGTGTCCGAGAGAAGGAAAATTAGCGACCAGAAAATAAAAACTTGAATTGATTCGCCCGGTCGTTCACCCTCTCGTGCATTTGACGAGCGTATTTAATACATCAACAGTATGTAGAATATTTATATCATACCTTGATTCTGCAAGGTGTGATACGAGTCGTATCGTATGCTAGAAGGGGATTTGAACATTTTTCTCATGCTATCGAATTGTGTTAACCAACAATGAGAGGAAAATCTTTTTCACAGGATAAAATATGGCGAAGTTGTAACTGAATCGGGAAAATACCGGTTACCTCATCGAAATTCGAAAAAAAAACTACTGGGGGAAAACTACTTAGGAGTAGATGCGTCAGTGTAGGATCTACTTTTCTTTGGAAGTTTGAAGGAGAGACGTTCTTGGAAATTATTGACACCGTGAAGAACTAAGTCTGTAGATCGTAGGATAGAGAGCCAAAAGGCTGATCAGGAGATTCCACATACCAATCACGTTAACATGGGGAGAAATCCTCCACATCAATCAAATTGAGAAACCAAAGTTTGCTAAGAAAATGGGAAACGCGAGGGCAGAACTTCCGAAAATCCAACTCCCGTGAATTTCCACAACAGTCGGAGAGGTCTTGGCTATTTTTCTTTCTTTCCGCATCCATCTCGTTTGAAAGGTCGGAAAAAAATTATAGAAAGCGTTAATATTTTTCGAGCCGCTTCGGACGTTAACAGGAAACGACAAATGCTGATAAATTCCATCGGAACAGAAGGACAGCATCGGCAGACCTTTCCATCCGGTTCCGTTTTTCACGGATAAATAGAATTCCGACGGCTTTCTTTCCAGCGAAAGGGGAGGAAAACGGGGTATCCTTCTCCTCAAACAGGAAATAAATTTCCTCCCTTGTTCAACCTGAATCATTCAACTAGGTTACTTTGCAGGTTGAATTGTTGAAGTTATGGATCGCGGCGCTCGGATGAGGAAGGTTTTCCGGTTCAACTCTCTGGAGGGGCACTCAGCTTTTACTCAAGGGGATTAAACAAATGAAATATGGTTCTTTAGCTGTTCAAGCACCCATACATCAAAGGATATCGCCCTTCCTCGTTAACGAGCTCTGTAATTGATCTCGATTGAGATACCTAATTATATCTCGACTCAACGTAAGAACCTTCGAGAAACGTGACTTTACCGATTTTTACATGATGAGAAACTATCGATTAAGTTGACCAATTTTAATTGAAGATTAGAAATCACTGCTAGCTAAATTTTACCATCGCTCTTATGTTGTTTTGAGAGTTCCTTCTTTCAGAAATTTAGTTCAATTACCTAAATGCAGAGCGGACTCAGAGCTTTCTTTCTGGCCCCTTCAAAAATCGTTTTGGTATCATATTTCTAAATTCTGTTCCTGTAATACATTCGAATAGTACCGAAATTATAGTTCGTACCGCATAGTCATAATTTATCTCACTGAACACAAAAATTCAACTCATTTTCTACTTGTGATTCATATCTTTTATTTGCAAAATTTACTAACTGGCCCAAGGGCATTTCTGTGTATCGGATATTTCCAGCTTTTGGTTTGCTTTTCCATGTGATAGTATCCGAGGTGGCAGTTGATTTTCTAACGCATCATGTAAGAGATCAACCGTGACGAAGCGATGTCGTACCTTTTTATTTTAACAGGCGTGGCCGTGTAACGAACTATAGCTTTCCGTCATCACCTTGAAGTCGCCAAGAGAATGACGGGGAAGAAAAACCGTAAAGAAAAAGCGAGAGATTGGAGGCGGTAGGCAGCAATCGTCAGACGACTTCGTCAGTGTGGGAAGAATCCCGAACAGTACCGGCTTCGCTGTGAGAGACTCTCCCGATGTTAACACAATAATGAAGTCTTTAGTAACGCCTTCATCTCGCCCGAGTTTGATACGCCTGGTGAAGAAGATCGCCGTATACCGTCCGATCTCTCGCTGAGCTAGTTGAGTTGTGTGATGCTTGTATGGATTGTTACAGCCGAGAGCTATTGTATACATTGAACTTTGTTACCGAAAGGGAATGACGAATGAAGTGTGAACCTAGAAGTCTATATTCTCTCATTGCTAGCGTCAGCTTCTGTTAGGCTCGCTGAAGAGCAGATATGTGAGTTGCAGGTATTAAACGAAGGGGAAGACAATTATTTGGGGCTTGGTGCTTTACTTCTATCAATTCTCCAATCAAATGATTATCCAACAGCTGGTCTAACACTCATTTTTTCCTTTGAAAATCATTCGAACTAGTGGATTTTAGCACACGCCGTGAAAAATCGGCTAATGATTTGGGACTGGCGTTGAAGACTGCTCAACCTGTGATTTAAGACCGAACCTATGAAGAAAAAGAGTGATGTGTAACTACTTAGCCGCAATGATGCTGGGCACAATACCAGGCTGAAAATAATCATCTTGAATTTTTCCTCGATCATTTTGAAATTTCGAGCATTACAACAAATTTCGAGCCGCACCAAATCGCAGCTTTTTTAACGACGTATTTTTTCCCTTTCAAACAATGATTCGCCTCGCCATCTTTTGGAAAATCATCTCATCTTCCCATACATGTAAGTTCAACCGATGTTTTCCTCCGCATTTCCTCCCTGGAAGAATCCCCTCCCGTTTTCCGTTCCTCCACGGTGCTCCACGTTTTTCGAAAAAGTAAAGAAGATTTTCCAAGGGAAAGAACGTGCCTGTAGGGTGGGCTAATGATTTAATCGAACTATTACTTGAGCGTAACCAAAAAGACTTAATTTGACGTCCAAAAACTGATGACATCTTCTCTATGATCATTTGGTTTGCTCTTATGATCATACTAAAGTTCCTGCCCGAACGGCTTTTAGGTTGACATTTACGGTTTCTCGATATCAGACATGGTTTATCAAGGATATACGAAAATGATGGATACTATCTCACAAACAAACTTTTTTGTATAATCTCTCTCTTTTTAGTATAACACAGCTTGTTGTACAACTTGCAGGACAACTTCCTTTGTTTGTTTTTTATTCGAACTCATGTATGGTCACCGCAGTCCAGTAACTCAGTTAATTTAGAAGTTACTTTAGTTGGTTCCTTTTTTGTAATTTTAAATCATCAATTTACAGTTATCCCGTTCAATGGGATTGCAGTGCTTTCAAGAGCAGATGGCGATCATGAATTGTCGAAAATATTTCGATTATGACCCGAAACGGGTCATTGGGTTACAGTGGATCGATCTCAAAGGCCGCACCACGCGCGTATAATATCCACCATTTAAGCCTCCTCACTTTCTATCCCTCCGAGTTAACTTGTGAGCCATGAGATAGCCGAATGGTGAAGCGATGGTGTGTTGCTGAGCCTGAACTCTGGGTGTATAGTGTAATGGGTGGGAATTAGCCCTCTGGCCTCACCAACTAATAGAATAACAAGGTTAGGGCCGCCTCCCAGGTGCCCGATAACTGCTACCGCTCCTCTAATCCTTAATCCTTCCCTTCCTTCATTTTATACCTTCAGACGACCGTGAGGATTAGTGGCGCTAATCACATGCCTGTATCGGGCCGAGTTGCACTCCTCAAAAGGCCGACGAGTTAGGGAACACAATAATTTTACCCATCGGCGAAATACCACCGCACAATTACCCGAGAAACATCGTCAACAATGTCAAAACTTTGAAATTAGACAATTATCGGCTGTCTGCTTTAAACTTTGTATTATACTGGAGTGTTTTTGGTTCTCTCCGTGTTAACTTATGGTTTCCGATGGCCTGAAGGAATTCGTCTGGGTTTATTCAGTTGCGATGAAAAGCTGGTTCTAAATCGTTGTGTTTGAAGTGATGTGATAAGTGCTTATGATGCATGAAGCATGCTTCACCTCGCACTGGCCCAGTTCCTGAACCAGCATCACATTACACTTGAATTGATTGGTTACGATGTTCCGTTTCACTTGATAAGAATTCGTTCACTTTTTCAAAAAATGCGTCAAAATATTTATTAAAAAGAAAACTAAAAAATAAATAAACTTTGAGTATCTTTAATGGTATTCTCGTATTTTCATTCGCTTTTGCTTGATCCCATGTGAACCGAGACCTCCCTCTCGATTCACATTGCATCAGAAACTTTAACCGCAATGTTTTCAACTTCCTTACAAGCACCCGAAACTTTTGCCAATGTTGTGAGGTTGACCAGTCCTGTACTGATATTCACTAGTATAACTACTCGGTCAACTATAAGGTTGGGAACCAACGATAACTTGAAGTACGTGCGCTGCCTGCGGTAACACGTGCGCGGATGAGCCGGGTCACGTTCGCTTCAGTCGCGTGTCCCTCTTGCTCCTCATGCTATTCTCCTATGTGTGGACTACAGCTCACGTCGTATCGCATCTATTGTTCAGCTTTCCCTCCGCGTCCTCTACGTTTCCCGTGTTGTCGTCCGCCTCTGTCGTCGCGTCGGCTCTTTTTACTTTCATGATGAACGATCATGATTGTCTCGTTGGATGTAGTCTGGAACTCGCTGAAGAAGGTGATGATTCATTTGAAAATATATTCATTCCTTCAGGAGAAAATTCGTCGGATCTACGTAAAAGCGGTTTCATATTCGTTATCTACTACAATTAGCATTTTTCAAATGTTTCCGATTTGAAAAATGAATCCGCGTAGATAAACTAGGAATATCATTTTTCATCACTACGCGTGGGTAATTTCGCGAAATGTGGCCGTAAAGTGCCGTATGATCCGATTCCTTCTTTTTTACTTTTCTCATGGCTCGTTTGTTCGATCGATCATCGCATTTTTGGTTCTGCACATTCTGGTTATTCCTGATTTCAATGATAGTTATTTTTTACAACTTTTGTACTAACTGGTATCTTATTTTTCTGTTACAGGTGAGACATTTCGAGCTGTGTTTATCTATTGCCCGTTGCTAATCCAAGGTAAATCCTGGTATTATGTAAAACTGAATTAAATTGTTTGAAAGGGTTGTGACCGCTCACTAGTATAAACGACGCCGTCCTTTTGACTGCGAGTTGTACGCAGGAAACTGTTAGAGAACCAACATTTGCCATTGTATTCGAATGATATGGATTGAATTCGTATGATCTGGATTATAGACTACATCGCATTGATTTCAAAGCAACTCCACTGAATTAGTGTCGATACTATTCATCTCGTGAATTCAAAGGAAATTGGAAAACGCCATTCTCAGCTATGAAGTCATTCTCTCATTAATTTTGCTAATTAGCCCAAAATAATGGAAATACCCTGGGAACCAGCAGAAACCTTCGTGAAATATTTCAACAGTGTTGCCAAAAACGCTCAATGTGTTGAAGTCAAGGTACAGTGACCAGGTTTTGAAGCCCTCGATAATTTGTTCCTGGTAGGGGAAACTGCTTTGCTAAGCGCTTGTTTTGATCAGTTATACATTAGGAAGAAAATGGTACGAGTGTGTGCAGAATGATGGCGAGGGGAAAACTTCGCTGGGTACGGATTGAAGAAACAAGTTACACGCGAGAGAGAAGGGACGAACGTGCGATGTGGTTCTCATTTTAATTACCCTCGCAGGATGAGAGGACGAGTTTTAAGGGTTCGTGGCTTAAAGGAGTAGAAGGGTTGAGGTAGCCGGATGCCACTGGAGCTCTCCCTATCCAACCGGGGCCGACTTTGCCTCAGTTTTATTGGACGATAAATTCAATGGAATTAGCTATTAGTTAGCCTTACCGACCCTCAGCTTGGAACACCCAAGTCTTCGTCTCCCATCCTCGTTCGGTCGGTCCCTTTCTGAATGGCTTCCACAGACTTTTAGTGGTCACCTCTTCATCCCCATCCAACCAGCTTCCAGGACCACGGCGCCTGGTTCGTTCTTCCAAGGGTCTTCGGGGCCCTCGTGTCTCCTCTGGGCAAGTTCTGTTTGTTCTTGGGCTAATCTTGGAGGCCCCTCTGTTTCCTTCAAGATGAGCCATTCTATCGCTTTTCATCCCTCACTCTGCAGAGTAGGATGAGCCGACGGTTCGCCACCATCCGCAAATTTCCGCCGCCGCTGGCAAACTTCTGAGCCAAGGGCCCGCTGGCCACGATGTCATCCGCCCTGAGGTTATCTCCGAACTTCGTCCGCTCCTTCGCAAGGTCAATATTAACAACTATACTACTCAACATGTAGGGACTGACGGCTGAACGTTTGTTCGATTATGCAAATTGTTTCTTCGATAGGTTTTACTTTGGACATACGAGTCAATAGAGTTGCTTTTATATACAAGAATCCAGTAGATATTATTCTTTCCATTCATTTCGTACAAACTCAATTCAATTGCGGTTCCCTGAAAATTGTTTTCACTTTGCAGAGGGCGATATTAATTTATTCCGGATCAATATCAATTTGCAGGTCAATCGAAACAGCTCCCAGCCAACTCTTGTAATTGACAGTTCCAGCCAGTCTTGTCTCTCTGTATTCTTTCTGTTTATATCAGTAAATTAACAAAGTTGTGTTCGGGGAGATAATCATTGAGAACGGCGCCTTCAATTTCCTTTCAAAGGGGCTGACGAAGGTTCGTGATCGGATGCTCTAAAAAGAGCCGCAAGAAAGAGAAGTTTCTTCCAACCCCAAGATAAAGACTGTATTCATTTAAGAAAACGGTAAGTAAGGGTGGGAGAAAGTAAAAACAGACGGTACGGTATGTAAGATGAGGAGGTATCGTCAGCACTTGTAGCTTCGCCGACCCAACGGATCAATGTCTCAGTTTCCTCCGATACTGAGCCACCCCACGCGATGCCCAAACCACCAAAAGCAGCAAAACTTTCTATTGAAGATGTCTGCGCCGAAAGCCCAGCCCTTTTGTAGGGAGGTACTATGATGAGTTACCATGAGACACGGCAACCTCCAGGAAGTGAGTAGTGACGATCATTACGCGCGATGATCCTGGCAAGATTTCAAATCACCCTTTTTTTAAACCGGCCAGCGATGAGGAAATACGATACCAGAGAATAGGGTATCAATATTGTTGAAGTCGATATTTGATTTTCTTAACAAGTAAAAAAAAAAAAAAAAAATCAACGAGTCGGTTCCTTTCTTTATTGCGACTTCCATCTTTTACGCTGTGCAGGTCGACTGTTTGAGCCTGCTTTGCTCCAGTAACCGCCTCGGGTAAGATGAACTAAAAACCGACCTTTATAAGACTCGGGAGAAGCTCCTGGAACTCAATGGGTCCATTTAGCTGTACGTTCTTGGGTAGAATGCCTGTGTGCTCCTTTATTAGCCGCGGCTAGCAGCGATTTCCAAGCCGAAGTGGGCAAGGTATAGCGAAGAATAGTTATAGCTCCGCTGTTGCCTCTTCCTAGGTGCAGATCCGTTTAACAACCGTTTCTGAAATGTTCAGTTGCTCTTTCACCGATTAGTTCCTGAAGCTCAGCGTAGCTTTGTTTCAGTCCTCATAAGACTCGAAATTGTTACCCGAGCCTATCATTGATACGTAAAACCCGGTTGTAACTCTTGCACATGGTGCTAAAAATTCGTACTCTTCGCGTACTCTGTGTCATTTTCTGTTGAGTTGGCGCACAGATGTAACTATTGAATTCGTTCGACTTTTTTTGCTTTGACAGCTAATTTCATCACATAAATGCAATTAAGAAGCCTTCCAAGAACGTGTCACCATTTAAACAGACAATTTTTGTCTTTTTATGAGAAAAAATAAAATTGCAGCCGCTTTATAGTTCATTATATTGAAAATACTGTGCCGAAACACAAAACGGTGTGATGAAGCTCAGCGAAATCGAAAATCCTTTGGAGCCACCGAAATAGAGAAGATCCCTAATATTAAAGTCAATATCAAAGTGCTCGATCGTTGCCGTTGGAATTCCCATAAATGGCGAAGAACTATGTTAGTGAGATGGCAGATCGACTGTTAAATTGGAAAAATACGGTTCGATCGTATTGTATCAATTGCTTTACAAACTTGAGGATGTTTGCAGGATCAAAAGAGCCGTGAAAGCGTCGGCCGTTGTTCGAGTGAAACCGCACCTCGTTACAACCAATGAGGCTCGGTCAGAAATTTTCCTCGCTTTTATGTAGCTCCGTCCTCGGCGCTGTTCAGCCTCTAACACCCCAACCTTGATTATAATTGCCATTTTCCCCGACCGCTTCCTCCTCGTTCCGTTCATCGCCAAACTTGGCCAACCTTTTCAACGTTTCGCAAAACTCAGTCGTCCCGTTTTACAAAAGAGGACTTTTCCGAGCGTTGCCTTTTGAACCGTTTGTGCTCTAATGGGAAATTAATGTGTTTTCACTTTTCTTCGGCCCGGCAAAGGGAAGTTTGAGTCGCAGACAGTTCCGCTGATTGTGATTTCGGCGAACGAAACAATTTCCGAAGCTGTGCGGTAATATGTGGAGCTCGACGAGCAATTACATTCTGTTAGTATTGTGATTGATAATCTCGATGTGACACGATGGAGTAATGATCACAATATTTCAGTTTTCTTAATTATATATTCGATGATGGTGATGTCAATTTAAAATTGTGTGTAGCTATCTCAAGTTAATTTCCTTAAGTACTTTTAATTTTCTTATTACTTCTTTAATATATCAGTCATGCCCCCCGTGATCTTCTAATCATAACGGATTCTCTTCGAATTCAGGTGTAGAAAAATTTAACATTTTTATGGGCGCTTAATTGCGTGTGATTTTGAAAATGGGGGTTCCCTTCGAATAATCCTCCGCGAAAAATTCATATAATGCGAATCCTGACAAACGGCTGAACCTATTCGACTCCAATCTGTCTTGATATAACTATTTAACGTTTTTCAACCCTTCGATCATTTTGTGACCATTGTCCTGTCCGAAATATCAAACGGTGTCGCCGTATAATAGCAGCAGTTTGATAACATTTTGCTATTGCCGGCGAAGTACAGGTTGATTCCGAAATGAAACGTTCGAAATAAAAGATGGTCAACGTAAAATTTAAACGCCGAATAAAATAATATCTACAGGTATAACTTGCGCTGTTAAAAATTTATCTCCTCGGTGAGCGCAGCACCGCAAAGCTCGCAAATAAATATTTTTTACTGACCTATTTCGTTCGAGAGGTAGAACTTTAATTCGTTTGCTAGTGATTTCTCTGCGCCATACGACGTTGTCCGTTAGTAATTGTAGTTGCATACTATCGTATTCTTTCTTAAAAATGTGCGTTCATTTTTCTTTCGATTTCCCTCCAAACAACTAACTCGTTCTGCTTCTTCTTCGCTTCCTTAATCGCCCGGTCGTCTCCCATCTTTATACTCCGTCTTATAAATACAGCCGATAAAATTGCCAAGCTGACGTTTTACTGAAATGAATTTTGATCGGGATTGTAAAGTTGGCTGTGGCTGAAGCCGCTTTAATAGAAGCTATAACGAACGAAGATAGTTATTCTATCGCAAGTGTATTTTTTCATCCTCGGTGTGACAATATAGACCCAGGACAAGGGTAATGAGCTAATAAATTCAGTTACACTTTTACAATGCAGCCCCGCTCGGAAAAATGAGAGACCTAACAGAATATTGAGCCACTTCTCGCAGGGCCGTGTGCCTTATCTGATGGGCAGTCGACGGCCTCTGTTAAACCTCTTGAGCAGATTTCTCCTCTGTAATAGGATTTTAAAAGCTATTATTCTCTAAGCTTCTTATCTTTTAAATTAGCCAGACCAGGTGATACTGTGGGATTCGAACCTTTCAGAGAAAGGTGTTTAATTAAGTCAGATCCCATCTAAGCGTTTCGATTTGTAAGCTATACGCATAAATAATAACCGTTTTTAAGTGAGATTTACGATTTAACGTAAATTTTCGCTATCGCTATTTCTTGCGGCGAATTAGACCTTGGAGTATAATTAAATTGTAACGTTGACGCTGTTTATTTGTATAAATTTATCGTTCGGTCTTTAACTAGCCATCTATTCGACGCAGCAAAGAAACGGGGGCGCATTTTTAGGGGACTTGCATTTTACGGTTCCACTTGTTTGAAATAGAATCATTTTGTTTTCTCGATCGAATAGTATTGATCTCATTTTTTTTTTAGAATGCCCAAAAAGTCACGTACCTTTAGTACAGTGATTGAATAGATAATACATCAATAATTTGAAACAAAAATCATGAAATTAATTTACCTCGTTTTTCGCGCATAAATTAATTTTTTTTTAGCTAAGGTGAAATCTTTATAAGCTTCCATTTTTAAAATTTAACCGGTTTGTTCCGACTAGACGAATTCCCATCATTCAATATCTCTGCGGTGGTTTTTGTATGCTTTTTTGTAGCTAGTTATAGTTCCATGACTCTAAGGGAAAATGAATAGTTTGACTTTTTGAAGAATATTATTATAAGTTTAGGATGTCCTTTGTTTTGAACTTGAAGACCTCAGAGACGACATCTGAGTTGCTTAGGAAGTAAAGATTTAGAGGAATCGACTGCGAAAAGCGGAAGACGAAAAACTAATAACGAGAATCCCTATCCGCGAAGGGATTTAAGTACGAAAACGACAATTCGGTTGGCGTGTGTGCCATACTAATATTTCTACAAAAGCGTTCCGACTTTGTCAGCGACAGCAATAACAAGGATGATAAGTGGGGTTCGTCCGTTCTCGTCATTTTGGTTTTCAATATCTCCTTGTCAGATCTTTATTATGTGGCCTGCGCTGTATTGGAATCCCATACAAATATCAGCAGAAATCGTTATTACGGTACGTGGTACTTGAAGAATTCTAGTCTCGTGAGAATCACTCCTTCCCTCGGTATTTATTCTATTTTCGGGCCCTTTCATGTTTCCGGGCTATATGTTTACCTGCTAATATCTATATATAGTGCTATTTATAGATATTGTGTTATAGTATGATATTCGGGAGAGTGAAGATTTTCATGGATTTTATTATTTTTATTTTTGTGATCTTGGAGAACTACTAGTATAATTTATATGCCAGTGACCCATTTAATTGGGTCTCTTGCTGTGGAGTAGGATAATCGTGAAAATGTTTGGAAAATACCGCTTGCGTGTTGCTTTGGAACTTCCAATACATTATTAACCTTTGACGGTTGATTTGACGGAATTGTCGTTTTGAAAAGCTCAATTCTAATCCAATTTTGATGAGATTGTAAGTGAATTGAAGCATTTCGAAAGATGAACGATGTTTTAAACGTAGGGAAACCAATTATTAAATTCGTCTATGAAATCAGTGACTTCACTACGGAATGAATAGATTTAAAAGGTCTTGTCTGTCGTTCAGCTGGGGGAAATGGACAAAAGGGTCTATTGTCAAGGTTCCAATTCATCGATGAAATATTTATCGCTGTTCATGTATGTTACGAATAAAATATTCAATAAAAATGAACCTATTCCCCCTCATGAGCTGGAAAAATATCATATGACTCGGGTTATCATCCGTCTGATTTTTTTTTCAGCGGTCAAAACTCCCTTCATTCTTCCCATACAAACTCGTCCTAATATCATTTTTTGCGCTATACTGTCACACCCTTCGGATGAATTGTATTCCCCTCAGCGTTTCCCGTTTCGGCCTGGCGCTCGTTTTTTATATATCCCCTCTTTCTCTCGCGTCAATCAATCGCCGTGATTGGCGATCGATCCGCACTAATGGAAAAGAAACTGGGAGAAAACTGATCGGACCAGCCAGGGACATCAACGTTTGTTATACGTTTCACAGGTTTTCCCCCATCAGCTCTTGATAGGCGTTGGAAACGTAGTTTGAGTTTGACGAATACACAGTGTTCGCTTTTTTTACTTCATCTTTCTAACCATCACTGGTCAGACTTCCAGGAAGGGTTCGAATGTGAATATTATTTGTTTATAGGGGAAAATATATATTCTTCGAGTAGCACCAGAATTCTATGATGAGTCTTTAAAAGTGTTATTAAAACGTTTACTGGGGAGTCAATGAAAATTATGTCGAAAGAAAATTGGGTGTTTGTTTTGATAAATTTAATTATTATAAATATAAACATTTTTTAAATCATTGTAACTTGTCGGGTTTTTAACTTTTCATCCCAGATTCCGTGGTGAACAACAGTATGAAATTTGCTCGTTTTTTCTTTATAATATTCGTAATTTTTCAAGACATATTTTTATTTTTTCAATGATAAAATTTAAATGAATAATCAATTCATTTTTCCCTTCCTTGGATGTCGGAGTCCTTTTTGGTTTTGGAATATTTCATTGTATTTATTTCTTTTTGTCGTCAAATATTGAGGAGGGAACATAATATATCTCAAAAAAAAAAAAAATTTTTTTGTCTGTTTTGTTTTGTTCCCGAGTCAAAATAATTAGAGAGATGGGCTCTTTTCCGCGATCCGTCAGCACCAAGATCTATTCATAACAAACCTTAAGAAATTGAGTTTTCAATTCGTATGGTTCGGAAGTTAACTTACATAGAAGATTGTGTCAGAATTGCGGTTCAGAAATACAATAAATATGTTCCAAAATTTTCAATCAAGACTTCGATATAGCCTCTTGATAAAAATCCAGTGGCAGTTACCGGTCCGAAGGGATTTGGCAATCGAAGGTCGAAGGGAGAAAATGGAATTAGATCGCGAGGAAAGTAGTCTGCTGTAGGTCAATTTTTAAATAGAGGTGAAGAAAGTTGAGGGGGATATCTGGGTTTGACATCCCAACTCTTGCCCCTCGTCACTGGATTTATTTTGCCTCCCATTTAAATAATCGGCGAGAGCCGCAAAGTGGTAATCCAGTAGGTTCGGTGTAAAAGAGGTTCCCAATCTCATCAACGAGCAGGTATTCAAGTACCGCGAATCTAAAGGAAAAACGCTCGGATTTCTAAACCATCCCTGACGGCATTTTTGTTGATAGTAATCCATTCACGGCGTTCGAGGAGTTTTCACCGGGTTCATCAGAATAACGCTCAACGGAGATCGAATCCTCACGGTTTACTCATTTTGCGAGTCAAGAATTCGAGAGAGTGAAAAACTGTTCAAAACGAAAATTAAACTGCCCAGAATTTCACCGCTGTCAAATCCGTTGAAGTTGCCACACTGATGGTTTTCTCACTTGACAGGCGAAACAGAATTCTAGATGTTAGTGAGTGCGTTTATGGTTCAAAATGGTTCGTAGTTGGATGGGTGTGTTGTTTTCAATTAATATCGCTCATTCTGAATTCAATTTCATCGCCCGCTGTTTCGACAGTCACTCGAGTCTATCTGCCGTTTTAGCATCGACCAGCGACACATCAAAGGTGTACAGGTGGGGTTGTTCTGTTCCGTGAAGTCGAGCGTCGATAAGGGCTCATTCGGCGGGGACAAGGGAATCAAATAAGGCGAAGACCGGCTGTGGTAACGATGGCGAAGACCTATAATTTGTCAGGAGTGCGAGGTGATACATGACATTGACGTATCGGTACGTGCCCGGCGAGACATTTTAATCAACTGTAACCCTCCTCCAGATCGAAGCGTTGCAGGTCACCGCTGCTCACCTCGCCAGGATGGTCTATGGGTTCTGTAACTTTCCAACTTGAGCGAGCAGAAGCTAGAGCTAGCGGTCGACGATCACAATTCACCTCGTCTATCGTCCTTGCTCCGATCGTAACTCCCGTGCAACGGATTTATCTCCATCTCATCACCAAGTTTCAATTTCGTGCTCAATGGAAATTATCAGAAGTTAATTTATAACTGGCAATTACCGACAATCAACTCAATGAAAGGAAAAAGTTCCAGTTATGCAGCATGGCTTCACGAGCGGTTATATGAAGCGTATTATAGACAGTACTGTTTGAAGAATATCATATCGGATATGGAAAAACTCATAAGTGCTCGAGTGATATCATCGTTACGTTCGTATGCATTATTTCCTAAACTCTAAAATTTCATATAACTACCATAACTCGAGAACTGTTTCAGATATCAACACGGCGGTTTTCTCATTCGATTTAGCGTGAAAAATACATGCATTTTATCACACACAATTCCTGTTTGCATCGGGAGTTGATGGTTTTCCGATTTTTGAACACGTCCAAGGACAAATTTGAACACAATCCTTTGTTCCTGTCTGGCTGCCCAACAAACTCACTACTACTACTACTTTCACCGAGAAGGATTATCCGCGACAAATCAGATTTTCATCTCGAAAGTTACGGCGGTTATCGTGCGAAGTGACGTAAAAATATTTAAAAAGTTTTCTAGAATTAGTTTCTCTGATGCATGAAACGGGATTTCGTGTGTGTTTTCGGGTCGGAATTCGATAGTCTATTTTTTTCGGAGCTGGCCAAATAGCCAAATTTTCAGCGAAACCCTTCTAAAATCCAAGGTTATCATCTTTGTAAAAACGTCGCTATCGTTGGCACGCGGATAACAAACGAGGTCTATTATACTTTTTTTACTCATTCTTATCACCGCGGAGGAAAAATTCCGATTGGCGCGTTTCGAGTTTTCCCGTCTAACTTCCTTGCGATATTTGTTGCTTTTTTACCCGGTAAAAAAAAATACAAATGAGATAAGAGTCACGGACTAGTAAACCGCTGGATGAGACAAAGTCGCGAGTTCTTCGTAGAAATGTTCCTGCTAAGGGCTGCACTCTCAAGTCTAATGAAAAATAATGTTCCGAGATAAGCCATCATAAACTTGAAGGGGTGAAGAAGAAATTACGAACGGTGATTAATTACGGCTGTCGTTTGCACGCGGCCGATAAAAACTTGGGTATGAACAAAACCTTTAAACGAAGTTTTTTTACAAGTTTAGTTAATTATACTTCCCCGGTTAACCAAAATTTGCCTCAGGTAGGGGTGCAATTTGTAATTATGATTCAGGTTCAGTTGGTGTAACTGTCGGACGTGCGATAATAAATCTCAGAGCCTGCGTCGAACAAATCGTTTCATAGCCTCTGTTTCGTGACAAATAGAGCACCGCTCGAGTAATGTATGAAGCTGAGAAACCGAAAAACTCATTCGAAGGATTAATATGCGAGAAGCTGTTACATACTTAATCACGTCTGAGATTTGAGACTCAATTTAGTCTATATATGTAGTAAAATTTCCAAATCTTTCGAATAATTGTCTTCCAATAGTGGAAAATGTCTGCGTATTTTCTTTCGTTTTCTAGTAATTTTCAATCAGTATTTATGGTGAAAAATTTAGTTCTCATTGTTTTTCAATTGTTCGTTGTTTTTCAGTTTTGACTATTTGACCGAATCATGGTTTTTGATAGCTCATTTCGACCTTTGATTTTCGATGTATCATATTGTCTCAATAAATCTCTTCGATGCATTAGTTACGGTACGGAGTTAAACAGGGCTAAAATGGCACCAGGTGCGATCAATCAACGGAAAGAGGACGACTTCTGGACGTCCTTCGTTAGCGGCGATTTTGGTTTTTCGTTCACGTTTCTTCATAAATTACGTTACCCTTGGTTAAAAGGCTTACGGCTCAGGTCAAGGATTTTTCACCCTCGTAATTCAATAGGGAGGGTCTAAGCTTGAGCAGCGGGAGCGGCGAAGACGGAGCAGACTTCAGAATGTTAAGCTCGCTAAGGTAGAGCTGTAGAATTTACGCTAATCTCTTCATTAGTTGTTAACACGTTTACAGCTTGTCTCGCTAAATTGCGAAGTCACTTGTGAAACGTTTTCTCCATTTCGCTTGACGTTCGCTGTTATTTTCTCCAGAAAACTCGTACGACAATCATAAGCGTCTTTAAGTATGTGGATTACGTTAACTTGCTATTTTTGCCTGTTCATTGATAATGTATCGGAAGTTAATTTATTTTTGTATTATTGTGCATGTGAGTGAGAACAAAACTGGATCTCGTTGGTCACGGATAAAGCATACTTAGCAGTATTCTTTGAATTGAAAGTAATAATGAAAATTATTTTCTTAGACTTACAAGACCAGTCGAACAGTTTTCATTTTCTTTCAGTAGAAAACTCAAGGAATGAGGCCAGTACAGTTTAGCTAAGAGACTATAGACTGGTTAAAATTTGATTTTATATCGCATTAGAGCTCAGAACGCCCATAATCTTTGACCAGTTATTTATCTTAATTTGTTGCAAAACTTTGGGGTTTTCTACTTATTTGCGACTTTCCAGATAATGAGGCGCGTTCAAATTGTCAACTCTTATCGGTCGAAAATAATTTACATAATTCTGCAAGATTTGTTCGCTTCTAATTTTCCGTTAATGCGTTGTTCCGTTTTGCTCTTCTCTAATATTTGGTTAAGGCTGGGTGCAAAATGGAGACGCTATCTACGCTTCATTCGTAATCTAAAGGCCTACGGAAGTTATTGCAGATGCTTGGAAGGTAGCGTGGTGTAATTGTAAGCGGTTGAATGTTATTTGTATCTTAGACGAGCCTATGGAACGAGCTGGAGAGAGAGCTAGGCTCAGCCGTGTCGGAACGAGTCGGCCGAGTTTGTGCCGATATCATATCGCGCTAGAAAAACGCGATGCCGGGGAGGAATAAATATTGCGCATTAATGGAATATACTGCGATGCTTCCTCTTCGGTCGTAGCGCGTCTCGCTTCTGCCCCGTTGGCACAGTTTGCTGTAGTCGGAACACGTTCTTGCTTTGCGGCTGGCGTGCGGTTGCTATGTTCAGCGGTGAAGCCATCCGACCTTCCGTATCTTCTCATATGTGTATATCCTCGTAAGAAGATGCTGAAACCCTCGGTTCCTCTAGTTTCTCATGTTCAATCTCTTCCTAAGAAGTCGCAACGTCCTTCCCAGTTCTCATTTCCGCCATGTCGCGGATGTTTAGATGGAACCCTCCGAGTAACTGTGGCATTCCTGCGAGATTCCGCTTTTTCGTTCTACAACGTTTCATCTTAATAGTCAAAATAGCGAAGAAGAAAAAAATGTTCGTAAAATACCCTGCACGAATGAAAACTTCATCCAGACAAAAACTAATCTTTTACTGCAAAATGTGTGCGTTTTCTAAGGTGGATGGAGCTGTCAAGTCCTTTTTGATTCCCCGAAGCTAATAAATGAGAGGCTTTATTTTTTTGTCAGGACGATCTTTACGTAAGCTTCCTCTGAATCTATTATAGAGCCCTGCAGATCCTCTTTCCGTCGCCAATCATTTTATCTCATGAGGTTTTGAATTCACAAGCCTGCATTTGGAAAAAACCTTTAATTTATTAAAATTGAAACCTCTGTGAGTTTAGTAAAGCAGTAGAGATTTCATTAGGAAGAGTGGAAATATCGCTGCGAAGCACTGGAACAAAAACGCTTCAGCAAATGTACAGTGGATAATTATTCCTTCCCTTAAATAATGCAATAATGATGTAAGAATATCAATCATTTGTGATGGTAACTATTCCGAACATTTCCACTTAAAAATAGATTGGTAACTATAAGGGAAAACCCAATTTTGAACTTTATAGGTAGCCGATGAAATTTCAAACGTGTAAAATAACCGAGAGGACTGAAGGAGAGAATTCGGATCGATCCTTTGTCCCACGCGGATATGAATTTTCGGTTTTCCTCGACACGAAGTAAATCGAAGTAATTTCTCACGACGTAGGAAAGGGAAAGCCGCTTCCCGTCCATTAAACGCCCCGCTCGGCCCGAGATTTATTAGTAATATTACTTTAAGGGCTTGTAAACCCTTGTTTTCTCCTTGTTCATTTAGATAACCTCCCTCACCTTACACCACGCTTCCTCAATGGATTAGGTAAATGGTGGAGCGCAGCCTTCGAACCGAAGTTACCACTTCCCTATTTCAGCTGCCGCTTCCCCGCTGACTGACGCAGATAAGAGATTCAGATCGGCCGTTTATCTCCCAGCACTAACGACAGCTTGCGGTCCCACACTAACACTACACCTATATCAATTTCTATCCCGCTAATGTCCATCAATTCATCGACCTCTTAACGGGGTCAACCGCAAGTCACGAGCCAAGTGCCTTTGTTTTCCCAACTTGTATTATCACGCTAGCGAGCGACAATGATCGGTCGTTACTCCGCTCTGATGAACCACGATGAATTTATGTCTCGCAGCTGTCTGGTATAAACTTCTCGTTTGGTTAAGGCTCCCTAACATACCAGGAATTCATGTAAGGAGCCAGCATCTCTTATGTAAACATATAATTTCGGATGTTATCTCAGCTTCGTGGTGTTTTCAACAGTTAATCATCATTTAAGCGAGCTTTTTGACCTAGCAGTAACCTCAAGTTTCGTTATTCGAAAATAGCTGATAAATCGGCTCGAAAATGCTGGCGTTCCCTGTACTGTCGATTCTCAAGCTAAAACCAACATGAAGTATAATTATTCAATAATCGACCATAATAATTTTTTTTCTTAACTTGCTATCTCTATTTTAAGGGTATTTTTGAGGTGTTCTAAAAGGAGAAGTTTCCAAGGTTTTCAGACAAATTTGGGCTCAGTATGATTTTAGATATATATATTATATACTGGGATGCTGAATCGAATAACCTCGAAACCATTGCGAGGTTAATAGCTTTGATACTTTTCAAGTTATAGTAGCTGTTGTGTAGAATTTTTGACCTTTGGAGAGATTAAGCCATCTTTGTAACTGAGGCATTTGAGGAGATTTAAAAATCGTTTATACTCCTTGGAATGCTCGTCAAATGTTCATTAGTTTATATCGTCAAACAATTAGTTAGCTCTAATAGGAAAAATTAGGAAAAATGAAAATATTAAAATCACTCATTTTCATCAAGGAGTTTGCCCTCAATTATTATTAATATCGTAGGCATGTGAAATCCGAATATCCGATTAAAAAAATTCTGCCTGTCCGCCGTTCACCGTCAGCATTTTTCTGACGAAACTATAAAAGCTACGTACTTGAAGTGTACTATGTTGTTGTGATCAATCTTGGCCTGACAATGGCTGAATTCGATAAGAGTATTTTGCTGGCTTATGGAGTATAAATTGTATTTCCCTGTGAATTTGAAAGAGGAGTGTGCTCGATGTCAATTTTCGTCGATTCGTTGACGCTGAATCGAATGAGACCATACTGGGTTGGTATTCAATTCTTTAGTCAAATTGCTACCTCAATTACAAGGGTATTTTTGGGGTATGTAAGCGGAGGAATACAAATTCCCAAATTTTTTGGACAAAAGTGTGTTTGGTCTAAGGTCTTATAGATTTTTAGATGCTGAATCGAATGAGGTCGTCGATAGCAGGGTCAACAATAGCTTATTGAATCCCAAGTTATAGTAGCTTTTTGTGTGGAACTTTGATGCTTTGAGAGTTTCAGCTAGGTCAACCGTGAGTAACAACTCACGAATTTGTGGAGCTATAAAAATTGTTGCATACTCGTTTAAACGCTTATAAAACTTGGAAAAACTCCTAAGCTGTATTGTTAGGCGAACATTTCATCTTTTAATTAGTTGAGTAAGAAAAATATCACTCTGTGGATACGTTCATAAGCGTTCGGAATAGTCTCTTTCACCTATTGATAGTCTTCATCAGAATTGAAACAACGGAATAATAAACCTCTGTACTATCATTTACAGCATTTTCATTCGGTGAAAGCGGCCATAAACTTTCAGAAGCGTCCAATAAAATCTCGACCTCAAAGCACGGTTTTGCATGTAGAAGGAATCTTTATTGGAAATGGAGGCGACAATGTATTTTGTTGATGGAAGAAGGCATTTTCTCAAGAACCCTTGAAATCTCCGGGTGCCTTTTTGTCACGTGCCCAGTGGGAGCATCGCGTTACGTTGGTGGAATTGGTTTTCGTCTTGCATTGTTTCGGAAGTAGATGCCTTAGATTTTTCACCGCACTCCTTCGATTTCCGTGGTTGTTCCCCGATGGGAAATATTTTCGCCCTCTTGATTACGAGAATTAATCGAATGAAAAACTCGAGCGTCTCAACGTCAGAATTGAGAAACCGATTGCGCAACCATTACGGCCCTTTTAATTCAATGGCAAATATTAGACCCAGGTGACTGGACTATGAATGTTTCGATTTATGATTCAATAGTGAAACGCTGTTATTGCCCAGAAGAAGAATCCCAGCAAAATTATTCGCTCGAATGACGGTAGTATTCGACGCAACCGTACGTGGAATTATTACGTGTTATTTATGCAGGCGATGAATTGAATCAAGCATAAACATGGTTACGCTCTCGTTTCATGCTAAGGTCGTTATCTCATCAGAGATCCCCAGCGTTGATACGCACATCTGCAATTAATATTTTGTGAAAGTGTTGAAAAATAACTAGCAGGTGATGATACTCCATCGAGTCGCGTGTGTGGTAAACTGTTGTTTTCATGTTCGGTTTAATTAACGTAATTGCTCTCTCGCGTGAAGGGCGGCGCGTGGTCTTCAACGATTGTTGCGATTAACTTCTATCATTCGGCTCCCTCCGAAACGAAAATCTTCTGTTTTTGTAACGTTTGTTTAATCTTTTCCCGGAAGAAAGTTGGGCCATCTTAAAACGGTTTATGAACCTCGAGCAGCTCATCTACTTCAACTTCAGTTACCGAGTTACTTCAGTGAAGTTTTGATGAGACCCGTGATGTTAATTCCGAACCACACGTTCTCGTTTGCATCGCAACTCAGTCCCCGGTTTTAATATGCTTTTCTTATGTTCCTTCTATCGCCTTCTCCCTCAATTATAAATTCTTTGAAGACGAATCGCCGCAGTTGTATTGCTACTGGTCTTCTATATGCGATAAATTCATGGTGCAATATTTTCAAGATCTGGGGCGTTGTATAAAATAACACACCGGTCTGGTATTAAATTATAATTGGAACAATTACTCCCCTCGTTCTGCACGGTGAAGCGGGAATGACGCCGAGCGACGGTGAAATGAGGCGAAAATTAACCGAACTCCTGAGAAGAGATTTGCTCATCGCGGAACAATTCGTTTCATAAAATTTCCGTTCAGTATTGTTCCACCGGTGAATTGAAGCTTTGGTATGAAATGTGTATTCTAGTCCGTATGTCTCTAATTATTCGATAACAGCTAAATAAATTTTTCCAGGCATTGAATGCTGATTGAATAACTCCAAACTCCAATAGCTGTAAAGAATAATGGAAATAGGTTGGAAAAAATAACCGAAATGACATCAAGTACATCAGAACAACTACAGAATCTTCATTTCGGTACTTGGGTTGGTAGTTATAAAAACGGTTAACTATTGTTCCCCTTTTTTATTTCCCTTTTTAATTCTGATTTAGGTGAACTAGGTCTCATAGGAATCTGAAGACGCTTGACTACAGCGGTCGCTTCAGAACACAGTAATACTACCTAGTACATGGCGTGTAATCTGCCGATGAAGCTGTGAGCAGTACTAAGATAGGTTTGTGGCTGAACTATTATTGGTGTTTGACTACCTACTTTTTTTTTTTTTTTGTTGGCATCGTTATTTCAATTTATTTCCTCAGTTGTTTTTCTCCGAAGAGTTACATCGATGAGAAAGTGTATGAAGAATGAATTTCAATGAAAAACAGCGGCTGAGAATAGTTCAGCATATTATATTTTATCATTGTCTAATGATATTCATCATAATAGCTATCCAAGCTATCCAATGAGAATAAACTCACTGAATATTTTGAAGTCTTAATACTTTCCGATATTTTATAATTTGACTATGCTTCGCCAAATTGAATTTAAGCTTGCACGTCTCAACCTTGGATTGATTATGCTGAGGCTTAAATGTAGTGAACTCTTTGCGAAAGTAGAGCCCTTACCGTTCTGTTTGGTCCTATTGTAATTGAACCGCAGCTGTTTACCGTGCGGGCCAACCCTCTCACGACCTTCGGTTTCATCTGCGAGTCTAAGTAGTTAGTTATTCCGTTTGATGTGATCTAACCGTTCGCGAGTTTCCGTTGTTGAACTTAAGTTAAGAACCTGTGAAACCTTTCTGCTAATTGCGGTTTATATTGTAATGGCGGTTCACTATCGAATGGGGATTGTATGTTTGCATTCCTTTAACTCCACAATGCCAACTTACCTGACTGTACTCGTATATGGCTCCTCTTTCTTATACTACACACACAAGCTCGTTCACAAAAAAATCGTAATCGAACAATGAAAGATCAATTTTCGTTGAAGGCAAAAACTCAAAAATCAAGTTGACCTCATATAATTTTAAAAAATATATATTTGCTCGCTTTAGAAATTTTCCAGTTTTCACATGTTCATCCTGCAAGATTTAGGGCCTTTAAAGGCGAATCGTTTTAGCTACTATATTGACAAAAATTACCACAATCGACCTAGCATTCTCAACGGTTCAAATAAATTAGGAAAATCTCGACTTCGTTGCGTGAGAAAGACGAAAAGTTCGTAGGAAACGTATTGTGTGAAACGTGTCTGTTGGGGCGGTTTGATTTACTCCACCCTTTTGTGATATCAGTCCATCACACGCTAACTTCAAGATTCTGACATATAAGAAAGGTCGTCCTCCTGCCTTGCGGGATCTCGCCTCTACAACGGTTCGCTATTGTTAACAAGCTCAGTCTTCACAACGCTACACTTTTGACAGTACCGTGCAGCGAGGGGAGAAGAAAATGGGGATCGTTTTACGGCGAGATAAATGTGTAGATACCTTCAGCAGAAAAAAAAAACTGGCTAGCTTCCTATTTGAATCGTATTCCGAATGTTTTGATGATATTGATACACGCTATTATTATAGTGTTTTACACTATTACACACATTACCATTCTTTCACTATTATTTTTATAAATCAGTTGTCCAATTGGAAATATTGATAAAAAACAATTTTAGTTCTAATTCAACGGTCTACTAGATGCGATGTTTGAACAGCTTTTTTATAGAAATATGGCGAGTTTTGTTGAAACTGGTAAAATGTAATGCCGGTATTAATTAGTTGGCTATGAATTGGAGGATTAAGATGACCTACTGAGTCGATACGCACCAGGTTATTCACTATCAAACTGTTTAAAATGTCTGTATTGGTAACGCATAGTTCGCTTTTCTTTGAAATTTTGCCACCAATCCGGAGAAAATGTTCTTCGACCTGAGTTCGTCGGTCCAAAATACCAAACGTATACCTAATAATCGAAATTGGCATTTAATATTGCCAAAACCAGCTCAATGTTTGCAATATTGACTCTAGTATCTTTACCTTGCAGTTGAGCTCTGTTTGTTGAGAGCGTTCCAGTAGCCGTAGTTTCTGTGTTCTTCGTTCAAGCTGGGGCCTGCTGGTCGCCTCGTCGTTTCGAACTTTTCCCATTTGTACTGCGCCGAGCTCTGCGCTACAGAGACTCCTTTGACCGTGGATAGCGTAATTTCCTCGCTGCCACTCCCGCTCTAATACTCATGTTCCGCTGTTCGCTTAAGAAGACACTAGGCACTGAGCTGATGGAAAGATTTCATCTTGGCTTCTTTCCGAGTTTTCGTTGGCGTGGATAGTTGCAGTAAAAGTACTTCATTCTAGGTCCGAAATTATCCGTCCTATGGCTAAGCTTGGGAAGAATTTGGGGTTTTCCTAATCGAGATTTCTAGAATGGTCAATACAAGAATCATTATTTTATTCAAGGACACGATAGACGAGATAAATTCATTGCCGTACAAACATATACGATTTGCCATTATCCGTCTAATAGCAATGGTGTAGCAATTTCAGCATCTAACAACCGTATTCGTATTAAATTTATTTGTATGATTTGTGATATTATCTTATCGTCGTTTGATCGCAGATGTAATGCTAAGCTTGTTACCATTAGAGTGAAAGTTCAGAACTCTTTGTACCAGAGCTGTGAATTCTTCTTCTCGTACCCGAAAAACCTCGACACCACCAAAACTCATTAGTGGATTCAATTAATTTAAATTGGGAAGTTTGGTGCTCCAACGGTGCTTCCCTTTTTTAAGCTGTTATTGTATTACGTTACTGTAAGTATTATCTTTGAATTATACATCATTATATGATTTGATCCGTGAGTGCTGGTATCCTTGGGGGAATGTGGATCCATTAGGGGCTGCACTCATTCCGCTTTTATTTTGTAGGTTGTTCAAATTGGTGCACCCTGTTCCTTCGCTTATAAATCGAATAATGTATTTTCATCGTCGGGGCTTGGAACAGGCTCAAATGTTCAGGAAATGATCATCGTCCAATAATTCTGTCTAGGCGATTTTAATTTTTTCCGTTGCAAACTGAAGGGCAGTAGCAAAACATAAATCTGAACAACCAAACCGAGGTGTGTTGTCCCTACGAGGCGTCGTATTATGACCCTATCAGTGATTATTGACTGCAAAATACGTTAGAGGGTCGATCTACCATCATGGATCAACCATTAGCCATACCAATTTTAGGTTGCTTCATAGGTAATATTCTGACACAAGTTGAAATTATTGCTTCAATCATGATTTAAAAAGACGATATCCTTGTTATAAGCTATCCCAAACTCTTGTGAACGTTTTCACCCAACATCATTATTGGTAACTAAGTGCCCTTGGTTAAATTCGTAATCATAAATATTTTTATCTCTCCTAATTACTTCATTTGAATAATTCGAGTCAAACCAGTTGCTCAGCGATTCAGCTGAAGAGAGTGTGAGAGGAGCATTCCAATGAGTATAGAACGATTTTTATGGCTCCACTAATGAGTTTATTCAATCCCGTCAATTTCTCCAAACCTCAGATTTCGCTATCCCAGGAATTAATTTTAGTAGAAATGTCAAGTAAGTGGCTGTTATAGATTTTTCAGAAATGTGTGGATGGCGGACGGACAGTATTTTCGTTATCAGATATTCGAGTACTACATGGCTTGAAATGAATAATAAACCAAAATAGAAATGATAAAAAAGCTCACAAAATCTTGTGTGTGTTATGGGAATAGAGGATTGTTTCGAGTGTAAAGAGACGGTTTATAGAACTGGAATAAATATTTGATAATGACACATTCATCTTGTCGAAATTGCGTTTTGTACTACCTACAAATTATCACACGTTACCATGAATTGCCCTTGGAATTCGTATCGAGAACGTTTCCGAGTGCGAATCCGCTATTATATTGTCGTAAAGTTTTTTTTTCTTTACGTCACAAGCGAAAAGAAATGATTTAGCACTCGGACGGTAGAAGGGTATATCGCTGTGTACAAGGCTCCACCCAGACGTAAATATAACGCACCGAACGGCGAACTACTATTTCAGTAATTCATTGCTGAATATTAAAGCGGATATGACGGCAGAAGAAAACGTCGAGGAATGCGCGTGCGCGAGTGGAGGAAAAGAGGAACGTAAGAAGAGTTATTGCGAAAGGGTCATATTAAGGTTATTACTTCGTCGTGAATTTGATACGCGTCCCGCCCTTGGGGAGCAATATGTACGAGTAAGCGAACTAAAATGAACCAGGCTGATGCTACATTGTTCGTGGTAATACCGGCAGTTCTCTGTCGCTTGCTAAAAAAAGTTATGTTAGCTGAAGTGGAGACATCAGTTGTATCTTGGCGACATTCCTCTCCGATTCTTATCTGGTAAATAATATCATTTGATAGATTGGGATTATTATTAAAAGAAAGACAAAATTATCTCGACAATAATAATTTATTTATGTTTCAGGTGAGTGGTCTGATGTTTCTATCTTAAATTGGTAAGTGCAAAGTGAACTATCTACTTGAAATTCCCTTTTTTTCTATTCTCCACCCTACTGTTAGCATGAAACACTATTCCGCCCGTTTGCTGCCGCGGCCTCGTAATTTTCCTTTCTTCTTTCGGAAAATTCGTAGGCCCGCAGCTTCAATCCTTTCGGACCTTCTTTTGAGAGGCTTTCCGTTAATGGATAGAATAAATTGAATTTCCAAGACGGAGAGACAAAAGATGGTTTGACGTTGCGGTCTACTCCCGGTAACGAAATATACTTTATCCAACTAGAGACCGGCTTGTCATCCCGTCGTCATTCTCAAAGGTAATTGGATTCAAGTTTGTCCGTCACTTCGCCGCATAATTATGCGCCGTTCTTTTTCTTTTTATATTTTTCCTCCCTTGTTATTCTATTAATTAGTTTTTCGCTCGTCTTTTTGTCCGGAATAGCGAGAAGAGGTCTTTGTTTCTGAAAGGGTTTTAGCTCGTCCGATGTATTTCATTGGATTAGGCTCCGTTCTCCCTTCTCCATTTCTCGTCTCATCCGCAATGACCATAAATCCTGCTCAACCCAATTTATTCCACCGTCGAAGAATTGTTACCCGATATCACTGAACCGTTGTCGGACTTCTATCGTGCATGTTTTAAACTTAATTTGGACGAACTTTAATGTCTCTTCGGATTAGTTGAATGGTTATTCTCGTGCCATTTTCACCTATGGCAAAAAGTGGACATTTTTTGCAATCACTCGCAATTACCCTCTCGATCTTCCCACCTTATGTCCTCGAATATTATTACTCCTATGACGTGGACGTGACAGTTGAGGAGGCGTTTTCCAAGGTTTTTCTCTTTTGATGAAATTAATAAGAAGCTAAGTCTTTTATCAACCGTCAAAAAATCAATCCCTATAATTTTATAACGACTTCTGAAAAGCTAAAATCCACTATCTCAAGTAGGCACCTAATGTCAGATCAATCGTCTTCCTAATGCGTTGTTTATTGTCCTAGATTACCCTTCCATGGTTTGCAATTAACTGCGATTAAAAATATTGAAGTTATTGTTTTGTTCCTTTTCTGTCGTAGAGCGTTCTGAATTATTTAGTAGCCAAGACCTCCTCAGTATGTTTTTACGTTCACGATCTTATATTTTATGATTTGAAAGTAAGCTGACCTTGTTGGATTGGTGGAATAGTGCGGGTTCTATGATACTTTCGAAGCGCTGGAAAGTTGTTTGACGTTTATTGAGTAAAGTGGTTCTCTTAATCGATTTTCCAAACTCTCATTTGTTGTTTAGAATAAAAGCTGTCTGAGAATAATCCACTGGCAACTAACCATCAAGACCTAGAAGTCGTGCGTTTTTGGTCAACTTCAGTGCTCGCTTCTTTCACTGAACCTACGCTTTAGGTTGAATGATAGGTATAACGGCATTTTACTTAATTTATTTTTATTCTACAAAGGTAAAATATGAAAAGAAAAATAGAAATGAAGACTACTTGTGACACTTATGTGACTTTATTTGAACTTTCAGTGTGTGGAAATGAAGAAGGATGTTACTGTTTTAATCCCAGTTTTGACCTTTTTCGAAAAAAAAAACAACTTACACCAATTACTTACTATGTTGATTAAAACTTTGGATGACGCTTAAGATGTGATAATGGAATTTCTCGGTTGTTTTTTTCTGTACTTTTCTCCGCTGTGAAATGATAAAAAGTCGTTAACTTGCATTTACATTTTTAGTTTTATTAGTATTCATATAATCGCAGGAGAAATGATAAAGCGACGATTCTATTGAACTATTCCCAAATTGTTTTTCTTAATAAGTATTCATTGCTTGGGATAAAAGCAATCGTGCAGCAACTATTCAGGTGCAGATTTCGTGTAAATAATATCCATTTGTGGAAGGTTTTATTTTCAGTAGATCATATATGGTGTAAATCCATCTTTCTGTTGGTCAATAACTTGTTGGTCGGAAACCATTTCCCAATCTGAATATCGTTTCGTTCGCTTTTTACCGTAGTTACTCCCTTGCAGATTGGCAGATACGGTTGATTTATTATTCGCGAATGATAACACCGTTAAATATGGAACGAAGCTAGTTAACTTCAACTTCTCCACAATAATTAGAATGCTTCGAACTTTCGAGTTGTAGGAGCTTCATTAAAACATTTCCTCTTCATGGAACTGTTCCTGTTGAGTTGCGTAAACCGCAGGAACAGGTAGGTCCGTATTACCAGCTACGAGTTGGTAAGTATGCGGGCACCTACAGCTCAAACTTGAGCCGAGGCAGTAGCGAACGTCCGGTGGACCAGCGGCCATTCAAACTGCGAGGTTGCAAAGGAACGGTCCTCGGTTGTCTGATCCTAGTCGGCGGCGAAAACGTGGTTGGTGGAACAGGCGAAGGAATGTTGTTGAATTCCTTCCATTCTCATTACCGGCATCTCTCTTCCAACGTGCGCCGTCTTTCTCAACAGCTTAAAACCGTCCGAACTCCTTATCACGCACTGCTCTAATCTACCGGTTTAATTTAACTTTTAATACAACAGCCGCCAGATGAGAGGGGCAGTTGTCGGATAAAACCGACTGGCAACTTCCTCGGGGAAATGGCTTACTTGCAAATGCGTTTCAGTGTGTGAAATGACACAACGTAAGATACAGAGATTGTAATAAATCGGAGAGGAGTTAAAGCGATCCGATTTTCGAGTTGTTTCGGTTTGGCATTAAAATGTACATGCTTACACAGTTTCTTTATTTCGGTTTGGTGGCGACTCACTAGCTGGCTATACGCGTTTTGCCTTTGGTAAATCGAGGCTCGTCGTACGGGATTGAAAAACGGGACAGGATTCGCTGAGGGACGAGATTTTGAAGGGGAAAGTGGTTGAACTTGCGTGAATGGCCAGATGAGATTGTTTTCCGAGGTGTTGCCGGTCCACGTATAAGGAAAAACTTTCAATAAAACGGTCATTAGTTTTGTGCCGCTCGTGTTGATACTCGAAATTTCGAGATGTTCGTGGGATAATCCAAAATATGCTCAGTCAGGAGTAAAGTCGTTATAGTTACTTCTGCATAGCTGTGACTATTTAGTTATAACTACTCCCTGGCGAACCCCTTTCTTTTTCCTTGCGTGTGATGAATCACGTTAAAAATGAAGAAATTATACAATTCCGCTATTTTTAAAGGGAAAAAATTCGCAATTACGGCCAGCTATTTCTGAGAAATTGTACTGTGGTAACTCCGGCGATTTTTTCCTAAGTTCTCCGGAATTTTCAAAGTTCTGCTTATTTTTTGTGTTGGAAAAACTAAAAACATTGGAAAATGTTTTCCGAATTTATATTATTCCCAAGAGTCGTCGCCCATAATTATGTCCAAAATTTCGCGCATTAGGCTACTTCAGACTGGCATCCCAAGATCCACGAAACGTTCGGCTAATTCTTAATCTGAAATTGCTAGCGAAAGTTGGAACTTGGTCTTCACAGTTACGATGACAATGTCTTCTCAGCTTCTCAGTCTCAGAAATTCGAATATATTTTCCGTTCTTGTTTGAATTCACTTCCAAATGTATACAACAGCCGACGTAAAATTTTCTACCTCCGATCGTTTTCCGGTTCGCTAACTTTTGAATGCGATCGTAAAAAAAAGGCTCGGAAAAAGCAAATCGTTCGGAGTCAGTTGGAAGGCAATAGGTGCACAATAAGTCCCGAGGTTAAGTGGTCGAGCTGTCGTCCTCAACGCTCCATAACAATGAGGTCGGTCTCTCGGCATCTCGATTCAAAGTGCGTGGTCGTCGTGGCTCAGGTGCCGAGGTAGGCTGATGCAAATGACGTCCACGCGTCCCACCTTCAGTAAATCACGATCGATTCTGACGCTTACAACTGGCTAAGCATTCGACTTGAATTATTACAGGTAAATCCACCGAGCAGTGCAGCTGTGCTATGTGATTGCTGTAGAGGCGATCGGCTTGGCAGGGATGGCTTTGGTTTAGGGTTTACCGACGATGGAGGTTACCGCCGGCCACTTGCCTTCTTGTTGTGCGACTGAGGTTATTGTCCATTTGCCAACAGCCGCTGAGACGCTTGATGAAATCGCTTGAACAATTTAAACTAATTTAATTACACATAATGGTGAATTCATTCAAGCTTTTCGAATCCAACGTGCTCTTCAGGAGCAATAGATAACTGTGAGGTGTAATATGTTTCCATGTGCAGAATAACGAATAGATCCCATGATCAGTCGTATTAAGCAATTATTGATATTAAACCCTTCTTTAGCTGATGAATTTTTCTAAACTCATTATTGATCTTTTCAACGCGTCATTTTTTTCGAGATACGGAAATTAACCTGTTTTTTTTTTCGAACAACCCGATTTTCCTGTGTCACAGCGCAGATTGCTAATTTTACTTTCCCATAGCGCTATATATAAGTGAATGCCTCGTCCAGATGAATTCAAACGGGCGAAGTTTCTTAAACAACAATAAAAATGCACGCTAAGAGACTGGAAAAGTTCCATAATGAAAAACAGTAGCTTTAATACTCCTGAGGGAAATGTGAGTGGAGTTTTAAAAGCAATGGAATAAAATGGAGGGGTTTCTCGAAGCGAGCTAAGGTTTCAGAATGGAGATGTTCTCCGGTTTCGCATTTAATAGGAAAGAACAAATAGCGTCTTGGATACCCTAGAAGAAAATTTCGCCTTGGCGGCAAACAAAGGCATGTAACTACATACATCAACTTCAATCGATTCTATCCATCTTGATGTGTATTCTGAGTTTTCCAAGAACGTTGGACAAGGGTATTCATATAGCTTTCTTAATATTTTCTTGCGTAAGAAATGAGAACGTCTATTTCGAAATTTCCGCAAAAGCAGCTCTAGCTGAAAGTGTGACCTTGCTAAAAGTAATGACAATGATTTATTTTCAAACTAGTATATTTTTTTAGAAGATGAAACAGGGATGTGTTTCTGATTGTGAAAAAAAAAAACAATTCTGTTGGTGAATATCCAATTTGCTGAAACCACTGTTGATTGATCCGGTGAAACTATTAAACTTTTCATTAAATATTTTCCCACTGACTTTGAAGTAATTTGCCAATCATCAGTTGCCTAATTCCTATCATGCTTGAAAGTGCTCCGTCCTCGCAAAATTCAGGACATTGAAAGTGAAACTCATTTTGATAAATTGGAGATCCCGCTTTTTCCCAACGTCGAGAAAATATTGTAAATTAGGTGTCTGGCTCGTAAATAAAGATCCTCGCCTGGAGATATAGTTTAGGCTGGAAAGGCATGAACCAACGAAGAAGGGCGAAATTCGCATTTCCGGGTGTATCACCTTATTTTCCGTTACCGGTCCGGTATCAGCTTCCACTTACTCACCCTCTATCGCCAGTCGGTTCACTTCAAGCGGCCATACTAAACCTTTTTCCACCCTAGTAGAGTTCTGCCAGTGAAATATGTCTTTCTTCGAACGAGGGCTTCAGTTATAAAAATTCTAGGCGGACATAAATACGACCCTGATGGCTTCCTCTTTTTGCGATGATTCACGACCACAGAAGGAAGCAGCCTTCACAGCTCAATCGCCCGATCAAATCGTTTCTACATGATGTAACTATATTGTAAGGGATATTACGTTCTGAATGAGGTTAGCAAGGTCTATTTCAGTGTAAGTCGCTTTCTCCTGATGAGGAGTTGATGGATTTCCCCTTAGTAATTGGTTTTTGGTTCTTTCTTTACCTACATCGTTAATTGGGGAGTATCTTTCAAAATCAAATATCATTTTTCTAGGAACAATGCGTATCTTCACACTTCTATGCTACTGTGGAGTATTCGGCCCTATTTAAATTTCCGTACCATTTGCCAGGATATTACGAAAAACCGGCGGCTCATTCTCCGATGCTTTATTGGCCTCCTGAACTAGCTCACGCGATGTGAGCGCCTTGACCAAGAGACCATGTAAGGATCACTCATTTGGAATGCAAAATTTTAGAGCAGGACAACCTAACGATAGATTAGAGGTACCCCTGCCACCTTTAGACAGCTTGCTCCGAAACATTTATGGCACAGCTTTTAACTTAGTTGGGGACTCGTCGAAGGTAAGTAGGAATGCAGTGCAACTTGCCCTGTACTGCCCCCAGCTTCGGTTGAAATATCATTCAAACTGGAGCCTCCCTTCTGCGCTAGCGTACTGGGATTTTCCCTAGTAGTTCTTCAATCTGTGTCAGGGCCTGGGAATGAAAGTGAAGGCTGAAGCATCAACACATTAAATTTGGATGTGTTCTGTCTACTTCTCAAACAGTGATTTGGTATGGACTCCTCAAGTAGCAGTTCGCTTATTATGGTCAGCGGGGAAAAACAATTATTCGTTTGTAATATAATTGTCTGTGTAACTGAAAATGTCAGGTTCATCATACGTGGGTGGACACTCGTGGCGAGCGTAGGACTTTGAGAACTGCATATTTAGCCACTTGAATTAACAGCGAAAACCCTTTCCCAGAAAAATGCAACGGTAATATTAAATTTTCCTGGCGTATCAACTCTATTCATAGTTCACTGGGGTGGTATTTGATCGAGCATGATCGTTCATTCTGATCGGTGTTCAATAAGGACGTCGAAAGGGCTGGAGTGTAAGCGTGCAGCATTAGACGAAACAGTCGAGTTTACATGGTAATTTCTCCTGTGCGCGATGGCTGATGGGAAGGTCAACTGATGGGAGAAAAGCGGCTGGCGATGGGGCTGTTAGATAGTGCAGGGATGGGCAGTGACACGAAGGACTAACCGTCAGGATCAGTGTGTTGACCGTATAATGTATATATGAGGAGGTGGAGGCCACCATCACGACCAGAGGTCACATACCCCTCCCAGTGTTCCACTGTGTCCGTCCCCGGTTTCGACCCTTCTCATTTCTATACCCATCTCCCCTCGACATCGGGTATAGCCTACGCCAGGAGGAATCGATAGCCGGTTAACCATTCCCTTTGTTCAAGTGATCCCGGGGGCATCAACAGGATTAGTGTTGTTGCAGGCATAATTGATGAACCGCTGTTCCATCAGTCTACGACCCGGGCTGCCGAGAGGCTCTAGGTTATCCCTCGTATCTGATGGCAGGAGCCGCGCCCATAGCTCAGGGATGGGACGGAGGAAAAAGCCCTTAGCAACCCACTAGTTCAATCGCAATGTCCAATTCGAAAACATAACCGAACCGGATGCTGGAACGCGAATATCCTTCGCTTTGCCGTGAACGTAGGCTTGAAGGCAGTTTACTTATCCACACAGTTGGATTTCGATTGCTTGACGCATCCATCTTAAATTCGCTAATTGGCATTACAACCACCGTCGCGAAAATTGCTGTTCGATTTTATGTTATTGTTCAATAATACATTATTGTGATTGCTCTAGAGAGAGGCCCTTTTCTTAATCCACTTCAAAATTTGGTAGTTTACGTTTCAATTGAAGAATATATCAGAGCAACACCAATGAAATGTTTGCCTGAAATCTCTTTGGACCAATATCTCAATTCTTTAGTCAAACCCACTAAATCGGCTATAGGAATAATTCGAACGCATCCCTTCAAAACCAGCTTAAAGAAGCCTAGTGTAAGAGTAGCGAGAATTCCATGATAAAATGAACATATAAAATAAATTAATACAGTATCATATTGCTGGCGGCCATTTATCCATGCCTTGAAGAATAAAAACGTTGCTAGTGGATTATACACCGTATAAATTCCGCGGGAGAAAAATCAACTCCCGTACTACTATTACATTGACCTCCATTCAGTGAAAATCGAGTTAAAATATAATAATTCCCCGTGAAACTTGTTAGTCCTGGAGCCAGCTCGAAAAAGTGGTCACAAAAGGTGTATAATTTTTAGATACAGAAATTAAAAGGGCCAACTTTCCTGAACACATAAATGCTAGTCTGCCGGCTCAAAGCCGCTGGAATATGAAATGGTGCAAGTCCAAAGTTGCCAAATTTGGCCGAAATTGCAACTTCTTCTGGATAACTAAAATTCGGCAAGTAGATTCTACAAGGCCTGTAAGTGACGGAAAACCAAGTCTGCCGGCTGTAGTCCGCTGGAAAGTACCGGAAGACGGAGCTCGAAAATCTGTACAATTTCATGCAAAAATGAATCTAAAACTGGACAAATGAAATTTTGCCCATTTAAACTACTATATTTATAGAGACAAACAAGCCTAGTCTGCCGGGTGTAGACCGCTGGAAAGTACCGGAAGACGGCGCTCGAAAATTTGTATATTTTCATGCAAAAATAAAACTAAAACTGGACAAATGAAATTTGATCCATTTAAACTACTCTATTTATAGAGACAAACAAGCCTAGTCTGCCGGCTGTAGTCCGCTGGAAAGTGCTGGAAGACGGCGCTCGAAAATCTGTACATTTTCATGCAAAAATGAAATTAAAACTGGACGAATGCAATTTTGCCGATTTAAACTACTCGATTTATAGAGACAATTAAGCCTAGTCTGCCGGCTGTAGTTCGCTGGAAAGTGCTGGAAGACGGCGCTCGAAAATCTGTACATTTTCATGCAAAAATGAAATTAAAACTGGACGAATGCAATTTTGCCCATTGAAAGTACTCTATTTATAGAGACAATTAAGCCTAGTCTGCCGGCTGTTTTCCGCTGGAAAGAACCGGAAGACGGATGTAGAATATTTTGTTTTGTCCCCTGTAAAGGTCGATTTCATCAACTCGGCTAACTGCTAAATGCGACCAGTTCACCAACACCTTGGTGCACTATCCAACAATGGAAAAAAAATGTTCTTCTCTTTCTTGACGTCGCATTTTTTTATGTCCTTGTATTGCGAGGGGGAGAGAAACCTGGCGACTTATTCTGTAATTGTTTATTCTCTGACCGAGTATTTTCACCCGTTCGGGCATCATAAGGGCGACGGGGAGTCATAGGGTCCACAGCCATTGGAGAATGAGTCTCCCACTCACAATCCACGGACATCAAAAAAGTAATGGCAATTTTCGGGTTGAGGAGTAAACGGAGTCAGGGAAATCCACCATAATTTGGGTGTCCATAATGGTACTATGGTGTCATCGTATTACGATGTGCAGTGGTTCGTATAATAGTCCAGTGAACAAACGAACTTCACCTTAAATAGATGCGAAGAATTGATCTAAGTAAAACGTTAGTTGAATTAAAATTGTAGGAAATTTAATTTCCTTTAATATTCATGTAACAAAAAAAAAAATTGTATACAACTGTAGAGCATCGTGCTGAGTGAAGTTTTTTGTTTTCATTATATTACAACAATTTAATTAACTCAGCAGTGCATCTAAATAGTGGGGAAACCCCATTGAGAAGAATCATAGTCAAGTTCAAAGCACTCCATGATCCCTTGAACACTTTACGATATACAAGAAGCCCCTCTTTGGAGTAGAACTGAGTGAACTCTCTCTCTCTCTCTCGATGTCTGTACCATGAAAATGAAGTTCCTGGTAACAACCGATTTCTTCGTTTTTTTGGGTTGTCGCTTCATATCTTCTTGATTTTGAAGTTTGCGGGGGAGAAAAACTGGGCGACTCGTTCTCAATTTTCTTTATTGCCCGCCGAGCACTTTCGCCCCTTCGGCCATCATCAGGGCTTTGTAGCACCAGGCCGTAGCTACCAATGGTGCTACAAAGCCCTGATGATGCCCGAAGGGGCGAAAGTGCTCGGCGGGCAATAAAGAAAATTGAGAACGAGTCGCCCAGTTTTTCTCCCCCGCAAACTTCAAAATCAAAACCGATTTCTATTTTTGAGTTTTGATCCCAGCAATTCAGCTGCATCTCTTGAAAGTTCATGGGATTGTTCAATGTGTTCACTTGAACTTGTTCCACTACATACAGCAAGGCATCCTGACATGTCAGAAAATCATATAGGTAAGCGACGTGTTATGCGTAATTTATGGAATCCATACGCTTCTCCTAATAAAAGTGTTAAATGATTAAAAGTTTTTGGAAGTAAATATAATATTTACACTAAAAAGTTAGCTACCGCATCATTAAACAGAAATGTACAGAAGATGGTCATACTACGTGCACAAAATGGAAATAATCAATAGAAAATAATTTTCTTGGTTGAGTCGTCGCATCTCTCATCGTACTGGGTTGGTGAGGGGGAGAAGAACCAGGCGACATGTTCTCATGGGGCTGTGGTAACCTATGGTTCCACATCACCCTGAGGATGCCCGAAGGGGCGAAAGTGCTCGGCCAGTTAATAAAAAATCGGAGAACATGTCGCCTGGTTCTTCTCCCCCTCACCAACCCAGTACGAAAATAATTTTCACCAGCAGCTTCAAAGGCAAAATGATGGTTCCTTCCGAAATGGAAGTTTGTTGGGACAGTAAACATATTATGTGAAAATATTTTTGATAATAACACGATTTCCATGAAATCCAGCAGCTATATAGAAACATGACCCATAATATGCTGAATCACTGATTGTAAAAAATGTTGCTTCATAGTATTTAAACCCCTAAAAAAATTGGAAAGTATAAAAGGCCTGACCCATATGTAATTGAACTTGTAATTAAACTTAAAATTTTTAATTTATATAATTAAATTCATATAATTAAACTTAAAATTGTTTTTTTCTCGTCTATATTAACAAGTCTATGGTGGGCTCATGTAATCGTAATGCTAGAACAAAAGTGCTGTAGTGTTTATAATAGAGGAATCTTCATTGCGTCATAAGGAATGAGTCCTTTTCGAGGCCATAAACCCCCATTTTCATCGTTGGGGATCAGCATCTATGGAAGTGCTCAAAAGAAAGATACAGAGAATATTACTTGAGAGGTGATAAAATAGCATTATTCCTAGCTTTAACCTTGGGTTACATTACTTGTAGGTTTTCCTTGAAATGTGATTTCTCGAATAGTTTCACATCATCATTGGTACATATAGTTAATAGGATAACACAGGTCTGCAGCCAAAAAATTGCGTACGATTTTTTTACTGTTTCCCATGAATTTTTGCTTGCTAAACCAAAAAAAAAAGTACTCAAAAAATTCCATCACGTCTAGTTTGCTCGCAAAACTGGTTTTTTGAACACCACATGCTGTGACTATTCAGCGTTAAACCTCAATTCGGTAATTGCTTCCAAGTTGTCAATTCTACGAATTGCATGCATTTTTCACTCTCATATTCAGTCATGTCATTTCCTGGATTGATGCAGAATGAAGGGAAGAAGGGGACAGATATTTTGCCCTAAATCGTGTCATAACCCGTCGCTTATTTGATTTTCTGACAAGTCAGGATGCCTTGCTGTATGTAGTGGAACAAGTTCAAATGAACACATTGAACAATCCCATGAACTTTCAAGAGATGCTGCTGAATTGCTGGGATCAAAACTCAAAATAAAAATTGGTTTTTACCAGGAACTTCATTTTCATGGTACAGACATCTAGAGAGAGATAGAGAGTTCACTCAGTTCTACTCCAAAGAGGGGCTTCTTGTATATCGTTAAGTGTTCAAGGGATCATGGAGTGCTTTGAACTTGACTATGATTCTTCTCAATGGGGCTTCCCCACTCCACTATTTCGCAAGAAAACTGATCGTGATGGAGGAAAATGGCAGTCATTTTTGGATTCGGCACACCAAAAAACATAAAATTTAATGCATGAAATTATAGTCTCGCATGGCCATCTTTCGTATTAGCCTTCATCCTTATGTTTATTTGCTTATGTATTAGAGAAATAAAAGTGATCAATCGAGAAAAACGATCCTCCTTCAAATGCGGATTTGATCCTGAAAGGTCCCTGCAGGCCTTATTTTCAAAATTGTTATAAAAACATATAATCACTGAACAACTTATGATGAAGTATATTATTTTGTTATTTAAAAGTTTAAACAATTAACTTAGATCAATTCCTGACGTGAAATTCGTTTGTTCATAAAACTTGTGACATAAAAAAATGCAACGTCAAGAAAGAGAAGAACATTTTATTTCCAAAGTTAGATAGTGCACCAAGGTGTTGGTGAACTGGTCGCATTTAGCAGTTAGCCGAGTTGATGAAATCGACCTTTACAGGGGACAAAACAAAATATTCTACATCCGTCTTCCGGTTCTTTCCAGCGGAAAACAGCCGGCAGACTAGGCTTAATTGTCTCTATAAATAGAGTACTTTCAATGGGCAAAATTGCATTCGTCCAGTTTTAATTTCATTTTTGCATGAAAATGTACAGATTTTCGAGCGCCGTCTTCCAGCACTTTCCAGCGGACTACAGCCGGCAGACTAGGCTTGTTTGTCTCTATAAATAGAGTAGTTTAAATGGATCAAATTTCATTTGTCCAGTTTTAGTTTTATTTTTGCATGAAAATATACAAATTTTCGAGCGCCGTCTTCCGGTACTTTCCAGCGGTCTACACCCGGCAGACTAGGCTTGTTTGTCTCTATAAATATAGTAGTTTAAATGGGCAAAATTTCATTTGTCCAGTTTTAGATTCATTTTTGCATGAAATTGTACAGATTTTCGAGCTCCGTCTTCCGGCACTTTCCAGCGGACTACAGCCGGCAGACTTGGTTTTCCGTCACTTACAGGCCTTGTAGAATCTACTTGCCGAATTTTAGTTATCCAGAAGAAGTTGCAATTTCGGCCAAATTTGGCAACTTTGGACTTGCACCATTTCATATTCCAGCGGCTTTGAGCCGGCAGACTAGCATTTATGTGTTCAGGAAAGTTGGCCCTTTTAATTTCTGTATCTAAAAATTATACACCTTTTGTGACCATTTTTTCGAGCTGGCTCCAGGACTATGTAAATCCACTCAATTTGTAATCATTTTCAAAATTGCTCTTCCATCATGCATTTTTTTGCTTTTCATACTGCTGGTTTCGAAGCTAACTCCAGTCAGTAATTACCAGCATATTTCAATGGTCATGTGATGCGAGGAGATAACGCGTTTCAAGTCAAAAAGATTGATCGTTTCATATTCTTTAGATCTATGTCATCAGAACACATTGTTTGATTATGTATTCTGATAATCAACGATGCCCCTACTTCTTCATCGCTTTGCCGTTGTCGTCAAAGCCTTGAAAAGTACACAGACTGCGTAATTAAATGAAAACTTGCCGGTTCTATCGCTTCTCCCTATCAGAAAGCCCAAGTGGAGGGGACGATATGAACAGAGCTCTCGCTTATGAATTCGTTCACATTATAGCGAGCGATCATCCAAGTTCTAACCTCCTCCTCTTCAGCCGCTCCTCCTGCAGAGTCGCATTGTGTAATTTACACACTAAAGTGTAATTAATGCGTTCTCCGGCACTACCTCCTTATGGTTCTCTTCCTCCGCTAATTACTTTTTCATCAATGTTCTTAGAGACTTGGCCATTTTGCCTTCCTCGACCTCTATCCTAAGTTTCCGAAACACCGCCGTGCCAGCAGCGCCTTCGTCTGACTCCTTTCCGCCGCGGCCGCTTTTCACAAGAGTGTTCTTTTCTAATGAAACTTCGCGCAATAACATTCCCCTGGAGACGTAATTACTATTAATTAATCACTGTAATAAATAAACAAGGGCAGGCCTCGAAAACGCGGAGATAAAGGACTGGGGCGCGGGTTAAGGCTCTGCGAAAGGCACATCGGCTCTGCAACGGATCTGCCTTCGGTTGTGGAAACTAGAGGAGGAAATGGGAGTCAGGGGTTTCTCACTTAATAAATAACTTCAGTTTCTAATATAGAGACCCGCATGGTGACAGCTGCGAGCTCCTTTATCCTATTTCTTCAGCGTTACCGTTTCACGCTTTCGTTTACGTCAGGAGTCGCTACTCTGTAAATCGGTTAATTTCACATTGCGATTTTTTTGGGTTTGTAAACACAAAATTGTTTCCGACCCCGATAGCTTTCGGGAAACTGGAAACTATCACATTGTGTTGGAAGTTGATTGAAAAGTGAACGTTATATCGTATTCGTATTCAAATTTACTTGTAAGGCTATTCGAAAGTTTGGCTAATTGAGCGTAAAAGTAACAGATTTTTCACTCGACGCGGGGGGCTTTTTTTTCAAAGTTTTCGCTCCGTTTTATCGTGATGAATAAAAGATTAGGGGTTATATCAATATCTCAGATTCTGAACTGAAATGAATTTCAGATAAAATTTTCGCTGGTTCATTCGCAGAAACATACTTTCCGAATATGTATATACCCATGGGTGTGTTATGTTTCAGTGAATGTGTTACTGCCCATGTTCAAAGATGATTTCTAAGAATGTTTCCCTTCTTCTGTGGCTATGAATATTGTTCGTGTATTCGGAAACATTTTTGTACTATTCCATACTTCATACTTTCTCAACAATAATGTGTCTGTGAATTAGTTCGCAATCTTTGGAAAACAAAAAACAAAATTCATCCGTTAAAATCAAATTCAAACATTTTTTTCAGAAAGTGTTCACTTAGGTCCAAAACTGCTCACTGAGCATCTCCAAGCGATTACTGAGGCTATCAGTTTCCTCTCGCTGTAAATAACAATAATTATCTTGATGAGAGTTTTTACTTTCTCTGGCACATCTTGAATTTTTGAGGATACAAGGATTTGATATTTTTTTTAATTTAATATCTTTCGTTTCCATCTTGCCTTGGAGAATGCAGGGGTTGGAAAAAACACCAAGCAATGCCACCTGTTGCGAATTGCAACAATTTTCGTGAACGTTATAACAATAATTGGCCGAGGATCGAATGCGCCAGCATTACGTAGTCGTTTTCACCCTCTGACTTTCATTTCCTCTCTTCCATAATGCTCCTCTTTAATTTTTCTTCGCCAGTCTGTGATTTCTAAAGACCTACTGGATGGTTTTTCGTCCTAATCGAGTTCTCAAGGTGGTCATAATAAATTTATGCCTCCTCCTTAATTGCCTTTCCTCCCACAATCTCCATCTTGCTCATTCAAATTTTTCCTTACCGCTGCGCCGTCTAATCGCTTTTATTTTTACTCCTAACCCATTCAATATTCCCGTCTCAGTTGCACGTGAATTTCTCCTCTCTCTCGCAATTCGGTCATTATCTATATCGCCCTCTTAAGGTCATCCTTCTCCGCTTCCAGACCTCACGTTTTCCACCTTCGTCGGATTTTTCTAACTGGTCGTTGAATATTTTTAATTTTTGCCTGGAGGATGGCGCTACTCGGCGATAGGCTTAATAATTTCTCCCCCGTTCGCAATCGCTTTAATTTATGCTAATGACCGTTTTAATTTTCGATAAACCAGTCTCACTTTCCTTACCCTGCACTCACTGTCTGACCGTGCTGGCATTTCGGAACCATTTTTATAAATTCGAGCATCAGTGCAACGATAAAGTTGGTAGAGATCGGTAGTACTAACAGAATTAAAGTCGATTGTGCTTGTATCTCCACTATTTTTGAACCGAAATAATTATGTAAATTTTATCGTATTGCACTTGGGTTCCAACCGGAATTCTAAATGGTATAGGTAAATGAATTTGGTTTTTCTGAGATAAACTCGATTAAAATTTCAAAATGATTTTGTTTCTAGGATTTTGGCGAATTGTGCGAACAAAAAAATGTTTTTTTCACATGACTTTTTTCTGCTTCATCTGGCGATAAATCTTTTTTTTACCTTGCAATTTTTTCACAATGAATATCGTTATACCTTTCGTCTTATTTATGTTGAAATTGAAGAACGTTCTAGTTCTTTACTTATGAGAACTGGTGGTTCAAAGGTTCCGTTTATTTGGTCCCTTTATCGAGATCCTAGACCTTCATCTTCGAGCAATTCATTCAAAGGTTAAATGGTAATGAAATCTCTCTCGCACTTTTTACGTTCTATTTGTCTGAAAGGATAAGCGATTCGTAAAATTAGTTTCGTCATCCTAATACAAACGCTCTTTGATTCACCTCTTGAAATTCCGTCCCTGCAATTGCACAGTGTTATTTTTGTTATTATTGTCGTCCTGTTACAATCGTTGAGGTTATCGTTCTGTTTTGATCGTGGTGGTTTCATTTTGTATAAACGTCGTTCTCCTTTTCGTAGAAAACTATGTTTGCTTTTTCGCCCAGCTGATGTTTTCGTTTGACCTCGGACGAAAATTATTGGCCGCGATTAATATTCAGCCCTCTAATCTTGCATTGGGTTCTGCGAAACAACGTTGCGTTCGTAGTCGACCTGTACGACGGTCAAATAATCAATTTACCCTGAGCAATAATAATCCCTTGCTTCCATAGTAGGTACTGAATTTCAACAGACGTTGATGGTATTCACAGTCAAATCCACATGTGCTCGTATTGGAACTTAGGGAAGAGTGAGGAATTCGTTGAACCGAGTCTTCATGTTGTTTTTCATTTCCAAGGCTGAGCACGCGCTGATACGAACACGTTCTCAATTATAACGTGCATACACTGAGCTGAGCTTTTCCACCCTTCGTGTAACCTCGCTTTTCATCCAACTTTTTATCTTCCGCTTTTATTAACAATATTTCGTTTTCGCCCTGTTTAGAGCGCACTGAGCAAAAGTAACCGACAATAACCTAGGGAAAAAATGCCGCGCGCAACTTTGAAACGAAGGGCTGGACTCGCCCGAGTGAAGATAAAAACTGACGTATTTCGACTGAAGGTCGAGTCGGCTTGATATGAAGTGACGTGACCGCTTCGTGCGAATGGGTGAACTCATTTCAAAAAATGTTATTACGAAGTTGATACGAGATCGCAATTGATGATGAGGACGAAGGGTGACTGACGTCGAAATGCCATTTCAAACCTCGTCTCTCATTACCGTATTTTGCAACCAATTTACTTTAATCGAACTTCGTGATATTTTTGTAGTTATAACTTTGAGGTGTGTTCGAGTTAGTAAAAATAATATAGGCTCAAAATTTATTTTTACTGAACCGATTTGTGTTTTCATTGCCCACTCTACTTTCCGCGTCGTCGCTCGCTTGTTTGACTTTCGTTTTCCTCGCCCAATTTCCACTCAGTTGAGAAAAACAAGGTTGAAAAAGTTTATTTTGGTTTCCGGGACAGGAAATTCAAAAGTGAAGTTGTCCGCAGAGGAAGCGGCTCCGCGGTAAGCTGTTCGAGTCGCAACCGGTCTGAACGAATTCGCAGAACACGTTGAAATCCTACAAACGGAAAGTTGGTCATCCTTTTTGGTCACCTGGTCGTTGTGAAATTAATGCACGTTTTCATCCCCAGCATGAATTCCCTCGTTTCTCTTCATACCTGTCGAGATTTTTTTCCTAACTCGTGTTTCATTTTTTCTACATTTCCCCTATTCTTGTTCGTTTGGGGTATTTTTCAACGTCGTTCACATGTAACGAGGAGGTTTCCCGAAAAAGTTACAATTAGTGTCGGAACTCGTTGGACTAAAGTTGGTTCGGAGATAATAATATAATGTTCTAATTATGCTAACTGATGTTAAACCTCGCCCTGCTGTTGTTCCAGCTGCTTCTAAATTGATTACCTTCTATGTTCTTCTCTGTAATTATAATCGATGAACTATCAATAACTGTTATATATCCATTCCAACGGATTCCTCTGCTTCATTGAAAACTAAAATTTCCAACGGCGATAATAATGTCGGCCGAATTATTAAAATTCATGTTTCCTAACATCTAAACGTTTCTGCGCTTTTCATCCATGAATGGAATGGGACAATGCATTTATAATTAATAGTGAATAAAAAATAATAATGAAAGAAACAAGACGCACATTGGTAGACATCATTTATAAAGTTTTAAACTGTTAAAAAATGAGTTCCAGTTGGTAGTCATTCTTCTGCATGTGCTCCCAATGCCCATGATGATTTCAAATCTCGACGTGGTCGCGTGTGAATTATAGAACACGAACGATTATCATCTGTAGGAGTTCCTAACCGCAGGCGGTTCATGCATGTCGTTATCAATTTGTTCCTTTTGCTTGGTAATTAAATATAGAAGGGCCAGATGGCGTTTGCGAGGTGGTTTTGGAAAGCGTGGCGTGATTTACTGGCGAAACAGTCGAGCCAACTTCGTGTACAAGTATATAGACAACTCTTGCGTTGTTTTTAGCATTATTGACCAATTCATCGCCGTAGCAGGGGGTCGAGTAATTTCCTGTTACGTGATCTGCAAAGGAGTTGCGAATTAATCACAAGTGGCGACCTTGTTTAACCACGTATACATTTTTTTTTTGTTCCAGAGGTTTTAACGAGACAAAGTAAAGAGATTTTGCTCTCACTTCTATTTTTTTGAGTTCACGAACAATATTCGTAGAAATAGCAATTTCCGAATTTTTCCACATTCCAGATCGTTAATGGTTAAATAAAAGAGCATTACTCTTTGACAAATGTTGTCAAAAATATCCGCATTCATTGTTTTGTCTGGAATCAAATAAATATTAGAATATAAATCAAATCAGAACATTAATGTAGTTTTTCTTGCATGTCGAGTTTTTAATTTGACCAAAATAGTTGGAGCCGGAAAGTGCTCTCATATCAGCTTAAATTAAAAATATTTCCTCCATTGCAATAGTGGTTTTATCTGCCAACCCAGAGCTCGATGCTTTTAGAGTTGGTCACCGGCATAGTTTCCAGTCCCCAATCAGCTTTAATCTTATTTCGGAGTGTACCTAATTGTAGTGCAATACATTCTTTAAGTTTTTTTTTTTTTCCAAGAGAAAGTTGCCGTTTCTTACTGCACGTTTTAGCAGACCGATTACAACACTGCCCGTTATGAAATTCCTAAGTTATTTAGAAAAAACTGATTTTTTCCAGCGAAAACTGCGGATAAAGAAGCTCAAAAGATGAAACGCTGTTAAGTTTCAAGTAATGAATTGCGCTTCAAGTGTTGCGCCTTCAAGTGTAGTGCACTTAAAGAACGGTTAGTCGAGACTAATAACAAAACAAGACTCGGGAGAGGGAAAATTAATCAACTTTTTTAATAAAATAAAGGACTCGAGAGTTGAGCGGAGTGCGAGCGAAAGGGTGAGATGGGAAGGGAAAAAAGAGAAAGCTCGAGGAAGGGGATCGAGGAGGTGGGTGAACTCCCGCAGGAAGATTAATGGACTAGTTTAGTTTTCATTTCGCGAACGACGACCACCAATGGGCGAGGAAGAGAAGAAGGAGATGAGCTGCAGGAAGCCACCGGGAGCTGCTACGAGGAGGATGGATAACATCGGGCTATCGGCGAGAGGAAAAAGGACGGACCGATTGCGGGAGATAGAGGTAGAAAAAGAGAGCGATTCCGAGCTTTGTGTTCGCGTAGTGGTGAGATATCGAAAAGGTAAAGGATGAAGTTTGCAAGGGGTTAGGACCTTTCCCGTACAACGGCAACTGTACGAGGTGAGGCGGTATATCACGTATATATAAATAACGGCGTTGTCCGCAGACGTGGGGTTGTGGAAGGGTCCCAGTCGGTCCACGAGTCGGTCCTGTATATTTAGAGGTAATGCATCGGAAACAGGCAACATATTTCCCTCAGCATTGATAGTGTGAAGGTGGAACGGTAAGCAGGAAGGGAAACTAACGCTGCCGTTATCTTACGGCCTCACCCGACAACGCCTCTGTTCGACAACAAGGCCTGGGAGCGGAGGGCTGATTAATCAGTGCGACTAGTGGAGCGGATTGGTTGACTAGCGATAAACTAGAACCTACCCGGGATGGGAATCATTTTTCACTGTTAGCGATTTCAAGCTCAAACCGGCCTCATCGATTTTCGAATGGCTCAACCACCGTTAACTTTTATGAAACTGCGAGGGGAAAGTACAAATATAATACTAGATATTCTATCGTGATTAAAGCTCGAAAGTAACTAGGTAAACCGAAGTATCCCGCTCTCGTTATCAATATTCAAGGTTTATTGTTCGCAAATTTGGATCAAGTGATCAGATGAAATTTTGGTTTCTAATTGGAGAAAAAGTACATAATTTGAAAAATTGTAATTATTGTTGGAGTTTTATATTTGACTTTATTTTTTTTTTGCCCAGTCAAAATTGTGTCGAGTAGTTTGAAACTTGAATTACATGATCTGTCTACAAGATAATTATACACAAATAATGTACGCAATCATACTGGGATATGGTAAAAATATTTTTGCATACTACGTACTGGTTGTACACAATTGTATAAAAGCAATAAGTGAGTTCTATATCCTGTATTTTCAACATGAAGTAGAACATTTTTAAAATAGGAGCAAAATAATCTCTCATAATTATGTAGTCCTTATTCACACCAGCTATCAACTCCAATTTTTGAGAAAATTCCAAGTACCATAAATATCATGGTTGCGCTTTTATCAAGATACAAAATTAACTTAGATTAAGGTGATCTCATTTAAATGTTTGATGAAGTTGCCCTGAGAAGAAATTAAATTAAAATACTAAGCATGTACGCATCTTTCACCTTTGGATAATTATATAGCCTTGTTGGGAAACAAAATCACCTCGTCCGTAATTTCGGACATCTTCGTCTATGTTTTCTAGCCTATTTATTATTATCTTTTTTTAAATGTAAAATACCTTTACTTAGTCTAAGTTTCACACCCCGATTTTCTCATCAAAACTCGTTTATTCTTCCTTGGACACAGAACAATGTAGTCCCCTCACTATATAGCTACACCAATGAAGTCGGTTAAAAATAAATTATTCCAATATCGTTATACTGAACGGTCGTTAAATACCGAGGAACAGATTTTAGATAATGTTCTAGGGTAATTGAAGATTTCGCAATCTCTTCATTCTGTCGAGACGTTTCGAAGGGGGAGACGAGAACGAGAAACAAGCGTACGAGATCACGATGGTAGAAGATTGAAAAAGCAAAACGAATTTTTTTCCCGACATAACTCCGTTATAGGAAATTGAATTTGGAGCATCGGCTTTGGCGAACGCAAAGACAAGGCTGTTATCGCATCTTCTCACGTTGTCGTTTGAATTCAATTTGAAAAGGTTTCGAATCAAGAAGTTTACTGCAGAGAGGCTTGTCATTTCCCTAAAGTTGCCTGACGATGTGCTCGAGGAAGAGTTCAGGAGGGAGATAGGGTATGTTCCAAGCAACACAGGTGTCTTCCCTCCCTATCCCTACTCTAAGGTAAATTCCCTCGCGTTAAAAGGGTCTCCTTACAGGCCGACCAACACATAACCGTTCGGTTTCGTTATCGCTTACCGAACTAACTTTCGTTTAGGGCGGGTATCAGGGCGCTCTTCGCTCGGTTGAGTTCGAAGGACGTCCAATCCTTCATACACAGGGCCGACAACTCACTACAACTCTATCTGCTGCCATCTACAACGCTCCCTTTCTCTATTATCCATTTTCCCTCAAGTTCTGCCGAACGATACAGAACAGTTCAGAACTTAATTTTTCGCTCCGCCTCTTCTCTCGTCCGGTAACACATCTTTTGTAACTAACGTCTTCCTCATCTAGAAGAAATTCTTAGGTGGCGAGAGAAATCAGTTTGTAACTTTTGCGGAGACAGGCGCAACACTTGAAATATAGTTTTCGGTCACGCGATTGAATCAATCGATTAGTATTTTTTCGAAAATAATTTCTACTCCGTCACTATCTGTCTACTGTAACTGTAACACTGGGACAGCAGATTGAACAATGGCACCAAAATTATCGAATGCTCATGGTTCGCCATTGGTAATGCTGCCCTGAAGACGCCTGAAAGAGCGAAAGCGCTCGACGTTAGTACATGGAAAATATGGAAAAATATTCGCCTCACAGTCCGTAATGTGAGCATAACTCACTCAATTTTGATCCGATTTTTAGAAAATGTTCAGATACTATCAGGATTTTCTTGGAGTTGAATGTAGTATGATGTCCTACAAATGGTCCATAATTATGAGATCAATGTTGGTCTTGAGTGAATGATGACGAGGATGCAGGCGCCAATGGCTCAGTATTTTCTCTCTGTCCTTCTTCGGTCTTTTTATTCGAGTTCCCTCAATTTTGTCTTGTCATGAGCGAGTTTCGATTCGCAAGCTCGAATATTTCGGGAGTAACTGGTCATTCTTTTTTAGGCACCCGCGGAAAATGTTCACCGTTTTGTTCATGGCAGATAAATGTAAAGAAATTCCACTATCGCCGAGTTCATGGCGTTTGAAGAACAATTCTGTGCGAAGCGAGGGTAGAAAGAACACATAACCGTCGCCGCCACTACATTGAATCGAAGGCTGAGCCGGGTCTTGGGCCTTAGACGTTGAGCATCACGAGCGACTTGCTCCCTTCAAGTGACGGTAGAGGTTTTTACGTCTTTTCTGAGCGTATCGTCGAAAGTACGAAGTAAAAAGAGCTCTTTGCAGACGGCAAGGAAGTGGAAAGCAGGGAGGAAAGGCTAAATAACTGGTTTGTTGAATACGCGAAGAGGCTCAGGCTCGAGCCCTGGAGTTGGAGTCTTGTATAGATTAATGGCGCTGTGGCTTGAATTCTCAGCGGAAGGAAACCCTTAGCTCGGATATTCTTGGTTCGTCGAAGAAAAAGCAGCCGATGCTCGTAAATTTACTGTAACGGCGTATTACATCAATAGTTTGCTCGACTATTTCAATAGTTTTCTGCACTTCGCGTTTCACTGGAGTCCATTTATAAGAGTTGATATTTTCTTTCATAGGTTCACGGTTGATTTCCGAACTGTCGATTATCACGGATGATTATACATCAATAGGAGTAGAATATTTACCACTTTGTACTCTCGAGTTTTACTAAAGCTTGCTCGTACCAAATAAATAAATAGATAAATAAATAAATAAAGATAAAGGCTTTTTTGGATAGTAAATTAGTACTGTGCAGTAGTTGGACGCCATTTTTTCGTAGCTTTCGCCTCAATTAGTGCAACAGGGGATTTCAGATTTACACTATAGTTACAATGTTTCTCGACTAGAACATTCAATAGCAAAATGTGACTCTTGGTAGGTTGACGAAACATTTCATCAATAACCGAAATGGATACAGTTTCATATTTGATTACTTACTCGCTCATACCGTAAAAAATAAAATAAATCTTCCTAAAATGAACCAAATATTTGGATTATATCGTCATTTATATAAATTTCTATTCATTCTATAACACGAAATTATCGCCAATACCGATTCTGACTCGCCGTTGATGTCGAATCTTCCGACATCACTTCTCCGAAGCGTAATCCACTTCTCCCTTCCCGTTCGGAGACAGAGATCTACAGAAATCCACCCGGCTGGATGGGAATCGGGAATAAGGGCGAACCGATGAGCAGCGTGTCTGGAAAGTGGGAAGACGACGAGGAAGTTAGGCAAGATACACTACGCTGCTCTAGCGGGCGGAATTAGACCTGAAGGAATGGGAATTAACCTAATCCTGGGGTTTCTATTGGCTCATTCAACTACCAATGCGATCTCGGAAACGTAACGAACCGTAGCCAACGCTTGTCCGTCCAATCTACTTAGCCCGCAGTCTACGATCTTTGCTTCGAATAGGAACAATCTGTTTTCAATTTTCTCTTCTTGAAGCGAAAAGGAAATACTCGCTCTGGCTAAAAACAGAAACCAAGTTGAAAGAAGGTAATAAACAGTTACGAAGGCTTTTCCAGCTATACGACGCTTCTTCGTTCGCGGAATTAGAAAACGAAACGTTTCCTCTTTCTAAACGTTTCATGTTGCTTGGGCATTGACAGACTCGGAGAAGTCTTGAATAGCTGAAACTCACTAAGAATTGTTTCAAACAATTAAATTTCCCGCTGCTTCAATGATTCTCCTACAGAGAGCAACGATATTCCACTGATTCGGCATAAGTCCGACAAAAAAGAAAGAAACAGAGATCTTTTTTTTTTGTAGCAGCTCTTGCATTTGATGGAAAACAAAACGAAAATCATAATTCTTGTATTTTCTAATCCAGTCTGACCAATTTGAACCTATTTGGAAATAATTGGCGGCATATAAATATTTGAGCTAATTTTTTAATTTCGATAGAAACAACGCGAATAGTGTTTCGGAATTTTTGAACAATTTTCTTTGAAGACGTAGCAAATTAATGGAATGATCACGATTGCGTAGCAAGAGAGCAGCTGGTATGAATGAACACAAGACTTCCATCAGACTGTACTCGTCGGCCAGATTAATTGGTTAAATGCGAGCCGAGAGCTGTTAAGCCGAGGAGGAGGGTTGCCGTTTCTGATGCCAAGCAGAGAATCGAGTGGGGAGCGACGCCAAATCCGACTGCAGTCATTAAGCTCTATCATCTGCAATGCAACTCGAGTACAGCACAACGTCACCATCCCCTTCCGCTGGCAAGCGTTTGCATTTTACAACCGGTCGATAAGGTTACATTTTAAGGGGAACCGAATTGCGGTTTGGAAACGATCCGAGGAAATCCCACTCTAGAATAGGAACTCGTCGACTCCTGTTCTACTAATTGCAATCAATCTGTCGGTTTTTCACTCGCAAAACGTTCTAGGTAAAGGATTTATCATCGCGTATACGGCGGAAGATAAAGATCAAGCGGGAGAGGCAAAGTTTTAATTGGCTTTCGTTATCTCGACTTGAAAACGATTACTTTGCAAGTTGTCGAAGAAATAAAGGAGTCTTGGAAAAGTAGTTTTCGGCTGGCAATTCACTGGCTTGGAGAAGTGAGGAGAACCATGAAGCGAAAAACACGTAGACTGAAGAACTCGGAGAGAAAAGGCGGAAGTTGCCAACAGAACAGACACAGCGTATGGTAAACATGTTGTCTGTAGTTAGGAGAAGCGAAGCCTCGCTCAGACCGGTTAGACCTTGGAAACAACTGTACGGAGTTCGATTAGGGAAGAAAATGGCTCAATTCGTAAGCGACATACGTTCCAAACCCCAGCGGGTGCGGTGCCTGGTCCATGTGTGTCTTTGAAGCGACTGGAACTGCTCAGAGGACCCGAGCGAGAGGTACAAAAGAAACCTCGAAGAAGAGGGGAAATGTTAACTAAGAAGAATCCGCTCTCGGAGAATGGGTTGGGGGCAAATGAGTTCTATTAGCAATTTAAACAGCGAGAAGGTCGAATAAGAAACTCGGTAATAGTCTGACCTTGACCGCGGCTCGATTTTATTCAGCTAAAGCAAATACAAAGCTTGCAAAGCCGTTTGTGGCGCTGGAAATAGAATGCAGTGGCAGGAACGGATCTAAGAAACAATTACAGTGACATGTATCACACATAAATAGGGATTTCTTGAAATGAGAAGACCATGGTTAGCTCAGGTGTTTCTCCCTCCGTATTTTATTGATTATATTCCTCAGATTCCATTCCATAGCTAGATCACCAAATTTGATATTTTTAATATGAAAATTGGTTGTTGGAAGCAAGAAATTAAATTAAATTAAGTATAATAACCTTTAGAAACATGCGAATCACGTAAAAGTACGACGTGTCACACTAAAAAAAAAATTGCTGTACAAAAAAAAAATTTCAATACCCTTCATAATTGTAATGTATTAGTTTTCGCGGTCTGTAAAAATCAAAACACATTCAATATGCGATTAAAGTGGATGTACTGCATGTGACTCTGTCGATAAAAATCAGGCGTCTCCCACTCACCGTTACAAAATTTCAAGACCTCAAGCGTAAGTATTGATTTTTGCGGTGAGAAAAAATGAAAATACCAGATACGCACAATGAATATTTTTCATCTTTCAAATATTGCACTTTTACATATCGAGTTTGTTCATTAGATACATTAATTTGCACTATTGAAAGTGCTTCCAAAGTTATGAAATAATTTCCAAAATCAGATTCGACCAATTTCCTTCTAGTCTATGAGGTTTTAGCTGAATCATATCCGCAGCAACTGCTTTTGCCACTTGAAGAGGAAGTCGCCCTGAGTCTATCCCCTCTCACCAGCTCCAAACATCATCGGCCGAGTCTGTATCCAATTATCAAGTTGGTTTTCAGGGGGCTTGAAGGGCGCGAAGCCGTGCAGCGATGAGAAACGTACAGCTCTGACGCAAATTCCTTCCAACTTGCGAGGTTACCGACAGCGGCAGAGGGCTCGAAACTCGGTTGCCTTAAATGATTTTGAGGCGAAGGAAAAGACAGACGGAAAAGCCACGGGTAGCGTAGCACACGCCTAGTGAGGAAGGTGTGCTTCGTGGTTTGCTACTGTGTCTGTGCTGTTGCCGCGGTACAGGCCTCTCTTGATTAAACCCTCCCCTTCACTATTCAGTATTTTGCTCACGCTCACATACAGCGATCCTCGCTTTTCTCCCGTATAATATGTGACGACGCATTCAAGTTTTTGCGATTCAAGCTCTTGTTGTTCGTTTTCACGACGAGGTCTCGAGACGCTTGAAGGAAGTCGAGGCCGCAAATATATTCCCCAGTACGAATAAATTGCAGAATTTTCGAATTTCATCGTCTAAAATTGCACCAAGTTGTATTATTCTATTGAATACACCATTTCGACTCAATGAAAGGGGAATAAAATTTCTATCGAAACGCTTTGGTAGTATTTTTTGTATTCGCCGGTTGCGGATTCGCTTCTCTTATATATCTCCGGCAAACATTTCGATTATGGTTGAGTCGGTTGCTATCATCGGGTGAGATAGCCAAGTTTCTGGTTCTGCAGTGGATCTTCTCGCTGATATTCTTCACCAGCGGGTATTCTGCCGTAATTAAATTTCCTCCGCCATAAATAGCGCTAATCGAATGAGAATGAGCCGGGTATCTTCAACTCTGCCGATGCCGTTCGCTGAAAAGGATCCCGGAGGAATCCGAGTGAATTTCAAAACGAAGACCCCGAGTCGGTTGAAAAGGAATTCGCCGTTTTAATGACAAACGAACACACAATTATCGTTCTTCTTTAGCATGAGAATATCTTGTTAAGTTTGAGAATTCAATTTAAGGTATGAGACCTACGAGTTGGCGCTTCATTATTGGACAATTGGAAACTGAAATCCAAGAGAAGAGGATCGAAAGGGTCGGCGGAAGTGAATCGCTAATTACGAGCCCGGCTACTTAGGACCCATCCAATTCTCTTCAGAAATCCAATTAGCGAAAATAAATTAGGAGAGCAACCGTTGGTGTGAACGGGATGTGAGAGACTGAAATGGCACAAAGGATGCCATGGCATTATGGAGCCGGGTGGTACTGGCGTCATTTTGCAGAGGGCGACAGACAGCCCTCGAATTCTCTAATACTTGTCTGGAGCGATATGCTTGACCCTGACCTTCATTCTTTTCAACGCTATTTATCTCTCTCTCTTTGCCTTTAGACAAACTAAGGTTCGATCGAAACGTCTTCACAGCAGAGGCAAATTATAGAACCAATGAACGTAAATGTCACTATTGTTCGCTCGAATCTTTACTATTAGTGAGCTGTTGGTATGAATCTCCTCCAATTTATATTTTCCCCCGTATACAGTTCTTGGTGAATTCAAGATGGCGCGCAGCCTGATGACAAGCGGAGAAACTTCCATAAACTGAGGCGTTTTTCCAACCGTGGCGAGTATAGAACCCTTTAGCGATGAAGGAATAAAGGATTTCTTGGACAAGCTATCGGAGCGCGATTTTCCCTCGTTCGATTAGAAGGAGAAAAAATATTGTCCTGCCGACCTTACGCGTTTTATTTGTCAACCGCTTCTGAGCCAACTCAAATCCTTCTTCGGAAAAAAGAGCAATAGAAGGGGCCGAGAGTTTCATTTTGTTCACCGAGTGTTTACCGAATGGGGAGGGAAAGTGGAAGAAAAAATAGAGAAAGAAAAGGTGAAACAGAAGCGTGTGCTGGGGGTTCCAGCTCAGAAAAGGCACAGTATGTTTTCATTTGGACGTATTTGTTGATATAAGTTTAAGGGTCGATGGCGGCAGTGGAAGGTTAGTGTCCTTCGTTGCATTACGCTGCCCGACAGAAGCGATTCTGCGGCTACGGAACGAAAGAGAAGGCTCGATGGAAGCAGCGCATCGGGAGCACGGTTGAAAGGGATAAAAGACTGAGATTTCCATCCAAACAAACCCAACCTTATACAGGGAGGTTTTATCCCTTTGTTCTCAGTCGGCGGTGAAAAGACGTGCGGCTGAGATTGAGTGGGTGATGTTGCGGTTGAAAAATAAAGCCGCGAAGAAGAGGGAGCATGTGGAATGAAGGAAAACGAAAGGACAACGGAAAACGGCACGACGAGAGGAGCGAGGCGAGGCGAAGCTTTTCTTTCATATTATCTACCTTAGTAGCAGGACCCTCAGTTTGAGGATTTGTTCACGATTTGCCGTAAATGCCTCTTTCCGCAGTTTCACCATCAACTGCACACCCTCTCGCTGCCTACTAAATTCACCTGGTGCTCTCAGTATGGCCCGAAAAGGAATGACGGATTTTCTACCTTACTCTTTTAAGAAGCACTTCTTCATCGTCTTCGCCTTCCGTTGAGTTGGGATGGTAAGTAACCTACCGCGCACCACCACGTTTCGTTTCCAGTTCAGTTCAGTTTGCTCAAGAGCCCCCGCCTGCGGAGGAACCTTTGTGAAAAACAAATTAGTTTAACTGAACGTCGTCGGTAGTTTCTCTTATCCCGAATGGCTCAAGTGTTGTCCTATTCTATTTGACATCGTCCTCCGAATCCGTTTCAGTCCTGGCCTTTTTCGTCTGAAAGGATTCGAATCAAAGCAATTCCATCTTTGTCAACTGTGAGTACATCAGGCGGCTGAGTAAAACATCTTGGTAGACACTCATCGAATACAGCAATGGTCGGCATGTTTTTCGAGTTTGAACTCCATTCGACTGTAATGCTTTCGGATTTCTACGTCCCAACGGAAAGGGAATATTTTACCCCTTATTTCAAGAAAATGCTTGTTTTGCATTAGGATGTCACGAGTTTTGAAAGAGCGAGTGTTTATTATACTCGTTAGGGAAAAGAGAATTTTGCTTTGACAGACGACCAAAGTGTATTCGTGTTGAATATCGAGTTTTTATTCAGGCTTAACGTTCAGTTTTTCAAGGAAAATAACTGCGAACTTAATATGTAAATAAAGTTACACAAAATGCCCATCTTCATTTGCGAATTGAGTCTTGATTCGTTCATTGGTCAGGAATAAAACAATCCAATGAGCGTATGAGCATTTGTTTTTACACCTATAATATATAGTATTCCTAAATCGCTTTGAAATAATTTTCTATCTTATAAAGATGAGTGATTTGATTAATATAATTGTTACAAAATAACGATGAAAATGTTGATCATTGTCATGTGAAACTGATTGTTTTTACTTAACCAATATCTGAATTTATTTATTTTACTGAATCACAGCATAATATTTGAAGACTATTTTTTTCATTACAAGTTAAATATTGAAGAGTTTTAGTGCTTTTCGAGTATTTGAAAAACTTAAACATAGGAGTTGTGGTTACTTTGTGAAACATATTCATCTATAATAATGATCACCACTATAATACGCCATCCACTCAGCGGAAAACATTAGGAACGTATGATTTAACGAAGTAACCAAAATTCCCCTCGTCAAAGTGAAAAGCACTAAAATCTCCATATTTCAACTGAAATCCGAATTTTCGAAAAAGAAATTCGACGTATCACACTGAAATTTGAATTATTCCTGTTCAACATTGTTATATCATTTTTTCATCTTTGTTATATATCTCTTTTGTTTGGAGTTTTACACCTGAAAATCGACGTTTCAAATCCACAAGTTAGCCCCTCGAGTCTCTCGGCGGTCGCTTCCGTCAAATCTTATCTCAATGGTTGAAAGTAACGATCTCCATGTGCTAATAATTATGTTGAATGTCTAAATTTTCGAATATAATGTAAACAAGCTATCTTCACCGGCATTCTATTCAAAAATTGTCTCACCAAGCTGTACTTACATTAAAGGCATACAAGTATTCAAGTACTAAGTAGATAGTTGCTCAACCTAATGGTTTCTCTCTCGGTCCGAATCATCGGGTAACGGAATTATCGCTCGTTCTGCGGGGAAACTTGCTGATGGATTACAGGGCGTGAAATCGGGCACAGCTCGGAATTACAAGGCTGAGCTTTACTGAATCCTGTCAAGTGCTAACGGTCGTAGAAACGAGAGGGCTACGCAAACACTGCATTCGCGCCAAGTATTGCCGGCTCCGCTAAACCAACTTCACCGGTTAATTGAAGAGCAAGGAAGTTAATCAGTTCAAAGAAGATTGTTCAGCTACGAATATTCCCTTTCTCGTAGGAGCAGAAATCGCTTTTGTTTGTAATATGCGTATGATACATGATGTACTGGGATTTGCCTTGTTTCATCTAATGTACGACGGATTCGTTGGGTGGTTTTGAAGCCTAATAAATATTATCTCTATGGTAACCATAACGGCGATTTATGGTGCCTTGATAATAGCTGGCCTTACACGCACTTTCTTTCCCTTAGAAAATCACAGCTCGCGAAATTTGCGTAGAAACCGTCGTCTAATGCTGCCGGACTTCCCACGAAGATGTGGCATCTTGGTAAAGAATTAAATTACGAGAGGAAACTATTTTACACACTGAACCGGCTCTTTACTTGAACAATGAGGCAATATTTTAATGTTTCCTGTTAAAAACAACTTTTCGTCATTTTGATCATGATTTAATTTTGATGTTCTCTATTTTCGCAGGTGAGGCTCAAAACGTTGATTATGTCATTCAAGGTCCGTCAGATGGTAACGTGGCTCTTTTTTTCTATTTCTTTCGTAATAGTTCGTAATAAACTCGTAATAAACTCGTAATAAACTCGCTAAGAGTTATTATAAATTCTTGTCTGCGAAGTGGATTGAATTTATTTCTCTTATAGTAAATAAGAGGAAAATATTTCTCTTATAGTAAATTTCTCAAAAATAAAAAATAAAAATAAAATAAAAAACCGCCAACAAGCAAAAACAAACAGGTTGTTGCTAATTACATTGCTTGTTGGCGTCGCCTGTATAGCTAAATTTGTGGCCAACTCCAACTAAATTTTTACGGTGAAAGCCACCATTATTCTCTGAAAGTTTATTTTTTAGAGACTCAAGCGAATCTTGTGGTTTGCACTGCCAGAAATCTTGAAAGAACGAGTCACCTAATAATTCTCTCCATTGCCTCAACGACCGATTTAGGGAATCCAACGATAAGTTGGAAGAGAAAAATATCATTACCTAGGAAATGCTACTGTTTGAATGGAGGGTTGCAATATTTCTAGCCCCTGAAGGAGCAGTGTTCGTGATATTTAGCTATTCCATTTGAGAGTCCCTTCATTACCTAGATCGTTTACTCTTAAATGGCCTTGCTTTCCACCAACTTTGGTATTTGAATCACGTTGCTCGCGCCGTTAAAATATTTTTAGCGCCACGAATTGGAAGACAAATGTTTCGACTTACGAAGTTTGGAAAATTTCTTCCTACGTTTTTAATTTTCGACAACGGTCCCTTTCAATTTCTTGTTTGAAAACAACGTCGAATTGTAGTTTGTGGTGTAATGTTATCTTTTCAATTCTCACGATTTTGCAACAAAAGCACGATTTTAAGCTTCGAACGGACGATTCAGTTTTCTTTTGCGAAGACCCAAAGTTGCTGCTGTTTTGCTGGTTGTTTCAAAACGCTGCGAAATGTCTTCAAATAACTTTACGATAGTACTTTACTTTTTGTTGTCTCGGACTTTAAAGCAACCTACCCAATTTTGAACCCAAATTCACGAATGTGAAAATTACCTTGCATTTTCTCAGTATTTTCTTCTTCCAAAGATGTGAACAATCGTATGTGCTGTCTCTTTGCCGCAACTCAGGTAATCAATACTAGTTGTCAGAGGAGAGAATGAATTCTCGTAGGGGGAGTTTAATTTAACCTCTGTACGACTTTCAATAGAACAAGACCGCACCGCATTCTACATCAACGTCGCTACGATGTACATAAATACAAATCCACAGCAAATGTTTAACCAAGTTTAATCATGAGGAAAATCATGACAAATGAAACTGTGCAAGCTACTTATCTTCCTTTCATCCTTTAGCTCTGTAGAAACTAAAGACAGATTCGTATCCCATGATTATTATAGTCTACTATGAATCCCAATTAGTGACTGACTGCTGCCATAAGATTTAACACGGTAAGATAAACAACTTGCATCAGAATTCATTTAACATTGGTGGGCAAATATTTAACGCGAAGTAATTACTCCTCCTACGTAAAAAGCTCGTATAAAGCAGTAGTATAAATATAGCCGAAAGACAATAATTTCACTGCGGTTTACCTAATGTCAGTGTTCAATGTGGGATTAGTATCAATGTTAGAATATCAGAGCTGAACCTAGTTCCACAACGTTTTATTAAAATTGTAGCTTCGTTCGTAAAGAGAAAATACAAACACTGACGAGTAGCCGCTATTATAATGAAAAACGCAGCAAATGATCGTACAGTAGATTGTTATCCCTTTACTTCAATAAATAATGTTGATTCAAAGAGACCATCCACTTGTAAACAACCCCAAACATTTATGAATGTTTCCACCGAACAAGAGATTAGTTACTGAAAGGGAAAACCCTTTACCAACTATTCAATTCAACTATCTAACTAATGTCCGTGGGTTTTGAGGAATTCATCAATTTTTCAGAACAATTTTTATAGCTCCACACATGATTGAGCTACAAACCTTGTTAGATCTATCTTATATCGAGCATTCTAGCCACCATCATAGCTATTAATCCGGTTAAGGTCTCATTCCATTCAGTGTCCGAAAATCGATATAAATTTAAACCAAATACACCTACGTATAAAACATCTTGGAAAATAAGAATCCCCCAGTTATAATCCCCGAAAATTCTTTTAAAAATGAGGTAGCGATTTGGTTGAAGAGTTGATAAATTGTCGGGTCAAGATTGATTTTTGTAAAAGTTGCAAGTACTATTGTGTACCTAGCTAGTTTTTTTAAAAGTGCAAACGGCGGGAGGACAGAAATTTTTATTAGACATTTGGTTTTTACGTAGGTACCTTAAAACGTAAAATATCTTTTTTTTTGTGGGGGGGGGGTTAGAAATTTACCTTTCGTAAGCGATTACAAAGGTTTATTACTGAATAATATATCAAAATGGAGGACCAATCTGAGGCCATTCTTCAACGAGACTTTCCTTTCCGATTCACTGATCAGCTGCTTCTTTTCGAACCAATAACTGCGAAAACATGAGCACTCAGTTGCAGTATTACTCAATTGAATTCAGAACGTCCGAATCAAACTAATTCTTTCTCCTCAGATTTCTGCAATTTAAGTCGTTTAATTTTGCGACAAAAATGAATCCGTCGATTGTAAAAAGTTTGTTTGACGTTATCCTCTATAAATATTTTTTCTGCCATAGCCGTAGGTTATTTTCACCTCCGGATCTCGCAGCAATGAAATACAATCCAATTAACAACTTCGCCCTCAACTACAACACGTTGAAGTTATCCCACTTTCTCGTTTCATTTCACTGTCCTCTGTGACGTCGTTTCATTTGCTTTCCCGGACCACTGGACGTAACTGTATTTAAATTTTCCTTGGAATAAATCACCTCGAATTTACGTTTCTTTGCTTTGAAACTAACGTCGAACTTCCTGGTTTTAAAATTGCTTCCCACACCTTCCGCTTTTATCTCAAAATCTTCTCACTTTTCGATAGAGTGATGAATTATGAAAAATCGTTTAAAAGCCGGATTTGGCCTGGCAGGAGCTCACACTTCGCCCGCCGCCCACAGCGGGACTGTGTCAAATCGATGGCTCGCACTGCGCGTGCGCAGAAAGCTCTTCTTTCCACCCGTCAACTTCCCTACCTCCGAATATTCCCTGCAGGTGCGCTGTTGATTTTTTCCCTTTGTCATCAAAATTCGTTCGAGAGATATTTTCTTTAAAAAGAAGCTGTATTCAAGTCATGACAAGGATCCTATTGAGATTTAGTTTTCATACCTAAGAGCCCGCTTAAGCATTTGGTTCAATGGAATTACTTAGCTCACTTTCCCTTCGAGTAATTAGTCTGTTTAGTACGTTTGAACAGGGGCGGAGAATTTTAAATGCGGTGGCTTTCTTTTCCGAGCTGTGGTGTTTTAGTCTTGACGATTTTTTTTTTTTCTTGAATAGAAGTAATTAGTTTGCGTTGATCATGAAGCCTTAGCCTAACGAACGATTCTGTTTCATTCTGGTGACCATCGCATGCCTACTGTACACGTTTGTGCTAGGCGTTAAGTGATAAAACTTCTTCTCTTGTAAGGATTTCATTATCGCACCTACAAATTTACACTTCGACCATTTTTCCATTAAAGTTACTATACGTGTATTTTTCGTAGCTGAATTGAAATACAATAGTTTGAAAAGCTCCTTGTAATGTAATTGCCTTCTTGACCCTCACTACATTCTTAATTGTTATTTCTATACTTTTGAATTAATTTTACTTGCGGACGCTAGCTTATTTTTGAGCCTGTGCTGCAAGATTAGAGGTTTGAAAACCTTCGGATTCGGAGTAAGCTGTCGAAAATTGATCGCGGCTACCACACCCATGCGTCTCGTTAGAAATACCTCTGCCATCGTGCCTTTCCCTAATTAGCTTCATGGGTCCTGAATCGTATTATCAATACTGCGGAATTTGATTGCTAGAATGATTTCGCGCTTTTCTTGACGTGATTGATTTTCTTGACGAGTGTGTTCGTCATTTGAATTTAATTTCCATTTTCAGTGAGGAAATTGGAGCTTTGAAATTAGATGTGAAGTACAGTGACTGGTTCTGAGGCATTGATACAATATTCAACTAGGAAAGGGCACCTTGAAGATTTATTCTAGCGTTAAGGTTTTAGCACTTCAGTTAAATATATTAGACAGTGAAATCATAAAAAATGAGGATGAATGATAATTTGTGTCGACTCCTTATCCTATTTCATTATTTTTACTAACACTTTTTCCCTTTATAGCATCATCAGGGCTTTTAGTTGTTATCTACCGCTCAAACTTTAAGTAGCGCTTCTATGCGTGATACCAAATACCACGAATGACGTTGCATTTAAATTATTCGAAATACGTACACCTTCAAAAAAGCTTAAAATGAGTTATTATTGGTACCTATTGATATAATTATTTATATTGGTTTATTATTCCTTTTTTCAAGGGTACGTTTATCGAGGGTAGATAAAGCTCAGATATACGAGAGATCGCGTCACCAAGCAATTTTCTTGCGATTTACGGAAAACTGCTTTGTACCGCTAGCTCTAGTGTATCTCCCCATTTATCTTCTGTTGATGAACGGAAATCATGATTTCGGCAGCCCCTTCAGTTGTAATAGTAATATAGCGAATGTTTCCAACTATAGAACCATTTAAGTAACAATACGGGCAAATTCTTCGGCGAAAATCATAATTGTTACTATTTTTATTTTTCTATTTTTATTGTTCTGAGGATGGATTTCACAAAAAGATTGAGTACAACATTGCTTGTTGGCGTTGCCTAGACAAATAAGTGTTTCAATTCGATCATTTAAGACATGAAGTCGGCTAAAAAGTACCTAATCAACTCAAATAATCGTTGGAACGATTTCAAACGGCCTCGAGTTATATCATGGTGACGAAGTTCTCATATTCGCTATCATAGCTCACAAAAGCTGCGATAACTCGTGAATTATTGAAGTTATCAACTCCGTTATTATTCTACGTTGAAAAATCTCTGAAAATTATATCCAACTCATTTCTCCAAAAACAAAAGGAAATACGAATTTTCCTCTCGATGGCCTTCAAAAATACTCTTGAAAAATTGTCTGGCTGCGAATGATCTTTGGTGAAAATTTGAAGTATGTAATAGTCTACTTATTATAGTTTCTCCATTTTTGGAGGTGGTTGGGCGATTAAACTAGTTTAATCTTAGATAATAAATCAAAATAAACACAGTGAGAAGACAAATAAAATTATAGGAATACTTTGTATTTTACCATTCTCACTGTTTGCGGGCTCTCACTCAATCTGAATGCTGCAGTTGTTCTCCATCCGCATTAGCTGCTCGAAAAAAGAAAATTTGCGACGGCTGGATAAAGTGAACGAGCTTGTAAAGGAAGGAGCTATTTAAGGGAAAACTGCCCTATATACCATCGTGACGATAGCGCAACACGACGTCGAGGAGGTCGCCCTACCTTCACGTCCCATCATCCAACCTGATGCCTCTGATGTCGAATTACTTGAAGGGAGCAAATGACAGCTGGGACGCCATCTTTGCCGACATTCCCTCCGAGGTTTCCCTCGGTCTTCCGCAGCTCTCATTCACCTTTATTCCCTCTCTAGTTTACTTAGCCCTAACGTCGACCTGTTGCTCATTTTTCGAACATGAAATCTCCCCCATTCTGCCATTCCGAACCCTTCGTCGTTCTCCATTATCATTTTCACCCGAACCATCTCGGACCATCAGTTTCCTAAATGGAGCACTAATGACAATTGGGGTATAGTCAGGGAATAGAATGAGTGCTCATGATTGGGCTAACGAAAAGATCTAATCCGGGGCTTTTTGATCTCGTTTACTAGTAAAACATCGGTTCGTGATACAAAAATATCGCAGTCATCCTCTGTACTGTACTTTTCCTGGACGTCTTGGGATTTTAATGTTAACCTCGGGTGAAAATTCATTGCACGATCGCCCTCCAAACTAAAGACCCAGTCGCCGCTCGAGAGAAAAGAGTATCGATGAAAATCAATGGAATTTTGAAAAGTATTTATTGTTATACTTTCCTTCAAACAATCGCAAATAATCTGCTTACTTTTCACGACGATAGGCTGAACTTCGATTCTCGGCAAACCTTTTGAGCTCTCACGATCTTCCATCCTTTTCATTGTCACTCCCTAGTCAACTTTTCTTCGTCTCCGTTTAAGTCATTGAACCCTGGTGAAGAGATAGCGATAGAGAACGGGACTGTATACAAATGACATCAGTGTTCCGCTCCAGCTTTCCGGTCCCATTTTGTCAAAGCGAACTTGAAGTTCCAATCCTATTAAAAGTTCCCGCAACAAACCCTGTTTGACCTTCCATTGAGCTACTCGACTGAAGAAGGAAACGGAGATGACGACATGAGCTCTTCAAATGACATAGTTGTAGTGTTTCCTTTGTTTTGTCGGATTCCATCGGAACTAGAGGCGCGGCCTTCGGCAATCTAACGTAGCACGAATGCACCACGCCGTGATTGAATATTGACTCAAGTTATTCGAAATTATCGAGAACAAATCTAGGTTGAATGCGTTTGGGGTGTTTGTTCATTGGTCGATTAGATTATTTCAAGCTCTCGAGTTCCAATTTAGCCTTGTAGAGGAAACATTTCAATTACGAATGTGAGGGAAATGTTACGACTTAAAGTAGATCACGCCCGAATAATTGAACGCAATCTGTTTCAACGATATCCTTTTTTTTCTCACTCGCAAATTATACGAGTATTAATTATCCAATTAAGCGCGGATTTTCCCGGACACTAGTAACAGATTGATTGGGACAGTAACGCCCAGTGGATTTAATTAAAATTTGGAATAATTTGCAGACATGCGGTTGAATTAGTGAAATTCCCCGCATATCACTTGCGCTAATTAGTTTGACCAAACATAGTAATTATTTTGATGATGTGTTTGCCGTTAATAAATATATTATATTGATCGGGGAATTCTATCCTTCTCTATTTTTGAACATCGTATACTATCGAAAATCTGTATAAATCAGGCATCGATTCCATTGTGAATTCCTTCATTCTCTTTTTTATGCAAGTTGGATGTTATTCTTTTTTTTAACGATAGCCGGCGAATACATTCAAAACTTGGAAATTCGATATTTTTTATCACAATATATCCCGTTTACCTGTTACAATTCAATGATGATAGAGGATCAACTTATGCAATTATTTGGTTGTCAATGATCAGAGATAGGGTCAAACAAAAACTTACTGTTTCATCATCGAGCTTTGCAAAATAGATTCCCATCGTCAGGGCTTGAAGCTTTAAAGTGGTCCAACAAGGACACCTGCCCATTGTGATTTTAAATTTCATGAATAACTCGGCACTATTGTTTTGTGTTCAAAATGAAATAAAAAAAAAAAAATAAAATAAAAATAAAAAAAATAACGGCGAACTACTTTACTATTATAACCTAAAATTGAATGAAATCGTAACTTTAGTATGAAATACTTGTCTTGCGGTTGAGTTCAATAAAATAATGTTAAAATTTTAACTCTCCAACTCTTATGGTACACATTGGGAATGCACGTGAAATAATCATGTTCTGAAAATTCGATCGATTTATCATGCCAAACTCAATCCCTTCAATTTTTCAATAAGACAAGTGGCTTTGTCCAAAAATTTCGTCAACAAGCGGATAGTAACAACATCGGTTGATCATAGTTCTTTAAAATGTTCATATTTTCAAAAGAATCTTACGCTACAAAGATCGGGGAATTTTGAATGGTTTCCAAAACATTTCGAGATTTACGAGCTTCTCGATTGTATAACGAGTAAGATAGTGCTAGAATGGCACTATCCGATTCGGGATCAGCCGTTAAAAACCGAAAGGATGGAGAAAAAAATTGGAACTGCGGCATCGCAATAATAAGTTATACGACGGGACTGCGGAAACCGGAGAAAATCGTTCAGCTGGCGAAGGAAGAAACAGCAAGAAACTTCAAGTCGGAAATAGCGAAGAGAGAAATTGGCCAAGTTAAATTAGTTGTGAGGAAGGATGATAACTCATAGGTTTCACCGCGTCAGAATCGACGGCAGTTGCAGATCGCTCGACCGCCAACTATTGAAAAAAAGTTGAAAAAGTATTTTCTTCTCTTTCCCTTCAGCTATTGGCTTGGTTTTTTTCAACTGTCGTATATCGAGGCCAAAGAAATGCCAGAATTGGAGTCGGCTATGAAAAGGTCAGTAGCCAATCGTGGCAACAATGAACTGTCATCTTCGCTGAGAGTTACTTTCAGATAAACCGTCAATTTTTCTTCAATACTTTACCGCTGACGCGCACGGCACTCACTTCAATACAGTTAGTCGAAATAGAATTTTCCCTGCTTTGTAGCATGTTCGGAAAAGCTTTTCTCATATTATAACGTCGATTAAACGGAAAAAATGGGAGAACGAGGAAAGGGCTAAAATTAGTGTTGACATATAAGATGGCATTTTTATCCGATTCAATGAAATATCGAGGAATTTCAAATTCATTGTGGCCTGAAATTGCTTTTTGGAGTGGCACATATTTCCTTAAATAGGTAAATAAAAGTTCATGCGATCAAATGCCATTTAATTTTTTTCGAATTTGATACTTAGTATGAATTATGAAGAAAAGTGTAAAATCCATGGGCTGGAGAAGTGAATTATTGGCAAAATAATCAATGTCCAGTAAACAATGGTGACAAAAATCTTTATATAGCAAAAATACACAAATTTATTTCACTAAGCTGGTTTGGTTCAGACTCCTTTTAGCGCCGTCCTTGGCGAGTAAAACGGGTGTTGAGTTTCCACCGACGAGTTCCAAAATTCCGAGAACTGGTTTGGTGGAGTGAAGAAAATGAACAAAAGACTATCTCCCTTTCTTCCGCTATCTTGATTTTATTCTCTTCGTTCCCAAAAAACCTTTTACCGTCCGGTTCACAAAGCGATTATTTGAAAATCCTTTCAAATTAGAAATACTTTGAGAAGTACATCAACCTGAAATTCGAACCTTCCCGCTTTCCGTATGATCCAGAAGTTTTGTTTTTGTTCGTGCCAACTGTCTGTACTGCGAACGCGTTTCTTAGAAGCGAAAAGTATTTCATTTTATATCAACTTTCAAGAAATGTAAGCTGTCAGTAGCGGTCTATAAATGTTTTCGAAACATGATGACAATTCCGTTCCCGCTCCTTCGTTCATCAACATCACAATGCTCGCGTATCGTTCAAGTCTTGTGTATTATAATTTCATCGATCATTGTATAAATACCATCCTTTTTCAGAACTCATTGAAAATCGAACTCAATTTGATTCTTGAGCTCACTATCTACAATTATTTGAAGATGCTAATAGCTTTAAACTTGGCTATGAAGTACTAGGCTCGTAAAGTTAACTGTAACTACTTTTAGAAGCAGCTAATCTCTTCACCAAAAATCAATGTTGACCTATCGATAGCTCAGTTCTTTTTTCCAAGTCGCTAACTCAATTTTAGAGACATTTTTGAGAGGTTTTTAATTAAAGACAAAATCGTATTTTCCAAAGTTTTTCAGAAATGGTGTATCGTACTCCCTCATTTTATATAGATTTTCGGGCGCTGAATCGAATGAGAGTACGACGGTGTTCAATTGGTTTGATGGGTCTCGAGTTTGGAGCGTTTGTGCTGATCTTAAGACTTTTTATAGATTTAGCGAAGTCTGTAAGTCAAGATTTTTAGGAATTATAAGAATTATTCTATACTCGTAGGAATGCTCGTCAAACACTCTATTAAGCTGTATCGTTAGGCAAATAATTTGACTCCTAATTAGTTTATTAGAAAAAAGAAAAATAATGTAAATTAAGGTATTTGCTTCGGAATTTTACCAATCCTTTATAAGGTAGAAACATTTAAAAATGATTGGGTTAGTTACTTTACAATCACTTGCAGCGTTTTACATTGCAATTAATTTCAATTTGTTTGTACAAATAAATTCTCGATGAAGTAATCGAAGCGGAAATCTAGACATCGAAAAAGCGAATGTCTTTCAGGTACTTCAGTGAAAATACTCCATGGTAATTTAAAAACTTTTAATTGAAATTTATCAAAATCGTTCACCATTTCTTTAAAAGACTCATAATACGAGTATATACCTGTTATGCAACGATTTCTATTTTGATTGCCAACTTAGTCAGCGGCGGCGCTCAGGGTCGCTATTAATATCGCCCTGAGGGTATCTGCGGAAGCCATCGAGGGGATATTGAGGTAAATTAACTCAAAGACACGAACACAGCTGCGAGATTCGCCCGTTCCCCTCTGCAGCGATATAACAATCAATTAGACGACTCCATTGTCGGGTTAGGGTTGTAGGTGTAAGATGCCTGGGGATTGAGTGCGGCGGCAAGTGAAAATGTTGTTTTGAAGGTGCTTGAAGATAATTAAACCCCGCAGTTGGCTCTGTTGAGGCAGCGGTCATCTGAACGATCTAGTCGTCCCCTAACCCCTGTCAGTCCTCCCTTTGGAATGCGCTGTGACGGTCCGTCTCGCCGCCGCCAGTTGTTTCGAGAAGGGAACGGGTGGAACACGAAGCGTGCCCGCGCGGTCGACAAGTTAAATTGCTAAAGTTGGGATTGCCTTGACACCATCATCGTTATGTAAATTAGCCTCATTTCAACCAATGTACGTCTCCCTTCTTCGTCCGCGGCTGCCGACTTCCTGAAGCTCCAGCCTCCGCCTCAGTGATGACTTATCCCGACCCTTTTTCGAGACAACGATAGTGCGGCTGGCTGTCTAACTCCGTCTTCCCTTCTTCCGTCTGTTCGTCTGTCGCTCTTTTCGGAACTTGACTCTCGGGTAGAGACGTGAGCTTGTCCTTCCTATGTAGATGAACCGCCGCCTGTTGAAAGCCCCGACAACTGTGCTCTTAGTTGAAACTTGTTCGTATCGTTTCCGCGTGCCGTTGTTTTGCCGTAGACTTGCAAAACACAAGGTGCTCGCTATCTAATTTTTGCTGTGTCACGAATATCATTGAATAGTTGTACTACAAATTTTTGATGACCTTTCCAGCTCTATATTATTCTACTCTTGTCCGTTTTCATTATCAGCAATCATAAAATGTAGTCAAGGCGAGAAACCCGTTCAAAAAAATCTTTCTCGTAGCGAAATACAAAACAGACTGTCGTTTTTACACCATGTTTTTCTTCTGCCAGGGGTTTCTAGATAGCTGATTCAAGAAATTGGCTGGATAGCCATAACTAGTTATTTTTGTAACCAGTTATTTTTCTAACGAGTTATTTTTGTAACCAGTTATTTTTGGAACCAGTTATTTTAGTAACTAGTTATTTTTGTAACTAGTTATGTTTGTAACTAGTTATTTTTGTAACCAGTTTTTTTTTGTAACCAGTTATTTTTATAACCAGTTATTATTGTAACCAGTTATTTTTTGTAACCAGTTATTTTTAACCAGTTATTTTTGTAACCAGTTATTTCTGTAACCAGTTATCTTTATAACCAGTTATTTTCGTAACCAGTTATTTTCGGCGACTGGATAACCGCTTTAAAAAAGTAGCTGGAGCTATCAAGTCGCCTCATCGAGTCGCCGGGAAAGCGACTGGAAGGCTAGCTGTGCTCGACAAAGCGACTCGATCACCTAGAGTTTATAGCTATATAATATATTATTGTACATCGCGTCTTTAGTTTACACTTCCTTCGTTTCAAAAGTACCGATGAGTGAAGCCGTATCATAAAGCAGTGTAGCAGCGGTGTGGGCAGTGTCTCATAATGGAGCTAGAAGTATTTCTCGCCAGTTCTAAACTCGAGGGAAATATATTGGAAATATTCGCATGATAGTGTGTAGGTATCGGTTTTCACTTACAATGGTTCTTCCGAGTGGTGAAAATTTCAAGAAGAAACATAGAAGCTCATATCAGTCTCTGTTTTTCCTTCGAACCCACAGAACTGCTCTACCAAGACCAATGTTTATCTTCTTCTTCTTTTGCGAAATGAACATGCGTTTGCATTTAGACTTGAGATTTTCATCCGTCGTCCTGCTATCCGTAGCTGATCGCGATGATGGATGTAGATCGACAAAACAAAGATGTTGTTTTCTTTTACTTCGTACAGAGATAGAACGGTAAGGGTATGCTGAGACGATTGGCGGTCGCTAAAATTGTTGCTCTTCAGCTGTTATATCGTAAGCCAGGTTTTGTTATCAGTGTCGACAGGGTTGCAAATTAATAAATTAATAAAAGTGAGTATAGTGAATAATATTTAACAATTCTCTTATACACTGGGAATGGAAAATATTTTCACCCGCGAGGGAAAATGAGAAATCAAATTACTGGGGTTTTTTAACTGTAGTGTTGGACGCCAAAATTTTTGGCGGGTTTGATGCTTCCTTTCTACGAAATTCAATGCTATAATTTCATTCGCGATTCTTTGTAAGTATAATGTATGAATGAAAATTCATTTGATTCATTGTTTCGCTCGAATCAGAATGCGAATATTTGCCCCGCTGATTCTATTAGCGTAACTTTATTGGTTTTGATAAGTCTCCTCCACCCTACAAGTTGTCATTCTATACGCTGCTGCTGTCCTTCTTCCGTTGGTGAACGAATTACGTGCTTTTTACTTCCATGTTTACGTAGTATTACTTCCATGTTTACGTAGTAAATGGAAGTATTGAGATCGTCTGAAAAGTCGAATTCGGAACCGAGGTCCTGTTGGAAAAAATTTTCATAGTAGTATACTCAGAAACACTTTCTGAACAAGTGTCTGTTCGTCTGTGTGTCTGTGTGTCTGTGTGTCTGTGTGTCTGTGTGTCTGTGTGTCTGTGTGTCTGTGTGTCTGTGTGTCTGTGGTCACAAACTGACATAAATCGCCATATCTCCCTGAAAAATGGATGAAACCCTATGAAATTTTGAGGGAATGTTTTCCCAGTGATTGTGCAAAATTAGGTGTTTCCGAATTTTGAATTACACACAGTACTTCCGAGATATAAGCGTTCAAAGTTTTTTCTGTTTCGATTTTTACAGGCTATGAGAGTCAATATTTTTCTACGTTTGAGGGCTTGAAATGTCGGTTATGGCAAGCAGAAAACAGTAGATTTTTTGTATAGTGGGTCACATACAATGCCTCCACGTTATGAGCGTTTTTCACGATTTCACTAGTGCATGTTTTGTATTTTGATTTTTACAGGCCGCAAAACTCAATGTATTTGAACGTTCAAGGTCTTAAAATGATGGGGTCGGCGATTGAATGATGCCTGATTTTTATCAAATGGGTCACATGCAGTACTTCCGCGTTATTTGCACATTTGCTACATTTTGATTTTTATAGACCACAAAAATGAATATATTTGAACGCTGGAGGACTTAAAATTTTTCTATATTACAGTTGAATATCGCTTGATTTTTATTATTGGGGTCACATGCAGTACCTCCTCGTAAAACGCATTTTCAGTTATTTTAATTGTATTTTTTGAGTCTCTTTGCTTTAAATATGACCAACTTTGACCTCGTTCACAAAACTTGTTTTGCATAGTTTGGATAACACACAGTACTTCCGCAATATGCCATTTTTTAACTTTTGAGATTTTAATAGACCGCAAAAGTGAAAATACATTAGACTTTAACTTTTCTATATGACAGCTGAATATTGCTTGATTTTTATTATTGGGGTCACCTGCAGTACCTCCTCGTAAAACGAATTTTCAGTTATTTTATTAAGTGTTCTTGTACTTTTAGGGTCTCTTTGCTATAAATATGACCATCTTTGACCTCGTTCACAAAACTTGTTTTGCATAGTTTGGATAACACACAGTACTTCCGCCGTACGCCGTTTTCAAGCTTTTGAGATTCTTATAAACGGCAAGAGTGAATATACTTTGGACTTTGAATTTTTCTATATGGCAGCTGAATATCGCTTGATTTTTATTATTGGTATCACATGCAGAACTTCCTCGTAAAACGCATTTTCATTTATTCTACTTTTTGGGGCTCTTTGCTATATATTTTACCAACTCTGACCACGTTCACAGAATTGCTGTACCGCTTGGATAACACACAGTACTTCCGCCGTATGCCGTTTTTTTGCTTTAGAGATTTTTATAGAACACAAGAGTGAATATACTTTAGACTTTAAATTTTTCTTTATGACAGTTGAATGTTGCTTGATTTTTATTATTGGGGTCACATGCAGTACTTCCTCGTTACACGTAATTTCAGTTATTTCATTCTAGCGCTTTTGTAACTTTCGGGTCTCTTTGCTTTAAATATGACCAACAATGACCATGTTTTGTTTTGTTTTGATCACATACCGTACTTCCGCCGTACGCCGTTTATCGCTGTTGAGCTTTCTACAGGGTGCAAAAATCAATATATTTGACGCTATAGGTATTAAATATTTGTAATGGCGAGTGAATGACGCCTGATCTTTACCGCTAGGGTCACACGCCGTACATCCATGCTATCCAGTAGTTTTTTCGATCAGAAATATTCACATTAGCCAAAAGTCAATATAGTTGAACGTTTGAAAGGACGTGAAATGTTATCTATGGCGGGTGAATGCCGATAGATTTTTATCATTAAAGTCGCCGTATACCATATTTCCGCTATTTTTGGGTCTCCTGGCTAGTTTTTCAATAACAGCTGTTGTAATTTAACGTTTCGGCCTTCGTACGATTTTCTCGATTTTATAATTGGTTATACTATTTACCGACTCAAACATGGAAGTACTGTGTGATCTATGCACACCACTGGTTTTTATCCAGCTGATAAATTCAAACTGTTTTTTTTTTCTTTTTTTTTTTTTAAATAACAACTATTGTGCTATACAATAGAGCCCAAAGAAATGAACTCAATTTTCAATAACCGCGACGTCTAGTCTCCGCCGTCTAGGGGTCGAAGGTCGCGGTATCGACTGAGGGTAAACGTGCTGCCCTGCCTTCGTCTTGTTTGGGAAGAAATCTGATTCCCTCCGCCTTGTAAACACCGCGCAGGAATCTTCCCGGGCCTCCGGAAAAGGCAGTTGCGTCTTTACTTCTCAACGTGTCTAGAGTAGACGAAAGCCCTCATCTACCACACTCCTTATCTATTTTATTCTCTTACTTAGCGTTGGATTTCGTTAGTGACCCGGTCTTTGCTGCAGTCGGCGTTATCAGTTACCGTTTAATCTCAACTTATATAATAATGTACGGTTCCAGACTCATCCGATTTTGTGTATTTTGTATATCCGTTGAAACAGTCAATTTTTTTAGTATTAAGTATGAAAAAAATCGTTTTGCACACTTTTAAATTAAATAAATTAAAAACATTTTATAAACATGACAAAAAGTATATACATCCATATAAACATTTTCTGAACCATTCCTCAAAAATAAATTTTGTTCGGTTTATTGCTTGTAGATCGACCAAATTTGAAAATAATTTTTTCCCGCTCTTATTTCATTTTCTTGGTTGCCATCTTATCTCATTTTCGTGAGAAGTTGATGGCAGGAAAACGGAAGGATTCGTCATTAGTATCGTTGAGTATCTGAGAATATTTCACGGTATCAGCTTCGAACGTGCAGTAACTAGTCAGGCCACATCAAAACTGACGAAACAGAGTCGTGATTCTTTTCTCAACCTCAACGTTCCCTACGGCTAAAAATATAAAATCCATTGCCCATCCCATCACTCCACTGCTTCCACTCCACATTGATTTTTCCTATGTTGAATTTTCCTCTACCAATTATCTCCGAATCCGGCCTTCCAGGCTCTGAAAAATAAACCTGTTGCTACAGGAATGCTTAGATGTTGATTTCATTTCGTCTTGTCTGTTGGCCGTAGGAAAACAATGCTAAAACGTAATCGAACTCAATCTACGTTGAATTTTTTTTGCAACAGTTCATTTTCAAATTACTTACGTTTCAAGTTCGCCGTTACATTATGTTGGTTTATTAGAATTTCTTGATTAATAAATACCCAAGTATTATGAGTGCGCAAACATCAATTCATTTGATTCATCTTTATTCGAGTGACGCGATTGAATTTATCGAATTTTTTTAATGAATAAATTTTCTTTATTTTTTCTTTCTCCATAAATGAATTGTGATATTTTTTTTCCTATCCGGGAAACTGAAGCACTGAATCACATTTTATGAGCCAACCCAACGCTCGCTAGTTTCATCGGTCCTATTCCGTCGTTCCCACAAATGTGACAACCCAATCGTTTTCCAATACTTAACTGCGGAGTAGATTTATACAGCTGAGGAAGCACCCTCCGTTTCATTACCGATTGAAATAAGACAGCGGAATTTCATCGAAGTTTGCCGCACAATTAGTGATCATCGCAGTCGATAATTATGTTTCATCATTTTGGGAAAAAATTCATTTGACATAATTACAGATTCTGCGAAATTAGGTGTGAAAATTCTAAAACCATAGAATTTCTCGAATGTCTCTCATTTCCTCTCAACGCGTAAGATAAGTGACCCAGGATTTGTAAAATGGAAACGCGAAGCAAATTAGAGCGAACGACATTTCCAATCATTGAGTGGTGCTCTCTTTTAATATCTCCGAAGTAGTTCGTTTTCCAATATTATTCTATCAACGTTGAAAAGGTTATAAGAACCAACTGAGTTAGATGGTGGCATCGTAATTAACAGTGACCAAGTCAATTATTTCGACTGGAGTTCGAGATCGTGTACGGGGGCAATCAATTACTTAGAAACGGCGAGTTGAAGAGCTTTGATGACAATATTTTTCCTTCCGCCGTCGGAGGCCGAGAAATGTCAACTGGAAAACATCCAATCAACCGGCCTTTTGCCATCTGCCAGCCAGAAGACAGAGATTTACTTGCTCGGTTCTTTCAGTTAATCCAACTTCCAATTTCATCGAGCGATTGGTTTCACATTTACTCGACCGTGATTTTACCGAAGTTTTTCCACGAGTTTCACGACGGCCGAGGATCACGGTATTTCGTTTGGACGGAATGAGCATCGTAATCGATTAAACTACGAGTTTTACGAGGCCTTTCCGTTTGCTAATATTTCTTTTAATTAGAGTGCGACTAAGAAACTATTTCGACATTTTAGAGAGGTTTCACCATCCAGTTTTCGTTTGCGGTCGAAATTAGCGCGGCACTGTCCTTTCAAAAATCATTTGTGTTGCACTCCTCATTGTAAAGGTTGTAACTGATCACGTTTCTTTCTCCGTTTCCCCCCTTGGCGGCTTCCACTCGCGTTGCCTCGAGGCGTGATTTTTCAAAGGAAAGAACGCTCGTGTATAGCGAGCTATTGTTTTGAGGTACGACACCTGTAAATGGGCTTATTATCTGTTGAACTATGGCCATATATGTGAAATGAAAAAGCATTCAGTTCGTTCCCCGGATGTCATGTGAATCTTTCCCTCGGTTTTGGGGTTCTCGGATTTTTATTGACGGAAGAAACCGACGATCTTTCCAAACACATTCAAACCTACATTCAGTGCCAGTAATTTTTTTCATCCCCTAGTCTCTCTTAATTGTATACTTGAAATAATTTAGATTTTAATTCCCTATCAAAATAATTTCAAATAGTACATCCTTAGAAGGTAATGATGCTAAACTCCGTGTACACATGACTGCCAATTATTCCCAGAGATGAACATCCGTTATAAGCTCTTCTCGGCCTATCGAACGGCACTTTTCTGAAAATGCTGGTAGAGGAAGTCTATTGATCTCCGAGGATCCTCTGTCGCCTTTAGCTTGGGGTGCTTGGGTGAGATATTACAGCAATTAATAGAGGCCGTCCCCAACGATGGGGAGATGTGGGGAGCCGCCAGGACCGCACTGAGCTGAATGGGAAAAGGTTGGCCCAAGCCATGAAAGGGAGGACACAAAAGGCCTACACCCACGAAACGAATAGGGTATCGGCGGGAGTTAGGCAGATATAAAGGACACTTAATGAGGGGAAATCTTCCGAAACCAAAGCTACCGTTTTATTCAAAACTGTGCTTTCTCGCTGGGTCTGGGTAGTTTTCCAGGGTTCTCGTATTGCCTTGCCATATTACGTATTAAAGAATATTCCAATTCGAGGATATTCTACCTCTTTGCCGACATTTAGATTTTAATGACTTCATAGCTTGTAAAGCGTCTGAATAGAATATTTGACTGATTCGACCGCCGGTTTCTGTGACCTCAAATGAATAACTGACTAACAAAAATGTTGAGTCGAATGTGAAAAACACGTTCTCAGAGTCTCTATACTTCTTGGCAGTATCCTGTCGCCATTATTTTCTCCTCTTTTTGAGCTTTAAAATCTTTCAGGTCTTATCTGGGAGCCCTTTGATATAATATTTCGACATAAGTCTCCCAGCCTGTCTGACGAACCTAGCTTTGCCGTGTTGTTACCAAAACGAAGGCACGCAAGTTTCTTTTGCTATGATGCAAAAATAACATTGTGCTTGTCGCACGTGTATTGTTGCAAGGTTGAAGTCGAGATAAAGATAAAGATTACGATGTTTCCTCTCCCATGGGATTTATCCATCGAGCTATTTTGCTACTAAGGGTCTCCTTCGAAAAAAAAAAAAGTTGTTAGTCGGCTGATTCGCAGCTTGTAAGTGAGTGCAATTTGGATGCTGCTTCTGTTCATAATGGCGGAGAAAACAGTCATTTCAACTATGTAGCAGCAACTGGCAGTTGTTGCACAAGCGCACTTGAACCGCTTTTCATGAAAACGCATTTAAAATGCTCTTACCTTTGGCGAAATGCTCTAAAAACCCGTGGCGTTTTCTTATTTTTTATTTTATTTTTTTATTAGGTACCTACCCTATGGGTTTTTTTTTTTTTCAAGTTACATTGTACGATATTATGACTCAAACTTGGACAGCGTTTCCTGGCTTCCTGAAACCCCTCTTTTTTTGGTATATTCAATTTTTTTCGCCAAAAGGTTAATCGTGTCCGTGCCAACTGCTAAATTCAATTTCAATATTTCATCTGCTCGGCTGGCGGCGGATGCTCAAGGGGCCCTTTCGTTCTCACACGGGGGAATCCACCGGGTAAAAATCCCTGAAGTGGAATTCTATTAGCTTCGGAAATTCGTAGGCTATTTGTTAGGGAAGAAAATTCGATCAGGAGCGATGGCGGCGGTAAAAGAATATTTAAATGTCGAAGCATTGAGAAAGAAGCATTGAATTGAATAGGTTATCCGCGGAGTCGTTCTAATGCCACGGGAGAGACGATGTGGACGAGGGAGGAATATTGGAATAATTTGAATCTAATCCGGAACCTCGGCTTACGCATATAAATGCAGTTCCCGAACGAAGAGGGAGCTGGGATCGTGTAAAGATGGAAAGGTAGGGAAGGAGCGATCGGTGCTCGTCGAGCGGTGAGAGGAGATTCAAGGGTTGAAACAGGGCCTCTTCTTGGGTTAGCAGCAGTGTCAAGGAATAGTGTCGGAATCATTTCCCGCGAGCGAGTCCCATCTGGTCCCATCCGTTCGTTCTATAGAACCTCAAGCCTTCGTCGTTTACTCCTCTGATCCCTCATCAGTTAACCATTATGAATAGTTCCATTAGCAAACGCCTTGTTTATCTTCAAACGGTTTCAAACCGTTTATTGACTTCTCTCTCGCCGATATATTGAATCCGAATAAGAGATGATGATGAATACTGAGACATAAAAAGCTCGGATATGGTCAATGAAAATTTCGGTTCGAAACGCTACTGTTAGCGCTTGTGTATTCTTTGTTATGGAACCATTCTTATTAAATATTTTTCAAAATCTAGTTTTACGGATTCCACCTCGTACAATTTCCTTGTATAGGGGTTGTCGTTTGTATCATCCCGAACAATAAGTTTTTTTCCGGAATTGATGAAAAAATGACCCGCGGGCAGTTGAAATTAAGCGCTTTCTCTTCTCAATATTGAAAAACCACAGTGTTTCTCTTTCTTGGCGGGGGTGAGGAAAATTCAGAAAATTAAATTTTCAATCTGCCACCTCGTTGTTCCAACAAGCTTGCCCACATCCGCTCTGACAAAATTGGGCTGCGAAAAAGCTCGAACGTGGGAAGTATGGATATATTTATTAAATAAACCGAGCAATCCCAGGGGTTTAGGTGTTGCTGGTCGCGTAATTAGGAAAGCGGAAAGTCCGCCGCACCTGTGCTATGAATTTATAAACTGGCAATGCGGGTAAGGTCTGCGTTCCACGTTTCGGCGCTTCAACTTGCAGGTGGCTCAAAAAAGATCAACTCCACGCTCCAGCTGGCGTCTATTCTTTATTTAACTCCAACGATGACGAAGTGAGTATTGCGATTGTCCTGAAATTCGGATTCGAATATTTCACCGCTGAATGATTTCTGATGGATAATCATGGTTTAACGTCATGGTCTATAATTTCTAGCTAGTGAAGAAATTTTAGCATAGATAAGCAAACGGACTGCCAACGTGATTGAAAAAGGCCATACTTACCATGAATGCATTTGATGCTTTGCAGAGAGATTACTCCCTTCGATTGACTGTGGTTTCGAACCACGATAACCTCGAGGGTAATCGAGGTTCGAGAGGAGACCTCAAGCAGACCTTCTCTCATCTCTCATGTGTAGAAGGTACATCAACACGCTCAGTCCGTCTCATGTTTGTTTTACTCGTTCGCCAGCCTAGTTCGAGCTGCTCCGGCGTTCGCTCCTCGTTTTCGAGTTGTTGATCGAAAGAGCCGATCAAACATACAAACCACATATTGCGATGCGGTGCTAGCCAATAACCGCTCATACATAACTTTTATTGACGCTGTTAATAGCCGGACATTAAATCGGTCGCAAATTCTAAACATTTGCCTTGTAAAACGAAATGCATTCGTTCAAAGACTAAGAGACTTCAAATTTGTGACAAGTCCGCCCTTGCGGCTACGAATTCGAAGTTGTTTCAATAATAATTTGATTTGATCCACCGATGAATTCGTAAGGCTGAGAGGAAACCGACCTTCGTTCCAATTAGCTAATGCTGTTTCATAGTTACTCCGAACACCTTGCAGACTTCGCTTCTATCCCGAGAATTCGGAATAATACCATTTATATTGTTTACTTTGATATCCGAATAGTCGGCTGCCAATAGGAATAATTCGTGTCCCGTTTCACATGAGAGGAACATTTTCAGCGAATTCAATTAAGAGAAATTGAATTCGTACTGTAGCCGGTTGATCTAAATAATCTGGAGGATTTGAGAGCTAAAGGTATTACTTAGTTTACCCACATAATCCTTTTTTTCGTATCTATGAAGGTTAATGCCCTTCTCGGCATTTGATTGAACCGAAAATGTTTATTCGATTGTTAAATCATCAAATTTTACTACTTCGTTGCAATTGAAGTTATTCGTACAACCGATCCTGCTTCGTACTTGGTCATATTTGCATCATCTTGAGTCCTAATTTGGCCAATAGAGCAACACCAGTTTATTCGAATTATCCGTGAAAACCATAGTGTTTCCCGTAGTCGTTTTTGCTCATCGCCTACCAGTACCAACTGTTGAATGCTTAAAATTCATCAGGACGAAGAGACGTTCTGGCTGCAGGGAAATTAGGATTAATCAGGAAACGGATATCGCCACACGATTCAGCGTTGAAAAACAGTGCTTTATCGTGTGACACACTGGAGGCACATCTCATTTCGACCACTTATCATCTAAATTTTGGAGCAGGCCCAAGGTCTTTTCGTGATTCATGAAGACTTCTCCCAATCCGTTCAAGTTCTTTTGCCACTTCGGCTATTTTTGACCATTTAGCACGTCGTACCGATGACTAAATACTGTCGCCTTTTTAGGTCCTCCTCCATCCTCTTCTCCTTCATGGAAAATTACCTGGACGACAGTTCCACAAATCTCCAGTCGATTAATTATAACATGGAACGCCAGTTTTTGAATAATCTCAACTTCTGATGTAGATTTATTTCAGTTTTGATCGCTTATATATATATTTTTTTTTTTTCGAAAATCGACGCCTTTTCCTCCGCCATATCCTCACCCTTGTTTCGATTCATGAGGTAGGTGGAATATTCTGCCGACGGAAATGTGAGATAAATCGCGTATAGAAAAATGCGATTTGATACCATTCAGTGTTCGTCTCTGTGCACCTTTACCAGAGCGAAGGTATTAGTTTTATTCCATCAGGAATCCTTGCGGGAAACGTTTGTCAGGATTTTGCTAGACTTTTTTTGCGGCGCGTGGCGGTTTTGTCGAAGCAGCTGATTCAGAAGCAGCCTTTATTGCTTCGTACATCACCGGCTCGTGTCTGGCATCTGGAAGCTGATGGGGTGTTGTGTTGGTGGCTGGTGGAACACGTGGCTGTTATTTCTTATTTACCTGCCGCCTCTTTCGATATCAACTCCACGGCAGCTCGTTTCACCGGCGGAATGCCTGCGGTGAGGAGCTCTCGCTGAGGAAACAATTACATTCCGACCGTTCGAACGGATGAGATCTTGCGGGAATGTAGTTCAACCGCTAAGCTGGAACAATAATCTCCAGAAGTCAAACGCCGTACAGGCACAACAGCTACCGAAGCAACCTTCTTTTCAACCTTCCTCTGCAGGTTCTTCGTTGCTTTCTGAAACTTTTCCCGACTCAACCGGTTGAATTTCCGCGCGAGCGTCTTGACTGTAACGATTGGAATTCCGAGTAGCCCGCCGGAAAGCGTTGCGAAGATTCGAGAGCCGTTGAACACGAGATGAAATGGAACTGTTGAGGTGGAAGGGCTTGAGGAGATCACCTCGCCGGCTCACGTGCTCCTTCCTCCCGATATCGTCCCTCCTGGGACTTCCATCGCTCAAACTCTCTCGTACACGCCCTCTCTTCCTGACAAGGCTCTCAAATCCTCCAAGTTATTGAGGTTTACCCGCCATGGACGACCGACGTTTTAGGAACTGCCGGTGAAGCCTCGCCGGCGGAAAAACACGCTGTTTGCTTTGGTTTATTTTGTTAGAGCGTGATTGCTTTTAGGAAACCTTGCCAGGTGGCGAACTGAAGAACACGGTTTGGTTTGATGGGTTTTCTGTGGATGTTTCCTGAAAAAAGTAGAAAAAGAAAAACCGATTGGGAAATAGTCATCCTTGCTAGGTGTTTCAGCAGTTATCCCTTGGTTAATTTTTTCAAATGGTTAAAGCTGCTTGATCGGAAGAGACTGTAAGACACCCACTAGCAAGCGAGAAGCAAGTTTCATTTTTTTTTCGTTTCAGAGATCACGAACAACTTTGAACACAAATACTTTCGTATGTTTGCCAAGGTTTTTCAGAAAAAGGTGTACGTGGTATCAAATTATATAGGTTTTTGGACGCTGAATCGAATGAGACCATCGCGGGGTCGATAGCTCCATTGGTTCTCGAGTTATCACAGCTATTGTATCGAATTTGGGAGATTTTCAGAAATTTGACATGAGGGTATGACTTGAGAGTTCTTGGAGCTATAAAAATCGTTTTATACTCGTTGGAATGGTCGTCGAACACTCTCTCCAGCTGTACCGTTAGGCAAAAAATTTAGTTTTTAATTAGGAAATTAAGAAAAATAAAATTGATTAAAATCACAATAGTTGCTACTGAATTTTTCCGATAGTTACCGATCTGTTTTTCGGTTGAAACGTTTACACATGGTTCTGAATAATCACTATCATAAATGGATAGTATTCTGAAATTATTATTGAAGTGAAGGAATAATAAACCATTGTACAATCATTTGCAGCGTTTTTTAATTAGGCCTTTGTTCAAATTTTATTGCACTTTGAAATTGTATGGCCCTGTTTTTCGCGTTTTTTTGCCTGTTTTTCGCAAATACCTTTCGAACCGACCACTTTTACATAGGTATATTACTCAGAAGCGAGAAAGAGCTATCAAAATCCCACAAGTTGGTGTATTTAATTATATTTTTATGTTACGTCCCCGCGGAGCTATTAACGTTTGAAGAAAAGTTAAAACACGTTTTTTGACATAAAGTGGAATATATCTCGAGAGCTATCATATACGCTAGTCATTTTCTTATTTTTAATGGATTCTACATTAAATTTCCTACATTTCCTTCCGCAGCACCTATTCGTTCCCATTTCGGGAACGTGACGAAAAAAAATCCAAAGTTGAAACATCAAAAGTATGGAAATCGAAAAAATTCAAAAAACATTGATAGTCGTTCGATTTTGATTGTTTTCACTTTGAATTCGAATTCTACGTCTAATTTCCTGTAGGAATCATTAATTAATCAAATTTGAACAGTACTGTAAATATTTGCAACGGATTTTCAAAGTTGAAAAACGTAGGAGTGGTGAGTACTAAACCCGGAAAAACACATAGCTGTCGGCAAAATTCCGCCGTTTTGACGTCATATTCGGATTTAGCGTTCAATTTCCTATAAGAAAAGCTCTCAAAATCGCTCAAAAACGAAAATTCAATTTTTCACTATTACCGATGCGGAATTCCGGCCGGCGATAAACTCGATTTACAGAAAATAATTTCTCTGGATCTGTTTAAATTTTTTTCACCAAATTTTTTGCTATGTACGTGTGTAAGGCGTTCAAATGAAGACTCCTGCATAATAAAACAATTGATTTGCATTCATTTTGACCCCGGAAATCACGGTTAAAGTCCAATTTTTAAGCTTTCGAAAACCGATTTTTTTGGACCAGTTGCAGATTTTTCCGAGAAATAAAAAAAATAACAAAAATTCATCTTGGTATGACACAACTTTCCTGAAAATTTCAGATTTTTATCTGTATTGAGAGACGAGTAAAAAATCGTTAACTGATCGGTTGAAAAAAATCGCAGGGGGACCCCTTGGATTTTTCGCGAAAATTTTTTGGAATAGATTTCGCTCAAATTCAGCATAATGATAGTTGATGATGTGTATATCAATAATATATGGTTCATTCTTTGTTTCTTTCGGACTAAATAGATGAAAATAACGTTTAAAGTTGAAAAATGTCATGTTTTCGGGTATAGTCTACTAATATTGTTGAATAACGCAAAAACGGTTGAAAAATTGATAGGTACATTACATTAGGAAAATGTGGACAATTAAATTACCTATCTTTTGATATATTCAAACATTCGAATTGACGACTTTTTGTTTGAGTTATCCACTGTGCAAGTTACAAATCTTGGAAAACTTACAGTTGTTACGTCTAATTTTGCTCCTACTTTGCTCCAGTTGAAAAACCCAATACTTTATGATACTAAGTACGATACAATCCCCACCACCAACATACCAAATTATAGCAACTACTAAGTACTACCTACTATAAAAATACCTATGATTCCCTCTCTCCATACACAAATAATTAACTACTAAACCCATACCTATACCTATACTATATACTATATAATTATAGTAGTGAAAAGGACAACAACCCCACAAAATGATATGTAAGGCCCGACGGGCCGATCGTGCGCGATAGCTCAGGGGCGCTCAGCCCCTAGTTATATATAAATAAAATATAATATAAATAATATAAATATAAAGTAATAAAATAATAATAATATAAATAATATAAAAAATAAATAAATAATAAATTAATAAATAATAAATAAATTAATAATAAATTAATAAATAATGAATAAATAATTAATAAATAATAAATAAATTAATAATAAATTAATAAATAATGAATAAATAAAAATAAATAATAAATATAAAGTAATAAAATAATAATAATATAAATAATAAATAATAAATTAATAAATAATGAATAAATAAAAATAAATAAATATAAAGTAATAAAATATAAAGGTGAAATAGAAAGGCTCAAAAGATATATTTCGTCGCATGGCACTAATACAATGTATCCCACCTTAGCGCGTGAGGCTTTCAACGGTTACTGCTTTCAGAATCAGCTAGTCCCTTCCGGCTTTCGAGGAGCTGAATTGGATACCCCGTTACGAGGCAGTGCCTGGTCGGTATGGGAGCTTGAAGACTGGGTGTGTGTATTCAAGGGACGGTGATAACTTCTCCAGCCTGGCGAGCCTTCGCGTTCTCCCTGCCAACCTGAGTAAATAGATAAGTCAGGCCTCCTTCCTAGAACGTAGTCGAGCAATGAAGGTAGATGTGGATTAGGTAGAATCGACCGGAGGCGAGAAGGTTTAGGCCGAGCTGGCGCTGAATGAACTAGATAGCGCAGATTTTGTCCAAATCATTATCATCGATCGCAGCTTGAGGAGCATGGGTCGAATCGAGTAAACCTTTATTGACGATATCGACCTCGGGTCTTTGTCTGTTGACTCAACTCATCATGCCCTCGTCATCAGCAAAATATAAAAATGACGGAAAATGAGATTTTTTGAGTCGACTCCAAAGGCTTATTATCAAAATTTTGGAACAATTTGAGTATTTTATTAATTGTGTATTATTATCATAATCTGATGGCGAACATCATGAGAGTATCACATAATATCGAAGAGGAAGGTTTACCGTATGAATTAGAAGGCTGATTTATGTGAACGTTCACATTATTTTTAAAGCTTCTAAATTCATCTCTTTGTGATTGAACTGATTATACTAAACTGAATCCGTAATTCGTACCGTGGTTCCGTTGATCAGTTTACCCAACCAACGTTGAAGTAAATAAAACAAATTCGTGTTTGCATTGCATTTTCGACAAGATTTACAAACTTTAGCAATTTCACGTACTGCAAGCTCCTTCCGCCGTGTTTGGTCACTGTAGAGGGTAAATGCAATTTCATCCCATATTGAATGATTCTTGAAAACCTCCTGAGTGCTCTTTGGGCCACGCTTTTCCCCTGATCCGTCCCGTACCTACTACGTCTTACCCTTAAACCCGTTTCGCTCCTTTCAGACGCCTCCCTCCGGGGCTCGACAGTTCCAAGACCCGACTCATGCTCCTCCGCCATCGCCACTTCAGTAAAAAGCCGCTCCCCTCTTCAGGATGTTCCCTTCGGCGGCTAACTAAATAAAACCAACTTTTACCTGAGCAACTTTTCACTCTGTCGGTGAGAAAGTACGTGACGTAGGTACACAAAACTCTATTTTTCCCCGCCACGGTTATCTTTATATACTTATTTATTTCTAGATGACGCCTGAAACGTCGAAGAGTGCAAAGTACATTATTTTACTGCTGAATATTACCTATCTCAGTAGTCTACGAGGATTTTCAACAAAAAAAAAATCTCTTTCTGTCTTGGGTTTTTGCCGTTGGGGCCAATTGATTTGGCATTGTCATTACATGAGAAAATCCGGGTATTGCTTAAATCCATGAATGATATGAAACTCGATACTTTTTACCAGTCATGTTTTTAAACATGCCTATATTTTCCTTCTCAAATGAGGATTTTGCATTATCTGTTTTTAATGATTTCGATGACATTTTTTTTTTGTTGCAGCGAACGGCCAAACTCAGTACTTCAGGGTTTTGCCGAAAGATGTAAAAGTGCAAGAAGGCGGCGAGGTAATTCTCCAATGCGAAATCGCTTACCTCTCCGGTAACGTGCAATGGACCAAAGACGGTTTCGCCCTTGGTAAGTTGAATTTTTATTATTATTATTTTGGTTTATTATTCGATAATAACCTATTGAAATCGCGTTTTAAACGAGTTTTCCTTATTAGTTACCTGTCTGTTGTTAGGTGCAAACGTTCACAATTGTTCGGAATTGTTTCGATAACAAATAAACGGTCTCCCTAAAAATAATAATTGAAGCATATTTTTTTTTTTTATTTTTTTTTTATGCATATATATTTATTAAATTACAATATACCTAGTACAACAAACAAATTACAAGGACAATATGCTCTCCTTCCTATATCCATATTCCTTCGCTTGAACCACTGTACAATCATTTGCAGCGATTTGGAACAATTTGATCGACATCTAAAGTTATTGTTCGTCGTTTAATCTAAAACTCCACGTATACCAAGAGTTAATTCTTTGAATCCAGTTGTATCGTCTCTTCAGGCAAATAAACCTGGATCAATTAGGTTGAAACTTAGCTAATAGCCGATCTGCCGTAGTACGATAGAACCTCCATTCCATTCGTGGAATACTCCAAAACTACTCAATGTCGTGTATATTTTTCCTGTAGGGATGAAGTAGATTGCGAAATACCTCCTCTCACACCTCTCGCTCTCTTTCCGGTTGAGCTTTTATCAACTCGCGGGCCACGAACCAAAATGAAAAGTCCGCTTTTAGCCAAACAACGCGGCCAAACTACGCTGGCTTGTTCTAGCCCCTGGTTTGCCCTGGTGGACCTTCCTAATTATTCGTAATCTGCAGGGAGCCGCTATCAGCACATGTGGCGCACTATTTACAGCCCCATCAGCAAAATACACCCCTTTCCACATCTGAACGCTACACAGGGCTCGGGTTGTGCTTTGCCTTTTTCCATCAACCCCCGCTCTCCCTTCGTTTGCCGTTTTCATAGTCTGAATTTACTCGCTTGAACGCGATCCTCTCGGCTACACCAGCTCTCTTTTAATGAATTTGAAACACGTTCAGAGCAGCAGGGTAGAGGCCACTCCTGACGATTAGAACGTGATCGTTTCAATGTATTCAGTTTTTCATAGTCTTGTCTCTTAGCTAGACAACGCTATTCTATCATCCGAGATGACATATTTTCTGAGCACAAGAAAAGCAAGCGGATCAGAAATTTTGCATTTTGGTTTATTATTCAATAATAAATAAACCATTGTAATCGCCAAAGAAAAAAAATTTCTCCTTATAGTTACGAGTCTGTTTTTCGATGGGAACGTTCACAAATGTTCGGAATAGTTGAAATCACAAATGGATAATTTTTTTTTTTTTACGTTTTTGGTTTGGTTAGATCGGGATTCGGCCAGTATAACAACGAAGTCCTCCTTAGTAATTCATCCTTTTAATTTGCGACGTTTTGGAAACCACTGTTTCCCTCATCAGGCCTAAACCTAGCATCACAGCCATCAACAGGACATTAAAAATAAAAATAAATAAATAAGAACTAGTGATGGGACCACAATGTGCTAACACTTACTTAAACTATAAAAATTACAAACTAAAGCCTCCAGCGGATTGGTCACAATTTCGTCGTCTCAGCAAACTGTAAATAGCGTAGAAAATTTTTTTGTATGTAGGTACTTAATTCATTTAAAAAAAAGGATAATCTTCTTAAATCATTATTTAAGCGAATAAACCACTGTACAATCATTTGCAGCCTTTCTTCTCTAGTTTTTTGTTCACCATCGCTATTTCTATAAGGCGTTTGATTCACTGCCTTCTCAGTCTCAGTTGTAACGAGATGTTGTCAGGATGAGGGGGAGATTGAGATTGCGACTTTTTCTCCGTATTTTTATTCCTCGGCCGAGATCTTTCGCCCATTCGGGCATCTTCGGGCTGCATAGGTCCATCTGGTACCTAAAAAGTTCTGTTGTATTTTTCTTTTATTCTCAAAATTAGTATAATAGAATGAGTTGACTTCTTTAGATTATATTGTTTGATGTCTCTAGTTCTGTTCATTCAGTTGCTTTTCGAAGGATGAATAGAGACTGTCAGGAATGATTGCACAATAATTTGCAGCGTTTTCAGACGCGTCTAGAAAAAAAAAATTCGATTGCCTTTGAGAATGACGGTCGAAAGAATCGGTGTCCATTCGTCGGCGAATCCTCCTTAATAATCCAGCTTCCTATTAGCTAAGCGCGATATCGGGAAATAATATCCACATCTGGCCTTTTAAGCGAAATAAACGGAATGAGGTGTTTTGTATTCAGAAGGAACGGCCTATCCAACGGAGCTTTTGTCGGCTGACCGGCCGTGGAAGAGGACTGGGCCGTCCACCCTCCAGTTTATGAATGGTTTCGTTGGGAAAAGAGCAAAGTTTTTTTCAGTTCACCGCACTACGGAGCGCCGTGAGTTACGGTACTGCAGGACTCCCTAACCCATAGCTCTCTCCTATTCTTCGGCTGATAAGTTATAGTCACGCACTTCGGAGCCGTTTGCCCAACTCTTTTCGCTTTACTATGGAGTTATTGGCACTGAGTTCGTAATATTTCTTTAACCTTGTTGCGATTATCCTGTTTAAATGAGTTGAAGGCGAAATTTTCGCACTTGACGCTCAAGATTCGCGTTTCGAAAATTTATTCACCCATCTCGAAAACTGATGTGAACTCGTTCAGATTTAGATTTTTTATCATCTCGAGTGCAATGAATTAACGTGTTTATACTTTGCAGTTTGAGGGGCAGAGATGGTAGTGTGATTTCTTATTGTTGTAGGGAAATTCATTCAGATTCACTGTCAAAAATCAAAATTTCAATTATTTTTGTTTCGATGTAATTCGGAGGAGACGAATTTGGAGACTTATTCTTCGAAATTGAATTATAATATCCGGCCTTGCATTTTCACCCATTCGGGCATCATTTGGGTCGAAGAATATTAGGATCTCTGGAGCATAAGGGTTTCTGAAGCTCAGTTCTTTCGATGATACGGATTCGACAAGGAGAAGCATTTTTTTCACAGTTCAGTAATTACTTACTACCTGCTTCTAAGCACGCAGCAACAAAAACATCTAACGAAATTGTGGAAATCATTAGGCAATCATCATTTGGATCAGAAGTCGTTCCATCAATCTATGGAAATAAACTGTAGTCATATCCGTGTATTCCGGGATTCGCCTTTGTCTCTCAGTTCAATGGTAGTCATAATTGAATTGGCACTAAAGTTAACCTTAAAATTGGCACAAATAGTGGGAACTAGTTAAGCACCGACTCCTATATATTCCTTCGAATTTCCCGGCTTTCGACGGACCGTTTTTCTCCTGTCGTCCTCTTTCCATTTGTGATCCAACAGAGGAAAACGACCTTTTTTAAGGCTCATTACACCTAATCCCCATATCCTCCCTTCCTTTTGCTCATCACATCCAGCTCTGTCTGAATCCCTCCCATTATTCCATTTCCCCTGATCTCCTCTCTTCTCGGCTCTTTCGCTAGGCAACTGTCAACTTGTGCTTCCTTCGGTGCCATCCTATTTCTTTGGCAGTTAACCCCGTAATTTGTTCCATTTACTTTGACAAACTTCCCCAACGAGTACGATTAGCTTTTTTGCGTACGAGTTATCAACCTCAACTCCGAGTCTTTGAATATGTTTTTCCTATTGCTCTATAAAGGCGTCAATTTTTTTTTTTTTTTTTTTGAGTTTCTAAATGGTATTTTTGTTGTTGAAGTCTCTCTATCTCTATCCTTTTAATTCATCACCGTTTAAATTGCCACCCTAGCGTGGATTGATGTACTGATTATGAATAGTTCATTATTAACTTATCTGTTGATATATTTATTAGGTTGTCGATAAATTGGGGTTTTAAATTAGGTACTTCCAACGTTGGTTCATGGGTAGCGAAAACTCACTGATTTGAAAATGCCTGTTGACCTTGCGTCCAGCTACACCTTTGTTTCCAGCTAAATCGATAAGTTTGCCTACAAAATTGTCTTGCTGAACCAACGTGTCTGCAACACTAAACAGTCTTGCGGGTAGGGTGCACATCGTACGACCTCTGAATCTCGACTTCCTCGAGAATATTATATACACCGTAGATGTGACTGATTTGGGCTTTTCTTATTGTATTTTAAATTTATGAGTAACGATTCAATGAAAGTTTTTTCAAGTTGAGTCTTCGTCTGACTGACAGAACAATAATTGAGTCCTAAAACTGATGGTGTGAAAGGGAGAAAAACCAGGCGATTCATTCCCCGATTCTTTATTTTTTGCTGGCCAAGCACTTTCGCCCCTTCGGGCATCTTCGGGCTATGGCTTCGCTATATAGCTTTTTTTTAGGATGAGTTGTTTTAAAAAATATTCAATTCTATTTTTCCTGCGTCCGATTTAACTCGATTTTCTAATGCCTCAATTATCCATCTCGGTTCGGAACTGTATTGACTGAGTCACTCGCGCTGAAGTTGTAAAGGTCTGTTTCACAAGAATAGTAGACGATGAAATGGTCTCGAATTCAATTAATTTTGTGAAATTGCTTTCAAAATAATTTTTTTATTTACTATAAAAACAACTCTATTATTATTTACGATAAAGTATTGGATTTTTTGTCACTTTTTCTTCGTTTTCTAGTCTTATGTCGACTGTTCATGGATCTTGTTTAGTGGAATGAATTCCTGGGAAGCTATGTTCGAACAGGCATATAAACAGTGTCGCTGGTCTTCGTTGCGTAATGAGTCCTCAACCTAAGGACACGTTGTTGGACTCACAAACGGCTCATGTAATATGGTCCCGTAAAAATATTCCTTTTACCGCTCCAAAAAACTCCCTTTCATCTATGACGCCTGTGAAATGGATATCAGACTCTCTTTGGGACAGTATTTATGTCGGATATTTGATTATTTTAATTTAAAAAAAGAAGAAAAAACTTCTACGCAAATTATGACAGCAATATTGCATGATTCTCGCATTTCAGTAATAGGGCTTGATTATATCAACGATTTTGAAATGAATGTATGAATGTTTCTTATTTTCACGGAACAGTTATTTTTCATTACATTTCTTCGAAATCATTGTACATTGATCTACTACAAAACAATATGACTAATGAATGAGCACTGTAATTTATCCTGAACTCATGATGGCGTATCTCGAGCATTTATTAAGTAAATAATTTTAAAGAAACAATTCTTTCCATGGTGGAATATATATTTGATGCATTTTTCCTCTGTATCGATAATGTTTTTTTTCCATTTTGAAATTTTACTACCGACCTCACAATGAGATGAAATCAAATTTTTTCATCAAATTAATTCTGTCGGCGCTTGTGTATGTCGCCCTCAACCCTCGAATATTCAACGAGGTTCACTTATTTCCCATTCGCTCTTGTGATAGCAGAGTTGCTCAGCTCTTCCGAAACTTCAAGTGTCACCATTCTCAGACGCCCTCGCTCGTTCGACGGCATCCTCTTTCTTCATATCAGTCCGTTTCCACCGTCTTGTCCTATTTTCGCGCCCGTTGTAACTCTCGCGAGACGCCTGCGATCAGTTGAAAATGAAACTTCTCCCGATTAAATCCACCTCGAGTGAAAACTGTTCGAGGTGCAAGAGCGAGAGAGATCGGCGTAAGTAAAGGTTAAGCGCTGTCTGTCGAGATAAAATGGCCCGGATTACTCGTCGGTCTAAAGACGTGAAGATGGCGAACTGCGTTGTTGGAACTTGGTGCTTTTCTGTGGACGAGGGGTTGAAAAGCTAGAGGAAGAAACCGCTTCTCCGCTGTTGCCTTTCGTCTTCCACGCCCTTCTACTTCTTTCTGCTGTTCCCTAGAGGCGTTGATGGGTTTCAGGACCATCTCAGGACCAGGAGGGTCCCCGGTCTCCTCCCGTCCGAGCGTTTCGGTGTTGTTGGCCTCTAGTGCTAGGACAAGTAGCGCAGGGCGAGTTAGCAATTTCCAGCCAACCAACTCTCGCAGATAAAACTCGGAGGCACAAACTTTCGCCCGTTGCCTATTTGAGTCGGTTGAAGTCCTTCCCAAGACACTTGAGAGTTTGAGGAATGCCCACCTCCTCTCAGCAGTTTCTACCGTTTCGCATGAACCGCTCGGATACCTCCCCTGAGTCATCAGAAGGAGTCTTCAGACTCCGAGTTAAGACTATACTCATCACATACAGGTACATTACTCCGTTCGACTTTGACACATCTCCTTCGAGCTTGAGTCTCTTCATTTCCATACGTCAAGTATTAAAACTTTATAGAGCCACGTCATCTTGTCCCTTTTATGTGTCTGCTTCGGATACAAAAACATTTCCACTTCCGCGTTGTTCGAAACGTTTCACACTCTTAACTCGAAAAAGGGGTTTCAGTAGTATGACAGAAGCGTATCACAAGGTTTTCTGTGTGTTTTTATTGACACTATTGGAATCTTCATTCGCTATTTTCGAACTATGTCACTCAGCGGCCGAAGAACCCCAAAATGCTTGGAATAGTTGGCATTTTGGTACTTAGCTTTTTTTTAATAAAAACATATTTCCATACACATTGGTTACCAAAAGCTACAAAAATAAATGTCGAAGGGGAAATGTTTCTTGAGTTGAAAACTGTCTTAGACAACGTTGAAAGCATTCTGCAGCCTGTGTAACCTGTTCCGGGGTCAAATGCGAAGGCAGTATAACATGGAGGAGCAACTGATCACATAATTTTACGTTCTTTCTCGCTGCCTACTAAATTCTCGTATTTTCCAAGTTAATAATTCGGTCTAGTTCAAATGAAAGTGCAACGGAAGAAATTGCATCAAGATCGACAGCAATAGTTTTGAAAATGCGCAAATTCAAGAACGGTATTCATACGCGCTCCGGGGACGTCCGATCGATTGAACGGGAGTCCCTACTAAATCAAGACGAATGGAAAGCCTGTCTTCGTTTTTCTATCCCGATGTCGTATTCACCGAATGAAAAATTCGCATCTGATGGCAAATATTCTGGAAAAAAGCGAACTGAGTACTTTTACAAATCCGGTGTTCCTCTGACTTCGGGCTGAGAAAGAGTAAATATTTCTGTCGTGAATGTGTTAGGTGTGTGGGAGGTTTTGCCAGAGGATGTAGCTGAATTATTAACCATCCCGTGGAGCCGCGGTTGGAAGGCTAGGACGGAAATAACCGCCGAACCTGCTTGAGCGTGTACAACGTTGTTGTGGAATTCGCTGAGGCTGTGGTTGTTTTCCCGGTACGACGTGTATTCGCGCAAATAATAGAAAACCTTGCGGATCGAGGCGCCCAAACGGTTGAACTTGCTAGCTCGTAGATGCGCCTCAGATCTGTATTGGCGCTTCTGCAGTCTTGAATGAATTATTTATTTTCGATCGAACGTATCAAGCGCCTGCAAGTATATTTGTTGCTGAGCAAAAAGTGAATTTTGATTGGGAAATTTTTGATTTTCGCGAGTTATTTGATTTATACGAGGTTTCACTTTGATCGGTTTGCGAAAATATGAGAACAAAAATAAAATAGTGTTATTAACCTGGGGTCGAATATTCAATAACGATCTTCTTCTCGAAACGGCAAATGGTTCTATATTCGAAAATAGAAAATTTATCTTTTTGGTTTATTGTTCATTTTCAATTATAAACCTATGTACTTGCTCATGCGTAGATTTTGATTATCTGATAAAAAAAATTCTGGTTGTACTGCGTCAACACTTTTTTGAAGAAACTATTGTTGCTACTTTAAGCTACTACTGTTAAACCGTCAAACCATCATCGTTAAACTAAGCTGCTGGTTTTGAAATATTTTCCTAACCAAAAATAAATCCTGGCCTCACAATAATATCCCAATTTGTTTGCCAAATCGCCACCCCAATTTTAGAGGGTTTTGAAGGAAAAATATAATTCAGATTTTCCTTCTTTTTTTTCAAGACAAAGTAGTGTTTAGTATCAATTCCTATAGATTTTTTGACGCTGAATCGAATGAGTTGAGGGGTTGATAAATCTAATGGTTCTCCAGTTATCGCAGTTTTCGTGTCGAATTTTCGAGATTTTGTATCGATCAGTGTAAGAGTTTTCCCATACAGCTGTCAATCTGTCGTTTGGTGAAGACGTTCGCAAATGTTTGGGATAGTTACTATTACAAGTACGTGATCTCCTTGAATTATAATTTCCTGAAACAGAGGAATAATAAACTATTAGTTCCCTCAGTTGCGTATTGGGTCACCAGTCGTAATTGAATCAATGCAAAAAAATTTTAATTCTATTAGGCGAACTTTGCTAATGAAGTTTAGTATCCGATATCAAGTCTATTGATATGGATGCGGAATAAGTCCATGTTTTGGAACCCAATATCGTAGGCTCAATCGACTGCGCTGCAATTAATTCAATAATCCCGATACTGCGTCATGTCAATTTCAATTTGTGTTTCGTCGCGATTTTTCTCAAGTTCGATCACGCGAATAATAATATAATCAATAGATTTTTATTCAATCTAAAACTCCCTCTCTTACAAACCCTAGTTTGCTCATAAGGTCTGATCAGGCTAAAATAACTCAGGCTAAAATTAGTACTAAGAGTACTTAATAACCGAGCTAGAAAGATGGCGTGTTCGGTGTGAATCTATGTTCGTACAGTTTGACGCACAAATGCTTACAAAGTTGGCGTGATCGAGCATTTAAAAAAATATATTCTTCGATTCTACCGGCTGGATATTTTTATTTGAAGGATCGGTCTTCCGAAAGTTCTATTCAGCCCTTAGCTCGATATAAATCTGTTCCCGAAAAACGGTTCCATTGGCTATTTGAGCTCCCTTCCTCGTTTCCAATCCGAACTAACTCCCACGCTACGCGACGAAGAAAATACACTCTCATCCCCGTCCATACATCGCTTTCCCAGTGCCCACCACTGACTTACCATTCCATTCGCCTTTGCGCGCATAGCTTGCCCGGTACGAATAATTTAACCATAAACTCGGATATAGCACAGCGAGGATTCCCTACCAATATTGCAATTCAAAGAGGATGCCCCCGACGGAAAAAAGGCCACTGACCTCTCAAACGTGAAATAACCGGTCCATTTGAATCAATGAATATTAAAATAGCGGTTGAATGTATTCATTCCGTTATCCTGTTGACTAAACGCGGCTTCTAATGCCTAGGTTCGTCCAAAACCGCTTCGCTCGTTCATCTTATGTCTAGGTCAGATTAATCTTTGTAAATTTTGTCTAACTCATCACCGATAATGTTCTCACTTTTATGTTCGAGTCGGTAACAGGTATAACCTTTCATAAAATCAAGAAGCTCATACTAAGGCAGCAACGTTAGTACTCTACAACAACTGTTATTGCAAAATTACCCAGGTGACCCAAAAATAGTGCAATATCTAAGCCAAAGTTTAGAAAATGAGATCATTTTTATAGCAACGACACCAAAAAATGTGTCACCAGCCCTTAACCCTTTATTTAATTATCGTTATTAATTTAATTATCGTTACTAACATTTCAAACCTCCAGCATTCAAATATATTGATTTTCAAGCCGGTAGAAGAAACCCACAAAAAAAGGTCATAACATGGAACTACATGGTGTGCGAGCCAAAGATAAAAATCAAATCATCTCGCAATTTGCTTGCCATGAAGATCATTTCAAGTCTTTGACCTACCGAAAATATTGACTTTAATGACTGGTAAAAATTACAAAGCATAGCATGTAATAGTGTTTCAATTCTTATACCTATGAAGCAATGTGTGTTAGGTATTGAAATTTCGTAAACGGCTGACCATTACAAACATTATTTTAAGATCTCAAACGTAGAAAAACATTGACTTGATTGAGCTTGTGAAAAATCGAAAGCACTTGTTCAAAAAATGATTCTGATATTGTACTATGAAAATTTTTTCCAACGGTACCTCCTTTCCAAATTCGACTTTTGGACGATCACAATACTTCCGTTTAGTACGTGAAAATGGAAGTAAACAATTTTCAAATTATTTTGCGGGTTTGGTGTCTTGTACAATATTCCATTCTCAGTATTCCATCATCATTTTTGCATAGCTGAAATTTTGCAATCCTCTACCCAGTTAAAAATCAGATTGAGTTCATCCAACGTGATAATTATCAAGTCCTGAGTATCCTGCAGTATCAGTGTACAACTTGGTGTGGTGATTAGTTAAAGGGAAATGGTCCTCTTCGAACACTGCTAGGTTTGTCTTCTTCGTATGAATCAGGAGTACCGTTAATTACCGATTTCCCATCAAGTTCTATCTGACCATTTGGAACTAAGAGGTTTTCATTTAGACAGGCAACATATTGGTTTCTGTCTGCCCGTTATCAGGTCTTACCGAGAGATCTACACCGGTAAATGATATTGAAGCTGGAGAAATCTGCGCGTTGGACTCGGATACGTCGAGTGGGACTTCAATCAACTGGGATAAACTACCGTGAAATTCGAGAACGACAGATATCGGCGCAAGTTAGGATTTGCGGATAACCTCGAAAATATTTCACAAACGTGTTACGCGGTCCTTCTTTTTCTTCCTTGGGTCGCCTGCATACGCTGGAATATACGAGATGTTAACATAAATCCCGGGCAAGTGAGGAAATATGGAAGCGGTGTTCAACATGGCGATGTGCTATGGGGAAGGTTCTCGGGCGATTTGTATGTAAAGCCCGACCAGAGCAGACGAGGACTCAAGAGAAGCCTGTCCGGTCGGTCGGGTCTTTTGGCCACTTTTTCAACGACCTTTACACGGAGGGGTAAGTCCCCGACATGGAGGCGCGATAGAAAAGAAGGACCTTTTCGCGCGCCTGAAATTCGCCTTACAAGAAACCACGAAATCCCTGGGCATACACCCGTTCAACTTTTGCCGGCCGAAGAAAATATCCTTCTCGGCCTTTGCTTATTTCGACCCATTCAAGCACCCACACAGTTGCACTTTTCCTCGCAAATTTCGTCCTTGCTCGTTCGTAGACCGCAGCCAACCAAATGACCCTTGCAATCTTCCAGTTCCAGATCGAGAAATCCAATATAGCCTCGAAAGGATAAGCGGCCCGATTTGCTAGTGATCGCGATTGAGTGCACCCCAAGGAACGTGGGTGGTGAAAATCTCGCCGGAAACGGTATCCATATGTTGAATTTCCAGTCCGGCTGGAATGATGTCGCCAATCCATACATCCTGAAGGTTTTTTTCTTTCCGTGCATATTATCATGGTTTGTTTGTTCGCGTACGTGTATAACGTGGTTTCAATATCCAACTAAAACCAGTTCATCAAGTTGTAATCTAGCTACTGGGTTATCAAGACGGAAAACTGTTTTTTTTTTTTTTTTTTTTTTTTTTTATAGTCTTGCTGGGCTTAATTGTTCAATATACCAACGGTCTTATGGTGTATTCTTCAAAAATGTCTTGAAATGAAATTTATATCGCAACCTAAAGTTCTACTAACTGTTATGGCGACGTTTCCATCGAGTGCAGAACGATTCGGATAACTTAAAAACGCTGGAGTCCCATCCCATAATAAGTCATGGAAACTGAAGTTGCTCAGAAAAGCTGCGATAAATTTAGAAAAATAAACTATTTTTTCCACTGGAATAATTCGGTTAGTGTGCAAAAATTACTGAGGATGTCCATTAACCTTATTCATCTTTAATGATTTATTGACACGTATTGCTTCCATTGCCTATTAGAACTGAGGCCTAATTAAAGTAATTTATAATAATTTCGTTAATTACGAAGGCTAGGTATGGCCCAAACGGGGAATGGGATCCAATATCACCTTAAGGCGCCAAAGTTTGGGACGAGGTTTGTAAAAATGTCTCAATATACAATCACATAGGCGCATTTCTTTCCAAATCAAGCTATTGAAGCAATTCCTATAACCGTTTTCTTCCGCCGAATTTCCACGTTTCAAAACTCCTACGAGTTTCAGATAAGTCACTAATTTCGACTGTTAAAAACACACCTACAAAGCTTCACGCTTGGCCTTAGTTTTGAGCGAGTTGCCAGCAGCCCACAGATGTGGCTGATACGGGATTGACATCCGACTGGCAGGTAATCGATAGACGCCGTTTCGGCCGGCTCCGCTCTGGAACAGGTCCAACAAAGTTCTCTACGTTTCACCCGTCGCAAAATGACGAGCGTGGTGAGGGTGAATCTGTGTTGGAAAGAGAGCCGACGATACTCGATGTTCATTCACTCTCGTTAGGCTTATCGAGGTCGAAAGGTATATTTGTACAGTCTCTACGGCGGTAAAAAAATGTTCAATCACCATAGAAAATTGTTGCAATTGTATTTTTCACTGACCCCTCCAAAGTATATGAATATTAATTCATCGTAATAATTAATGTAAGCTTTGGAAATAGCCAAATATCCCACCCTCCTCTAAACTACTCTACCCTTAAACATGTTATTTAGGTGACATTGAAATCGTGAGGATGTTTCAAATTATTCAACTCCTTATATCTATTGACGAGTTGTTTTTTAAGCTAGCCAGAATCCACTTCAGTTCACCTCATTTTCTTTTTCCAAATAATGGTCGAAATATCAAATATCGCATTGACAGATAGTGATACTAGCTATCGTGCGATAATAGGAGCCCTTCATCACAACGATATTTATCAGTGATAGAAGACACCTAATTCACCTGACACGAGACGTTCCGTCGTCGTTAGGGCCAACTAAGCCCTTGTTCTAGGTAAGAGAGATGCAACGTCAATGGAAATACGATAGTGGTGCGATGTGAAAGAGGAAAAACAGTGACGTCAAACAGGGGTAGGCAGGAGGTGTTGATTAATTGACGAAGGGCCTTCTTCAGAAGACAACGGATCCTTAGAAACCTTCAGTAAACGGGCGGAATGAACGTGCGGCGGAACGAGGAAAGCTCGTTCGAATCGAGGAAATATGATGACTGTCAGAAACAGTATTTCAAACAGATCTTGCGCTCCTCTCGCGCTCAACAATCATGGCGTTTCAATTAACCAAAGACGCTAAGCCCCATCCGTAGTTCGACCGCCGCCGCAAACTCGTCTTCTATTTTCTTCAATTTCTCGCTAAATTCCTCGGCGAAATCCAGATATTCCACCGGATGGTTTCCTTCGCGCTGTTTCATCGACCGACACGTCAGTCAGAGCGACGAAGGGCCGATGATAAATTGGAGATGGAAGCGGAGAAAGGCATCCTCAGCCGGCCGATGAGGGCAAGCGGCCGACGAGGGTGTTCCCCGAGCTGGCTCTCTCTCCGGGTCACAAATCTTCCTTTATGAGGTCTGAAGAGGCGATGCGGCTGCGATGGATGAAATTTATACAGAACAAACTAGCTGTGCAGGGGTGAGGTCCGAGGACCGCGCAAGAGGAGGAACACGGGCCGAATAGTACCTACCGTTCCATTACCATACAAACGAGCGTTCCGATAGTAAGCAACCCTGGCTAACCTCGAAGCCCCTCCCAAGTACTGTACAAATTAATCGGCGACACCTTCCTCCGCCAGGAGTGGGAAGACGAAGCTACCACATCACAAGAGGAAGACGCTCCTGAGGTGAACGGATATCCATGGTCCTGTTCTGAATGTTTTTGGTGGATGGGGAGAATAGTTATATTCCCTGTTAATTTCCTTCTATTTTATTAGCACTTTCACCGGTTGAGGCTTTTTTTGCTTCGAAGTTACCAGTTTGAGTGTTTGGCAAAGTTGAAGCGATTAATGTTTAAACAGTTGTTATTCCACCATGTGAAATGCGTTCGAAATAAAAGACAACCATTGAAAAAGAAAAAAAGCTCCACTTAGGAAAATCGATATCTGTTAGTAAAATTTGCAGATATTCATTCATATTTATAAATCTCCATGCTGACACGACCAGGAAGAAATGAGGTGAACAAAAAAAAGGTTTCTACATTTTGGTGGTGGGGAATGGAACCATGCGCTTTCGCTCCTTTAGGCCTCCTCAGGGCATGGTACAACACTTTGCTGTCATATAAATGAAATGGGTAGCGAGTCGTCGCCTGGTGTATCTTCCTCTCAACCAAAATACAGAAAATGAAATGTGACAACGTATAGAAAGAATGAATTGTTCAATTCTTGAGCCAGAGAAACTTTCAAGCTGATTGAGCTCCAAATCTATAGAGCATGGACGTTGTTTCATTTTATGGGACTTCGAAAATCACCTTCAAGTCTCAAAACCATGACGATGATTCCCTCCAAGCAGTGAAGATGGAATAATAAAATATAAAAATACCATCAATGTGATTGACTGAGGTCCTGTAAACAGTTTCAAAACTGATAACTCCTAACCGAATGTATTCAATGACATGCAAAATTTTCAATTATTTTTTTGCATCATTGTAGAAGAAGAGTGATGTAGTTGTTAGATAGAGTAATAAAGTTACCCAATCTGTAATCAATTATTTTCGACGTGTTCACAGGTTTTTCACCGACGATCCCGTTTTCGCCGCGATATTCGATGGTCGGTGATTTCAAAAATGGCGTCTACAACCTCCGAGTGGTGAACGCCAGTCTCGAAGACGATGCCGAGTTCCAGTGCCAAGTTGGCCCCAAGGGTTTTCACAAAGCGATCCGAGCGAATGCCCGCTTATCCGTCATTTGTAAGTACACCCCAGATTCGATTGTTAAATATTACCTATTATTATTTTTCTTCTATCATGACAAAGACACTGCGAATTTAAAGTCCTCCTTTAATCCTGTACTGAAGGCACAATATTTAAATTTTTAAAAACCAGTCGTCACCTAATATCTTCCAACTAATTGGGTCACATAAATCTCTCAACTGCTGCTGGGGGAAGATAGACCTAATTCTCCCTTTCACTACAACTCTTCATTGGACGTTTCGCCAGAACTTACTGGCCTCATCAGCTTTCTACTAAAACATCACCTTCCCTCCATATATACCGCTTTCAACTCGATCCTCTCATAATTTCAGTACATAATTTGCTTAGGAAAATTCGAAAAATTCCTTTATGCAGTTCGATTTCTAATAGTACCCTGTTCAATTTTCGTCGTGTACATCACATTGTTTCACAATACGTTCCTGAATAATCACTAGTTAGAAATGCAATAAAAAAAAAAGAAAAAAGAAAACATTTTCAACGTCACATTTCAACTACCTAACCTAATATCACAAAATGAGTCGCGCTCAAACATTAATAACTCTTGAAGTGATTACATACAATTTGAGTCAATCCGTAAGTTCACGACACGCTATGAATAATAAAATTTCTCGATCGGTCATCAATTCAATTTGCCATTTTTTTGACTTCGTCGAATTGTTATAAATATCCTCTGCGAGCTGTTAGCTGTTATTATGAAATATCATTAACTCGTTTTTCCAACTGAACAAAAGAAACCGCGATAGCTCAATTCAATTGAGAATCGCTTGTTCTTTTCGCGGAATGATGTCGATTAAAACTTTCGGTCGCTCTTACTCTCCCGTGTAGTTTCTTTTTCATGAGGAAAATCTGTTTCATTCGTGCGCCGGGGTTGTATAGGAAAGTAATAGTAGGGTGCTCGTGCTGCTTCATCAAGTTGGCAACTTTTAAATGTAAATAGCTCGAGCAAACAGGTGCGCGAAAGCTTTTGATCCTGTGAAATTCGTTTCGATTTTCCGTGGATGGCGAGCGTTTTTCTCGTCATGATCCTAATAAAGAGTTCTTTTTTCCTCCGCTCCAGAGCTTGCTCTACATCAAAACAAGAACGTCATACATCCTCTTTGAAGAAATAACGATGCTGCTCCTTCGAGGCTTCATTAATTCCAGCATCCTCTTACGTTATACGAGAGCTTTTATTTCCAGCATCGCTCGCTAAGTACGCCCTGCGTCTCGCGTGGTCGATACATGAAGAATAATTCAAACGAGACCAACGTGTTGGAGAATTTAAAAATTCGACGGCCGCCCTTGAAGAGGAGCTAAGTCAGCAATATTCGGAAAATGAGGCGGGAATTTAATACGAACTCAAGCACGTGAATGGAAAATAAACGTCGGCGAATTTTCGCATTTTGTTGTCCAAGTTCTTACCCCCGAGTTCTGTTGGGTTTTGCATATATTTTGCAAAAGCGAGGAATTAATATTTTTCAGAATCAACACCCAAAGAATTTTGCGCACTTTTCGCCTCTTACATTGAGCCAAACGCTGAAGCTATGTTATGTATATTAATTTGTTTTATAGTTTATATAATTTGTTTTGTATAAATATATGAATGGGATTATATCACTACTTTCGCAATGTACACTCCATGAAGTAAATTTTTATCAATAACTAGCTGCCGTTCGATGGACTTAGCAACTGATTTGGTTTTGTGAAGGAAAATGAAATAGCGCTTTAATACCTGGAGGTATTCTTAGCAGTTGAGCGGCTGAGAGGTTTCTTCTTCTTGCACGAGCTTAAGGGAACCTTATCAGCTCTGGTTCCTAACCCAGTACTGGGTAATTGTCAGTGTATTGTGATTCGTCATTTTCCTGTTCAGAAGCTTCAAGGATTTTTTAACGAGATGCTGTTTTTAAATTTCGTAATTTGAAAATATCATTTTATTTTAATTTTTTTTTATGTTCTTGCTAGATCACTAGGTGCCTTAATTTCCAATTCCATTGAACTGGTGAAACGCACAGTGTGGATAATTTTAGGTCTTCAGAAACAATCTTAAGTCGGAGCCTTTTCAACACTGGGTAATTTGCTATTTCCTTGTGTTCATACAAGGTTTCTTTCATCTTGGAGTACAACTGGGATGTATTTACAGTTCTCCTCTGAGCCTATCGCTCACTCCATGGGTGGCCAACAGTCGAACCGCTTTGACCTCGTCGCGCTCATCACTTTACCCTTTACAGTTTCGTCTCCTTTACTACTTCCTAGTACGTTTTCCTGTTTCATCTCATCACTTTTATTGGCTTCGTAGTTTACAGCTTTGGTCCACTGTTCAGAGTACTGCTGGAGTCTAATTTTTCAGAGTAACAATTACTTAATTTTTGGGGAACAGGTCGATTGTTTGCCAGCCTACATTTTAAGCTGGTCTTGGAAGTTTTTCATCCGAGAGGAATCTAGATATTTATTTTACTAAATATTTGGGTGGAAAGAAGTTCCGTGACACGGCTAATTTATTGATTTTGATAATCGCAATTCGGATGCTGTTGAGCACCTAATATCATCCTGAGGATTCCCGTTCGATCAATTCTGCTGCCGAGAAGCTGATCGAATGGGCTGTACTTTTACAACGAGTTAACAAGGAGTTTAAAAACTCCCAAAAAAAAAAAAAAAAAAAAAAAAATCAAATTTTCGGGATCAATTTTCCAGGCTTGTTTTTACTCTGACATCTAACGTAATTGATATATGTTACTGACAAATTTTAAAAATGTCTGTATTGCTTCGTTCAACTTCTACTTCGTTCAGCTTCTAATTTCCATAACATGCAACGAAATTTAACGTTTCGTATCGTCGTTCTATTAGTTACACGTCATGAAAGACTCGCGCCATTCTTCATCTAGAAACGGTCCATATTACTTCAAACACTGCATTAGTACAATAGGAACGGCGGATTAAATTAAGGATAAATGAAGGCGTCTTTGTCTACAGAGAACTCCCCGTCAACGTGCAACTGACGGAAATCCCAAGCTGCTCCGAGCACCTGGCTGAGCTCAAAGTTACGTCATATCAGCACGGCGACCAAGTTATCGCGTCACCTTCGTAGAACATCAACGGTGAAATATCAGGGGGGATTATCATGAAAGCTTGCGTATCACCTTGACATGCACCTTTGTCCGCATTAGATCTCATCTCTCCCTCAGGGGTTGGATAAGGATAATTGACTGATTCGTACTTGAAACAATTAGTTCGTCTACTAATTTGATTCTCCTCTTTGGACAAAGGTCGTATGTCTTGTGTGGGTGTATTATTTTCATCAGAATTCCATATTTTCCGTTCTATTTTGAGTGATAGGATTTCGATGACTTTATGCCCCTCGAGCGTCATTAGTTGATCGCACGAGTCTTTTGTCAAAAATCATTTGTGTTAGTGGACGATAGCACACGCATGGAGAACTGCTTTCGACCAATGATTTAGACCAAGTGATTTATCACGCGAGAGGAAAGAGGTCTCCGGGGTGATCAGTTACTACTTGGCCATAATTATGTAGACGTAACTTAAAAGCATTTCTCTGGCTGAAAATCTCGTGGATTGTCCTTTGATCATCTTGATATTTCGAGCACAACGCACCGTACCATATTAAAGTTTTATGGATCGTTTTCCCCCACACGCGGACGTTTTTTACTTTCTCAAGATGATGCACCGCACGATCCCTTGCGAAATCATCTCATCTGGTCGTACGCGGATGTTCAATCTCCTCCCGAGCCCCAGGACTACTGGATTTTCCATAGAAAATCCTTCCGTCGCATTCCTCCTTCCCTTTCCCGATTTTAAGCCAAATCGCCACATTTTCCCATGGCGGATCCTCAACGTTTCTACTTGCCTTGATTGCCCACAAAAAAATAAATAAATAAAAATAATAATTAATAAATAAACAATTATTATTGTGTGTGGCACGTTTTTTCGCTTGGAAACGTCCGAGGAAATCGACAAGAAATAAACTCGAACGGAAAGTGTGTTGAAAAATTTTTTTTTCCTTCGGAAAATCGTGGTGTACCCGTTCAGGAGAAAACGTGACGGAATTCGCCAAGGGATGAAATGTGAAGGTAAAACAGGGTCAAGTGGATAGACGAGATGGTGTTCAAAGGGATTGCGAGGCGCAATGTCATGTCTACGTTATTCATGTCATGTCATATGAACGTAAAATTTTTCTACTCTGCTTTGTCGGGAACGCAGAGCCCATTTAGAAAAAAAACCCAAATTCGGAGCAGGGGAAACCGTTAACCTTTTACTCAAAACATGTGACAAGTGAAAAGCTGAAGTGCAAAGATTAAAAAAAAAAAAAAAAAAAAGCCAGACCGTTCCTGCACTTTTCACTTTTCCGTACTTCGGCTTCAAAAAAACGAACGAACTGAAAAGTACGAACTGAGGAGTGTAAAGCAGAAAAGTACTTTCAAAAACCATGTACCATGAAGGCTAGCTTTTCAGTGAATGGACTACAGTTTTTGAGACTAAAAATTATCCCAAGTCACGCTGTCATGGCCTCTGCATTCTAGACTTCGTGGCGTTCCAGTGAATATAAAAAAGACGAAATTCCGAGTTCTGAATCAAAAGCAACCGTGTAAAAAAAAATGAAATAACTGCCAAAGAGATTTTGTTAATGATGTTGAACGAGTTAAATATTTAATGGGAAATCTCTGAAGTAACGGTTGGGGAAAGAGAAAACGAGCGGGGTACGTACGACATGAAGCTCCTAACTCACTCAGTTCCCTTCAGCCGTTGCTACGGCCGACGTGTTCAGATGTGGATGGTTTATTGCTCCCAAACGAATACTTCATCAGAGGGGAATTTCTGGCAGTGTTTTTATTTGTACATGCACGAATAACATTTGCCGAGCCTGCGTATCAGTGGTCACGCCATTATTCATTTTGCATTCTCTCCTCCTAAAATACAGTCGATTTTAAACCAATTATGGCCGGATGGCGGTTCCGTTGAATAAACGTGATTTTTTCATATCGTTTAGCTGGCCAATCAGTCGGGACCGAGGCCTTGGGAAAGCTGTTGATGAAATAATGCCGTCTAAAAGAGTTAGAGGTGGTGTAAGTAATGTGCAGAACTTCCGGTTTTACATTAAATGGCCTGAAAAATTACTATCAGATAAACTATGACCTAAAATTCATAAAACATTAATTTATCAAATCCAGTACAAGAAGCGCTTCAAGAGTTGTAGATGAGGAATATATGCTGTTCGCTAGAAATAATTTTGATCATGATTGAATTTATTTGTCGCTTTTGGCACGTAAATTCTAAAATAACATGAAACAAAGATTGATTTTTGCCTAGTTTTTTTTTTCCTTAAACCAGCAATACTACAAAAAAAGGTCATTGTGAACAAAAAAATCATTTTAAATTTACATGACATTTACATTTCGGTAATTGATTTCTATTTGTGGCGGTGAAGTAATATGAATCTGCGCTAATGGTCTTCTAGTTAAAAGTATTTCTGCAATTTGAATATTCAACGCTAATAGCCATTTCCATAATAAGTACTCGTAGTGATAGGATTTCTTTCGACCTTTCAAAATTGTCAAGCCTTATTTCAACATTAAAATTTTTAATAAAATGCAAGCAATGAGAATAGCATTTCGCCTTGTTTGACGAACGTTGTTTAGAATTAATAAATCTTTCAACATAAATTATTGAAATGTCTCGGCTCTAGATGAGAGTTCGCTTTGTGAATATTGCAAGGTATAATTATATTCGTCGAAACAATTCTCTAGTATTGAATAATGAAATTAAATATCAAATTAGTATATTCGTTTTTCATTTGTTGATAAATCTTTAACTGTTCGTAAATAAACCATTTTTCCCCATCACTTTCCCGTGCTCGTCATGAAATCAGGATAATTCGGTAATGTATCTCTTCAACGATCATCATTGCTTATCGGCTGCAATTCTAATCGCTTCATTCGAACACGAAAAAGCGATCAGTTTATCTTACTTAACACTTCGTATGGGCAGAACGAAGAAAAACAGAAGTTTTGTATGGTCTAAAGGCTCTCGAACCCCGAGGTTCTGCAGTGGATGAGTATTTCTCACAATTCCGAGAGCAGTTCCTAAGAAAGAAAGCCCACACTCACGTAGATATTACGACGCAAGCGTTCCAACCTGAACCTTCTAACTGAGGCTACTTCAACGTCTAAGGGTCGTATGTCAAGTTGTGGCCACCCCTGCTCGAGGCAAGTATAAATTAGTACGAGAGGTCGATGAAGAAGGAAGTTCTGGAAAGGGGGAGTATCGCGGGCGAAGGTGAAGTGACAAGAAAAGGATCCGCCCACGAGAGTCAAACCGTTAGGACGATTTCCGAGAAAGTCTCGAGCCGACTTCTTAGCAACATGGTCAAATCTTCGCTGGCCGAGGCGAAATCAAAAAGATAATTATTGGTAGTGCTTGAAAGGAAAGCTTTTCAAAACATTGAAAAAGGCCGGGCATCAATTTCGTTAGAAACTTTTTTGCAATGAAATCGCGAAAAAAAGATCACTGAAGAGAAAAATAATTTTGTACGCATTCAACGACTTTTTCTTCGAGCCGCTTTTGACCACTTTTTAAAATGCGGGATGAATTATTAACCCTTTATTGGCCAAGAATTGAAATATGATATAAATGTACTTTTTTCTTCTGTTTTTCCAACAAATAGAGTTCAAATGAAGGGAAAAGGACAAAATTTTCGAAATTTCATGTACCAATTTTATTTGGTGACATTGTTGACTGTGGTTAACATTGGCCGCAAAATGAACACAAGGGGACAGTGCTCGCAAAAATTTATTTTGAACTCTACCTCATTTCCTGACCTTCTTGTGGCCAATGTTGACTGCAGTTAACATTTACAGAAACAAAAGGGTATGAGGTTTTATTTAATTCATGATATTTTCCTCTTCAAATGTTGTAGATTGTGAAGTAGATTGTGAGTAAATACCCGAGAGAAATAAAAAAGGTATCATATTATTTGAAACAATGTATAAAAATGTTCTCCGCGTACAATTCTATTAGATTTGTGATTTTCTCAAAACAATCTTATAAATTCCAAAATTCAGTCCAACATTAGTTGTATTCAGAACGATACATCCTAAAAAATAGGACAAATAAATTCTATAACCGAAGGCGCTGCGAGTTGGTAGATAAATGGTACTTATAAATATGTTCGATACGTCCATGTGTCCGGATATCCACAAATGAGAATATAGGTGGGTTTTCATAATGGTCATCCTCACAGAAAAGTTGCTCTCCAGTCGGATTGTCAGGTAAAAACTGACGAGGAACTTCGTTACTCTCGGGTGTTTGAATTTCTATTTCGAAAGTTTTCAACATGTTGTTGAGTTGGGCGTCCAACTGGACGATTTCGGGACCCCTGTTACAACTGGAACAGTTTTTGGCACATCAGGGTCGTCTTCACCTTCATAATCCTGCCCAGGGCGAGGTATCAGAGATATTGGAATATCCTCCGATATTGGAACGGTTTATTCTAGAAAAAATATACGAAAACTATAATTTTTATTGATGACTATCATTATTTTACATAAATCGCCACAAGCCATTGTGTGGCCATTGTGCACTGTAGTTAACAACACTTCATTGGGAACTACTGAGAAAAATATTGAACCATTTCTACTAAGTATTGTGTAAAACCATTCAATAACATCATAATAATAAAAATCAGAAACATTTCAATCAAATCTATTCATAATTCGGTGATAAAAAAAGTAAAACTTACCTTCCTCCACCTTGACGCCATGCTGATCACCTTGACTGTGTCCACAACTACAAGAATTGCCGATGTAATTGATAAAACGCAACACATGAAACATTTGACACTTCCAGGGGCTACAAGAGATTTATAGAGACCAAAAGTGAAGGTTTGAGAAATTGTAGGTACCACTGAGAGCAAAAGAGCTCTCTTCAAAAATCATGTTAACTGTAGTGTACAGTGGCCAATAAAGGGTTAATACCATTTTTTGTGAGTTCCTCGAATATGTACAGAAAGCAGGAGAAAAACTCATTAGAGAAATTGCGCGAGGAAAAACTAGCCTAATTTCGTTACGAGTATTTGGCACTTCGCGGAATAATATTCATTCTCGTTAAACCATTGTATTTATTCAGAAACCAGTGAATTTCAATCGCTCTTTGTTTCTTTGAACTTTTCCTATAGCACTCCTTCATTTCGACAAGGAGAAGTTTCTTGTTCTGAATGAGCAGACCTCCGTAATCATAGCTTATTCAATAAATTCCATGCACGCCAAGTCGGGGCAACATTATATATACAGAGTTTTTGACAACTTACCAAGTTAACCTCATAAATCAACGCTGGGCGGTTTGACTTTCCGTGGGTAACGTGGAATTTTTTATCTGAGCTCGAAACTCAAACTTCACCCTTCGGCGAAACCTTTTCAATCAACCTTTATCTTATAAAGTTGGCCTCCTCCTTCGCTCCTCCGTAGCTTACTGAACTTACTTGACTTCAACGCCTTTGCGAGTTGCCGCCGGAGCCGAGTATTTAAAAGTAAATAAAGGGATTAAAATTTCGACTCGGCCTGTCATCGGTTCAATATTAACCAACTTGGAAGTTTCGTATGACTTGCAACGTAGGGAAAAAGTAGACAAGTGGAATGGAAGTACCTACGCCGAGGTAAAGATCCGTTTTGCAAAGTTTGGCACTCGAGGCGTTTCAACGTCGAGCTTTATATTCCATAAACTTTGTCGGAACGCTGAAAGGAAAATATTTTCTTCTCTTCATCTTCCGAAACGGGAGGATACAGTTGAAAGAATGTGACGAAATTTTGAGCCTCGGAAGATTCAAAACGTGTCAGTCATGCAGCGCTGCTCGCCAAGCGAATTTCGCCATGAAACGGAATTCTTTACGAAGTGTAAACAAAGTTGTGTGTTTAACGCGATAAATTTCCCTAGTTTAACGTGGTTTGAGGTTTTTTATTCACTCGTTTGTAGGGGAGCACGATGAAATACATACTGTATCGAGGAACGTTTTATTTTGTCAGTTTATCGCGTGCAATATCGAATTTCCAACCGTATATATCTGCGAATTTCATCATATCGTCAAAATAATTGTCGAAACATGGTATTTTACACGAAGGCCGATTTTTTTCGACTCCGAATGATAAGTAAGAAGCCTAGAGCCATAATCAAACGGCACCACCTCATTTGACCCTCAGCCCAAAAGATACTTGTAAGAAAAGAAGAAGGCTAGCTAAAATCGCCGAGTTTCTTTTCCCCTGATTTCGGTAGGAAAAAATAATTTTATCCGGTTATGAAACGGAATACGAACATGAGTGACGTACTTCGACCGTATCCATTTAGACGAGATTTTGAAATAGCTCGACGTCGAAGCTTGAATCGGATAATTCGTCAAGGTTTGTATAGCGGAGAAATGGAAAAGCGGAGAGAAGACGGCTAAATATGTAAAAGCAAGGTGGATATTATTATACGTTGTCGTCTCAATGAACCCGTCAAGATGTAAATTTCACGCTTTACAGTTGACATAACTAGAAACGACAGAATTTGCTTTGCTCGTTGAATTCAGGACGTGACGGCGGAAGAGACGGTGGAAAGGGCTAAAAAACCGTAATATCTAGCAGAATTAAGCGGCTTTCGCATCTTGGAAACGTGAGATATAGGTGGCCATGATTAATTACGTCAGAGGTCTTAATTACCGAGCGTTTCCGGCGATGGGACGTGGGCTGAGCTGGAGATCGGTAGAAGCACGAGAGCGAGATGAACAACAGATGAGAAGGGAACCTTCTGAGAATGCTCGTGCTTCTCAGTGCAGGATACAAACTGCCTTTCTCATCACGACAGCCGCTGCTGAGAGGATCTGTATTCCGCTTCGCGTGACAGAGATAAACCTCTTCAACCGCCGACCAGATACACTTACACTAAGTTCTTCAACTTTCCGTCAGAGGCCAATAAAGTGTCTCGGGAAGGAATAACGGAGACAGATATGGCGATTTTCTTCAAATATACGTCCCAGTAATCGATGAAGTGACTCTCTGCCACTGAATAGTCGCGTTGAAATATACTTGAAATAATGTGCCTAGTTCGAAGGTGCCGAGCACGAAATCAGCGATACTGTTCGCCACTGGAATTTTCATTGAACTTTTATTTATTTATTTTTCGAAAATACATGCCACACTGATAGCTAAATGATAGCTATCGGGCAATTTTTTGCTAGCTTCTTCTTTTCTTACAAGTATCTTCTGGGCAGAGGGTCAAATGAGGTGGTGCCGTTTGAAAAAAAAAAGCCTCTGGAGTGGAGTCACCAGTATTAATCAGATGGGAAGCAAGATTTCTTCCCCTTCCTGTTACCCTCTTTCGTTTCCTTTTCACCCCCATTTCAGACCCTCGGCTCCTTCTCGATCGCTTTATAAACGAAATCGCCCATCTCGTTCTGAAAAACGATCGCCAAATATATTAGGATCACTTTTCCTTAACCGCCGAAGTTTTGTATTTATTGAAGAGAGGGTCTTGAATTACTTTGAAAAGCGAAAGCTCGCATTCCGCTCCTCGCACTCAACTTCATCGTCCCTACTGCTCTTAATCCAACTCAAACAACTGCAATTAACTGTGATTCAGTAAGTCACTCTCTTCAAGGCAACCGCCGGCAATTTATTTCGCTAGCTGAGGTGCGGCGGGGGCCGTGTATGCTAAGATGGAGGAACGGATGCTTCCACCAACAGAGTTGAGAAGCTCTCGGTCTCGGCCCTGCCTCTGGATCTGGGTTGGCTGGTTAGTTGGCTGCCTGTTAGGACTTGCTCGCAACACATCCCCTCTGCTATCTGTTCCTAGCGATCCTCTGCCGGTTCCGTTCGAACGCCTCGTTGCTCCGACGATGGCGGGCCGAGTGTACGGCTTTTGGGGCCGTGCGAGGCTATTGATTAAAGTTTAGGTAGAGCGTAAGTTATGAGACGTTCGAGGCGAACTAGGATATAGTTCCGTTCGCCGGCTTCTTCGCCCAGATTAGTCAGATTGAATTTCTCCAGTTAGACGCTGATTCGGCGCAGAATTAGGCCCTTATTTAATACCCTAAAGCGACAGTGGTTATTGTCAGGGACGTGCCTTGTCGTAAACATGGCCAATCTGGCTAGTTTGATCTCCTTACGAACGCTTTAACGTTTTTGTTGTTGTAAAATTTTGTTTTTAAATAGTAAAACACGAAATGTAGTAGGAAGCAATCACTGTATGCTTGCAATAATTTTTTTTTTTTTTTTTTTTTTTTTTTTTTTTTTTTAAATGTAATCTCGTCTTTTTTTGTTGAAACATAGTTTTCAATTTTCCGCTGAAATCTAACATTTTTTGTCTCCTATTGTTTCAGCTCCTCCGTCCTCTATCGAAATGGTCGGCCATCCGGCTAACTCGAAAATTGAAATAAAGGAAAACGAAGAGTTCAAATTAGAATGCCTGGTGAAGAATGCGAAACCTGTCGCCAAAATAGTGTGGTACCGCGGTGACGTCGAGCTAAAGCTTGGTGAGTTTCTTGTTTATGCCATTAGATGTTTTTTCAATGGAGAGTTCTTGTTCTTTGTGTGTGTTTTCAAACGACGAAGTTTTGGTCACTTTGCTAAATCTTGAGTGGCTAATAGATACCATCTAATGAACCGCGAATTATGGACAATATTAGTGTCATATGATTTGACAAAATGGAGAGTTTTAGTGCATTTCGCATTTTTTGAAAACTGAAACGTAGGAGTTTTGGTTACTTCATTGAATCATCCGTTTCTTATGGTTACCGCCTTGTTGATGGCAAATTGCTGTGACCATTAGAGACATATGATTTAACAAAGTAACCTAAATTCCCACGTTTAAGTTTCCAAAAAACGCGAAATTCACTAAAACTCTCCAGTAACAAAAACTCCTCACGTTGGCGTTTTTTCCCTTGGACGATCACGGCGCGTGGAAACGGAAATGTTCCGTTATCCTCTAGGAAATCGAGGCGTACGGGAGGGGATTCGCTTAGGGACGAAATGCTCAGGGAAAACATAGGTTGAAGTAGTGACTATGGCCGAATGGGATGATTTTACATGGCGCGACGCGTTATCGTCTGAAAGTAAAAAACCTCCGTCAATAGGGAAAATGTTCAACAAAACTGTCATTCGTTGTGGCAAATTGGCATACTAAAGTTTTAAGATGATTGAGAATCGTAATGATTGAGATGATAATCTTCTCCGTCATGCTAGGATATCTTGTATATATGAATCTGAAAGTATGTATGAATGTATCCGATACAGAACTTTGGGAAATGGTCGAGCACATCCAAGGGATGGTTTCTGGACCGAAAATTTCGGATAAATTGGTTGTAATTTAGGGAAGAAATTCTAATACGTCGGTTCTTGAAGTGATTTTGAGAACAATTCTGACAATTCCCCTTTTCACCTGGTTTTTTTGACGATCGAGTCCAAAGAATGAGGAAACGGGAATGATCAACGGGGACTTATTTCTTTTATTCGATTCTCCATTCTAGATTTCTGCTCCTATTGATTCTACCAATTTGGTGAATTCAATAGTAGAGGACGTCTTACTAAATCGTGATTTAGATCTTGATTGATTCCCTCCCTATATGGAATTCCCTTCAACGTATCAATTGTTCATTGATACGTTACTTGAAAACACTTTGCTCAAATTTACTGGTTGGAAGCAGTCTTCCTTGAATCCTTTTCCGAATCATTCGCCGTCTTTCATGCAATCTCCTTACATCCACTATCTCGAGCGATTTTCACTCAGCCATTTTCACGGGGAAAGAACGGTCTTGTATGGCCAGCTAATCATCGGTTTATCAGATTTACCATGAAAGTTAAATTACGTTCATTATTCCCGATCTTATCGCCTGTATGTATTGCATCTGGTCATTGAATCTTCCAACAGTTCCCCCGTTGAACTTGTTTCATTTCCATTTGAATTTTTCATTTCGGAATTCGCTTTAGTAAAATGACCTTTTCGCGTACAATATAACGGTAAATACTTTTTTGTAAAGACGATTACTTACCAACGGAGGGAAAACGGAAAAAGGGAAAAGTTTTACCGCGAAACGATTTGGAGAAAAGTACAAACGAGATTTAAGAGTAAGCGAATGAAAGAGCAGTGCGAGGTGGCTACGGAACTGTAGAAAGTGGCGAAGACTCGTCGAGAACTGGAAAAAGTGAAGGGGGAGTGGGTAAATCACGAATTAAAAGTTGTTAACGGCAAAAAGCGAAGTGAAATTTTCCCCTCGGAAAAGACCGTTTTTCGAAAAAGAGTGAAAATTGAACTGGAAGAGAGGAGCGGAGATGGAAACGAGACTGAGGTGGTTTAAAACTATTTCCACCCAGCAACCGAAAAACTGGGTTTTCGTTAGGGCTGAAGGGGAAGGTAAGCTAATGACATTTTCAAGTTGAAAACGAGTTGTAGCGCAAAATTAGAACTGCGCGCGAGCGACGGCGAAAGGGAAACTGAAGATGGTGACGTGGACTGGTGATGAGGTCGGTTTGGTAGAGTTGTTTCTGTCTCTCCAACTTGGCATTTTACTGCGAGGGACCAGAACCAGGAGGTCGCTTCCCCAACTAGGACGGAAACGCTGACTTGTCACCTGCCTCCGCCATACGTACAACTACGAGATTTTTACCCCATTTTTGCGACGGGACGTCTACGAAGGCTTCATCTCAGCACAACCGCCCCCGATTTCCATTTTCCAACTTCCTACCATTCGCTGACCTTACGAATAGTTCTCCATAACAGCCTCTCGCCCTCATCATCCTCATTGCCATCAACGTTAATTATTATTCCCGACCGAATAGCTCGTGAAAAAGCTTCCAAGCCTTTTCAACTGGCTCGGCGAAGGTATCCAATTACGCTTTTAACGGAGGTTCTAATTCCGCGGCAGTGCGAGTTTAATTATAAACTCGAAACGGGGGAGGAGGATTGAAGGGATTTTGGAAGGAGATGGGGCGCAGTTCAGTACGAGCCATAGGGTTATGGGTAGGCGGCTCAGTTGTGAAAGGTGTAAAGTCTGACATTTTATAGCTGAGGAAGCGAAGGAATTTTAATAAACATAAACACCAGCTGCCTGGCAAGTGGAGGAACCGCCCGGGAGGAGAGGGTTGATATAAGGAGGACGAACAGGTATACCATGCTAGCGAACCTGATGGCAATCAACCGAATCTGCTATTTGTTGGATTGCGATTCGGGAATACGAAAGCGAACATTTCGAATACGTGCAGTGCCTGAGCAATGAGCCAGATACTGGGACTCGGTCCTAATGACTTACTTAAATCGAGCAGCTCTTATCTCCGCTGGTGAAACCTTCTACCAACGCGTTTTAAGCAAACGATGTGTTCGCAAGACTTCGGCAACTCGCAAGTTCATGGCTGACGCTTAAGCCGAGTTCACTCTTTGCTGCTTGGATCATATTATCTCGACCGACGATTCATTTCGTGTTGAAGCGTGTGCATTTGAATTAAAATATAATAGTGGCTTTTATTTAGACTTTTCCTCAAATCCCTCAAAATCGATGTCAGCCAAAAAAAGCGTGGTAAGATCGCAAACCATTGAAAGTAATCATTTTGTAAACGAAGCTCATAGACTTCTTCTGGACTCTTGTGGACTTCTTCTTCAAAAAATGTATCAGGACGTTATCAAGAAGTTACTTGAAGTTAGGTTGAAAGTTCTCAAGGACTCTCCAATCCTTCTAACAGTAATTAAGAGCTCATGATTTCAAAAACGCTCTGGAGACGATTGATCTTGCGTTCATTGCTTATGTTACCTCCACACGGCTGCAACCTCCGAGGCCATTTTAAAGTTGTTTGCTGGTGTAACTTTCCTCAATCGGTCACGACCAGTTACTCTCAATCACTGTGAACGTTTCAACCTTTTCTTCCTCCCTCTCCATTTCTCTGGGTCTCACGAGAATGATAAAATTGCATATTGAACCCAAACTCCATGTGGAAGTATTCAAGCAAACCTTTCAAAATAAAGAGTACCTCAGTTAGTGTATAATAGGTGCACGCAACCACATCATAACTATCGCCCTTCGCGCCTTACAAAATCTCTTGTCTGCAGAAGTTCTGAGTTTTTATCTGTTGAACTCCAAAACCTTTGTCTGTCGATCTCCAGAACTTTTGTCTCTAGAAGTTCCGACCTTCCGTTGGTAGAAGTCAGAGTTCTTGACTGTTGAAGTCCAGAGCTTTTGTCTATAGACAAAACTGTCTCAACTGCCTATTATATACGTTGTTTCATGTAGCAGACCTACAAGCATATTTCAACTGTGCATCTCTTATTGAAGTTATCACATCGTGTCCTTTTTTCAGATAAGAGAGATGACAAAGTCGTCGAAGTATTGACTGGCAACAAAAAATCAAGAAGATTCGACGTGTCGAGTATGATCCGACTGCAACCGACAGCAGAAGATGACTACGCGGATTACACATGCGAAGCCCGGCACGAAGCATTGCCACCAGATATGCCACTTCGGGTCACTGTTCAACTGAGTGTATTATGTAAGCATTTACTGCTCCAGCTCCTAATAACCCATGTTGTACATGCATTGAATCTGATTCCACATCGTCTGTATTATTGCTCATGCTTTGTTACATATGCCATGGATAATTTTCGAATTTCAGATCCACCAGGACTGCCGTACATCGAAGGGTACACTGAGGGGGAAACGATCCGTCGAGGCCAAGCGGTTGAGCTTGTCTGCAGATCTAGAGGTGGAAACCCTCCTGCGCAGCTGATCTGGTACAAAAACGACGAACAGATTCGCATGGCTTACCGAACAGCAGGCCGGCTCTCCGAGAATATTGTCACATTCAAAGCGGACGCTTCAGACAACAAGGCCAAATATCGTTGTGAAGCGTCAAACATCATGAGTCCTGCGCCGCTAAAAGCAGAAGTCGTTCTTACCGTTTTTTGTAAGTTCTTATACTAAATAGGTCGTTCTGGAACAACGTAAGAAAAAATGGCTTTAAAATTTCAGTTTCTATGATAACTAACGCATTCGAAATTCAATGTATGTAATTTCCAATCAGCCAAAAAAATTTATTGCGAGTATTATTTCTTCAAAAAGAACTTATAATTCCAGTTGCTCCATCACAAGTGACAATCAATGGACCTACTGAGGCTCGAGTTGGTGAGATAGTACCGCTAATGTGCACAACTCAGGCGAGTAACCCACCAGCCGATATCAAATGGGCCATTGGAGGTAAACAGGTGCGCAATGCAACACAAAGAACTGTATCAGCACCTGAAGGAGGTTGGATCACTACTTCCAACACCACGGCTGTTATGGCGCCGGACCAACGGTCTCTTGTCGTCCTTTGTCATGGTCTTAACAAACAGCTTACGGAAAACGTTGTCACCACACACACCATCAATGTCCTTTGTAAGAAATGCCAAATTATGTTTTTGATGTTACTGATGTAGAACTCTATTTGTCTTGCAATAATACTTGAATTAGTATTTTTTCCCAATCAGGCCTCGGAAAGAGATGATATTAGTTTTAAAAATGTCTGCATCATCAATGAACTGTGATTCTGGGAGATTCCAAAAATCTGTTCCAAAGATGAAAAGCATAAAAAACCAGCTGACCAATGCTAAGAAACAGAGGTCTTAAAAAGCATGTATGCATTGGGAGCGCTGATATGAAAAGATGATTGATTAGGACTATTACTAGCTTGAATATAATCTACAAATCTAATATTACCCACTTTGGGCTCGCAATCTCTTAATCTTCCAGATCCTCCAGGACCTCCGACGATCAGTGGCTATGTGAAGGGTACCCACATACCCGCGGGCACATTGCAGAAAATTTCCTGTATTTCGACTGGTGGAAATCCTCTGGCTACACTTACGTGGTTCAAGAACGATAAAAAAGTTCGTAATTGATTTAGCCAAAACGGCATTAGGTAGTTCTCATAAGAAATTTCACATTTAAGGAAATTAACTGTCAAAAAGATCAGTGAAAACCTTGAACCCATTATGTGATCCTTGTTCGATCTGTAACCTTATTGTAACTTCTCCTGAAATGAAATTCTGCCACAAATCATTTCACAACTTGGATTCAATATCATTTTCGTTTTGCAGATTGCGTCTGTCATCAAAACGAATCAAGACAAATCGATAGCTGCCGAACTAACAATCCTTGCCAACGTCACTGACAACGAAGCAATATACAAATGTGAAGCGACCAATCCGGCCACAGAAATTCCTCTCTTTGAATCTATACAGCTTAGCGTGCACTGTAAGTTATCCGTTTTTTCATAAGCTCTGGCCATCTTCAAGATAATTTCATTACATATGCGACTGTTCCAAATTTCTGAAGTATTCGACTCACTTGGGTACCTTCATTTTTCTTCGCCAAATATTGAATGTGGCTTCAATGTTTCTTTGTGTTGGCTAGTACAGAAACTATCAAAGAAAACCGATATTAGACAGTCTTATATCTGTTAATTTCTACATCATCACAACATTATCTTCATTTTTCACATTGCAGATCCTCCCGAGCATGTCAGGATACGTAAAGAGCCTGAGGAACTACGAGCGGGGACTATTGCAACTCTGACGTGTGACGGTTCATCGAGCAATCCACCGGCTGAAATGAGTTGGTGGAGAGAAGGTATCTCTGTCACTGAAGGAATCACAAACAGTTCCAAACCAGGACTTCACGGAGGAGTCGTTTCCTCTATTACTCTGAAACTCAATGTGACACCTGAAATCGATGGTGACGTCTATACTTGCCAAGCGTCAAACACTGCGCTCCAGCGAAGCACTCACGATGCTATCACCATGAATGTTCTTTGTAAGTCCTGTGTCCAATGCAATATTCCTGACAAGGCAAGCTTTTACAGGTTAAAAAATTAATCTCAATGGGGTACTCCTCACTCCTGCGATTCTGCTGTTAGCCTAGTTTCTCCTTTATCTCAACCCTGATTTCTAACTTCACACTTATCAGCAACGCTGTTTACCTGGATTTTTACTCAAAGCTTCATCAATAAATTTCACAGATAAACCAGTCTTCAACGAACCCAACGAGACTCAGTTGATGGGCTCTGAAGGTCAGAACTTGGTCGTTGCACCTTCAGCATCAGGACGCCCCGCTGTTATTAGTTACACATGGACCAAAGAAAGATCGCCCGTTGTGCCTAGTTCATCGCTGTACATTGATGGTCCTTTACTCAATTTCACAAGGCTTGAACGATCCCACTCTGGCATTTATACAGTTGAAGCAGTCAATTCTGAAGGATCCTCATCGCTGAGTTTCAACATTTCTGTTCAATGTGAGTAAATGCCATTTCTGCAATAGGTAATCATTTATTTTAGCTGAAGGTTATAATGGTGAAATATTTTTGTCTCAGATCCAGCCTTGATAACAGAATGGAGTGAAAGCGTGTCTGTATCTCCTGGGAAGAATGCTGAGCTTTGGTGCAAATTAGAAGGATGGCCGTTGAGTTCTGATCATGTAGCTTGGCGGAGATCTGATTATCCGGACATGCTGCATAGGACGACTGTGACCTGGTCAAACAACACGTCTTATCTGATCGTTCGTAATGCAGCCAAAGAGGACATTGGTAACTTCCGATGCGCTGTAAACAACGGCCTGGGCGAGGAATCCTACAAAGATATATTCCTCACGGTTGAACGTGAGTAATTAGTACCTATCTAAAATGTAACATTTCATGACAATAATTGTGTTTATGTCTATGCAGTGGCATTTTACGCTTGATTTTAGCGTTTCAGTAGTCACCGCGGTTGTGTTTGAACTTGGTCTCATATTTTTTAAATAATTATTCTAGATAAACCAATGATGGACCAGTCACCAGCCCTTGGCAAATCTGCCAGCAACAGCGGAGAAACAGCCAAACTCATTTGCCGAGTTTCTGCTGCTCCGGCAGCGAATTTCACGTGGTCGAGAGACGGAGCTATCATTTCAACGGATCACCAAAAATACTTGATCGAAACGAAACAGGTACTTATTGGCAATAATGGTCTCCTGCTAGTATTTAGCTCAAGAAGAATGTTCGGAAAATGAGTTAAGGTCCTCTGGAAAAATGAACTGGACCCTGGGTCAGTGAACTCAGTAACAAAACTAATCCTACCAAGCTTTTAGTCTCTTATCTTTGGTTTATTATCCAATATCAAACCAGAAAAAAGACGAAAAAACTCTGCAAATAATAGTACAGTGGTTTATTATTATTTATTGTCGACTTTCTCAAAGTCGGATGAAGTATTGAGTGATGACGTATCGTTGGCTCTGGAGAAGAATTCCGAAGCCAAGAGATGCATCTTCGTTGAAAGAAAAGGAAGGAAAGAGGTTGAAGGAAAGAGAGATCAATGTGATATCTAACCTTCCAAATATTCCTTGCATCTTTTGGTCCATCCAAGATTTTGCTCATAGTTGTCTCCTCTCTTGTACTTAACAGCTTGACGAGGTCCACTACGAGTCCGTCCTACTCATCCGGAACATTGAAGTTTCTAACTACGGCCGGTACGAATGCATAGCTCGCAATACTCTTGGCTTCGCCACGCAGACGGTTCGCCTGTCAGTCACCTCATTCCCGGATCCTCCTACGAATTTGGCCGTGTACAACGTGTCACACGACTCATTGACGTTGGGTTGGGACCCTGGTTTTGACGGAGGGCTTCCTCAAAGTTTCCGACTTCGATATAAAATCGCTTCACCATCTAATGTCAACAATAATTACAAGTTAGTAAAATCAACCCTTGATTATGTTATAGATTTCAATTAGTTCTTAATTGTTTCCACCATAAAATGGTAAACAAAATTATTGGTATAATATTCAGTTTTACAAAAGTTGATATTGAATTCTTATGAAAAGAGGAGGTACTCAAGAAATTTACTCAGCGTTTGTCATTATTTTATATCTAACTTGCAGGTACGAGGATACAGGGAACGCGACAAAGTATGTTGTGACTGGCTTGGAACTTGGGACCCAATATGTGTTCAGTGTGATGGCCATGAACAAGCTAGGAGCCAGTCGGTACTTGCCAGATACCCTCAAGGCAACTACTTCAAGTATGTGATCCTGTTTACCATTATTCTGTTAGCAGCTTTTGATTCTTCATATTACTATTTTTTGGATTCGTTTTCTTTGTATCAGTTCTAAGGGTCACTCTCCGGGCGGCGTAGTGCGTCAATTGTCGGGGGGTTAGATTTATCTTAGCTGGTTCCGATCTCAATCACTGCAGATATCTGATATTGATTGATACCAGATGACAAGGTCCTATCGCAAGGGCTACTGGCTTTTGTAGCCGAAGACAGAAAATACATTTTAAATAGACAAATTGAACTTGATTGTTAAACATAGCTATGAAGTACTTTTTCATGGACCATAATTTATTTTTGGATTATATCCAAGGTCATTATCCCCACTTGGGTTCAAAGTTTCACATTTTATTACTTCAGTTCTCGACTAGGAAATTAAGCTTAAATTCAATTTCCTCACTTAGGCCCATGTGGTTTCTTTCTCAGGTTTTTATGTCATAGTATCCCATAAAAAAGCGTTCCACGGGGATCCTGACACGTTTATACTCTATAATGGGGTTCTGGGCAAATATTTGCACTGCGCCGACCCAACGTTTTTAGTGAAGGTAGCACCATAGAGCACCCAATAGTTTTCAAGCACAGTTGTTTTTAGTGAAGCCATTCCTAGCACAGTTTTTCCCATATTTTATAAAATCACTCAGATGTTTAGAGAATGACAATAATTATGATGGCACATAGTACAAGTGTTGTCTGCGCTCAGTTTTTCTTGATCGTCTCTTGTCCATAAATGGTTTGAATATTTAGTGTTAGGTAAGCACTAGATACAAGAGAGTTCAAGTATAGCCTCTTTTCATAGTACTCCTGTGAATTATACAAATGGTAATAATTCAATTAACAACATCGATTGGTGAAAACTTGAATCTCTTGTATTGATGCTTTGTTCATTATGGTTTTATCCATTTTTGTACCATGAATTTCACTTCCAGCAATAGTTTGTATTTTGCACGCGCATGAAGCAACTTCTTTTCACCCTTCTTCTTCTTTTATTTGTAGTGATTTTGACTTCAGTTCGGTGTCCTATTTCGTAAATTTTCTTCTTGTATTGCACGGTATCTTCTGTCCCAACTTCGTGAATGCATTTTATACTCGGGTGGTTTCAAAATGATACTGTATCATATTGCAACTCAATTTTCGGGATCTTCCCCTGAATGATTATTGTTGTATGTATTTTATTGCTTTTGTAAAATTGGTTCCTACGTGACGAGCTTATTTAATGATTTCTACGTTTATCCGCTCTTTTTCATGTGTCATTTCCCTCCTAACCATTGAGCGTCACTTCTTGGACATTTTTATATCAAGTCCTAACATAATTCAGCGTAAAGATCTAGAACTAGAGTGTTTTGAGAGCATTAGAATTTTTTTTCTGCAATTGTGGTAATACGATCTTAACGAACTTATTTTTCAACTCGTTGATTTAGACAATTATATGAGGTTCAGTTCATGATAGCTACTATTTTTGGGTAAAGTTAACTGCTATGTGACCTAGGTTTTTTTTTTCTTATCAATTTATAAAATCAATCTCTTCGATGGGGAAAGATGTATTGATTTGGATAAGAGTGGTATTGATAAGGATTATTCCTCAGAAAAAAAAAACACAGCCTTGAGCCTACATGGCTATTAACCTCATATTTTTCTGGTCATAAGTGATTGCAAATATCTCAACAACTAGAGGACTCAAATCCTTCAGCAACCTTTACCACCTTTGTAAACTTCTGAATTCAAAAGATTAAACCGAATTATCTCTAAATTGTTGTAGTTCATGAGATTAAATTCTGTCAATATCCCTGCAGATAATCAATTAGAGCATTAGGCGACGCTTCCCCCTCTTATTTTCAATTTTGAGCGGATCCGCTTTCGGTGACTAACATAACATCGGGTGTGGTGGTTAGGTGTGCCCCCGCCATCGCTTCCGTCTCGAGGTTCAGGAAGTGCCAGCAGTAAAGCTGGCTCTGGCATGGTCCTTGTTCTTGGCTCCATCTTTGGCGCCATCCTTCTACTCATGAACCTTGTCGTCGTCGCATGCTGCTTACGAAGGCGCAGGTCCCGGCTAGCTTCTGCTAAACAGGCTCCAGGTACGTTCGCTGGATTTTACAATGTTTTTTGTTCCTATCACCCCGAACAGGATTCAGGCCCCCAGAGTACCGACGGCTTGCTGAACAAACAGACCTTGCTCTGGTCATCATTGTAGCCGTTGTCTGTACAGCGGGCGTACTCCTCATCATCAACGCTCTCGTCATAGCTTACTTTTTCTACAAAAAGAAAAAACAGATTTCTTGCAAAGCGAAAGAAGCGAAAGAGATGAAAGATATGACAGGTACAAGCATTATTTCAGTATCGTTGGCTCATGATGTTCCTAAGATAGTAAGTAACTAAGTCAGAGGGAAATCATGGGCACGGATAGAGCAGACTGCGATTTGATTGGTACAAGTTAGTTGCAACTGGTTTCTGCGCTTCACCACAACCAATCTGATTTCAGCCCACTCTTTCCTTTTCCTCGTTTACCATAAGCAAATCAATCTCATAGCCGTTGGAGCAGATCTCATTACCTACACTCTTTATGTGAAAAAATATAGAACAAAAGTTTCTTAAGGCATCTTATTAATTTTACTTTTTATTTTCTGACAGGCGTAAGCGAGCAGAGCAGTAACAAAAGTGCCACGATAGAAATGTACGCACCAAGCAGTTATAATGAGACTGTCACCGGAGAAACGCTCAGCTCGGTGTCCGAAAAAAGCGAAAGTTATTCCGATAATCAGGAGTATAATGTAAGTAGCTTGAGGAGTTTCTGAAGCCCAAATCAATCAATATTCTGTTCGTAGAGACTTGGACAGAGTAACATGTCACATTTTCATGCAGGATGATGCCAGGAAGGCGACTGCAGCAAGCACTTACCTGATGGATCAGGCGGACTACGCTTTCCAATATCCTGGCTACGAAATTCAACACCAGATGAAGGAGCTCGAGCCGATCGGGCTTCACAGGAACCCGTACACGAACCAGAACGGGGGCCTAAAACAGATGGACGTTGAATTCAACACTCTTCCTCATCCGAAAATATCTCGTAAGTTGTGTCAGGAAGGAAAGTGAATGGTGTTAGCCAGTAGATCTGGACAGCAGAAGAATTTATTTGAATTAATCTTTTCCTTTACACGGGCTTAAGCTAATAGTTAACTAACTCTGAATTGAGACCACCAGAGACGACGAAATACTATTTTTGTTGATGAAGTCAATTGAACATAGAGAGCTTATCATCCAAGACAGCTTGCGGAAGGCAACTAACACATGGCATATTTTCATGCTACACGTCTAATTGACAAGTCAGATATTTGGGTTTAGCTGACTGTATCAGGAATACTATGGAGAATGTTCTAGTCTGCTACCAGATTGTTTGTTTAGCCTACAATCAATATTAACTTGACGTAACAAGGTGTTGGATAAATGCGTAGATTGACCAACGGATTTAGAAAATAATTCAGTAGAGTTCAGTGGAGTCCTGGACCAGTCAGGATTTCCTTCGACATTACAAACCCTTGACATCCACAAAATTCAAGAAAATTTATGATCTCCAGAAATCTGAAATGTCTGTATTAATATGTTTACCATAGTCTGCATCAGGAGAAATGCGCTCTTTGGCCTGAACGAAATGGCATGGCAAAGAGTATCTGGTTTTGAGATTGTTTTTATTTTCCAGGAGGAGCAATGACGAGCCCTGCAGACACGTACTACACTCTCCAACCAGACCCACGCTACGTCGCTTATCCGCCACCGGTCCAATTCGCAGGTCCACCGCTTTCGTCAATTCCGCCATCTGTTCCACCTTTGCCAATCAATCCGAGGAACGTTCCTCCCCCTGATGTGACTGTGAGAGATTTTTATCAACCGACAACAGTAAGCAAGCTGTTTCTCCTCTAGTTGTTTTACTTTGGACGCAGTTTTCGGAGGAAATGAATTTAGATTAGTTCAGTTCTCAGGGTGATATATATGTACAGTGCCATCCAAAAGTGAAAAGCCTTAGACAATTTTTCATCGGAGAAATCTAGTTTTGGTCGCAAGGACAGTCCAGCTAATACAGCACAGTCTATCGAAAACTCCCCGACACTCACGCTCAATGATTTTTTCCAGGTCCTAACGGCACCACCTCTACTCTCCACGTTCAATTACAACAACGCTGCAACAACTGAATCCGACTCGCACCTCGTCTGACTTTAACTTCAAGGGCAGCAGCCGCTCGCCCCCGTCTATCGCTCAACTCCTGTTTGAAAAAGAAGAAAAAAAAATGAAAAAAGAAACTATTTAATTCCCAAAAAGACAAACAAAATGGAACGCTAAGACAGCAAGTGAGCCAGCGTGTTGTTTTATATAGGAGAGAGCCAGACAAATTGTGATCGTTTTACTGTAGTTTGTTTTGCACTGACAGCTCAATCCCTGACCTTAATGGCGAAAACCCCGTTAGTGAATTTTTATGTTGCGGTTTTCGTTCACGTATTTTGTACATAATGCGCGTTATTTCTTAAATGTTTTCATTATTGTGAGGATCGGCGAAATGTCGTGTTCCAAAGGGTTGGCTTCGAAAGTTGAGTGGGATAAAAGTGAAGTTTTCCCAGTCGGGTAAAACTCGAGCGGAGTGTTTTGATAGAAATTTGATCCAATTTCTTAATAGGTTTTATATCCCTCATATTTCCAACGTTTGCTTTCTAACCAATTCGTTGTGTTGTAAAATGAAGCAAACTAATATTTTTCAGTTTCTCTGACTTACGGTACTGATTTTTCTGTTACCGTTCTAGGGTTATCCCGCCAAATCGGGCAACATCTTTTATTATTCGTTTGTTTTTAATTGTTATCATCAATTTTGCAATTTTTTTATGGGCTGTATTAAAATTGTTTAGAAAGCGGACTCGTAAGAAGATTGTTCCCCACACCAATCGGCATTTATTTTAACGCAAAAATAACATTTTAATATGGCATAAACCACAGAATCATAAGATTTTTCCCCGTATAGAAACAATGCTCCGCATTTAGTGCCAATTTGAAGCCAGCCCTTGTTGCATGTTCGAAATGGAGGCCTAGTCGTGTATAATTCATACCAAAGGTCGTTGTTTGTTTGTATATAAGTGTTGTTGAAGCGTCTCGGACTAATTTTTGCTCGCTCCTCGGACGAACGCTCAAATTCGTTACTTCGGTTCAAAAAGAATGTGACAAAAAGTAACAATAACTTATACGATACTTGAGTATTATCGGTAGATTTATCATTGAGGAAAGAATTTTTCGTTAATGGAAGTATTATTGGATGCGAATATTTTAAATTATAATTTTGCATTTTTTTTCTCTCGAGCTAAATTAAAGTGTGCCAATGGAAATACATTTCGTACGCGACGAAGGAATAATTCGTCTGTTTGTGAGCTGTACAACTTCTCCGCCCCGGCCACCAGAGCGCACGTTCGTGCTCGGACCAAAATTGTACTTTTGAAATTTCAACTCTGGTCGGACGCGATGGCCGTGGAAAATTTTCTATCGAGGCGTAGAACATGATGGAGACTCTAGCCTTTTGAAAGAATTGAATAATTATTAAAAATTTGGAAAACACGTTATGTATGTTCAGTTTTTAAAATGAATTTTGATCTCAATACCTACGTATTCTTTATATTTTTAACAATAGTACGTCTTACGAAGAGCAGCAACAATGAAAAATAATTGATGAAAAAAATAATTCGTCCGCTGATTAGCATTACTCGTTAACGTACTTTGTGTTACTAGATACGTTTATTCGCTCGCAATACAGTGACGACGTGAACAATTTATGAGAAATAAAACTGACGAATTTTCTTTAGAGTATAAGTGTTTTTTTCCATCCCAGTGAACGGTAGATATTTGGGAAGTATTCCAATTAAAATGTCAATAATGTACCTAATAATTGTATGTATATACTTGTGTAATAAAGTATATTTTATAGCAATCATTCATTTTTGTTTTTCGTGTTGAAAAGGCCTAGGCAGAACCAACTACAACTTTGTTCGGTTTTCAAAATTTTCCATTCAATTTTTTTTTTTTTGTTATTGAGAAAATAAATGACTTTTTTTTACGTACGAGGAGACGTTTAAATCATGTACATACATCAAATGCTGCGATTTTGACTGGAAATGTTTGATTTAAATTTTGGTTTTTGTTTTCAACTCGTTCAATACTGTCGTGACTGTTCACATCTTCAGTATTTCCTCAGGTTATTAAATTGTACTTTGTTCGGTGCGTCTTCAAGTCGATTGTGCTCATGTTTGGAGCTTTAATGGGTAATTAGTGTAATTTATTGCAGGAGTAAGGTTAGAGAAGGTTGATTTGCAAGGCCGACTATTATTTCTTCCAGCCTTCGCATTTGTCTTGGTCAGTTATCCACGATGTTTATTTAGTAGTTGATGAATAATGATTGGATGGAAATTTTCCTCCCAATATTGGCTTAACAGGAGAATGTGTTTCAAACTGTAAACATCGCAGGATTTACGATTGATAAGAGATTGAAGTGATATTAATATAGGTAATATTAGGAATTAGGTCGATAGGTATAACGTGATTAGAGAAGAAAAGTAGGGATAAGATGTTGTGTTATTCAACGCCAGTTTTTCAAACGATTATATTTTTACCGATTGTCCGAATAAAATATCCTTCCGCTCTCCACCGTGTCAGTCAACTGTAGTTAACACTCTCGGGACTGAGTATTTTTTTCTGGCTTAAGACAAATGCCAAGGCTGTTTGCAGTAGTTGGTTTTGAAATTACGATTTTTGTTACCCTGGTCGCACTGAAATGTATAATTTTACGATATTGAGCAGCCAACGAAAAAGTTGAAGAAATCTCGAACGAATATATTAACAGCAAGCATTATGCTCGTTTGTTACTTTGTGCGTCAAATACCAAGGAAAACCTGATTAATTATTTGCAAGAGCCGAACATATATATGTATTTTATTTCTTTATTTAATTTTTTCTTTTGCTGAACAATGTTGTAATAAACTTTTTTATAACCATCTCCACCAGTAACGCTCCCAAACATGCTTGCAATCACTAGCGACGCAATATTGGTTTTATAAAGTTGTCAACCGGCATTTCAGTAAAGCAAACATTTTCGTACGAAACTCATTAGACTGTAATAAAATTTTTGGAGCCACGTGTACATATTTTCGAGCTTCGGCTCCATTTTTTCCGCCGTTTGTTTCGACGTTATGGAAACAAAAGGAAAAATTCCATGTATAATATTTTCGTTGTTATGATTATCGTGTAATTTTCTCAGTGTAAATAGATGTTGGGATACGATGAAACGTTAGATGGGTATAGACACGCGATTTCTGTTGTTCGAATAATTTCTGTGAATTGTGCTTCGTGAAAATACCTTATATTTTTCTAAAGACGTTAAAATCCTATGTGGTAAACAGTTCATTGTACATAATGCCCTACGTTTTCTACGGTTAGCTAATAGTTCATTTACCACTTTCATTATTTCTCTCTCTCGTCTCAAATGAAAAATGGCATCGATTGTGGCACTTCACTTGTGAAATGATTCGTGTTTTCGCATAATTTTTTCTAAATAAATTATTAGACTTATCGATTCTCTTTGGTTTTTATTTTTTTAATGGTGGCCTTTCTTCTATTGTTTGTCATCCGTTGGAGCTGGATAGCCAACAAGGTAGCTCTAAGCAGGAGCTATTTTTATAATTACTCGTTCAAGTTTCAGGAGTAGTTATAATATAACTTCATATTATGAATGACTGTTATAAAACAACGAAACTAAAACGTTTTAGGTCATCGCCCTTTGCTGCTTCCTGCAGGAGGAAATGTGAATTTAACTATTTGGTCAAAATTTGGTCACAAAATTAGGCTTTTCGGGGTCTCAACTCAAATTACAAATGATACAGAAGGCTGTTCTCTGAAGCAGAGCTGATATTCCTTTCACAGCCAAAGAAGTGACGAATCTTCCGTCTCCAGCTTTTTTATATATACTGTGGAAGCAAAGAATATTTCATATTTAGTGATAGATATTTTATAATAGTGATAACATAGATATAGACAAAAATAGCAGAATCGGGGTCGATAAGTAGAAGACCCATTAGGTCAAGTACTTACAATAGCTTTTTTTAGATGTTCTCTATCAATCCCGTCCAATCAAATACTGAGACAGAAATTTGTATGAAAGTGTATTTCGAAAATACAAGAAGCGAGAAATTACCTTCGTAGAATTCAACGAAGTGAATTAAATCATTCATAAATATTATCCCAATAAAAAAATTAAATAATTAAAAACAAAAGGCAACACATTTAATCTAACTTTGCGGGGTGACAAGTAATAGAAAGAATTATTTATCTGCACGATGACAATGGCGAACATACCGAAAACTACCCCAATTCGTGGTGTAATGTTACGGAGCAAGTACATGAACTTAATGATGGGTTATTCAATCTATAATTTAACCTCGGTTGGGTTAATAGTTATAATACGACAGCTGTTGTAAATTATCTACCATAATCGGTGCCGCGTTGTGCATACTCAATTACGTTCATTTTCTATGGAAACCGAAACATTCGAATATCGAAGGACGTACTTCAAAAATGATCCTCTCGCTTCGAAGACTCAATTGCAGGTGCGATTATGTACAGCTTTTACTCGAAGCGCATCGCAATTCTCTAGCGGCTAAGCTTTTTGCATGATTGCCTCAGCGAAATAAGATTGACGGCGCTCGCTTAACTTTTTTTCACCAAGGATGAACCGTTTCCTTGAACGAGTTGACCTGAGGCGCCTTCGGCTGACAGCCACAAGTGTACTCGACATATCTACAAATTACTTGAGGGGGCTCTTTTCAGCAAAGAGATTCACTCTCCATCGTGCTTGGATGGCATTTTTATGCAGTTACAAAATATTCAAATAATGCAAATAACTCATCCACGATCATAAGAGTATGATAATATTGTTTCTGGAAATTCAACTGCACGCTGAGAAAATTCGAGGCTGACTTATATAGAGTTGATTTGGTTTCAGCATTATTATTGCTATACGGCATTATTTTTACAGGATATTACGAGATTCTCTCGTTCAAACAGTGAGAAATATTATTTTGTTCAGAACGGAAGTGTTATTAAGATTATTCAGCTGAATCATGCTGAATTTTTATCGTCCTTTGTATTCGACCAATCTTTCGACGTTTTGAAGACTTTTGAGTAAAGAATAGCGTACGATTTTTCAAAACGGGCAATCCATTATGAAGATTTTGAATTATAAAATTTTAATTTTTTTAGCCATAATATGTGGACACATTTTTTTAACACTTTGGGACATTCATTAAATGTATGTGACGAGTCATTGTTGAGAATGTTAATGGAAAATAATAGGTATGCAACTTTCATACTCCTGGCTCGTCGAATTCAGACTTTTGACCCATGTTTTTTTTTCCTCTTGCTCACATCATTCTTCTATACCTCCCATGAATAGTGAATTGAGATACACGTCGTTTTCTGTTCGGACGCAAAATTTCCTCCAGACAAGTAAGTTTTCTTCTTATCTTTTGCCTTTCTACGGGAACGTATTGCGAAATCAGATGAGAACTCTAGGGGGAGACACGATAAAGTACACCTCGAGGGGTCGTAGAAAGCGCGACTGAAGCAAATGTACGACGAAATTCCAACTTGCATTGCCAAGGCAAGATTAGCACAGCTCGAGGCTACGCTTAACCCCGAATCTCGCTAGTTGACTTGGAACTGAAAACTTTTCACATTTCCCAAAACGTTAAAACCGTATCGGAATATTTTTTCAGAGATCATCTTTCCTGTGCGATGGGAAGTGTTGATAAAAAAGTTATTGACTAGAATAGGGAATTATGCACAGTTGCAATGACGCAGGGGCCTTAATTAAATATTTAAATTATTTCCGCAGGGGCCTTAAATATTTCTGTTTATTGGCACCATTTAAGTACTGGTTTATTTTTCAACAAAAATTAACCATTTAGGGGAATTCGAGATTTTGAGAAATTTTGCAAGACTTATAACTTGAGACTTTCTGGAGCTATTAAAATCGTTCTATCTTCGGAATGCTGAGTCGAGCACTCGCTTAAGTAGTATCGGCAATTAAGTAATTAGTAGGTAATTAGGGGAAATCAAAAATAGTTAAAATTGCGTACTAAGTTGCTATGGAGTTACCTATCTGTTGTTGGGTGTAAACGTTCTCAGATCTTCAGGATAGTTACAAACAGAAACATGTGCACGGTATTTTTGAATCATAATTGAAGCACACTGTGCCATACTTTGCGTGGGTTTTTTAATTTTTTTTTTTACAACCTTTTAAAGTAATCGAAAAACATTAAATCAAAAATACTTCTAACCGGCGCTCAAATAATTAGGTTATTGATTTTGCTAATTTCCGTCGCGAAACTTTGTTCACAACTTTCTAAAAAATATTAAAGAATAACAGACGGGTTCATAAACATTATAATAAATAACAGCAAAAATATAATGTACTGAATTTTATTGCTCATATCTTTACAAAGCATTTTCGGTTTAGAATTGTATAAAATTGAATTTAGATATACGACGTAACGCGCTTCGTATTGTGGAGGAGAGACATGAATATCACACAAAATATCTACAAGAGCTTTGTTTTATTGTTTTACAGAAAATTTCCATTTACCTACTGTCAAGTCATGTATAAAAAATAAAACTAAATAGGTACAATGAAACTTATATACAATGATTCCGGGTTCGGCGCTTCCATTCATTGTTTTCCCAAGATTTTCGTTGGCAAGATAAATACAGTGAGCGTTCAGACATGAAGAAGTTCAGCTTATAATGCTGGGCAAATAATTGTTAGGCATAATTGATGGCGTTCACAGTCTAAAAGTTAGCGATTTATAATTTTCACAGTTTATTCCGTTTGGCGAAAATGTTATCCTCGCGCATTCAATAGATAGAATCGTTTCAAGTGTCAACTGCTAACTGATGGAAACGCATCGAATCCGGATTGACCATTCGTTTAATAAATACACGTAAAAAATACTCGATTGGAGAGAGTGTAGTTGGGGAATCGCTCCCTGGGCTAGTAAAATTCGATTTAGTACGGCCCTGATCCACCGGACGGTGGCGATGGTCCAGATGGAGGTCCTGACGGATATCCGCCGGTCGGAGGTGAAGGAGGAGCAGGTGGTCCAGAAGGATATCCACCAGAGGGTCGATTTGCAGGAGCTGCAGCTGGGTAAGTTGGCTCTCCTTGGTATTTAACATCAGCATTGAAACCGTTCTTCCAGTCGGCAGTGTACGAAACTATTTGGAGCCTTCCGTCGGGAAGAAGGACCTGAAATAGGGAATGCAAAATTGAAAAGTGTTAGCAGAAGCGCATAATTATTTTTTTCACGATTAGAACTAGAAAAGTGAAGAGATCGAAGGAAAAAATCTAAGAAACCTTTTTTTTGCCTATCTACAATTCAACATTTCAACAAATTTAGCGTTTTAAACGCATTAAAAATTATGTAAGTCTGAGTTATTGTGAAAAATCAATTTCCATCATCATTCCTCATTTCTTTAGGTTAAATGAATGAAAAAAAACTGCCGTTTTGAAACAGAATGGAAAATTGATGAATATACTACTCAGAGAAATTCAAGTAAAAATTAATGCCCTTCTTTTGATGCATAAAATTGTTCCTATTGATATCGTGGGTTATAGCAAACGTTGGACAAGTTGGTAGAAGGAAAATTAATGTCGAATAATATTAGAGGAACAGGAAATTTAAAAAACCTATTATTAAAAAATTGATAAAACTAATATGAAAACTATACTGTGCATAATGGCGAACTGTACCAACTTTGAATGATAGAATTGGGCCAGAAAAAAAACCGATTACGCTCTGACAAAAAAGAAAGATGCTCATTATACCAGAGAGCTCGTTCTATTCGAATTGCAACAAAAAATTACCTTGTATTCGCCGCGAACGACGTCTCCGTCGGATACTGCGTTGTGGCTGTAGTCGGTGCCGTAGTAATCGTCTTTGACGGCATAATTGAAATCGAACGGCATTCCCGGCATATGGTGATGATGGTCGGAGCTATCTGAGCCCTGCCGGAAATAATGCGGAACCGTTCAGATTTTTTAGCTTCACTAAATTCGTATGCACTAATAATTATTTGAACAATAACATTTTTACTGAACAAATGGTGGAAAGAAAATTAACAGAAAATATTGTCCTACAAGTTGATTTACCTTTCTACTAGATACTATTTTTGTTCATCGCATCGAACCATTCGAAAGTTTCCGTGCTAGTTTCTGCGCTTTACGTTGCCAGAGCGTGTACAGTAAAAACATCAATACTTCAAGCTGGATGATAACATTTTGTGGGATTCAAGGTTGATTATAATCCCAAACGAGCCTCGATTCGCATCATTCCGCGAACGAACAAACTACCGTTTAATTAGTGTCCTGCTCCCAGCTCACATGGCGCGTGGTTATTAGTGAGAACTACTTCACAACTACAGCTATCTCATTGTGCCTTATGAATATTAATAAGAGTTACCAATCTACAACCTCATAATTCAAATTATTAAATAGGCATTGTCAACATTCTCAGTTGAATGCGAAATAAGATTTTCTGAGACTGATATACATGAGACCTTTCGCTGACGTGTGAACCACTCAAAACCAACACACGAGTACTAACACCCGCAATCGCTCATTTGATAAATTATCAGCAGCTGCAGCTAAGAAAATATAACAACAAATTCTCAGTTTCAGTTGGAGATGAACTCTAACGGAACGAAGACCCAAAGGTCAACAATCAATGGTAGATTTCACAAAAAAAAAAAAAAAAAAAAATTGAGTTGGAGTTAGCTTAAAGAGTTAGCTGTACAACAGGCAATGCCAATAATCAATGTTACCAGTGAAAAAAAGGTTTTTGCAAGTTATATTGCTTGTTAGCGCCTGTACAGCAAACTCTAACTCAATCGTTCTAATGAAATCCTCCATAATAGCCCCTGAACAATGAAATTCAGTGAATACATTTCCATTCTGAATTCGAGCATTCTCAAAATTAGCAACCTCCACTGAAATCTAATGAAAATACTTGTAAGATGTGGTCGGCAGTCTGGTAAAAAAATGAGTCTATGTGAAATCTACAAACAGGAGTTGTTTGAATGTTGATCACGTAATGAGTTCAACTCGATAAAATCTGTGGAGGGCAAAATTATTTTTATCGACAGTTCAATTATATTCTTTGGATTTTACCTGCTAGGTTGTACTGTTCAAATTGGTCATGTACATGATCACATGCTCTGTACGACAAAATTTAATCTCATTGTTTTGCGGAAGTGTTGCAATAGGTCAGACTATAGTTTAATGTATGATAATTTCAGCGTCAACTGCATTCCTTTCGACGAGAACTCCCATCTGTTTATCGATGGGCGCTTAGTATTTCATAAAACAGGCAAACACCTATTCAGTCTCAAATTAATTGCAATGCTTCTTTGAAAGCGTAGGTAGAACAAACGAATCGGAGCTAAGGAGGATGTTCTTTATGCTTCCGTGACTGCCTGTCAATGGAGGCATTATTGAGAAATAATAAGTTACATCTCATGACGTTCCGTTTCGGAATTTCTGGGCAAATTTGATTTAGTGTCTGTTGACGTAGTACGATTAAAATGGCTAAGTTAGTTTTTACCGATTTGGAAACAAATCATAGTGCTGTCAATGTGATGTTGCTTACGTAGCCGGGTGCGATGTCGTTGACGATGTTGCCGCCAGGAACGATGGGCCTCTGGGGAGGTGGACCAACAGGTTTGTATCCAACGTCAGCCTGAGGTGGACCATATGAAGGCCTTGGTGGTTGAGGTGCAGGGGGTGCTGGAGGACGGTACGGGGGAGGTGATGGAGGTGCAGGAGGACGGTATGCCGGTGTTGCCGGAGGTGCTGGAGGTGCAGGTGGGCGATAAACGGGCGGGGAAGAGGGTGCAGGTGGACGGTATGCGGGCGGCGATGGAGGGCCGTAAGACGGCCTGGGAGGCGTCGGCGCAGGTGGTCGGTATGCAGGAGGAGATGGCGCTGGCGTCGGCTGATATGCTGGAGGTGACGGTCCAGGGCTCAAAGGTCTGCTAGGTGTCGGGTAGCTGTAGCCTGGTGACGAGGTTGGCGGTGGGAGGTAGCCGTTGTTGACTGGTGGCTCAGCCATGGCTGACGCTATGCTGAGCGCCGCTACGAATATCTGTGGAAATAGCAAAGAAGAAAAATATATAATTATCCATTCGACAGTGAATCTACTGCATAGTAATAACATAAAAGAAATTGTAAACAGATAACGTCATAATGTAGTAATTACATTGTAAACTATGAAGTAGGATCGATTTTGAGACAATGGGGAGCTTGCATGATTAAAAACTTCCCAATTGATAAAGCTCTCTGAAATACGCGAATCACATCAAAATTGAGGAAACGAGTTCTGAAGGATAACTGGTAAAAATTTAAATAATCGCGGGAAACGAGGGCTTGCCCGACGACGGCCAATCAGCTAACGCCAATCGAGTCAGCACATTCTGTGAAACCTGCCCTTTCCAAGAGGAGGCTAGGGCCTGAGCATCCCAAGCACATCACCATTGTTATTTGGTCCCAAGCACTCTAGCATTGTTGAATAAAACTTCAATAACACCACGAGGACATTACCGATTTTTGAGAGTAGCGTTAATTTTTGTGAGAAACGCCGTTAGAGATCTTCAGTCTCACGATCTACAAGATTCAACGACATCAACAGTGGGCCAAATCTACCCATCTTTTCTATTTCCTTTTTTTTTCACCATTTCAATTAGCTCACAAACAGGCATCATCTTCTTGTTCGGACATAATAAACTTTCTATATCTGTCGAAGAAACGCCGATTTTCTGACAATGAACAACCCATATAATAGTTGCGACTCAAGGAACCAAATGAAGAGATGGTGACCCAAATTTTCAGGATGATTTTTGACTGAAGATATTCATGGAAGATGCGATGTCGTACAAATATTAATAATTTTAATTAAATTACAAATAAAAATATCGCTTCCTAACGCCACAAATTATGTCGTGTATCGCATTTCTACTGGACAGAGTATTCACAATAAATTGCTATCCGCTGTTCAATTATTACCAGCCTTTTTCATTCAACCGATTAAGAAACACGTAAAATAGTGGCATTCCGCAAAGACATTGTTTGGATTATCCAATAGTCTGCGCAATGAAACGTTATATTGCCCAAATCATACGGACATTCTCGTCAGATGGAAACATCATTTTCTGCGTAGACACCGTCAATTTCTAGGTACTTTTCAACGGATAGAGGAGTTGTCGAGGTGTTCTGAAACAACTCGTTTATAAAGTAGGCGGCCCCTCAGAATGGTTCGATATTGCGTCAAAGCACACAATTGGCTTTGCCCCATCTCTGGAAACAGAGGTTACCTCTATCTTGGAGATTTTCTCTTGTTGCCAACTCCAGAGATGATTTGTTGCTTTGACTCGTCTTCGGACGAGTTCCCATCGTTTACAAGGCGACGCTACAGCGATAACTCATTACTCCTCAACGCCGCATGTGGTCTTCAGGAAATCTTGCTACTACCATAATACAGCTTCGTGAATGCTGAGTATTCGACGTTACAAGCTCTGACAAGTTGTAAACGTCGTGAAAATTAATCGCGAGTAATTGATTAGTAGGAAAGAATTTTTTGCTGGATATTGGACTAAAAGACGTAAGTCCTTACAGAAGAAAGCAAATATTTCCTTAAAAGTATATACGTAAGTCTTCATTTTTATCTTTTTTTGCATTTCCTCCGCTCTGATAAATTGTATGGGCATGTTACAACCAATAAAAGCTGGTAATTGCGAGGGGATTTTTATCCTTTACGTCAACTGATTAAAATGAAAAATGCAAGTTTCAAATCAGTGGTGAACACCCGAGTTTCCGAAATAATTTCCGCTGTCATTTGAAGTGGAAACATTTTAGCGGCGTCTTAAGATTTATCAAGGATAGGAACATTGAAGTGTGTGCTTCGCATAAATTCTATATTTGACAAATGTAAGGATAGTGAATTTGTCAGTTCCGTCTCGCAAAGATTTCTATCGAAATATCAGAAAAATAGGAATTCTACGAAAATTGAATAATTAACCATCATCTAGGCTGAGAAATATACAAATCGACCATTTTGAAAAAGTGAGATCAATTTAGTAATTAGCTGAGAAGAAAAAACTATCGCATTCTGTCAGAAAGATCTCCTCAGTACAACGGCGCTAATCAGTTCTCGTGTTCTATCATAAACAAACCGCTGTCGGTGTTAACAGTTGTTAACAATTTGAACCTTCAGTGACCTCGCGTTATGCAAATGCCAACTCCTCATTACTCAGGGAAGGACGTCTAATAAAACGGGAGCGGACCCAATGCACACACGACTGACAGGCGTGACGTTAACAACCGACGAAAGATATGATAGTGAAGAGTATCACGATCTCTTGATATATGAGGTCAACATATTTGGCGAAACGATACCGCAGTCACCACTTCCAGACGGACATCGTCATTTTATAGTTCAAGCTAAGCGTTACAATTTTTTGTTGCCCAAGTGCGCGTGCTGCTCCGACCGAATTAACCTTTCACGTGTGCTCTTCAACGTTTAGATGGCGCGTGAGGGTATTTTTTTAGCCAACATTACGAATCATCTTCGATATGCGAAAGATTGCGTTGCTAAGAGAAAGAGCTCTTATAACCGCCAATACCGCAGGAAAAAAATGAGCGATAAATTATACGGATTTTTTCCCCGTGTTTAAGGAATTACCGACGTAAGACTGCGGATAATTTTGCGATGAACGCCCAACAGGTTATGGGTCACCCATTAGTGACGTGGAGAGGTAGTTAGGTACCATTACTATCACATCAGCTAGATGTCAGATAGTTCCTGGTTACGAAGGAGTGAGTCATAGAGGTCCATGACTTGCGGCTACGACTTCTTAATTGCAGGATGCAACTCAAACGCAATTTACATATCTCTGTTGATGCCGGTGATTGTAAACCACTCTTCGGTTAGAATGTTTTTCAAATAAAAAGACCCTGATTTGATTGCCGTTGTCACGCACTGTTTAGAACTAGCATCTATTTTTCGACTTGTTGAAACAATTCCCAATTTGAAAATAATTCATCAGAAGTTGACGATAGAATCTTATACGCGCTGAATGAGGTTCAATATTCAACTCGTACTCAATCCTTCTCACTTGATTATACAGTTTTACTCAGTTTGAAGTAAATAAATTGAAATGAGGTTCTAATGAGAGCGTGAGTTATATTTAAAACCTCGTTATACCAATACCCTGAAGAGATTTCGGGGCTATTGAATCTCCTTTGAGAGAATATCCGTTTTTACACGGATGGCATTTGTTTCGTCTAATCGCGTGATCGCGTTTGAATCGCGTGGAATCTGTTCAAGTTGAAGCATGTTTACGTAACTTTTCCCTAGGGCAATGTGAGATTTGGATTAGGGTTAGTCGGCCGAAAATAAATATGTTTTGCCGAATTCGGTTCACCCCTATTGAATAAAAATTCGAACGTTGCCACATCCGCCAACCGAGATGATCTTATCCTTGATCGAAATTATTCCCGTTCTTCGAGCACGTCTGGCAGCAATAAGCGTCAATGAAATCTAACGGATACCATTTCTTTTAAATATTCACACCACGAGAAGCTCTCAAAAGAAGAGAAATCGAGCTGCTGAATACTTCTAAATCTCTTTCTCTTGCGTTTGTTGCTTCATTTGAAATCCTACAATTTCTAACAAAAACGGTAGAAACTAAACCCGCGATCTCTCGAGATGAAACTGCTTCCTACATAATAAAAAGGATTAGAAAATCCTTGGTAAATAAAATACGTAGAATAGTCCTGTAATTGGTTATTTCCTCTACACTGATCGCTCTCAGAGAAGAACGTTGTAAATTTGTACGAGTAGCCGTGAATTTTATTAGTCAATTGGAACAAGTCATCTCAATCACTGGATTGCGCTGAACATATATATTAAACGTGCATTTAGATAGACTAACGACCGAAGATGAGCGTAGCTTAGGCTGAAACGTGATACGGTAGTCTCGGGTGTTGCAAATTGAATTACGAGGCCTCTATTTTCAGGCCTTGATTGGCTCGCAGTAAATTTCCCTTCCGCGTGCTTTGCGAAGTCTTTGAATAACTCGAACGATCCTTTCTCCGATCCCAGGCGCATTGCATCGTTGCTTCAATCGATCGTAATTGCTAGTACGAAGGTGATAATTATTAAACGACTATACTCAAGTCTTGAATAATTATTAGCTGTTTAACGAAGAATTTCGCAAAACCACTATAACAGCTGGTGTTTCAAAATTGACGTCACATTTCTCGCGGCAATAAACGTTTACGGGGCTCAATAGTTGTCATCTTTAAGGACGAGGGAAATAAGTGGCGCAAATGAACGCTCCTGTAAAAATAATTTTGTTGAGAACAGTACTTTTCAGCGACGAAGAAACTTTTATGGAAAATTCCTATAGATTGATATAAAAATTGGATAGTTTATCTTTATTTTTTCAAATTTGTGTTGGTTAATTATTTTTTCTTTTTTTAATGTTTACTTCTATGTAGTAAATAAGGGTAGTAATATGAGTCCGAAAAGTTGAATCGGAGCGGTGGGGAATTCGGTAGAAAGTTTCATAGAACTACACACAGAAATATTTTCTCAACAAGTGTCTGTGTGTCCGTCTGTGGTCAAAAAATGACAAAATTCGTCATATTATCTCCATAAAAAATAAAATTGAATTCAATGAAATTTTGAGCAATTTATCTCCAAGTGAATTTGCAAAATCGGTTTTATTGGACTTCCGAACATGTTCTTTACAACTTCCAACTCAAGTTTTGGAGCATCGACAATTCTATCGGGACAATCTTTATCGAAAATTCTTTATTTAGAAAGACGCTTAGGAAATCGACGTATTGAGAAAATTTCCGGCTTATCGATTTATTCCATTGAAAGCCATTATTCATCGCGTTTCTCTGAATAGAAGTTGTCACATTCTTTGTATGCAACGTGTTGAATAATCAATCGTATTCCAAATCTACAGTCAGGTGTCTGCGTGCACATGGTTTGTGCAAAAGGAATGAATTAAGATCGCGAGAAAGTCATGTGGACCGTTCGCGGCGGCCGATGGTGATCACGATTTTTCGTGAGAACATCGCCTTTGACCGTTCATCATCAAACGCTCTGTGCCAATGCGGTAATCACAGTCTTTTGACACCTTTTTTGGAAAGTGTTCGAAAAACATGGCTTCCTGTTTTCAAGGAGACTCGAGCCGATTTTGTTTTGGAGCGAAAATAAATGAATAGATGAAAAAAAGAAACGCGCGATTCGTCGATGTTTTTCCTTGTTCTACTTTCCATCAACAGTCCAATTATATTCGTTATCGAAATTCATAGATATCGGTGATAATTTTCAATAAGCTAAATGAAGCTTCTCCAACTTCCTAATGTTTCAACTCTTCCATAGCTAACACTACAACTCGTTTTCCTCATGACATTATCAACTAATCGGAACCGCTCAATGGTCTCTTAAGGTTGGCAATTTTATTCGTTCGGTAACTAATAATTACGGAAGAAATCGTGACGAGTGTCAAAAACGATTTGAACGTCCTCGATGCTAAAACCGCACGCATGAAGTTCGTAATGAAAGGTTGTTAAATGAAATCATCTATGGAACTATAAGGCATCGATACGGCTTCATCAGCCGAGTTACGAGCGTTTTTGAGTTTACTATCGGAATAAATAAACACGCGGCTATAAACTCACTAGGCGGAACGAAACCGAGTTTTATTTCTGCGATTGATCTCTGGATGGAGTTCAATCCATCGAATGCTGGAGGTGAAATTAGTGTCAACACTGAACGCAATAAACGGTTCGAACTCGTCCTCGTCCCAATCGCGCTATTAGAAGTTATGAAATAATGTTTTTATGTCGTATCCTCAATGAAATCGGCATTCTTGTCTCTGGATTAAAATTTTCCTATGCGTGTCACCTACGGTTTAGCATTAGAATAGCTCCAGGCAATTTTGAAAGTGAAAATAAGGTTTATCTTTCTGAAATGATCATAGTTTTGATGCTCACGTATAATGAATGTTACCATGGCCTCTTTTAAAATTATTGTGGCGACTAGGTCAGTGTTTTTCAGTGTCTTTTTGTCTCTGCATCAAGTTCAGTTGGTGCGCTTTGAAAAAAAGGCACCCTCGACCTTTGAGATAGAGCTTCGTGCCAGTACAAGTCATTAAGAGACGAGCGATCATTACAGACAGCGCCTTGAGCAGCCCAGACTCTTTGTCTCTCTTTGAGATGAGAAAAAGTCTTTCTCGGTATTTGTTCGTGTGGAAATGCTGCCTTTAATGGCGATAGTGAAGTAATCACGGTTCTTTTTTCTAAGAGTGGAGTTAGCACTGGCGAACTTGAAACTTATTCGAGTGCTAATAGATATTTTTTTACTGTGCGCAGGGCTGATAAAGAGAAAGCATGAATGGTTAAAATATTTTAGTTTTCATTCAAGAGCGTTTTTATTAGTCCTTGTTAGGCAAGTGGTTATACTGACCGTTTATTCATAGCCAAGTAGCCTAGGTAGAAAAGCAGTTGTTAGTTGCATCTGCTGCAACTTATATACACCAACATAATTAATTCTCAAACCGGATTTGGTAGAGAACCTGAATTGGTTGGTCGGTTTCGCCCTTTATTTATTAATAATAAAAGTTTATCACTCTTTGTTTTTCGATTTAACCCAAAATTGAGATTTTATCTGCACTTTATTATCTTATCTGAGATATTTTTCTTAGTGCGCGCTTATCACCGGTTTCATATACTTCGTACGAGATTCCATTCCATGTAACACAAACGTGGTCATTTTTAAAGCCACTCACTTAGTGCAATCGCGCGACCAAGGACGAAGTCACGCATACTATTTCATAAAATTACCAACAGAGTTACAACGCTTCGGCTGGTTTTGAGAAAATTTATTGTTGGTTCGAAAAAAATAAATCGTCCTTGCCGAGAGTTCAAGGCAAGTTGTAAGTAATTAAGCGTGTGCTTACCTTCACCTAATATACTCCTCAGCTTTTGCCATCGTCAATCCTTTCAAACACTGATTCAAGTTTATGCGTAATATTTAGCAAATAAACACGAGAATAGCCGATTTTAAGTAACAGGTAAATATTTATTCAAAATTTAACTTTCTGTTGCACGGAGTATTATTTAGTCCGTTGAAATGGATCATGTTCAAGAATTAATTTTCCGCGTGGCTATCAATTTTAAACTGAAAACTATTCTAGCCTTTTTGAGAACAAACTGTGTTGAAAATTTGGAAAATTGGAAAATTTGGAAAAGTATTTTACAATTTTTTAAAGACAGGTGCTTATCAATTTCAATAAATAATACACTGAATTGAATGAGACCATTATATGGGTGATCATTTTAATGGTTCTCAATTTATCGCAACCTTATATACAGCTCGTCAACTCAAGAATATTCAAAAGCTATAAAAATCATTATAATATTGGTTCCAATGCTCGTAAGACACATTCTCTTCCACTTTACCGCTGGGAGATACATTTGAACTCAAGTCATTTTGTAAAAATTACCATCTCAAAGTTGGATATTACATTTTTGTAGGATCTCTGCTTTATTGGTGCTTAGAAATGTTCTTTTAAATTGAAGGTTGAAAAAAGGCTAAATAATTTAGCATTCAATTATTGAAGCTTTCAGGAATAATGTATTGTAGCGAGGTTTTCGTCGCTGTAACTCAGACTTAGTGCTTTCTGTATCATGTGAACTATGCTTGCGATTCAGCAATTCCGCGAATGATACAGCCGCTGCAGTAACCCAAGTTATTCATCCGACTTACGTAAATTACATACTCGGGGGCAAGCGCTAACCTTTTACTCGTTCAAACGGTCATAAACACTATTCTTCGCTTATAAGACCTTGATCCTTCGCTATCTCGAATGGTAGCCTTCGTTTCTGGAGCGATAAATTAAACGAAGACGCCTCCTGGTATTAAGCTTGTAACGAGTATCGTCAAAATATCCTCTCACTCTTCAATAGAAGAATGATCTATTGCTAAGCCGTGGACGGGGGCTTAAGATAGAGAACCTTCTTCATAGTAAGGTGAGGGTCAACGATAGTGAAAATCCGCCTGCGTGATCGGACAGCGGTTTACGACATTTCGTTCCAACGACTCGAACAAAACGAAGAAACCTCAGACGACACGACCAACGGATGTCCAGCTTCAACGGCAATACTATCGTGAGCATCGATGTGACTTTCAAAGCGAAGCTCGGTTCGGAAAAATAATTAGAAGACCAAATTCGGACAACTGGAATTCGATAGAGAGGACAATGTCCTTGGATTGAGAGGACTCGATATTTTCCCATTAAGATTTGAAGCCGTTGGAACATTTTTCCCAGAGAAATCTGAGAAAGGGTCAAACACCAGAGGCTTTTGCAATGGTGTTGGTCAAGAAACGGGTGAGCATCAAAATGAAAATGTTCGACTCGAGTAATCGTTCAAAAGCTGTAATTTTGTGATGTAAGTTCAAGTTTCGGTTTTAGTTCGCACGAAGTTTCCAAACAGAACTATATCCTGACAGAGGTTCAGATAACGAAAAGAGAGAGAGAGAGAGAGAGAGAGATGTTGGCAGAATGGAAAAATCATTGCGAATTTTTCCATTAAAAAAAAAATTGTTTAATAGTTCTAGTTTCAATTTAATTTTTATTTCATTATTTTTTTATTTATTAAATTCTTTGCTATTGAGGAAGAACATTTTTGAATTGTTGCGAATAGTTATCGTGAGAAAATTGCCCATACAACTAGGTCGTATCAGAGGACGATATTATTTTACCTTCGACTCGTTCCACGGTGAATGTTCTCTAAAAGAATTCGGCCCGTGAGACCATAAATGGTGAGCGGCGAAGCGTGAAAATGGAAATCGAGAAATAACGAATGCCGTCGCAATTGTATGCATCAGAGCGATAGAAACATGTGTTGTATTTCTTTCTGTGATTTATTCGGGGAATAAAATCATCGAATTTATTTGCATTTTTTCCTGTTCGAAAAAACGATGAAATCTGTGGTCTTTTTTGAAAAATTAAATTCAAATCGTTGAAGATAAAGGTAATTGTCTTCATGCCTCGTTTTCAAATATATTTCAAATCTCCTTGACTAATCGTTTTTGCAATAATGCACGAGTCTTGACACCAGAAAACTACAATTTGGATATCAGTTCAAGCTGATAGCATATAGTTATATTGGCTGATTCTTGGTATTTTGGTATAGCACGAGTGGTTATGAAATTCATTTGACTCGTTATCTTCTCAGATAGTTTTCCAAAGTCACACTTGCGTCAAACTTCCGGTAAAACCTCCTTAACGTTCCTTAAAGTTCACGATCTTTATTTATTTATTTTTTTTAAATGTTCCCTCCAAATTACAACTTTTCAATTTTGAACGAATTGATATAAAAACGCATCGCCATTGACTCTCACTCGATACTCAGATACTGATCTCCGGAACGGTAACGATGCTCAAATCGTGCTCTTATCAATCGAGTTGAAAGTTGAAGTAAGTTCAACTCGTGATAAGTCCATCCACAAGAGCGGGCCGAATTATCACCGTTGCGAAATTTGTCTCACTGAAACTGGAGTATTATATTTCACCATAGACCCTTAAGGCATTCCTGTTTTTTCGACTGGCCGAATCGAACCTTCCGCTGACCCTTGGGCATCGGTTTCTCCTCGTGTACACATAGTTAACTCGAGGCGGCTGTCGGTTAGTTATGCTTAACTGTATATACAGTCGGCAAACTCGCGAATTTCCCCTTGAGCCATGTTTTGCCCATGACGTCATCGTGGGCGTCACATGGAGCAGAAACATGTGAGAGAAACTGTGGTGTCCATCTCACGCGTCTCGACCAGGAAATGCGAGCAGTCGGTGTTGAAATATCGGCCGACAGTCGTTCACTGAATTTCAATTAGGGCCGTTTGAAATATTCGAAAAGGAAAAAGCTCTCGCTTTTTGTCAAGTTATGCGAGTATTCGGGAGACGTTGGCATTTCTGGAATTCGTCTGTGCGGAGTGACCGTTAGAGGTGAAGTTGAAGGGACGAATTATATAAAAACAAATATCGTTTGTCTAGTGCCTACAGTATAAAAAGCCGATTTTTCATGCTCGACCCGAAATAGTTACTTATTTCGATTAGACAGATTCAACAATTGTCGAAGATTTTCGGAATGGATCAACTTTTTAAAATTTACGACACTGCCAATTTTCGAACTTAAAGGCCAGACCTCAAAATTGATAAGGGCAGCGATTTTATTGAATTAAATATCCGTAATAATGATCATTATAGGCCAGCGCTGTTGGAACTAGTGAAGGGTTGATGGTTGATGAGAGTTAGGCAATACTTCACAGTACGAAAACCGGCTTCTTGTGACTGGCTGATTGCTTGACTAACGTCAAGGGCACTTTTATCTGATTACCCCGACCTAACATGCGATCTTTCCCACTTTATCAACACGTCGAAGGTTGGCAAACGTTTTGTGAGAGTTTACAACTCTCTTGACTTTTTTTCCAAACATCCCATAATATTCTTCCGTTTACCGAAAAAAAAAAATTAAAAAATGAGAGAGTTGAAGAAATTTGTGTAATTTTTTTTACAGGAGTTTCAGTTGTTTTAAGGCTTCAGTTTTTTGTTTAAATCATTAAACATAATGATTTTACGAAGTAACCAAAGCTCCCAGTTAAACAAAAAAAACGAAATAAACTGAAACTCGGAGTTTATCTTTACAGCCAAAACGGTTGTAAAGCTATTAAAAATCTGAAGTTACTAAGTATAAAAAATGAGCAAATAGCCAATGAAATTTTTCAATCGATGTTACACAACAGCAGTTCCCCTCTAAAGAAAACTTTACCAGATTATTGCACTTCCGAACGTGTAAACGAGTTGAAAGCGCTATGAATGGAGACTTGGAAAAGTAGAAAGTAAACATAGAGTAATTACGAGGTATGTAATGCAAATTATTAAATGATAAAACACGCTGCAAATGATTGTACAGTGGTTTCTCTTTCTCGAATTTCTTTAAAACTTTATTGTGGGATACTACGCGCCATTGAACAATTAACAAAAAATTTGATGTTTAAATTTGGAGGGGCTCAGAAACATATTTTTTTCTTAGGCAATTACAATGGTTTATTATTGTTTAATGAACCGAAACAAACGAAATGAAATTTTCCCAATGTATCAGGGGAAAATAATGCAATGATACGAATTGTAAAATGCTACCAAGAATAGAACCAATACGAAAAAATACAAATTAATAATTATTATATAGATGAACAATCAGAAAATTTTTTTAAAAAGTAAACAGAAAGTACTGATGAAATTTTTGAGGAAAAAAGATGTTCAATTACGATTGAAATTATATTGCATGAATGAAAATCAGTGAACAAAAAACACGTTACTAAAAATTTACTTGTTAAAAACCACGTCAGTATTACAATATCGAGAGGAAAGTACCTAATTTGATTTACTCTAGAGTTGATCTACTGGAGATTCAAATTATTAAATAATTGTATTTACTACAAAAATAAAATAATTTTTTCAATTTCAATGCTCACCAGTGGAAGTCGATTTGGAATTTAGGAGGGAAATATCGTTTCGATGATTCAACGAATTCTTTTCGATTGGGCAAGAAATAGGTTCACGGTCGATTCAGATATGAAAACATTTTTCGCTGTAAGTGGGTAAAAAATGAAACGAGGTAAACGGGAAGCATAAGGGTGGGCATGGGACCATTGCGTATTTCAAAGACAGTTAATCCTATTCCTCCGAAGTTGACCTCACGAACTTCACGTTCATCCGTTCTGGAAACGGTAGCCTTCAGGCGTTGAACGTCTGAGCTTGTTCGGTTAAGGACACTCTAGCTCTAGCTATGAAGGCTCGTCATTTGATGGTGCAAAGGGACAAGTAGTGGGTTAGCCGCTACTCAATAAGCGAGCATAATTTGTACAGCGAAAACACGATTCTCGAAGACGTGAGACGTTCGGCATTTTGCGCCAGAACGGAAAATGATAGTAGACTCGTCAAATTATCCCCTTCGATCCGATAAGCGAAGAATCCATGAATGGGTTCGTCTTCGAGCTATCAATCAAGGTGAGATTTCGTGAGAATTATTTGATTGCTGATGGCGATTTCGGCAATGAAGTCTCATAGTTATAAGGATGCTTGGTTTCAAGTTTTCAAGCAAAAATGAGCAGACTGAGTCCTGATAGGGTTACATAGCCGACGTTAATATTTTTCAGTTCCATGACTCCGTTCAACCATTGTAATCGCCCAAGAAATTTTTTCTTCTAATATCCGGAATATCACTACCACAAATTCCTTCCTAAATTATTGAAGCGAAGGAATAATGAGCCACTGTACAATCCAACCCTGGATCCATTTTTGCAAAGGCTGCAAATCGCTCAGCATTTCAACTTCAAGAATTCTTAAACCTCAACATAATTAATAATCATCTTCAACGAAAACTGAAAAACGAATTCTGTCAGTTTTCAGGCTTCGATGAGGAGAAGGACCTTCACAGATATGTGACAAACTGTTCACACATTGTTGTTACGATTGCGGGAGCCCACGGGTCCATATATTCTGACGACGTCCAAAAAGGACATCAATGTTACCAATGGTCGCTTTTACAAAACCGAAATTACCGACTCTCGCGATTTTTCAAAGATTATTAGAGCAACGAGTAATCGTAATTTATTTTCGTCATCTTTAATTTCTGCAGTCCTCAATTTAATTGTTAGTAATGATTTTTTAATTATTATTTATGTTTTATTTTTCTATCAGGCTGAGGTTATTTTTTCATAAGTTATTTACGAATATGAAAGAGAATATTGGGACGCTACCTGCTCACCGAATACCTAGACCACATTACGATAGAATACCAGGATCGATTAAACCTAGTTTAATAATTATCGATGAAACATTTTTCTAGTGATGAGTTGTTGGCAATGAGAAGCTAAGTTTCCTATTTGCTCAGTTTGAATAACTCCGAAGCCCGTGTTCGTCAGTATTACGGAGTCGAAACATTTTACGTGGTGCATCAAACACTTCCCATTTGCCTGGCGGAGAAGCTATTAAAAGCGAAGCGCATCTTTCTAATTAACGCTCGTCCTATTACAGCAGAGTTAATCGGCGTCTATCAAATCGCACGAATTAAAAACGCTCCGTATTAATCGCTATTGACGAAGGATTAAAATACAAACAGCAATCTATCCTAATCCAGTGTTAGATTAAAAATCAAATAAGAAGGCCCTGATGAGAAGAAGCGAGCGAAGGATTTGAATTTCGTCAGTCAGCTTAATTACTGGCAGGAGCAGCTGGAAATTTGTAGCGCTAGCTTGAATGGAATCACGACCGAGTTTTGATCTCGTGTTGCACATGGAATGACTTGGGATACAAAGATTACCAACGTCAAATCGAAGGGTTTTGATTGGTTTGAGTTCATCCTAAGAGAGATAGAATTGAAATCTCTTAATAATTAAGTTATCCGATTATTTAGGTTGGCAGTTGATTAGTTGACGATGATTGCGAAGCTCGTAATAATATATTACCTAACAGTAGATGTAAAAAAAAAAAAAAAAAAAAAAAAATGGATGAAGAAATGGATGAGCTTCGCCATTAAATAAAAAGGAAGATAGAAACACAAAATATTTTAGTTGTCAAATAAAAGAACAGCTAACATTTGTATTCATTTTGTAATGTACGATTTAGTGAAAATCAGTAAAAGGTTAATAAAAGGATAAATTAATGAGAAGATTAAATTTCTTAATAATTTGAATTGAATGTTTTGATTTACATCGAATGCTTTTTTCTAACGTTTGTTTAAACTTTATAGCAATAACACGAATGCGAAGTTGATCACTAAATTGTTTATATACATTTATGAACAACCTTAAATCTTAGTTATCGGGATAGTTACTGCATGGTGAGGTGAATACATAAAAGAGTTTGGCGACCACTATTTATAGACCATCAGCATAGAATGATTTTTATATCTCTATCTCTTTTTTGGCATGCCAAATTTCTGAAAATCTCCCAAATTCAACCAAGAGCCGCGATAGCTCGAGAACCTACGACGCTAACGACCCCGCGATGGTCTCATTCTCTCGGCGTCCAAAAATCTATAGAAATTGATACTAAATACACTTGTTTCTGAAAAACGTTGGAAAAAAAGTATTATTGAAAATTAAAATAAAATTTTAAAATTAAAACAATTTTTTTAAGATTACCTAGGATCCAAAATTAAATATTGAAATTTTTATTATAGAATAATTAACCTACAATTGAAAATGAAAAATAAAGGGCAATAATTTTTTTTTTATATTTCACTCTACTGTGTTCCTCTGAGAGAACTACTACAAATTTTCCCTTAAAAAATTTTCAAATTGAATTTATGAAATTGAGGTAAGGTGGAGGGGATTTAGAAAATAGCATGTTCAGGCTTCAGCGACCTTAATTAGTTGCTCATTAATTCCTTCATGGCCTGATTTAAATTTTCAAACTTGATCCAATATAGATTGAAAGATTAAAATTTTATTACAATTGATTTGGATACCCTACCTTTGCTAACATGATGAAAGTCGGAGGTACGTCGATGCACACCACAAGACTGTACGGTGTGAAGGGGCGCCCCTTGGCTTATATACGAGCCTAGACTTGCGAGGGCGAAGCGAGGAAGGAGGATCTGCCATCAGGGCCCCACTGTTCCTCAAAGATCTTCTTCACACAAGAGAGCCCAGGGGGTAGTTGGGAGGCCCAGAAAACGAAACGACCTTCATTTTCGCGTAGAGCACCCCCGTTTCAAGGTCACCGTTACGCGGCCGCCCGCCGGCTCCGAAAGTGAGAGCTTTCGCGGATTAGCTTCTCCCAGCAAACCGCGGCTAAGTGGAGCACTAGTTCAATACGTTTCCTTCCTTCTGACACGAAAGACACTGTATTGCATTGAGTTTCCCTAGTACTAATTAATTGGAGGAGTATGGAACTCCAACGAGTAGGTATAGAACGATTTTTATAGCTCCATAAACTCTTGAGTTATACCCTCATGTCAAATTTCTGAAAACCTCCCAAATTCGACACAAAAGCTGCGATTACTCGAGAACCAATAAAACTGTCTCATTCGATTCAGCGTCGAAAAATCTATGAAAATTGATACCAAATACATCTTTTTCTGGAAAACGTAGGAAAATACGAATTTGCTCCTTGTCAAAACCCCCAAAATACCCATAGAGGTTGTGACTTGGCTAAAGAATTGTGCCATTTTTGAGCCTAAATTGATATTTTTGGTAAAATTTCAAGAATTCATTAAAAATTTAAAAAAAAAATCTTTATACCTACTTATTTCCACTAAAAATCAATGTTGGTTTTGAAAATGGCACCTTTTTCTTCTTTTTTTTCAACACTCCCTTCAGCTGTACCGTTACGAAAAAAAATTTAGCTTTTAATTTGGAAATCAAGAAAAATAAATGTTAAAATTACGACGTTGCTAAGGAGTTTTACCTCATAGTTACCAATCTGTTTGTTCGTACCAATGTTCGAAATAATTACTGTCACAAATCAATAGTCTTCTTAAATCATTATTGAAGCGAAGGAATAATAAACCACCATACAATCATTTGCAGCGTTTTTTTTTTTTTTTAATTGGATATTCAGATTCTACATGCCTTGAAACGTAAAACATCAAAATTTTGTCAATCAAAGTTTTTTTTTGTATTTGGGTTAAAAATAATTTTTTCTGGACGATTAAAGTGGTTAATTATTGAATAATAAACCAAATGCAAAATTGTGGTTACTATTACAATTTTTGGACCAATAATACCTCTATCCATTGTCAAGCGGATTAGTCCTTTAATTGTTCGCAATGTTGTTGGAGTTGTAGTTTTAGGATTTACGGCTAGTTGAACTATCAGAAGTAATGATAATTTTTTATGAATGCTTACATATTTCTCTACAATGTTGTACCATGTAGCCGCAACAGCCACAAGGTTGAACAAGAGGTGCAATATTTTAGGATCACGCGTTGTCTGCCCTTTCTGTACGATCGCTATTTCTTGGTAATGTTATTTTTCCATGGCCGAAATGCGGTAGAAGTTCTACATAGAGCAAAAATATGAGTAAAATATACTGTGCGCTTTTTATTTATAATTGTGGTCTGGGAGAGTTTAACTCTGAATCTTCAAAATTTATCTTGCAATTCTTCCTCGGGAACATTTATAATTAAATCGGGTTCTTTTATAAATCAATAATAAAGTTAAATCCCCATGTCCGAAATTCAGCCAATTTTTTTCTGATTATTTTGGCAATTCTTGGATCACCTGATTGCATAAATATTATGAAACAGCCGGATAAATATGAAGGATGCATGCACCACGGAAATTCCTTTGATTGGAAATATCGTCGAAGTTGTGTAAATGGCAATAAAATCTGACAAACTCATTTGGATATGAGTGTCACTTCTAGTCACTTGAGATTGAGCATCATTTGACCTTTTTCGATAATGGTAGTAAACCTAGTCACGCCATGCCTGCATCTTCCATGCCCCTTTTTTCCGGTGAGGGTTAGTACGATTCAGAACTGAGAACGAATGACCGTTATCGTTATCGAGCGCGGGCTCAATCTCGAGTTCAATTAATTTTACTGCACAGGAAATTCAGAGTAAACTATACAACATTATTATATCAAATGCCGAACGAAAATTGGAGCTGGGCCCTCAGAGACAGATAAATTACGAACAAAAAATTTTCAAAAACAAAACAATCGAGCAAATTTTTTAGAAGTTATAAGCTTGCAAAATCGCAACTTGCTGTTTTCGCGAAAATAACGTTTTCCGGCGTTTCTCCGCATCTGGTGACGTTACTTCTGGATGGACTCAATTGAAAAAGAATTTTGGACCTACCTGGATAGTAACCCTTTCAAAAAAAAACAAAAAAAAAAACCGATTGGACGTACAGGAGCTGAACGCCAGTGGACAACAGATCATACGGAAAAAACCCTGCAAGTCCTCCTTTTGAAGTCGGTTAAAAATGGAAGTAATTTTGCGTGAAAACACCTAGAAATTTCAATTTCAATGACCTATGAAAACCATTATATTGAAATTCAGCCACAATTCGAGGATAATAAACTCCCGTTAAGTCTTTATAAATGTAGAAAAACAATTTTAGTTAAAAAAAACCTTCATATTTCGCACCACGTGAATTGAAAATCGGCGAGTACTGGTTCCCACTTGGTGTGTAAAAAAGCGTATCAGGTGCAGCAGGTAGAAGCGACTTTAAGTCCAAAAGGGAGGTCTGGTTTGCAAATTATTTGGCGCAGAGCCCCTCAAGTTATATATAATAGAATCCCTTATTAAAAAAAAAAAAAAAAAAAAAAAAAAAAAAAAACCCGCAGCATGAAAATGAAGTATCTACTTTCTTGAGGCTACACTTCTTTTTGAAATAGTTTTTTAGCATTGAAATTATAGCGTGCGTGTGATTAATCAGTTCGTCGAGCATCATTTTATTATAACGAAGAGCTCGAAATTATTCACACTACGTTAGCACTTCTTTGTTAATTCACTCACCATGGAGCTAATTCGTATATTGTGTGCCTTAAATATACGTCTCCTCATGTCTGGAAATGGCTCAAGTTTCACGACGTGATTGGGACTTCGTTTCGTTCTGTATCAATCGCTCCACCAATCGCTCCATTACTTTGTCAATATCCGAACAACGAACGAATTTCCGAACAACTTCTCCTGCTCCTTTGCTCTACAACCGAAGCAATTCTCGAGCTCCTCGATGCTTAAAAATTAATTGAGTTCTGAAATTGATGTCGGAACAGTGGATTCAAGAGTTTTTATGATTCCTTTACTTAAATTACATTGTGCATTGAACGTTGAAATTTCAAGGTTTACCGAAAGGCAATATCGAATAATTGATTGGCGTCAGCTCACGCGTTTTGCCATTTGTCATTCATCTTCTTTATACCAGTGTAGAGTGACATTTCGCCCTTTGTGGCAATAAAAAAAATTGACATCTCAGCGCTGCAAATTTTTATTCTATGGAACATAAAAACGAAAGAAGAGCTTTAGCAATCGTCGATCGATACGAGATTCTGCGGGAGTTGATTGCCGGTAGTTGAAATTAACTGGCAATGCCTTATTGGTTTTTACTGAAGTATAGTGCTTTTTAAGACGACGAACCATACCTATGTCATGCATGAAAAGAACTCAGCATTATAAAGCGTTTTATGCAAGCACCGAGATCGATGTAGTACCTGATTAGGTGTAAATTGGCAGACAGACACCTCAGACACTTGTCTATTTGCCAAGTATGGGCCAAGCTCTCCGAAATTTACACATTGATTTTTCATCAATTATTCGCTCTCTACGCAGGTTCCTCTGAACGCTCTCTGAACTCATAGGTTTAATGCGAGACGTTTTAGGACGCGAAAAGGGTCGATCCTTTGCCACTAGCAATTTCTTCGAAAATTTTTTGGATGACTCCTCACACCAAATAAAATATAATTATTCCATCTCCTCACATCAAATAAAATTACATTAAGTCATCACCTAATTACTATACACGTCATACACGCTCGCTCTTTTCCTTTGAAAATCGAGGCTTGTAGTTTAAGTTTCTTTCAAAACTCAATTGTATTAATGGACGTAAGCACTCGCTATGATAATCGGCGAATGATTCGGTACAGGATTCGCGGAAGACTGGATTTTCGACCTTGAAAATTATTACACGCAAGGAAAGAGGAAGTGGTTCACCAAGGGATAGTTTAATTTATTTATAACTTCTTGCCCACTACTGTACATCCTCAAGGAACTAAGCGCAACAAATGACAGTTTTGAAGACGTCCATCCCCATTCGTGGACGCTTTCAGATGATGACTCGCCGCGGCGCCATCCTTAAAAAATCATCGTACCTGGCCATACTTAAGTTCAATGAGTTTTTTCTTCGCGTTTCATCAATTGGTGAATTCCGGTTTCCCATCCTATACTGCTGCAGTTTCCAAAGGGAACCAATTTATTTATTTCGCCATATTTTACCTCTCTCTCTTTCCTCCTCCTTGATTTTTTAAGGCATCGAACGAGTGTGAATGGCTAACTAATCGACAAATATTTAAGAAGAGGTTTGCGAAAGACTGCTTATTTCCAGTGATTTGTGACAACTTGATGATGACGTGAAGAGAAAGGGGATCACCAGGTGTTAGTTTAATCCTTATCTATAAAAGACAAAGGACAAAGGGTTTGCCTGTTAGTTACTCTTCCACGAGCAGAAGAAAGATGACAACATGATGCTGACATTTTACAAGATAGCTCATTAAAACCCGGAGCAGATTGTAGGCCACTTTGACTTATTGTCAGTTTGCTCCTTCGAATAAAAAAGTGGTTTTTATTGATTTTTGAAGATGATGTTTGAGTGGATTTCCGCTGGTTCTGCCGAATAACGTTAGAGGAATCCCATAGGCATGTAAAAGATTTTTACGGAAAAAAAACAACAAAAACCGATTAGAACACGGAACTCGGAAAACACCAGTAAGTACCTATATAATATTTATGGTGTTCGATTGAACTCTATAATCTTTTTAACTCTTCCTTTATTGGGTAGTTTGAATGAGAAAATCTATAAGCTAGGTGATCTATTAAGGATGATAATTATGATGTATTAACTGATATATCCCTATCCAAATTTCATTGCCTTCTGTGGTCAATTTAGGTTCCTGTTTCGAATGTAAAAAGTATTTAATTCTTCTTCTGCAGTTTGTTACGCTGTAGTTGTGGTCAAGCTGTAGCTTACAAAATAGCTAATCGAATTCCAGTGCAATTTCGGGTTGCGCCAGTTATTTATCACGCTATACTATCTGGTTAAACTGTTACAATTTTACAATTCGATTATTATCAATTTCGATCTGGCACCAGTTGTATTTATCGCAACTTGCATTCGTGCTGGTTTATTTATAACTATTTACTATAACTATTTCAGGTGTAAGTATTTTCACTTCAGCTGACTAAAAAAAGCAGAATTTTTGCTCGATCATCATGCAATTTCGAGCCTTATAACGAGCAGCAACCAATGAAACTTTAGTAGGTAGTACTTAGTAGTAGTTGCTATAATTTGGTATGTTGGTGATGGTGTTTGAATGTACTTTGTATCATAAAGTATTGGGTTTTTCAACTGGAGCAAAGTAGGAGCAAAATTAGACGTAACAACTTTAAGTTTTCCAAGATTTGTAACTTGCACAGGGGATAACTCAGACAAAAAGTGGTCAATTCAAAAGTTTGAATATATCAAAAGATAGGTAATTTAATTGTCCACATTTTCTTAATGTAATGTACCTATCAATTTTTGAACCGTTTTTGCGTTGTTCAACAATATTAGTAGACTATACACGAAAAAATGACATTTTTCAACTTCAACCGTTATTTTCATCTATTTAGTGCGAAAGAAACAAAGAATGAACCATATATTATTGATATACACATCATCAACTATCATTATGCTGAATTTGAGCTAAATCTATTTCAAAAAATTTTTCGCGAAAAATCCAAGGGGTACCCCTGCGATTTTTTTCAACCGAACAGTTAACGAATTTTTACTCCTCTCTCAATACAGATAAAAATCTGAAATTTTAGGAAAGTTGTGTCTTACCAAGATGTATTTTTGTGATTTTTTTTATTTCTCGGAAAAATCTGCAAGTGGTCCAAAAAAATCAGTTTTTGAAAGCTTAAAAATTGGACTTTAACTGTGATTTTCGGGGTCAAAATAAATGCGAATCAATTGTTTTATTATGCAGGAGTCTTCATTTGAACGCCTTACACACGTACACAGCAAAAAATTTGGTGAAAAAAATTTACACAGAGCCAGAGAAATTATTTTCCGTAAATCGAGTTTTTCGCCGGCCGAAATTCCGAGCTCCGCTGGCATCGGTAATTAAATTTTCGTTTTAAAGCGATTTTGAAAGCTATTCTTATAGGAAATTTAACGCTGAATCCGAATATGACGTCAAAACGGCGGAAACTATACGGCAACTATACGTTTTTCCAGTTTAATACTACGCCACTCCTACGTTTTTTAACTTTGAAAATCCGTAGCAAATACGTACAGTACTGTTCAAATTTGATTAACATGATTCCTACAGGAAATTAGACGTAGAATTCGAATTCAAAGTGGAAAAAATCAAATTCGAACGATTAATAATATTTTTCGGATTTTTATCGATTTTCATACTTTTGAAGTTTCAACTTTGGAATTTTTTTTCGTCACGTTCCCGAAATGGGACAGATTAGATGCTGTGAAAGAAAATGTAGGAAATTTAATGTAGAATCCATCAAAAATAAGAAAATGGCTAGTGTATATAAGAGCTCTCGAGATATATTCCACTTTATGTCAAAAAACGTGTTTTGACTTTTCTTCAAACGTTAATAGCTCCGCGGGGACGTAACATAAAAATATAATTAAATACACCAAACTGTGGGATTTTGATAGCTCTTTCTCGCCTCTGAGTAATATACCTTCGTAAAAGTGATCGGTTCAAAAGTTATTTGCCACAATTGATATTGTTTGATGTTATTGCCACAGTTGACACAATTTTCCGTCCGCAAATAACAGCATTTTTTCACAACACTTTCCCTCCCTGTTGTTTCCCTAGGCGGTTTCTTCTCACGTTTCCTCACACCGTGATTTTCCAAGAGGAACAAAGTGAGTGTATTGCCCGGTAGTTACTGAATCTACCATGAATGGATAATTTTATTTGCGAACGATTCCGAAGCTCAAGAACAACAAATAAATAAAGCATTTTAATTTTTTTTCGTCGGTCGACCAAATTTTTCCTAAAGCGTATGATGGCGGAGTTGACAGTACCAAATGTTGACTACCGAAATGCAATCGAATATCTCACAATTATGATCACGATCCCGACGAAGTTTTCTCAAAAAAAAGGTACAACTTTAATTTGCAAGGAAACGTCGTTAGCAGCTGTTGACCATTGTGGAAAAATCTTCCAAGCGTTCGTTGGTAGAATTGATGATAGTCGAAGAGTCTGGGTGGAGGTCAGGTCATGAGCGATGATGTCCAAGTCGTGAACCGACAATTTTCTCCAGTGACCGTTGTACAAAGTCTTCTTAGTACAAGCTAGCTCACTAAGGGTTTCGCAGTACGACTGAACTGAGGCCGATTCAACATTCACAGCTGATGACTGTCATGCTATGAAACTCAGCGTTTGACGTGAATCAGAAATGAGTAATCTGATTCCTAGGTCGATTAATACGAGGCACTTTCGCATTATAGCCTTGCATAGTTAGTCACTGAGGTATTGAATTCCGATTCGAGTACAAATGCGAATGCACTTGATTGAAGTTTAAAGCGAGAAGAAGAAATTATTGAAACTGAGGAGTGCGCGACTCGCATAAAACTTACTTGACTTCGTTTTTGTCCGAGATTCCACTATGAGGAGTTAGGTATTGCATTATTGAAAGAAAACACAGGGATTTTGGTTCGGCAAGATTTCTTAGTTTCGAGGAATTCGCAGATGTTTTTAACCGACTTCAAAAGGTTGCGGTTACTATGGTTGATTTGCAGATTTTTTTTTTTTTTTTTTACAATGACCAGTCAGAGTCATGGTTCTTGTTAGTTTCCCCCAGTGGCGAAATCGAAATGACGACTCTTTAGAGCGTTTTTATATACTGGTAAAAATGTCAAATTTCTTGGTCATACTCGTAATTTAGATTGTTTTAATTTTTCCTAACGATACAGCTGAAGAGAGTGTTTGGCAAGCGTTCCAACAAGTATAGAACGGTTTTTATAGTCCTAAAAAAAAAAAAAAAAGATCCAGCTATGTTTAGAATATCTTGATAACTTCTCACAAAAACTGCCTTCCCGTTATCGTCTCATTCAAAGCAGATTCGAAGGCGGAAAAATGGCAATTTTCCTATTGGTATCGGATTCCACGTACTTTGAAACGTAAAACATCAAAATTTGAGGGAGATTTAGAAAAAATGAGCGATTAAATTGGTTTATTATTGAATAATAAACCAAAGCGGAGGGAAAGTGGGGTGAAAATGAGTTTATCATCCTTTGGAAAAACGTGGCGCGCCTTAAGGGAGGTGAGAACGGGACGGGATTTGCCAAGGGATGAAATAGGAAGGAAAGATTCGCGCTCGGCGTGGCAGGAAAATAAATTAGGGAATAATTTCTAAGTCAATCACCTTTTCCATATAATAACAGTAGAAGATATTATGCAACGACTTAACGGAGATTTAATATACACTGTTCTCTTTTGATTCGCGCTATACATCAAACAAAGCAATTATTGTCTATTTCGTATTCGATACGTAGCATTTTACGTAAGAATCTAATGTCCAATCTTACACTCTCGTTTAATACGGCATCGAAATCCCTTGAGGGTTTGCGAATAGTATCGAATTACTTCGTCAGATGTTTCGTCAAAGCGAACCCTCCGGCAACTGAACTACGCAATTCGTTCGGCAACAAACGATCGCTAATATAGAAATTTATAAGAATTCCTCCGACATGAGTCATACATCAGGAAAATAATCCAGGTTTCGACCTGTGGCGTCATTCGTCAAGCGTGAAATTCTTCGGATATCGAGACGTTCCAAATCTGGTCTGTTCAATTTCGGGATTTAGCAAACGTGAGCGGTTCATTTTGTTTACCGAATTCCTTTCGATATAGTGTAAGTCTCTGAGGGTTAAATCGCCTTTGCCTCGCTACTGGCTCAACCCATTTTTACTCTCTCTAGAGTCCCATAATAATAGACTTCCTTTACGAATGTTGTGATGTGAGAGGGAAGCGATTAGAAGGCGTAAAACGTTCGGAGAAATCCGCTTCGGATGGGACGCAATGGGATCGATGGAACTCGTTTGACTAGAACCTGAAGCGAGATTGATGAGATAGTTAGTTCGCTCTTGCGTGAAATAATACGTCATCCAAGCTAAAAATGCGGCAGTTCTGTTCGATACGATCGACTATCTATCTTCAAATTGGATATTCAAAGCTCGTCGGGCGATTTTTGGTCTTTGGTCAATCTAATGCAGGAAAATAATGGGTTAATTCGAAAATTTTGCATCGGTTTTACTGAGTTGGGAGAATTTTTACAACGTTATGGTCCATCGCACGAGTTTCTTCTGACCAATTAACCTCGTGAAAATTGACTACCTAATATATCATGTTTATGATGTAATTAAAATACTTCTGCAGAAACAGTCTGCATGCAGTAGAGGATTTTTTGTGCAGAAGGTGATGCAAAAAAATAAGCAACGATTCTCAAAATTTTCATTTTGCCCTTTGGTCATCCTCGGGGCGATGACCATTGGACTTCCCAGTTTTTAAATTTAGATTTTTTCTCTTTTGAAATTTTATGAAATACAGTTCATTCATCTTATCAGGTTAATATAGTTTCATTCAGAGGAACTACATAGGTATTATTTTGCTGTTTCATTTTCCACCTTTGTTGTCTCCAACCGAACTGAAGGTCATTACTCTCATCAACATACTTACTGTTAGGTATTCAAAAATGTTATCCACTTTACTGTGATTAAGAAAACCTATTCTGCTCCCGAGAAAATAGAAGTTGCCGTTTGTTGAAAATGTTTTTACGGCGGTTGCTTATTGTTGGTGAGTCGTAATCGTTTCAACTTTTATGTACCTAGTATTTAACAGCGATCCCCGTGATTTTGCAATAACAATAAAGTATCTGATGATCTAGGAAGACAGTAGCAGTTCTGGTGACTCCTCTCTTTGACTTCGATTCAAGTACATTCGTTGTTACTGCTCATTAAATATGATGTAATCAGTTTTCAATGGTGATAAAGGGCTTCCCGAAATTTTCCATGGCACACGTTGGAAAGTTGAATGGTGTTAATTACTAATCGATTCAATAAATGAATGTTGTCAAATGAATAAAACATTTCCGCATCGAGGTAGTAATCAGGAATGTATAAGATTGATTTTTATTCGTTGCCTGAATGGGATTTGCCGCACGTAAAAAATCATTTTACAACGGTGCTAAACGTTCATCGATTTCTCGATTGCTATTAAGTTCAGTCGTTATTAAGAGTGCCGAACATCCAACAGAAATAGTTATAAAATTGACCTATAATCTCTACTCCGCAACCAATCATGAAACGTGTAACTTAATTTTCTCCGCGATCGGTAGTAAAACTGGTCCGTCAGGCGAGAGCACAGAGCGTTTCTATATTTGGTGAAGGAGATGATCAACCAACCTTCTATCAGGTAGTAAAAATCGTTCAATCTAAACCCAGAAACCGCACGATCCGCTGCGCTCATGCGTCGAATTTGTACGCGCGATGGTGTGGCAAATGTTCGCATGCGCTGCAATAAAATGCAGTGATTATGAAAATACAGCGATTGGAAAAGAAAGTAGAAAATAATGTATTTTGGAAGGTTTTAAGATAGGAGCTATATTCACTTTTATTTTGGTCCAAAATACGTTTGATTGGCATACACTTTTCTAGGTGTTCGAAAGCCAAAACGAATGATGTCATAGTAGAATCGATCAACTTGTATCGTCTCATGATGCTCATCGTGATATTTTCGAAGGTGAGAGCAAAGATAAGATGTTTTCTCGGTTTCATTATTTTTAAGTGATTTCAAAAAGAGGACTTGCTTTATTTTTCGGTATGAATTGTCCGCTGGCGTTAAGCTCCTGTAAGTTCGATTGGACTGCTAGTAGTCAAAAGCGTTAGCATGACATACAACCAAATTATTTGCCTATAAAATCATCGGAAAACGAAAAAAGTTCAACTTCACAGCAACTCGATCACCAACTACACATTTTAAGGACTATTGGACTACTCGTACTGACCTGACCACTTATTGATTGGTTCACCTCCCCTAATAATATTTTTTAAATTGTCCAGGGCGTGTGAGGGGGAGAAAAACCGGGTGACTCATTCTCCGATTCTTTATTTGCTGGTCAAACACTTTCGCCCGTTCAGGCATCTAGAGCCTGTGGGGTCCACAGCCCTATGGCTCCACGTCGCCTTGGGGATGCCCGAACAGTCGAAAGGGCTCGGCCTGCAAATAAAGAATCGGAGAATGAGTCGCCTTGTTTTTCTCCCTTTCGAACCCTCTAGACATGAAAAAAATGCGCCAAGAAGGAAAAGATGAAATTAGATTGTTTGCCAGACACTCTTCTGCAATATTTATAGGAAAATCATGGGACTTTGGATTACTGCGGGTCATTTTGTAAAATATAAATGAGAACATTATGCAAAGTCTAGCAAATGGCCATTCGTTCAAAACTGTCCAGCTAAGTTAGTAACTAGCTGATGAGTAAGCCGACTGATGGTTTTCTTCTCGAATCGTCTTGAAGAAAATAATGATTTTTGCACAATTGTGAGGGAATAGGACCTAATAGATAAGTAAAGAAAATTAGAGTAGCACCGAGCGCATTTCAATCCCTATGAGCTTAATGCACCAGCGCGACAGTATCATTCTTCGGTGGTATGAAAACGATCGAATTTCTAGGAAACTCTAATTGGTTAATGAGTGTAGCTTGAGTAGAACCGCTCGTACATTACGAAATCAGCTTCTATTTGTCGTGGCCGTGTCAGGCCATCCGTCAACTAAGCGGATAAGGGAGCCCCCGCGGGCTTGGGTGTCAGGAAAGCCAGAGGAGCGGGGAAAAGGTGATCAGGCCGTGCCTCCGGGAACGTTGTCTCTCCAGAAGAACAGAACCAGCCTGCTAGGACGAAGACGAATTCGACCTTGAACTTGAGTGGGAATGACTCGTCTGAGCTAAGCTTCTTCCTCTCTCGTATATATCCGTCCTGTGAACCGCTTCAGGGCAGAAATCGGCACGCGTCGCCTTTTGTTCTCGTCGCTTTCAAGTGACAATCAGTAGAAAAAGAACGTTGCTCGTAGACACAAGGAGTAAAACTTATTTCGGATGAGGTACTTTGCTAAAATTTTGATGATTGTCAAGATTGTAATAAAGCTGAACTGTTAACATGGTTCTCACCGAACCATGGAGCAAATTATATTCCTATATTTTTTGCCTTCAAGAACTATTCAACTACTCCAGACGTGACATGTCGGATACCTAGATTGTCTACTATTCAACAGTTTTAAATTTGAATAATAACTCGATTACCATGGCATTTCTGAAATTGCACCGCAATTTCTTTTCAGTATTCTCTTCATACAAGAATATTCCTCTCGGTCGCCGTAATAACGTTCGGAATGACAACAGCTCAAATCATTTGGTTATATCTGAGTTTTTCCACTATCTGCCTATGAGTGGATAATGTATTTCTGTCGTAATTTTTTCGTAAAATGTATATTTCAATCTCTTGCAAAACGTTGAGTTCAACAGTTCCTGCAACGAGAGTACTTCAGGTTTCTTTGTCGACAGAAGTAATGGCCGAGACGGTGATAATGAGTTCGTACGTACGATGACAGTTATTAGCTTTTCACAACTTGGCTCACATTAGGATGATTTGATGATTGTCAAGATTATGATAAAGCTGAACGGTTAACATGGTTCCACCAAAGGAAATTGCCTCAATTCGGCAGTGTTTCCAGCGAATTTAGGTATACCTATATTTTTTTGCCTAGTTCCTTTTACTGTGTGAAAACTTTGGTTATTTAATAAAAATATCGAACATCATCAATTTATGATCGATTTATATGCGTTTCTTCTTTTGCGATATCCGAACTTTTGGAGGCAGACAGAATAATTTCCAGCGAAAATGCTTGAGAAAAAACAATGGTGAACGAACTTAAATAAAAGAAGAACAAATTAAAAAAAAAAAATAAATAAACTGGAAAAAACTAAACTTAACTCACTCGAGTTCCATTTTTCTCCGAATTACCTCGTTCTTCTTTCCAGTCAACCTGTCAATGTATATAATTTTCACAATTGGCCAATACTCTTCAAAGCCGATTGTGTTGGAAAGAAGCTGGAAAGTAATCAGAGGACAATGTCGAGCGAAAGGTTCGTCATAATGATTAGGAGATTTGCATAATATAGGTATCACTTCGGCTTGAAAACAATTCGTCTCGCGTCATCATAGCCGTAATGATGATCCTGCTCCCATTCCCCGCTTGAAATAACCTGAGCTTCAATAGCTCAAGGTCAAAAGTCTCTCAGTATTCAATCCATATCCGGCGAGATATACGGTAAAGCTATTTTTGTGATCGGTCTGATGTGGCGTCACCCGAACCGGTTGAATATGAAAGCTTCCAGCCACCATCATAAATCCACCTCAACGAAGGAACATCTGTACCAATGTGAAGGTTATTCCAGCCATTTCGCCTGTGTTTATAAAGAGCACCGAATGACTTTTCACGGCTAAGGGTAGCTAAGTTGTAAAATTCACTTGCATACAGCTAGTATGCTGACTTCAAGACAGTTTAACAACATCGTTAGCAATCCATTGTTGTTTCAGCACAAGAACAATCTCCTTTCTAATGCAGTTGATATAACTTACGAATCAAATGTCAATGATTCAAGCAGCGATCTTCAATTCAGAAATTTTTTGTTGAGACTTGTGCAAAAAGTAGTCGAGTTTAATACTTTCTAAATGGTGTTTCATTTCAAACTGTATCTAGATATAATAAATATTCACTTGGCTATTAACTCGATTTTATGTATTATGAAAGAAAAATTTTCATTCATTCGAAGTGGTTCGTGAACAAATATTTGCTCGTAAAATGTGTAGGAAAGTGTAGGAAAACATGGGCACGAGCGTTACTTTTGTTTCAAAATATTTATAAAAGGTGAGCAAATTGAACGATACATTTGTCAATTTTATGTGTTTAAGTTGTATAACTTTGACAAAAAGTCGTCAATTCAGATGTTTGAATATACCAACAGTTAGGTAATCTAACTGTCCACATTTTCCCCATGTAATGTACCTATCCATTTTTCACCCGTTTGTGTGTTATTCTACAATATTAGTGGAGTAAACAAGAAAAGCTTTCATTCTTCAACTTCAACATTTTATTTCATCAATTTAATGCAAAAGAAACAAAGAATGAAGCTTATATTATTGATATACACATCATCAACTATCATTATGCTGAATTTCAGCGAAATCGGAATCAAAATATTTTTCCTCAACATTCAAGGGGTACCTCTGCGATTTTTTTTAACCGATCAGTTGACGATTTTTTACTTGTCTTTCAACACACAGAAAAATTTGAAATTTTTAAGAAAGTTTTATCCTACCAAGATGAATTTTTGTGATTTTTTTTAATTCTCGAAAAAATTCGCAAAGATCGAAAAAAATCGGTTTTCAAACTTTCGAAAAAAAACCTTTAACCGTACTTTTCCGGGTCAAAATTGATGTGAATCACTTGTTTTATCACGCAGGAGTCATCATATCAATGCCTTACACACGTGCATAGCAAAAAGTTCGGAGAAAAAAATTTAAACAGCGCCTTAGAAATTATTTTCCGTAAATCGAGTTTTTAATCGGCCGAAAGTTCGAGCTCCGCTGGCATCATGAAAAATTATACTATTGTTTTCAAGAGATTCTGAAAGTTATTCTTTGAGGAAATTTAACGTTGAATCCGAATTTGACATCAAAACGACGGAAATTTGACGACAAATAATAGTTTTTCCCAGTTTTACACCGTTGTTATGCTTCTCAACTTTGAAAATCCATTGCAAATACTTACAGCTATTTTTGTAACTAGTTATTTTTGTAACTAGTTATTTTTGTAACTAGTTATTTTTGTAACTAGTTATTTTTGTAACTGGTTATTTTTGTAACTGGTTATTTTTGTAACTGGTTATTTTTGTAACTGGTTATTTTTGTAACTGGTTATTTTTGTAACTGGTTATTTTTGTAACTGGTTATTTTGTAACTGGTTATTTTTGTAACTGGTTATTTTTGTAACTGGTTATTTTTGTAACTGGTTATTTTTGTAACTGGTTATTTTTGTAACTGGTTATTTTTGTAACTGGTTATTTTTGTAACTGGTTATTTTTGTAACTGGTTATTTTTGTAACTGGTTATTTTTGTAACTAGTTATTTTTGTAACCAGTTATTTTCCAGTTTTCCAGTTTCGTTGTAACCAGTTTTCGGTTTTCAACACTTTCGGTGTTTTAACTGTAGAATTTTCTGACACGTTTGCTTATCTCGAAAAAACGCTGCAAATGATTGTACAGTGGTTTATTATTCCTTCGCTTCAAATAAAATTTCAGAAGACTATCCATTTCAGATAGTCATTATTCAGAACATGTGTGAACATTTCAACCGAAAAACAGATTGGTAACTATCGGGGAAAATTCCGTAGCAACTGTTGTAATTTTAATCTATTTTATTTTTCTTAATGTCCAAATTAAAAACTAAATTTTTTTCCCTACCGTACAGCTGGAGAGAGTGTTTGACGACCATTCCAATGAGTATAAAACGATTTTTATAGCTCCAAGAACTCTCGAGTTATGCCCTCATGTCAAATTTCTGAAAATCTCCCAAATTCGGCACAAAAGCTGTGATAACTCGAGAACCAATGAAGCTATCGACCCCGCGATGGTCTCATTCGATTCAGCGTCCAAAAATCTATATAATTTGATACTACGTACACCTTTTTCTGAAAAACCTTGGAAAATATGAATTTTCTCCCCCTCAAAACCCCCCAAAAATACCCTTAGAATTGAGCTAGCAAGTTGGTTCAAGAATTGGGCCGTCGTAGGACCGAAATTGATTTTTGGTGAAAATTTCAAGAATTTAGCTATTATGGTTTGGCCGGAAAACTGTTGACGGCGTACGGCGGACAGACAGAATTTTTTTTATTGGATATTCGGATTCTACATGCCTTGAAACGTAAAACATCAAATTTTGAGGGGGGGGTTATAAATTTTTTTTTCTTGGGCGATTACAATGGTTTATTATTGAATAATAAACCAAAATAGATTTTGTGTATGCAAATTGAAGAAATTGAACTTTCGATCCATTGAAAAGGAAAAATGCCACGGATTATTTTGGTTTATTATTCAATAATAAACCATTGTAATCGCCCAAGAAAAAAAATTTTATAACCCCCCCTCAAAATTTGATGTTTTACGTTTCAAGGCATGTAGAATCCGAATATCCAATAAAAAAAATTCTGTCTGTCCGCCGTACGCCGTACGCCGTACGCCGTACGCCGTCAACACTTTTCCGGCCAAACCATAATAGCTAAATTCTTGAAATTTTCACCAAAAATCAATCTCGGTCCTACGACGGCCCAATTTTCGAACCAACTTGCTAGCTCAATTTTAAGGGTGTTTTGGGGGGGTTTTGAGGGGGAGAAAATTCATATTTTCCAAGGTTTTTTAGAAAAATGTGTACGTGGTATCAAATTCTATAGATTTTTGGACGCTGAATCGAATGAGACCATCGCCGGGTCGGTAGCTTTATTGGTTCTCGAGTTATCGCAGCTTTTGTGCCGAGTTTGGTAGATTTTCAGAAATTTGACATGAGGGTATAACTCGAGAGTGCTTGGAGCTATAAAAATCGTTCTATACTCATTGGAATGGTCGTCAAACGCTCTCTCCAGCTGTACTGTAAGGCAAAAAATATAGTTTTCAATTAGGAAATTAAGAAAAATAAAATTGAATAAAATTACAATAGTTGCTACGGAGTTTTCCCCTATAGTTACAATCTGTTTTTCGGTGGGATTGTTCCAAAATGTTCGAAATAATTACTATCAAAAATGGATAGTCTTTCTAAATCAATATTGAAGCGAAGGAATAATAAACCACTGTACAATCATTTGCAGCGTTTTTATTTTCGAGATATATTCCACTTTTTGGTAAAAAACGTGTTTTCGTTTTTTTTCAAGCGCCGGTAGCTCTGCGGAGGCATTACATAAATATATAACCATATAAACCAAATTGTAAGAAATTAATACCTCTTTCTCGGCTTTGAGTATTCTACCTAGGTATGTAATAGTGGTCGGTTCAAAAGTTATCGGGGGAAAAAGGCAAATACGCGTAAAACGATTTTAAAGTGCAATAAAACTTGAACAAAGGCATTAAAAAAAAAACTTTTCCAGCCGTCTTGCAAGAATGTTTCGAGAGAATCGCGAAAAACCGCTGAATAATGTGGTTTTGAAATAGGTCAAACATTTACATAAACCTTCACCAAGAAAAATCAAAGTCGAAAATCGAAAAAGTACGATTCAACTGCATCAGAAATTTTCATTTAATTGACAGAAACGATGTAAAAACAATTTTTATCGTTTAACAATTTTGCTCTACCCATGAGAGTTTTTTAATGTTTAAATTCCGACTTTGGATCGCTACAGCTCTGCAGAGGTGAAAGCAAACCTTATGATTCTAACGACAAAAATGTTCAAAATTAATCTGACTACAACATTGCAATCCACTTGGTATATGTAAAACCGAATAGTTTAACCGCTATCTGGATTGTTCTGTAATTAATGCACCAGCGTGCGAATGTAGCGAGTGTAGCTTAGTTCCGAATCCGCTGCAACGTCGATTACACACTCCTTATTGTGTAATGTCTTTCGGAAGACTGGCAGATTTGCGCGATCACAGGTCGAAGGTAGAATAAAGGAAACAGTTTCGGCTTTCCGGGATCATCCGTGACTGCGGTGTAAAATTAAAAAGTTGGCCCAGTCACGAGGGTTCGCGGCTCACACGAAGACTACGGTTGTGGTCCAGTGTTAGAACGCGACTAATGTTAAGCGCCTACCAAGTCTGCACCGCAAAAATGTTCTCAGTACATGAAGGTGATCCCATTTCGTGGCTGTTAGGGAATCCTGTGCAACTGTTACCTTGTTTGGATATTTATGAGCAAGTTCCTCAGTAGGATTGTAATATTTATGTGCCCAGTTGAAGACAATGGAATTTCTTTCCTTACTTTTCTATCCAAATGATACTCGAAGGTTCAAAATGTTTGAGTTTCTTAGAGTTGGATAAGGCGTGTTATTCAGTTGAGTTCAGATAATGTGTCGAGTTGATCCAGTAGTACTGTGATGGAGAAAAAAATTTAAACAGCTCCTCAGAAATTATTTTCCGTAAATCGAGTTCTTAATCGGCCGAAAGTTCGAGTTTCAAATTGCATCCATTTTCTATCAAGTATTGCTTACGATAGTTTCGTTTTAACCGAGATGATTTATATAAGGACACCAGTACAAATCAAGATGGTTAAACGGCTGTAAGGATATGAAAAAAGGGGGAAATCTATAAAAGTGATGATGCCCAAGGAGAGGAAGGGATGGTATGACAAGAAATAGCGTAGGGTCCATAGAGATGTTAACACCGCAATCAGGATTGTAAAATGCCAAAAATTTTGAGCATGTGCTAATTCGTATTATTAATTATAACTGAAGTTCCCAACATACAAGTTTAATCGGTTTCCGATATTTCTCAATTATTAGAATATGTTGGGAACTCGGTCGATTTCAGGCTATTTTTACTCACATGAGATGGCGTATTAATCTGAAGAATTGAATAATATACAAACTTTTCAAAGGTACCGTTCAAGCTAAATCCTCAATTGCCGTTCGAATCCGTCTGCTATTGACTATTTTATGGTTTATTTCCGATGCAGAGCTACACACCAGATTGATGTTGTCAATTACGACGAGCACTCCTTCAAATTCCTATTCGCTGAGCACTCAAACAGACGGAAGAGACTTTGGATATAATATATTATCCTTATATTATGAAGTACTGTCCCAACCCTCCATCTTACGAGCACTCAAGTGCGCCGTCGGGTAAATATACGATAGTTTCGCGGCCACAAGCATCGATTTGAGCCCAGATCCAGCACCAACGCTTCACGGCCGTATAAAATGTTGGTCAATACACCGAGATGTAATAACCTACGTTTCTGTAGAACGAGCAAAAGGGGATTGCACGCTACCGTCAACAAGTTACAAAAGAATATTAGGGCCCGTATTCCTGAAAATTCTTATTGCTCATGTAACGTTTAACAACCATGGGTCCACCGCATAACTACTTCTAAATCTTAAAAACTCAATTAAAAATTGCGTAAAAGTGGAATTTCGATTCAATATTGATTAAAGCACCGTCTACATTTCAGTACCGAACGAAACTAGCATACGGTGATTTCAAAACCTTAAAAACAGGTGAAAGTTGAAGCCAAACAGTTTTGGTTCGTGCCAGCAGTTAAATTACTATAAAACTCGGTCCAAATAAAATTCTGCAACATTTCATCTTGCTCATTTCAGTAGGGTACAAGACAACTGGTGGTTTCTGATTCAGTTAAGCCTTGTAGTTCAAGCTCTGTTACATCGCTTCAAGCTCCGTTCGTCGGGGATCACAACCCGCCTTTTCTAGAGACGGATTATTCTCTGAAAACGAATGGGTCCCATAAAAATTAATTTCGAGGGCGATCCACGGTACCTAGTGACTATATAACAATTCACCCGTCACGATTTTAGCTTAGATTAAAACCGTTACATTCATTGTCCAAAAAACTCGTAGTGCAGGCTGCAAGTAGTAGAATAGGGATCGAGCTCAGAAAAATTCTGAAGTTAATGTAATGTTGGAATGTTGTTTGTGACCAATTGGAGGCTGTATTAAACTTTCGGACGCCGAAAAACCTCTACAATTTCTGGCTATAAAATATACTTTAATAAAAAATTATTGTAATTTGAATTTGGTTTTATAACACAGTTTTTACGGGCAATAAAAAATGAGCAATTTTATCCAAGGTCTTAAGGGCAATAAAAAATGAGCAATTTTATACAATTTCTTAAGGGCAATAAAAAATTAGCAATTTTATTCAATTTCTTAAGGGCAATAAAAAATTAGCAAATTTATCCAAGTTCTTAAGGGCAATAAAAAATTAGCAATTTTTTCCAAGTTTGGAAAAGGTTTCCTTAATCCGATTCTCCAAGTGCTACAGCTTCACAAAATCAAGCCAAACCGCTGAATCAACCCGCGGAGAGTCTAAAAAACACTTACATTGAAATTGGCCCAACTTTTGAAATGTTAGGTGTGTTTTTTTCCAAAATTGGCGATTATAGAGAATGGCTCTCACCAGGTTCTACGGCCGATTTTTTGGGCTGACCTCTTTGACCCTATAATCGTCTCCGATACCATTTCGTGTCAATTGCATGAAACAGACTCCAATTTTGGGAGAGTACCACTTAAGATTTCCGTGAATTTCCAATGATAAATCTCTGAGACACCTTCCTTATAACGTAAGATTGTCACCTGTTTGAGTCGTCCATGAAACAGTCTTTGATCTGTGGGATCTTGCTGGAAATTTAAAGTGAAATCCGAATCCTAAATGATTTTAATTTAATTTATCATTAATTTTCATTCAAATTTAAAAATTTCCCAATTCAATTTCATGAACTATAACAAAAATATGTACCTTAATGTCGATGCTCTTTTAGACATTGGACACAGACATAATTTCATTTATATGACAATGTGGGGTAGTTTGTATAGCTTGTTGAGTCTGCGCTACCAGTTCAAGCGCACGCTACATGACTGACCATAATATTATTATATGTATTGTATAATTTTTCAACTATAAAAGACAATTCCATAGTTTCATAAAGACCTTCCAGGTGATAAAACTTGGTACTCATGAAAATTACGAGCAACGTGTTCAAGTCGTTCCGAAGCTCTCGGCGCAAATTGCGCTAATTTAATGAATTATTACCCATACCTTGAGAATCTCATCAATTCTATCGTAGGCAACTGTGTCTCGTATATAATTAAAAGGAAGCCGAGAGGCGTCAGCAACATTGATAAGGATGATACTAGTCAGGTGATTGACGAAGATATAATAACTTCAACTCGTTGGCGGATTCATTAACTACAACGTCATTATTTATGTTTTATTCATCGTGCGATCAAGGAACACGGTGATTTGGTTTCTTCAGGGCAATATAACGCCATTCATTCGCGGAACTCTGTGTGACGTATAATCTGAGACTTCATATTCCGTCCGGGGAATGAAGGACGATGGATCTTACCAGCTCATTCGTATAAGCGAACGCTTCGGACCTGACCTGATCGAGTGGGCGGTCTGCCCTTGGCTCTTCAGTTCGGCGTGAAAGTGAAGCGAGATGTCGTCATTTGCTCATCCAAAGCACTAAACGTCCATCCGTTCCTGCGCTACATAATAACTCAGGCCCAAGAGGGCTTGGATGATGGGTCGTTTTCGGCATAGAAGGACATCTCAACATCGCCCTGGTTCATAAGCGGTACAAAGCCGGCGTTGGTTTTTTCTCGAGGTGCGTGAACTGATTCATCAATTTCATAGACAGTGGCTTCTCTCACGGTCAGGTTAAAGGTGAATCCGTTTTGAAAACGTCTAACGACACGCGAGAAGTGTTTCTAAAGGTGCAAAAATACAGTTATCACATCGTCAGTTATGTCCATTGAAGAGAAATAATTTCATCAAGACTTTTTTTTTTTAATTTCCATTAATTTAACAAGTGAAATAATATAAAAGCTACCATACAGACTTTACACGAGATTACAAAATACATAAATAAAAGAATATCGGAAATTAATTCTCCATATGGGCACAGCCCGTGTTGGAGAATGAGCAAGTGAGCGAAAACACACACACACACACACAAAAAAAATCTGATTATTACAAATTACAAGGGTATTTTAATCATTTCTTCCCAGTGTCCTCTCCTTAAGATAATATATTTTCAATAATCCCTTCACTTCGCTAAATTTACTAACAGTCTTTTCAATCAACGCAGATCTCATCGCCGGTGGAAATCCATTAAATGCTAGCACTCCTCTATAGGGGAAAAAGTTCTGTGCTGCAGTACCTAGATCTAAGTTTAACATGTATTTTTTATTACGTGATTGCTGTGGCGAGGGGAAATGAACTTGGCGGCTCTTTCTTCATCCTTTTCCTTATTTGCCGGGATCTTTCGCCTGTTCGGGCATCTTCGGGGCTAAATAGGTCCATCAGATATTAACGACCTCACAATGCGACAAACAAACGAAGATGTATTTATTAGGCAAAATATATTTCGTAAAACCACGAGGCATTCAAGTAACGTCTCATCACATTATGCGAGGGGAAATATTTTAAATATTTTACAACTTTACTCGAAGAATATTTATGATGATGACACTGCTATCATGCTTCGTCATTGTAAGAATGAAAAATATGGCGCAAAAACTGTTTTCCATTAGTTTCTCCCTCTGGAAACTAGTTATGAAGTTATTTGCTCCCTAGCATAACACATCAGGTCACGTGAAACGTTAACTGATTCATAGGTCATTGGCAAATCTAACGGTCAAATTAAAAAAGAAACCGTCAGTGCTATAAAAATTTCGAAAATCAAGGGGTATCTGTTTAAAGATGCAAACACGCGGTTTTCTAGTTACTTTAATCACACTAATATGTTATAAATGAGCGCCCAGAAATTTTCGAATAAGTATAGTTAATAAATAATCAATGGCCGCACTTAATCATGCCAAGTCACACTCGGTGACAGCAAGATTGCAACGCCTTTGTCGGTCTTGTTTCGTATTTGGCGAACACTTTACCGCAGGAGAAACATGCAGTTCGTACGTGTGCTTTCAACTTCAGCATCTGAGCTCGAATTGTCAGGCAACCCGGCCGCAGATGACGCCTATATTTCATGGTCTCCTGCGCAAGACGCTGCTTTCCCATAAATTCCGTGAAGTCATCCCTTTGGCGATGATGTGTTGAGATGATCTTCTTACACGCGCCGACCTCAGTCCCTCTCCATCTTCATCATCTCGACGCCGAAGCAATTTTTATTCATTTTTCTCGCTTTTTCGTTCTTGTTATACTTCGCGTCGTTCTTTGTCCAACGGCTGAACTTGTTGTCTGGAAAAGTTGGATAATACCGGACGCGTGAAATAGGACATTTTTCAGCGCCTTATGTTTCTATCAAGAGAGCAAGTTGCGTAAACAAATTCTTACGCTTGTTCAGCTATGAAAAGACGGAGAGCGATCGAAAAGTTTTATAACTAACTACTCAGGAGGAAAATGCCGAGCAGCGTAATTATGAAGTAGAAAGTGATCGGGTTGAGGTGTTAGCGCGAAGCGAGAGTGAAGATGATTTTCTCTGAAACGAACGCTGGGGTTACAATGAAAAATCCGAAGGTCGACTAATTGGGTCAGGAGATGGTCGGTTATTCAGGAATTCGACATAGTCAATGAAGCGTTAAATGCTAAGAGCTCGGATTTTTCCGTGGCTTGCATTTTTAACTACTTGAATAAGATGGCAGCATAAAATATTTTATGAAAAATGCGTCTACTACAGCGTCTCCAATAGATCAGCATGAATATGAAAGGAGAGACTCTTGTAGGGAGTTTTAAAAGAAAAAACGCGTGTCTACGGCCTGCTACTTGCTAGCGCCGACCCGAATTTTTCAAGAGTTTTGAGTCATGTTTTTTACAATTTTCTGAATTCAAAAATATTTCTTTCCCATTGTCTATTACACCGATGTGAATTAGGACCGATTATATCTAAATAAGGTACAGAGTGTCAATATCCTTATTATGCCTTTATGCCAATTCTTATGTCCTATTGAGTCGTTCAACGATGAGACAGTCCTCGACCTTAACAAAGCGATTTCCGATTTGAAACGATTAATTTCAAGGACTTGTGAATAATTTTTAGTGGCAACGTTGTTCCGATCTGTAATTTGGGAGTAGGAGCAAAGCGATTTCGGAGACGTTCTGACCCCGAGAGATTGTAAGGTCTTCGATCCTTCCTAAATCATAATTGTTGCGTCGATTCCTATCGGTTGAATACGTTTGGCCACGTCCGTTTCGAGATTTCGGCCTTTACCTGTCGCTGCAATCGGCTTCTTATTTACGAATACCGTTTAGCAACGAAATGTACACAACTTGACGTGGGCTTGATAGGTTGAAAATAACATTGAAGGAAATATTCTTCATCACACGGAGCCATCAGTGCGCTATGGTATCAGTAATAACTCCTATCTTAGGACCTCTGAATCTCTTGGATTATAATAAAGATGAAATGCTGTCGAACTATGTTATTCTGTTAGGAGGGCTTAGTGTTACTTCGAACCGAACCCAAATAATCTGCGTAGTACATCGTTCCTGTTGAGTTAGTAGGCCGAAGCTCTAGCCATCGTCTTCAAGCAAATTGCGGTCATCGTTGGGCAAAAGTTTGAGCCCTGGTACATATTAATCTCCCAAATATTGGCTGCACAGAGTTCCCTTTTGAGGAAGCAAGATAATACAGTACCTACGCAAGACTGGTAAAGTTTGCACGAGTTTTCAAGTCTTGTACAAGAAGCAGAACTAATCAGAATCCAAAAGGGTTTACTAAAGGCCGTTTAACGGATTACGGAGTTTTTTTTTTTTTAATTTTAGATGCCGCCAGTGTGGTATATTGTTCTTATGTGGAATTTAGGCAGAATAAAAAATTCGGTCCGGAAGTTCAGTCAAATATGAGCCATTTTTGGCCAGTTTTTACGAGGGATTGAGAAGATTCGATAGATGGAATTCGATTTTTTGAAAACTAAAAAATGGCGGGAGGGTAAGGGGGTAAGGTGGAGGGTTCGTGGTGGTCGAAGATACCGCCATCTATAGAGAGTAAGGAAAAGCAACGAATGATTTTTAGCTCTCTTCAGTGGTTCTCATCCAAGCCACCTTGAGCCGACCTATCTTCCATCTATTGTACGCACTGCAATTTTACTTGACAATACCAAAACTTCTCATATTGTAATAAGAGGACGTCTTCAAAAAAATTCTGAACATGAATACACTCTATGTCCGTACTATAGAAGATATAGAAAGAATATACATAATATATGGAAGATAATACGCACCTTTCTTGATCCAAATCCGTACATTGTTACCAACAATCTGGTAATGCAGAATGACATCAAGGTGGAATCGAAAAGGAGGCCTTGAAGCACTCGTTCACGTACGATGAGCTCGCATCTTCCGCTGATGGATATCCAAATCGATCAAATACGTGGGCCTTTCCTTGTACGGTTGTTCTTCGATTCACCTATCAAAGCCAGTAGTGTCGGATTTACGACCATGCGCATCGACCTTCGACATCCGAATCCGAATTGGAGATCGCAGGCAACAAATTCGTCGATGGCCAATCATAATTTCATATTGAATTTTAAAAGGAACAAAATATTGATTTCAGGGTATTTTTGTGAAAAAAATTGTCTACTCTTCAAGTCAGAATTAATCACAGAATCACTAAGTATCTAAATACGCAAGGCGATTGTTGTTAGTATCTGCTCATTCGAATGGAAGTGCTGTGTGTGTTATCTATGCTCACGATAGGATATAAATAATTCCGAATTGACCTGCGAAACGTGAGGCGTTCATATTTATGAAAATTCAAATTTATGAACTTACATAACAGTGAATTTGAATTGGTAATTTCCAAATGAAATAAGGAATGTAAAACATCAACACGCACGCATAGCATAAGGTCATCATTTCCAAAATCCTATCATACAAAAAGAACACATTTTCAATAATAATAATAGATTCAAAGCAAATTTGTGACGAGCTCTTGAAAAACACTGTTGCTTTTTCGACCGTCTTTGTAAATTAGGCTATCAAGTGGATCCAAGTGTCAAGATAGGGGAGTAGCCACCTATCATTTTCGTGAAACAAGTAATAATCTCCGAATAGTCGGTAAGTAGTCGTTATAGAAAATGGTTTTCTAAGATCTCAGGTTGTTATCTCTCTAATATCAACATCACGTACGGAATGAATGCTTTTTAAAAGGTTGATGAGGCTCCTCGCTACCGGCATTAGCTCCCATTTATAATGCCCTGGAGTACCTTTCGATTTATTTCTGTTTCGGACATGCATTCTATTACCTAACATGCCGAGTCCGATGAAAATGGCTTTGGCTGTTTCGAATAACGTGAGAGAAATGAAGAGCTCGTTTGATTTTATAAGCCTAATTTGATATAGCATTACGAGAAATTTATTTCCCGCTGAGACTTAATTAGGCAACTAATGCTAAAACGAGTGGGTTAAAGCCTTGTTGGATCGTCTTTCAGAAAGTACTTCTAATTTTTTTTCCCCTAGTGAGTATAAAACTTTTTCTTACGGCAATCTTGAGGGACTTGTCATAATTTGCCGCAGAAATGAGGGTTCATCGAATTTATTCTTAGTGGAACTGAATTTCATTTTTACGTTTGGAGAATATAATGAATTGCAATTGAATGAATTCCGGCCAATCTAATTTTCCTAATAAATCCTCTATTTTCCAAGCGAATTTTGGAACTTTTCGCCAAATATTTCTCTTTATATTTTTTGTCCAATATTTATGTTTAGTTTCCAAACTACATCGTTTAACGGTTCGTTCAACATTTATTTTAAATTCTTTTTTCATTCAACGGGTTCGTTCGATTTGCAATATTATTCAGCCAAGGAACATGTTGAGGAAGCTCTTCAATCGCGATACAAGTGCTCTCTGCTGAGTCGTCCGATCGCTCACGCAGTTCTACGAGATCTGATGTTAATCTGGTCCTCGCTGAATGAGATACCTTACTTGAGAATGGTCGGGAACGTGAAGGAAGTGGGTGTCGTGAGAACCGGAGTCCTTTGCTCTCTATTCTTCGCTTATTTACATAGATGGTTGGGGTATTAGTACCAAGGACAAACTAGCATTTAGGTCACCTTCAAGACGAGTCAGCAGTTCAGTTTTTACGATTCGCTGGTGCTGTTGGTTTCACCGATTCAACTGCATGGATTCAATAAACTCAAACGTTAGAGAAAATATTCATGGGTAGAAGAGAACGAATAAAATGAATTCGATGTCGTGTCAAGACCACAAGCTGAACAAGTAAAAAGGTCGATTAAGAATACGAATATGCTGGAAATCTTCGTTTATTATATCTATGTAAACATCGTACAATCCCTATTTGAATGAGCTCATCAAGCCAATCGTGATCACCCCTGGACGTGCACTCAGTTAACTAGTATACGAATAACGAACATAGCCTTGCTGTCAAACACTAAACAAGTGCCGACCTAACGAGATGGCTCCCAACGTGTTGGCCGGCAGACAAGTGTGTTAACAAAAATTGATAGAAGGAAATTCAAAACCAAAAAATCACGTCTTTCGCACTGAGGGCTTCAACTTGCAAAAGGTTTCAAACGCGAAAGAGTTTTAAAAGGCTGACAACGAGAAGGGAGAGGCGCAGAACCTTGGCATTTGGTCAATGCAGAGCTGTCTTTCACCCCGGGTCATCACGACGGGACATTCCTAAAGATGAGAGATCGTATCGAACCATTCTGCGTATCTTCATCGTTGTCGACCCCCTCTCATACGAGAAACAATGAGATCAGTTCGAGAAAAATCTGCTCAAGTGAGTATGGAGTGGCCTGCGGTCCATAATATCATATTTATCACGCTTCCTCGGTATTTAGAGAACTAGGGAAATCCGCTGCAAATGATTGTACAGTGGTTTTTTATTATTTCGCTTCAATATTGATTTAAGAAGACCATCCATTTGTCATTTTAAATATTCCGAAAATTTGTGAACGTTCCCACCGAAAAACAGATGGTAACTATAGGGGAAAACTCCGTAGCAACTATTGTAATTTTAATAATTTTTATTTTTCTTAATTTCCTAATTAAAAACTAAACCTGTTGCCTAACGATACAGCTGGAGAGAGTGTTTAACGACCATTCCAATGAGTATAGAACGATTTTTATAGCTCCAAGAACGTTATACCCTCGTGTCAAATTTCTGAAAATCTCCCAAATTTTTCACAAAAGCTGCGATAACTCGAGAACCAATAAAGCTATCGACCCGGCGATGGTCTCATTCGATTCAGCGTCCAAAAATCTATAGAATTTGATACCACGTACACATTTCTCTGAAAAACCTTGGAAAATATGAATTGTCTCCCCCTCAAAACCCCCCAAAAATACCCTTAAAATAGAGCTAGCAAGTTGGTTCAAGAATTGGGCCGTCGTAGAACCGAGATTGATTTTTGGTGAAAATTTCAAATTTTTAGCTCTTACAGTTTGGCCGGAAAACTGCTAACGGCGTACGGCGGACGGACAGAAATTTTTTTATTGGATATTCGGATTCTACATGCCTTGAAACGTAAAACATCAAATTTTGAGGGGGGTTAGAAATTTTTTTTTCTTGGGCGATTACAATGGTTTATTATTGAATAATAAACCAAAATCAAGATATTTTTTTATCCATTATTTGATTCTGAAAACCCAATAACTAGCAATTAATGGATTTATTCGCTGAACTTAGCGTAACCTTTTTAGCGCGATTATCAGCACGCTAGGGAGTCGTATGTGTGGTGCACTTTTTGACATCTAAAATCATTCCCTCCGCCTGCCAACTCCAATTATGGAGAATCTCAATTACACGTTCCTACCATGAGTTCAAATTCATAACTGGCCAATTTTCTCCTCTCACCTTATCCTATTTACCAAGTTCTCCTAGTAAGGTACTTGAAGTGGACGTATTGAACGTGACAGATGGTTTTTTTATTTTCCCTCGCCTCTACACGCGAATGTTGAAGCGTCTCGCATAAATTATCCTCTTTTCTATTTGAGCTGAAATCTTTTCTACGTCTTTTCGAACCCATTGTAATTAGAGAAAATATTTCCATCATCGAACAAGAACAATACAGCAATCTTTCATGAAAAAAGGACAATACAACTGCTGAGAATGGCCACAATTTAACGTGCAAGGAACCTAATGGTCTAAAACTCAATCTTAATTCACAGTCCGTTACGTCGTTTTCAAAAGACCAGTAGCAGTATTGCGCCGGAAGTTTCAATTGCACAGTCATGCGGATTAAGTAAGCATCCCAGAATGTGGGAGCAATGGCAACAAAATAGACACGGTATGTCTGCGCTGAAGTTTAGGGAGGACTCTCTCACAATTAGGAGAGAGCTTACCACTACGAAAACAATGAGTTTGCTATAAATTGCCAAAGCTCAGAGCCAAGAGGAGGAATTGCAGGAAAGGACAATTAACTGGTGTGGGACTTGTCTGGGAGTTATCAACTTGGAAGCTTCAGCTCGAAGCCACCGAGCCGACTGCCTAGACCGCAATTGAGAGCTTATTGTGCCTGACTTGGTAAAATAGCTTGGGAGCCTTGCAGCGAGTGAGGTAATTCGACGCCCAAACGTAAAGTTGAGTTGGAGGATCGCCTATGGAGGAAGTCCCCTCTGCGCTGAACTCATGACACCAGCAGCTCAATCCGTTGGGTTGTCTATCTAGTGTAATATAAAATTCTACCCCGCTTCTGGATAGTCAACTAAAAATTAGAATTGGTTATTTAATTCAAAAGGTAATTGGGCAATATTTTTAGTGAAGATTCCTTTCGAACATTAGTTATAAGAATTTAAATGATTGTTGGTGTTTAGCTAACTGACAGACCGATTTCCTCAAACTTTACTATTGCACTAATTCTTTGAACGAAACAGTTATTCTTATTTGTATTTTAACATATTGTAATCGAATAATTTTGGTTTCACTCGATTCAGAATTCAAAAAACCATTGAAATTGATTTAAAAAAAACGAAGAAAAAACTATTGAAATTGATTTAAAAAAAAATGAAAAAACCATTGAAATTGATTAAAAAAAAAAAAAAAGGAAAAAGCACCATGTTAATACTGAATTTTCGCTACAACAAAAAAGGGAATCAAACGTTTGACAACAACTAACGTAGGGAGCCAATAGTAACGGAGCGAACAATGACAATGACGTTTAAAAATGACTATTGACTATTGACTATTGACTATTTCAGACCTATTATTCGGAAACTTTTTAGTCCCCTATATATTCATATCTGGATTGATTCTTCATGCCTCGTAACGTAAAACATCTAATTCGGATAGGCTAGAAAATCTTTTTCTCGAGCGATTACAATAATTTCGCCTTTACAAAACTACGTTTCTGTCAATTTCTAATGGTAAATACACTAATGAGCTCACACGAAAGTGAAGAAGCGTTCGCGTGAAAATTGTTTTTATTTTCGACCTCCAAGAATCTGAGGAGAATAACACGGTTCGGATGTACTCTTGTTGACCTGTGTAGGACGTTGACATGCCTTCGTCCCCAAGTACAATACCTTCGTAGTTTGATTAGTAAATAATTTGTGTACTTTGAATCTCGGTACGTGTACGCCTACGTGGAGCTGCTGTTGCGGCAGTCTTGTCGTTAATCTTTCAGTGACCTGGGGCGCCGATTGAGGTTTGTCTCGGCTTTGTAGCATTGAACGAAGGTGTTGCAACAATTGTTCTATTCGCGGAAATCGCTATACCTCCCCACGCGTGTGGCGAAGATTTTCCAGATTCAAGGGCTGGTGTTTGATCGGTTATGGAAGAGAGAGTATAAAAATTCCTAGATGAGAACAATGGAGATGCCGTTTGTATTCCATTGTACAACTAGTACCATAAAGTTAAGACTTCCAGCTTCTCAGAATAGCCTAGATGCAGCTATCAACTATCAAGAAAGACCTTGTTGTCAGGAAGTTATAAGGTGGATGAGGGAAAGGGATCTCTACACGCGTATACGCACTTCCAGCGATTCGATATAACAACACTACGATTAAAATACCCTTCCGTTTCATTTTGGTACAGCAGCACACAAAAGGAATTTGTAGAGAAAGTTATTCCATTATTGTTCAGAGCTAGTTTCAGTTTTTAGTCTACATCTTGAAGCGTAAATATTTGCTTTTTTCAGTCACTATTCTCAGAAGTATATTCTTTGCTCCTTGTTTAATCATTACGACCTGCTATTCAGTCGTCCCGAGCTGATACACGTTTGTCGTATCTGAAATAATACTTTTTCCTATAACACTTTCACATACCGCTTTCTTCATAATTTATTCCACGATGTAATTAATATTTTCAAGATAGTGAAAACTCCATTTGAACATTACTTCTCGATCCCCTAGACGCTTCAAACTTTATCGCTTGTAAAGTTGAACCCGCTGATACCCCTTGGTTTTTTATTTATTTTTTCATGCATTGGAAAAATAAATTGAATGATTCGTTACATTTACTGAGAGGCGTATAACGATGGTGAGAAGTTTTTGTATTTGAGCACTAGCAACCAGTTAGACGAAGGCGTGTTTCAGAAAACGATGACCGTTTTACAGCTTCTCAACTGCATCTTCTAGGTGCATAGTGATTACATGCGATCTGCTGTACGACTCAAAGGAACGTCCAGTTTTCAAAAATAGCTATTAATAACATACATTTGAACTAGACGACCTACTATTGGAGCTATGTAAATGATGAAACGCTTTTGAAATAAGAGCTCGGTCGTAATTTGTAATAACGCCTAAAAAGGGTTTCAACTTATGTTTCTGTTTTTGTAATCCGGTTTTATGGAGGGATTTTATAGTGATTTTTATCGCACCCGCAGTAAAAGGGAATTTTCAAGTTTATACTAATTTATACGGGCAACAAAAAACACATTCGGAGTTTTAGAACGACCTCGGAAACTCCTACGACCCATTTTGATCGGTAGCACAATTTTTCCCCAAGATTCATGATACCCATCGGGCAGCCGTTTGTTTTTTGGATAGTCTCGCTATAGTTTTCAGTATTCGTTGAGATTGAGTGTCGCAACTCCATCGAAAGAGAATATTATGGAGGGAGGTAGAGGACGAAGGGACTCAATTCTGATCTTGATAGCTTTTGGCGCCACCTTCGGTCAGTTTCGGCCAGAAGAGGAATTTCGTTATCAACGCATACCGCCGACTTTAGGAGCTCGTCGAGTCCTTTCGTTTCCCGCTCTCTACGAAAACAGCGTTCCTCAGATGGCCCCCCCAAATTCCAAAACGAATGAAGATGACAATGACAGGGCCAAAAATTGAAAATACACCTTTTGGCCCCTTCCCGAAAAATATGTGAAAACATTCAGATAGATTTATCACTAATTTAATTTTGACGGAAGAAAAGGCGGAGGGAATTCTTACTTCTGTGCTATCGTATTAAACCCTTTGTAATTTTGTTTATTAGTAATCAATCAATCGTTCAAATACTGGCAAAAACGTTTCAGCCCCCACAAATTTCAATTTTAAATAATTTGAAAAAATACACTCATTTCAAAGCACTTTCAATCCAAATATTCTGTCCAAACGTGAGCAAGAATATTAAATATTAAGCTATCTCTTCTTTAATTAGAATCGAAACTTCTTATCAATCTTGCTTCACTAATGATCACATCGTACAATATATAATTTTATGGTAATGGCTGTGAACATTTTAATTTGTTCAGCTCGAAAACGATGTTCAAATCTGTCAATAGTAGCGTTCCGAGTTCGGTGAGTGATAAACTGGAAACAATAACAGGTCCTTGACTCCAGACCATTTCATCACACCGGAGCTCTTCTCGGTCATTTTTTCGTTGAAAGGCTTTTAGCATATAATTACGCTTGACGAGAATGCCTGAGATGCATCCGAAATTCAAGGTTGAAAATTGGTGGGTTAGATGAGCTATTTATGCCTGTCATATCTAAGAAATAAACGCTGCGGTTGTTGAATCTGGCATTCGTTCCGCCTCTTTGCAAAGCTATGATTAATTGTGCGTTCGTAGATGTTAGTTAACAATTTAAAGAAGTTAATAATTTAATAGTTAATAGTTAAAGAATTGGAGAATGAGTCGCCTGGTTTTTCTCCACCTCACAACCCCCGGACGTTAATAATTTAATAATAATAATTTAAGCGTGTATATATTATATAGACGAATCAGATAATTTTATTTGATATTTCGCTTTGCAGCTCAAAAATAATTTCTGAGTCACTCTACGTTTTTACTCCGTTGATATTTTACGCGAACATAGCTAAAATTAGAAACCACAGAACTGAATGTGTTAGGTAATGCAATAGCATAAATAACGTCATCCCACTACGTCATTTGGTAGAGCGGTTTTTGGGGTCAGCAATGCGAACGGATCGCCTCTTTAAATTAATTCACCGAGCAACGTATTCGTTTCGCCTCGAAATCAGCATGACGAACGCGCTAACTATCCAATTAATCCTGTGCAAGAAAAGGCGAATGAAAAAAGAGAAGAAAAAAACTGGGAGCAAGTTTCCGAATTCAAGTGATGCTGAGTAATTTTTGATTGATTTTTGAAATCTCAAGGAGAAATTTGACTTCCAATAACCCACAAATAATGGTTCTTGAATAATTAGAAATCAAGTTGCGTACTAATATCAGTAATAACGAACTGGAATTTTCGCTCGTATTTTTTCGAAGACAAATATACCTATTTATCAGCGCTATTTCGTTAAAAATTGCTCGTTGCAAGTCCACCTCTTAAATAATATCCTCACGTAAGTTAGGAACTAAACGTGAACAAGATTCGTGACTTTTAAATCTGCGTTCGCATTGAAAACTGCTCATTCTTTCTGCGCCTTTTCATTTAAAGATTCCGCTATCTTCATTATTATTGGAACGAAGCCCTTGCAGCAATTTCGAACTCGTATAATAGCGCGGGAGCAAAAGTAAACGATGAAGTTGCGTCAATGGCTATGTTCATCCTTTTGACCTGACCTCTCAGTAACCCATCGCAAAGTTACATCGGTTGGTGCTTCAATGGCGACCTCACACTCAGATCAAATCTAGTTTTAGTCGTCGAGCTTTATGTGTCGAGTCTTCCCGCAACGTTGCTCAAGAAGCAATCAAGAACGTATTTCTTATGGCAGTTGGCAGCAGCATAGAGTTGATTGAAGCTACGCTCTTGAGCTGAGAGATTGGAGACATGAACTTGGCGACGAATAGATCTAAATTATTCACAATGACACTCAACAATAAAATTTACGATGGGATTCAGGTAGCGAAAAAAGATTATATATCTTTGCAGTTCCATTACTAGCCGTTTAAACGGGGAATGTCGGAAAGTGCGTCACAGATGAAAAAAAGCAAGTATCAGTAGCAAGTAATCATAGAAGAATTGTAGGTTTTTCTACCTCGTATGATGTCCCAACTAGGTAATCATTTTTATTTTTTGCACATTGACAAAATCTGAATTCAAAGTAATTTTCCATGCATATTGCTGGAGGAAAATGCACAAGCCATCCGATGAGTATACGACAAAATATAAATACGTTTTTATAGCAGTGTAAATTTTCATGGCACTATCCTGGTTTTCTAGTATTTTCAAAAAGAAACATTTATTTTATTTTTTCCAATGATGTGCCCATCAGTATTTGCTCAACTATACTTGAAACTCTTTACCCGCTATTGCGATGCTCAGCCGGTCTATTATAAAAGACGATACCTACGGAAAAATTCGAAATATTCTCGCATTTCATATATGAAAATTAGGTCAGAAGACGGTCGAAATCTCCCAGTGGGCATAGTTGCTCAACGCACTCAACAATCATCGAACAGGTTTAGGTAAGTGCCGAGTGAACCTCGTCTATAATGTTATTTTAGGTACAATTACCAGCAATTACCCCTTACCTGTTCCTCTGGGTAAAATTTTCTATGAGCAATTTGGCGTGACCTGGCACTATTTATTCCACGGGCTAAAGCAACCTCGTTGGAAATGGACATGGATGATTCCATAGTTTCCATTCCTTCCTGTTCATTTCAAAAGGCTGAAACGCTTGGAGATTCTCGTCAATTTATAGAGCCTGTAGAGTTATTATTGATTTGTAACTAGATCAGATACTAGTTAGGACTTCAGAGAAATAATTCGACGATAAATTTATGGGGTTTTTAGTTTATTTTTGATGTGCCTACATTAACGCCCATGTATTTTTGGTCTACCTTTATTCAGGGTAATAATTTTTGATGCAATAATGAAGGCTGATTGCTGAAAAAGAATGGGATGATAGTATGTAGCACAGTAGGCAATACAGAAAATTTAGTTCCGTCTAAAAATTGTTTATTAGTCGTTGAAATTTTTTTCAACCTCATTAGTATAGCAAACCTTCATTACCTCCACTTGCGACATAGGTTAAAGTGTTACGTTTTATAAACGTCCCTAAAATACTTATAAAGTCCCACATAAACTCCATGAATATTATTATTATTATTATTATTATTATTTGACCCAGAGGAAAATAATAAAACGATGTTGAAGTTAGCTCGAAGCGCCCAACTGCTTACTGAATGCTATTATTAAAAAATAACCCTGTTACACCTAACGGACGTCCTATGAGAGCTTTTCACTGCAACTGTGTTAAATAATATCTGCTAATCGACATATATAATCAATTCCCATAACCTCGGATCAATCCTGAGAAAAAATCATAACCACAGCGTTTTCATTACGTTACATTTCACGGTCACTCGGTTCTCGAGCTTTCAAAGCTAGCTGCCAGCTCTCACATTCTAAATCTATGGATGGTTCTCATTGTTAGCAGGAAGGCACATGAAGCAACGAAGTGACAGAGCGGTGCCGTTCTGAGTTGAGTCAAAAGGTCAAATAATTACGAGCGCATTCTTTGAAAGTTAGCAAGGCCTGGCAAAATACACGAGTTGATCTGAATTACCTACTCTTCGCGACTCATTCAGTTTTTTTGAGCGGTGAGGGCGAGGCCTGAGAGAACACATAGCTGATAAAATGATTCTGATGTACTGATCGATAACGATATTACTCGGTTTTTATAAAGGGTGTTATAATTGCCCGCAGTAGGCCGTGAACACAGGAGGAAACTATAATGGCTAAAAAGTTGAAATGTCCACCAAAAATTATTTTTTGACTAAAAAATTGCTAATTTATTTAACCAAATCGCTACCTCAATTTCTACGCTATGGGAGGGGATGGGAAAAATTATATTTACCTAAGTTTTTTGGACGAAAATATGTTCACCATTAATTTCTGTAGATCATTGAACACTATGGATTGGTTGAGGTCATAGTGGGGTTGACAGCTTTAATCGTTCGAGTTTGTTGCAACTTTTGTGTAGAATTTTCGAGATTTTAAGAAATTTGGAATAATAATAGAATTTTCGGCGCATTTCCGAAAACTTTCTCATCAGTAGCAAGATATCAGTTGACGCTTAGGGAGATTATCGTTTATTAACTGCAGCATGCGGATATCTGGAGCTTACGAGAGTCACCTCTATGATTTGCTGGTAACAACGTAAAACGATGGAGGCATTTGACTCCTGCTTCAGTTAGGTAGAAGCAAGTGGACTGTTTTTTCAAATTATGATTGATGCAAATGAGTAATCTCCCGTAGGTACACAAAAAAAAATTTTTTGAAACTTTTTTCCTCTTACCGAGCAGTTGTGAGCATGCAATTGCATCATCCAATTGAACATTAGTCTAGGGCGAAAGCAGGGCTTACAGGCTTCCGTCGTACGTCATGCGTTTTGCATTCTAATTGACTGGGTAATTGCTTTCCCGCTTCAGGCAATCTTGACGCATTGACGGAGGCTTATAAACACAGCTCCTAAGCAAATATTTGAATCGTAATTATTTAAATTTTTCCAATTTGGCTAAAGAAGCAATCAAAATTATCTTCCATCGATATCGTGAAAGGCGATGAACATTATAGAGCGTAGAGTTTGATATAAGTAAGTACCTAGTTAAATAATTTTACTAGTATAATATCTCTCTAAAACGGCGATGTTTCGGGAGCCATTGAAGCTACTGACGCTATCATCGCCTCAGTCTATTCAACGCTCAAATATTGATTGAAATTTGGATTTTCCCTCTCTTGAAATGCTTTTAAAATTGAGGCGGCAATTTAGCCAATGTTATTTTAGAAAAAAAAATCGTTGAAAATATTATCATAGAGTAGGTATTTAGCTTTTATATTTTCCTCGGAAAAGTGTCGGCGGTGGACTGCGGACGGAGAAAATATTTGTTTAGTCGGTTAAGCTTTGAAACTAGTATTATCCATTGAGTAGGTATGTTGGTTTTATTTTTCGGCGATCAAAGGCCAACTATTGAATGATAAATAATACCGAACATGTAAATTCATCGCTATTCTTAAACCTAAGTTCGCGTTGGCAGTCATGAACAAGAAAGTTAGCGCTATCTGTGAGCGAACTGATGAACTAGGCGAACCTAGGTACAACCACTGGTCGGACTGAGAATACCTCTCCTATTGGATGCTCCAATGAACTTGACATCCTTACCAGGGGTCACGTTATGAGGTAATCCAGCTCATCTCCCAGCGGGAGACTCCAATCCTCTATATGTAACGCCTTCAACTTGATAGCGCTTCAGACGTCAACATCGTCCTACAGGATGGACTGCAGACAACGTGAATTAAAGTACACAAAAAATATAAGCTATCTGCTTGACTTGTCAAAAAGTGCCCAAATGTGCTGCATGCTCAGAAAATTTATAAAGAAGAGCGGTGGAATTTTCGGAGATCGTAGCGTCATTTTACTCTTCAACTTCAAAAGTATTCGAAAAATACGGAAGCCCTAGAAATATCACACTAGCTGCTTGTTGCGTTGCTTTCCAGGATCATAATTCAAGTTGGTTTCATGGGAGCATTAAGAGACGATCGATTTGAGATCTAAAACTGCTAATTACGAAAAAACTTCGACGGTTTTTGAAAAGCGAATTTCGTTTTGCCGAAAACATTTTTTGTTGTTCAGATTTGATCGATTGGAATGCTGCAGATTTTTAGGCGATATTACAGAATTGCAAAAAGGAAAAACACTGCTAATGATTGTATACAGTGGTTTATTATCCATTTGATTGAAAAATGATGTAAGAAGACCATTCATTTGTGACAGTAACTATTCCTAGCTACCTATAACTATTTATTAACTAGTAGAACATTATTTATGAACGTTTCCACCTAAAAATAGCTCTATATAAGAGAACAATAACTATATGAGAAAACTCCGTACTGACTATATTTATGGTGATTTTAATCATTTGTATTTTTCTCAATTTTCAGATTAAAAGCTGAATTATTCGCCAAACGGAACAGCTGAAGTGAGTGTTTGACGACCATTCCAATGAGTATAGAACGATTTTTGTAGCTAAAAAATTCACGAGTTATACCATCACGCCAAACTTCGGAAAATTTCGCAAATTTTACACGAAAGCTGTGATAACTTCAGAACCAATCAAGCAATTGACCCCGCGACGGTCTCATCCGATTCAGCGTCCAAGAATCTGTAGAAATTGATACGAAGTACACCTTTCTCTTGCGTTGAATAATAAGAATTTTCTCCCCCTCAAAACCCCCCAAAATACCCTTAAAATAGTAGCGATTCGGTTATAGAATTGAGCCTTGATTGAACAAGATTGATGGAAAGAATTTTTTATTGGATATTCGGATTCTACATTTAAGGGGTGTTAGAGAATATTTTTTCTTGCACGATTACAATAGATCACAATTGAATAATATACTAAAATTGCAATTCACAATAAATTGGTAGCCATTTAACCATTAATCTCTCAAGGTTATCACAGGATGGCTAAGTTAGTCAGTCCGAGTCTCGTCCATCTTCGGACGCTCACGATCTCATTCCTTATTGGGCATCTACCAGTGAAGAAGTTGAAATTCATTGCCGTGGCCCTGCCTCTTACCAGGATATTTTGCCCTTGAACGACGAATAGGTCATCCTGTCGCAAAAACTGTTTTTTTTTTTTTTTTTTTCTAGATTGCGTTATTTTCCTTCTAATTGGCCGCTACTCTTACAAAATTTCGCTTATTACGTCCCAACGAGAAAGATGAAAATGGAATACAATAGTTCCCGCTGGAGCATCTTCAGTGCTGCGATTGTTTTCTCCATGTTTTTTTTCACCCCTCAATTTCAACAGCGACGAATGAACGAAAAACCCACAACGAAGATTTTTTTTAATCGATGGAGCTAATATCAACCGTTGGACGAGTCGAAAATCGTTTTCGAATTGAACAATATAATGGAGTAGGGGGGGGGGGGTTGGGAAATTACCCACTCACTCATGAACACGGTTTGAGGATGATGAGTTTAAGGGCCAACCGCCGGCTTACTGTAACAATCATCCATTATATAACTGCGAAAGCTCACTGTAATAATTAATTAGGCTCGAGTTCGGTCTGTGTTGAGAGACGCCTGTATCACCCCCTTGAGATGGGTCTTAAAAGGAGCAAAGCTACTGCAGGAGTTCGGGGGTTTGAAACGTGGCATTCCCAGCTGGAACGAATCGCAAATAAGTTTATTTGAAGGTTCACCCCTTTTCGGCTGCTCGTGTTGTGCGTTCACTTCAGTACAACTCAAGTGGCGAGGGAGCCGGCCTCGCTTGACGGTTGCCATCGCGTTGTTTACTGAATTACCGAGTTTCTCATACAAAATGTACATTTGCGAAGAGGAAGCCGTTCCACTTACACATGATGGCATTCAATTCAACTTCTTTGCCGCACATCAAAGGGACGCTATTAATCGAGTGAAACGCGAGAGGTGGATCCTTGAAAAGCCAGAATTCAAGAGAGCGTAAACAGCATTAGCTGAATCATTAATCTCTAAATTCCAATTTGCATAACGTAGAAGGAAAGCAACGATGCTGATATAGGTAGTGCAAAGCACTGCTACGACGGTGCTGATTAATTAGCGTTCATCTTGAATTACAGTTATTTCGATGCTCGAGATTTATTCCACAGAAGAACTAAAAAACGCTGTAAGTAAAACTTTTTTTCGTTTGGTTGTCGTCGCATTTGTTGTAGTAGAGGGGTTGTGAGGGGGAGAAAAACCAGGCGACTTTGTCATATGTCATAAGGAATCTCATTCCAAAGGTCAACCGATAATTGATTGTTTTTCACAGTAGCGAGCATTGGCCTCGGCAGTCGGAGAAATTTTCCTTGGATGTTGCCCAATCTTGTTTGTCAGTTTTGTTTGCGATCCGATCCGCCTCTCGGACGGACCCCGAGCGGATATATACACATTTTATTGGACTCGTAAGTCAGTTCTAGTACGCCCGTCGATCCGATGCTACGCTGCTGACCATTTGTAAGTCATTTATCAATTACATCGTCACTCTGTCACTCTGCTTGTGGATTCGAATCCCTAGTTCCGCCCTGCGTTCGAGTCAATCCGTGCCGTGCCCAGCTTGGGATACGACATAGAAATTTTGGTGTCAGAAGTGGGAATCTCATTCCAAAGGTCAATCAATTATCGGTTGACCTTTGGAATGAGATTCCTTATGACATATGACAACTTATTCTCCAGATTTTTAATGGCCACAGGCTGTGGACCTCATGGTTCCACGTCGCCCTGAAGATGCCCGAATGGGCGAAAGTGCTCGGCCATTAAAAATCTGGAGAATGAGTCGCCTGGGTTTTCTCCCCCTAACAACCCCTCTACTAAAACTTTTTTGTGATTCGTAAGCATTACTCGCAATTCAAAAAAACATTAATAATCGTTCGATTTTGATTGTTTTCACTTTGAATTCGAATTCTACGTCTAATTTCCTGTAGGAATCATTAATTAATCAAATTTGAACAGTACTGTAAATATTTGCAACGGATTTTCAAAGTTGAAAAACATGAAACCGCGTAGTACTAAAACTGGGAAAAACTAATGTTGGTCGTCAAATTTCCGCCGTTTTGACGTCATATTCGGATTTAGCGTTCAATTTCCTATAAGAATAGCTCTCAAAATCGCTCAAAAACGAAAATTCAATTTTTCACTATTACCGATGCGGAATTCCGGCCGGCGATAAAGTCGATTTACGGAAAATAATTTCTCTGGCTCTGTTTAATGTTTTTCCACCAAATTTTTTGCTATGTACGTGTGTAAGGCATTCAAATGAAGACTCCTGCATGATAAAACAATTGATTTGCATTTATTTTGACCCCGGAAATCATGGTTAAAGTCCAATTTTTGAGCTTTCAAAAACCGACCTTGGATTTTTCGCTAAAAATTTTTTGAAATGGATTTCGCTCAAATTCAGCATAATGATATTTGATGATGTGTATATCAATAATATATGGTTCATTCTTTGTTTCTTTTGCCCTAAATAGATGAAAAGAACGTTTAAAGTTGAAAAATGTCATATTTTCGTGTATAGTCTACTAATATTGTTGAATAACGCAAAAACGGTTAAAAAATTGATAGGTACATTACATTAGGAAAATGTGGACAATTAAATTACCTATCTTTTGATATATTCAAACATTTGAATTGACGACTTTTTGTCTGAGTTATTCCCTGTGCAAGTTACAAATCTTGGAAAACTTAGAGTTGTTACGTCTAATTTTGCTCCTACTTTGCTCCAGTTGAAAAACCCAATACTTTATGATACAAAGTACATTCAAACACCATCACCAACATACCAAATTATAGCAACTACTACTAAGTACTACCTACTAATAATAATACCTATCGATTCCCACTCTCCGTACACAAATAATTAACTACTAAACCCATACCTATACCTGTACACCCATACCCCCCCCCCCTGTGTACCCATACCTGTACTATATACTACATAATATATAGTACTATATACAGTAGTGAAAAGGACAACAACCCCACAAAAACGATATGTAACGCCCGAGAAGAGGGGCGGAGCCCCTCCGACGGGCCGACCGTGCGCGATAGCTGTGGGTGGCGCAGCCCCCCTCTGAAGGGGTTGGGCGGCGAAGCCGCCAGGGAAGCTCAGCCCCTAGTTGAAATATAAAACCAGTCAGGACTATCTTGCTGAACGATGGATAACGTTATCCCTCTTGAAACGCCTTTAGTCATAACAAATCCGAGGTAGTAATTAGGCGAAATAATTGGGCATCTAATGAATAATAAACCAAATACGCTGCAATAGATTTCAAGACAAAAATGGTTTCATGAAAATATCTTATATTATAAGAATATTTCAAAAGCTTTCCAAATGGTATTCATTCGTTTTAATTCCTCCTACTACTGGCATCGAAAGCTGAAATGTTTTCACCCTTCAAAGTTAGTATCGTAATTTGGCGTGAATTTTTTGTTTTGCTCAGAATACGGAAATTTGGAGATCATGCACAGGCAACTGTATCATTACATGCCCTTCAATTTTATGAAGAGTTCGATGGTTGGATTTGAAAGAATGCAATTACACACATGGATACGATATTTTCATACTTCAATTTTCATTCACTGAAAACGTTTCGAAAAAATAATTTAATAAAATATTCAAGAAAAAAAACGTACAAAATGGTAAAGCTAGGGCAAATAAATTAATGCGCTGGTAACAACGAAGTGAGCGCCGAAATGAATCATGGCATCTGTCGAACGAATGTAACATCTTGGGTTGTTGACTTTTTGTATTCCGATTTCATTTTCCACACTCATTTTCCAGGCGGAAGGTAGTTTGAGTTCGGCCGGCCCGATGGGTATCCTGTGTGTGGAAAATGTTTCTATCAATACAGAGCTTATGATCATGATTAAAACCATAAGTAGAAAAACAGCAGGTGGTACCTATTATTTTTAAAATAAACGCTTGGCTGTGTAGGACAGAATCCTCCAAAAGCAATTATTAAAAACTGTTTCAATTTTTGGTTGTTGTAGCAAAAAATAAATTTGATTTGCAATAACTTCCCCTTCATTACTATTCATATTGACCGCCTTGCCTAAATTGGAATTGTACTTTGTTGACGCTCATTCCATATTTTACTTGAAAAAAAGTAGCTGTTTGCAATTTTTTTTAAAGTTTTTTTTTTAGTTTTTATTTTTGCTGAAGTTTTTATTTATTTGAGCAAGTTATTCCGAAAATAGATGACAAAATGTAATGATTGGTATTGATCATACTTCAAGGTTTCAATTCATTTGGTAGTTAGAAATTTACCATTACCACCGCCGCCGCCGTTACCGCCTGCCGAAGGGTATCCACCACCACTAGGTCCTGATGGTCGTCCTCCAGCGCCGCCTCCACTGGGGCCTCCGCTTGGGTATCCCCCTCCAGGCGCCGATCCTGCTCCAGTTGATCCGAAACCGCTACCTCCTGAAGGGCCAGCCGACGGACCGAATCCTGGACTGCTCGGTCTTCCCGAAGAATAACCACCTACAGAAAATTCATAGTTCTTAACGTCAGAGATCTGATAAAAATCAATTACAATAAAATTATAAATGCTGAAAGAATTCTGCAAAGGAAGTTACTGGATTACCGAGACCGAACGTGAACCATGAATCCCATTTGCTCTCAGTGACCACCGAAGAGGAAAAAGCGAATACGAAAATGATTCCTCAAAACGACCCAGAGAAAAATGCCTTTCGTTAAAAAATCCGTGCAAAGCGAAAAAATTACATTGAAACAGGTGAAATGTGATCTTCATTCACCTCTAAGTGCAATATTCATAATTATCGGGCCGAAAAAGGTGAATGCAGCTCGCAATGCTTTTTCTACTCCTGGGTAAGGGAAAGAGAAAAAGATTAAAGTCGCTATTTCTAGAGATAAGGGAATTTGCGAGGTGCTGTGTCACAGAACGCAACGTTTGCAAGGCTCTACAAACAAAAAACGCGTTGCACTCGGTTGAAAACGACTTGATACGATAAGGCACGTTCCAAATACAGAATACATTTTCAGCTCGAATGGATGACCGCTGTTATCTGAAATGGCCGTTGCAGAGAGCTCTGCGAATGTTACGAAAGTGAAGCACAGAGGTCGATAAATTAGTATCACAAGCGCAAATTCAACGATTTCTCAGTTGCATTATTATTGCTTTCCTCCGAGTGGAAAAAATCACAGGCTTTTCTAAGTGAGAAGTTGAAAGCGGATGATGTGAAGGAACTATCTGGCGATTTCTTTCTGCTTAATATGTTTGTGATAATGAACGAGATTACCGCGAATCTGAGCTACAACCTGTTGCTATTTGCGGACTGAATTCGAGAGTGAATGTTTTTTTGGGTCAGTCGCGAAGATGGGAATGGGCTCATAATATAAATATATAATCTTTGACCAGAACATTTGAGATTACGGCGGACATCCCAGGACCAAGGATTTTCAAACAATTTTGTTCTCGGTCGAATTTTCGACACCGTGAGCGGAATCGAACTGCAAAGCTTATTTCTGAACCAAGTATTCTTCTGTCAGAGCGATTATTCAATAATCTTGTAATCTAATGAGAAATTTAAGTGGTTAGCTTATGATCAATTTATTTATTGTAATCTCATCGAGGAGTTGATCTACTGAGTGATCGGTTTTGTGATGAACTATTTCTGTAAGACTGCAAGAAACGTACAATTCCTAAAAATACGCTCTATAATAACTGCGGTGTTTAAAAATAGCGGATCGCCGTTTCGTAATTTAGTCGTAATTTCGCTGAAGTCACGATTTTGTTTGCAAGATATTGTTCATATTCCGATATCGAAATGCCAATATTTCCAAGCAAAAAAAAAAACCATGACCGCTCGTCATGGTTGAGCTTCGCCATTGAGTAAAAAGAAAGAAAAAAAGACAAAATATTTTACTTGGTTGCTGAATAAAAGAAACCTAATATTAATTTGTATTTATTTTGTAATGTACGATTTTGTGGAAATCAGTAAGAGGTTAATAAAAGGATAAATGTTAAGATTGAACTCCCTAATAATTTGAATTGAATGTTTTGTCATCTACTTACGCTTGTTTTCTAAAGTTTTTTTTCAACTTGTTAACAACACGAATGCGAAGTTGATCACTAAGTTGCTTATATACATTATTTATGAATAACATTTAAAATATCAGTTATCGGGATAGTTATTGGTGAAGTGAATACATAAAAATTTGTAACTGATTCAGGGCTTTCGAACGAGAGCAGGTGAGCGATTTTAGTGGCATGGAAAATGAGGAAGTTACTTTTTCTATAGCAACAACAGGTTGTAAGCGGAAATCATCAGAAATGGTTTTTATGCTTTTTACTTTTATGTTTATGTAGTAAATGGAAGTATTTATATATCGCTTTTTCATAACGCTGTTCGAGTTTGTGTGCCATTGCTAAGACATAAAATTTTTAAAAGAAGCACATTATATCATCAGTTTGGCACTGTTATTGTATTTATTTCAAAAAAGAAAAAACGTGTTTCAGTACCTCCGGCTCCACCAGCACCACCGGATCCCGGACGACCAGCCCCAGCTCCAGCGCCGCTTGTCGCTTCTCCTTCGTATTGTACGTCAGCATTGTAGCCCTGACTGTCAGCCGTGTAAGTCACTTTCTGTCGTCGCCCATCGGGAAGCAATACGTTGTATTCGCCTCGAACTGTATTCCCATCGCTCTCCGCTTTATGCGAATAGTCGTTGCCGCTTTCAGCGTCTTTCACTTCGTATGAAAAGCTGAACGGCTCTGGCTGTAAAAATAGTGTTTTTCGAAACGGTGTTTAACACAAGATTTCAGGTCGTTTTCATCTTCTACGAGAAGTTTTAGTTTGAACAGCGTTGGAGGTAATAAACCGAAACTTAGAAATCCTGAACTCAAATGTTGACATGATATTCCTATAGCTAATTAAGTATGTTACCTTGCCGCCCTCTTCACCTGGCCCGGAACCTCCGTTTCCGCCACCGCCGCTGCCTCCGTATCCACTTCCGCTTCCGCCTCCAGTAGCTCCGAAACCGCTTCCGCCTCCTCCGCTACCCGTTAGACGGTTACCACCATACCCGTTGCCGCCTCCACCTCCACCGCTGTTCGGTGGCAGATACTGGGCCGACGGAGCGTCGCTTCTAGCCGTTCCGCATAGCAATACGGCTACCATCAGCACCTGAGTCGACACATAAAAAAAATTAATTTTTCATTTCTGTCTCGGTAAAAAAAACCTGAGAATGATAGCGCAGTAGTTTACTAATCCTTTATTTCAATAAATTATGATTCAAGGAGACCATCCACTTGGAATAGTATATATCCCAAAAATTAATTTTGATTATTTGTATTAATCTTGATTGTCTAAACTGAGTCATTTTATTGGCGTAACCATATTGCTTGAGAGTGTTTCACGAACATTCCAGCAAGTGTAAAAAGATATTGATAGCTCCACAAATTTGAGAGTTTCAAACGTTGCCACATTTCTCAAAAACCCGAAATCTCCGCACTAAAGCAGCGATATCAGTTACAGAAAAGAACCTGCAATGTTCTCAGTTGATTTCGCGTCCAAAATTCTACAGAAATTCATATCTACCAAATACACCTTTGTATAGCATCGGGTAAAATGAATTTTCTCCCCCTCAAAATCCCGTTCAAAAATACCGTTCAAATGGCCCAATTTTTTAACTAAGTCTACTGACTTTAGTTTTAAGAATTTTAACTAAGTCTACTGACTCAGTTAAAAATTCGGGCCATTTTGGGGCAAAATTTATTTTTGGTGAAAATTTCAAAAATTGAGTTTTTATGGTTTTGTCCGTAAAGTGTTTATGATGGATGGAAAGAATATTTTCATTGGATATTCGGGTTTTCATTAAAGAAACGTAAAAATCAAATTTTGATTTTTGGGGTTAGAGCATTTTTTTTATAGGGTGATTACAATGATTTCTCATTCAATAATAAAACAAAATCACAACATTAAAATAAAAAATGCAATAGGAAAACTGGAAACATTTATTGGAAGTATCCAACTAAATCTTTCTTGTTTCTTGATGTGCGTGATCCAAGTATTCAATTAAAATGAAGGTCAAAACCATCCAGTGTTGTTGAGATTTCTTATAATCTATTGATTTTTTATTCCAATAGAAATAAAATAGAAACGACACTGTCTGTGAACTGAATCTCAAGAACTGTCTACTTTCTTCAGAACAATGTTTTTGAAAACGATACATTGAATTTGGTCAATTGACCGATAGATGATCAATTTTAAAATTTCGCTACAAATCAACTGTGAAATGAAAATGGACATCTTCTCATAGCATTGCAATGTAGATCAATCTCAAAACTTCCATTTACTGCGTAATTGTACGAGCTCACAATGAACCCACGGGCTGTTTTCCTATTAATTGCCTATAATAGCCAATGGCTACTGTTGGACTGATCATACCTGGAATTTCATTCTGCTATGGCTGATCGTGATCCAACTGCGATTATGATCTATGTCACATTTCGTTATATAGACTGCAGTCGAAAGATGGAGATGGATATCGAGCAGGGGAAATTCTCGAAGCTCGGGGGAGGAAGATTCTTCGAGTGCTGGTACGAAACACATCGCCCGTCTGGCCAGGGGGTGACGGTGGTTTTGGCCGCAGATCGTGACGAGGGGCAATGTCGATCTATCGCAAACCAACTTGGCCCCTAACGACGACATTTCGTAATTCGTCAATTTCTCAGTCGTGGAGGTCGATTTGGGATTTCAATACATCTCAGTACCATTATCATTGGTTTCACTTGTTCTATGGGAGATCTAAATTTTCCAGAATTCTTTTGAACAATGAATAAATATCGTACACAAATGGAGGCTCATTTTGAACATCAATTATCGAAATAAATTATCTTCGTGATATAGTAATACTGACTTTTAAGTCTCACCCTAATGCCCGATTATATTAATATAGTTACGCTTATTATTTTATCGTCGCAGAATAACTCATAAAAACCATAGCATTCCTAAGCACAAAGATGGCTCCTGTTACACTGCCCCACTTGACTTACATTTTCACTACAATTATATCTTTCGTTGTTATTTTGTCGCATCGATTATTACAAGGTATCCACGGGGGCCGTTGATCATTGTAATGGTGCTACGAGGCCATAATGATGTCCGAAGGGGCGAAAGTTCTTGGCAAGCTATTAAAAAAACAGGAGAACAAGTCGCGATGTTTTTCTCCCCCTCAATCAACAGCGAAGTACAATTTTATCATTTTCCTTGTCGTCGCATTTCTTGATGTCCGTGGGTTGTGAGAGGGATAAAACCCAGTTGACACATTTTCCGATTCTTTATTGGCTGGCCGAGCACTTTTGCCCTTTCGGGCATCCTTAGAGCGACGTGGAGCCATAATATGGTCCACAGCCTTGAAAAATGAGTAGTCTGGTTTTTCTCCCCCTCACAACCCCCGTATAATTTGATTATCAAATCACTTGTATGATTCTGTTAGTCTTATTATGCTGCTTTAAATATTGAGAAGGTGTACGAATCTCTTGTGTTGACATTTTATTTTCTTCAGGGCCCGTTTATCAATCGTAGATAAAGCCAAGATATACTAGATTTAGCGATTAGATAAAAAGCAATACTAGAACAGAAGCGTAATTTTCAATAGTGTGGTGCCTTTTCATTTTACTAGCACGGAAGAAGGACAGTTTTTTTAAACTAACTTATTATACGCACTGTCTCAAAAGAATTGCTTATGTGGTGAATAGACGCGCTAAAAGAATTAGTTGGTATTTGCAGATGTTGATTGAAATAAATATGAACCGTGCATAATCATGAAAGTATAACTGTGCTAAAAACGGAGGTGCCCGATCGCTATTCGGAAATCCTCTTAATCCTTGGGCCGAAAGGTGTGCTCATTCCATGAGATGATTCACTAATAAGTTATGAAAATAATATAATCAATGCTAAAATAATAAAATAATTAAAATACCTAATAAAAAATAAAATAAATTTCAAAGTGACCAAAATTTCAAATTTTCGTAAATTAATTCAATTTGATATCTTAATCCTCTCCTGGAGGGCGTTAATTGTTTGTTTTTCTTTTATAATTATCCTGTTTATGTTTCATTATATTGTTTCCTACCTTCTAAATAAGTATTTCAAAATATGAGGTAGTAAATATATTGGTTGACATTGTGTAAATTTGAGTCTAATATGAACTGAGCGTATAAACGATTATATTAGTTCGCCGCTCCAGTTTGTTCACACGGGTAGTTCAAGGATTTCAATTCCGGTGAAAGGTACGAAATTGTCCCTGGCATTTGACCTACATCCGATCACGAAAACTCCTCTTCGCCTATTATATTCTGTGGATCTCGTTTGAGAAGCATTTATTTAATGGCTTACAAAGTAAAGAACTATTCGGAGACTCGTGTTTAGCATATTTATCAGCGACATATCGTAAGTCATTATTGTTCATATTTATATTCTTGCGGTTAAAGTAATAAGGTTTGGACGATCCGTCTGAAATCATCGAGCTCCGTAAAATTAGGCTACTGTGGATTTCAGAGTTGTTTACGGCAGTTCGCTCCATACTCGCGGAAATTTTCAATCATAGAAGTATAGTAACCATAATCAGGATAAATATGTTTGAAAAGTCTCAGATGAATATTGACACAGCAAGGGTGAGGGGGCACACTAACGATAAGCTCTTCGGATTCGTTGAGAGTACGCATGAAAGATCAATATTGACTTATTATTAATTTTTTTTTTTGATCTTTCAGTAAGATTATTTATATATCAGTTGAAAATTCAAATATTCAAAATAATATTCATACGAGCGAAAAACGGACAGTTTCTTTAGCCAGCATAAAATACAGAAAAACGTAATCATTATAAGAAAAACTAGTTAATAAAAAAAGTGAAAAAGTACTGCATGTGATTCTGACTGCGGAAGTAATTCATCAGGATAACCGTTTCTGTACATTTTTAACCGACTTCAAAAGGAGGAGGTTACTGTGGTTGACTTGTAAGTTTTTTTATTTTATTTTATTTTTTTTTATACTTTTTGGTTTTGGTTTATTATTCAATAATAAACCATTGTAATCGCCCAAAAAAAAAAATTTTATAACCCCCCCTCAAAATTTGATGTTTTACGTTTCAAGGCATGTAGAATCCGAATATCCAATAAAAAAAATTCTGTCTGTCCGCCGTACGCCGTACGCCGTACGCCGTACGCCGTACGCCGTACGCCGTACGCCGTACGCCGTACGCCGTCAACACTTTTCCGGCCAAACCATAATAGCTAAATTCTTGAAATTTTCACCAAAAATCAATCTCGGTCCTACGACGGCCCAATTCTTGAACCAACTTGCTAGCTCAATTCTAAGGGTATTTTTGGGGGGTTTTGAGGGGGAGAAAATTCATATTTTCCAAGGTTTTTCAGAAAAATGTGTACGTGGTATCAAATTATATAGATTTTTGGACGCTGAATCGAATGAGAACATCGTGGGATCGATAGCTCTATTGGTTCTCGAGTTATCGCAGCTTTTGTGTCGAATTTGGGAGATTTTCAGAAATTTGACATGAGGGTATAACTCGAGAGTTCTTGGAGCTATAAAAATCGTTCTATACTCATTGGAATGGTCGTCAAACACTCTCTCCAGCTGTATCGTTAGGCAATAAGTTTAGCTTTTAATTAGGAAATTAAGAAAATAAAATTGATTAAAATTACAATAGTTGCTAAAGAGTTTTTCCCGATAGTTACCAATCTATTTTTCGGTTGAAATGTTCACACATGTTCTGAATAATGACTATCTGAAATGGATAGTCTTCTGAAATTATAGGGGTATTCATGGTCGGTGTCGAGAGATCGAGATGTCGAGAAATCGAGAAGTCGAGAACCGCGCGTACCATGAAGATCCTCCCAGTGAAGCCCGTGTCGAGATCGAGAAATTGACTCATCTATTAAGACCTCCATGGCCGAATACAAACCAATTGAATTTGGTTTCTGCTATTCGGTGACAATTCCATCCGTTTTTGGTAACACAAATCATGAACATCACGAACGATAAAAATAAAATAACGGATAAAAATCGGAACCTGAAGAAAAATTTGTCGAATAGCCGTCGTTTCGCGTTGTTGTTTACATCGACATTTGGCGGGAACGCCGAATCCGAAAGAATTTCGTTTCTGCCTGTTAGGTGACAATTTCCATTCGTTTTTGGTAACACAGAACTCACGAACGCGAAATAACGGATAAAAATCGGAATCTGAGGAAAGATTCGTCGAATAGCCGTCGTTTCGCGTTGTTGTTTACATCGAATTTGGCGGGAACGCCGAATCTCGACTTCTCGACGGATTTCTCGACGCTTTTTTGGATCGAATTCGATTTCTCGATCGAGATGTGAAATGGCGTACTGCGCATGTCCGGTCGAGAAAATTTCCATGGCAACCTTATCAATCTCGACTTTCTCGACGTCTCGACACCGACCATGAATACCCCTTATATTTGAAGCGAAGGAATAATAAACCACTGTACAATCATTTGCAGCGTTTTTATAGAGATTTTGACTTTTTTCAGTTTTTGTTCCTAGAGAGAAGAACATAACCGTTTAAAAAATTGAAAATCGTAGAAGGAAATTTGCTCTTCCTTACCAAATTCACAATTCATACGAACAACGGGACCAAAAAGACTGAACGAATTTTAAAACAAAAATGAAGAAATTTCACTACCAACTTGAAACAGTAGCTAATAATAATTTACTGTTATAATTATGTATGTTTACTGATTTCAAAACTATGAACGTTGTAATTTCTGATAAATTTGTACCCATTATGCTATCATTCGGTTATTTATTTATTGTTGATGTCAAAACTTACCTTTGCTATCATGGTAACTAGGCTGTTGAATGGCGCTGAGGTAGATCGACTTAGAACCGAACGACAATGAGACGATGCGAGATGTCACCCCCCGACTTTATATACAACGATTGAAGAAAAACAGAGGAGAGGATAGGTATGGTAGGGTTAAGGATTCTATCGTAGTATAAGTTAGGGCATATGAACCCCTTCTGGGTAAAGGCAGTGCAAGGACGCGATGCTTCGCGACATCCTCTCGATGGGGAGCATCGCTAAGTCGCGTCGTGACACCACGACCTCAGGCTGAGACCGAAAGACAACGACAAAGCTTTCACAACTACAGTAGCCGCCCTCGAGGGCTGATGCCCTAAGTGCTAAGTATGGGATATGTTGCGTCGAAACTGCTTGATAGGAATGCAATGGAAGCAATGCATTTCTACTCGATGCATGGTTAAAATTTCTCTTGCGTTTTGAATTGCGAGCAAAGTCGCAGGATTTATTCATAAAATGTACGTTAAATCAGCTGGAGAGAGAATTGTATTTTATTCAAGAGAAAAAAATATGTAGTTTTCTAAATGTGGTACCTATTGGAATTAAACCTACCGCAGTAGGATTATTGATTATTGACATTGATTGATTATTGACACTTCACTTCATCCCTCGTTGAACGAAACGAAGAGATCATGACGATAGATGGTTTTTGGCGCCCGACTGTGTCCGATAAAAATATATCTTCTTTGGAAAATCGTACAAAAATTATTTATATTATTATTCAAGGGCCGGTTTGCTTCAGGTAAACCTTCAGACGAAATGTAAGCCAAGGGGATTTTCGGAAGCAGTTGTTAACGTTCGCTTGACGGGCTGTTAAAAATTGGAGGAATTGTTTACCTAGGTAGCCATAACTAGGCCATTAACTAGCCATAACTTCTATGGGTTAAGCTAACTAGAGATGGCGAAACCGGTTAATGATTAGTTCTGTTGGATTTCACCAACGAAATTGAGTTGGGGTTAACCTTAGATTTAGCTGTACAGGCTAACTCCAACTTAATTTTTTTTTTTTTTTTTTTTTTTTTTTTTGGTGAAATCTATTAATAGAGAATTTATGAGTGGTTAACTGGACATATCGAAGTGTCCTTACTATCGCAATTTAGTTTCAAAAGCGATACGATTCAATCGATGAAAATTTGTACCATCGAGGCTCGAGCTATACGCTGAAAACTATACAACTTTACCCCTACAGTTGAAATCACGAGGGTAGACATTGAAAGGGAGTGAGATGCAATCTCGTGGAATCTTTCTTTACAAGGCATTCACCCCAAGGACACTTCGTTCTTCGGTTGTTGACAATTTCTCAAAACGTAGATTCAAGGTTACCCGAAAATGAGGTCAGTTTCAAACTGAGATACACAATACCTAGCAAGTAAAAATGTTTGCTGTCCCCGAAAAAAATGTATTGCAGACTCTCCCGCATGATCTATTGTATTGCGTAAGTCAAGTAGAATCAAAATATCAAAATTCTCAAATATCAAGCTGTTCAAAAATTCTTTGATGGCTGCGTTTGATGTCATAATTGAGTTTGGCTCGAACCATTCTTGGTCTAATGTTGGCTCAATTATTCAATCAAATCCTTAATTTTATTCCCCCGAATTACTCAAAAATTTCATTTTTCTGGTGATCTTAGTGCACGTACATTTGTGGTAAATATTTCAATTGATTATTTCCCTGTGGATATAATAATAATACGTCGAAGTTTGAAGCTTTATTGGTATAATATTAGTTATCGTTGCTTTTGTAGGTTTATTTTAATAAATTCAATAGAATAATTGAGAAGTAGTTGTAAAGGCATCGAATCGCTTTATACCGGTGCGACTATTCTATCACGCTTCAACTGTGTCCACGGAATATTAATCATGCTTGTGATAGGGCCACTTTGCTAAAACTAAAACCGTTATACAGCATAAATAATTATTGTTGAGATATTACCAGACGAGTTTTTTCATAGTGACCAATACATTGAATAATATCAACATCTAAATGACTTCCTTCTTATTCAAATGTCCTTGGGTTCTATCAAAAGCGGTGAGAGTGACTACTTCCCGACTCTGGTGAACGAAAAATGTTCCAGGATTCCATCCTCAAACCTTGATACAATTCATTAGGCATCCACAAATCTCGCATGAAACGAACGGCATTCATAAACTTTCAAGCGGCCGCATTAAAGCTTATGGTAGCTCTCAATACCAAATTTAGCGCTTCGGCGATCGATTTTATCAATGTACTTATTTGTGCTCGGCGATGGTACAAAGAAATTGAAATGAATCTTGATGAAGAGGATGAGCAAGGTGGACAACTTTCAAATCTCAGATTGCGAACGGATTCCTTTCGCACGACGCGTCTTCCATGACTCCGACGAAGATTTATCGACGGTATTTGTGTAAATATTCTTGCCTCGGTTATGTTGCCGGGTGGAGCGTGGATGCATCAATGGAAGGCATTCTATCCCCTCGGTTATACAATCATTGCAAGCGTTTGCCACCTGTTTTATCAGGGCCTCGGTAAAAGCTGAAACTGCGTATGGAACATACTCGCTCGATGAATGGAATTTAGGTAGTAATTGTTTGGAAGCTAGTTAATGTCAATTCCTGGTTTCTCTCCGTGGCTAATTGTATGCGGAGGCATCCACTGAAAATTCGCCACGGTAAACGGACCACTGTATTGGAAATATTGGCCTCATGTGCTTACCACAGCTCTCGCAGAACGAAGAAACAGCTGGTTTTTTGTTAGTTTCGATGATCTATTCATAAGGAAAAATTAAGTAAATAATTTGCTGTTGCACGATCAGATCGATAAATGTAACACCAGAAGGATTTGATACTTCGCAGTAGTTCTAAATAGATCACTGTAATATTGAATTTTTACATTAATATTTTTTTAGGAGGTGAGAAGCAATGTATTGCAGACTGATCGGAGTTTTTCACGCTTTTCAGCGGTCGGGTGTTCAGCTATCCATTTCCAACACAAAATAGTTTCACTGGGACGACGTTTCGGCCGCTTTCAAACGGCCAATTTTCAGTATGATTGGGGCCTTTTGATTGTTTTCGATCACCTCCGTAAAACTATTTTTGGTTGGAAATGGAGTGGACGTTGAAGCCTCCAACCCCTGAAAAGTTTGGAAAATATTATTTTACTTACTCAATAAATGAATCGATATTCCTAGTTTGTAATTTAGATCAATTGCTTTTGCTTGTTGAAGAAATTATCGACTAATTCATTGAGAAGTTCCAAGAACAATGTGATAATGTTTCTGTCGGGACCTTGCAGCAACTGTTCTCGAAGCACAACATCGGTTCTGGAATTTTCTTCTCCGTAACCATCGATTCCGGTTGTATTTCCAGTGCAGCTGAAGCACAAAGAAGGATTGTCTGAACGAAGTGAATATAAATACATCCAACTATAATGAGAGCCCGGCCGTTACAAGCTGAAGAAGATCCTGTTCGACTTCGCAATGCGTGGCTTCTTCACGATCCCTGCTGTCACTGAAGGCTAGCACTTGGTATTCAGTTGCCTATCTCCACAGCTGAGTGTGATTAGGCGTATTCCGGTGCTGCGAACCGTATACGGCCGAAGTTTACCCAGTAGTCTGCTGTTCAGAAATGTTATTACGACCACCAATCCCTCAATCTGGAGAAACGTTGTAACATAGAGGATCATAATTGCCCTTAATTGCCAAGGAGCACAGAGCGAACGCCGAGCACGACGATCCAATACCAATTTTATAAAAAATCTTTACAAATTAATAAATAGTGGATGATTTTAAAACTCTTGGTACCTACCTATTCTATTTCTATATTAAAATTGTGCTTCAGTAGTACCTAGTAATCCTAAAAACCCGTTACAGTCACCGATTGACTCGTAGCAGGAGCTTAAAATCTGCACAGTGTTCAATGAGCTACCGTGTGAAATTTCAGCTGCACGTGGCCATTCGCTTGATCGTGAAAGAGTAACCAACAGACAGACATCCTTTCGCTCTTTTATATATAAGGATGGATTGATCGTTTTGTGAAGAGGAACTTAATGAGTTAGCCAACCACTTTCAGTACATATAGTAAGGAATTTAATAAAGATGGATGAAAAACCCTTATTATATTTTTCGTAGTAGTCAATCAGGGTTAGACGCTAGAAAAAAGTTTATAAATGTAAGGAATTGGTGCTTTATGCATATTCAATATTGCTGGTAAATGAACATTCTATAAGATCACGCGTACATAAATAACAGAAATATTGTGTAAATTTTAAGTCCATTTGAAATTCAGGGACGTTCCCTGTCCGCGGAAAAATTTATCGGTTATCGAAACCGACTGCGAACAAAGTTCGGCCGAGGAACTTCATATTGCCTTTTTTTATATCCTCGCATGAATATTATGCGATCAACTCGCAGTCTGACTCGGGGTCATGACTTTAATAATCTATGAACGGTCAACTCTCATAACTTATGAGGCGGTTAGGTGAAGACAGGTCGTAAATTCGGAGCGATGCGCTACCTGATTTGTTGGCTCAAGTGCTCGGCTATGAGAAATAAAAAGTCTTCACCCGAACCCGCTCGGGTCAGACGTGGTAAGAGCCTAGGTCCGACACAGTAAAGAAGGAGAGGTTAATCTGAGATCGTATGAGCTACATACTTGGGCGTGCGAACTGAATAATTTATTTCAGAAAAATTGTATTAAAGGATATTGTAAAATTACGAGCGCGTTCAACTTTCCGGATATTAAATCCAGGCAATTATCTGGAAAATATCTGTCATCGAAAGTAAGAAATGACAGTGAGCTGGACCCATAGCCCTTTAATTTATTGGCGATTTTTAAAAGATAATTATGATTTTCGTTGAAATTTTTTAATTCAAAAATCCAATTTCAAGATAGTAGGGGCATAACCGTCTTAATTTGATATGAACTTCCGAATGTAAATTAAAATAGAAAATTCCTCTTTCGTACTGAAGAACGTCTTTCGTACTGAAAAAGATTTTTGAATTAATTTTGATGGCTAAATGTCAGTGTAAATTGCTAAATTATTTTTTTTTAAAGTCATATACATTTTGTTTGTTTACCTACTAAGTACCTAGTATAAAAATATTAAAGAGCAATTATAGCCCACACGTTCGATTATGCCCTCAGACACTGATAAAGACCAAATTGCCAATATTTTGAGCTCAACTAGTTTCATTTCCCCTGAAACAAACCGATAGTGCAAATTAACCGTTGCAAAGGTAAATGGGACTAATGCATTAAAGTACTCCTCACTTACGTAACAATCTCCTAGTGAGTTTTCCCGTGCATCGTGGATTCGTTTTTATTGGCAAAAATAGCTAAATAAATATAAACTTTTATGGTAATTGCTATCAACGCTCGACAAATCTGTCCATTTTGAAACTAGCTCACGACTGATCTCGGATGTATTAACCTGATAAAAGGCTATATGGTGGCCTAGAGGGTGAGAACGTCGAGATCGTGACAAATATATCGCGTAAAAAACAACTTCTACCCACACTGGGCCTGGGATGAGCACGTCTGGAATGGCTAGAATATGTTAAGCGAGAGGAGGCCATTTCACTGAAGTGTAATCAGCCTTATATGTCTATCGGCCTATTGGAGTGCTGTTGAAAACCGAACGCAATTACTTAATAACAGCCAATCGATTGATGAGAAGAATGGATGCCCCTGTTTCCTGTCATTTTCCTATTTATAACCCTTTATTCTAAATGCTTATACCAAATCCGCTCGTCTACTGTTACGTGCATTACAAAGGGCCATATTTTATTATTACTGATAAACATGAAAAACGAGGGTATGTACCTCTTGTTAGCAATGAAAATGAGTCGTTTCTTTAACAAAAAGTCTTTCACTTGCAGTAATTACCCTAGACCATTGGTTGGTCCATTCAAAGCTTGTAGAATCTGATATTAACCAAGAGTAGAATAAAAAAATAAAAATAATAAAAAGTCGCCTGTCAAATGTTGGTACTATTTTGAGGAAACTATCAGAATTAGTTGTATGAAGTTACTCGAAATCATTTTTGGACCAATGATGGTACAATATTCTCTAACCGGAATTGCTGCACATTTTGGTTTATTATTCATAAAAAAGTGCCCATAAAAAAATTTCCAACCCCTCAAAATTTGTTGTTATAATTTTCTAGGCATGTAGAACCTGAATATCCAATTAAGAAAAATCTGTCCGTCCGCCGTATGCCGTGTATGCCGCCGTTTTGCTATGAATAGTGGTAGCTCCTGAAAATTCCTCGTGGCTTGAAAACTTGATAAATATGCTGGTTGCTATAGAAAACTGAGCTATTCAGTGTCAGCTAAGCGTCACTAAGGTGAACGCTACTTATTTCTTGCTACGAGCTACGACAAACTATTGAGCAAAAACAAGCGAACGAGTCTCCTTTTTAATTTTAAATCGGTCAAGGCGTGTGGAAGCTTTTCTGTACTAGTGAGTGCGTGTGATTTTCATAATTCGCTGAATGTTCCCGTGTTACTGGCAGCTCGTCATATCCTTGAAAGCGTTGCTCAAAATCTGTCTTCGGCCGATTTCGATTTCATGTTGCAACAAAGTTTACACCTGAAACTTCTGCCTGTTTGAAGAGCTCTTCAATCCGCGAAGATACTCCTGACGGGACTTGATGCTCGAGACTGCATCAAACACTATTTCTGGTTGTGCAAACAAATCGATCTGATGGAGAGTATTTACCAGCTGTTAAAAGTGAAGTTGAAGCCGCCTGACTGGCAAAGGGCTGGCATTGTGTGAGAGGACCCTCTCACTTGACCCCTTAATGTTACAGGAGTGGGGGTCAGGGGGTTCATCCTCCTGCCTCACCAGCCATCTACTTGCTCAAGAATTCACTGAAGAGGCATGCACTCGAAGATCCAGTTTTGCAATACCATGCGACTTGGGCATAAATAAGGGAAAATAACAATCTCACCCCCTGGACAGGAAAATAACAATCACTCATCTCAAGAAAACCCGGATTTTGGATTTATAGGTGACGTGAAGTGTGTAAAATTAACGCAAACGGATACGCAGTTTTACAAGGATCAACTATTGGCAATGTTTACGATAATTCCATATTTATAGGGAAGGTCAAAGAAATATTACCTCTTTTTTTTAGTACTTATTACCTAAATTAATCTGCAAAGGATTTTCACTGCTTTAAAAAAATATCAAGTTTTACTCAAACTGATGGACTACACTATACTATATATTCATTATCTTGAAAACTTACTATGTCCTTCATATTCCGACGATTGAGCGTTAATTATTTTGCATAATCTTACATTTTAAAACAGTAATTTCTATAGCATGATTGTCACGGTATTCCAACTGTACCATGGATTCCCTCGCATAAATGAACGGAGAAACGGAGGGAAACTCGCGAACGAGCCACATAGCGCAATACTCGATCAGATCTACATAATGGCAGTCGCGCTGCTTGCGGTATCTGAAGAATTTGCTCATTATGCTTTTCTGACCACAAAGGCCTCCCAATGTGGTGTCGATGGTCAGTGTATTACACGTTTTGTATGCAGTGTGCGAATGCTAGTGAACCGCATAGAATGACACTGTCCAGTAGTTGCAAGCGATTTTTCTTCAAGGATGCTCTGCTAGGGAAAAAGCATGGAAATTTAGAACGGAAAAACTCGGTACACGGCTGCGGTACACAACAACTTTTAAAAGCTTTAACTTGGAAATGGTGCTCGAAAAACCAGAAAAAAGTGAAAACCCGTATAACGTTTGTTACACATTCTTCTCTACAAGCCAAATCAAAAATTGTAAAAAAAAAGTTAAGCTAAAATCTGATGGACACATAGATTATGAGCAAAAACATGATGTAAAAAAAGAAAAAACACCATAAAACTGATCATTTTTTACAAGTTAAAAACTCGCAAAGTCTAAAATGGTTATTTTCACGAAAATCGAGTCCCGTTGCTCTGCAGTTTCCGAATCGAGGCCGTTATTATTACTGATTGGATTTGATTGAAAAATATAAAACCTGAATTGTGAAAAAAATAAATTTCAAAAAAAAATTTGCAAAAATTACGCTGTGCCATAATTTATTATGATTTACGAAGAAGATCATAAGCTTGTTTTTCCAACTAAGTTGAGCAATGGAGATGATTCCACTTATAAATAAACTGGGACTTAAAGAGGAAAATTTGGCGAATGATATAATTCTAATTATTCTTATTTCTCCTAAACTACAAAGGTTATTGTTGAAATTAACTTCTCATCGTATTAGAGGAACGCCCGATAAGCATAAAAAATAGCGCAATTGGAACGATGTTTTTACAGCCTTATAATCAAATGAATTACAACATCATACTCCAATTAATTTTTTATAATGGACAACGAATCAAAAATATTTCTCGAAAAATAAGATCTCGCAAAATTGAACTTTTTGAGCTGACTGAAGAAAAGTTGAGAAAATATTATTTCTGAAACCTGTTCCAGCGCCGCGAGCCAATCTTAACTAAGATGCCGTCATGACCGCCGAAAAAGGGCAAGAGCGTAAATCAGCGAGTACATTCGGCTAGACCGATCGGATTCGTATTCCATCGAATAAATGCGACCTTCAATCTTTTTATGATGCCAGTCTCTTGGTAAAAACTTGCAAGTAGACGATTCGGCGATGCCCATAACCGTTAATTTTCCTTCGGAACGTGTAATTGACAGATCACGCGCCCTCTTCGTTGGTTTTGATGGTGCGTGTTCTCGTATATTTCTAAAAATGTGCGTTCGCAAGTGAAATGTCAATGTGCGTCTTAACGGAAAGCGACTACTCCCCTTCACGATTACTACGACTAAAATCCAAGGATACATCCAATAAATGGGCAAAAGCACCCGACGTTGCTCGACTTTCCACTCTTCACTCTACTCTTCAACTTCTGTTCCGTTTTTAACGGTAGTTTCTGAAACGTGCAGAATTGCTGAGTAAAAAGTGAGTTATTGAGGAGAATATATTGAGGGTATCGTGAGGGAATTCGCTCGTCTGAGACAAGCTCTCAACATCGAATCAATTGTCGAGAGGTAACCTTAAAGTTGCTCCAAACTTTGCTGAAGATTCCCTGCTCTGCTAAGTAAAGTAGAGCTCATTTGGGAAAGTACCTCCATACCTCAAAAAAAGAGACACGAAAATAGAAGTGCGAGTGAAAAGTAAAAATGATCAGATTTCCGCAAAACCAGAGAGATCGTTTTCCTGCCCTTCTTAAAAAAACACCACGATAAACAAAAGAAAAGTGAAGAGTAAAAAGAACTGTTAAAAAAAGAAGAAAAAAAAGACCTTTCAATATTTCATCATTGTTCTTGTGTATTAATATAATTCTACGTTGCCTACACGCATTTTTCGTAATTTCTCATGAGAGTTATTTATAGACCTATTGAACATGGTCACTGAACTGAATTCATCCCACGAAAAACTATCAATTCGAAATCTCAGTTAGTACGTTTGTGGGTTTTCAACATCCAGCTCGTTGTTTTAACTTGTTTTTCGAATGAACCGAGAATTAAAACCTTGCTCCAACTTTCATTCACTTTGAGGTGTCGATTGCGGTTCCCAAATATTCCCTTTCAGAACTCTATAAAATTTCAAAGGTGCTCTGCGACCTCGTATAACCAGAGCCGACTTGGTTTAATCCCTTGTCGGATGTATGAAAACGGTTTGATTGAAATGCTATGCCTCCGAGGCTGAGTGGCTCTGGAAATGGGTGCTCAAAACAACAAAGGTAGGCAGCAATTCGAGAACCTGATCAAAGAACAAGCGTTTCGCAGGGAGCAGAGCAACAATATTGCGAATGACACAATTGGAGTCGTTTCCAAAGGTACAGGAAAGCAATTATAATTTCTATTTTTGCAGCTGCTAGAAGCGATCTCGTAGGGGAAGGTACGGTTGTTCCTTTGTCGTTTTGAAGTATCTAATTCAATGTTTTGGTGAGAGAAATAAGCGGCTGCTTTACTCGATTGATGTGTATCATAAACAACTAGGCCTCGTAATTGAGTTAGAATTTCCAAATGGAATTAATGACGAAACCGCTAAGACCATCAGTTGGAAAGGCCTATAGCGAAGATCTTATTAACATACGTTGGCAGTTGAAAACTTGATACAGTCAAAGGCTTCTCAACAGATGATTATGTGTTATGGTTTACTGAATTCAAAACTAAAATTTGAAAAAAAAAGAAAAAATACGTTTAGGACCATTCAAATTGTAAAAAACCTTGAACTTGTCAGATTATTATAACTCGGGAAGTAACGGATTTCTTTCAGGAAAATGTAATGTACAAAATGAAAGTAAATAAAATTCTCCACAAAATGCACTCATCAACTATAATTTTTATGAAATCGGATACCTCCGCTTCAGTGCACGGAAAAAGTGCTACTTTTGGTCACTGGGCGAAAACCTCGTTGAGGATGTAACATAATTATACTTTCGGCTCCGTCTGCAGATAGACCTTCGATAGATTTATCTTTTTCTCCGATACGACCATACAGAAAGTCAAACAGCTAAAAAGTTTTTTATCAAAAACTGGCCGAACTGGGCCCGAAAACGACCTGCTAATCCGATCTTATATCTGAGCTCGGAGCCTTCAACCTCTCAGGTTAGATTCCATGCTCTACGTGGCAGTTTTGATGGCTTTCCCGTTAGAAAGAGGTACGAAGTTAGAGTACTTGACATCCGTAATGAATGATTGGAAAGATGTTCGACATTGAGTGCTACTGAGAATTTGAACACAAAATAGATCGAGGTAGCGCTCAACTTATTAATACTCTTCTTTTTTATCTCTGTTTCATACTAGGCTGTCAAGACTGCGAATGAAATTATTCTGTAGTGCAACTTCTCCGAGATCACCTGTAAAAGGTTACATCCAAAGGTTACGGAACGTAAAAATTGAAATTCCCCATAAATCGTGTGGTAGAACAATATTTTGATATCAGAATGTTCGTGTAGCTGTCACTTTGATTTTCATTTCTTCATACTTCTACTAGGTAGCGCGAGTTCCAACTTTTGATTTCTTAGCGCATATTTTTTTCTACCAAAAATAAATGAACCGATGGTGATCACTTTTTTTTGTCAATTTTCAGCATAACTTTTCCTTCAATTTAATCACATGGATGGAGTGAGCACTTTTCTTTCCAAATTTCAAGTGGTCGCCAAAATCACACAATTCAAACTCTCTCCTTCAATATGGTGTACGGAATTTCATTCATTTGAAGATCTCCATCCCTCGTATTACTTCGGTGTGGACAAATTTTTGTTTATTATTCCATGATAAACGATTATGATGGCTGTCGAGAAAAAAAAACCTTCTCTACATTTTTTTACGTTTCATGGCAGGTGGCATCTTGACTTTCAATTAAAGAAATGTCTGCCCACCGTACACTTTTCTGAAGTGCTTAACTCCAATAACAGCTACACACTTACTTACTTAAAATTGTCACCAAAAATCAGTGTTGACCTCACAATGGCTCAATTCTTTAGCCAAACCGCTGCCTTAATTCTGAAAGTATTCTAAGGGAGGAGGGTGTGATTTGTTTTTTCGAAGGTGTTTTTGGGCGATGTTGTGTTCGCTATGAATTTATACAGATTTATATCACTAATAATTGCTATTCTTTATTCAATAATTTTGGAGTTTGTACGCATACGACTCCAGCTAAATATTGTTCGAAGTTTAGTAGAAAGTTGGAAAAAATTACTTAAGCAGTATCTAGTTTTATTTGTCTTAGGTCATGAAAAATCTGAAAACCTTCCAAATAAGAGAAAAAGCTTTTTGAACCAATGATTTTTTTCGGAATTTTGTGGCTTTCCCATGACTTTGAATTCCAGTATTATTGCTTAAAATAATGCTACGGTTGACTGTATTATAGCCTATCTCAATTTCTTTTTAATTTAATTGTTCCTGAATCAGAAACCTTTGCCGGCTAGAGCGAGAACGGTTGGCATCGTATTGTTTTATTAAATGTTTTCCTATGGTTATGGCATTCTGTAAGACGATCGAATAGTACAAATGAAGAAAAAAAACGCTGCAAATGATTGTACAGTGGTTTATTATTATTTCGCTTCAATATTGATTTAAGAAGACTATCCATTTGTAATTTTAAATATTCCGAACATTTGTGAACGTTCCTTCCGAAAAACAGATGGTAACTAGAGGGGAAAACTTCGTAGCAACTATTGTAATTTTAATCATTTTTATTTTTCTTGATTTCCTAATTAAAAGCTAAACTTATTGCCTAACGATACAGCTGAAGAGAGTGTTTGACGACCATTCCAATGAGTATAGAACGATTTTTATAGCTCCAAGAAAGCTCGAGTTATACCCTCATGTCAAATTTCTAAAAATCTCCCAAATTCGGCACAAAAGCTGCGATAACTCGAGAACCAATAAAGCTACCGACCCGGCGATGGTTTCATTCGATTCAGCGTCCAAAAATCTATAGAATTTGATACCACGCTCACATTTTTCTGAAAAACTTTGGAAAATATGAATTTTCTCCCCCTCAAAACCCCCCAAAAACACCCTTAAAATTGAGCTAGCAAGTTGGTTCGAAAATTGGGCCGTCGTAGGACCGAAATTGATTTTTGGTGAAAATTTCAAGAATTTAGCTATTATGGTTTGGCCGGAAAAGTGTTGACGGCGTACGGCGTACGGCGTACGGCGTACGGCGGACAGACAGAATTTTTTTTTATTGGATATTCGGATTCTACATGCCTTGAAACGTAAAACATCAAATTTTGAGGGGGGGTTATAAAATTTTTTTTCTTGGGCGATTACAATGGTTTATTATTGAATAATAAACCAAAATTATATGGCCATAACTAGAGAAAGAAACTCAGTTACCAAAAAAAACCATACTGAATCCAGTCACGCGTTTTACTGCGTTGCCAATTAAAGATATCGCTTGCGATGCGTAATTATTTCAAAAATTGAAAGGGAAGTTCGAAGAAACGCTTATTCGACTTAATTTTATTTATATAAAAAAATTGACTATTTACAACATAATTTAACAAAATTAGCAACAATAATCACGTAGACCTTGGAATCGAACATTATAACAGCATGATGCGAAGAGTCACAAGTAGGAAGTATCAGGTGGGGTGGAGCGGTATCCGATCGGAATTTATCGTTTGTATCCTCCACTGTATCCGCCGTCACTGAATCCGTGTGAGGGAGCAGGATAATGATAGCCACCTGATGGTACGTGATGCTGAGGTTCGGGGTAGTGCGCTTCGCCTTCGTATTTGACGTCAGCGTGGAAACCTGTTTTCCAATCGGCGTGATAAGTGACGATTTGGACTCGACCGTCAGGCAGAAGAACGCGGTACGATCCCTTGACGTTGTGACCGTCGCTGGTTTCTTGCTGACCGAAATCAGTTCCGTGGTGAGGATCTTTGACAGCGTAGCCAAACTCGTACGGTTTCGCCTGTTGACAAAATACAAATACGTTATTAACTAGTTGATAGATAGCTAAGTTAAGACCAAATTCTGAAAATATGTTCCGCAAGGTTTCAATTTTCTGTCCTTCCTTTTTCTATTATTTTTTATGGATGATCGAGCAGTCGGAGAGAAATTAGCTGGCCATGCACACTGGTTCTTCTGTTTAGAATCTGGGATAGTTTCCTTTCAAAATCATTTTTGTGTTAGTCAACGTTGGCGCTCGGCATGAAAATCGGAAATTATTCGGCAGATGATTCAGACAATTCGGCAGAGAAGTACTGCTTCCAACCAGCGATTTTAGACCATGTGATTTTTCACACGCTAGGAAAGAGGAAGGGGTCCAGTGAATGGTTCGATTGATTTCTAAGTACTTAGCCGCAACTATGCAGACGTAACTATCGTCATTTTAATTACTATTATTTTCTTAATTATCTCATTAAAATTAAAATTCTTCGCCTAACAATGAAGCTTTCGAGAGTGTCCTTAGCATCCAATCAAGAATAGAACGATTTATATTGCTCTATAAGTGCTCAAGTTATGCCATCATTGTTAATTTTTCGAAATCTCGAAAATTCGACGCAAAAGCTGCGATAACTCGGAACCCATTGAAGCAGTTTTGGTCTCGTTCGATTCAGCGTCAAAAAGCCAGTATAAATTGATATAAACTCCAGTAGTGCATCCTTAAAGATATAAGACAACTAGGAGCCTCCCCTCGACAACAATATAAGAAGTCAGTTATCAGTTGGCTCATAAAATTGGGGTATGACCGAGTGGATTTTCTCTTCAAAAGTATTTATGTTTAATTTATCTCATTGGATTTTTTTTTTTTTTTTTTTTATTTAAGAAGAAGAGTTTTATTTATGTTCCTATTATGTGAAGTAGTTTGACGTAGCAGGCAACTCTTGTCCAACAATACAGGCCTGGCCTAAAGTTGGACAATATATTCGAGTGTATTTTCTTTGATTTTTTTTTATGTGAATGTTATTGTGAATAAATAAAAAAAAAAACAAAAAAAAAAAACAAATTATGGGTCGGCAGCTACGATAACGACTAGCGGGAAAGTGATAGAAAAATAATAAGTAACAGTTTCGCAGTTTGATGACCCGCAAAGGGAAGTGACGACTGATGAAAGTGACAAGTTAGTTATGTGTATCTTAAGCGTATCGTCTGGTTGAGATAATTGTACGTCTGAGGCCCGCGAAGGATGTACGGGCTATTATCTTTCATTCGACGAGATAAAGCTACTTTATTGTCGGCCCGATTAAAACCGATAGCGGCAAGAGAGAGGAATACGTGCATGAATTAGAGCACAATTGGGAAAGGAGGAAGCTGACCGCGAACTCCAGACCTCGACAAGACGGGGAGATAAACCGGCGTCGTCCCGACATAATCCGTTTCATAACTTCGCGATAAGGGAAGTATTTACTGGTTTTCTCTGCCGGGCCTCGCTATTTTTCCACGAAGTCGACTTTTTGCGTACGTGGGTGCCCAATCAATGCTCGAGTGAAGACCGGCGCCTATGCTTGATCTTAACGCTGTTATGAGGCTTATGGAATCTGTATTGCACTCGCGCAATCGTCTCGTAATGAAATTTCGCTCACCTTTCGCGAGCCATTCGATATTATTCGATTTAAGAGGTGCTGAAGTGTACGGTTGGGAAACCGATTGATGTTTCGGAATGTAAAAATGCAACTGAGTTCGCTTCGACTGCGATGTATTATTCGGTGCCTATTTCCTCGTGAAATAATTTGCGAACGCGTTTCTCCGATAAGAAATAACCGAACAGGCAATCCACATTGTTGTTGTAGATTATTGAAGTGAATGCCTCTTTCATGCCTTCTTAAGGCGTTCGCTCGATCCGAGTACTCATGCACTGTAATAAACTAGAAGAAGAGAGCGTTTCATGAGTGTTCCAACTGGTATTCCAAAGTTTTCCAAAAACAGGTTTTCTTCGTTTGGTTGTCGTCGCATCATTCTATTGTAGTAGATGGGTTGTGAGGGGGAGAAAAACCAGGCGACTTAGTCTCCAGATTTTTAATGGCTGGCCGAGCACTTTCGCCCATTCGGGCATCTTCAGGGCGACGTGGAACCATGAGGTCCACAGTCGTTCGGTTGTGCTCGGGCGAAAGTGCTCGGCCAGCCATTAAAAATCTGGAGAATAAGTCGCCTGGTTTTTCTCCCCCTCAAAAACAGGTTTGACCACTTGAACAAAAATATACCTAATTGCACCAACTACGCTCTCATTTCGTTCGTTGTAGTGTTGTGAACTGGGCGATTGATTATCCGGATTTTCATTTCGATCTGGCCGAGCACTTTTGCCCTTCATGCATCTTAGTGCGGTATAAAACCATTCCGTTTCCATAGCCTTTTTGTATGCGTCAGGCTAAAATATATATCCTCAAAATCAGTTTGTAGTCAAATACGTCTCCCTCAACACGACCTTGTGACGACCTAGAGGATTTGGCACATTGTGAAGTTGTACCAACGCTGTCGATTACGGTTGACTTTCTATATCAGTTCCGGTTATTTCGTGCGCATTATTTTGGTCATAATGTTCCGTGATGTCACAAATTCAGCACTAACAACTGCAATAATCGAAAAGGTGCGTGATTAAGAAAATTAGGTAAACAAGAAGCCAAGTGAATGTATGTGCACAAATGAACACAATAATAATCAAGAATAAGAATAAGTCGCCTGGTTTCACAATAATAAGAATAATAAAGAATAAGTCGCCTGGTTTTTCTCCCCCTCACAACCCCTCTACTTCAACAAATGCGACGACAACTAAACGAAGAACAAATGGACACGAGTAACGTTGTCTATGTGAAGCCGTAAAATAATTTACCGAGTACTGTAAAATCTCCTGACTACCTTTCAATCTCTTCAAACAACTATGGTTACACAATCCAGTCTCAGCAGCAGACTTTACGAGCTAATGATAAACCAAATGATGATCTAGCGCCACGAGAATGCTAAGTTCTGGTAACGCACTTTTTATCAGTCACGTGTTGCGGATTGACTCTTTCCCTCAGCAAAGTACGAATTAAATCAATAGATGTAATATTGGAATGTATAAGTGAATTTTCTGGTTTTTTTTTTTTTTAAACGTAGGAGATTTTAAAAACACGAAATGCCCTAAACTCATAATAAATTTTATTAACTGGTGAAGCTAAGCAATAATATTATAAGTAATAGATAAGTATATTATAAGTAATCTGCCCGTGGAATGCAATAAAAAAATTGCCTTGACGATTGACAACAACCGAATTACGATTATTTCATTGGCTGAGAGGTGTGATTAAGTTCGATGGAATCCATATCTCGCTACAAGTCAAATAATTACGCTACTAAGCCAACTCATGTTCTCATTCAACTGGCCATACGACTTATCTTGGCACCTACGTAAGACGGAATGGCACTTTGAAAACAAAATCAAATCGGAAAGAAAGTCGATTCAGCTAAGACCTGAGTTTTTCGTTGTGAAACGCTTAATTGGTCGTTGCCGGTGAAGTGGCAAGAGTAGATTCTAGTCGGAGGCTTGAAAACGGATCGGTTGCATAAGTTGAAATTTTGTGGCCACAAGTTCGTCGCTAAAAGCTGCCGCGCACTGAGCCTACGATGGGCGGCCTTCCTGCTCCCGTTTCTCATTTATGAACAGATCCAGAGCTGATCTTGGCGTCACAATCGCACTCACACGCACTTCGAAACTTGAATAGGGTTACTGGGCTAGGGATTGAGTATCTCAACGTTCGCACCAGATGGGGGAATGACGGTTGTCTTTCCTTGTTTTCGAATTTTTTTCCTCGCCCGCGCTGCGTCGACTATTTTTGTCGGTGTCAAAATCGACCCCAAAATTAGGCGTATTTCGTTTCGATCGCTAATGAGATGGATATTATGTTGGCTATTCGAAATGATTGCAGAATCCAATTGACGGCTAGGAGAGTGAGGATAATTGTCAGGATAAAAATATTCACGAAGGACGTTATGTTGCGAAATGAACAGTTACGAATGTTTGTCGACTCAGTTTTGTCCCAAATTAAGGGATTAACCGGTTATTGACTCAGTTATCGTCCCAATAAAGCCGTCTAGGAATGGAACGAATTTCATTGCAGAGGTTTCAACCATTTCACAAAAAAAAAGTCAATTTCCAAGAACTGAATTTTCCTTTTTGCAACTTTTTTCCAGATTTGAGAAAATTCACCAAACTATTATGCCTTGGTAAGATGCAACTCCCCTAAAAATTGCAAATCGTTATTTCTCACGCGGGTCGGTTGAAAAATTTAAAACTTTCCAATATGAGATATTGGGTAATTTCGTAGCAAATTTCATAATTTCGATTTTGTTCAAATACGCAATAACCGATAAAGAGCTCATAGTGTTAGTCGTCGGCTTATATCACATCCGGTACATGAGGTGTTTTCCCAGCCGAACAATCTCTACATGTTTAAATCATGAGATGCCCGAAGAAGTGAAACATATGGCCAGTCCGTTTCGCATTATGCGCAGTTTCTCCGCTGCTCATAATAAAAGAATTGTCACCTGAATAACGACAAAGAATAAGGCACGTTGAAATAAGTCGAGATGTTGCCAAAGATCGAGAGAGAAAGAGAGCGAGAGATTGTACCAGAATCGTGTTTGGAATTGAAAAGATAGGGTATTGGTCCTTTCGATGGTAAAACAAAAATGTCACCTGGATCAAGAAAAAATTCTTATAAAGAATTTTGCATTTTTTAATATGACGGTAAATATGTATAAAAACCACAGATAAACGAATCGGCCTCTTGTGTGAAACATCAAGCGCTTCAGAGGCTCTCGCTCAGGCGCCGACCATCAATGGAGAGCATATTGTGTGAAAGACTTTTCCAGCATTCTATCACAAGATGAATTCGAACTAAATCAAAATATCTGACAGTTAATGATCGTTGGAAATCATTGCCGATTTCCTCAATCGAACAATCGAAAGAATTTGTTTGTCCTGCAACTACTAGTCGAAACTTACAACCCCACTCATATGCAATAGCTTTTACATGGAAAGTTCTACTGAACCTAGAAGGTAATCAGGACTGACTTGAATAGAAAATGAAGGAGGAAAGAACGACAGATTCAGAGAATGTAACATCTGTGCTTTCTATTTGACAGTGACTAACGAAAATTTATTTTTCCCCGTCAACTTTTTCCAATGAAAAGGTTGCAAAACAAACCTAACTATACGATAACGACCTGAAATATCAATGGTTTGCGAATATTTTGTTTCGTTATGCATTTTCAGTACGAGAGAAGGACCTTTGAAATCATGAATCCCAGAATATTACAATATTTCGACTAACTTTGTTTTCGACAGAGGGGAGGAATCGGTTTGTATTGGGTGGTCATCGCCAATCAACTACGTCTGTTTTCATACATTTTTAATTGACGTGGAATGCCGGGAAAATCCAACTTGTTTTTTCAAAATTTCAAATCTGGCGATGACTTCCGCAATAGCCAATGTTTCAACGAAATGTGTTGGTCAGGAGAGAACAAATGTTTAATTATTTGGTTGAGCGATGAACCGGAAGTCCAAACAACAAACCCTGTATTTCAAAGCTCGTGTTCGAAACGCGAATTCGTATCGCCAATAACATAAATATTTTATGATTGCATTTTGCTTTAACCTCATTTTCATTTCAAGTGAATGATTTTTATAAGTTCCAAATAATTATCAAAGCACCGACATTATTGGATACTAAAGGATTGGAAAATGCGAAGATCGTCGTTGGCTCAGCTATATCAACGGCAAAAAATATTGTCCAACTCGATGAGCTATATTCCAGAAAATTGGAGTAACCAACCCTCATCCCGCCCTTAAAAACCAGAGTACAGGTACGTGATTTCCGAGTTGACACAACCTCAAGGACAAGGTGAATCAGGTTCCATAGATTTTTTGCTTGTAAGCGTTTAGATACGCTCGATGAGTCGGGAGTTATCGGAAGAAAATGAAAGTGACCGTTTATCATTCAGTAACGCTAGGAGCTAGTAATTACATATAGGAAGTACATGGGCGAGCTGTATAGGCAACGATTCAGCACTTACTAGTTCCACCTAAATAGCTTTGAGTTGAGTCGATTCGCTTTCACTTATTCTAGACAGATTGAATACGAACAGTACCAAGAAACCAATTTGTGTACTCAAAGCTGTAGCAAATTAATGATTTTGAAGCACTGCTGACCAATATGTATTTCGAAGTTAATTACTTAATTTGGCTCTTTCTCAAAACATTAATTAAAAAACAATACTGTTTGACTTTTTAACTAAAACTGTAAAAAATAAAAAAATTATCACACAATATTGGTAATCAGAACTCATAACTAGCTAGTTTTGTGTATTATTATGTTAAATATTCGATACATTAACAAAAAATTGTAGTTGAATTTCTATTGAATTCTTCTTCGGTCTGTGTTAATTTATTTCAAAAATCATTTTCATTAGCTTATTCGTTACGCTTCAAATAGGTTGGAAAATTTTGTTCTGTACATCATAAGAATATAAAAACGATCTAAGAAAGGAATTTAATAGGATTGAAATACCTGGACTGGAAAGCATAAAAGTTGTGAAGGTGGTAATAGTAAACCGCAAACTGAAGAAGAATTTGCCGGCGAGGTCAACTCGATAGAGGATAAATACCTACCTACGTAATTTTTAGATAAAAACTTGAAAGAGTGAATATTTCCATTTTAAATGAGATGACGCATTAATTTTTGCTGAAAGGTTCTGAGCATAATTTGTAATTTTGTCGTCACTGATTACTTTTCTTCAAGTACGTACCTACAATAAGTTTGTCAAATGAAATTTTTATTTATTCCGAAATGCGATAAGTTTGCAAATATTTAAAAAATATTTTTCTCCCTCTAATTCCTTGAAAAATCAACTATTTGGTCGATCCTATATCTTACACCCCTTGAATTCTTTCAGTGTGTCAAGAGTGAGATTCTACCATGGTTAAAGTACTTTCTATCTCATTTTACATCTTCATTGCGGTGTAATAACTAAATTGTCCATTTTTTCGACATTTTTCCAGCATTTAATGACTACCTTGGGATAATTTCTTATCGTTCATGAGCGATATTATTCGATCAAACAACGTACTTGGTGGTGTTCTTCCTGATGGTGACTACTGTAGTCATCGTGGCCTCCATAGCTTTCGTAGCCACCGCCTCCTCCGTAGCCTCCGAAGTCACCGTGTGTTGGCGCTCCGTACGACGAACTGATGTCGCTTTGATGATAGACAGGAGGTTCAGCAGCAACCGCCGCGAGAATCACGCAAATTACAGCAAGCTGGAAATAATTAGTAACTCTCTAAAACCACTGTAATACAATAGTAACAAATGAAAATCAAACGTAAGTCATAGTTGACAATATTAAATCAAGATTGGTTTGGATCGAATCGCATTAATATCGGTATGGCTGGTTCCATCTTTCCGAGAATATTGTATTTTAAAATTTTAGGATAAAGAAATTTCAGTATTTTTATCTACGAAGATAATGGAGGTAATTCATATTCACCACGCAAAAGTGATTCCATTTTAATCACAGATTTTCGTTTTCTGATCGTTTTGGCTGCATAATTTTGAAGATCTAGATTTTAAAAAATAATAATATTTTTATTCAAGGGAATTTTATGACAACTAGCATTTCGCAAGGAAACTACATTGAGAATATTCTACAGGGTCAATAAATTACACCTTTTAAATGTTGGAAGTCAAATGAAACGCCGAATACATTCGAAGACGACAGTTTGATAAATTGGAGCGAATACCATTTGGGGAGGTAATACCGATCTTTGAAACGAAATGGGTTAAAATCGTTCGAAGCTGGCTTCCCAATATACGAGACCGCGGTTGCTTATTTCAACTTGGGTTCCATGATAGCAACCGGCGATTTAGGCCTATACAAAGAACCAACAACCCGTTAAAAGCTATCCGATGCCGCGTGCCCTAGTGGCCAAGTTTTGGCGTTGAGATCATCGCATCAAAACTGTTGGAAAGATTATCCGATAGCGAACCCCGTTATCAGAGTAGGTAAGTCACTTCACGTCTCATAACTTCCATCTCGTTTCACCGCTGACCAATATTGACTCGAGTACTCGCCCATAACGTGCCAAGTCCATCAGGAGTTGAGAACCCGTTAATTACGTAAACTGATAGGATGGCTATATTAAATTGTTAGTTTAATTTGGAAATTGTTTACTGTAGAAGGTACACTCTCTTTTTCTTCGAACACTAATATTATTACATGTTTGAAAAAGTATCTAGCGCAAGGTATATCGATCATACGACGATGTTGGAAAATTAATTGCCGTAAGACTTACAATGTTTAGGAAGACTCGATTGACAATAATCGATAACCGAGAGCTGAAAAAAGGCTCTCATGATGAAACAAATGTCTGCACAATATCAAAAGTATATTTGAAATGTGTTTCTAACATCAGCCTTAACTTTTATTCGCTTAAGGAAGTTATAGTAATTCTAGTACGACAGAGAAGGGCCCACAAAAAAATCCAGAAATTAAAAAAAAAAAACGTCGATTTTTACTGGAGTTGAAAAAAATGTTATGGAACAAACAATATCGGAAATTAGTTGCAAAATAACCCCTGCAATTTCGTATCTCTCTCAAGCACACGGTATAGCAGACGATTTTTGATTTATTTTTTAAAATCTCATTTGATTGTGATAGTAAAATCCCTCAATAATTCGAATAAATTCTGTCTCACGTCAACGCACGAATTCACTTACAGAATCAAATGCATACCAAATAATCAGACAACAGAAACAGATAGGACGTGGGGTCAATGCACTGTATTGTAATATTCTCCATGCCTAGAAGTAGAATGTATTTAAAATTCACCAATCGTATAACATGAGTAAGTTCACAAAGTCTTTGCGTTTTCATGATTCTACATGCCATTCTGTCAACAAAAAGTAACTGCTCGTCGCTCTCAAAATTTAAATGAACTTCAAATAATGAATTCACCCGATGTATGCGGAAACAAACGCCGTTCACAGTGAACCACATGAAGTTTCGAGTTTACTTTGACATTTCCCAGCAGTTCCGCCTCTTTTCGAGTGGTCCTACTTATTTGCGATGATTCCGTATTCTGGCCGTAACTTGCTCAAACGTTGAAGCAAAAGTGCGGAATGTAAATTTGCTAACTCCCTCTTTGAACTTACTGCCAGCAGATTGATATTATTTGATCTAATACATTTTCCGCGCTAGGATTTTACACATTTATGTCCACGGTATTTTGATCAATTGAATTCACAGAATTTTTCCTTTTAAAACCAGGGAGCGTCCGAAAACTTAAATTGGTAAGAGCTACTGTCTCATCAGCTGTTATATTGTTAATTAAAAAATACATTCGATTGATGAATTTTATTATGAAATTTCGATCAGTGATAAAAGGCCGAAGGAGTAAATTAATCGAAGTTCAACGATGTCAATTGCTGGTCTGTTATAGCAGATACCTTTCGCATCCAACTGAGTACATTATAATTTTAAATTAATCACTTTCCAGTACCTAACTGCATCATAGTGGGCGAATGCTTCTGCTATGCTAGTTCACCTTGCCGTGATGTACCGTATGTTGTGTGATGTACAGTTGAAACTATTCCTAGACATACTTCAAACATCTTCTGAGCCATGTTGGGAAAATACTTCGAATGCCTTAAGCTTCCACACAGTTACCCGCAGCGCACTCCAGTTTTGCTGGGTGTATAGTATACGATAGATATTCGAACCATCGTGTTCTCATTTACCGAGATCCTTCAGAAATATAGTTTCTAACATCCCACAGATGAGGATCTATTTCCTGCTAATTGTATTATGACGATTTCTGGCTATTCAATCAGGAGACATTTCAATTATATCGACATATAATCGGTCTAAAATATTGCAACATTGAATTTCAATCAATTGCACCAACTCCATTATTGGTGAACGAAACACCATAAGTAAAGGATTCAATGGTCTAATCCAAATCACATCTAACGGGTCACACTAGACTGAAAAATTGGGGAAAATCACTTATAGACTTGGAAATTAATCAATAACAGTCCCCTTTTCCTCTTGAAATTTTAAAATTTAATTAGGTTAATGCCATTGCTTTTTCTTTTTATAAAGTGAGACGAATTGTCTGCTATAGGATTTTTTTCTAACGCTTCCCCCATCAAGGCCACCGAGAAGGCTAAAACGGAAAAAGGCATTCAGACCTAACAGGTCCATGAACAGTTTATAACATTTTGAAGTGAGTGCTAAACATCATGTGATATACTGAAAACGAGCAAGGAAAAAAACTGTGACATTAGTTTTAATAACCAGTGAAGTTGAAGCTTAAGCGACGGGTGTACGTCGAACCTCAAATTCCATGTTATAAATATATTTATACGCGTTGAACAAACTATTGTGTATCTTGTACGAATAAAATGTTAAAAAAATAGATGAAGTGGGACCTTAAAAATATTCTATTGATGATAGTGACAGTTGAGATATTGAATTTCTGATTATTTCTGGCGTGGTTTCTATTTAAACTGCAATTGCCGACTGTCTAATTATGTTCAAGAACCGAGAACCGATTTACCAACAATGTATTGCACTTATCCGTTCTATTTTTCTCCAATACAAGTAATTGCTAATTCTTCTTTATTTTAAAGAATGCTCCTTAAATTATCCAAAACGTTTTCAAAATCCATAAGTATAAAATATTTTCTATGATTTTAAAGCATGTAGGAATAATTTTTTTCTTCCTTGATGAAACTCAGTTTGATAGTAACTGTAATACTTGAAAGGAACGGTTGACACGAATAGAATTTAGGCTCCCTTTACTTTTTTCCATGAGCAGAATTTAGAAATTAAATGTTTTCAACTTAGTGATGACAGTTAAACAAGCGGCTTTTGTACTACAATAGCCAATGATTTTTCAACAAGGATAAAGATCACATACCTTCATTGTCATCATTGTTTTCAATTCAGTTGCTCTTATGCTTGTTGGGATGATGATGCTGATCGAAGCACTTTGTATTAAGTTCTGGTTGTCGGTCGGTAGTCCTCTTCTATCAGTGCAGCCCGAGCGCGCGAGTCTGAGATGTTCGGAGCGTTTGACGCTCACACACCCCTTCGCCTTTTGCTTTTATACGAACCTAAACTCACGGGGATGATCGCGGGCGGGGGAGTTCCCTCTCGGAGATCCGCGAGTTGAATTGAAATGAGTAAAGGCGATTGTTTTACGATCGTAGTATGTAACAACTCAACGATTTGATTAATATTTCTTATCTCGGTTCAGTCACTGAAGATTAGGTAAGCAAAGCTCGATAGCCTAACATTGGTCTACTCGTTCAGTCACTTGAAGCGAGTAGTCATGATTAAGTTTAGAATGCCACTGTTTGAGCGTGAAAATGTGAACTGTGAACGGAAATGTTATCTTGAGAATCGAGACAAACTGATGTGCAAAAAAGTAGGCATATTGTCTATTAGTCGTAATTTTATTACTTTAAATCAAACAAGATCATCGACGGAAATCTTCAGGAAAAAATATTCTTCTTCGCACAAAATTCAACTTTTCACAAGGTCGGTTTTTTACAGCATTGGTTGCTTATGCAACGTAAAATCCATCTTCAGAAAAGTTGAGTTTTATTTGAAAAATGTCAATTTGTAGTTAGAAAAAATGTTGAAAAAATTCAGACAAAAACTCCTCTTTTTTCCAATTGATTTTAAACCGTTGAATTTCAGTTGAAAAACTGCAAAAAACAAATTATGGGTTTAAAATCAATAGGAAAAAAGAGGAGATTTCGTCTGAATTTTTTCAACACTTTTTCCAACTACAAATTGACATTTTTCAAATAAAACTCAACTTTTGTGAAGATGGATTTTACGTTGCATAAGCAATCAATGCTGTAAAAACCGATTTCGTATAATAACTGTATTATATTCAAATTTTCGAGATTGATTGAAAGGTGAGGTCGTATATTCTATAATCCAAATTTTTCACCCTGAGCAGTTCAGTTTTTCTTTTTTTGTCGACCAAAAATAGTTCTGTTGAAAGACGTCGAAACTATCCTTGAAACCGTTGAACATTTGTGGCCAAACGTCAGTTTCCTGTAGAAAATGACAAGTTTACGTGTTAAAAAAAAAAAAGAAAAAAAAAATCAGTAATTGAACGTTTTATTGCAGTTGTTATTGAATTGTTGAATACCATCATAAGTTGAAAAACGCTAACATTCCGAACAGGTTCCAGATCGGAACTGGTTCCGGAACAGAACTGGTTCCGGAACTGGTTCCGCAACTGGTTCTGGAACTGGTTCCGCAACTGGTTCCGGAACGGAACTGGTTCTGGAACTGGTTCCGGAACTGGTTCTGGAACTGGTTCCGGAACTGGTTACGGAACCAGTTCCGTTCCGGAACCAGTTCCGGAACCAGTTCCAGAACCAGTTCCGTTCTGGAACCAGTTCCGTTCCGGAACCAGTTCCGGAACCAGTTCCGTTCCGGAACCAGTTCCGGAACCAGTTCCGTTCGGAACCAGTTCCGGAACCAGTTCCGTTCCGGAACCAGTTCCGTTCCGGAACCAGTTCCGATCCGGAACCAGTTCCGTTCCGGAACCAGTTCCGATCCGGAACCAGTTCCGATCCGGAACCAGTTCCGATCCGGAACCAGTTCCGATCCGGAACCAGTTCCGATCCGGAACCAGTTCCGACCCGGAACCAGTTCCGGAACCAGTTCCGATCCGGAACCAGTTCCGGAACCAGTTCCGATCCGGAACCAGTTCCGGAACCAGTTCCGATCCGGAACCAGTTCCGATCCGGAACCAGTTCCGGAACCAGTTCCGATCCGGAACCGGTTCCGGAACCAGTTCCGATCCGGAACCAGTTCCGAAACCAGTTCCGGAACCAGTTCCGGAACCAGTTCCGGAACCAGTTCCGGAACCAGTTCCGATTCGGAACCAGTTCCGGAACCAGTTCCGGAGCCAGTTCCGTTCCGGAACCAGTTCCGGAACCAGTTCAAGAACCAGTTCCGATTCGGAACCAGTTCCGGAACCAGTTCCGGAACCAGTTCCGATCCGGAACCAGTTCCGTTCCGGAACCAGTTCCGGAACCAGTTCCGATTCGGAACCAGTTCCGGAACCAGTTCCGGAACCAGTTCCGATTCGGAACCAGTTCCGGAACCAGTTCCGATCCGGAACCAGTTCCGTTCCGGAACCAGTTCCGGAACCAGTTCCGTTCCGGAACCAGTTCCGGAACCAGTTCCGTTCCGGAACCAGTTCCTGAACCAGTTCCGATTCGGAACCAGTTTCGGAACCAGTTCCGATCCGGAACCGGTTCCGGAACCAGTTCCGATCCGGAACCGGTTCCGGAACCAGTTCCGATCCGGAACCAGTTCCGGAACCAGTTCCGGAACCAGTTCCGTTCCGGAACCAGTTCCGGAACCAGTTCCGGAACCAGTTCCGTTCCGGAACCAGTTCCGTTCCGGAACCAGTTCCGATTCGGAACCAGTTCCGGAACCAGTTCCGACCTGGAACCAGTTCCGATCCGGAACCAGTTCCGACCCGGAACCAGTTCCGGAACCAGTTCCGGAACCAGTTCCGGAACCAGTTCCGATCCGGAACCAGTTCCGGAACCAGTTCCGATCCGGAACCAGTTCCGATCCGGAACCAGTTCCGTTCCGGAACCAGTTCCGGAACCAGTTCCGTTCCGGAACCAGTTCCGGAACCAGTTCCGTTCCGGAACCACTTCCGTTCCGGAACCAGTTCCGTTCCGGAACCAGTTCCGTTCCGGAACCAGTTCCGTTCCGGAACCAGTTCCGTTCCGGAACCAGTTCCGGAACCAGTTCCGATTCGGAACCAGTTCCGGAACCAGTTCCGGAACAGTTCCGGAACCAGTTCCGATCCGGAACCAGTTCCGGAACCAGTTCCGGAACCAGTTCCGGAACCAGTTCCGTTCCGGAACCAGTTCCGGAACCAGTTCCGGAACCAGTTCCGATCCGGAACCAGTTCCGATCCGGAACCAGTTCCGATCCGGAACCAGTTCCGTTCCGGAACCAGTTCCGTTCCGGAACCAGTTCCGTTCCGGAACCAGTTCCCCAGTTCCGGAACCAGTTCCGGAACAGTTCCGGAACCAGTTCCGATCCGGAACCAGTTCCGGAACCAGTTCTGGAACCAGTTCCGTTCTGGAACCAGTTCCGGAACCAGTTCCGGAACCAGTTCCGATTCGGAACCAGTTCCGGAACCAGTTCCAATCCGGAACCAGTTCCGATCCGGAACCAGTTCCGACCCGGAACCAGTTCCGGAACCAGTTCCGGAACCAGTTCCGATCCGGAACCAGTTCCGATCCGGAACCAGTTCCGGAACCAGTTCCGATCCGGAACCAGTTCCGGAACCAGTTCCGGAACCAGTTCCGTTCCGGAACCAGTTCCGGAACCAGTTCAAATCCGGAACCAGTTCCGATCCGGAACCAGTTCCGACCCGGAACCAGTTCCGGAACCAGTTCCGATCCGGAACCAGTTCCGGAACAGTTCCGGAACCAGTTCCGATCCGGAACCAGTTCCGGAACCAGTTCCGGAACCAGTTCCGGAACCAGTTCCGTTCTGGAACCAGTTCCGGAACCAGTTCCGGAACCAGTTCCGGAACCAGTTCCGGGACCAGTTCCGATCCGGAACCGGTTCCGGAACCAGTTCCGATCCGGAACCAGTTCCGTTCCGGAACCAGTTCCGATTCGGAACCAGTTCCGATTCGGAACCAGTTCCGGAACCAGTTCCAATCCGGAACCAGTTCCGATCCGGAACCAGTTCCGACCCGGAACCAGTTCCGGAACCAGTTCCGATCCGGAACCAGTTCCGATCCGGAACCAGTTCCGGAACCAGTTCCGATCCGGAACCAGTTCCGGAACTAGTTCCGATCCGGAACCAGTTCCGTTCCGGAACCAGTTCCGGAGCCAGTTCCGTTCCGGAACCAGTTCCGGAACCAGTTCCGTTCCGGAACCAGTTCCGGAACCAGTTCCGTTTCGGAACCAGTTCCGTTCCGGAACCAGTTCCGGAACCAGTTCCGGAACCAGTTCCGTTCCGGAACCAGTTCCGTTCCGGAACCAGTTCCGTTCCGGAACCAGTTCCGGAACCAGTTCCGTTCCGGAACCAGTTCCGGAACCAGTTCCGGAACCAATTCCGTTCCGGAACCAGTTCCGGAACCAGTTCCGTTCCGGAACCAGTTCCGATTCGGAACCAGTTCCGGAACCAGTTCCGTTCCGGAACCAGTTCCGGAACCAGTTCCGTTCCGGAACCAGTTCCGGAACCAGTTCCGATTCGGAACCAGTTCCGGAACCAGTTCCGGAGCCAGTTCCGTTCCGGAACCAGTTCCGTTCCGGAACCAGTTCCGTTCCAGAACCAGTTCCGGAACCAGTTCCGGAACCAGTTCCGATCCGGAACCAGTTCCGGAACCAGTTCCGGAACCAGTTCCGTTCTGGAACCAATTCCGTTCCGGAACCAGTTCCGGAACCAGTTCCGGAACCAGTTCCGTTCCGGAACCAATTCCGTTCCGGAACCAGTTCCGGAACCAGTTCCGGAACCAGTTCCGGAACCAGTTCCGGAACCAGTTCCGTTCCGGAACCAGTTCCGGAACCAGTTCCGTTCCGGAACCAGTTCCGGAACCAGTTCCGTTCCGGAACCAGTTCCGGAACCAGTTCCGTTCCGGAACCAGTTCCGTTCCGGAACCAGTTCCGGAACCAGTTCCGTTCCGGAACCAGTTCCGGAACCAGTTCCGATCCGGAACCAGTTCCGGAACCAGTTCCGATCCGGAACCAGTTCCGGAACCAGTTCCGATCCGGAACCAGTTCCGGAACCAGTTCCGATCCGGAACCAGTTCCGGAACCAGTTCCGATCTGGAACCAGTTCCGGAACCAGTTCCGATCCGGAACCAGTTCCGTTCCGGAACCAGTTCCGTTCCGGAACCAGTTCCGTTCCGGAACCAGTTCCGGAGCCAGTTCCGTTCCGGAACCAGTTCCGTTCCGGAACCAGTTCCGTTCCAGAACCAGTTCCGTTCCGGAACCAGTTCCGTTCCGGAACCAGTTCCGGAACCAGTTCCGTTCCGGAACCAGTTCCGGAACCAGTTCCGTTCCGGAACCAGTTCCGGAACCAGTTCCGTTCCGGAACCAGTTCCGTTCCGGAACCAGTTCCGGAACCAGTTCCGTTCCGGAACCAGTTCCGTTCCGGAACCAGTTCCGGAACCAGTGCCGGAACCAGTTCCGTTCCGGAACCAGTTCCGGAACCAGTTCCGTTCCGGAACCAGTTCCGGAACCAGTTCCGGAACCAGTTCCGTTCCGGAACCAGTTCCGGAACCAGTTCCGTTCCGGAACCAGTTCCGGAACCAGTTCCGGAACCAGTTCCGATCCGGAACCAGTTCCGTTCCGGAACCAGTTCCGTTCCGGAACCAGTTCCGATCCAGAACCAGTTCCGTTCCGGAACCAGTTCCGTTCCGGAACCAGTTCCGTTCCGGAACCAGTTCCGGAGCCAGTTCCGTTCCGGAACCAGTTCCGTTCCGGAACCAGTTCCGTTCCGGAACCAGTTCCGTTCCGGAACCAGTTCCGGAGCCAGTTCCGTTCCGGAACCAGTTCCGGAACCAGTTCCGTTCCGGAACCAGTTCCGTTCCGGAACCAGTTCCGGAACCATTTCCGTTCCGGAACCAGTTCCGGAGCCAGTTCCGTTCCGGAACCAGTTCCGTTCCGGAACCAGTTCCGGAACCAGTTCCGTTCCGGAACCAGTTCCGGAACCAGTTCCGTTCCGGAACCAGTTCCGAAACCAGTTCCGATCCGGAACCAGTTCCGGAACCAGTTCCGATCCGGAACCAGTTCCGGAACCAGTTCCGATCCGGAACCAGTTCCGATCCGGAACCAGTTCCGGAACCAGTTCCGATCCGGAACCAGTTCCGGAACCAGTTCCGATCCGGAACCAGTTCCGGAACCAGTTCCGGAACCAGTTCCGATCCGGAACCAGTTCCGTTCCGGAACCAGTTCCGTTCCGGAACCAGTTCCGTTCCGGAACCAGTTCCGTTCCGGAACCAGTTCCGTTCCGGAACCAGTTCCGTTCCGGAACCAGTTCCGGAGCCAGTTCCGTTCCGGAACCAGTTCCGGAACCAGTTCCGTTCCGGAACCAGTTCCGGAACCATTTCCGTTCCGGAACCAGTTCCGTTCCGGAACCAGTTCCGTTCCGGAACCAGTTCCGGAGCCAGTTCCGTTCCGGAACCAGTTCCGTTCCGAAACCAGTTCCGGAACCAGTTCCGTTTCGGAACCAGTTCCGGAACCAGTTCCGTTCCGGAACCAGTTCCGGAACCAGTTCCGTTCCGGAACCAGTTCCGGAACCAGTTCCGGAACCAGTTCCGTTCCGGAACCAGTTCCGGAACCAGTTCCGTTCCGGAACCAGTTCCGGAACCAGTTCCGATCCGGAACCAGTTCCGTTCCGGAACCAGTTCCGTTCCGGAACCAGTTCCGGAACCAGTTCCGGAACCAGTTCCGTTCCGGAACCAGTTCCGGAACCAGTTCCGGAACCAGTTCCGGAACCAGTTCCGGAACCAGTTCCGGAACCAGTTCCGGAACCAGTTCCGTTCCGGAACCAGTTCCGGAACCAGTTCCGTTCCGGAACCAGTTCCGGAACCAGTTCCGTTCCGGAACCAGTTCCGTTCCGGAACCAGTTCCGGAGCCAGTTCCGTTCCGGAACCAGTTCCGTTCCGGAACCAGTTCCGGAGCCAGTTCCGTTCCGGAACCAGTTCCGGAACCAGTTCCGTTCCGGAACCAGTTCCGGAACCAGTTCCGTTCCGGAACCAGTTCCGGAACCAGTTCCGGAACCAGTTCCGTTCCGGAACCAGTTCCGGAGCCAGTTCCGTTCCGGAACCAGTTCCGGAACCAGTTCCGATCCGGAACCAGTTCCGTTCCGGAACCAGTTCCGGAACCAGTTCCGGAACCAGTTCCGTTCCGGAACCAGTTCCGGAACCAGTTCCGTTCCGGAACCAGTTCCGGAACCAGTTCCGGAACCAGTTCCGGAACCAGTTCCGTTCCGGAACCAGTTCCGGAACCAGTTCCGATCCGGAACCAGTTCCGGAACCAGTTCCGGAACCAGTTCCGTTCCGGAACCAGTTCCGTTCCGGAACCAGTTCCGGAACCAGTTCCGTTCCGGAACCAGTTCCGGAACCAGTTCCGTTCCGGAACCAGTTCCGTTCCGGAACCAGTTCCGTTCCGGAACCAGTTCCGTTCCGGAACCAGTTCCGGAACCAGTTCCGGAACCAGTTCCGGAACCAGTTCCGATCCGGAACCAGTTCCGGAACCAGTTCCGTTCCGGAACCAGTTCCGGAACCAGTTCCGATCCGGAACCAGTTCCGGAACCATTTCCGTTCCGGAACCAGTTCCGGAACCAGTTCCGTTCCGGAACCAGTTCCGGAACCAGTTCCGTTCCGGAACCAGTTCCGATTCGGAACCAGTTCCGATTCGGAACCAGTTCCGGAACCAGTTCCGATCCGGAACCAGTTCCGATCCGGAACCAGTTCCGGAACCAGTTCCGGAACCAGTTCCGGAACCAGTTCCGGAACCAGTTCCGGAACCAGTTCCGATCCGGAACCAGTTCCGGAACCAGTTCCGGAACCAGTTCCGGAACCAGTTCCGGAACCAGTTCCGATCCGGAACCAGTTCCGTTCCGGAACCAGTTCCGGAACCAGTTCCGTTCCGGAACCAGTTCCGGAACCAGTTCCGTTCCGGTACCAGTTCCGTTAGGCTTGCATACAAGTCTGCAACGCATTAGGACATTTCATATCTTTCCCATCTCTCCTTCTTCCCTTCCATTTACATAACAGTACACTAACTCCACTAACCAATGATTGCGTAGACAACAATAAACTATTGTCATATTTTGATGCTTGGGAAACATTGATTACGTAGGTAACACTCAACTATTTTTTTTTTTTTTTTTTCTTACGTAGGTACCTAAACTTGTCATTTTCTACAGGAAACTGACGTTTGGCCACTAATGTTCAACGGTTTCAAGGATAGTTTCGACGTCTTTCAACAGATAACTATTTTTGGTCGACAAAAAAAGAAAAAACTGAACTGCTCAGGGCGAATAATTCGGATTATAGAATATACGACCTCACCATTCAATCAATCTCGAAAATTTGAATATAATACAATTATATGAAATCGCCCAAGTGCCAGTTTTAGTTATTGAAATCTAGCAGTCAAATAAGTATTATGGACTCGTAGTCCAATTTGTGTGTTTCACCATTCATTTTTCAATAACAGTAGTCTTTCATTTTTACCATTATACAAAGCATGATTTTATTACTGGTTATGCCTGTTTGTATTTTATAAATGAACTATGGTAAGAAATAATTTTTTCGTTTTTACTCATGCAGTTGAACTTAAATTGAACTAACTATATACAAATAACCTGATTCGATCGTTATATTTTCCATAATGACTTATCAATCAATGTAGGCGAGGAAAATGTCCGACGAGTATTCAAAAGCGTATTGTATTACGATTTTATTTAAAAACGTATTTTGGCGGTTGCTAATTTTCATATTATTTCAGCGAGGTAATCCGAAATAACCTGCACCTTCATTTCGTGTGAGCACCAACACGTAAATGATCTTGACGCCCTCGTCTTGGAATACCTGATTAATTATCTTTTAACCGCAAGTGGCGTGTAGAGCGTTAACCCGCTGCGGTGGAGGCCGGTGTCGAGAAGCATGGGAAGCCAAAATGATGTTTGCCCATTTGCGAAGAAGAGTTTGGTCATTACAGGACCAAACAATCGCAATTAGAGCTGACGCGAGATTGAGCAAACAACCTCTTGCTGAGAAATAGCTAGGAAGGGAACCAACCGTCGTAATCTTGAAATTGGGGAGAACACTGTTGCAACTTCGATCCATCGGACCGCACTCACAGCGGCATCAAGTTCATTGTATCAAGAGATAGTAGGCAATGTGGGCTAAGCCAGGATCTAGGCCTGCCTCTGTGTTTACAACCGGTCACCCCTCGTTCGCCCATCTACCAAGATCGATCTTAGTTTCAGATTTCAGTCGCGCATCAACCGCAGCAGCTCAACATTGCTCCGTGAATTGAAGGGATTGCAGACCAGTTCGTTATTAGATTACAAAGGCTACGTTGTTTCAGCAAAATAAACTTGCCCTTTATTGGATGCCCGTTGAACAACAACGTTGCCACCGAAAATATAAATTGGTTTTCAATAGCAACGCCCGCAAAGTAAGATGAATGAAAACCGTAGGACGATTTATATTTTCGTGAACATTCCGAACAGATATCTCATATTTATTTATTTATGTTCATACGGGCTGAAGCCCAATTAACAAAGAAATTAAACATTCCTAGCCGATCGCTCAGGCACTTGAAAAAAAAATAGTCAAAATAAAATTTAGCCCACACATCTTAATTATAAAAAACATTCTAAATCGTGGCAAATGGTGAGAAGAGGAAATCAACATTCACGTGGAAACAGAAGATAATATTTACAGAATAAGTGAAAAATTCAGTCCACAAATGAAATAGCAAGGGTGTACTAGCTGGGTGAACAGTACATTGGAATGGAAATAAACGACGGTATTTTACATATTATTTTCCTAGACTTTAAACGTTCTAAAATATAAATGGTCTGTAAAAATCAAAATTGGAAAAAAGTTTATTTCGGAGTAGGTACTGTGTGTTATCCGGAATCCAGAAACTGCTAATTCATTTCGAGGACACATTCTGAAAATGTCATTGATTTTCATCATTTTTCACAGAGATGTGGCAACTTTTGTCTGTTTTTTACCAACGAGTGACAGACACACTGACGCAGAGACGCTTGTTCAGACATGACAGAGTAACATGGTAGTGTTATTGGTAGGAAGGGATTTTCATACCAATCTTATTTGAAATCAACTGTCATCATTGCAATTTTACGTTCTTGAACTTGGTTACTTAATTTTCCGGCTTGCTTCTTTCTGGCTAATTATGCTTCTTCTTCCCCCAGATGATTATGCTTCTTTCAACTTTATTGAATGCTACACGAGACGATTTTTGTCCTCGATTGGGGACTATCGAGATGTATGAAGTAATAGTGCCTATTGAATGCGACCGAAGGCTTTCGCATCCATCCTTGGAACATTTCAGATTTCCTTATCGTACAAATGTCCAGATTTTTCTCAATGGAGCAGTCCCTTCCTTAGTAAGATAAGTCTGATAAAAATTGTTAATAAGTTAAATACTTGGTGCAATAAACATTTTCAAAAAAAAAAAAAATGGAGCAGTCCCAGTTAAATATTAAAGTCGTCCACAAGTCAAAAATTAAACCATCTAATTTTTTTCTCAATATCCTCTCAAATTCTACACGTTGCTTCTAATCAGTAACTAATTGACGATTCGTCGGTATACTCAATTAGAACCTAAGACCTTCGCTCACATCCCACCCAACCCAGGCTCATCTCAATTGAAGTTTTTACTCCTCCTCTGCGAATACGATGGCTTTTACCATTGATCACGAGCTTCAAAGCGTTATTGTGCATTGTCAAAGCCCGTTGCATCCGGTTGTCACGGCCTTCCGTGGGTGGCATAGATTCCCTTGGCGAAAAGTATCTTAGGGATCCTTGATTTTACGCCACACTTTGAGGAGGACCATTGTTGGTCAGCGTGACTCGAGCCGATTTCAAAAACTTAAATTGCGTTTCATTTTTCGTTTATTAAGTATCATAATAATAATCAAACCGGTATTTTATTTAAAAATCGTTTAATAAAACATTCAAAGGTCACACAGTGAGTCTTAGCGAACTTGATGGCAATTTACCTGCGTTCAGAAAGGATGGAGATATTCGTCGGAACTCAAGCATTGCTTCAGCCCGAACAATCGCATGACAGTTTTATTGCATGAGACGATAGATTCTCTCGCCAAAACATGCACTGTCTTCGTTTTCTGGCATAACGCAAACCCTTTTTTCACGCTGTTTCCAAGGACTATTAAACAATTAGTTTACTTCGTCGTCTTCCTGAAGCGAAGGACAAGCTTTCATAATAGTCCACTGATAGACGTCACCATCAATGGTCCTTGGTACAGTAATTTCCTATCCGGCGTTGATGACTTGTTGTGAGAAACTTGTCAACCGATAAGTCAGGAAGAATTGCTTAAAAATCGTCGAAATTGGTCATTGAAACGATGAGCTCAGGGACGAACACGGTAGTATTTGCCTTGAATTTCTAATCAAACAGCCATTACGGGCTTTGGGAACGATTTTCAGGTGCGATTTTCTCCTACCCAAAAACGCCTAATCGACAGCGTAATTAGAACGGGGAGAGTCGTCCTGGCGACTAGAAACAGGTGAAAATGTAAATTTCCTGGAAACGTTCGTTTCGCCTAGATAAATATTTAATAGCGACATTGGAAAATTCTGATTTCTAATAGTTTGTACATTTTTCGTCGACCATCTGTATCCGATCCCGATCGCTATGTGATTCATCTTGTCCTCTCCTCTCGTACAATATTATTATTTCGCACTTAAAATGGTCTTATATTAATTAATTAAAAATATATTAATTAAAATAAATATTTTATAATTTACAATATACCGATAATAGTTCTCAACCTATCTGAAAGTCTGGAACGCGCCACATTGTCACTCGTTAAGTATTACATTATTTGGCAGTATAATAAAACTTTCATTAGTGGAGCGATAAAAAAATCTATAGACGTTGGGATGATCGTAAATACTTTCTTTGGTTATTCATGTTTGGCAATATGACTTCAAATAAGTATTCGAGAGTAATAAAAAAAATTCGAAATAACGATAGTTGCTCAAGAGTTTGCCCTTAGTTACCGATATGCTAGGTGGAAACGCTCACAAGAGTTTGGGTTAAGTTACATAACAACTGTACAGTCTTTTGGTTTATTATTCAATAATAAACCATTATTATAGTCACCCAAGAAAAAAAATTTTATAACCCCCTCAAAATTTTATGTTTTACGTTTCAAGGCATGTAGAATCCGAATATCCAATAAAAAAATTCTGTCTGTCCGCCGTACGCCGTCAACACTTTTCCGGCCAAACAATAATAGCTAAAGTCTTGAAATTTCCACCAAAAATCAATCTCGGTCCTACAACGGCTCAATTCTTGAATCAACTTGCTAGCTCAATTTTAAGGGTATTTTTGGGGGGTTTGAGGGGGAGAAAATTCATATTTTCCATGGTTTTTCAGAAAAAATGTGTACGTGGTATCAAATTATATAGATTTTTGGACGCTGAATCGAATGAGACCATCGCGGGGTCGATAGCTTGATTGGTTCACGAGTTATCGCAGCTTTTGTGCCGAATTTGGGAGATTTTTAGAAATTTGACATGAGGGTATAACTCGAGAGTTCTTGGAGCTATAAAAATCGTTCTATACTCGTTGGAATGCTCCTCGAACACTTCAGAAGAGAATTCGAAAAAATTCAGATTTCAAATTGGAAATTAAGAAAAATGAAAATGTTTAAAATTACAATAGTTGCTACCGAGTGTTCCCATATAGTTACCAATCTGTTTTCCTGTGGGTAATTTTGATTATTTGCTTATTGCTTATTAAATAAACTCTGAAAAGGAAAAAATAACAAAAACGTCTAATTCGATCGTGGATTGTGAGGGGGGAAAACCAGGCGACTCATTCTCCAATTGTTTGAAATGAAAATGTGCAGTTGGGAAATGAGCTGCTGAGAAGTTGGAACGTTTTGTTATTTTTTTCTTTTCAGAGTTTATTTTATAGGCAAATAATTTTGAAGTCGGTTCTTTTTATAAGTGTTTTTAGTGCCAAGTGTCGCACTGAGAACAATATTTCCAAATTCACCAGTCTTTTAGGACAATCGCAACAATTCCATTTACTACGGAAATGAGGAAGTAAAACACACGCCATCGCTAATAGGGAAAATGCGATGGGAAGGCTAGCAGGTACGAAAATTTTTTCCAACGTTACTGGTTTATGAAACAGTCTGAGCATCTTGCTCGCTGGAAAATGAGGTCCATAGAAATGTTTCGGATATGGCGAGCATTGTCATATGTACGGCGGTCCCACTGGGGCTTTAAGCCATCAAGGCGAATGCAAAATATGGTTTAGGGTCTCTCGTATTTTGATGAAACTATGCATTTCCTTTTCGTCCAACGACGAGCGGACACGTATGCTGGCCTTTTGATGACAAAGAGCGCCGCGTGTTTGCTTGTTAAACTCTATCGCACAGCGACCCGCCATGTGCTCCAATTCCTTCGGCTTAAATTACATTTCTGCTCAAAGTTGGCCCGGATGAATAATTCATCAAAAGAACGCAAACCTCTACGATTGAGAATCAGACGAGCGGACATACGAGCATTTGGCAAAGTGATTCAGCGAAGCAGGCTGAAAGAATTTAATATGAGACGCGCCCAATTACTCTAGCAATGAGGTGACATTCATGCGACCTATCGTGCAGTTAAATCAAGTTATCACTTTTATCTCGGTTTGCCGATAGAACGTTTCCGTTCTGCGGGTTGAAAACTTAATACCCGGCTATAATAACATGAAATTATACAGAAAATACGACCAATAATTTGCTTGCATTTTACCCCAGAATTTTCCTGCCGATGTTTTTCAATTCATGTTCGGTTTGAACATTTTTATACTAGCTTTTTTTTTATAAGGATAGCCTTTTTTACAGATCTCATTTCTCGGTTATAGACAATCAATTAACCAAAAATAACGCAGCAGCAAAGCGACGGGAGTGAAACAGTTAATTGCTAAAAATTTGATTTTCAAGAGAAAAATCTTTTCATTGATTATTAATTGTAGGGCCCATCAGGGATTCCGCGTATTATGCCACTCTGCTCTTTATTTGTCCCCCAAATGATCGAGATTTACCTCTCATTTGTAGATTGTTATTTTCCTCCTGCCGTGAAGCTAAATTGGTTACGATTCAGCGGTGATGGGAGAAAAATCAGACGCTTGATACTCTATATTAAATTATTTTAACTGGGCGAGCACTTTTGCCCCTTCAGGCATCCACATTGCGGTACGGACCATCTGGTTTTGCGACAAACAGGACTCCGATTTCGACGGCTATTTCAATCGTAAATTTTTTCTGGTTTACCATCAGGCGCATTTCTTTAGGTAATAAGCTCGTAATCAGTCGTTGAAAAAAGGCATAATATACGTTTGAAAAACCACCTTTTAAAAACAGCGCATATAATTTGCTTACTAGACTAATTTTAGAGCGAGCAATTTAGAGAGAGCAAAAATTTAATATTTTTTCCAGCGGTATCCTCAGATTTAAATTGCTGTAAAATTGAGGAAGTAACAAAAATGTTTTAGTGAGGCAAGGTCTAAAACACTAAAAAAGTCTAGGAAGAAAGAAAAGAGAAAGTCTGAAAAACGGTAGGAAAAATACTCTGTAGGACGCTCTTTGTCACAAATTAGCTGCAGAATATGTGGTTGAAGTACTGCACTGATGATGCTCAAATGGGCGGAAGTGCTTGGCGAAGCTGAAATAAAGATCTCGAGAATAACTCATGTCTCTCCCACTCACCACCGAACCACCAAGAATGCGACGATTATCATAAGAAAATTGTTGATGCTTTCTTTTCATAACATTGTTATTTTTCTTGTTGTCGCATTTTTTTATGTCCATGGGTTGTGAGGGGAGAAAAACCAGGCGACTCACTCTCCGATCCATTGTTGGCTGGCCGAGCACTTTCGCCCGTTTGGGCATCTTCAGGGCGACGTGGAGCCATAGGGTCCACAGCCTCACAACCCATGGTCATATTGTTTAGTCGAATTGAAAGAGGGTATGTTCACAACTGTTTGGCTAAGTTACCATTAACAAGATGACCTTCTTCAATATTACTATTGAATCGAACACAATGAGGTACAATTATCCACTGTCTGTTTCACACTGATAGAGCATTACTCCACTTTCACGCCATTCCTGTACAGTCATGAATCGTTTTTCTATTCAGTGTCCAGTAACTTGACGTCGAGGGATTTCGAGAATAGTAGACGTTGAGTAAGAAATCGAATTAGCGCTCTTGGAGAATGTTGGCTGTTAAAAACGACCAACTGTCGATTGACAAGCCCTTTCGATTTCACAATGCAATCATACCTTGGGATCGAGCTGTAACTAAAAAAAGGTCGCTTCGAATTTTATCTAGGCTTTAACGATCGAACTTACATATTCGAAGGTCGGTGAATTGTGCGTGTTTTCTAAGGCATAAATGAATCGAACAATACACGGACAGCATCCGGATAATGACCTTGACGTACTCGTGATGCACGAATTGATTTGATTCGATTCGTTCCTGTCCTAAAGTTACGGACATCAAGTCGTTCGATCGTGGCATGTGATTTACAGCCAGTGTGAGTATATTATGACCCTTGACCATTTTATTAAATAACACGAGAGCCTGTACTGACTGAAACTTGAGTAAGATCATTGAATCGATTGATATTTTTTTCCAATCAATCGGTAGGTGTAATTATTTATGTGAATTTGTAGCTTTCTCTTACGTTATAAGAAGTTACGCTAGATCTTTTAATGTACCATAAATTACAAAGGAATCAATATTCTAAATTGATCGTTTATCACTCCGTTTTGATAAGTCGCTGATTCGTTATAATTTTATTTATAATATTTTTGGAATCGGGAAAAAATTGTGACGAAAAATAACGATTTCTATTCCATTGATGGTAAACCAAAAAATCGAAATGTTTGTCGCAAAATGAGGAAGTGATCGATAGTGGATCATAGAAAAATCCCCACGGAAACGTTACAATGGAGTTGGATTACGTTAGATTCCATTCGTTCGCTAATTGATACGACCGACTAAAAGGTCTCTCGGGAAAAAAAGGCAGATTCTCTTCTTTCAAAGACAGTCGTAGTAACAATGTCAAGCTTGTGGAAAACCGCTCTTCGAACGCTTTGTTGAATAGCCCAAGAGTAATGGCTACTTGAAGGCTGTTATGTGAAAGTTGAGCAACGATTCTCATCCACGCATCACCTTGAATCATTCATTCTCGAATAGAGCGAGAGCAGCGGAAAGAGCGAGTTTGCCTACACCTTCGACTTTCAACGTCCGAGCATCTCATCCGTGCGACCGGCCAGCTTCGAAACACGATAATTAACTGTTCCTGTTGCTGATGAGTGTTGACTGTTGAACTGTAAGTATATGAATCGGAATTAAATGCAGCTATCTCCCGCCCGATCGTTTGAGGGTTAATAGATTACCGTCATTACCGTATACAATACATCGGTCACGAATAACTTAAGATGAATAATTATCTTCTAGCTTCCCCCGAAATTTGATGTTATAAATACGTTTCAAGGGACCATAGAATCCGAATATTCAATTAAAAAAAAAGTTCTTTCACTCCTCTGTCCACAATTTTTTGAAGTAACTATATTTTTGAGGTAAGTAATAAGATCCGACCTCTCTCCCCACCGTACTTCCCCCCACAACCATTACACCCCTTTTTCCTATCTTGAAATTTTCACCAAAAAGCAATCTTGGCTCAATTCTTTAGCCAAACCGCTACCTCGATTTTGTAGGTGTTTTTGGTGGGGAATCTTATTTCCCTATAGATTTATTGATTTAGATTAAGTGCAGGAGCGGAGCGATATTCGAACCAAAAATTTAATCTTTAATAAAATATAAATCGAATATTTAATGGATAATAAAATTGTAAATATAATGGAAATAATGAAGGTATATAATATCTATGGCTACATTAGTGCCCTGTGCAAACAGTTTTGATTCACTTTCATTTACTGTGGCCGTAGTAGCGTGCTTGTATTGGAAAACGATGCATTGACCTTCAAGACGATGGCAACTTGAAGGTTCCTGCAGCTGATTAGTACTTAGGTAATGACCTTAATGTGTTTTCAAGGGTTTCCCTTAACATCTACGGAACGTTTAATAGAAAACGCTACCAGCTAGTCAGCTTTCACGTCTAATCTTGCTGCAAGTTCTGTCAAGTAACACGTATTTATCGAGTTGCTCAGAAGGGAAATGTTCAGCGATCGCTTTCCGGAACAGCTGCTTTCAAGATCACTATCCTCCCACGCTCACGATGATCTTCGCATGCAAATTATCGACGGTTTACAGAAGTAGCATGTGCTTGTATTCTTCCGTTAATTACTTTCGTTAAATTGGTCGCACCTTAGAGCTTTGTAATTTCACACGGAAAACTTGAGGACGAATCTATTCTATAAAGTCTTTATTCTATAATGAGCAATTATTTTTGAAGGTGGTATAAGATTGCGGTGTTGAATTAAGGTAGCCATTGCAGTTTAAAGAACTTAGTTGAAAGATAAATGTGATGTAACTTTCACATCAACAACGGGCTATTTGGGCTTCCAGTTTTCTACTAGCTGAGTCCAAACAAATGATAAAAGGTGGTAAATTATAGTATTGAATTTCACTCCCCAACGTTTGAATAGAGGTAAACGAGGTTAGATGGGCATCGCATTATCTTGGAAAACTGGAGTCTATTTTTTAGAAAATACTTTTCAACTCTCATTTTTCACTTTTTATTTTGATGAATCGGAATAGTGGTGAGTAAATTGGTTTTTTGAAATCATCGAAGGCTAGCAAAGTTTTTTGTTTTTTAAATACCAATTTCACTTATTTCATTTCTAGTAGTTCAACTCATTACTCATAACCATTCATACACATTTCTAGTTTTTCGCACAATGATTTTTTTGAAAAGTTGACTTGTTAACTGTTCAACTCCGCGAAATTTTTGTAAAGCCTTTTTTCCCATTTTTCAACTTTAAATCTCGATATTTCAGATAATTTAGTTGAGTGCTTTTGGATCCATGTTGCGCCGTATAATCGCGGATTTTTATTATATGAAGGAGAGTCGACTGATGAAGAGGATGTGAATCTTCAGAGACCTAGGTGAAAGCAGGAGCGAGTCTACTTTGGAGGATTTTGCACCTTCGAAGAAATTTCAGGGAACGTTCCATTTTCAGGGGCAAAGGGGTGAAAGGATCCTATGTTACTGTTTGCATCATTTAACTATTTCAATCAATTAAACTCCAACTCAATGTCATCCCAACAAATAGGTAATCAAAAAAGCACCAACAAATGTGGATAGAAATTTGACCCTCGATAACAGGATATAATTTTTTTTGAAACAATCTTACCACCGTTCTGTCTCCTAGAGTTCTATTTTCATATAGCCGACTTCATATTATAGTCATATAGTCAAGCATAGTTATTCAAATTCGATACTACTCATTATCAGCAAACGTATTACTAGGAAATTGGGCGGTTCGGAAAGAGCGATGGTCCATTTATCAAGTAGAAAACTAGGCCAACTGATGAACCCCGTGAGGAATTGAGTGCCAATAGACAGATATTACGAAACGCAATGCAAAACTGGAGCTTCCACCAAATTAGCTTTACGTAAGCCAATCATGCTCTACAGCTGGAGCTACCGTAGACTAGGCCTTCTATTCTTCAACAACGAAAAACGCCACCATTTGAACTCTTTGTGGTTCAATTAAGTCGGCGATGAAAAGAATTTAATGAGGTGTCCCGAGCGGTGTGACATCATTTACCTTTTGCCGTGGCAGGAACCAGTTGAGCGAAAGAGGTTCGAGAAGGGATTTTAGGAGAAATAATTAGTCAGCTTGGAAGAATGAACTCCAAGCGGCGGTTGACCTTACCTTGACGTCTCTGCGAGGAATCAGAGCTCGCTCTGAGGGGGCCTAATAGCCAAGGGACTGAGTGATTGATAGAGTGCGCGGTTTCGCTTCAGGGCATAAAATCCTCCCAGGATTTGAATGGAATACCTGCCGTTAATAGCTGCTGAATTCAATTTGTAAGTTAGTTTGACGTCAAAGGTCTATATTGACTAATACGCGATAAAAATGTCGGGAGGAAAACTTCCTCGTTCAAAAGTGATTGATGGTTTCAAAACAGGTCAAGGTGTTTTTCGTTGAACTTGAATTATTCACTGGTACAATAAATATGGCTATTCGTGGGTTTAAGTTCAAAAAAATAATATCTTATAATATATTCTAAGGGTCTGAACAGATTTTATTGGAAGCCCTAAAGAACCGATATAATTGCTCTATAATTTGCCCAGAATCTGAAGATAAATCTGCCATAAATCTTGAGGGTTTGTATCCCCAATTTTTTTCTATTCTTTCTCTTTTCCTCTCCTCCTGAAGTTGTAATTACAATATTACGCTTATTATTCGGCCAATTGTAAATCGGGAATCCTCAGGTGACGTGGAGCAATAGTGGTCCACACCCTATCGCCAGCGACGAAATTTTTTTCTATTGTTGAAAACAAATTTTTAGTTCACTTTTCGAAATAGCGTTTAGGCCTTCCTGCGATTTTCTTTTCACCTCCTCCATAGTGGCAAAACACTACTCTTCCAAGGGTCTTTTGAATCTGGGGAAAAAAGAAGTCACAAGGGGCCAGATCCGGTGAGTAGAGAGATAAACATGCCGTTATTTATTTAATTAATTAATTTTTTTTTTTTTGATTTTTTCAAAACTTGGTCTAGGTTGCCAATCTCCGAGAGGAGACGGCGAATTAAGAAGAAAGGTTTTTCGACACTTCCTTAAAGTCGCTTTTTTCTAATTGATTTTTGTTTATAACAGTAATTGGAACTTAAGTACCTAATGTTTAATTTGACTCGAATCGTGAGGGTCATTTTACCCTTTTTAGTCCGCAAATCGCAGGGCCTTGGTGGAAAATAAATTACCGTTAGTACTGAACGTTAGCTATCTCAACCAACGTTCTCGTCAAGGTTACAAATTCCTACAAACATTAACCCAGATCGGAGGTAGATGATATTACATCTGTGCTAGTTGCACTATCACCTAATGCGCATGTGCGATGGTTTTGAAACGTGCGAACGCTGACGGTTTCGCTTTTACTTGCCTTTAGTTCGACTGTAGTTCCTGTAATGACTTTTTTGTTACGGGAAAATCGTATTCCCTTGAGAAGCTGAAGAGGAAAACGCTAAGAGAATAATCATAACTTTTTGGTTTATTACTATCCATTTCTGATAGTAATCATTCCGAACATCTCTTCTTGAAGTCGCATTTTTTTATGTCCGTGAGGGGGGAGGATTTTTTTTTTTTTTTGACTTACCCAAGTATAATTTAATGTAATGTAAAAAATTAAATAGCAATAAGTTAATTGCTACAGCCTATTTAATTTTTTACATTACCTGGATTTTTTTTCTGTGTCCTAGTCGAACTGTGCATAGCTGTCACCTAAAGTTAAGTCGAGCTGCGAGTATCATTTCAACGGAGTTTTTAATTTCTGCTCAACCGTCGTTTTCATTTCACATCAAATCGGCCGTTCGGATTACGTTGATTTTGCTGTGTCGAATATACATAAAACCTCATCGATTGAAAGGTTCACCCGAAAGAAAAGATAGTAGTTTTGAACAAGGTGAAGGGAAGTTTAGTAGACGTCGGGCAATAACAGGTTGACTTGCAACCGTTTTTGCGAATCTTTCTGAACCCGTTGAGCAACAGCACTAAAAAGCCCTTCGTTTTCATTGCGCTAACATTAATTCTACTGTGACGGAGGATGCATTGCGCACAATGACTCCGAACAATCAGAGTAAGGAACGATGAAAGGAGAGTATATTATTATGAGTCGCTACGATTCTTCTCGCTTAGGCCATTGCGTCAATGCTGTGTACTGACTACATGGAGTATGATATACTTATATTAACTTGACAATAATTAATGCGCGTATTCAGTTCTTCGGTTTTTACATTTCTGAAGAGAACTTGAAGGCGATCTTCACAATCTTGTGGTGATTTCTATCAAACTATGTGCATTCGTTACACAATAATGAAGCATTATTAGCTCAAAAGCAAATTAAAATTTGGCCTTAATTCAATTTTCAATGAGTCCAGGGATGTAGAAATTTTGAAAGAGAAATCTCCACTGTAAGCCAGGGGAAATGATTCCGTCTTGCTTTGAGTAATTCTGAAAATCTAATAATTAACATTTGTATGTCTAGTTGATGACGTAATTTATTATTTCGTGGCATCTGTCACTGGTATAATTACAGATCAATTCCATATAATACTGGTGCGCTTTGGGCGATGAGTATTTTTATTTGTTGAGTTACTTTAGGAGGTAACCTCAACAAGGAAAGGACACCAGAATCTTGTCTCCTCGTAGCATCGAAGATAAAAAAGAAAAAGAAAAAAGAAATAATGATTACCATAATCTTAACTATCCTGGTGCATCGCGTACGAGTTGAAATATATAATACACGCTTCGTCCTGCACTTCAAGTCAACGTTGGGACAAAAGACCAATCGCGTCTCACCAATTTCTCAAAAGTGGTTGAAGCACTTACAAATTATGTCACTCCGATGAAGAATACTTCCACGAAAGATCAACAACACTATTCTAACTATCTGCCTCGTAGAAACAAAATAATAATAATGGTTATGGCATTTCTTATGTACAAGAAAAAAGTCTTATAAAAATTCTTCTTCATGCAATTTTTTCTACGATGCATATAAAATCTTGGAAGTTACGGTGTGTAGAACAATTCGAATTCTTACAACGAAACCCATGTTGATCAAGAAATTGCCAAAATACTGCAAGAAGCAGCAATCTTCTGCGACGGCTGAGAAATTTCGCTATTTTATAGATAAGAAACGTTAATAATGATTATTGAAGGCCGAATAACACAATATTTGGTTCATTCACGAATTTAAACTGTTGAGAAAACATTCGTTAAATTCCCATTTTTCCACTACGTTGTCAAATTTTCGAATAAACCTATGAACCACTTTGTTCCTTCTCGAATATTTCCGAAAAAAAGACAAGATCTAGTATACCAGTGAACAGGGTCGGATTGCAATTGAAACTCCTCTGACCTGAATCCCTCGTAATCTCACTTTCGTCCCGCAACAGTTCGCATTCCACCAAAGCTGCCCAAGTTATCGCTTCGTGTTTTCCTTTGTGGAACGGGCAGTTCCATTCAAGCTACAATTTCCATACTCCCGGTTCCAATTAAGCCATTTGTTTGAGTTAGGCCGACTTGCAAGGAATAGTTGTAATTGTTCGAGCGCAGCTCTGGTGACGTGGGATAACAATTTGAAAATATTTAGCCTACTGTCGCCCGAGGCGGATTCGACAATTAAACGGAGTTCGCGTACAGCAGAAACGATTGTTTCACCGTTGGATATGGAAACTGAAAGCGGTTTTCATGGAATGGCCATTCTCTCGCGTCGCCAATTGGCATTCTGTTTCCAATCTAACCAACTTACGGCAATTCTCTTTCAACAGATCTGAAGTTAAGCTTGATCAGTTCCCCGAATATTGTACGATAAATGCTAGCTACAGAAATATCTATACAGGGATACATAGCATTACTCAAACAGATCTGCAAACTTTTAAAATTAATATAATAACTGTCAAAAAAAAAGGAATATGAGAGATAGATTTCGAGGGAATAGAATAGATTTAAATATATAGTTGTGATAGATTCCGAATTTTTATTCAATAAAATTATTAAACTATTGCACTCACAGGAACAAAAAAATTCGCACCCCTCTTCAAAATATGATGATTTACGTTCCAAGCCATGTAGAATCCGAATTCCAATTTAACAAAGAAATCTTTCCGTCCGCCGTACGCCGCCAAAACATTTCTGAGGAACAAGCAAATAGCTAAATTTTTTGAAATCTTCACAAAAAATCAGTCTTGGTCTGACAATGACTCAACTTTAGCCAAACCGCTACCTCATTTTAAGGGTATATTTGGGGGTTTTAAGAGGATCTAATTAATAAGATCGGTGACTTTAGTGAGCACTGGGTATTTCAAAATTGTTCAAAAAACTGAGTCGAAACTAAATCCGCCGAGGAATTAAGGTAACCGGTGTTTTCCATCCGCACACATTGCTAGGCATTGAGGAAGAGCAGTCTTGATAATTTAAAGACCCTTCGCGCTTTTCAAGGGTATTACTTCTCTGTCCCCTTCAACGGCAAAAACAAACTCTCTCCCTGCGCCCCTGGCAGACAGTTAATCTTCCGAGTTAGCTACTACTGTCTTCTGCTCGGACCAGTGTTGTATCTCGCACTCCATCGGTACTCTTCATTAAGTTTACACACCTCCAATCTGGAGCTGAACGATTTTTGGTATCGAATTTCCGAAGTTATGATTTCGAAGTGCTGTTAGTCGACGTAAGATCGAGTGATCCCACCGATACAAATGACAATATTTTTCATAATTTGTCTGCCAACAACTTACGGAATCATATTATACTCTATGTAAAACTCAATATTTCAATTGCAACAGTTACTGCGTCAAATAGAGCAAATAATGCCAGAAAATGTCCTTTTGCAAAATGAAATGTTTTGACTAATTTCGAATTGTAAGAAACTTTCCAGGCTAAGTTCCAAAAGTTGGCGATTTTTTCATCCGATGGCCTTTACTTTCAAGTACACCATATTTCTGTCATGTAATTCCACCATTCTGGTTGAGTTCGGTTTGTTTAAGAGCGATTCTAGTCAATAATAATTCCGCAATTTTTTGTTATTTGACTGCCGAGAGGGCGAATTGAATAATCGGAATCTTCACCGTTTGGGACAGACGTAATCGCAGCTGCCAATCAATCTTGAGCAAACTGAATAAATAGAATAATTTGACGTGTCCATGATTAGGTCAGAGATACTCATCGAGCGTTTTCATCCTTTCAAAACACTGTCACATTTGAGCAACATCAGTCATGCCGTTTCAAGCAGCTGGCGAGAAGTGACCGTTCCAAAGTACGGCAACTCGAAGGGAGGAAGAATAGAAGAAGTAGCCACCATTCAGGTAGATTGACGAAACACAGCCATCACGTATTGTAGGTCAAGAGGCAGCACGTCGAAGATTTGCTTCCACCTCGTAACGCAGCAGCTTCGCACCATTCAGGCTGGCATCAAGTGAAAACGCTGGGGGGCCTTTTCATAGAAATGGTTTCTGCAGTTAGTGAAGGCGTAACACGCGACGTGTGCTCGCGGAATGCGTTTAGGCGGACCGAATGAAATTCATTGGAAAAATACGTTTCAACACGAGTTACATCTCTGTACGCGTCTTCCGTGTGCTTAAATGCGTTTCAAATGAGCAATGGGCTGAACGAATCGGCCGTGAAAAGGTCAACAGAAGTATATAATTTTTTTAGGTAGGTAACGAGAATACAACATAAATATTATCCTCTCTACAATTCAATCTTTTTAGGGTTGGGATTCTTACTTTGGGGTTATTTAAAATATTTTAGTAGACGGTAAAATTGCTGACTCTGTGGAATCTGATATTTTCGTCGTTGAAGATGCGAACTCTAAACAAAACAAAATAAATTCCGCTCGTCCGGGAGGCTTCTAAACGGCTTCTACTGAGTTTTGAAGAAACTGCGAAAGAAAAACAACGAACTTGTATAACTGAGAGAGTATTCAGCTTTCAAGAGAACATCGTACTCTCACCCTTGAGGCGATGATGATTACCAGGAAACGACAGAACATAAAGTCACTTGTTGCGCTTTTTCTTCTCAGAAATTGGAGAAACTCTTGATTGATTACCTATTTTCAAATTTTCCGTTACATTTGAAATTTCACGCTCCTAGAGGTACCTAATTAATTAAATTGCAATGGGTCCAATATGTAGAATTTTTATCTTGAGAGAGAATATGTTGGAAATGTAAATAATATGAACACTCAACGTTTTACTCATTCGGCGTATAGGAGCTCAATATGACAATACTAAAAAAATCCAATTGCGTATTTTGCAATTGATTAAGAATTGAAAGCGAGTTAGCATCTAATCGGCATTTGGTTAAAAAAAAAGTGTTGCAATCCAAGACGATTCCGCCCATTTCATAATCTCTACACGATGTTTTGAAAACGGTTGAGTTTGCGAAGAACAGCGTGAGTGCGTTCCAAGCGTTTACGACTTCAGCTCACGTAACAATAGATGTAAGTACGTACAACTTCCCCTTTCCCGGACTTGGCCTCAACCTCTAGCTCTGATTCTGGAACTCTAATTGGGACAAAGTCCCTAATTGTCGAAGCCAACTTCATGGCTGATGTTTAAACAACTAGCTTCTCCTCTGCTCCGTGTATCCTTTAATTGTATCAATCCTTTGAGACAAAAGGATGAGCCAAGAGTGTAACGTTGGCCTTGCGACCAAAGCTCGTCACGGCTTTTGGGATTTTGGCGATTTTCAACCACCTTTTGTAATTCCTCGGTTAGCCTTGTGATGTCGTCACTACAAAAGGAAGCGAAAATGGTCCGCAACGACGGTCACAGGCGATAAGAGCTGCCCGAAGCGAAAGGATGAACTGACCAATGGTTTCATAACTGTGCAACATTTATTTAGTCGACGATTCGGAAATAACAACTCAAAGAAAAACGCGACAAAAGTGCATGCTGTTAAACATGAATAGGTTAATAAATAATAGTTAATAATAGGAAAATAAATTAATGATGGGTTAATAAATAATACAAAATTTGCAAAAATTAACATTTTCTGAAATAAAATCTGCAATAAATAAAATCGCATAGCAATTTTAAATGGCAGGCCTTCGACAAATCTAGTTTTCGATACATCGGATTCAGAATGTAGTTTTTGCGCTTTCAATTCAATAGTAAAGGAACTATTTTCCACATAAATACTAAGCGGCCATGAGCTAAAAATGCCTGACTGAACTCTGCAATTAGGAGAAAAGTAATGAGCCAAACCGACCCAAAAGCGACAGTATTTTTTTTTTTTTTTCATAATGCAGTCCACTCGTCAGCCAGATTTCCAGGTCAATTTTAAAGGTAGTTTTAGGAGTTTCGAGACGAAATAAATTCACTTTTTCCAATGTTTTTGGAACATAGGCATGTTTGTTATCATTTTTCCCTACTACACGGTACCAAGGTGATTATTCCACTATCAGTAGCCTCGACTGTGGGATCTCATTTGAATAAAAATAAATAAATAGGTTATTCGCATCACAGCGCAGTTCTAAATATGATCAAATTGAAATTAGTACTAGCAAATAAGTTATTTCAATCTCGATTAGGTAAGGGAATTCACGAAAGTGTGGCAAGCTTACTGAGTTGTCCCGAGAGAACGGGACAGATAAAATAGGTTACCTATGAGCTGAAGAAAAATAATATATCTCTAGTTTGCTTACATAATTATTATTCCTTATATAATTCCTCAATTAGCTCAGTTTTACGCTACTAAAAAACCCGGGGTGAAAGCCACAGAAAAACATCAAGTTTCTTTATAACAAGCCTGGAGTAGCTTTTCCAGTGCTACACGAATTGAAATAGATTTTATTTCTGCAATTTCCCCAAAAAAAAAAAAAAATAAAATAAAAAAATAAAAAAAATAAAAAATCATTATCGCACGGAAGTTTTATGCACGACGCTGTACAGCGACAAAATTGTGATAGCAATCTCCTTAGAAAATTAGGTCGCAAAATCATTTTGGCCTACGTTTTCATAAATTTAGTACCAACTTGATGGATATTCGATCCGTTTGGATGCAATGTCACGAGAAATGGCGTACGGGAAATGAGAAGAGATTTTGAGTACGCATGCTTCAGTTCTGACTATGAAGCTCGATACACTGTATTGAAGTCATGGAATGCAGTTGAATAACTGGCTTATCCAGTTATGAGATTAGATACTTTTGGCATTAGACGTGCAGAGAACTAGGTGGCTATTCCGGCATAGGGTCAGCTCGAAACCGAGTATTTTTTCCACGTAAAAAATTCGTTTCGATAGTCGAAGATGAGAGTAGTTGTCTAGATCACGATTTTTATTTAACACTTGTTTCGGTGTCTTTTACTCTTCAGTGGGCTGTCGGCACTTTCCGTATGCTTCTGAGAAGGGGTGAAAGGCCATTACGGAGGCGCCAAATGAAAGATTAGAAAAAAGATACACCAGTTACAAAAATTAGCAGTTTTTTATAAGGTCAGTATAATTTACCTAAAGTAAATAAGTGTAATATAGTTTATAATTTATAAGTAAAATGTGTACATGAGACTCAGACGACAGATACGGCTGATAAAAAAATGTCGTGGCGCTGAGATATATCACGCTGTTTTTTTTTTTTTTTTTTTTTTTTTTTTTTTTTTTTTTTTTTTTTTTTTTTTCAATAATTGAATAACTTAATTTGTAGGTATAAGATTACAAAATACATTATGGTTGATAGAATAGGAAAACATAGGTACAGTGGTTAATCTGGCACTTGGGTGGGAGTCGGTGCCCTCTGACACTCTCCCTGTGTGTTATGTGTGTTATTTATTTATCTTAACTCTGTTAAGCCCTCAATTTACGTCCTCTACAGAGTAATAAGTTAGTTCTATTGTAAATATATGCCATCAAGTCCCCTTTTCTTTTGCTATAAGAAAATCTTTTATTTTTTTTATTCCGTTGTATATCTTCGATGCCAACCTTGTAATGGCCGTACGGCATTCTACAAATAAAGACATCTATCTATCTATAGAGTAATGGCTTTTTGACAAGTTACATTGTTTCCTGTTTGAACTGTCAAAGCAGCAGCAACTACTTGAACGTGCTCTAAAAATTTTTTATACCAAAAACCTTTATTGTGCAACATGGATGACAATTTTTTCAGCAGCTGGTGGATACTGATCTCTAAATAAATTATTTATTTTATAATGTACTAACTCTTCCAGCGTGTAAAATTTAACCTTTCTGAAAAAGCAAAAACTCAGTTGAATTTTCCGCAATTTATTTTAAGCTCGGAAAAATTGTTTAAAAAAAGGATTATTGAAAATTTGAAGGTCATGGGAAGACATTAATAACTTATGTCTCCATAATTTTAAATTTATCCAATTTTTGTACGCTTCATTCGATGGATAACCCGGCTATCTAAATTTATTATCGAATAGATTATATTTTTCTTGCAACAGATAGTGCGTTTGTGAATATGAAACATTTTTTACTTTACTTCTATTACTTCTATCACTTTACTTGACTTGTATCATGATTATGCGGTAACCTCCAAAAGATGGTCTGCGTTTGCTTGGAATATATAATTTAGTATCAAATCAAACAATCAGCCAAATGAAGCGCATTGAAGTTGGTGTTTCTTCTTCTAACCGTCCGGAGAAAAATCCGTTTGATCTGACATGCGCGGTTTTAACGCTCTCTTTCGTTCGCCAATGAAACTTTTCACCTCGAGCTTAGTCTGTCGCCGGACCGCTTGAAAGCATCAATCTGTACAACCCATTGCAACCCATCGGATCCGGGATCTTCCATCAGCCGTTAGTGTTATTTTGGTGAGGAGGATGTTTCAATTTTGAGGACTAAATAACAAAAACATAGCAATTTGGCGGAAGAATGTGGTACAAAATCTAAAAGTTTGTTGACAAAACTCAGAAAACTTGAAAACCGATATACGATTTGATTTCGTCATGGTATCATTCGATTCAGCGTTTAATAATCCCCTAAAATAGACCGTAGCTGAAACATACCCAGACATGAATTCCTTACGTCTACACACTAAAGCGATTATTCTTAAATTGAGGTTCCGATCTGGACAGAGAATTGAGCGATTGTTTGTAGAAAAAAGTTACTGCTCAATTTCAACACATTGTTTTTCGTCTTGCATTATCCTGTGTGAAATAGCAAAATGCGTACTCCATGCTCAAACTTTTATACTGACTGACAGATTTGCAAATAATGGTGCCTTTTGTCAAGGGAGTTATAAATAGCAATTTATCAGAAATAGGTCCATGATCAACTATCCTAGAAATTTGGCCGATTTGGTTTGAGTTGAGAGAAATTTAAATTTTGAAGAAATTCGTTTGCCCGCAAATTATGTTCAAAGCGTTGATAAATTTTGCTAGGTACATAAATTATTATTCAAACGGTTATTTACTTAATTCATGTTTTGGGTGTTGGACTGGTTTCTACTTGTTGGAATACAACACACCAATCGATTTGTAATAATTACGGGAGTACCTTGAAAACATCGGTTGTCATCACCTCCCAAATAATGCGTTTGAGTTTGCATAAATATTTTCTTTAGAACCTTGAGGAAAGTCCTCTTGGTACATTTAACATTGAATATTATTTCATGTATGTGCTCTTTAAAATATGTTTTCGGTTTGTCCAATTGAAAGTGGTGAGCTTAATCTTTAGATACAACTAGCGCAAAAAAGCGCTTGACGGTTCGCACGGACGGCCGAAAACTGCGGCAGTCTAAACTGGACACACAAAACTGGCCACAGAAGATTTCAACAGGAAGATGTGTGCCTCACAGATTTGAGGTGAAATATAATTCAACATTGGTGGTGACCGACGTGTGATGAGAATTGGCCTCCTCCAACATTGTGAGTCATCATCGAAGAACTCGATTTTTCTTCGATAATCTCTTTCAATTAAATCATTTGCCGTTCCCTTTTCCAACAGATAACTTCAGAACAATTTTTATTTATTAATTTTTTCATCTTGCAAATTTTTACGTAGCATTTTGCTCAACACATATTGATCAACTAAATTCATTTCGAGTCGAATAGCAGAGCAAAGTGAAGTTCTTTTAGGAACAGGAATCGGGAGTGAACAACTCATCATATTTCTCAAATGAAGAGTTTGTTGCTAAGTGCAGAGTCTCTTGAAATTGGCTCCTGCTTTTTGATTTTTATTCCATAGTGAAATCAGATTATTATAGGGGAATAAGGATAGTAGCCAAAGACGATGCAACAAGAAATAACAACTTTATTTACAGGTAACAACAATAATCTTCTCTAAAATTACCTCGTCCTCCCTTCATATTACTAGGTGCCAACTGGCTTTAAAGAAATACTGATATACCGGTGGATTGTTCGTTAATATGCGATTCTACTAAGGAATATAATTAATTTCGTAATACTATATTTTTTCGTCTTTCATTATTCCAACATTCAACTGATTAATATTCGTACAATATTGTCAGCATTCGTTTTTCAATAGGAGGAACTCATTTGTTTTGGAATAGGATTCGCCTACAGTTCACCTAATATTTATACCTTATTTTTAGCTACACCTAACACTTAATAATACGCATTTGGTATAATTTCCTTGGTCCGATAATATATCAAACTCAGGGACTTCTTCAATATTATTTCATTGTTACGCAACGTGTACTCCTTGGTATCTGAAATGAAATGCACGCACTTATGCTAGCTTGAGGCTCGAGCTGTCATGTAGTGGAACAGATGAAACCGTTGGTTTGAACATGACAATTTTTAGACTCAGGTAATCTAGATACTTTCTGAGGGAAGTGGTACAAGTATGAATCTTGTATCGCTGTTTACTGTACGGATAGTTCCATTTTCTCAAATGCCATTCAATTACTATTATTATGGTTCTTAAGATCCTAGAGGAAGCTCTGCGAGTGTGCGAGTACGTTAGAGAATGAATACAAAGCAACTGATTGTCTTGCCTGAGATAGTTTTTTTGACATGGTGACAAAGAATTCAGCAGAAATCCACAACGAACAACTGGTTTCCGCCTTCAGGGCTCGCCAACCCAGTCAACGCTGGAAGTATAAATATAGTGACGAAGTGAAATTTCAGCTTAACATCAAGTACATCTGGTACATCAATTCTGACCAGATTAAAATAAAGTATCGTATACCTTAAACGTTAGGGTGTACTGAGTGCTGCTTCAGTCTCCGTCAAATCCCAACCACTGACTGTGGCAAATAATGGCCTAGCTCTTAATAAAACTTCATCAAAATTATAAAAACTACGTTACTTGGTTATGGCGATTAAACACTGCGATCATCAAGATAAGATTAGCTGGTGGATGATTCAATGAAACTGTACAGAGTTCTTTCTAGTGCTCTTTTGTAACTTTCTAGAAAGTCATGGCACACCTCGGATGAAAATCACTCACTGCATCAACAAATTTTTTTTCATCTCTTTTTACCCTCAGCACCAGGCACGGTGTAGGATATATCCGTGTGATAGCCTGTATGGTCCGACCAGTACTTGACAACTTGTAGTCGCCCGTCAGGCAACAACACGTGGTAGCTTCCCTTTGTGACGCCATCTTTTTTACTCTCTGTTTTTCCAAATTCGACTTTGTGCTCCGAATCGGAGACTCGGTAGCCGAAATCGTATTTGATAAACTCGTCGTCATCGTAATCTGTTGTCTGTGCTGTGGTCAATGGCTGAGCGTTACTTGTAGGTATGACAGGCTGCGAAAGATGAGCAACAGGTTGGTGCACAGGTTGAGCGACGGGGATAGCTGATGCAAACGTCATCGTAGATGTGGGCGGTGGCACCGGTTTTGACTGCGGTGCAGAAGACGGAAAATCTTTGTACTTATCCGAGTGAGGGTTCGGCGGAGTATAAGTACTTTTGATTCGCATCTCAGGAACGTGCTCATCCTGGAAAATCGAAGAATACTGTTTAGTATTATCAAGTTTGGATCGAAAGAAACTCGATGAGCGATTTCCTAAGTACGTTCCTCCATTAGGGAATCATCAGGGCAGTTAAAGTCCATTGGATAACTTTGACTAATGTTACATAGTTCCTAAGTACCCAATCACAGGTCTACAGCTGCTAGGATGATCGTTATCAATACACTAACTAACTTAAAAAGCTGAATCTCGTTTCGTATTTCTTAATTATGTTACCACAACTAGTATGAAAAACAATTAATACTAGAAATCTATTCACTTTAATGGTTCCGGCCGGTACAGGGCTGTAATGGTACACTGGCATTCTCGGTTGCTCCGGTCCTCCTTGTGGCGATATTCCTGTAATATAGTCGGAACGTTGGAACATTTGCAATAGAACTATTCATAACTCAAAGGTATACCTGTATCATAATGAGGACGGAAATGGCAAAATCACTTGATGTAACTAGCTTTTCATTTTTTTTTCAAAATATTTCCTATAAACATTTTCATTCAATATTTTTGGGTAGCATAAATATTTCGCGCTGGTTGAATATTTGCGAAATTTAAAACTGATTCATTTGATAGATTTCTCACAAGAACGAATCAGGTGTAACCGTGCACTTCATTAAATGAAGAGACTATTCAATTTTTCTGCAACAATTTGTCTTTGTCGTTTTGAATTTATATGTCTGCAACTCATACGAAATTTTGTCAAGTAATCAATCGTTTGGTACTCACCAGGCGGGTATTTAGTGGGCTCTGCCATATTATTTATAAGGATTTGGAGAGGAACATAATGTTGCTGTTGGGATTGCCCGTGGTTTCTGTAGCCGTTAAGAAGTCCGAACGGTTGAGGGTGGATGTTGATTTGAACTTTCTGAGGTCCGTTTTGCTCCGATGAAGTTGGACCAATATTGGCGGCGTATTGTCCAGGCGTTGGGTGAATGACAGCCTCTGTGTAGCTTCCGGTTTGAGAATGACCCTAGATTGATAATTAAAATAATAAATTAGCACAAGGCAAAATTATTTAATATTATATTGAGAATGATAATTATGTATGAGGTGTTAAGTTCCCATCAATTATCAACGAAAATCGTGCTTGGTCTGACAACGACTCAATTCTTTAGCAAAACCGCTACCTACCTCAATTTCAAGAGCATTTGTGGGCAATTTTGAGGAGGTGAATTTATATTTTCCAATGTTGATGAAACATAGATAATATCAATTTATATTGATTTTTTGGATGCTGTTTTGATTGAGACCATGACGGAGTCGATAGCTTCAATAGTTCTTTTTATCGTGTTATCACAGCTTTTTGAGCGGAATTTTCGAAAAATTTGCCATAGTGGACTCGAGAATTTGTGGTACTATAGAAATCGTTCTATAGTTGATGGAAAGCTCAAGCAGCTCAAGCTGCACCGTTAGCGGAATGATCAATCAATTAATTTGATAATTAGGACAAATAAAAATGATTGAAGTTACCATAGACAATCAAAAGTGGACGATTTCTTAAATCAGAATTGAAGCAAAGAAAATATAATACATGTACTTAGTATCATTTGCAGCGTTCTTATCGTTACTTACTCCCACGAATAACATTTGCTTCGGATGCATCTGGTGCGAGATGGCTGCCTGTTGCGCTGCTATGTCATAATGCTGCTGACCGTTCGCTTCATATCCTTGCGAAGCTGAATTCAGTTGGCCTGTTGAGCTAACAGGGTACCCATGTTGTGCGGTGAGCTCTTGTGCGTTCAATTGACCTCCAATGGACGGATGGGCAATGTAAGCAGCAGCGTAACTTTGAGGCACAGGTGCATTGCTGTATTGGTGCTCAGGCGATTTTAACACCTGCTAAAAATGAAAACATTGCAATTTCTTGCTTGACTTTCTTTTGCTTTGGTTTAAAGCAAATAAGCAATATCAATTATTAGTTTATCATTTGTCCTGCTGCAGGGGATTTTTATGGGGTTGTGAAAGAGGCCTGGCGACTCCATCTCCATTGTTTCATTCAGCCTGAGGCCATTCATGTCATAGGTGACTGAAGTACCTATAGGCTTGAAGGTGCCCGAACTGGCGAGAGATCGAGACTGAATAAAACAATTGAGAAGGAATCGCCTGGTTATACTATCCTTCGACCCCATAGAAAGATTAATTTCATCCTCCCCTGATAAAATCACAGCCAATCGGGAGACAACTAGGTTTCGTTTGAACTTCCAACCTATTTCATCAGTGAAGACGGGCAACGGAACTGTTTTCAAAACAACTATGGACTCGCAAGAAACGGGAAATATGAACTATCCTCACGTCAGCGAAAGGTGGTCCGGTCCGTATTTACGAAGGCTGGTTAGATCAAACATGACTGCTCTAGGCAGTCTCGCTGGAGCAAAATGGTTTCACATACAACTTCCCATCACTTTCATTATCAATACACATTTCCTGCTAAACCTGTTTAATCCGACACTTTTCATTCGCTAACTTGATTTGCAACGTTGATATTACATAAAATCAGATTGGATGACGGAATACGTGCGGTATGTGTTTCGTTGAACTTTTAGTTGAAACGATAAAACCGTTTTTTTTATTCAGGCGCAAGGACCGACAGTCACTATGACGAATGGTGGATCTGATATTTATGGTTGAACAATGAAATACGTTAATTAATTCTTCCTGTACATTAGATTATTCAATATTCTTCAATGATCATACTTCAATTATTAATTATTTTTTCGCCTCCTCAATGTAGGCCCAACCTAGTTCGGTTGTGGTTTATTTTTCTTCTGCTCGGAGTCAATTATATTTTTAATACTGAAGCTTTCTCTCAATGTTGGACAGTAAGTATAGTATTGTTATTACGTATAGTATCGCATTTATTACATAAATCGTCATATAGTCGTGAAAAAAGGAATGGAACTCAATGCAATTTTCAGAAAATAGTGATAGTGCAAAATTATTTCCGGAGTTCGGATAACCCACAGTACTTGCGATATATATTATAAGTGTCGCATGTTTTTTCTATTTCAATTTTTACATGCTATTAGAGTCGATATTTTTAAACGTTTGTGGTCTTAGAATGTTTGTCATGGCGAGCAGATGATGCATGATTTTTAATATATTGGCTCAAACTCCGTTCGACGTTATGAGCTTTTTTAACAATTTCGCTAGCGCGAACATGGAAGTACTGTGCGATCTATAAGCACCACTGATTAATTAAGTAGTAATATACCTGGTACTGCTGAATTTCCTGAGACCATGCATACTGCGGCTGTTGATAATGATGCTGCTGCTGCTGATAAAACTGCTGCTGTTGGAGGTTTTGCTGCTGCTGCTGATAGTTTTGTTGCTGCTGATTATTTTGATGCTGCTGTTGAAGAAGTTCTTGCTCTTTGGGTACCGCATAAGATTGACTTTGCTGCTCATGAGCACCATATTGTTGCGCAGGCAATGCATACTGGAGTTGAGATTCGTGTTGATACTGAACAACATTTAACTGTTGACCTAAATCAGAGCTATCCGTGTCCGAATATCGTATTTGATCGGGCACCGGTGTAACGTATGCTTGCCCAGATTGTTGCTTATAGTTATTCCCTTTGGTTGCTGCTATATCGTTGATGTGATTGTTTACTAGAAGCACTAAATTGTCGGGCAAAGCGTAGGATTCGCGTTTCTCGGTAATTTTACTCTCTGCTGTTGACCCATCGGTTATCGAGACATCTTCGGCCTTAGCAATTTCCGATGAGAGCTCCAACACCCGCTGAATTTGCATTAGCCCCTCTGCCGCGCTGCCATCGATTTTTCCTTGCACCGCTACAACCAATAATGGGATGAGCAACTGAAAAAAAAAAAAATAAATAAATAAAAATTAAGAATGTGAAAAAATTGAGGAAATTCTATATTTGGCCTTTAATAAGTAGTCTATTTCCAATAAAATACCAGCTAATTAGCCTACTAGAAATTAGTGTTACATTTCTGTTTTTCCAAATTATGGTAATCGACACCAAAACTAAGAACAAAGGTTCTTTTTTAATTACATACACTTTCTTGGCGTGTGAAATTGCTCGACTTTCAAGACTTGTGCTCAATTATAATTAAATCCACCCAAAAATCAGCTCTCAGCTCCTTCTCCTTGTTCCACTTCTTCTTCTTCTGCTCTATCTACAAACGTTCTTCTTGTTATTCGCCCCGTTCTATCCAACCAAAAACGCTTTTGTCGACGGAGACTGGAGATACTTAAAATCAGATAATCCTGCTAAAAGACCATTTTCCCCGAGTACTTGTTGAGATACTTTGACAGTCATCGGAAACGAGGCGAAGCGTATTATTGTACTAAATCAACCTGAACATGTGGAAACAATTCCAGAATATAAATAAGGATTTTATACGGTTTCTATCCTTTCGTTTCGGACTCGGTCTGGTATTCTTCCCACACAGATTAGTTTCCACGGTTTAGGGAGGCAGGATGAGCTATAGTGGATAGAGACTTAAAAGGAAAATGCTAGTCTTGTCTCTATTGCGTAATTTTCCGAAACGCCTACATTTCTGGTACCCATTACAATCCGATCTGGACAAAAAAAAAAAAAAAAAAAAAAAAAGGCAGACTTCCCATTGCATTGTTGTAAAAAGAATCCGCCGGTTTTTCTCAGGAACTGAGTTTTTGGGACGGCTCACGAACGATTGTTTATTAATCGGGACCAAAGGCGGACGTAGGCGCCTCGTCCTCATGCTAGTTTCACACAAACCTGCGATTTTGCTTTGGAGCCTGGGAGAACTGTTTGGAATCGAAGAAACAATTACAATGTAAAGATAACACGGCAATAGGGAAAACTGGTCATTATTGAATAACGATTAAACCGCACGTTTCAAACAATTTATTTTTCTTTGAAACATTCCTGTATTGCTGATCTTTATCGACACATCAACAGTTCTTACTACTCATCTACAGCCATTAATTATTGTTAGTAGTTCACATTCACAATTTTACTATTTAATGCTAAAAACTTTAGTTTCACTAAGCTATTGTATTATTAATTTAATTATTTTTCCCGAATCAGAGTAGAATTTGAAAGAAAAAAATACGATGAATTTGTTTTGAATCTATGTACGAAATTTCAGCCTAAATCCTTAGGTAAATTAATTATATATTATTAGGTAGGGTCTACGAATTAAAGTACAACAAAATTGAATGAATCAAATTAATTAATTAATCAAAAGTGAATTAATACGTAGACCTTACCCCTGATAGACAACTAAAAAAAAAATCTCCGTATAAATGCCCGCATTTTATATGCAATAATCAACAATTTATGGATTTTCTAACGCTGAATTGAGTGAGACCATGAAGGGAGTTCATAACTTTAATAGTTCTCGAGTTCTCGCAGTTTTTGTGGGAAATGTTTCAGAATCAGTGAAATTCAGCAATATGATGTGTCTTGATTGTTTTTATAGTTATAAAAATCGTTCTGTACTCGTTGGAATTCTCGTCAAACACTCATTCAATGGTGCACCGTTGGGGAAATAATTTGACTTCAAATTAAGTAATAAAGATAAGTGAATATAATTAAATTATTGAAAGAAAACTAAAAAGTTTTTAAAAAAATCAGTTAAATGAAAACTAATGAGTTTACCTGATATAGTTATCAATCAATTGTGGAGTAGAAACGTTCTCAGAAATATTTGGGATAGTTATGATCACAAGTGGATTACAAGTTACAACAATAATCGAAGCAAAGGAATAATAAACCACTCTACAATAATTATTTTTAGCGTTTTTATATATGCCATACATCAAGGGCCATCGGTCTCATGGAATGCCCAGCTGTTTTGACTTCCACCGTTTAATCAGTTTATCGAGCTCTTCTACGTAAAGCGAAAATGAAAATGTAGCTCGCGAATGTATGTTCTACAGAAAGGTATTGCAAGGTTTTCCCTATTCGTGGTAATCTCTCATGTCCTAGAGTGCGGAAATTAGCACTGGCCGACGAACCGCCTCCGGCCTTAAGCTGCAACGGCCTTTCTCCGGCATTTTCTTTCAATACCGTACCAGAGACCAAAAAAATGATACCATCTATAAATACGACCAAGATGGGTTATAATAAGTGTTATAACATAATTTGTATCCTTGAGTAGATTTCTTTGACTTTCGATTACGAGTCGATCGCATTAGAATTTATCAATAGGATCACTGACAAAATCTTCATCTCTATCAAAGTGTACATTTCCGTAGGCTTGTAGCTCTATGAGTAAGTCAAACAAATCTACTACCTGTATGATTGTAGAGAAAATTACAGCCCGCGGCTGTTCTGCTTGTAGCTTAATTCTATCTTCTACTTCTGCAGACCTGCTCGAGTCTATTTATTTTTATCAGTAAACTCCAGCTCTAGGTATCCCATTATCTTTTGGTTGATAAATCAGCTGATTTCCTCTTGCAAGTAACCTTAATTTCATACTCGGAATCTCTCTCTACGTCATCGTACACTCATCGTTCTTCGAAAACGACAGAAGATTTTGATGGTCACGCCTGGTGTTGATGTCGGCTCAACATCGGGTTCGAAACCGCTCGTGCGCGTAACTCAACAACTCGACCGATGTAATGGGACTTGAGAGCGACTACGCGTCACAATGAAAATCGGTTTCCGTGTGAACCAGCCGTGGAACGTTGACCCATATTCTATGCATACGAGAAAGCCAAAAGAGATAATCTAACAGGGACTTGAAGTACTTCGAACGTTAAAGCTAACACTAGTTCGGAATATGACGATCACTTCAAGTCTGAACCGATCAAATAATGAATTAGACTTACGCATTTATGATTGTCTCCACTTGAACAATAGCGGCATTCATTTATGATTATCTTCCAGCTTCCTGTATTTTACAGCGTAATCTCAAATTGTTTGAAATTTACTATTATTCTAAGACCTCGATTGTATTTTGAGAAAATCAAGAGAGGAAACTGTCGTCAACAGTTAGCCCCTATAGATGAGTACACCTACTGCGGTTTTTTATCACCTTGAGGGTGTTCTAACGCTTTAAGAAGAGAAGTTAGGCCTGGAAAGAATAAAAACACTGAGGAATAACGACCACCAGAATAATAAATTTCAAGTTTTACACCATTCCTAGGTGTAAAACTTTCAATCATTGCATCAATTATCTTTAAAGACAGTTTTACTGAGCTTAATGATCATTAACTTAAATGATTACAATACATTTAATACATTCACTCATTTAATTCAAGCCAGCTCAAGTTCGTGAATGTTTTCAAGGCGATATCCACTTTCTCTGCGTAATGTGGACTTTCTTGGCATGTCTACCTGCTATTCCTGTTCAACCTTAAGATCTTCCGTATAGTCGTTTAGCTGCTCGAAACCGGCTTACTAAGCTCTAGCGCTGTTTAAAATTCATCTTTCGATAGGAAATACAAGATAGGAGTATACCATGCACCGTTTTTAGTCGATCAATTTGAGTTTCAAAATACCTCTAACCTTTTGGATCATAATAATTATGCTATTGGTTTATTCAATCAACGATAAACCTTGTTATCGCCTCAATTATTTCTCTAACCTTTCTCGAAATTTGATGTTATACTTTTCAAGGCAAGTAGAATCCGAATATCTAATTAAAAACTATTTCTGTCCGCCGTACTCCGTTAATACTTTTCTGAACAAACTATAATAGGTAAATTCTTGACATTTTCAACCAAAACCGATCTTGGTCTGACAATGGCTCAATTCTTCAACCGAACGCTACTTCCACCTTAAAATTATTTTTGGGGAATTTGAGGGGGAGAAAACTCGTATTTTTCCACTTTTTTCACGAAAGTGTAATTAGTATCAATTTCTGCCGATTTGTAGACGCTAAATCGAATGAGACCATCAAGTTATCTCTTTAATGGTTCTCAAGTTATCTCAGTTTTTGTAAAGGATTTTCAAAGTTTTCAGAAATTTGTCGTTTTTCAAGGTTTTTCAGCCGAAGGTATGTTTGATATTAATTTTTATAGATTTATGGACGCTGAATCGAATGAGACCATAATGGGGGTTAATAGCTTTAATGGTTCTTGAGGTATCGAAGTTTTTGTGAGTAATATTCCGGAACCAGTGAAATCCGGCATGATAATATTTCGAGTCTTTTTGTAGCTATAAAAATCGTTCTGCACTCGTTGGAATGGTCGTTGAACACTCCTTCCAGCTGTGCCATTAGGCTAATACATCATTTAACTTTTAATTTGATAATATTAAGGGAAAAAACATTTAAAGTTAACATAAATGCTGAAAAAATTTCCTTTGAAGCTGTTATCAGGTGGAAACGTTTACAAAAGTTTGTGATGGTTACTACCACAAGTAGATGATCTTCTTGAATCATAGTAGAATCCATGGAATAATAAACCACTATACAATAAGTTGCAACGTTTTTTTTTTCAATTCAAACTTTCTTATTTGGATATATTATCGTATTATACATAATACGAAGTGGATATCCGTTAATTTAACCATTTCGAAATGTTCTCAATTAGGAGAGCATCATTGTAGTTATGCATTGTGTAATATTTTGTTAATATACGCTCGATTGACTTTTGTTGTAGGGCACTCACACCCATGAACACTAACTCATGTTCCTCCTTGATACAGCAACGTCGAACGGCTGATATTCCGTATGAACCTTCTTCTTTCCTTTATGCGGTTTACTTCGAGTTGTATAAGAGGCATATATATCATTCGCAGTTGGAAGCCACGCAAAGGAATTCGATTTCGCAAAACGTGAATCCATACCGTGGCAACTATCAAATAATTCCAACTAATTTGTTCGAGCTGAATAGAAACAGGCGGAAAACAGAGTTGACTATTTGGTTGAGGTTTTTTCGCAACACTCCCTAGATTACAATCCGCAACAGAAGAAACCCTCAAAGTTACGGAAAGTTTCTAAAGATCGGTTGCGAAGAAGTCTAGACTTCAGCTCTCCTGACAACAGCAAGAACGTGGCTGGGGAAGTCCTTCGCCTTTTTTTTTATTTTTTCCCTTTACTCGTAACTCAAGACCAGTAACTGAAGAACCATCGTTTCGCTACCAAGAACCTCTGGGACATGGTTGACAACAACGGTAGCTTGAGAGCTAGGCAAAAAGACAAATTGTTTTTCATCTTTGCCTTCATCCGGAGTTTGGTCATTGTCCGGAAACTACTTCAAAAGTAAAGCCGTAGGAAACGCCCGTGTGGAGTAATGAAAAAGGAAAAATGTACTTTTCTTTTGTGGGGTTCAGAGACGGAAAAGCGAGTAGACAGTAGCGGGAAATAGAAGATAAGCCAAGGTAACCTTCGGGGACCGCTTATTCACCTTCCCTCTTGTCCTATACCGGATCTTCTCATTTTAGCGAGACGTCATCCTTTGCAATTTAACCGTTTTTCTCTCCCTCTGCTTCAACTCATCATCGTCAAATTTCTTCCGACCACGAAGTGTTTCTTCTTTCTTCCAAGCGAACAATTATCATTAGAATCTGATGGATTCAAAATGTAAATGGTTATAGCAACTGGTGTAGCGAATTGTGTTCCGCGTCTTTAACGATGCGTGAGAACGCTGTAAATTGATGTATTTCTGTATGAATGTATTGATGTATATAGGTATCAATTGATCAGCCCCGAACCGTAAAGTAATAATGTTGAAATTTGTCGAAGGTAGTTCTGTTTCTCACCAGAAAAAATAATTCTAACAACCCGAAAATTCTTCCACAATAATAGTGGAATAATAATTATTATTCTTCTTCAAATTATTTCTTTTATCAATTGTACCTCAAACTATTGATAAAAGTTGAAACCATATTGAAAAAAACAATTAATCATTCAACTATCATCATTAAACCTACATTAAACCAACATTAAACCATCATTACTTAAAACCACCATTAAACTGAATCTCTTATTGAAAACCAGTTATCCAAGACACGCCATCTGTAATTATCATCAATAGTCCTGTGGTTGTGAATAATTATCAATAGGTTTCAACAAAAATATTTCACGGTTAATTATTGTTTTCACGAGTGATCTATACTTCGTAGAAAGTTGTCCCAAGTTATCTGTGCGATAGAATGTGGGATTAGTAAGGGAACGATTTGAAATTGAATTGGAACCCTTTCTTCGAGGAAACTGATCGATTCGATCATGCGGAAGGGTAGGGTCTTTGAGAGAAACTGTAAACGTGGAAATGACTAATTGTCACGGGTGTTTAGGTGCCCAGAAAGACGGAAACTTTGTATCCAATTCCCTTCAAGTCCTTCTACAAGTCGGACGCTTCGAAGCATAATCAAGTTCGTCAAGTCTGCGTCGACGAACTGGTCCCGTTTAGAGATTTCAACAAGAAAGTGATTTCCCCGTCCTTTCGATCTTCAAAGCGAGCCTTTTCCTTCTAGCCGGAAACGATTAAGAATCTTAAAATTAGCTATTATTATTGAGTAGGTGATTTACGTCTTTCACAGCTGGGTTTATAACTGAAATTCGGTTTTCGAGAGTAATTTTGTGTCAACAGTAGCATTTTTATAATATCCTCTGATCGTAAAACAATCGTAAAACCGTTCGTAAAACCGTCTTAGCTTTTTTGTTTTGATAATAAACTGTCGCAATAATTTATGATCACTAATGACCAAAATGATTTTCCTCCAGTGTGTTGAAATGACTGCACTGTTTTCTTATTGTAAATTTACTGCATATTTTTATTACTCACGTTTGCACTGGGTATTATTTTTGGTTTTAATCTTGTAGAGTTGTGTCTTATCATTATTAAGTCTCATTCTTATGAAACGTTGAATTGTCTTTGTTACCTATTCATTATTATAAATGCTGATAATCAAAGGAGTTGGATTTTATTCATGTACACAATTTTACGAGACATTATGAAAATTCTGCGAATAATAGTAGAGAGGATTATTATTTTAAATAGCACTTGTTCCGATAGAATTGACAGGCCACCGTCAAATGCGTTGATGCGTACAGCGTCGAACTGTTTCAAACCAAAAATAAAACTCCCAGTGCTAACGAGAGCTGAAGTTTAACGATAGGAATTATACAGTATAGGTAATAGTCATTTCGACACACTAGAAAAAAATATTTTGGTCATTAATGAGCATAATTTCTAAGACAGTTTATTATAATAAGACAGTTTATTATAAAAAAAAGCTAATACGGTTTAAGAACAGTTTTACAATAGTTTTGCCCTTCTGATTAATAGTCGAAATTTCAAGGAGGGCGTGAAGTTTGCCGCGAATGCAAACGCATCCTATTACGTTCGTAAAATATTTTCCCTCGTAACTAGAGGTTATTGATCGCAACGAGAGATCATTTCGGCAAACTTTCTCACTCATCAGTCGCTTAGCAAGATATCAGTTGACGCGTAGATTATTGTTTATAAACTACCGCAATCTGATGGGCGGAGCTCTAGACGAGGTGATTGTCCAGTGATAAGGCTTGGGATCCAATCGCCGATTTTTGTTTTTTTGCATAATAATAGTAGCTTAAAAAAATCTTTACAAAAAAGTTTAACTCTAAAAAAAGTAAGAGATTGCGATCAGTCTGAAGAACCAAGCTATCGTTGATGCAAAAATAACTGTCATTGAATAGGTCAAAGATAATAATCTGATAATTTCAAGAGAAAAGTGCATCTGCGGACGGGTTTTTCATGAGCAAATTGCGTTTTTTTTTTTTTTTTTTTTTTTTTTTTTTTTTTTTTTTTTTTTTTTTTTAATGAAGTACCTACCTAATAAACAAAATAACTATTTCGCCGTTCACTATTTTGCAGCGCACCCGATAAATGAGCGTTCCCAGATGTATGAAACCTGTAATTTTCAGTCTGGGTTGGCTTTTTTTCTGAAACCCTCGTTGCGCAACGTTTGACTACCTCGAAACGAAAGCACTTTCGGTTTGCTCCGAGAAATTCCGGTCGTACAAATTAGCAAAGCCGAATATAACTTTTACACATTATATTCAATTCTTCTCCAGGTGGTCGCATTACTTCTTTTTGTAGGTTGAGGGGGAGAAAAACGAGGCGACCTCTTCTCCATTCTTTTTTATTATCCAGCCGAGTACTTTCGCCCGTTCGGGCTTCTTCAGGGCATTATAGGACCAAGGGTACCTATGGCCCCTATAGGCCATAGGTACCCTTGGTCCTATAATGCCCTGAAGAAGCCCGAACGGGCGAAAGTACTCGGCTGGATAATAAAAAAGAATGGAGAAGAGGTCGCCTCGTTTTTCTCCCCCTCAACCTACAAAAAGAATTATATTCAAATATTGAAATTGCGTACAAAGTCTACTAGGTTCCTCCTGTACTAACAGCTACGCAAGCTTAAGTTATTATTTAATAGCCAAGTTCGGGGCTGGAAAAGGAGTATTTTCGGATCTGGTTTTTCGATGGCGTCACACTGAAACCGGTCAGCTTTTACATTCGGACGGACACGCGTGTCGGAAATGGAAGTCATTCAGGAAGACCGTAGTAGCTCATGAGCCCTTTTTCGTTACTACTTGCCGTCTCTGAACAGAGAACTGCAATTCTACTCAACAGCTTTTTCAGTGATTTTTGTGAACAACTTGATACCAACAGGAAGAGCACTTTAAGATCCTACAAGATTAAAACACGCCACGTTGTCTCTCGAGAATTATTCGGCTTACATAAAAGGTGATAAAGTTTTGCATTAAGGAACTGCGTTCGTCATTGTCGGTCATTAAAGTTTTATCATCTTGTTACCCAAGTGATTTCTAAATTCGGCGTCATCTCTCTGGTTTTGAAGCCTGTGCAAGAATAAAAACGCAGATGCACACTTTGACATGGACTACATTTTAAAAAATTTAGCACCTGAAAGATCCAATGACACTTTTATTTTTGATGAAAAAGACAACTGCAATAATTTGCATTCAGTTTATTATTATATTTATGTAAACCACTGTACTTTGCTAATTATATTTTCGAGTTAAATTTCTTGGTAAATCGTGGCGCACCTTACGGGAGGAGATTCGTCAAGAGACAAAATGTGAATGGAAAATTTGGTTGAACTTGCGCGTATGGCCAGTAGAGAAGATTCTGCAATGGATGGCGCCTTTCATATACATACGAAAGGAAAAACGTCGTATAATATGGGGAAACGTTCAATATAACCGTCATTTGGCGTAAGAGGCGTGTCAACATGCTCGAAATTTTACCTAATCTCCAAATCTCGATTCTCTCGTTAAAATTGATATTTTCATCAAATCGTTGAAGCATCTTAAAGGCCGGCTCTATGAATATTTTGTTACCACCACTTAGCTTGTGACTCAACCAAAAAGTACCCTATATTCGTAAAATTATTTTTGGTTTACGGAACCGTTTTGACGCAAAATTATTTTGCGCTCTTGACTCTGGGACACCAACAATTTTCTTTGATATACAAGATATGGAAGCCAACGCTAAAAATTGTCAATGTATAACAACATTCCGCGGATTAAATAAATCCGAAGCCATCCCATAACCGAATTCAAGCAATTCATGTATTACACCGTTTCTGCACTACAGAAAATGAAAAAGTTTCAAGTGCAAAAATAAAAAATAGTCGATTTGTCCTAAGCTACAGCGCTCGAAAAATGCCCTTTTTGCAATTTGGCAACCAAATTATTTCATCGTTATCTTTCAACGTCTCACATCACCAAACGCAACGTTTGCAAATTGATGCTCATTATAGCACATACGATAGGTTGTTACTTACCGGCAGGATCGGATGGATGATCATAACGGTACGTGTCGTGGGCACTAACTGTTTGAAAAGGTAAGAGAGAGAACCTTGGGACGGACCAGTCCAGTCAAGGTTTCACTGCGAGAACCGCGTCAAGTTCACATAACTGGTCGTCAGTCACATGCGTTGGAATAGGGGTAACTCGTGTTTCCCTGGTCTGGGTTGAACGGCTTGCACCGGAGTAAGGGGCTGTTTGTGCTTCTCCAAGACCGAAGTGGAACTTCTTTCCTATGAGGGGAGGGATTCTCATCCGACGCTCTTGAATCGGGATCGAGTGGGAGGGTGTGAATGTAAAGGGTAGGGACTCTTCTCAAAGGTACCGGTTATATACTTCAAAATGAACGTACCGCACCGTTTCGTCGTATTTCAGTACCGATCTTCTTGTCGACCGATTCTCCGTGACCTCGCCCGACCGACAGATACACACCACTATTCACTTCTCGAAAAAGTCCCAATATTCCCCAGGCTTTTTGCCGAATGAAATATTTTCGATTTTTTCAAGGTGTCATCAATCCTGCAACTTATCTTCCATCATACGTTATTTCTTCGTAGTTGTGAGCAAGCCACATTTGAAATAAGTTTTAGCGTAGAACACGCTTTTACTAAATTAAACTACTAAACTAAATTAAAAACCACTGCACTGGCTGTTTTTACGTTTACCACAAGTACATCAACGCGAAAGTCACTAAAACTCTCCATAAAACCAAGAAAATCATTCAGAGGCCGCAACGATAATACAAAACAAAACTAGCCAGGAGACCCATAAACTGAAAACTCGCGGAACACGTTGACAACGTGGAAGTACTGTGTGTAAGCCTAAGGACACAAACAAGTTTTGTGTAATAGAAATTTTTTTTCGTTAGGGGGCTCAAAAATGAGCATGGAAATGAAGAACGCCACAATATAATAAAATAAAATGTGAATTGTGAGGAAATACGGTGTTACCCAGCATCATTCAATTGTCATAAAAATAAAAATAAAAAAAAAAAAAACATCCCACGACCATAGGCTTTCAAATATAATATTGATTTTTACGGTCTGTAAAAATCATCAAAATCTACTTAAATAGAACGCAATAGTAATACCCAATGTCAGTAGCGAAAAAGCTGAAGAAGTGGATGTATAGTGTGTGAGCCAATAGAAAAAAATCAAGCATCATCTGCTCTCCATAACGTAGATTTTGAGACGTTAAACGTTGAAAAATATTGACTCATGCGTAAAAATCAAAATGAAAAAACTACGAACGCGTATATTTGTATAAGTACTTTGTGATATCCGCGAAATGATAACAGCTCACTTTGTACATTTCATTGAATATACATTTCATTGAATATACATTTCATTGAATATAATTGTGTTTTCACAGAGATGTGACGACTTTTCTCACTTTTTACCACAGACACACTGAAATACAGAAACTTTTTCATGCGTTTCTGAATATATTTCTACGAAAATTTGTTTCAAATTCTTCTCATGCCTTTACCGTATTACTTGTTCAAATTCATTACGCAGCTTTTTGTGGGAGCAAAAATCTGAACCAACCATTCTATAAAATATGTTCTCTCACCTTTCAGTATCGTTCTAATATGAAATTACAAATCTTACCTTTGCAATTACAAAACCTGGTCGGTAATCTTTTTATGAAATACCTTCCTAACATTGAAACAGTACTTTCGAAATGTTTTGTGAAATTGATAATAATCCCTTTTAATTGTCGTGGAACTGTGAGCATCTAAAGTGATTCTGGTAAATGTGAGCAGAGGATCGAGTAGATAGAATGTAACCCTTCCGACATCAATGCTGTAATCTCCGGCGAGAGGAGCTACTCACAAGAGTCCTTACAAGGTGAAAACCAGTGGATTAATGCTGTTGAACAGCTGAACGGAACCTGAATGGTCGGCGCTGCTATTTTGAGGAAATCGATATACTTCAACTCCAGCTACACCAAAGCGGCAACGCGTTTGGAGATGAGATTTAAGGTAACGATAAACTCGACGTTATAAGAACCGTCGGCTCCTTTTTAAACCGTTTCCGTTCCTTTCATTCTGTGCGATTCCGCTCAAGTAATAAATTGATTGCGATAATAACATCGCATTACGTAATTTAATGACTACTAGATATAACGCGAAAATGTGAAAAACTTGAATAGTTTCACACACAATAGACCGACATTTACAGTGTCAAGATTTTTTGTCCGCCCATTTCCTATATTTAATTTTTTGAAAAAATGTTTTATCTCATGTCGTCTTCGTATTGCAGTTATTTTTAATTTATTTTTATATAAAAATATTGCAGAAACGTTGTTTTCTTTGAAATAATTTGTTATAAATTATTTTGGTTCTCCAGAATGCTATGTTCGATCGAATCGATACAATAAAACGACCTGTCACCTCGCATGTCCATCGCACGGTCTGATACGCAGCATGCCAGCACACGCGTTTCTCACCGGCTGATGGATGACTGTACCGTTAAATTAAAAACTCCTCCTTACTACACCGGTGTGTGACCCTTTTACCTCGTGCAGAAGCCTACAAACACTTTCCACTATTTCTTTCCCTACTCACACGGAAACATTAATCACTTCCGTTTTCATCAAGCTCTTTTTGCTCTTCTTTTAGCCAGAAAATGAGAAAATTTTCCGGAGCGTCCAATTAACGTGAAGGGGCGCCAACGTCACTGCGGAGCAGCTAAGACAAATAGTCCGCAAAGTGGCAACGGAATACATAATGTACAGTCAATGGATGCTAACCCTACGAGGAGGAATTCGTTATATTTTTGCTGTCTGGTCACATAGCTTCTATTTGTTCGTCTAAGAGAACACAAACGTTCCGACTGACAGCATCCATCTATGTACTTCTTTGCAACCAAATGAAATAACTTACAATACGAGACATTGTCGTCGTCGAGAAACGAAGACGTTTATTTCGCCTTGAAAGGCTTTTCTCGACAGCGAAGCTGATGTGGACGAAAATGACGAAGAAGGATTACAAAATCGTCTCTCGAGGTCTGGCGAGATAAAACCATTAGCTACCAAACCAGCTACAAAACCATTATTTAGCTTGTGGCCATCGGAATCTGACCTCTACTGGATTTTGACAGAGGCATACGTATGGAGGTTCTTAAGGGTGATGATTAGAGTTTTAACGCATGACTTGAACGTACAGGGGATGTATGTTTCAGCAAATAAATACTTTGATGGATTTCCTGGAAATGTTGGAATATTATTGGTATTTCTTGTTGAAAATCGACGATGATTAAAAAAGGCGAAAGAAATAGCTTACGTCGGTGAGCTATATTCCACTGACTATTTTCAGCTGGCCAAAATTGTTACTGATATTGAGGGGTAAGAATTTATCACTATATAATTATTGGGTATTTATTCCTATTTATCTCATCAAAAACTACTTCTCGTACTAAGCTCTGGTCAAGAACCATTTTTATTCAATTGTAAGTTTTTCGAACTTATTATTAATGATGATTTATGAGATTGAATACTTTTCATTCTACCTCTTATGGACACAGCTAAAATGACAATCGTCGAGTCGATTCTACCGGCTCTGAGAAATACCATTCTTGTGGAGCCTCTTCGTACTTTAAAGATAACTTCGATTGCTTCACTTGAGATGATATTGAGATTCGAAATAAAATGGGACCTAGGAATAATAATTAGATGAAGTGTTGAAGAGTCGCTTTTAGTTTTAACTCTTCATCCCTATAACCTTAGGTTGGCCATTTTAGCGCGATCTAAAGCCAAGAAGCAAGATTCAATGGATCTGATACCAAACTGCAGAACAGGTAAAATGTTGCAAATACTGACTTTTTTCGGCTGACAATTTTACCTGACTCCTTTTGACGGAAGTTTGTCCACTCGTCGATAGTATTCGTATTCTCACGAGAAATTCTGCCCAGAAAACCAGTTGAGCACCTTACTAATTAAACAGAACGCGTCTAGGGCGTAGAACTGTAAGAAGGCTTCAGCTTGTACAGGATTAATTGCTCTATTGTCTATAAGGGTATCTTTAAACGTAATAAAAAAATTATTGGTAATTTTTCGTAATCTTGGCCGGTAGAAGTGCCTATGTGACACATGATCAGTATTCCGTCACTTACGCTTCACTGGCAGAAATACCAAGTTTGTGTGAATACACTTGAGCATTTCTGCCAGGAAAATATGAAAAGTGGAGGATCGGGTAGCGTAAAGGGACATTGAATCCATTTATAGTTAATCCTCGATGAAGTGAACAATACTCGCGTTTAGAGCAGGGTGACTATAGTTCTATAAAGCGATAAAACCTCAATTTCGGCAAAAATGGTCTTATTTGCATCTCCCGAGGGGCCCTAAGACGTTTGTGAGCGTGAGCACTCGAAAAATGTTTAATTTTGAGACAAAAATCTTTTTATCCCCAATGATTTTCACCTATTGGTTACTACTGGCCCTGAGGATGCCCAAATATGTAAAACCTCGTCCAAAAAGCCGTTCAAAGTACTTTGCTTGTTGATGAGTCGAGCTGAAGAAAACATGTTGCTCCTGCGGAAGTTGGCAGTTGATTTGAGAACACGTCCATGTTTAGCCGGAGAAGTGAGATCAAAGTAGGGATATGCAGCAATCACCTCTCGGATATATGTTGTCGTCTGTCGTAGAAGATGTTGAAGAAGGAAGTGCGTGGCTCGGGCAACTTCGATAACTTCTTACCGCCTAAGTTTGATAGGTTTCAACACACCAAGAAAACCCTTTAAACCTTGTAAGGAACGCGAATAGGTGTACGGGGTGGAGCAGGAAACGAAGCTTTGGAACTACCCTTTCAGTCGATCCGCACACCTCATTACTCAACTCATGGAACGCGCACCTCAATCTCCACCTATTCTACCAAGCTTTAACGACCACAGTATCTTTCATCCCACAGCTCAAGACCCCCGTCAAGATTTCCTGTCACCTGTTCTTAATTAGATACAACCTTCTTGCCTCACGTCGTACCTACCATTGTTCCTCACAGCGTTTGACACGTAGGAACGTGAAGAACTTGAGCTTAGCGCACCCTAATTAGAAATTCTAATATCCCCGAAAATGGGGAAGATATTTTGTATGGTGATTATTTGCATATGTTTAAACCTGAAGGCAAAATTCGTTTTAATTGTTCAAAAATTGAGGAACTCAATGGAAGCCTCGTATCTGACTAGATTGAAGAATTCAAATAAGAAAAATCATATAAGATTTTATCCATCAACGTTTCAGCAGCAAAATGGTTACTCTCCCACTGAGCTCGTAATAGTGCATACATACGAGGTATAATGACGAAAATTATACCGATTGTATATCGGGTTGTAAGATATTATATCAATAATAGCCCAATTGTTGAAAACATTTTCCAACATTTTGCAGACACGATTTTTGAAGAAAGAGCGTTCTGAGTTAGTTAGTCAATTTGAACAGATAAATAATTATGGTTGTCTTAGTTGGTTCGCTTGCATCAATCATTTATCGGCAGAAATCATTTAATGGAGGCAGAGATCTTTTCGAAAGAAGCGCCTCCATTCCTTCGGGATAGCGTAGCCTACTTCTCTCCGCTGTCTTGCGAGCTATCTTTAAGAGCCTTTGAAGCCTTTTAGCAGTGATGAAGAATGAAATAAATATTAACTTTCTTCGAAAAGGGAGGCTTTCTCGTTGTAGATAACCAGTAACTTGCTCGTCGAATCGATCGGTTAAGTAATGTAACAAATTATAAATAAACTGAAGTTGAGGGAGTTATTAAGGAAGAGCTTTGCAGTATTTTACCTCGCGGCAGACTCCAGTAATGAACAAAAATAAACTTTTTCGCCGTAGTATCAAAATGCGAAGTTACGTTTTGATCGGATCAATTAGCTCAATTTTAACTTGTGATTAACAAGAACAATCAGTTATTAATTAACGGAAACATTCATTTTTTTCATTCATACGCACGTTCTTCGCTTTGGAAAATCGCTGCAAGTGAAAACCACCAAGGGGAAAAACGGAGAGTGAGAGTGTGGTAAAAAATGGTTTGTTTTCCTTTGTAGAATCGTGGCGTGCCTTACGGCAGGGGAAAACGGGAGCGAATTGGCCAAGGGATGAAACGTGAAAGGAAAAATTTGGTTGACCTTGCGTGTATGGCCAGATTAAAATATTTTATGAGAGCTGGTGTGGCGCGTCATCATTTGAAAGTAAAAAACGTCCGAGTAAGGGGAAAAACGTTCAAGAAAACTACCATTTGATACGGCTTGTTGTAATGCGGTGAATCCGGTAGCTTCCTACCAGGTACCGATTCGGATGTTAAAATGGGCCGCCTCAGAACATAAGATTTTGATCACTCCAACCTTCCTCCCCTTTTAGGAATATAGCATGCGGCGAAGTTGGCGTAGGCAAACCGGTAATGCTTAGCGATTTAGCAGAAAGATTGACTTCTTCGGTTAGGAGTAATATAACTACATAAATCACTCGGGGGTAGTGTCCATATCACAGGTATACATATAGTATAAATATAGTTATAGGTAAAGGTATAGGTATTGTAGTTAATTATTTGTGTTTGGAGAGTGGGAGTCTTGTGGTGTTACGTTTCCATGAACATTAGTGTTATTAGTTACGAGTTCAAACAAACAATTCAATTCCAAATCATTTCATTTCAATGTCGAATTTTGCTGAATAAAACCTCACTCAGGTTTTCATTAATTCATCAATTTATTCAGCAAAATTCTATTCAATGGAAAGACTCCTGCGCCCCGAAAAACTCGACGTGGATCCGAATTCTCAAAATGCTACGATCGAATGGAACCATTGGTTTATGACGTTTGAAAACTTCATCAGAAAAATCAAAGACATCGACGACGAAGGTAAATTAGAGCTGCTAATGAACCATGTGACTCCTTTCACGTATTCTCTCTTCAGTGATGCCACATCATATACAAGAGCTGTCGAAATCTTGAAAAATGTGTATGTTAAACCAACTAATGAAATTTTCACTCGACATAAGTTAGCCACGAGGACTCAGACGAACGATGAAAATATAGATCAGTATTTTCGAGCTCTTCAACTACTGAGTAAAAATTGTGAATTCAAATCAGTCTCTGCCGATACCTATAGAGATGAATATATTAGAGATTCATTCATTAGAGGCCTCTCTGCATCTGATATTCGCAGACGATTGCTAGAAAACAGCTCCTTAACACTTACTGATGCTTACAAACAAGCTCTAACTCTTGAAACCGCTCAGAAACACTCTGCTTCATACTTAGATGGAAATCAGACTCCCACCCTCAATGCTGTGCCTACAAGATCCTCTAGTCCTCCGTCTTCGACTATAACTGATAACGTTTCCGCTGCCACACAAAAGTTTCATAAATGTTACTATTGTGGTAAAAACCGTCATCCGCGTAACGAATGTCCTGCCAAAGACGTTATTTGCAAATCTTGTAATAAACGAGGTCATTACCAATCAGTCTGCCAATCTAAGCGAAGTGTCTCTGCTCTGATTGAGGAAGATAACTCAATTCTAGCTGCAGCTCCGCAGAATCTTTCGAAATCCACAATGACGGTAACTGTTGAAGGCGTGAAAGCAAGTGCTTTAATCGATAGTGGGAGCTCTTCAACCTACATAGATGAAAAGTTTGCAAAAGTTCACGGTTTCCGTCTGATTCCTCACAATGGGTCAACTTCATTAGCTTCTACGTCTATCTCATGTCCTATTCGATTTTGTATCTTCGCTGATTTGAAGCTGAAGAACCAAATTTTTCCTAAAGTGAAGATCTCAGTGCTCTCCAATTGCTGTGCGGATATCATCATTGGTCATGACGTACTACGTGAGTACAAAACCGTTCAGATTCAATTCGAAGGTCCTCGCCCATCTCTTGAAATTTGTAGTCTTGCAGTTGCTAACGTCCCAGAAGTCGAGCTATTCAAAAATTTAGAACCATCCATCAAGCCTATCGCTATTCGATCTCGCAGATTCTCAGAAGAAGATCAACAATTTATCCTTGGCGTTCTCAGATTCTTATAACAACTAGCGAAAATCATCGGAAAAGATTATGTATTGATTACTCTCAAACGATTAACAAATTCACTTTTCTTGACGCATTTCCTATTCCACGAATAGATGACATAATCAACAAAGTCGCGAAGTATAATGTATTCAGTACTATAGACCTAAAAAGTGCTTACCATCAAGTTCCAATAAAGGCCAAAGACAAGCCTTTTACTGCTTTTGAAGCAAACGGGAAGCTCTACCAATTCCGTAGAATTCCATTCGGAGTCACCAACGGAGTACCCTGCTTTCAAAGATTTATTAACAGTCTGATTTCAAAAGAGAATCTGAAAGCCACGTACGCGTATCTAGATGATATTACTGTTTGCGGGCTTGATCAAAAAGAACATGATGCCAATCTTCAAAAATTCTTTCAAATGGCTGAAAAATATCATTTGACCATCAACCAATCTAAATCCAAATACTCCTTAACTGCAATCAAACTCCTAGGACATTTAATAGCAGATCATGAAATCAAGCCAGATCCTGAGCGTCTGAAACCGCTTCTAGAATTACAAAATCCTCATGATCCTGCCTCATTGAAAAGAGTTATGGGACTATTCGCTCATTATTCCCGGTGGATTCCTAATTTCTCTAATAAACTACGACCATTGGTGGAATGCAAATCTCTCCCTCTAAGTGGGCTCGCTCTTTCATCTTTTAATGAAATGAAATCTTTGATTGCAGAAGCCACGGTTCACTATATAGACGAAAATGAAGGCTTCACCGTAGAAACTGACGCTTCAGACAAGGCAATAGGAGCAGTTCTTTCTCAAGCAGGACGCCCTGTAGCTTTCTTCTCGAGATCTTTGTCGAAAACCGAACAGAACCATGCAGCGGTTGAACGCGAGGCGTACGCAATCGTGGAGTCTCTGAGGAAATGGAAGCACTTCTTGATCAGTCGACCATTCAAATTGATCACTGACCAGAAATCGGTGGCTTTCATGTTTGATCAACAAATTTCGAATAAAATTAAAAACGAGAAAATCCAACGGTGGAGGCTTGAGCTGTCATGCTTCCAGTTTGATATAATCTATAGGCCAGGAAAAGAAAACGTAGTGGCAGATACACTCTCTCGGTCATGTTCTGCCTTACCTGGTAAAACTCCGTCGCTGCAACAGCTTCACCAAATGTTATGCCACCCAGGCGTCGTTCGCATGTTTCATTGGGTGAAATCCAAGAATCTTCCGTATTCAATCGAAGAAGTTCGTCAAATCACAAGAAATTGCCGAACCTGCAGAGAAATCAAACCGCAGTTTGTGAAGTTCGAAGGAAATCTAATACATGCGACGTCGCCATTCGAAAGATTGAACTTGGACTTCAAAGGTCCTATCCCCTCTGCGACCAAAAATAAGTACATCCTCACCATAGTCGATGAGTATTCGAGGTTTCCATTCGGCTTTCCTTGTCCTGATACATCTTCTGCTTCAGTAATCAGCAAGTTAAAAACTTTGTTTTCACTTTTTGGTACTCCATCTTATATTCATTCAGACAGAGGCTCCTCATTCATGTCACAAGAATTAAAAACATTCCTTTCAAACAATGGGATTGTCGCTAGCCGAACTACCGCTTACAACCCTCAAGGTAACGGACAGGTTGAACGATTCAATGGGACATTATGGAAGACCATCCAACTCACACTGCATTCCAAGAATTTGCCTACACAGCAGTGGGAATCAGTTCTCCCGGAAGCACTCCACGCAATAAGGTCACTTCTTTGCACAGCTACGAATTCAACTCCACACGAAAGGATGTTCAAACACTCAAGAAGAAGTTCGTCTGGTTTATCTCTCCCAACATGGTTGACTACACCCGGTCCGGTGTTGATGAAGAGACAGCATCGAAATAATAAATATGAACCATTTGTTGAGGAGGTAGAACTGATCGAAGTAACTCCTAACTACGCTTACGTTAAACTACCTGATGGCAGAGAAACCACCGTTTCACTTAGACATCTTGCGCCGAGTGGAAACGATTCCAATTTTCAAGATTCCCAAGAAAATCAACATCAGACTGAAGAAGTGATCATCCCGAAATCACCAGAACTGGTGAAAGAACCAGAGAGGGAACCTAGGCCTTCTTCATCACTTAATCCTGAATTGTCTCCAAAAAAGGAAGAAGAGAATGCATCTTTGGAACTACGTCTCCGTACTGTGACTGAACATCGGTTAGAATCAAATCGAGAATCAAACGACGGAACCCCATTGGCTGCTAATCCGAGACGTTTGCCAAGAAAATTATATGGAAAATCGACGATGGTTCTGCGTCCTCGTTTGAACAAAAATCTCTCGCCGTCGGTCTCACCAAATGATGCGATTGATAAATAGAGCGGGGGAAAATGTGGTGTTACGTTTCCATGAACATTAGTGTTATTAGTTACGAGTTCAAACAAACAATTCAATTCCAAATCATTTCATTTCAATGTCGAATTTTGCTGAATAAAACCTCACTCAGGTTTTCATTAATTCATCAAGTCTATAGGTATTTTTATTGTAGGTAGTACTTAGTAGTTTCTATAATTTGGTATGTAGTTGGTGGGGATTGTATCGTACTTAGTATCATAAAGTATTCTATTTTTCAACTGGAGCAAAGTAGGAGCAAAATTAGACATAACAACTGTAAGTTTTCCAGGATTTGTAACTTGCACAGTGGATAACTCAAACAAAAATTCGTCAATTCAGATGTTTGAATATACCAAAAGATAGGTAATTTAATTGTCCACGTTTTCCCAATGTAATGTACCTATCCATTTTTCAACCGTTTTTGCGTTATTCAACAATATTAGTAGAATATACACGAAAAAAACACATTTTTCAACTTTAAACGTTCTTTTCATCTATTTAGTGCGAAAGAAACAAAGAATGAACCATATGTTATTGATATACACATCATCAACTATCATTATGCTGAATTTGAGCGAAATCTATCACAAAAAAGTTTTCGCAAAAAATCCAAGGGGTCCCCCTGCGATTTTTTTCAACCGAACAGTTAACGATTTTTTACTCGTCTCTCAATACAGATAAAAATCTGAAATTTTTAGGAAAGTTGTGTCATACCAAGATGTATTTTCGTGATTTTTTTTATTTTTCGGAAAAATCTGCAAGTGGTCCAAAAAAATCGGTTTTTAAAAGCTCAAAAATTGGACTTTAACGGTGATTTTCGGGGTCAAAATAAATGAGAATCAATTGTTTTATTATGCAGGAGTCTTCATTTGAACGCCTTACACACGTACATAGCAAAAAATTTGGTGAAAAAACATTAAACAGAGCCAGAGAAATTATTTTCCGCAAATCGACTTTTTCGCCGGCCGCAATTCCGAGCTCCGCTAGCATCGGTAATAGTGAAAAATTAAATTTTCGTTTTAAAGCGATTTTGAAAGCCATTCTTATAGGAAATTTAACGCTGAATCCGAATATGACGTCAAAACAGCGGAAATTAAACGACAACTATCAGTTTTTCGGTTTAATACTAAGCCACTCCTACGTTTTTCAACTTTGAAAATCCGTTGCAAATACAGTACTGTTCAAATTTGAATAACTAATAATGATTCCTACAGGAAATTAGACGTAGAATCCGAATTTAAAGTGAAAATAATCGAATTCGAACAATTAATAATATTTTTTGAATTTTTTTCGATTGTTTCAACTTTGGGATTTTTTTTCGTTCACGTCCCGAAATGGGAACGATTAGGTGCTGTGGAAGAAAAAGAAAAAAATTTAATGTAGAATCGATAAAAAATAAGAAAAGGCTAGCGTATAAGATAGCTCTCGAGATAATTATATTCCACTTTATATCAAAAAACGTGTTTTGACTTTTTTCAAACGTTAATAGCTTCGCGGGGACATAACATAATAATATACTTAAACAACCAAATTGTAGGATTTTGATAGCTCTTTCTCGTCTCTGAGTAATATACCTATGTAAAAGTGGTCGGTTCAAAAAAAATTGAAACAAAGGCCTAATAAAAAAAAAAAATAAAAAAAAAACGATTTTTTCATCCGATGAGTTTGTCTCTATTTTACGAATATATTTATGATCAAAATTTGATTACCTTGCCCCAGTTTCTCAATCAATCGTATACCCACGGTTTTTCGACTTGCATTTCGAGCTTCTCTAGCTCCGACTAAACTCAACCGACGAACGAATTCTTGTATTTTTTCGTATAAAGAATTTAATAATTTACAAATATCTGTAGTAAAATTTGGAGCGCCAATGAGAAAATTTTGAGTAAATTGCGAATAACTGCGGAAAAACGTGGTTCCGGAAGAGGTCAAATTTTTACATAAACCTCCCCCGAGACAATTCAAAGGCCTAAATTGAAAATCGGCGATTTTTTTAACGTATAATTTTCTAGTTAAACCTGTCTGCCGACTCAAATATGGAAGTACTGTGTGATTGATGCACTTCACTGGTTATTTAAATGCAGGTATAACAATATGGACCGCATTCTGATAGTTTCCCTATAAAATCAACAATATGATCATAGTAAGTATTGTGTAATAATTTTGCTCATCACTCCAGTTTTCTGTTTGGGAAAATTTATCGGCAATTTCAAGTGGAAGCTCCGGTTATTTTCATCTCAGTTAGCTCTCTTTAAATGCCAGGTGCCGCTGCTCTAGATTCGCTTTAATTACCAGCAGCTGCTTCATATTTATTACGGGTCGTCGGCGGAAGAGTTCGGTGGGTGCTCTTGACACGCCCCTCTCCAAAATAATATATTTACATGACCTCACACCCTCCTAGCCATTCTTTCTAGTAGCCATACTTGGCCTTACCGACCCCTCCGAAATTCATTTTGTTTATTATGGAAACCAGAAAGCTGGCTTTATAACTGAGGCAATTCATCTTTCTTGACCACGAATAACTTTGGATTTTCGGGAAGAATGGCAAACTCGCAGCTCAATCGGGGGCTCAATATTATATCGTGTCTCCCAAAAAAAAAAAAAAAAATCTGACCCCCTCAAAATTTGATGTTTTACGTTTCAAGGTATGTAGAATCCAAATATCCAATAAATAAAAGAAATCTGTCCATCCGCCGTCCACAGTAAACACTTTTCTGACAAACCTGCTTCAGCTTAAGTCATGAAATTCTCACCAAAAATCAATCGTCGTCTGACAATGGCTCATCAAACCAAATCGCTGTCTCAATTTTAAGGGTATTTTATGTGGGAGATTTTTACAAATTTGGCTTGGAGGCATAACTCGAGAATTCTTAGAGCTATAAAAATCTTTTTACACTCGCTGGAATGGTCATCAAACGCTTTATTCGCTGTACCGTCAGGAGAATAATTTCAGCGTTTTTATTATTATTTGCTTCTATTTCGAACTGAGTGATCTTACGTACAGCAATTTCCGGTCGGGCTAAATTAATTCATCTAATCACTAAACGGCTACCGTAAGAATCGAAAACGGAAGAGTTTTTCTAAAACAAAACGGAACCTGCGGTTTCCCAAGAAATAAAGAAGTGTTTTCTCATGCTGGAGATTTAGACGCAGACCGCAAGATCTTGTCTTGAGATCAAGCGGTACAATGTTTACGAATGGAGGTTATTGAGCCCCGTCGGTGGCATTTAGCTTTCATTTTATTAGTTCACGGAGCTTAGCATTTCATTGTGGATTCATCCTGCACTGAAAAAAGGGAAGGGAAAAAGCTGAAAATTGAGAGGAAGAAAAGGCGGTTCGAATGGATTCTTTGCCCCGACGATAAGTTGCCAGCTCGGCTCGGCAGAGAGAAAAGAGGCAGGCCAGATAATAGCGTAGGGCTGCAGGCTGGTTTGCGGGGCAGAGGTAAAAGACAAAAATGAAATCCTCCGACTCCTGGAAAGATCTCATGAAGGTTTTCCACCTCAACCCCATCTGTCCATAGTTTTCCACGCAGCCATCCTAAGGCTTTTTCCCAGAGCAAACCCAGAAAGAGACTAATCCTGCGACTTCGACACGAGGGAAGGCTTCCCTTAGTCTCGGCGGCTTCACCCCGAGTGCGATATGAGACTCAACGCGAGCACGTAGCAAGCGAGGGAAGGGGAAGAATGAGTGGATGGGAAAATAGGAGAAAAGGAAGGTGAACTGGGTAAAAACGCCACAGGAACGTTCGCTGGCTGAGCTGATATCTCGCCCCATGCGCAGGTTTATTGCAACTGGAAAACGTGTTGAATTGCTCGGCGGCTGGTTGGAGAGATCTCTTAGCAAGCCTTCGGCAAAGAGGAAGTCTACGATCTTATTAAACATTCGGTGTTTTTCTGCCTTCTGAGGGTAAAAGTATTCGGCAGGAGGTTACCAGATTACAAATAACTCAGAAGGTCGAAACCGCGGGCTACCAAAGCGAAACGCTTGCTGAAAATGTGGAAAAGGAATAAAACGACAGGAATTCTCCAGTTCGGATGCTAGCACTACTGATGCAGAATGCAAACACTTCCATGAAGCAACTTCGTAAATATGGAAGTGAAAGGCCTCGGTCATACTGACATAATTCAACTTCAGAATATTCTTTTGTTGGCTGAAATCGTGAAATAGTATCAACTCAAAACTCACAGCAGACGTCAGGCCTTTATGAACATCCTCAATATTCAACCCGTGAGAAATTAAAACCAATGGTATACATAAATCACACAGTACTTCCATGTTTGAGTCGCTAAAAGGAATAAACAATTATAAAATCAAAAAGCTAGTACTAAGTATAATAACGTTACGTCTACAACTGTTATTGAATTAAATTGAATTGAATGAATTGGATTGAAAATCTATAAAAACGCAAGAATTAGGTTAATAGACGCATAATCAAATCGAATTTTGACGGAGTCGGTTGCTTTAATGGTTCTCTAGTTATCACAGCTTTGTATGTGAAATTTTAGGGAGATTCTGAGGTATTTTGCAAGAAGGTACAACTCGATCATTTGTGGAAATATTTCCACAGTTTATATTATTCTCAAAAAGTTGCTCTAGACCTCATTTGGTCTCGCTTCCAGTGTTAAGTCGCCGCGTAACTTTAGGCACCAATTGGTCAAAAATGAAGGCGAAGAATGATGTTTCTGACGTTAGGTTCGTGCTATCTGAGGGTAAGCGTCAAGTTTTTATTCAAATAATTATTTCCCTAGCCGGGTTGACGTTTCTGTATTTTTTGTGACCATGGCTGCTCTGTCGTTCCGTTAGTGTTCGATTTTGAAGTCCTTCATCCTTAGGTACGTCCTTCATCAAAAAGGTTAATCGAGGTGTTTCAGTCTCATGGGCGCAGAATGAACCGAAAAAGAATAATTCAGGGCCCAGGAGCGCACGGGCGGCCGAGCAATCTGAAGTTAGAGCCACCACAAGGTCTACACCTCACATCGTTCCCCATAAAATACTTATCTGTATCCAACTAACCCTTAATAAATGAATCATAAAAAAAAAAAACGTTCGAAATTTGCATTAATCGTAAAAAATCATCGCTTGGTTGTCGTCGCATTTATTGTAGTAGAGGGGTTGTTAGGGGGAGAAAAACCAGGCGACTTATTCTCCGGATTTTGAATGGCTGGCCGAGCACTTTCGCCCATTCGGGCATCTTCAGGACGACGTGGAACCGGGGGCTGTGGACCTCATGGTTCCACGTCGCCCTGAAGATGCCCAAATGGGCGAAAGTGCTCAGCCAGCCATTAAAAATCTGGAGAATAAGTCGCCTGGTTTTTCTCCCCCTCACAACCCCTCTACTACTGTAAAAAATCATGAGAAACATACATACGGACGTATTTCGTGAGTTACGTTACTGTCAGAGCATTTCCCATAGAGAATTAGCACTTGAACATAGCATACCGTTTTCTGCTAATTTTTTAACGAACCATAAAAAATGGGAGTTTCTTTGTTCTATGATGCTAAAGCTCCATGCGTTTCTCTTGAATAAGCTTGAGTACTTTGTGGCTTAACGACTAGATCTGCTAATGGATGATTAAGCTGTTGAGATTTTTCAAAAGCATCGCATACCCTGGTAAAGAGACTGTAATAGAGTGTTCCGAGATGACAACCGAAATGATGTCAAGTCACTGAGTGCCTTTAGATGACTCGGCCAAGTGCTGCTGGCAAGATAAATCTCAAAGCCATACTCCATGCGTCGTTGGCTTTATAATTGCAGTCCTGCTAGAGTAGTAGTTTGTTCAAAGCGGTAGTAATCCGGCTGCGTATTTGTAACGTTCTGACAAGAGCTAGCTATGGAAGTCGTGGGTTGTAGAAGGCGGCTCACCTTGGTGAAGGAAGACAGGGAGGGCAGAGGGGGTCAAACTAGCCAGTTATTGATAACTTTCTCGCTCCAGTAGCCTCTCCTCTCTAACTACTGGATAATCTGCAGGCGTTTCTGATGACGACGCTTTCCCTTTCAGACCATCTTAAGTCACGCTCGCATCCGCCAAATGAGTCGGAACATGAAAGCTCCTTCTGTCTTGGAATAACAACAACTATGATTCGTCAGTAGTTCCTAGAGCTCATTTCGTTGCTCTTCCAACGACAAAAAAGGGCTATTCTATCTATTTCATGGAACGGTAAATAATCGAGTCCTTCGTCCAACTTTTTTTCAAACGAAATACAACCATAATTTATTGTCTTAAGCTATCTTAAAGCATTATCGAAGCCAGGAGATACATGCTTGTTCTGGCTCATGCAGTAATGGAAATGATTTTACGACTCTCTTTTATTTTATTTTATTTTTCTGTTCAATGTACTTGCAATATTATCTTGTTAACTGGGCTCGTCCCGTATTCCTGAATAAATAAATAAATAAATAAATATACTGCCATACCCCATAAAAGATTTCACACCCCCTCATAATTTAAAGTTCAATATTTCGAATGGTAATGAATGGTCCTCTTCCTGAATCGTCCTCAAAACAAGAGCTCTATTTTTAGTATACATTTTCTAGTATCGGATTGATTCATTCAAGGATCAAGTTCACTCCTCAGGCATCCTCAGGACTTTGTAGAACGATTCTCTTACATTGGTGCTTGAGTAGATACTTGCCCATAACCTATAAGTAGCCAAATCTCTCTCCTCTCAACACATGGGGAATTTTTTTTCTCCAGACCAACGAAGACGATAATTACCTCTTGTCGGTTTTACAGCAATCCGTAATTTTCTTTTTATTGCCGTTCGCCTAATACACTAGAACCGCGATGTTTATTAAGCGCCTTTATTGCTTTATCTACAGTCGAACGACCCGTTAAGGATAAAAATGTGTTCAGAGAAATAAAAGTTGGAAAATGTTATGATGGAAAGTAACAGGTTTTTAAAGCTCTTATAATAATGACTAATAGCTGTTTCAAGAAAACCCCTTTTCACAGATGGTTCGAAATAAATCAATTACTTAGAGAAGAAATTTCATCTGGAATTCTGAAGCGAGTTTTAAAAATGGTCAACATTGTGTGACATTGAATTAGAATTCGTGACGCAGAATTACCTCCCTCTGATGCAAATTTCTGTTAAAACCAAGCGTAACGAGGAATTTGAGAAGATCGATCATCGCCGCATTAAATAACAGCAGGTACTACTGCAATTACTTCAAATTGGAAGTATCAAACCAAACTAACAGCTGAAATGTTATCGATTCGAAAATAGGTCGTTAAAAATTTTATGAATCGAAAAATAAAATTGATTTAACGGGCGGGAACTTTGAAGACTGATTCTTCAGGCGTAGAACCGTATTCTTCAGGCGATTCTGGTCGCTTCGGATCTCCGCTTTCAAATTCGGTTGTCAAATCACGTGTCGTTTTGGCCAGTATGGCGTAGTTGCACCTCCCTGATTCCAAGAGAGCAGGACGACCGTATCCAAGTTCAAATAACCTGACTTCACTTAAATTCTGATAAAAGAAGCTTTTTTCCTTTAAATTCACAATTAACATTACCGATTACATCGACTTTGAATGTACCTGAGATAACAATATTGATCATGTTCACGTCCCATCTCTGATTCTAATCAGAGACCATCACTTTCGCAGACAACAATTCGCAAACAATTTACGGGGCAACTGCAATTTTTATTTATTGCTATAAGAAGCGAAGGAACAGGCGAATCTACGTCGCGTTGTTTAAAATGGGCTGGAAGAAAGGCGATCACGGTCAAATGAGGGTCCAATGGGCCGTGAAAATCGCAAATCGTCCGTTAACTACAATAGTATTCCCTCTCCCGTCCATTCCGGTCCTCTGACGGCGGAAAGCCCATGGCCTCGAAGAGTAGAACATGTCTCTCTCTAATTCGGTCGGCGCTTCACGAGACAAATGGCTTGGACACTCCAGGGATGGCGAGAGAGCAGCGCTTCCGCTTGACAGAGGCCGTTCAATATCGGATCCCGAGATTTTCACCATTACGCGACGGACTCGCGCACCGCAGACATTCCCTCGATTGTTTATTATATTATGGCCTCGACGTTCCATACGGGTGATCGAGGATGAATTTATCGTCGACAATAAAGTCTCACAAACCTCAGTTTTAGGTTTTAAGCAAAGATCGGGATATTTATTCGTTATTATTATCGCTCGTTCCTCTCCGCTAATTCAAATGAACTGCGGGGTCTGTTTTGAAACAAAAACAATATTATTTTTGAATCTTCGTACCGAAAAAACACAATCTGTGTCATATTGTGGTAAATATAAAAATAATTTACGTCTGAAATGTTAAAAATAAATCGCCAAACTTGGTGAGCTCCTTAAGATTCCTACAAATTTGTGCGCTATTCCTCGTTTGAGTAGCTTCTTTCGCTATCTAGCTCCCGCATAATTGTCAAGCGAGTCCACAGGCACGTCGTGAGCATTAAAAAAATGGTCGTAAATTTTTGCCGAGAATGTGCTCCTCTTCATAAAATAGGATTCGATAGAACAGAAGGAAAAACAAATTCGGTCCGAAAAACAAATCGGTTTACTACAAAGTAATTAAGTATCAAAGTACATAAGTTAATACAAAATATTGGCTAATAATATCTACAATTACAAGTATGTACACAAGTTCGCCTGACAATCGGTGCGTCGTTGACGTCAGGGCCTACTCGAACCGTCCCTCGCGTCGGAATAACTAATTACATAGGATTTTGAGTTTAAATATTGTCTCAATAGACATACGCTTGGAAACATGTTGAAGAAACACATCCTCACAACATGCTTTCGTTTTGTCACAAATTTGTTTGTTAACAAAAATTATTGAACAGGATAGATTTAGGAGATTCTTTAGATTTGTTGAATCGAAATATCTCTCATTCCATTGACAACTAGACAGCTGACAATCTCAGCGGCGTAAGCAAAAAAAAAAAAAAAAAATATATATTTATATATTCTAATGTACAGTGCATTATTGATAATTTTTTCATTTCGGACACAGGCGTCTTCGAGAGCCAATCGGATCGTTTGCAGCCGAGCCGACTCTACCCTGCATTCTCAAACTTAGAAAAAGTATCACGTAGCTTATTGGAGCTTTATACGGCTCCCTACATCACTTATACATCTTTTAACCGAGGGTTAACGTCAGTCCCTTGGAACGCGCACAGTTTGAGACGCGAACATCTGTTATTTCAGTCTCACGGGAAACAAGCGCGTCCCAAGCTACAAAGGTTCCCCATCCACGAGTCGTAACTTGATGCAGCTTAAAGCATTTTTCTCCTACCGGTTCCTTTTGAATACCTAAAGGTGGGATATTGTCCATTTTATTTCGCTACTCATCTGAAGCTCAGTGGGTTCGCATGAAGATATTTGGAGCTACTAAGTACGATTTGGGGCAACATCGACTCTAGTGGCCATAAATGTACTCTGACATGAGTACTACTCCGTTACAGAACCCCCATCTGTACAGGTATTCAGATGTTACAAACAATTGCAGGCAAAGCAATATCAAAGTATAAAAATAATAATTTTCTTGACCACGAATATCGTTCTAAGTAATCGAAAATTAGCACCCCCAGTTCTGATAGTTTTTGCATTTGTGCTGCTGAAGCACTATAAACGTGGAAACATAATTATGAAATCATGCGGGGAAATTTGTTTTATTTGAAAAATGGGAGAATCATTGGTATCAAGATTTAGGTTGATTTTGGTCAGTACGGACCTGAAAGTTTCTAAGCAGGGTATGAATATTGACAATAAAATATAGGAATACCACAACTTTCTCCAGAATATTTCCACAAAAAAAAAAAAAAAAAAAAAAAAAAAAAAAAACAATTGGTTTTAATTATCTTTATTGGTGTAGAATTCAATTTCTTTAGGGAGATTTATCGTTTCGTTGACTGGAGGCGATTTTTCCCCGGCTTTCACACACAGCAGTTTGCATGGACTACAAAGCAAAGCAGTTTCCTCTGCGGTGTTGATTAATTGGGGACTCACAACGAGCGACCAACTTTCCAACGAAATTCCATGATCACTGCTGAATAGCTGTTCCCCGAATGTGCCAACTGGTTCCCTCATTTTAGACAAAGCCGTGAAGTTTTCAAGCAACTCTAAAATTCACATGTTTGCTAATGAACAATTTCCGTTAAAGTTGAGCGATAATCAACCCACCAGCTTATAGAACTGCCGATTGTCAAATATGATCGGTGTGTGATTTTTTGCAATGTAGACAGGACCAGGCTGAATAAAAGTATCCTCTTGTAGCCCATGTACAGCCTGTCTCATGCAGAAGTAAGTCGCAAACGAACTAAAAAGCAGCAAAAATGTAAAATACCATCAGGTTCGATGAAAAAATGACAATTATAACTGCGTTGTGAAAAAGTAGGGCAACGTTCGTTGACGAGAAAAAAAAAGTTAATTTAAAAACACTGTTATAACATTAAATTCACTGTTCGCACATCAGTATTAACTAACTACGTTTTAGCTGCTACGAGTTGTAGCAGTTAGGTAATGGAACAGGAACTGATACTTGTAACGGAATAACAGTTACCATTAAGGAGGTTGAGGTTAGGATACAGTGTCTTTCTTTTCGAATATTGTTGGAGAACGTTTTGTTTGTGGATAGACACTTCTGATTTTTATTTGACTCCCAACGCTGTAATTGTTTGGTTTTTTTTTTCTCGTCAGCAAGTTGATTAAAAATGTCAACAAAAATCACCACCCTTAGTCATCTATCAACAGATTAAATCTGGTGTATTTTTTTGTAGATGAGAGCAGGCCGACGTATAGTATGATAAATATTGGGTACTACGTCGCACCATTCTTGGGCGGATTCCCACTGCCACAAATGAATCCCATGCAAACTGCACAAACGTAATGTTGCTGGGTACTCTCAAAATGAGTCGATAATTTCCCCCACTGTTCAAATTGCAAGACTTGGGATTACCTCATCTGAAAATCAGCTCAGATAGATTCAAACAAACAAAATCTGTATGAAATAGGAGAAACTCAGCTTCATGTAAAAAATGCTGAGTCTTCAAGGCCAATGGTGTCGCTTTGTGAATTAACTTCCAGGATTCGGTGGATTCGAATCTATATCTTCTTGAGTTCGACAATAGACCACTTATCCAGCAGAGCAAATTCAGTTAACAAAACCCAGCCTGACCATCCTTAATTACCTATTCTGGTGAATGAATTTTCAAAAATCAAATGCTACACGCCGCTTCAATCATTTTCACGCGCAACTGCTCCATACTCTGTAGTCTGGTAGAAAAAATCTGCACGATGAATCGAATTTATCTTTCCGTCGCCTTGTCGTCAGAATCGATTTTGTCCTTGAGCGATTCGTTGAGCTCGCCGTCCTCTATTTGAACCGAGGGGACCATGGGCGGTTTGAATCCTCCATACTCGATGCACAACTGTTTGCTCCTCGCTGTCCGCGCATGGCCGCTCCTGCTTCGCATTGTGGACAGTACTCGGTACGTGTATGGTGGATACTGCGATGCGTACACCGGATGACTGGGTCGAAAGGGAGGATGCTGGCTATGCGGCGGAGCGTATTGGGCGCGCTGTTCCGGCGGCAGCCCGCTCTGGTCAGAGTCGAAGACTATGTTTTCTTGCGTTTGGGACTGAGAAGCAGCATTGTCAGTCGCTACGTTGGCTGTCGGGGTGACGTAGTAGGGATGCGTCAGCAAGAAACCTCCGTAAACTTGCGGCTGGTAGCGCGCCAGAACGTATTGCACTGGCAAGATAGGCCGAACTGGCATCTGCTGATGATATCCAGTATTCTCGTGGGAATGTCTCATTATATAGTTTCCAATGTATCTGTTCGGAAGGTAATACATCGGGTATCGGTAATACACGGATAGAGGAGATCTCAGTTGATTTCGGACGTAGCCGTTGTTCAAGTCGTTGTTGAAAATCGGCTGGTGCTGTCCGAATTCACTGCCTACGGTCGGATGATGCACGACATCGTTGCTTATCTGACTTTGCGCACCTAATTCGTTATTCTCATGTTGATGCTTCTGCTCTTCGATTTCTTTTATTTCGTACGGTATGGATTTTTGGATTTCGATGTACGTCTTATAGACCGGTTGTTTTTCTAAAACTTGCCTTTCGACAACGGGGGCCCCTTCCTCGTGCGATAATGACAATGCAGCTTGGATAGGAGCCAGTACGTTGTTCGTTAACGTGTTGGACGCTTCTTTTCCTGAATATCTTTCGTTTCTAACGAGATCTTCGTTCAAATTACTGACAACAATCGGACTCCCCGCGTATTTAGTTTTGTCGATATCGTTCACTTCGTCATCAGGAGCGATGAAAAACGCTGAAATCATATCGGCACCTCTAGTTTTGTTTCGAGCATCGTTGATAATTTCTTGCTCCGTCATGGTGACAGCAGAGTCACTATCCGCCAGGTATGACGTCACGTGAACAGTCTGAGGTTGATTGTGCTGCAATTTGGGTTCGATGCGCTTCTTTTTCTGCTTTTTCGACTCAAAGTGCATGTAAAGATTATTGACAATTTTCGATTCCTGGCCTGCAATGTCTTGAAGGTTTCCTTCAGCTGAAGAATCAAAATCGTACATGTATCCCGAGTAAGTAGGCGGTGATAGCGATTGATTTTCTTGTTCGTAAGCTTCGTCTTCGTTTCTGGTCTCGTTTTGTTGCATATGTACAATTTCATAAGGCATCTGAAGTCCTTGCGATGAATATGATGGATTGTAAGGCCCCATATATCGATGATCGCTGGAAGTTGAGGTTCTGATGCCTTCTTTATCCTCAGAAGACTCGTTGTTATTGAAGCTCATCCGATTCAACTCCTTCACTTCCGTAACTTCCATCGTCGTGTCAGTCGTATCGGTAGAGTCGTCATCTTCAACGGCAGTCGACCGCTGGAAAAATTAAAATCGCAGTATTAGATTTCATCAGAGTAAAATGCTGTATAATCAAGAAAGATTTTAAGCAGTTGAAGAATGGGATACCATTGTCGAAATCAGTATAAAAAGATAAGAGAGAAGAAAAGGAAAATGTTGAAATTGAAGATTAACTGATGAAAAATATGGAACCGAAAGAAAAGAGAAGTAATTGAGCACTCTATTTTTGTTTTGAGTAATTCTGGACCAAAACTACCGTGGTTGAATACCTAAGAAATAAGCTCGGTTGCAATAATTCATGATAACTGACCAATAAATCTGCCAACGTAGTCAGCTGCGTCGATGGCGGCGTGCTCTCAGTTCCTTCAGTGTTGGACACCTGCAAGCAACAGTCTGAATAAGTTTTCCGAATGATAATTGGCGAATAATGTTGCATATAAATCATTTAAACAGTGAGAAATAATTTTTATTGAGGTGGTGAGGGCTAATAATGTTGCATATAAATCAAGTAAACAGCATGAAATAATTTTTATTGATGTGGTGAGGACTAAAAATCTGGCGGCTCCTTTTGCTTGATATATGAGCACCAGATGGTGTTTGAATGATTTATTTTCTAGAGAATTTTAAGAATTCAAAAAATGCAAATTGTAATTTAGCTGTTAAAGTGTTGAATGATCTGGCCTTCAAAAAGTTAACTTTCGTTGACGATATTCAGCGTTTTATGCTCCGTGAGGACTGGGATCGACTAAAAATCCAGACAGAAGTTTAGTCACTCTGTCCTCTTGACGTTTTTTTCCGTTTAAAATCCCCATTATTGACGCAAGATCTGCCAATAGCAGTTTCCAGGTTAGTGAGTCAAATTAGAGACATCAGTTGGGCGAATGACTCAGCAAAACTTTATTCAGGAGGTATCGACCGCAAGACGAGGGGGATGAAGCCGGTTGAAGGAGTTCACTGGCAAAAAGCGGCCGGCGGGCAAGGACCAGTTGAACCCGTCCAAGTTCACTTTCGCTCTCAAACTCGAGTGTTTCTGAAACTCTCGACCTGTCAGTAGGATAATCTCACACTCCCACGAACTCATCTGGTCGGTTGAAACTTGGCTCGAACTTTCGAGCTTAACGGAATTGAGTTGGGATACAATCAGTTTATAATTAGGTGGTGCTCTTATAGAAATTTTGGTATCAAGTTTATTTTGATCGTTAACTAGGTATATATAAGATCGTATTTTTTCTAAGCAGAATTATTTCTTTATCAGGTAATGTCAGGGAGTAATAAACATTCTTCCGAAAAAATTTTCATCAATCAACAATAGCTTATAATTCGAATCTTTCGAAGATGAACAATTTGATCAATTTGGTGTGTATCACATAAATAATATTTCGTTATTGCGGGTTGACAAAGGACATAGAACTATGTCGAAACCCTTGCCGCTATTCTATGAACAATAGCTTGCTGTGTATTCCTATCACCAAATGAGTTTATCAATCAAAACAAAGCAACTAATTCTGAAGTCAATCGAATTCTCCCACCGACAAGCCGGTAGACATTTCCATGCGCACCAAAGATTGTACATCATGATGCCATTAATACTCACACAATATCAATCCAACAAATCAGTTTCAACAAATAAACTGCGACCAATTGAGAGCTGTAAAACTTAAACTCATTGTAAATTTCGAACTAATTCTGCGTTTCAGAATTGATTCCAATCTATAAACCAAGGCAATGTTGCAAATAACAATAAAATAAGGCGACCCATTCTCAAATTCTTTATTGGCTGGCCGAACACTTTCGCCCATTAGGGCATCTTCAGGGCGACGTGGAGCCATAATGCTGTGGACCCTATGAGAGCTCCTTATGGCTCCACGTCGCCCTGAAGATGACCCGGATGGGCGAAAGTGCTCGGCCAGCAAATAAAGAATCGGAGAATGAGTAGCCTGTATTTCTCCCCCTCACAACCCCCGAACATCATGAAATATGACGACAAGGAAAAGAAAAACAATAAAATATATTAACAATGTTCAGAGGGTGTGAGGGGAAAAAAATCAGGCGACTTATCCGCCGATTTTTTATTTGCTGGTAGAGCACTTTCGCCCGCTCGGACATCCTCAGGGCGACTTGGAGCCATAGTGTCCATCCCCTGGATATCAAAATTGCGAGTACAAGGGAAAGGTATATTAATAATGGTTGATCGACCCTTAGAATCTATGTAGTCAAGTAATGAGGGGAGTTTGTACGGATTAGTAGCGTTGATGGAGTATTTTCATAATTTAGAGAGTCTGAAATTGAGTTATGCTAATAACAGTGGGACATTGCTAAGGAATACGAAGTAATTGAACATCCCGGAAATTTCGCTCATCGCACGCCGTAAAAATATTTCATGAGTCTCATTAAGTTGTTATTTCGCTGCCACGAAGCTGCAATCACGGAAATCACGTGATTGCGCAATTATTACATAACTTACGAAGTAATTGCTAATCTTCATGTTTTAATTACTCTGCATCAGTTGATTATGTAGACCGACTGAAAGAAAAGTGACCCGTTTGAAGCCAGAAAGGCCAAGACGGTTTGTAACCACATAATTAGGAGCCCGTTATTATAAATGTGTGAAGCAATTAGATAATAATGTTGATCCTCGCTGACATGAATATGTGGGTTATTTTGCTTCGTATTTAATTTTCAGATAATTTCCTTGGGGGCAAAAATTATCACCGATCTTCTTTTGACAGGTTTCGGGTTTTTATAATATTACTGTTTTTATCATTGACGATTTGTTTTTCCTGACGAATTCAGCATTACTGAACGTCGAAATTCATGACATTGAATGTGAGTCTACCGAGTTCTCTATCAAATTAATAGTAGCATTCTTGCTAAGGTTTAAAATTTCTGCTACGAGTCGTAGAACTCCCTTTTGTTGCAATTCACGAATTCTAAAACGCAGTTGGAACCGAGTATTCTATATCAGTGTTTTTTGTTGGATTTTTTAAAATGAAGCGAATGAAAAGAAAATTTAGAAAAAGAAGCTTAAAAATAAAATACCGAAGCTTGCTTTGATATAATTTTTTTTAAAAGTAATAATCGGTTGTTGACGGAGATAGCACGGAGTTTTTGTTTTACCAGCGTTTTTCCACGGTGGCTGTGGGGAGTATTGTTTACTTTATAAAATCATACGCATCTACTGGTTGCCGTCATCTGGACCGTGATTATGGTCTCTTTTATTGACATGACAGCGAAGTGGACTCGATGTTCAAGGCATCTAACTACTGACTTAACCAAAATCATCAGGAAAATTGAAATGGGGTTCAGGAAAAGATATACTGACTCAAGGAGGCAAAATATGGCAAAAAAGCTAAGGAACAAGGGGAAGTTAGCGTACTTTAAGTACCTGCTTGACAAGCAATAACCGGCCATCATATGAAACGCTAAAAATACGGTGTAAATGAGATGGCGCATGTAGATTTCTATGGTTTGAAAGCTGTGACTCGAATACTATTAAAACACGGTTTTAACGGTAATCCTCACGGAGAAAAAATTAAATTTTAACATTTCAGAAGACTTCAAAGTTGGCTGCAGAATAAATTAGCCCCAAACGCTCACAACACATATGATTAGACGGACCTTGATTAACCAATAAGAAACCTTGGTTATTGCGACGATCGTGAATAATTTTTCCGGTATTCGCTCTTTTTTTACCTTTATCGCTACTTATCGCTCTTTTTCATTTGTTCGAACTAAATTTCAATATTATTATGACATTACATTTATAAATTATTCATGGAAATGTACTATTCCCAATAGATATTTGACCCGTCTTAGCACTTTATTGTGTCTGCGCTATACTGTTAATAAAATTCTAATTAAACATGAAAATTCCCAGAGTGGAATGCTTCCACTTACACTCAAGTCACGATGTATTTTACGAAACGGCCCAAGATGTAATAAATCGAAATTAAAATCCTTCTTTTCTTTGGCGTCGCATTTTTTGATATCCAGGAATGTGAGAGCAGCGAGTAAAGAATCGAAGAATGAGTCGCCTGGTTTTTCTCCCCCTCACAACCCTTGGAAATTAAAAATGTTTAATTGGTAAAAATGTTAATGAAAATGGTTGAGTATAAGCTTAATTTGAATTGGATGCGGAATTAGAAAAAATATCTCTTGCGACAGTTTTGATCGTCAAATTGCGCTCGACAATTTGGCTGAAAGTAAATCTTGATTTCCTCAAAACTTCAGATTCTGACCTGCGCCATGTTTTCCTCAGCAAGCGATATGACGGATTCCGTCTAATTTGGGCCACAGCAGGCAGACATTCAGACTACTTCCAGAAAAAGTACCCTATGCGGCACAATTGTTCCAATTAACCTGAGTTCGAATTCGAATTTCACGACAATTGCGATATTTCAATTAACTGTTTAACGTGGAAGTAAAAACGAACTTCGTTAATCACTTATCTAGTTGGTTGTCCAATGTAATTGTAATTCGGGAACAACGGAATTGAACAGAACGACCGCCCTTCAAGTTGTAGAGTGTTACCTATTCACCGTAACAATACCCAGGTAACGAAGTGGGCAACTCGGCGCCGGCCATTGAACAAACTTTAATTCGAATAGGGACGTGTACGGATGCTTGGCGACCAACGATGCCTGTTATGTTACTGTCAGACAATATGGCGACCAACTGCAATCGAATGTCGCAGTAGGAGGATGAGTTGAACGAAAGATCATATTCATGAAATCAAGACTGAATCCATTACTTCTCATAAACACTGTATGTTGTTTTTGTGGTTGAATCGGAATAGGATAGCCAAGCGTGCACGCAATCGTGAATTCGGTAGTAGATCACAGATTCCAATTACTGACTGATTTGCTCGGCCTCTGATTGAATTTCATTGATCCGAATCAATGGCGTTCCAAACTGTTTGTTATAGAGCAGTAACAGGCCATATTACATTGCTTCGATTTTCTCCTCATGTTGCACAACTCAGAAATCGACAAACTTCGATATTAACATACCTTTGATGATTATATACGTTCAAGTGGGGGGGGTTATAGTTAAGTGGTGAACAAAACCCATTCAATCTGGAAAATGGTCAATCTTCGAACTCCCCGAACCTCACAGGACTTTCCAATACTTTAATAAAACTTGTACTTACTTTGTATTATACTGAAGAAGAAAAAAACAACCTATATTTATTCATTCGATGGCCTTTTATGCAACTACATAAGAACCAAGGACATTTAAATAGGTACCTGTGAAACGCAGGGTGAGAAAATTATCAAAATCTCAGATTTTCCTATAGTGATAAGAATAGTTGTCCTTGTCCAACACAGAGGTTTTACAGTGAAACCAAGCTAGCGGGCAAATTGTTTTCCAAAGCGAACGAGGTGAAGCGACACTTCTTTGAACTTGGATTATACTTAGATTACATTTTCGCTGTAGAGACTTCCAAGGGACTATATCACTATAACTGCAGAGACGAAAGAGCAAAACCGGTGACACCATTCGATATAAGTTTTTTGCTATTTTCAAAGTCGAAAAACATTGAGAGACATCACCACAATTAGACTCAATTGTCCGTAATAACTACGAATGGAAGTGATGAATTATCGATGAACTCGCACTTTCTCACGAATCGTCAGAAAACATTGAAAGATATAATATAACAAGAAAGCATCGAAAAATAAAAATAATTTGTTTAGAATTAGAATTTTTATGGGGTACGCTCGATATATTCACTCGAGCACATTATTTTTTTCGTGTTTTCCTCGGACAAGGAAGCCAATCCTGATATGGTAATCAAAGCTCTAATTGAAATCATAACTTATCTAATAGTGTGTAGTGATGTGTGCAAAAATCTTGTTACTTTTTACGTATCAGTGTTACACATTTTTTTCAAGACCCTCAGAACAAGACATATCTATGAAAATAAGCCATCTGTATTAAATGTAAGTTCACCATCCACATTAGTACAGAAGTTTATTATAAAGATTGCAACCGCTATGGTTAGAACTAGGTGTTCCCATTTTTTTATTTCGAACCCATCGATTTTCATACTTCGGAAATATAAATTATGTCGAAACTATGATCATGTAGCAATGTTTTCCTCGTTAGTTCGCAATCGGACCTTAGTATGATGGCAGCACGGACACCACCTTGTCCCGGATCTCCTCGAGACTTTCCACTTATTTAAGACCATCTAACCACTTTCACGCGAACTGGATTTGTTTTGAAGTTGCAACTTGAGCGGCTGAAGCGTTACACGCCTTCCCACGAACGGCCGATACCAACCGTCGATATCCTAAGTGGCAAAAGGTCCCTATCGTTTTATCTAAGAATGTATTAGCATGACTGCTGCATTCATTATTCAACAATGCCTTCGGGTGAAAGAAAGGATTCTCGAAAAACAGGAGACGTCGAAAAGTGGTGCATCGATTGGAACATTCAATAGTGCAATGCTTTCATTGTTTTCCGAAATGCAATTTGGAAAGTACGACTGGATAGTTTTGCATGAACGCCAACGATTTGTTCCATGCTGATTGGTATTTTTTTATGAACATTGAAAAAAATTTCGATACGGAAGTACTACTTAACAAAGGAAAATTTTATAGAAAAATGAGCATTAGATTCAGTGCTCCGTGAATTTATAGTTGACCTAACGGTATCTTAAGATTACAATTCTTCACAATTCTAAGTTGTGATTGGTCGCTTGTTGACTCTTCAGGATGAAAGAAAGAATCAAAATGCGTTCTCTAAATTGTATTACTATCGTCTTTCGTCAAAAAAATCTATTCAAAAGCTTTCGCCTAGTTGTGAAGTCGAACTACATGATCGGTAAATACGAAACTAGATCAGGGCATAAATCAAAGTTGAGTTTGGGGTACCTTTTTTTCTTTTTTTTTTTCCCATATAAGCTGTCAGTTTTTAAGTTTCAAGTCAGAGCTTCAAGTCAATCGGATCAAGAATTAAATCATCGAGAGGGGTCAACAAGATTTCCTGAAATAATACTGTATTAGAAGACAGCTCCTGAGAAGGCTATTGGTGGCAGAGTTGCTAGATGTAATAAACGAAACACCAGAGAAAAACTTCAAGAAACCATGATATCCCTATAATGACAAAAAATAATGCATCTACGATTTTGACCCAATTTCAAGTATATTTTCAAGGAATACGTGGACACCACAGCAAATAAGGATGAAGTAGCTTGTTTCTTACCCATAGTAGAATTTTTATTGCAAATTAATTTTTGCAAAAAATTATGCAATTTGGTTAGTTCCTAAAAAAAAAAAATCGCCCCTCGAATTTCGACTTGAAACACCTACAAAATTTGTTTCATGCAACAGAGAATTGAATTCTAGAATACAAAAACATGTAGGTATGTCACATCGCACGATAACTGCCGTAATTATTCGTTCGTAGAGCTATGCAGTAAAACTAGAATTTTCGAAAATGTAAATAGGAACTTCATCGAAAGTCGAATGGGAACTGGCCGCGATTTTCTTCGCACGAGTGATTTTATCATTCCCCTCCACCGCCAATATTAATAGCTAATAATGTGCGCCGTTTTACTAATGAGCCTCCTCTTGTTATAACGTCTTTCGAGAGCAGAAACTTCGTACCGATACACAACAGACAACCGAGCGCGGAAACAATAGCGAAGCTGCGGTTCGTACACAGCCAGGTCATAGGGAGTCGTTAGGGAATTGCAAGCCGGTCAACGGGAAACCACTTTACCTGCGGCCTACGTACAGGCACAGGTTATAGACTATCTCGTAGACACACACGTACACAGGTGTCGTTGCAGTAGTGTACAAATGGGAAACCGCGTTGCACGAGGCGCGTTATGAGGATGCGATAGCGTTCCTATCACGAGCAGACAATTACGGAGGGCGGGTAGTTGACCGCATGATCGAAACTTTCCGCTCACCTTCCATTCCCTGATCGTCCTCATCTTCATCGACCTTCCGCGTGGAGCTTCTGCTTCGACTGCCGGCCGCATTATTACCGTTTGAACGCGACGGCCTACCGCAATGTTGCAACCTGTATTGGTTGAACGGTTTGTTTCTCCGCATATTGTGCCAACGTTCGAACCGGAGAAAAATTTACGGCAGATGGTTTACAATGCATAGAAAATACCGATTGTTTACTGTTTCGAGAACGTTTCTAAAAACGCTGCAAATGTTACAACGGTTTATCATCCCTTCGCTTCAATAATGAATTAAGAAGACTGTCAATTTGTGATAGTAATTATTTCGAACATTTGTGAACGTTCCCAGCGAAAAACAGATTGGTATCTACAGGGGAAAAATCCGTAGCACTATTGTTATTTTAATCATTTTTATTTTTCTTAATTTTCAAGTTAAGGGCGAAATTTTACGTCTGAGGGTACAGCTAAAGAGAGTATTTCACGACTATTCCAACGCGTATAGAACGATTTTTATTGCTTTAAAAACTCTCGAGTTATACCCCCAAGTCAAGTTTCTGAAAATCTTACAACTTCTACACGAAAAATGCGATAACTTGAGAACCGTTAAAGTTATCGACCCCACGATGGTTTCATTCGATGCAGCGTCCAAAATCTATAGCAATTGATACAAAATACACCTTTTTTTGGAAAATGTTGGAAAACACAAATTTTCTTCCCCTCAAAACCCCTCAAAAATACCATAAATATTGAGGTAATGAAAGCTGAAGAATTGTGCCTTTTTCAGACCAAGATTGATTTTTGGTGAAAATTTCAAGAAATTAGCTTTTATAGTTTCGTCAGAAGAGTGTCGACAGCGGACGGCGTATGGCGAACGGACAGCATTTTTTTAAATTGGATATTCGGATTCTACAGCCCTTGAAACGAAAAACATCAAATTTTGAGGGGGTTAGAATTTTTTTCCTGGGCGATTACAATTATTAATAATAAACCAAAAACAATGTGAATTATTGAACAGACGTTTTTTATTCCAGATTTCCTTTTGGTTTATTATTTATTATATACCATTGTAAACGCTAAGAAAAAAATTGTCTAAAGGGCACCCGAAAATGCCAGCCCTGAAAACGAAATGAGACGTCATCATTCGTCGTTATAAATATTTAAAAACCCCAAGCATTCAAATATATTGATGTTTGCAGCCAGTAGAAGATACCTACGAATATAACATGTAACTTGGAAATAGGTGTGAGACAATCAGGTATCATTCAATCGCCCTCCCAATTCACCCAAGACCATGAGCTTTCAAATAAGCTGATTTTCGCGGCCTGTGAAAATCAAAATACGAACTAGTGAAACAGTGAAGAAGAAAAAACTCATAACGTGGAAGTACGGTGTGCGAGTCAATAGATAAAAAATCAACCTCCATCTGCTTATAATAACAAACATTTCAAGACCTCAAAAGTTGAAAAATCACTAAATATAGTGATATTAATTATGACTCCTGCTGCCTGTAAAACTCAATATAGAAGAAATTTTGAGCGATTTCATCTCGAATGCTCATTGTGTTATGCAAAATTCAATAAAAACTGAAGCTGGATAGCAAAACTATCCAAATGAGAAGGTTTTTCATTTCAGTTTCTTCTCACTCGAAGGTCAATATTATGAATCGGATCCAATTGCGCGACTGCAGGTCTCCGATATCGGCAACTGGGAAATTATCTACCATGTGGGAGTTCATTGTCAGTGATTACGTTTCTTGCTATAGTTGACGACATTCTCGCATTACCTTCCTGCCTCGAGGTGTCCGACGGTTGGAAAGCGCGAGCACTCCTAATACGTCCCAGAGGTAAACCTGATCCGATCGTTAATGGGCCGTGAGCTAACCATGTTAGCATTGCGCAATTCTTGCACAAAAGAGGATGCAATCTTATTTCACTGTTCGAACAACAACTAGTTATCTTCAGTAAGTAATTTGTTCTGTGTCCAATCAACTAATCAATTGTGTTTGAAAATGGTCCTTCAGGTTTTTCTTTCTGTTGTCGCTATTATATTTTCGGCGGTTGCTAACTGGTTAAGGATATTTTAAAAAGAATTACTACTGCGTTTTTAACTGCCCCAACGAATATCATGAATAATTAATCGTCTTTACGTCCCTCATAAGAAACCATCTATGATATGGACTGATCATGATCAAGAAAGAGTGGCCGGAATAATATGTCCCTGAAAGTACAAATGCAATTTGTTTGACATTACTTTATTAATTGGCTAGTCAAATTTAAGCGTAGAATGTTGGAAGTTGCCAACTAGTCGTGCGGAATCGGCACTCAGTTTCCCGTGTTGTATTGGAATGAGGAATAATCGTTTTTATTTGATAATGACGCATTTTTTCTCTCATTAAAACTGAAGAAATACATTTCCAGATCAACCAACAGCTCTAGATGTACCAATGTAATAAATTGATGGAAGATGCTAAAAATGGTTGCACCTTAATTATGTCATAGCTCCACCGCCAAAAAGATCTTATTTTAAAAACTAATTCGATGTTACTAAATAGCAACAGAACGGTGTACCCCGGAAACAACTGTGTTCGTCACATCTCAGCTGTTAATGGTTCCATTGCGTGTTAAAACGATGTATAATAAAATGACGAGGCCCCTACACGTTGATGAAACTTTGACTTTACGTAGATGAAAATTTCTCCAACCTATGCCTGTTTTCTCCAATTTTCTCCGAAATTAAATAAATATGACGTTTGAAGAATTTTTTTCATTTATATATAATACGGTTTCTAGTCGCAATTCTTGGTAAACGGCTGTGAAAGAGAATAATTTCATTTCGACGCGTCCGTATTCGCATGCAGATTGTATCACTTTCATTATCAAATTTATCTTTAAAACCTACCGCAAAAACGCCCGTTCACAGGTGATGGATGTGACACCTCAGATGCCACGTGTTCTTTATTCTGCCATTTTTCCCCGTGTTTATTCTCCCGCTTTCCATTCGATGGCACGCGAAAATGCAATCGATTCATATCATTATTACTTCTTTGCCACCCTTTGCGTGCTGCCCATCGAACACGAGGGGACGAATCTTGATACAATCCGAAATATCTCTCTTAGTATATCCGAGATGATGGAAAAAACAAGTATAGGAACCATTATGTTGTGAACTATTTGTGGATATTTTCAATCTTAGTTCGATCAGAATAATTCCCTTCATCAGCAGCCGAGATGGTTTTTTCTTGAGACTAAAACAGATATAATTGAAAACCTGCAATAATATAGTTCTGCTGCCTGTAAAGAACCTCATTGTCTCGGAATTCAAAGATTTACTTTTCAAAGCAGATGATATCTGAATACTAATTCATTTTTCTTCTCCTTGTCGTCACATTTTATGTCCAGGGGTTGTGAGAGGGAGACCAAGCGACTCATTACCTGATTCTTTATTGGCTGGCCGAGCACTTTCGCCCGATCGGGCATCTACGGGGCGACCTAATTATATATTGTTTTTTGTTTGTTATTATGGAGGCACAGGACAATTATTATAAGTATTAAACGATATATTATACTCAGGTCGCTCTGAGGATGCCCGAACGGGCGATAGTGCTCGGCCAGCCAATAAGAACCGGAGAATGAGTCGCCTGGGTTTTCTCCCCCTCACAAACCGTGGATTAATTCATTTTGTTCCCCAAGATAAGATAGCAGTCATATCCGATCAATCCATCAGGTGGTCGTCAGTTTTATAAGTTAATAGCATCAATCTATGGGTCCATTGTATTTGTATGGAGCCATCGTATATAATCGACGGCATCGAATCGAACAAAGTTTCAATCAGTTACAATAAAATACTTGCTACCAGAAAAGCCATAAATAATCCCAGCTAAGCGCTCAAAGAACCATATTTCACCTCTTAAATCTCGACAATTTACGCGCTTTCTCCGACTCGTTTGAGCATTTTTAAGACCTCGCTAGAGCTCGAAGTTACACAACGTGGTGTTCTGCTTTAGCCTGCGGAAATGACGCAATGAAAAATTCATTCTGTTAAAACAAATAGACGGTTAGCTTCAAAAAATTATTCTCTCGAACTTTCGTACGACTTCTCGCATTTACAAACCGTCGTAATATTTGTAAGACGGAAGATTAGTACTCATTCTGCCTTATATAATCAACTCCAATTCATTTTATAGCAAACCTTAGCTAAGCGATCCTATACGGATGCCATTCAGCAACGATGATGTAACGCAGGAAATCACAACTTGTGTTGCTAACTATTTGAAATAAAAAGATGCTGACCGAAGGTACTAGTAATTTAAGTTTAATATTGATAAATAAAAAAAAAAGGTTATTGTACCTTGCTAATGTTTATCAATATTAGCTCAAAAACTGAGGCTTGTAATCAACGATTGCTAGACAGCCGATTCCTTTTCATCATAATAAGGAAGACTACCATTTATCATGTAATTGGTTGCCATAAAGATTCTCCCAAGGATGTCTTTCGATTGAGAATTTTCACGCCGTATAGTAATAAAATGAATAAATGGATCGTCAATTGCATAATTGGATTATTTACAGAAAAAGAATTTAATTCTCTTCAGGTTACACCATCGATATAAACTCTCTCGTCAAACAAAATCAATGGTAATGATGATTGGCTATAAATCACGCGGATACCATTACGTTCTATGGACTCAAGTCTGTGGGCAGCAAAAATCTTAACGGCCACTCATATACACCAGGGTGTTATTCGGAGGCTTTAATCTGACCCTCGGCAACAAGATAAGGGCCCGTAAAATCGTCGAAGAAACTTTATTAGGAGTTGGACGTAGACGGGAAGACCAATAGCCTCTTCTTCCAATCAATTTTCTTCGGGCGGTTTATTGCCAACCAGCGAAAGGGTTGTTGTTAAGGAAAAGAATGACTTCGTTAGAAAATTCCCCGGGAAAACTATTCGCTTCGTAAGTTCGGAAAATACTCGAGCAATTAATTTTTACGCCGCGGTAGGGAAGGGAAATTGCTCAAAATGATTAACGACTAATTACTATTTTAATAAATTTGGTTTATTATTAATGATAAAGCATTGTAATCGCTCACGAAAAAGAAATTCTAACCCGTCCCTCAAAATTGGATTTTTCCCGTTTTAAGGTACGTAGAATCTGAATATTGAATAAACAATATTATTATTATTTATTATTTTATTATTTTTATTATTGCAATAAAAACTTTCGAGTTATACCCTCAAGCCAAGTTTCTGATATCTTGCATATTCTACACGAAATCTGCGATAACTTGAGAACCATAGAAGCTATCGACCCCGTGATGGTCTCAGCCGATTCAGCATTCGAAAATCTGTAGAAATTTATACCAAATATACCCTTTTCAGCAAAACGTTGAAAAATACGAATTTTCTCCCCCTAAAATCCCCAAAAATACCCTGTAAATAGAAGTAGCGCTTTGGTTTTAGGATTGAGCCAATGTTGAGGCCTTGATTGAAGTTGGTGAAAAATTCCAGAATTTAGCATTTATAGTTTTGTTAGAAAAGTGTTAACGGCGTACGGCGGACAGACAATATTGTTTTATTGTATATTTCGATTTTACATGCCTTGAAATAAAACATCACATTTTAAGGAGGGTTAGAAAAAAAATTTCTTGGGCGATTACAATGGTATTTCCAAAGGTTTTATGGAAAGGTGTGTTTGGCATCGATTTCTGAAGATTTTGGACGCTGAACCATAACCATCTCGGCATGATCGAGGCTTTTTTGAGAAGTTAGTCAAGGTGCCATAACCCATTACTTGCTAGAGCTATAAAAAACGTTCTATACTGGTTGGAATGCTCGTCGAACACTCTCTTAAGCTACATTGTAGGGCGAATAACTTAACTCTTAATTAGATAAGAAGAATAAAAAATATTAAAATCACGATAGGTAGTTTCCCCTTATAGTTACCAATCTTTGGTTAGCTCGAAACGTTCACTAATTTTCGGGATAGCTCGAAGGAATAGTAAACCGCTGTACAGAAATTTGCAGTGTTTACCGGCTTACCGAGAAGTGTAGTGAGTATGTGTAGTGCGTATAGCAAAAAAGAAGAAAACATTTAATAATTGCGGTTAAAATTGATTTATTCCAAGTTCCATATCCGTAAGTTCAACCATCAAAAATATCGGATGATAATAGGAAAACACAGCCATACATAGGATACACATTTTCTATGAGTCGAAGAATTGGACGGACTCACCGTCACAATTAGTTGTATCTGTGGTGGAAATAATACCAGATTTTCTCACCTGTAAAAGAAAAAACATGTAGAAGCAATGTTCCATATTATATTTTATTTCGCCCTTACCCAAAAAGAAACGAGTACATAAAAATGTAATAATCAATGTTCAATAATATTGCGAGTAAACACATTATATTTTTTGTTGGTCTGCTTACGACTTAAGACCGATAGAGCATTGTAATCGCTCTCAACTGGCTGCAAAGATAGAATTGACTAGAATACACACAGTATAAAATTACTCAAGTTGACATAGAGTTATTTTATTCGTAACGTAAACTTATTGATGGTAAATGATTCGTGAATGACTGCTTTCAGTGAGACTGCTTCTGCAACCAGCAATTTTAGACCAGGTGATTTATCACACGCAAGAGAGAGCGGTTTGCTAGGAGATCGTTTGATCTAAATTTGTAGCTACTTGGCCACAAATATGCCAACGTAATTCACATCACCTTACTGAAAATATCTTGAGTTTTCCTTTAATCATCATGAAATTTCGAGAATTACAACGGCAATACACGCAAATTCATCCGGAGTTTTTCCTTTTCATTTCATCCCTTGGCGCGTAATCTACCGTTTTCATGGTCTCAATTTTCCAAAAAGAAAAAAGAAAAATTAAAAAAAAAAAAAAAAAAAAACGGTTCTTACCACGCTTTCTCCACTCCGTTTTCTCCTTGGCGAGTTCCTCTGAATTTTCACGTGAATGATAGAACAGCTCGCGTGTGTTAAACTTATATTGAAGTTATAATTTCATCTTTTTCCCCGTTGCAAATGATGACAAATAATTCCTAAACACTAAAACAATGGAGAAATTGGTTTCGCGTATTTCTCATTGTCTTTTTTTGTTACATATATTCTCTCGTTCGAAAATATCAATATTATCATTTTGTAAAATTTCTATCTGAAGCATGTTAGCAGTTTGGAATGGAATCCACAAGTATTCTTCATGTCCCTCGAGTATGAGAAAATTTTACGATTACCTGGGTAATGGAATGTTCTCCAGGTGCGCGTTCACCGACATTTCGACGAGATGAGACACCAGCGGGAAACGATGATTTGGGAGAAGGAAGATATGGAAAAAAGATGAGAAAGGCGTCTCCTTGATAACACACCCGTATTACACGGGACCACATGAGTGGAATGCCAAGGAGCTTGCGTCTCAACGTCTTGCCACCCACCTGCGCCTGATTCGTTTTATTATTCGCTCCTTCTCTTCCCTACACAACAAAAGCACAGCCTGAAGGGAACATGTATTCCAAAACGAAAACTTATTAACTCAAACCCATTCCAAACCGAATATATCGGTCCTTCGAATGAACATTGTTTTCATCGACGGGAGGGAAGTATCCATGAATGGAGTTCGTATCTTCTGGCTACTTCCAACGGTGCCGCACTTTGTACTGATTGTTTTCATTGTTGTTTGTAAATACTTTTGGCTACGGAAATCGCACTCTACGAACCATTCTGCAAAGACGAGATTTGTTTGAATATTTTGACTGAAAAAATTCAACGACTACTAATTCGAAGCAATACCAGAAACGAATCGTAGAAACCTCGTGAATTTAGAAAAGCTCCTATTGTTTCCTTTATACCGATACTTTACTTACGCGTGGCAGCCAATGTTTCGCTAAACGGAGCCCTTTGCAACCCTTTGAAAGTGTTCGGGGCCGACCCTTCGCCAAGCATCGCCCATTTGTTATCGGCCATTCACCATCAATTCAAATTTGGAGACCCCAGCCAGCAGCAGCCAATGCAAAAGAACGTTTTCGTTGGCGTGGGTTGAGAATATAGGTGTAAAGAAAGTAGTGATAGATAGAGAAAACGAGCTGAACGAAACCGAAGTATAGGCGTCTCTTCAATTTGCTTCAATAAACAAACGCTGTGGACGGTTCTTGACACAAATTCGGCAAAACATGATAAATATTATCGAAGCAATGTGACAAGATTAGCCGAAGCATAGCAGATGGCACGTTTTCACTTCAAAGCTCATCATGTTGACGTGAAGATTAATGTTCATGGGTTTCGCGAAGTTGGTTTTTCTCAACCCTGAGTTTGGGATCTTACGAGAACTGTAGTTCGTATAGAACGATTTCTATAGTAGAAAAAATTGACTAAAAGCGCCGAAATTTACAAAACATTCCCGTCATGGTTTCACTAGTTTCAGACTTCAACAATAATATTGCTAATGACACCATAAAAGATTTTCCCTTACAATAAGAAGCAATTTGAGAGGAACCAACCAAGGGAAAACCGTGAGGGAAAGGTGGGTTTTGGTTCTCCTTTGGAAATTGTGGCTTGTCCTACGGGAGAAGAGTATGGGAAATGATTAGCCACGCGATGCAACGTAAAAGGAAAACTTGGGTTGAACATTCTTTGTTGTTCCTGTTGGCATGGTGATTTTGGCGAGTAATCACTTGAAAGTAAAAAAAAACGTCCGTTTATGGGGAAAATTTTTCATGAAATAGTCGATTGATGCGGATCGTTGTAATGCTCGACATTTGAAGATTTTCGAGGAAAATATAAGAGATTGCAAATTCATAGAGTTAAATAAATTGAACTATTCACTGGCGAACTACTTCCGGTTTTGTTGCTAGTGATAAACCAATATTGGTCTGCAGTCACTGGTCAATCTTTCGCGAATACTTTCCCAAACCATTTGCACATCGACGTGTGTCCACCATAACAAATGATTTTCGAAGGGAAATGATACCATGCCACGATTATTCATCTCAGATTATTCGTCATCAATAAGTCTACATTACAACAAAAAAAAAAAAGGAGGTTGTCGACTTAAGCAATTTCCTCATTTTGAAGTCGGGTAAATTGAGTGGATCGTATTATATTGGGATTTTCAACTCTCTATTCAATTACACCAAACTCACCATTTTTCAATGTTTCGAGTATATTGGAAAATGTAAATGACCCACTGTTAAAACCCAAGAAAAATGTGTTAAAAATTTAAATAATAATTGGGCTAAAGAACCGAGTCGGTCAAAAAATGATTTTTTAACATTTAAATTGAATATTTCAAGGTTTGGTTTTCTTTGAATCTAACTCTTTAGAAACTAGTTTTTCAATTATTTTCTTGGCGGTTATCGCATTTCTTGTGTTGTGGCGAAAGTTGACTAATCAACCCTAGTGCCTCCGTGGAAGTTTAGAGACGTCATTCAGATAGAATTGATCTCGCACGTAGAGGCGAAAGCGCACGTTAAAAATACGGACTACTGAAATACATCCATATTTCTCCCCCTCAACACTGCTGCGTGAAAAAATTCAATTTCTACACCATGCTCCTCTACTGTGCCACCGTTTCAAGAGAAGGAATCCAATTCTAAACCAGGAAGGAGAAGGCCTTGTTCGGAAAGCCTTTCACTGATGATCTCAAGGACGAGGACACCGACGAGAAGAGTGAGGTCAAAAGAGGTCTTTCCACTTCTTCAAGAACCAATACAGCCTCCGAGGGTGAAAGCAGTCGAACTTTATGACTCAAGGTACGCCCCGGTTGTCGGCCAACGTACGCCCACAACACAAACACGCATTAATTTTCGAACCGCACCACTCTCAATAGAATTTGTACCTCGACTTCTTTCTTATTAAGAACCGGAACAATAACCGCCTACGTTCGCTTTTCAAAGTTAATGGAAATGAAACCGTACATTCACGTTTAACAGAGCTATATACAGTGTCTATACCGTTGCAAGCTGTTCGTTTTCTCATGTTCCGCAAATCAATTCCACATCAGGTTTTAGTCTCCTACGCGAATCCCACTCCCCATTCATGAAATGATGAACTGTTCCCTGTATACTCAGCGAAGCTAAAATCTATTCGTCAGAAGGAATGATGAATTCAATCTAAACGGTTTAACTCGGCTGTGGACCTCATGGTTCTACGTCGCCCTGAAGATGCCCGAATGGGCGAAAGTGCTCGGCCAGCCATTAAAAATGTGGAGAATAAGTCGCCTGGTCTTTCTCCCCCTCACAACTCCTCTACTAAACGGTTTAATTTCAATGTAAAATATTGTATAACTCAGTAGAATGTTGCTCTACGGATATTGTATTTGCAGCCACTGAACTATAAAATTCCTCTGTAAATACCTCTATTAGATTTACGCTCATTAGAAAAAAAATATGGGACCGTAAATCGTGAAGTCTATTTGTTCGAGATGCCAGCGTTCTTTTGTGGGTTGAATTGAAAAAGCGATAGATTTAGCTACCAGTTAAAAAATAATGTTGTGCTGATTCGAGTACTCTATGTAATTAACTCGAGTTTTCAGCGTTTTCCGTTTCATTTGTACCAATAAACTCTCGATGGTTTTGCAATGTACTCCCCAAGGTGACAGGAACTACTCTTTCTTACGGTTTGGGAAATTCGATGATGTTGTGGACGACCAGATGATATCCAGACCTCTAACAAACATTACGGAAGTGGTTTATCAAGGGATCACAGTCCCTCGACTGCTCGAACGAGATCGGATGGCTCGGGAGTGCGAAGGGAGAAAAAACACCACTGGAAAATGGATGGATTCGCCAGTAGCTGCGTCCAAGATAAATAGTATTATCCCGGGTTTCCAGTTCGGCGAGACGTAGGTTCGGCTCGAAAGCTTCTTCAACGTTTCGCGGGTATAAAGCCCAAAGGACGACCCCTTGGTTCGGATGGGCTTGTTGGGTATAGCTAAGGCGACCTTGCTCGGAGGATCCAACTGGTAAGGATTTGACAGGAAGGGGGTGGGATAAGCGGAAGAAAAGCTCCGAAGAAGAGAGGGCCCGTCGGATCGAGCTGGTGTGTTTCGCTGAGATAAGTCCATTCGACCATCTCATCCGACATCCATTCAATCCTAATTATCGGGCGAGAGAAAGGACAGGTTAAATTAACCGTATTTAATTAAAAGTTAGCCAGGACCCAACGGCAATTAAATGTTTTTTGAACTGGAAGTTGGGTTTTTTCAACCGCTCGTTCCGAGGCGTTTCGCTTGCTGAAGTTCAATGAAGCGGAAAAAAACATAGTAACAAGGGCGATTGAGAACAGGGTTTGAGTTAGGACAGGAAGGGTTGTTAGTCGAGCAGTTATTTGTTGCCGGAAGGTGCGGAAATACTTTTTAAAAGGCGATTTCTTCCGACGGTGATCAATGGTGATTAGTCTTTGTTCCAATTTCGTTGCTAGATTAGTTGCGATTCATTAAGGGTGAGTCTTCGGTCGCTATTTCTTCCGCGGGAGAAATAATGAAGCCAGAATGAGTGCAGTACGTAACTTTGTAATTGATTACGTTACTGATGCGAGTAGTCGGTTATATTATAAACGCTGAAACAATTATTTCATTATAAACGCACATCAAAAAATACTATTTGTATTAGACAGGAGAAAATTTAATCGTAAGAATCCAGCGTATGAATTCTAGTAACAACATCAGAGGACTTTGAGACGCATAGATTACGAACAGTGTCATAAAATTTGCCGAATCTTTAATTTTATTTATTTGCATGGGAACGAGCCACTGCTCAATTTACAGAAAAAAATACATTACTCGCCAAGTTTTAACTTATGATCAATTAACATTGGTTTCAAATTGAAGTTAGAATCGCGGTTGGAAAACTGGACGAAAAATGATCACTCTCAACAGAACTGAGTTTAATCACAGCTCGCGACATTGTTAGTTGGCTTCAAGCATCGCAGACTTGATTGAGGCGATGAAGCTGCAAAACAGGTCGACTTCGGGCGATATCGTCAGGGCCAGGTTTGCTTGATGGGGCAGGCCATAAAGGGGATAATTAATTTATAGTCATGAAGTATTTATACTGGATTCTAATGGTGATCAGTAAATACATATAGTTGGCAAGGCTTAGATTACAATTTAGATACTTTCTTCTGTATTTCTTTGGCGAATGAACGTATTTTGCGTAAACATTTAGACGGAGATAAAAATTTCATATTTTTAACGAAATTTTGTAGTAAATGGTACCTACTGCTGGCTTGTTTAAAACAATCCAAAAATCATCTTCAGTTCTTCCTTTTTCCACGTAATTATATAGCTCTAAAAATGCCCGAATGGGCGAAAGATTATGGCGTATAAAAGAAAAAACGAAGAAAGAATTGCCGTCTTATCTCCTCCTCACCACAACAATTCGGAAATTCGATTTTAACTTGAAAATACGTTCAATTTTCATTATATGCGTCAGATAATCATATCGTAGGTTTCATTTTCAGAAAATTTTGCGACTCGGGTTTGAGGCGTGTTGAAATCTATACTACTCATACAAATCCTCCTCATCTTTTCCTATCTAACTTCGGAGCAGTCGAGGTATCTTCACTAACGGGTTCTTCGGGCGCTTTCTAGACGTTGCGTCGTTGATGTAAATAGTGAATAAGAAATGAGCAGTAAATTCACGGGTCTCGGATGATTCATTAAGGGCAATTCAAATGAAGAGCCCCTCAGAGGAGAAAGCGCTCTCTGTAATTAGCAGATCGTAGATCAATTAGCAGATTAGTAGATCAGATGAGCAATACTTTTTAGTCGAATACCAATCAATACCAATTGCCATCAAACCCCTGAATAGTCTGACAATTGAACTAATTTCTCTAAAAATTTCCAACAATCTTTCAGAGTTTTCTACGTATACGAAAGTAAGTCTTAAATACTACTAAAAAAAAGTAAAAATAATTCGCGGGCGCCATTTGCCTCGCTTACGAAGCATTTTCTTCTCCAAAACAGTTTCTCATTCCCACTTACATTTCTCAGTTCGAGTATTGTACTTTACAAACGCTTATATTATTGCAGCAGGAGAAAGTTGAAACGAATTTTTCTCTTCCACGGAAGACCTTTCTAATGGTCGGTGAATACAAAAGCGACGATCAAGTTAACGTCTCTGAAACTCGAGCGATGTTAGCACAGCCTCCGATCTGGATCACGAATTCCGTCGTCCCCTAAGGCATTGCCAGCATTGAAAACCATTGTACGTGACACACGCTTGCTCAATCGCACATACATTTCAGAAAAGTCGTGTTTGAGGGATTCGTTTTACTCCGGACTCGAAAGCTCGCTGCCGAGCACCGTGGCCTTATTACTACAAAATCGCCACGTATTTCACGCTCTGATGAGTACACTCGACGAGTATTCCCGTTTTTAGCGTGTAAAGTCTATTGTACACTATAATATACTGATAGTTCAGGTCGAACAGTTAAATGAGCCGTGGAACTGAATTAAGCTGCAGTCATTTGGATATAAATGATAAACGCGGATGATGGAGAAGTATTTTCTGTCAGAATTTGATACGAAACAAAGTGAACGTGGAAATTGGTCAGGACGAAGATGAAAAATAGAACGTCTTTACTTTTCCTTCTCGTCGCATTTCCTGATATCCGGGGGTTGTTAGGGGGAGAAAAACCAGGCGATCCATTCTCCTATTCTTTATTGGCTAGCTGAGCGCTTTCGCACATTCGGCCATCCTCAGGGCGACGTGGAGTCATATTCCACAGCCACAGGAGAATGGGTCACCTGGTTTTTCTCCCCCTCACAACTCCTGACAGAATGCCTCTAGTTCATTGTTGACATGGAAAGTTTCACGAAAAATTGGTTCCTCAGCGTGGACACAAAGACCGTTTTATTTATGGTAAAATGCTCGTTTTGAACGAACTATATGGCCTTAACACCATCACCCCTTTTAGCCCTCCATTGTCGGTACTATTTTTCTTTTATTCCATCTCCCGAGCGTGTGTTTTTATCCTATCTTCCATTCGATAGTTGATCGTTCATTATAAACTGGTATGAGCTCAAGTTTGTATGGAGGTCACGCAAGGTGTAAATATAGCTGCTGCAGCTGCAATCTCGTTTCTTATTATACAGCCGTCATCAAGCCCGGTGGCGACCAGGGGCGCGCGATGAGACAAGGAAAATCATGTTTAAGTTCGCTAGAGATGGTCCCGTAGAAAACCCTCTCCATTGGCATTTCCAAGTAGGATTGTGGAGATTCGAGGATTGCGGGCGCATCATTACCGGAGCTGGAACGGGACCCCTTGCTCCCTATCTACTCTCTTCTTCATCACAGCTACTCAGTTCACTGCATTTCTCCTCAGCCTACGTCTTCAAAACCCTGCCATCCCGTGCCCTACCTGCGTTGCCGTCTACTGCGAACGCGACCCTTGGCAAAGGAGATCGTTTGGATGTAAAGTCTTCAGATTCTCTCGAATTGTCAGTGCGGTCTGAAACCGTTCGTAATTGTCCTAGCAATCTCTGCGTGCCTCCTCTTCTTATTCCTCTATCGTCTTTTTGCTCGGATGGGAATGAAAGGCGGCAAACCTACCGCCGTCTTGGATTGTTATTGCCGTGGAAGTTGTTGAAGCTCCCTCGTCCTGGAAAAGCTACCGGTTCAACAGGATGCGACGGTGAAAAGGGAGAGAAGGTAACGACGACACAATGGAGAAGGGACACAGCAATAGGCGGCTAAGGAGGGATGTCTCAGGTTTTGCTATTCTCTCTTGGTTATTCTCTTGTGATCGCAAAGTCACTGTGAAACGAACAAAAACAATCTCAACTCCGTCTGACGAGTTGGAAATTGATAGAAGATCAAATTGTTTCAATACGGATTGGAAAAATTATTCTTTTCACAAAGCTGTGCGAACTTGAGAAATTGTGAATATATCCACTAACGATCGATCACGGTGAACAGGAGATGGATAAACTAATTTAGTCGTATTCGTGAGTTAAGGAAGCCAGAAATTACTCGAGCCGCAGTCTCAATTCATCCCTAAGCATATTGTATTTCAGAGTTTTGAGGAACTCTGTACTTAAAGGTTCTCGTAATTACGTCTTGATTACGTTTCTCATTTTCCAACAAAGCATCTATGTCATTCTGTCCGATGACAATGAGCTCCATTATCTCCTGGGAAGGTGTGATACTGATAATGTAATTTGCTAACTGAGGGATTTTTCATGAATGAAGGTTACTGAGGACTTCTTGAAAATCCCTGTACCTACGTCCCAATGTCTTTATTGGTTACATAAATAACGGAACATTAATGTTCCTAGAGGAAAAGGTCACTCGTGTCTTGAAGTGGTCTCAAATAATTAACATTCACATCGTATAATTTTTCTACTTCTCGATCATATCAATTCAGAGTATATTATGATGAAAACGATTTATAAATCGACCCACCCTCAACGTTAAAGAAATAGGCGCTTTCTTTTTTCCTGATGGACGAGAAACTTGGAAACGAGCAGCTGCGATGTTGGGAGAAATTTTTCGCTGGGAACAACCTGGCCAATGTATTCGACTCGGACTTTTTGAGAGTCGTGACTACTTTGAATCGAAGACGCGTAATATTGCGGCAGTAAATTCTACGACTATATCAAACTGCCGTCGCGCTGCGGTCGTTCGGCCGGTGGATGAAGAAGCGATTTTGTGAAGTTGTGCGACCGAGTCGAATGACCCATCCCGACGTGAAACTGGACCGCGTGGAGAGGGTGAAAGCTAGCGGATTTCAGGATATTCGTTCATATTATGCGAAACGATGGGTAAATTGCAGTGTCTGGAGGTTGAATTATATGCAAGAAGAGAACACAGTTTGCTCCGTTAGAGCGACCGTTCCAGAACGGCTATGAAGAACACGATGGCGAACCGTGGAAAAATATTGTATATTAGTAATTATATTCCCGAAATCTTGGAGACGAATTAAAAGCATTAACTGGCAAAATTCGGGTCGCAATTGAGTATCGATATAAATTGTAGATAGGAATGAGGCGCTACTCGTAGGATGATGCAAGTCATTATGACATTAAAAAAACTTTTAGAGAGTCAAGTTCAATCAAATTAGGTAGACTTTAATAGCTGATAATTTCGAGACAAAACCCAGAAACATAGGACTATACACTATTCAACCACTCGACGTAATATTTAAACCACGCAAGATAATTACAAATAACGTGTAAATTCGCCGTATGAGCTAAACGTTAAAAATTAATTGTATTCCCTGCTTGCCCCAACATTTTTCAACGCTACTCGTCTTAAAATCAATTGATTTTGAGGCCTATAGAAAAATTCAGAGGAATCTTTGAATTTGATGAAGTACTGGGTGTGATCCGAAATCCAATGACGTCTACTTTTTTCCACAGCTTTTGGGAAAATGCTTTTGTAACAGGTGACGTAGATTCTATCGGAACTCAATCTCCTCCATTTTGATTAATTCTCGAAGACGGCACGACAATTTTTTTTTTTTCATTTCCGGACCACTGACACACAATCAGAGCTTGTTCAGAATTTTTTCTGAGCGAGGAACTATAGAAATGTCCACACACTCACCTCCGTTCCAAACTCAACTTTCAGGAGGATAAAAACATTAGCTGAGATTTAAAAACTATTTTACCAAAGGGCTATTAATCAGATGGAATCAGATGGGACGTACGACGGTTTCTGAGAGCCGCCAAAAACCATCCTTGCTAACACCCGTTTTTCGAAAAACGTCCAGTCATATTTTACCCCAAACAATACTGCATAGTGAGTAGCTCAATATACTTCATATCAGGCATCCTGCTGACGTGGGAAGCCCGATTCAGCGATACATGACGCTCAAAGGGTGGCTTGAGATATTATAATACGCACCCAAAGGTCTGAATGATTAAACCATGTCTCTGGTCAAAGTCAACACGTTCGGTGTACATTTACATTTATATTACACAGCGTCTTATAACCCTCCTTCTTCGTGCTTTCTTATAATATAGGTTCATGCTTCGTGCGTGTCAATATACTTTCATATAATATGTGTACGAGGTCTGATCGAGTTGGTCGGTAATACGTCATGAAATATTTCAGTTTGAGGATATTACAGTATTTCCACGTGTAGGTGATAATTTTAAGCAGAAAATTTCAAGGTATTATGATGCGGTGCATATAAACGAAATTCACTTTTTCACAAGTATTCGGATGACGCTTGGAAGTTAGCAGAAGTGGCGAGCAGAATAAGATAAAGACACTAACCAGTTCTGAGCTGTCATTTTCAACTGCAGCGGCACTCGATTCGTATGGTGCCCATATCACAGCAAACGCGAGTAATAACTGCAACAAAAAACAAATAAAACAAATATTAGTATAAATTAAACGTATTTTTTGTCGGCCGTTTACCATTTTTGACAAAGTTTGTTTCAAATCCAAGTTCTTTAAAATTAAGCTTCGTCTTGGCTAAATTCTTAAATAATCATTTCATTTTTATAATTTGAAATTCAAGCCTTCAATTATCATATTGAGACGTAATGTTAGTTGGACCTTTATTTCATGCGTGTAGGTATGTGGGAGAATTTTCAATACAAGAAATACAAAAGGTAATTCAATCATGTTTGACATTACTGTCGGCCGTTGAATGATTGGCATTTGAGTACACTCGTAATATTTTCACCACGACCTACTGAACTACGCGTAACCCAATGTGTACGGAACCCGATGACACAATCATCCAATAGTTCAACATACGGTGATCATATAAGATCGGATGCCGCAAACCTCAAGACTGATACGGATAGCGCTATGAAGCTGTGGCATTTTTTATTTTATAATGCCAAATCGCTTAAAGTGTTGTGCCGGTTTTCACTTCATAGGTCAGCTTTTCCTGTTTTTATTTCCAGGCTAAGCGGTTAATGGAGATTCCCGAAGACGAATCGTCGCGACGAGGACAGCAAACTTCTTTTCATCATCCCATTCGTCTGCCTTTCTCAACTTCCAATTGACTTTCGATAAAGTCTTGGAAAGATGGACAGACCGAGGACTTCCTCTTCTCGGTCGCCTGTTGTCTTTCGAAAAGTTTTAATTACGCCTTAACGGTTCACTGTACAAGTTGATGAGAAATTTGAAACCTTCTCTTATCCGACATCCGTATACCCCCCGCAGACTTTTTGGTGGCGAAGAATTATTTTCGTATAGTCGGGATAACAAAATTTGCGATTTAATGAGTAGGCTTAAAGTGCTCATGTGGTTGGCGGCTGTCGCAGAATTTTTATTGCTGGTCCATTGAACAACGGGTGGACTTTTTTAAAGGTCTTTCAGTTTTGTTATTTCTTATACTTTTTCTATTTCCGCTCTCGAGGCATTATTTTTGTACGGTAATTCTCCTGAAGAGTCATCGCTGAAGAGGCAAAGAGTGCATTTTCGAATTTATGCGTTCTTTATCACCTCAGTAACCGCGGTTAACAGATCCTACGTTCATTGCAGTTGTTGCTCTATTAGATATTTTTTAATATATTAACTTTTCATCGTTTTGCGCTCAGGAAAATTCGGCTGTTTTCAAGATTATGTGAGGGGCAGTAAATTCAATTAGCTTCAAAATTTTAACGATTGCAAGTTGGGACTGGTTTACTGTGGATCCGTATTCAATTAGTTCCAAGTAACTGGAAATATCTTATTCATGGAGAAAAAGTTAAAAATTTCACCCGAATTCTCTAATGTGGGGCAGTTAATGAATTTTTTTTAATTTTTAATTTTTATTTTGTTATTATTATTATTATTATTATTATTATTATTATTATTTTATTTTATTTATTTATGTACCTATATATTTTTTTTTTTACTGTGACTCATTTTAGGGTCAGTTTCTAACCCGTCAAATACCCACATTTCAGTTACATGAACCCGATCGAACAGTGACAGCTACATGAACCCGATGGATCCTCGATGATTTAGAGTGCTAATAATTTTGTTTGCGAGTCGAGATATTCTTCACCCTCAATTACTTTATTTTTCGACTATGCATTGCGTTCGCGGTCATTTCGCGCCTCTTGGAAACCACCTATTTCTTCACCAAAGGCCGCAGAGTTTACTTTGCGGTGATGATGCAACAATCATTGTTCAGATGGTGCGATGGTCTTCCACCCGTGACTGAAGTATCTGTCAGTATCCTCTTCGCGTAAGTTGCCCAACGACTTGGAAAATGACTATTGTGTCGGAGCTCTATAACCTAGATTTTTTCTATTTCCACCAAAACGTTACACGTTATTAAAATGTCCGGCGTTTGAGTTCGATCAGTGAACTATACTTTTTCTTTTTAAACTTTCAAAGGTCTTCTATGCAAATGGTGTATTGTTTCAAACATTTATAGGAAAACACGGAGAAAAACTTAATTGAATTCTCTGTTTTGAATTGATTTCTGCCGAGTACCATTAACAACAGACACGGAATCAGATCACAGACATTCAAATTGAACGAAATGCAAGAACGAATTTAAAAAATCATCAATGTCACTGCTTCAATCTGGAATAGCGTCTTTATTGGACTCGTTGTTTTACAATTTCTTTTTTTTTTACTCGTTATTTATAATTTATAGTAAGTAATATTTTGAAGTTTATCGTTTTTTAATATTCGTCTCAGAATTTATCGCCTATGCGTTGTTCATTTTTGACGAATGATTTCAGTAATACTTCAGGTACTAAAATAATTTTATGAGCTCTAAACGTTGGCGCATCATTTCACGGCGGAGCAATTTGTCGTTTCAACTGGTTCGATGAGAAGTTGAGAATTAATTCTTGTAAAGTAAGTAATTTTGAGTGCGTCTTAACTAGCATTTCGAAAAAGAAAGCATTTTTTTCAATACAATAGATGTAGTTACATAGAAATTTGGTGGAAAAGTCCTCCAAGATTTTTTGAGGAAGCAAGTTTGAATTTACTTCATCGAACGATTAGGGCTGGCTGCTTTATCGACTCATTATTCTCCCATCTCTAGATATTGATATACCAGTTCTTAACTACCTAATCAATTTATACCAACCCACAGAATACCTCGCATTCGAATGTCTTTCCACAAACGGTATTCGATTCGAAATAGGTTTCCAAAAACAGGGGTCGGTTGAGAACCAATATCATAATCTACCCACTTATCTACACAATCAGTTCTTAATCTGGCGAAGAAGAATAAAATCCAATAAATTGGTTACTTTGGCTCAGAAATTATTCATTCATAATTACATAATGACATTTAGCATGAAGCTCTGATAGTTACATCAGAAAATGTCTATCTGCAGACGGCATTAAATTCGCACAGGGATATTATTCGATCAAAAAACGACCCAAGCGGAAATGATAAAAATTCATCAGGCTAGCAGCCGAAAGAAAATAAAACTTCATGAGAGCCGGAGGTCGCTCATCAAAACATCATTTCAGCATAAGCGCCCTTCCAAAGGAGAAAGGTTTTGTGGAAGAATACGAAGAAGAAATGTTGATGACTGAGATAGCTCCTGAGGTTTCTCAAGGACGGGTAAGATTCAAGGACCTCCGCAGGCGAAACGAGACTCTCCCGTTGACCTCCCCAGGCAACGGTCGAGTTCAAACCTGACCTGACACGAATCGTGCTCCAGCTGCCAATGTTTACTACCAACGGAGGAGGATGATTGAATCGCGCCGCTTCCTGGAGAGGTCGTTATCTGGCGCTATCTCGAATGAAAGTTCCCCGGGAGCAAGTTCAGGAGTTTGACCTTTGCGCTCAGCGGGTACGAGGATTCAGAAATGGCTAAACTAGTTAATTGAACTGGAAGGCCTTTGAAGCAAAGCGCTGAAGAAATGATTTTGGACCACTATGAACATGTTTACTCGTAAGTCGCCAGGAAACTCCACCGTTGCCAGTTTTGAAACGCTTGTCTTGCGACGATTGCGCAAGACTGCTTTTAAAAGTTGGCGAAAGACTGCTTCTAAAAGTTACCTCGATCAGTAAATAAATTCGTCGTTTTACTGGATGGATCAGATGGCTGACTTGGATGGAACTGATGGCTGACAAATAACATATTTCGAGTCCACTGTACCCCACTTGTCCACAGAAAAATGCTTTCCCGCATTATTTATCAGTGCGAAGGATTTCTTTGTATATCATTCTTCCGCGCCTGACAAGGTCACTACCAACGTTTGGTGAAACGTCCGAAGGAGACGGATTAAGATAGATTTAGAAGAGTTGATCGCCGAACTCTTTTCCCTTGTGGATAAAAAAAGAATCCCAAAGACAATGGAAAATAAACATTTCGGTCAGTAGGTCTCAAATGAATCAAATAGGACGACTCGTTGCTCTACCAATTGTCAATGTTTCAGTAGGAAAGCAATAGAAAATCCAGTCTCTTTCAAATAATCACGGTTCGATTCCATGGTCTGATTTATAATCGATGAGAAAATGTTTTATAATAATGCATCTCCTGAACGTAGATTTACTGGTAATCCCTTTTGAGCGGCGAGAGAGCTGCGGTGAAAAGTAAGCGGTATTTATCTGGGAAGAGCCTTCGCCATTCCCTTTCGTCAATCTCCCGAAACAACGTTTGTTAATCCGATTAACGCACGTATAGAGAAGACGTGGAAGCGAACAAAATCAAGCTTCTGTGATAGATGTACCTACTTCAGAAGCGAAAAAAAAACAACGTCGAGAGAGCGGTTCTTTGCCTATATGGAACAGTCAAGTTACCTAATCCAATTTCGGAACCCGTAAAATACGAGTTAGGTCAACACTTTCTATATCCCCAAGGGCTATCACCCGCATGGAAGTAATGCAAGCTCGTTGATACGAGAAATCATTTTCAAGTGAAGAACCCTCGTTATCGAATAAATAGGATCCCGCCTGATGAATCCGTTCAAGCTGTCCACTATTTTTTTCTACGAATAAATCATCGATAATCATAGGCGAAGGAAATGGTTCTAGTACTCTCTCTTTTCGAACCGCTATTCGGAACAACAAAAATATAAAAAGATGAATCGATTATCGTCTGATAGTTTTTGAAGATAGCGGTATAATAAATATTGATACGGAAATTTGAATTTTTTTATTTAGCTGGTTTTTAATTGGATTTTATGTTTACAAGATAATTGTCTATTAGTTTCATTATTCAATAGACCATTGTGATCACTCGGAAAGGAACAATTTTCGAGAATTGAGACATTACAAGTATGTGGATACAAAATGTTGAATTTTTATAAAATTCTGTTAATGAAAACTGCGTGCCCAATAATATCAACAATAGCTCACATATTCATCCAGATCGTTAAACCTCAATTTAATGAGTGTTCATGGCAATTTAAAGAGGAAAAATCCATAATGGTTACATTCATAATTTAAATTTTTTCATATTTCTAACAAGATAAGTTCCACGTAAATATGACGACTTTTGACCTGCAGGCACCCAGGTTTTTTTATATTAGGTAGGTACCTAGTCTGTTTTCCAAATTTGACATTTTGGGCGATTAGGTTACTCAAATTAACTACATAGCTAAACGTGAAAGTAGAAAAGTAATATCTTTTATGAAGTGATAACGAATATATATCTAAGTTGGCATTTTAAATGGACATCTAGAATTTATTGGAGTATGGTATAATTGCGAGCTAGACACGATGCTGAGGCCTAGTTTTTGCGAACCGAATTGCTCACGACGTTGACATTTTTTCGAAAGAATATGATCGTGCTGAGCGGCGGATGAAACAGGCGTTTCATCTGTCCGAGTTGGCACTCAGCTGAGTTGCCGGTCCGAAAGAGTTTGTCACCGCCGGTTTTTCGCAAGCGAGAGATGAACCTTCGTCCATTTTCCCTCATCCAATTTAGCTACGGTCACGGATCTGATATTTTCTACTGCTTCTCTCATCTGCTCTGTCCTAACCGGATCCAAGCGACGTTATTTTCGAAGGTTGTCCTTTTTACTTCCGCGATGACGAGTGACTGTAGAAATTACGAGCGTTGTGAGAGTCGTGAAGTAGAATTCGAAATTCAATTCAACGCTTAACTCAACGCTTTGTAGATAATTGCATCTATAATTGTATCATTTTCTATTCCAAACCTCGGGTCAAATTTTCAAATGATTCTTTCAAGCTTAGGAGCTTTAGAGGACTCTATTATTGCGAGTTAGTCAAAAACAAAGAAAAACTGAGTCATTTGATCAGTGGAAATAAACTTCGAAAAGCGAAAATCTATGTTCTCCGAAAACCGGAGTACTTTGATGGTACGGAATTAAAAACAAAAAAATGTTATGTTCTTTATTGCGGCATGATCAATAGCAGTATTTAGTGTCAGGGAAAAATGAAGGCATTTTGGTTCAGCATAAATTATGAACCCTTGCTGAACATAAATTTTGGTACGTAATAATCAAATAATATATCATATAAATAACTAGATCAAGTTTTTAGATGCTATCCCGCCTAATTAATGTAAATGAATGAAACTAATAATTAATTATGGATTGTCACGCGGTAATTATAATTTGTGGCTTCTTGCGTTGTCTATTTTTAAAACAAACCGCTAAGACATTGTCAATATTTTATTCTCTCATATCCCTATATTAGAATAAAATCTGGGACGAGTGAAATGATAAATAATCACAATATTATCGTATTTTATGAAATTCGGTACCTTTAGAGCGACGGAAGAACTCATGTCAGCCGTGTCTTCCAAACTGAGATGAGGGCAAGTTCCACCCAAGCGCTCCGCCGGTCCCCACTTTCACCCCTCCTTTCCTTTCAGTAATACCGTGAATCAACAGGCGAGAAAGGCCGCCAAACTCGTAGCGAAGAGCAGAAATGAAGAGCAACAGCGTCCGATAGATAGACTGACCTATGGACCGACGCGCGGGTAGACCAAACCGTTTACCGACAACTGCTCCGAGCGCGAGGACGTCACGTCTGACTAGATTTTGCAGTACTCGCGTCCAAGTCGCATTGGGCTCTCCCCATTTTCCTATCTCCCACCCACAACCTGCATCCTAGACTGCATTCTACTCGTGGGGGTGTACGAAGATGCGAAATATTTATTCAACTCCACTAGCGAAGAAAGCATGATAGCGAAAACTGCGAACGATTTTTTCCTTACAGGTTTCAAGAAGAAAACGGCGCGGAAAAGTATTGAAGTATTGAAGAAACAATAGCGACTGTTTTTTTTTCTAAGTTTAAATTTCAAAGTCAAACGTGGAAAATTCAATGCGGAGCTATCTCTATTTATAATTATAGTGCTGTTTTCACTCATGGGCTCTGAGTTTCAAATAACGCATGGGTCTTATAAATTTTTTGGAACTATCACTTTCTCTTTCAACTATCACTCATTTATAGTGTCAAGTGCCAATTAATATGTTATTAGAAATCATAATAAAATCGCATTTTCTCTCAACAGAGTTCTTTAAAAGGAATTATCTCAATTACGATCACCGATTTACGAGTATCTAGCATTCAGTCATCGCACGATTAGGGGTTTTTTTTGGAAGGATGACAGCTAAAAACACTTTCAAATTACAAATCATTCTTTCTTAGCTAGAGAGGATACAATTATGATACTAGCTATTTCCTTACTTGAACTCATACTATTACGCAGATGGTTTTTCTTACATCCCTTTTCGAGGTGCAACTCTCTGGCCCTCACCAGCTGTGTTATTTGATCGTTTGACTGGCGTTTTCGTGAAATATTTTCCAACATTGATTTCATTATAGTCGGTGGAATGACAGTTGATAATGCGTATATCAAGATAAATATTGCTATTTTATTCATTTCTATTGCCCCAAGTGGACGAAAATAATTTTAAGTTATTATTATGAATAACAGTTCCAACTAATGGAACAGATGGTGCTTAGTTACCTAGGGAACCTTTAAATAATAAGAAGTCCTACCTAGGCCAAAGCTGGTGCATTTTTTCTCTTGTTACTGCATCACTTCCGCTGAGATTGAGATTGTGGAATCCCATTTGAACTCAAGTTGTAAGATTGTTACTGATGTTGACCGAAATCGATATAACAATATAAATCAAAAATCAGTGGAATTTGTGACAATCTCTTTTCTTTCATGCTTCTGGTGCCCTATTGTCTCAAATCCTGAATACTTCCTCAAAACATTTTCGTGAAGCTGGTTTTAGCAAACAAATGAAACGGTTTGGGACTATATGACTGATTATAGTCTGTCCGCAATAGGAAAGGATTATGATTATATGCATAAATATTTCATTTCAACTAGTTGAGCAATCTAGTTTTCCGTTCAGCTAATTTGGCAGACTGGATATTTTCTTCTACTCAATTACAAGGAAGGTGCCTAATCGGTTTAGCTGAATTATTAACAATCAAGTAGGTACATGATTGCTCTTCAGTCGGTGTTGTTATAGAGTATTAACAATTTATAATAGGTGATACAATTTTCACGAAAAAATCCTTTTTCTTTTTCAGAACAGTTTAAAAAACATTAAAACGGTTAAAAAAAAGTTGGATTTTTTAAACCATTAAATGACAGCGATTCGGAAAAAGGTTTTATAGACTATCTATTTCATTCGAATACTCCTTTGACAATTTCAAGACGACTACGACAATTAATAGGTACTTCTACTCGCTATATAATCAACGATGTAATAAATTGCTATATAATCAATAAGCGTCGATTATTGTTGATGAGCAGCTATAAATTATCGAATTCCAACCATCCGATTTTCGAATCGAAGAAACATTACCTGGATTTCCGGATCAATTACCTGGATTAATCTAGGTGTTCGTAATTCTTGTCGATTACGTTTTTTTTTTCAGCTTCTTATTTCTTCAAACTGAAAGTGAAATCAACACCGGATCGCTGACATAATTTATGAAGGGAAGGGCACTGGCGGAGGCGAAGGATTTAAAACTTTCCCGAAGACGTTTCGTGAAGGATCCGCCCGCCGTCCACCTTCAATCCCGATTCCCAGATCCCGTGCCGATCCGCCCGCTTCCCAACGCGGCCTTCGGCTATGGCTACGATCGGGACGTTGCTGTCTCGTTTCGGAAATTCGTTTCGGCCACGCTCCTAGCTCAGTTCGAAGCTCCTCGTCGTAATTTCTCCCAAAGGTTAGAAACAACTCCATTTACGTGGAAGGTCCCTCCGTAATATGCGGACATTTTCTTTTTCCGCCGATACCGAAGAAATTACTTCTGGACCGGAATTGAATTACGTTCGAGGTGGAAAGTGATTGATTATTCATGTCGGGATTGGTAATATATTCAGGTCAATTCAGAACACCGGAGATCGACAGTTGATAAATGCGAAGCATTTAATATTCTAAAGTCTAAAATGTATTGATTGTGCTCTGAACCTCCAAAGTGGTAAATTATTAATTCAGTCGGGCAGATTATACGTCAATTTAAAAAATATGTACAGAAATATATATTGATTATCAAGAGAGAATCATACAACTCTTGCAGATGAAGTATCGAGAAAGAGAATAGTCGATTATATCATAACAGATCTAGTTTGGCAAATCCTTGTTTCAAACTCACGTACCGTGACTCTTCGTAATCTCAAACAGTTCCTTTTTTTCTGATGACTATCACCCTCTACGGTTGGAGGGATTTTACAGCATTCTTTAACACGTTGAACAATCCAGCAAAGTCTGATGGTATCATTCAATAAAATCGTTTCAGACTTTCGTCTTCAAACCGATTATTTGAATGGAATTATTTCCAAAAGTCGCGACAGATCATTGCGCGAGATTTTAATAATAGCCTTTGTTTATTACCATTCGGTTACAAAATCATCAGCCATTGATTTATGGCGACATTTTATTCGTCTCCGTACGCTTGACAGAATGGCACTTTTCCATATTGGTTATTTCAAAAATACTACGCAGCGAACATCCTCAAAGCCTCCGACTCATAGGATGCTCAAAGCGGCCGATACCAAAAATACAGATTTTTCAGAAAAAACGTGGAAATATATGAATTTCTCCCCCTCAAAACCCCCCAAAAAACCTTTAAAATTGAACTAGCGATTTGATCAAAGAACTGAGCCTCAGTCAGGCCAAGATTGATTTTTCGAGAAAATTTCAAGAATGTAGCTTTTATAGTTTCGTCAGAAACGGCGTACGGTGGACGGACAGGTTCTTCAAACTGAATATTCGGATTCAACATGCCTTGAAAAGTAAAAACCAAATTTTGAAGGGTTAGAAAAAAATTTCTTGGGCGATTACAATGGTATTTATAAATAATAAACCAAAACCACGCTGAAAGATCAAGCGAGTATTTCTAGGTATAAACGTAGGTTCCTAAAGTCGACTAGAAGTTAACAATCGACATAAAGAAGCGTTCATGCAACTCCGACGTTCCTCATGTCCTCACAAGGAGGCCGATTTAATTTAGAGCACTTTCATTCAGTTTCAAATGCGTTCTTAGTAATGAAAAATGTTTATTTTACTGACTTCATTCTCACTTCGAACTTCATCTTTCGAAGGAACCGTTGAGAATTACGATTCGAAAATAGCTTCGCTAATCTTCAGCCGCTCTTTAAAACTCAATTTCTCACTCACTTCCTAAGCTTGGCCGAGAGAAGTTTCTTACTCAGCTCAGATATGCGCACAGCCTCTCAAACTTGACCAGCTTTTGGCTTAATGCCGGTCCGCTTTCGAGAAACGCTTTCACGCTCATTTCGATTTTTCCTTAATCTTCTCGGGTTTATGCGAGAATTGAACGCAGTTTCGAAAAGCTCATACTCATATTACAAGGCAGCAAACTGCGGTGGGCCGTTTAGTGAAACCCGGCTCTAAATGATCAAACTTGTTCCAGCCTTCGAGATGTTGAAGCGACGGAGCTATTTGAACTGGTTTGCGGTTTACTGTCGAGGATTTCAGCCCGATGGCAATTTTTATTGCTTATTGATACCGAGGTATATTAACCCCGAGCGATAAAACTATTCCGTTCATAGATATATGATTATTATTTATTTAAGTCTCATTAATTCTGATATAATCGGTACAATCCTGAAACCAATGAAAGGGCACCTTACGGTAGTTACGATAGTTTATTACGTTTTAGATTAATTTAGGAGCTATCTCATGCGACGTATTCAGTAATTGGGATAATTATAGTCTCGTCACTGGCTTATAATTGACACAGAAATTTATAATGATCAATCATCGTAGAAAGACTCGATTCATACGGTTCACATGGCTTTAGCATTCTACTAATACGTACAGTGAAGTTTATATAAAGAGAGAACGTTCCATTTATTCGAGAAGAAAATAAGAAAAGAGGTTGCAAACACGTTTCGAACAATCATTTCTATCTCAATTTCTCGTGCTGGGATCACCATGGACTGTTGATATATATATATATACAAACATGATCTATTTTTTCTCCCGCACGGGAGAAATTTATATGGGAATGATAGAAGGAATTCATCTCGTTCCGATCACCAGCGCTCTAATGATTTATTCGATACAATTGCACAAAGCTATAGTATTTGGGATATTCTTCTTTCTGCAATAAAATACTCCTATGATCTGTTGAAGGATATTGCTAATTGGGTAGGAATCAAACAGGTTTTTTCTTCTACCTTTCAAAACCAATCACTCCAAAAAGATATTCTTTAGTATTGATATTACGAGACGTACCGAATAAGTGGAATCTTGAGGAACTGAAATTTTGAAATCGAGTTTGTAGAATCGATGAAGAAACCTAATGCTCATTAATCTTTTCCGTTTCATCATTATTGTGAGACTGTCATACGAAAACCGGGTGATCGGCTAAAAAATCACCTTAATAACGGCAAAATGGATCGCATAAATAGCCCGGATAATTTATTTTTCTCCTGAATAGCGTGATAAAAATGGGTTAAGTTGCTGATATGTTAAAGTCCCGGTAAAAAATTCGATTTTCCAAAACAATCGGTTTTTGAATTAAAGAAAATCCTATTCTTTCTTAGATATTAACTCAGCTTTCTACGACAACGCTTTCTAAATCAAATGCTATTAAGCGCTATTTATTATTCTTCTCCTCAACACGTTTAGCAAAGACAATGTGCAAACGACCAGGGTACTAATATTCCGGACTTCAAGTTCAAAGGTATTCAGAGGTTTTCAGAGGTTCGTTTTTTCAGAGGTTCAGAGGATCGTTTACCATAATTATATCGTACATTTTTTACCGTACTTCATTTATCAAAAGTCGTGCATAATATTACTGTTGAAATACTAGATAATACTAGTTTAGAGATAAGAAGGATTCGCGTTTGGAATCACACAGGAGTTACGTATTGATGGATGAAGTTTCATCATAAGGAAGTTTGCTGCATTATACGAAACAACCAAATCCAATATCGGTTTGTATCAAGTTTATAGCTGTACCCTGAAACGGCCAACAGTGATCACAAGAAGCCTTTCGTTTAAGAACCGACAATTTCCAACGGACGATGCCCATTTCTGCAGTGGCTAGATCACCAGTTGAGATTATCGCTGTTATGACGAAATCGTGATATAACCCGAGTAGATGATGTGCTATAGCTTAGGAATCAACTACCTGTTCGAAATTTCAGTTTTCGTGGCGAGAGCGGAGCTAGCATTTGCGCGAAAGTTGGAAAATAATTGAGCACAGCAGTACAGCAGCTGAAATGATCAAATGTTGTTTGTTCTGTTCGCATTCGATGTCACTTTTTTCTAAGATCGGATCATCGATACTTCATAGTAATGGTTAAAGGTCATCCTACCATTAGAATTAGTTTTGATGCCGGTATGCTTGGAAATTGAAAGTTATATTGGCAAAAATCTATATAAATTGATACCAACCAACCTTTCTCTAAAGAAAAAAAAAATAATTTCTATGCAGAAGAAAAAAAAAAAACTTGGAAAATAAGACTTTCCTCCCTTAAAACCCCCCAAAAATACCCTTAAAATTGAGGTAGTAATTTGGTTGAAGAATTGAGCCATCCTGATTGTCTATTCATATTTTTTAGGGAATGCTTCTATCTAGCACTCGCAGATGTTGGTGAATCGTGAGAGTATACTCAACTGAATGGACTCATGGATGGGTTCTGTATTTTTAATTACTAGTTCCTAGCATGCATAGCGTTTTCTATTTGAGAACGTGAAGCATTTTTTGTACTCTCGCTTTCTACTCGGGGCGCGAATGGTCGAAGCGAAAAATTAAAAACCAGCTTTGCTCTGACCCGGACTTGGTTGGGAGGACTGTCAACAAGAAAACCGGTTATTAAGATGAGATTTAGAACTTTCTTGATTCAGTTTTCCAGCACAGTAAACACAACAATAACAACAGCGATTCTTCGCAAGGCCCGAAGTTTTGAATTCTAAGAAAGACTGCAATCCGATGCTTGCATTAAGATCGAATCGCTGATCCACTCGCCGAATTGTCAGATCCCAAGTTGAAGAAGTGGGCCGAAGATCGAGAGAAGAGTGACAGTGGGCGCAGGATCTTCCTGCCGGCAAATTATGCAAACCGGTTCAAACGATGGGTCAGCTCTCAAGTGCTAAATATAGGTGATTTCGAACCGAATCCGGAGCTGTTTCCACTGATTGACTAGGACGACAGGTTCGAATGTGTGTGTCGAAGTTTCAAGTTTTGCTCGCCTTGAAGATATAAGCCCGTCAGTTGCTCCATGCTTTCTTTGAAGATGACATTATTTCCATGCGGATGCATTTGCTATCTCTTGATATCGCGATCATAATCCAGTGCACTTTTGGCCGACAGGAAACAACATCGAATGCAAGGTGCGAAGTTGTTTAATGATATCGGAGATCTGAGGAACTGTCGTAACCTATATTGAATATTGCCCTGAAGTCCTGTTTTTTTTTTTTTTTTTTTTTTTTTTTAGTTGTGATAATTTCCGAACAACGCTCGGCGGGAAGCGAGTCAGACCAATGTTTAACCATATTTATTTTAAAGATATCTAAGCCGAACTTGGCAGTGGATACTTGAAGCTTTTGTTGGGAACCTAACTTACAAGATTGATGATTTAACTTGTAATTACCTCCACGGTTATAGAAATTCTACCCGAAGCATCTTTCTACCGAGACCGCTCTGAGTATGCCTGAAGGTGAGTACCAGTGAAATTTTAGAGTCGATTCGCCTTGTTGTTCCCCCCTTTACCTCCACAGCACAGCGAAAATCACGGCAAGAAGGAAAGAAAAAAATACAATAGATTTGTTCAACATTCCTTCTATTAAAACATGCTTTCATTCAATCAGGCAAAATCAGAAAAAATTTACCGTTTCTTAGAAACCATTACTTTTCTTTGATGCAACAACTAAGGACTGTTTATACCTACTCTCGAACCGAAGAAGAGCCATTGTCTGGATTAGCATGAATAGGTAATAAGAGCTTGCCGCCTCCGTTCGGCCGTGAAAGTTCCGGAGCGGCATTTAGAACTGGTCTTGACAAGACAAGTCGTCCCACAGCTGTGGAGGAGGTTTCCATCGTGGCAACGGGCCAGACTCAATCTTCGGCACTGTTCGACTTGGGTCGGCTCAAGTCGTATTGGACAAGCAGATGTGTGGAGTAGCTAGCTTGACTCAACTAGTGGATGCTCGTCTTTCTCTCGAACCCGATTGCGAGGGCGGCTTCGAGAGGAAGAAAGTTAGGCCGTAAACATGAGAAGGCCAGGCTGTTAAGTGAAGGCAATGAAGCCTATTTATAAGCGCTTTCAGGCCCATGGCAAGCTCCAAGTTCCGAAATCGTATTATTACTGTAAATCGGTAATGAACCATAGTTGAAGAGAAAAAATTCCAACCCCCTCAAAAAAATGCGAATATTGAATAGAAATCTCTGCAAATTATACAGAAGTTTATCATACCGAATGGTCTTTGCTTTACTAGGGCAAGCACCGCATATTGAAGAAGAAGCGCAAAAACATGAATTTTTACATTACATTCTTCATTTACAATTTATTTCTTCGATGCCTGAGGTGCGTGACATTTTAAACAACTAGGAATGAGACCTCCGGGAAATTATTTTTATTTTATCCAGTTTTTTCTTAACTTTCTGTGCCATGGCAGTATTTATCATTTCTTTTTTCAATACTCGACTAAGTTTTCTCAAAGAGTAGAAGCATTCACGTGAGTTTATGTCTAGAGAAACAAGACTTACGAAAAAAAAATCGGTATTGGCAGTCAAGCTAGCGTGTTCAATCACGTGGTACCAGAAATCGAAGACATTTTTAGTTGGCCGTTATCGTGAATATTATTGCCTTGATCGATTAATTTTGCGGTATGATAGTTGAAATAAAACTTGTATACAAAAAATAATATGCGCAATATTGTCTATTTTTGTGATATATATGATCATCTGTGAGATTTAGTTCTAGGTAGCCCTGAAAAAGCCGGAATGGGCGAAAGATCTAGAGGCGAATAAATGGAACAATGGAGAAAGAGTCATCTAGTTTGTCTCCCCTCAACACAACTGCGTGAAAAATACGACAATCAGAAGAAAACTTTTTCATTCCAATTATCTCAAACTGAACGTGAAATATGTTTATTTGACAATGATTCTTCAATCATGCCTAGTAGGTAGGTTGAGTAAAATAATAATCATCATTATAATTGGTACAGTGTGAAAAATTTCCTAGCTAAAATGTTGTCCCAAGTGTTCATGATTCCTTCCGATCCTAAGATGCAAGATCTCAATTCTTATATGTGATGCGGAGCAACCTGACCGAATGGAACTAGGAACAGCCGTAAGTTCAACTTCAAAGTGAAAGTGGTATATTTATGTTTTCAATATAAAGCGATATCATCATTTTTTCTTTGCTCATGGTCGGTAGAAACTTATTGCTGATCGGTAAAACGTTGTTCCTAGCAGCCACGTTTTTCCCTTTAGAAACGCCGAAGTAGCCTCGAGGTAATCTGGTTATTACCTCACTTTATACTGTCAGAAGGTTATGAAGTGATAAAAAATTCCGAGTTCACTGAGCGGTGAAATAATCAATTGATAAATCAATTACCATCTTCAGATTCATGAGCTGCCTTATTGAGATAAGTCGTGGTAATATTGCTATGATGCTTTGAAGATAAGAGTTTGAATGCTTGGACTTACGGAAATGGACGGTAAAGTTCGTCTCAACACAATGCTCGTTACGAAACTTGCTGCAGAACTTAGCATCCTAATCATAAAGGACGTTCCACTAGGGGCCAAGCTGGGAATGGGAGGTACTCTCCTATTTTACTTGGTATTTAAGTAATGAGCGCAGTTAACGCACTTAGCCAAGCGCGAGAGTAATTTATGGCCGTTATGATGTCAACAAGTTCTTGAATTCGGTTGAGTAGGGAGCAAGCAACGTTGGTTGGGAAGTCTTAGTAGATTTCCGAGGGGACCACCATCTTGCAGAAGGGGCTGCTCTGGAACGCTTGTTGCTTTTGCTCCATTAGTTGTAAAACTGGCCCTTCCTAGGGGCCGAATAGTGTTGGAAACTCCACCAGGCTTTCTCGAGAGCTCCGAAACTGAAAAGTGGGTCAAAAACATTCAAAATGTTCTCTACCGCTGACCCACCATGGGAGTTGAATCTCTGGGGTCTGTATTAGTTGTCTAATAAATTAGAAATAAAAGGATGACGATGCCCGTTGAATCTTACGGTAAAGAACGGAGGTCAACTAATTCTGTTCGGATAATTGTGGCCCGAAAAAACTTGTCGATAAATTGCCATTAACTGCTATGTGTATATTTTTTAAATTTATAACCCCGTGGCGTGCATAGTATTTTCATTTTCAAGTCCGCAGATAGTCATCGTCATGGTGAAAACTTGTTAGGAGACTCGAAAAACACATACGATAGGTTATTTTGTGAGAGAAATACCATGTACTTGCAGCAAAAAAGCGAAAAATGAAATTGAGAACGATGTTTAAATTTATTGTTTTTTTGAGGCCTGTAAAAATAGAAATACAAAATACGAATCGTACTCGTATGTACGAGTGATATAGCGGAAAACGTTCAATACCGACAATACCGTGGGATGTGAGTCGAATAAATAAGAATCAAGCTGTCTGCTTGTCATAAAAAAATTTAAAACCTCAACTATTCAAAAATATAGACTTAGATGGCATATAAAAATCAAAATAGGAAAAACGTCGAACGCGAATATCTCGGAATTACAGTGTTCACTCATAATCTAAAAATACACTTTTTGACCAAAGACAGCCGGACAGATGGCGCTTAGACACTTGAAAGAAAAAAGAAAGTGTGCCTTAGTACCCACTGAAAATTTTTTTTCTCAATTCACCTCCGTTTCGAGAACGGCTTTCAGGACAATCTCAATACTTCCTTTTATTACTTGGGCATGGAAGTATTAACAAAATCGTGCCCACTGCCAATTGTACATTGACTGGGTTTTTTAAGCGAAGAATATTTTTTAATCGTAACTATGAATGTTTGGTTACTCATTTTTATTTTGTTGATCTTTAGGATTTCCAATGTGTAATATTATTTCATTAAGGAATAATACAACGGAATGGATCATCATTCCACTCTTTTAGGTTTCGATATTGTGAGCATTCTAACGTGTTAGGTACCTTGCTAAGGGTTGAAGTCTTGATTGTGTTCCTCGTTTTCTAGGAACCGTACATAGGAATGAAAGATTTACTATACGCTGAAGTCTAGTTGGTTTCGAACCGGTGTTACAGAGTAGGCGGACAGAGGAATTCTAGAGGCCACCTTTTCCAGTTTCTTGGTCAAGCCTGCAAAGCTCTCAACTTGATTGTGACTGTCTGGCGGCTTGAACTTGATGAAAGAAAAAGGGTTAGAGAGTCCAAGATATTACATAGGTCACTCCAGTTCACTGTACGTAAACCTCAACTGTAGGAAGCTAACGGGAGTAATCGTAAAAATTATACAAAAAAAAAAAAGATTCTCCAGAAATAGCAGTTTCGAATGTTAGAGTATAAATATTATCAGATATTCTTAGAAATAACTTTCGTTAATCAATGGAATAGTGAAACTGATATTTTTTAGTTATTTTTCCATTTTGGATCACAATTCAACGATAAACTATTGTGAAGCGGGTTCAGTGTGCGTAATTCGAGCGATTTCATTAAAATTGCTTCACCTATAAGATTAATTCACCGCTGGCTGAAGTTTTTCAAAAACAATAGCACTATATAGACAAAAGAGGAAAGAGAGAGAATTGTAATTAAGAGACAGAGCGACCGCAAATAAATAAATGAACGACTTTCCCTTCGTTTGCTTTTCATTCGCAAGTGCCGCGATGTTTTTTAATGATCCTCCGCTCGCCGATCCGAGCGATCTCATGTGCGGGTGATCCGGTTCGAAATTACTGTCATCACTTTTGTATTTCGCTGCGCGTGTATGCGAAACAGCGCCGATTGGCGAGAGCTCCGACGAAAGATGAAGCCGGTCATTAATAAAGTTCATTACGGCCCCTCTTCTTAAAAACGACGAGAAATCGAATCGCGGCTTTTCGAGCAACCCAAACGGGGCCAATATCACCATTTCCGTATATATTTTTCAGTAAAAGGGCGAGCCTTTTTCTATTGATGAAGTTATTCACGTGGGATTCATGGATCTATAGTGCCGGCGGAAATTACGCTGATCGCAACAACCATATGAAAACCCATCGCGATTGACCGGTCTTTATTGGAAAGACGGGGATTGCGAGATCGTTGAATTTCCATCGACGAATATTTTGCCGATGTGAGATAGGAAACCACACAGAAAATATTATCCCTTCAGTCGGAGTATTAGGATTTAAAAAATGCCTATCCAATTACGCTTGTTAGTCTGGGAAGCAGGGCAAAATGGTTTAATTTTTTAATTTAGTTTGGCAAAATAGGTCTCTTCTACAATGGTTCTTTTTATCTATTCTGAGATTTTCATGGATAACTTTAAATATATAAACTGACGATAATATAGAACCAAAATACTACAATGGCAGGAGAATGAATACGTTCAGATTAGAACCAAATCGAATCAATGTGAAACGAACAGTAAACTACAAAAATAGAATTGTGCGATACTCGGAATAAAAATAAATAATGCAAATTTCCACTCAAGCCGGTTGTACGGTTAGGATACATTAAAGAGAGCGCCATCAGTAATTATTAATAGCACGAGCCGGTAATTCAATAAATAATACATCGCACTCGAGCGGCAATCTAAGAGTCAATTAGTCACATGGAGCTTTGTAATTAACAACACTGAAGCTCGAGTCGTTGGAAAATAAGACCATTACCTAGTGAGATTTATTTCCGCATTTTTTCTGCCAACTTTAAACTGCAGCGCTGGCAATCAAGCAGACGAGCGGAATTGGTTTCACTAGACCGAACTAATTCGTTTTTTCGTTGAACACCCTCTCGCCCTTTCATGCTTTAAATGTCTAAAACTCTCTCCCTCGATACCTGTTAGAACCTTTGCGTCTGTAAATGTTCCCGAAATGCGTACGTTACAACCGGATAATCGTTGTCCACTGCAATGAATTGCTTGACTGCGCTAGTTCAAGCCATTAGCCATTTAATTACCTACCTTTGAGCATTAGCTCAATCGTCGTTAGTCGTCACTGTGAACGGCGTTCAATATTACTTTTCTCAATACGTACTGATTTTTCTAACGAGCTCCGCAGTAATTTTCAGCTGTATTGTGGAGCAATTCTACGCAATTCTGCAATTCTGTATTCTGTATTGTGGATTTTATTCTACGAAAATTTCTGGTCGCAGAGAGATGTGACAAACACTTTTTTTTTAAAACGGATACTTTAATTGCGATTAGGAAATATCATTTTTGCGCACCTATGTGAGGAACCAGCAATACTGTTTTGGTTTATTTATTTATTTATTTGGTACGAGCAATTTAGGTGCTCAATTTACAAACGAGCCGAGGTGCTCGATTTACGTTTTTTTTTGTTTTTTTGTTTTGTTTTTTTTTGGTTGTTTGATAATTCATTGGAACTGGTTATTGAAGCGTTAAGTTTTTTATGTAGCGTGCGGTAGGCCATTAGAGTTTTAAGGAGAAACATCGTTAAGCTCAGGACGTCTGTGAATGGCACCGTATCTAGAGGATGCTGAACAAAAATCGGAACGACAACAGCATCGTAATTCGTGATCTTTATCTAACTAGAAAGTCACGATGGAAAGTCACAACTCTACAGTTTTCTTCGAGACCGTTGGCCGAATCGAGTTGAATTCTGATAATTGGCTAGTAGAATAAAAAAACTCAATTCTTGTATTATTTCAAGTATTTTAAGTAAAGGATTTACAAAAAAAAGTGTATCTCTTTTTGGAGCACTTCCATCATGAATTGGATAAAATTTCAAGGAAGGTGAGGTGACGATTTACTAACCGGTTGCACACCTGACCCGTCGGACACATGAAAGGTTGAAAATTACGACTCCGTTTCAAACGTTTACTTTATTTCATAGCTATACACATTTACACAGCAATACGTACCATTCGTACGGAGTTTTTTATTTTTTTTATTATTTTTTTACACAGAAAATGCATACAAGGGTTGTTTGACAATGGAAAAATTTGACGTTTGAAATTATTAGGTAATGAAAAAAGCATTTCCTCGAAAAAACGAAATGACATTGCGAAAATCCGATGAACGACAACAGTAGCAAAAAGTTAGGTATAGTAAATTCTATATTCGATTAGGCCAAAGAAATCCGATATTTTTTTAGTCATTATTATAAAAAACATTTATAAACCACAACTTTAGTTAAAAGCATCGGAATAGGGTTTGATCATAGCGCGTGAAACTTTATCGACACATAGAAACAATTATTACTTTCCGCTATAGGATAAAGATTTAAATTCAAAACATTCAAGTACAGACGCGGAAGGCCGTGAATATTAATGTAGGAAAACAAATCGAAAGAACACGTGGACAGTCGTTCGTTGAACAATGAAAACTTGGATTGCTACGGAAGAAAAAAAAAGATTTAACGATATTCGAAGATGCTCATGATACAAATTCGAAATACGAGGTCGAAAATTTCATTCAATAGGTATTTTTTCAGAGGGAATTTTACAATATTGGCTCAGGATCGCAGGCCGTTGAGCAGTATTTTGGTACTTTTCTATGTTTCATACCTTTGGTTTCACTAGTACTCGAGGTTTTCTCTCTCTCAGTTTACGTAAAGTAGAATAATCTTACGATTATAATTTTTCGTTTTGTTAGCGTACGCCAACGGAACTCTCAAGTGGTTATTTACAAGAAGAAAGGAGATCCGTTGCACTAATCTTATTTACAACTATCCAAAAGATTCCTCACGATGTACACGTGCGGAAATACAGCCACACGTGTACAACGTGATTCGGGTGATTACGTAAGTTTTTCCGATCAAAAATATAGACATACGTCGTTTTTTTTTTTTTTTCATTTCATATTCAATGTTATTTTTCGCTCTTAAATATATATAATAAGAAAATAGCGAACGTCGTCGATTTTAAAATCCCAGCCTTCGTCAACTTGATAAACCTTAATCATATTCAAAAGTTATTTTCGCAATAATTGTAACAAATATAATTACAAATTTTGATAAAAATTCTGTACACGAACTCGTTTTCTCAATTAGCTGTCTCACAGCGTTGAGTTGAGAATCACATTACAGAGAAGTAGCAGTCCATTCGTTGCGTATCAACTTATCATTTTAGTCAAAAATGAATTTTCTTTTCTTCAAATTTTTACATAAATCTGATTGAATACTGACACTGCTTTATTGGTATATTCTTTGGCATCTAGAAAACACAAGGAACGACTGCCACTTTTCCATAACAACCTCCGAAACAATCTAAAATTAAAAGGAAAAAGTACCTACTTTGTTTGGTTGTTACAACAATAATGAGAAAAAAGACTAGACAAACAAAACTAGATTATTATAATCGAGCGAATAACCAGATAAACTCTGAAACAAACCAATAATTCTCATTTTTCTCCACTTCTCAAGCGATGATTTAGCATTACAAAATATAATTTACTCGCGATAAAATCAGGAGTCGAATAACAACGCAAGCCGAACTGAAGGATCGTTAGATTTTTTGTTTTTCAAGCTTTGTACGTGAAAACACACTGAATGGAAACAATAACCGTCCGAAGAAAAAAGCATTTAACCTTTCGTCAAAGATGAATATTGTGCATGCATTGTTGTGCTGACACCGAGTTTAGTTTTTACGCTACATTTTTCAGTATTGTTCACGACGACAAACGACAAAATTAATATAGTTGGCTTTAAATCCAACACTAAAATCGAACATTTTCCTGGTAACAAGCCTCTAAGCTTGAACTTGAAAAAGTTAGTAGAAATGACCCTGTCGAAATTTTAACACTGCCGATAAGCCGAAGATTCGGTATGCACTTTTTAATTTTCTTCCTCCAGTTTTACTGCACGTCTATACAGCAATGAACTGTTCACTCGAATGGTTCACTTGGTGCAGATGCCTTCAGCATCGGAAGAGTTTGTGTTTAATTCTGCAACAGAATAAATATAAGAGGGTTAGACAAAAGGAGTGAGAGAACAATTTGGGATTGTTGTTTCCGAGATGATACTGGCATTGAATAGAGAATTGATCATCATGCTAATATTACAGCCTGCATTGATCTACAGAATGCAGCACTCGACTATTTTTCAGGAGGAAAACATGTGCTATTTTCAGGATTGTAATAAAGTGTTACTATATAGGAGATTATTAAGTGAAGTGGCTGGAAATCACGATAAGAATTTTGATAGTTTCAACAGCTCGCCATACGCGCACCTTCTTTCCTTTTAGGAATCGTGAAATGTGTTATTATTCCTTTAAAATATTATTCACGTTAGTGGACATTAGCACACACCATGAAGATCGGCATGTGATTCAGAACAGGAGTCGCAGAAAACTGATTTTAACCAGTGATCGCTGATCAAGAGATTTATCGCACGCATGGAAAGAGGAAGGGGTTCACCACGGGATAGTTTGATTGATTTGCAACTACCTAGCCGCAATTGTGCAGATGTAACTGAGAATCTCGCTGAGAATCTCTCTGCTTGAGCTTGACAGCGTGCCGTGCAGTTTCATTGAACGTTTTTCTCCCATTCACGGACAAATCACGAAACTTTCCCTAGGAAAATTATCTCATCTGGCTATAAGGCAAGTACAACCAAGTTTTTCCTATACATTTCATCCCTTGGCGAATTCTGTCCCATTTTCTCCCCCCGTGCGATTTTCCAAAGGAAAAAAATTATTTTTCTCTTCCTTGTCGTTGCATGTCTTGAGCCAGCTCGGCCAGCGAATAAAGAATCGGAGAATGAGTCGCCTGCTTTATTCCCCCTCATTCCCATTGACAAAATTATTTTTCTTCCACGTTTTCACTCCGTTTTTCCTCTGATGGTTTCATCTCACGTTTCCTCACCTCTGATTTGCCAAGATAGTTATATATTTAATGCCTGAATTATAATTTATTGAAAGCTGAAAATAATGATAACATGACGTTAAACAGCTTTGGAAGTTTTCGCAGACTGTTTCTACTCGTAGAAAAATATTTATTAGAAAAAAGATATTAGTTTTCGTTCTATACGAATTCGAAACTTTTTCACACTTCCCGTCCCATTCCTCCCGAGGCGGTTATGTCTCAAATTTCAACACGCCGTGATTTTCCAAGAGAAAGAAAGTGCGTGTAAGACAAAATCAAAACGCTAAATTTCTGTGCGATGAAGAATGAATAGTAAGCCTTCAGATAAAGGGTTGATCGTGAATCTGCTGCTCTCAAGAGTTACCTTGAAATATGTATAATAAATGGATAACGAATAAATGTGATAAATGAAGGGACAACGTGGGTTTAAACCACCGTGTTGCAGTGAATAGGCACTAAAAATGGCCACAATACCTTGCTATAATATACTGCAGTACCTATTAATGCGGAATAAACCATCTCTCCAAAAATAAAAAAACGAAATCGAAAATTGAAAGGAAATCTAATTAAAAGAGAATATTGCTGATAATTATGTAAAACGAGTAGACCTTGTAACAAGCGTGACAAGCCAAATTTGAGACAGACATTGATCGCTTTTGTATTATCGCACGACCCATCGCTACTCGAATTTAACGGTTGGCCGTAAAAGTCAAAGTTGATAAGGGTTTAAAGATGATCCCAACTCACGTCAAGATCGAAACAAGGAGCAACGTTGAGAACGCTAAACGTAACATACTTCCTGTAATTAAGCTCAGCGCTCGGGCTTGTTTCAAATTCTACTTCTACTTTTAGTTATATTCCCCTGCTCTGAGACTCCGCATTAGAGCCGCTAACGTATGAAGCCATTACATGATTGAAGTGAATTAATAATGGACGAAAACATCGTTGGGTTTCTCCCATGAAGGAAGAAAAAGCCAAGGCCTCGAGCCAAGGAAAAGTAGCGTCGCCAAAGTGTAGCGTGGTAGTCACTCTAACCGTAAATATCTGAAGTTATGAATGACCTTTTGAACTCGTAAAACGAGCAGTGCACGCAGATGTGTGGTTTTGCGTCCTACCGACCGATTTATTGCATGATCCGGCCCACTAAGCGGTGAACATTTTGTTGTTTGTGCCATCTCAAAGGAGCGATAATTCTTTTGAACTATTTTCAATTACGTGATGTCCTAAGGACTCCTTTTGAGATTATACTGCGTAGCTTTATGATTATTCCAAACCTAGCATTTCAGCTGGTACCGAATTTATACTACTCTATTGATATTACTGTACTGCCCAGAGTTTTCATAAATGTTCCGAGGATAATGAAATATTTATTTATTTACAGATTGAGGTCAAGCTAACCGCATCAATATTTCAAATAGTTCCCATTGGTGGTATTCACGATTCAAACTCCAAGCGCACCATCCAATGGACGTCGCGTGCATAGCAGTAAAATCAATTCCTGCTTTTGATTCAGCAGCATTCCAATACCAACAGGTATTCAACGTCGCAATTTCGTGCGAATGCAACGCTATTTATAACTCCTACGTATTTTCACAACGGCCTACTACATACCTTTAACCTCCGAAAAATCATCATCATTAGCAAGTCGACTATTCATTTGCAGATTTTCGAAACTGATTCTCCGGAATAAAAATATTTTTCAGCCGACCGCTAATTGGCCGAATTGAAAGTTCCGATTGAAAAGCCGCAAATGAATTTAAACGAATGAAACGAATGATATTGTAAGAAAAAAAGAGACAAGTTAAAGTCAAGTTGACTAAGCCGACGGAAAAGCGATTTTCTAACGGAACGGGTTTTATAACTTTTTGAAATGTCAGTAAGTAGAGCGCCAGGGTTCTTTCGTCTACTAACTGGCTTTGGGAAAGACATTTTCGAGTCAGAAAGCAAAATGATTGCCATAGCCTTATTGTTTTTTCCACTCGGTAAGAGGATTGCAGTCATTATAACTTTTCTGCGAAGCTTGTACTAAGAACCATTTCAAGTTAATGATTTTAAACCTAATTTTGAGCTTTACCTGTTATTGATGCCATGAAAACAACAATAATATTTTACAAATTGAACTTTTGAAAATTTACATACACAATGAAATAAAGGACGATGGGTATAATGGAATAATGGGGAATTCACATTTAAATTGTTCATTTAGAAATTACTTGCCACGCGGATGGCTGAATGACTGCTCAATGTGAAGTTTTCCAGTTAAGAAAATGGCTCGAACTGAAGGCTGAACCACGTTGTCTACGTCAGCAGTTTTCTAGCCCTCTGGATAGGCAGTGGAGCGGTTTGGTGAGTGTTAGGTGGGGTGGAAAGTAGATGCTTTTTGTGGTGAGACTGTCAATGATGATCAATATGATGTCAATAATGTTTCCTCCTTCACGCTACTTTTCGATCGCGCTTCTCTTCCCCCAATGATTTTTTTTTTTTTTTTTGGCACGCAGCCGAGCGAAGATAATATAGTTCTGCTATCCGCGTCGTCACTACGTAAATTAGAATTGGGCTGGCAAACGCGCCAGTATTCAGGGAAAAGTAACGGGAACTGAACCCGCTTTCTGGAATCTCGCCTATTCTATTCGTAGCATTCAATACGTACTTAACGGCAAAGAGACCAGCGAATCTTCACCCAAAAGGTGGAAAATGATGATTTTGAACTTTTCTGAGTATAGATTACATGACCCTCTAGTAAACAAAACAGTTGCTGCACTATGATCTGCGTATCCTCTAGGAACAAAATAGTATAGTCTTCGGTACCTCAATATGGATATTATCAAATTAATAAGCCTAATACACAAGCGAATGCTGAGTTTTTAGATGGGATACTGAGGCCAAAACGAATCCCTCGCACTTAATCGCCGGTTTAATTATTGGACCCTTTTAGCTGACGGGTTAATTCGGGCGATTGGGTGAACGGCTATGATATGCTCCTGAGAACCAGGCTATCGTAAATCATTACCTTTCGAGGGTAATCCAGACCACTGGGGTCAAGACCAGGGTTAACGGGTTCGAGTTAAACGGGGGTAAAACTGGTCCCCCCACCGACCATTTATAGTAATTTCCGTCGGGGGAGCAATTAGGATGAACCATTGCAGTTTGCGGCCCCTGCCTCTGACGCTGATACTGAGCGGAAACGCAAGCTCGAGGGAAACCTACGGTTTCGCAGCTAAGGCCGCAGTCGTCGTTATTTTGAATTGTTAAGACACATCCAGGGCAAGCATTCATCATCTATAAAGATAAACCGAACGCTTCGGCTAGGAATAGTAAAGAAACGGAAAGTGTTAGATACTACGTTGGGTAATTATTAATATTACGCTATGTTGTCTTGTTTTTAATAACTAGAAATATTAGAATATTAGGTTGCAGTTTCTCGAATTTCTTATAGTGTTAGTGACGATCGTAATAAATTCTTATTCACTGGAAAATAATCAACTATACGATAAATTATTTTACTCGATAAAATTTTATTAACCCCGAGATATTATGAGTAATACTTCATCACTGATGATGTAAATATGTTGCTCCGAGCCAAAATTTCAATTATTTTCATCATTTCACGCAGAAAAAGAGCCTTTAGGAGATCTTTGCTGAAGATTTATTCAAAGAGCATTATCACCAAATTAACTAGGTATTGCCCAAGCTAGACGTATCAACGGGCGTTAAATTTTGAGAAAACGACGAGGAAATTATCTCTTTCAGTTGAGGTCCCTGGAAACGTCTCATGTAAGGGCTGGATTCCCATCTCGTACGTTCGTCCTCTTCTCTATTTAGAAGTTTAACTTGAATCGGCCGCGTTTTCCAGCGAAACCAGCCGTGCTGAGCTCTACGCGAGGTAGCATAGAATACGGCACTTCCTCCAGAAACTAATTTCCTTGAATAAACCAATTAAATGCCAGCGGGTTGGGTTCGACAGAAGATAGCCATCCTACAACGCGTTCAATTTCTCTCTGCCTTTCCCAGTTGTTGATATAACGAGCTCTCACAATATTACACACACGTACGGGTACAAACGTCGAAGCTTTTCGGTTAGCGGTAGGCGACACTGGATGTTTTTACTGCGGAATAATTGAAACGCTTCTCAAAAGCAGAACTTTCATGTTACTGAAGTTTCTGATCCGACGGAATAACCATCTTCCATGAGAAAAGTCGGTGATCTTTCTCTGTAACTAAATAAATAATCCTATTGTCATTACCAATATCTTCTCAATTTCGTATTATTTTTTTTATCTAATAACATTTTATTCGAACCAACAATTATGAAATCATTTTGGTAAATTGGAAAATTGGTAAGTAACTAAACAGACGAAATCAGGGGCAATACCATCGTGAGATATTTTGCAGAGTTTGAAACTCCAATTTAAAAAATGCTATATTTATTTTCAGAAATTTATTTATTCCTATCGAGCGTCCGAAGAGACGGGAACCACTCTCACGAAAGCACTGTAGCACTTTATCCGCCATCCCTAATTCATTTGGGAATGTCAATATTAATTAGCCAGATCAAACAGCACAAACTCTACCTTGATCAGTGCTCGGGGTTATTTGAAAATCAATGAAGTCAAATGAGGATATCAAACAGGATCGGTGAGTACATTTTAATCAAAAGAGTGATTATATTTGCGAAAAATTTTCCTAACTAGGTAATATGGATTATAATTTTTAAAAAGTTACATTTTGACGCTGAGAAGGGTAATTCGGGATGAAACGAGTTGTTTTTATCATCCATTGAAAGGAATCTTTCGTAGACTCGGAAACAATCGAATACGTACCTTGGCTTTGGGAGTAAAACAAGATAAAATAACGCCCCTCGCACAGAAACGTATTATAATCAGCATTTTCAATTCAACAAATAAAATGTTGGTAGGGAGGACAAGAAGCCATGTTCGGTTTTTTCTCCTTTCTTATTGCGTCTTCACTAGGTGGTTTTGTTCTTCGGTCGAATATTTTACAATTTCCCTGATGGTTCTGGGAGAACCTTATTTCGGAAGTGGTTTTGCCGAAGGGTAGAGAGCACGAACTTAATTGTGACTTACAGTAAAGTTCTCCACGCACCCTTCTCCAATTTTACAAAGAGATTACCCTCGGGAGAAAAGGAGGTAAGCGAACGAATAAAGGAGGGACGAAAAATGAAAATATAGAAGATGCGATTCATAAGTCTCAACGCAATAATTGAACCGACGTTCTCGCAATCTACCCGGTCAGCATTCAAATTGATTGGATCGTTATTGAACGCATAAACGTAAAGATGTCAGAGAAAAGAGTATCAATTCTTGACTAATGTTGCTGCATTACTCATTCCAGCGTCTAAATTGTGATTTAGCTTTCCAGTTAGCTCACGAAAAAAGAAAACTAATTGAATATCGTGAACTAGATAGAACAAATAGATAATAAAATTATTATGACCATTTTAGAGTTGGCCAAAACACCAAGTCTCGGACTAGTTATTAACATTTTCAAGCGCGTTACAGCTATTATTGAGGGTTAATATCCTTTCTTTCGTCTCAGTGAGTTTACTACGATTATTCGACACTTATCCGTTCAATTCGCACAAAAAGTCGAAAAGATAATCTACCCTCGATCTATCAATAATAATAATAATGGTAATAATAAAATGAAAAATATATATATTTGTCGATTCAAAGAGAAATTAGCTCACTTCAAAGTCTCACAGCCTACTGATGAGCAGTATCGCCAGTAACGTGAGGGACGTCGTCGCACAATGCCAACTACTGGAGTTGAGGGTTCCTTCTGTAACAAATAGAATTCAAAATTTATTAGACAAACTTATAGATCAAACGAATTTGAGAGTAGAATGAAATATGACGATTCACAACCAAATTGCTGATAAATCGTGTTGTTAGATTGTGTTGGGTTGACGAAAATGTAACAAAACTGGTAGCAGAGACTCGGAAGTAATTATGCAGAATCCTCGATTTATATAGTGCTTGAATATTATAAACAAATGCATCAACCTCTATTGCCTGTATTTTGTTAGCATGAACCATTTCCCTGAAACAAACCCATTGTAATTTCGCACTATGAAACATCAACGTCTCGAATGTGAAGCGAGATCTCGGAATGAATTCAAATAAATCCGTTGCCGACTGTTAAAATGGATATTCTCTCATTCGTTGGAACCGCTAGGCCGAATTATATGGTGCGCGATGCCACAGAAATTCGAACAAGGCAGCCGGGCTTCTGTGAGGCTTGCGGGGTATTGGTTCAAACTCTATCCGTCAAAAGGGCTTCCGTATGGGATATTTCTCATTCCGGACGGCCGCTGAACGCTCTCAGTCACCAAGTACTGAAAAATTCAAACCTTTCCGCTCGGATCGTGTCCCTCATACCCTTCCCTATATTCCTCAGTTCCCACAGCTTGAGCCGCCTTCGTTCCTCAGCCGCTACTTCCAATTTCATTCCTGCCCCTGTTGAGCTTTGTGGTTTTATTCCACTCAGTGGTCGCGAATCGTCAGACCAGCCAGAGTTGTGCTCGAATCACACACGGTCTTTTGTCGTGCGAGACTCGAGGGATTTATTAGGCGACGTAGCCGATTTCAAAGGGTTATATTGTCACAGGGGACAAAAGAGTTGGAAAATGAGCAACCAGAAAACCAATTGAATTCTTTCTTGCGATTGACGCATTCGAAAACGAGCTAGATCTCGATGAATATAAATATTTACCTAGGTAATTAGAAGCTTTAAAAACTACCTAATGTGAGAAATGTCTTATAAATAATACAGAACAATGTTTGAAATTCGAAAATCGATGCACATGGAAGAAGTATCCGAGGTTAATGGCAAAAATTTAGTACACAGAACAAATGATCACAAAAAATGTCAACATTACAGCTAAAGGAATAAAGATGGCTTTTGAGTGGTATGGGAGAGTGGAAAGAAACTCGGAACAAAGGAATGAAGCGGTAGAGGAAATTCTTAATAGGAAGTGATAACATTTTGGTCTTCCTACTTCAACCGTAAACTCCCCGATCAAATTAAACATCAGCGAATTTTCGTCAGCAACTCGAATACGAAAAAGCCAAATTTTCAAACGACTCGACGTTTTCCCACAGGACGATTCGTATTTATAATGCAATCTTCTAACACTGGTATTTCTACTATTCGTGTGGATTCAGCCTCGCGAGCATAATTCAACGACAGAATCTCAACCGATCCGCTCAAACTAGTGAAGCTTGAAGGCCTAAAAATCCGTCTTCCTCTAACGGAGTCTAACTTCAACGAAAAAAATCAAATTCTTTCAGCTGATGTTTACCGTTTCGCAACGGCGAAATCATTTTAAAGTTTAGCTCAGTCAAAGAGTTCCATCTTATTCACATGGCTACGACGTATTTTGATTCAAACTGCAATATTCTTTTATATCGACTGTTATTTTTAATTGAATTGAATCGCTCAGATTGATGATGGGTTGAGAAATCATAGTTCCTCAACATTGGGAGTGAGAAAACATTAATAAATTGGGTAAACTGTAACAATGCATTAAGTGACAATTCAGAAAAAACGCTGCACGTTATTGGAAAGTAATTTATTATTTATTTTATTCATCACATGCCTTGAAACGTAAAACATCAAATTTTGTGGGGAGGTTTCAAATGTTTTTTCTTGAGCGTTTACAATGGCTTATAATTGAATAATAAACCAAAAATCTGAACGGTCGAGTTTGATTAACACACAAAATTTTTAGTTTATCACACCATCGTGGCTTGAAGAGTTGAAACTGGAGATAAAGAACAAAAGACCGAAGGAAGAAGGATTGTTAGTGGAATAACTGAAAACTCCTTGGAGTGAGGACGCTAGAATTCCCGCGTTACTTTCTTGTCGCGCACGAAACGAATCGGAGGAAATGAATACTAGCTGGAACGCTATATTTTAACAGTAGTGACTTGTTACAAAACCTACATTATTCGGCTTGGGCAATGTGATAATCCATTTGAATAGAGATGTGTACTTCAGAAAATTCTGTATTACCATAGTGTCGCCGAGGAATGATCTGTGAGTTTCGAGTTGTCATTTGACGTTATTTAAATTTCGATGCATTTTCCGCGACTGGGTCGCTACAAACACCTGCTAAAGACGTCGTCGTGATTCCTCGAAAGTTTTGTCTCGCGAACTCCCTCGTGGTAATTATTTATACCACCCTCCAGACAGGCATAGCATAACTGACAAGTCAGTACTTGGCGTGAGAAAATGGTTGTAGACTGCTAGTGTCAGGCGAGAAGGCTCCCATCCAAACCTATACAATCCTGCTTCCCCACCTTCCTTTTCACTCCATTCCAGCCCTAGGACTTCACAGGTGAGAGGATCTGACAAACTTGGGTGCTCAACTTCACACTTCACGAAGTCGAGGCTTCCGATCTTCGGCCGTTTCCGCCTCTCACGCCCCTGTCTCTCAGTCTCGGCGCTGTCCAACTCCTATTACAACTTTCCTCATAACCCCGCACCGAATTTTCCTCCCTTCAACCACTTTACCACATCAACTCCGATCATATTTTTTCGCCCTTCCGCTTCGCTCCCGTTTATACTGCAGTCTTCCTTAATCGGCGGCAACTTCCTCAGGCGCGGTTTTGAATTGCCCTGGAAATTTTTTTACCACTGCATAGATACACCGAAAACGTATTGAATGCATGAAAATTAGTTAGAACGAGAACTCGAAGAGGAGAAGTGCTCAAAAACTCATGTGAAAAGCTGTTGAATCAAGTGAAATTGAAATTAAATCCCTTAAATTCGAAGGAAATCAATCGAAATTCTCAAATACCAAAACTCAGAATGCTAGATTATTAATGAGCTCGTAATCGATGTAAATTTCAATTCGTTTTTGCACGACGAATTCTTTTTGGCGAGGCTTAAGGTGTTGGAAATCTGTTCAAAAACTCTCAAGTAACTGGATACTCCTTTTAGTTATGATGCTTAGTTATTGTACTACTATTTCTTTTCAAGTAGGAATTCATATTATCTCGCTTCAAACTTGTAACGTAATTGTGAGCACAAAATCTGCATTCAATGGCTAATCAGTAAACACATGATTCCTTCCCAGAACATAGTTAAACGAACTTAGTCAGGAGGGGAGGAAGAACTTTTACACGCGAAATGTGAAATGAGCAATCGAGTTAGACAGTTTAATGGGCATCACCCTCGTTCGCTTCAACATCAAAGCGATGTCGGGTGGTGTGTTGGATAAGGAGTTTGAACATGATTCCTGTTGCATTTATACTTCACGCAGACCTCGTAAGCAATTAACTCAGTGGCGTCAAAAGTTTCCGAAGTCTCAAAATCGTTGACAACCCAACACATTACCAACTCTTTAATTCGATTCGGCCTCTTCCCTTATGAGAACTCCCACGTCAATCACGGGTGAAATATACTGTAAAACTAGATTTATCACCAAAGGCTTCACTTTATTAATATACGCGAAAGCATTGGATCTGGCTCTGAATCTGATTTTCTTCGTTTTCACGTAAACTACATATTAGTCGAAATGTGACTAATGATGATCATGAATTTTAATGAAAAACCGGGAATAGGTCGCCTCAATATTCCTTCTTTTTCTTCTTTTGAATTAGTCAAAAACGGCTTTATTATTTATTCAGCTCACCAAAGCAGGCCAATCAACTTCGATAGTTCACATGGTTTTTGTCTCATTATTCACAGTCTTTTACCACGAAAATCGTAAAACAAAAGCGAAGTTTTTGTAAAGCTGATTTCTACAAGAAAGTTTGACGAGCCATCCAGCTTTCAACTAGCAGTTGAATTGGCGTTCAACTAATCTCAACAGACCAAGTTCACCAGAAAGGCACTTGTTATTTTTAATTAAATTAATTTTTGAAACAGATCCCAGACATTTTCAACGCGTGTTTGATCCGTTCAACAAGAACGACGATAAGCTCGACTTGTATAACACGCACGACTTGTATTGACAACTGAAACGTTTCAAAACAATATGAACGACTATCCTTGGGTGGTAAAAACAAACGAGGGAATCTAGGAGATTCGAGGGGATCTTAGGTAATTTTATGAATTATAATAAATAACAGAGAATAAAGCCATCACTAGAAAATCAATTATATCCCTATTTATGAAAGGCAAAGGATGTCCGTCTTTGTGTCTTGTAACTCTTTCACGATCAGAGGCTCGTTCATGGCTCATTTCAAGCTCATTAAAACCCAGGGCAGATTTTAGGCTACGTTTTGAAGATGAATGAATTATTTAAACGAACAAGTACAGGGTTTTTTTTTATTTGGTTGATTTTAATCGGACTAGAGGGGCTCGAAGTGGAATGCCGAAAAACGTATAAATTGATTGAGAAACTGATATGATGTATTCAAAAAGATGAACTATATTAGTCGAATTGGAGCGAACTCACAGGCTGGAAAATCGACTTTTTTATTAGGCCTTAAGTTTAGTTTTATTGCACTTGAAATTTTTATGACCTCGTTTTTCGTGTATCTGGCCTGTTTTTCCTAAATACCTTTGAAGGGACTTTTTTTACATAGGTAGGTATATTACTCAGGGACGAAAAAAAAACTATCAAAATCCTACAATTTGGTGTATTTGAATTATGTCCAAGGAAAATGAGGGGGAGAAAAATCGGGCGACTCTTTCTCCAATTCTTTATCTGCAGGCCGAGCACTTTCGCCCGTTCGGGCATCCTCAGGGCGATGTGGAAACGTTCACAAATCTTCAGGATAGTTACTACAACTATTGGATGTTCTTCTTACACAATTATAGAGGCAGACTTGAACTAATCAACCACTTTAGAATCGTAAGCCGGTTTTTTATACTTGAAAGGGGATTAAAGCAAGTTTATTAATGCTAGTCTAGCATTAGGCATAATGAGAATGGGTTCACATTAGAGCAATATTAGGATAGGAACGTTCATCGTGAAGGGCACTGAGACGAGAGTAGGTTTATCAAAAATTTAAATAAAATACCAAATTTTTATTCTCAGCGATGATATAATTATATTCATCGGAAATGTGCCAAGCCTTCATTGTTTTTGCAGTGGTTCAACTGTAACCATCTCTAAGTAAATAGCACTCTCTCATTCGGCTGCTCACTTCTTGTTGGAAGTTTTGAGTAAACAACGTTTCTGCGTCCCTTTTTCTACTGTTCAAGGCTGCGAGGTTGAAACATTAATTGTGTTTGCCTCAGTCGGGGAATAACTTTTCCAAGCCCGGTTGAAACAACCTTCTATTCATTTTGGCACATAAAGAAACAAGCTGCAGCTTGAGGTCTGGGAAGTCAGAGGCTGCGAGCTTTGAATATCAATCTCGGAGCAGTCGAAGAATGAATTGATATTAATTATCTAACAGATGAAGTAACTTGTAGTAAAATAATGTGCTTCTAAACGCATAAAACATTAGGAAAGTCAGCACACGTCCAGTTCAGCTAGATCACCGAAAAGCTAGATTACAAACCGATCTTTCTAAATAATACCGCGATTCCTTACGTGAATCAAGCAAAATATTTGGGTATGACGCTTGACGCCAAACTCAAAATATGAAAATAATACTTCAAGAAGAAGAAAATGGAGCTCGCTATCAAACTGAAAAAATGTAATGATTAATTGGACCTCGGTCAACAATGACCATTCAGAATAAATAAATTACTCTTGTATAATCAGACACTCAAGCCTGTGGTGGCCTCCGGAGCACAGCTGTGGGGTTGTACCTCTCCAACTAACAGACTAATCATACGAAGGTTTCAAAACAGAGTCCTCCGTTGTACAAGTGATGCATCATGGTACTTAAAAAATGACGCTCAAGTGGAGACCGTTGATCAAGTGATTCAGCAACGGGCAGTGAGCCACCTGGCCAGACTGGCAGACCATGTCAACGAGGAAGCTGTTCTGGCACACGAACTTACATAAGAAGTGTCTGTGTGTTCATGATAGAGACAACTAAACAAGCAATTTAGCTTGATTTGAACGACGAAGATTCAAGATCAAGCATTGAACTTACAAGATCGAACTTTCAAGGTCAAAACAATATTCTTATTGAGTTTATAACTTAGTGCAATTAACAATTTCTCAAATATATAAAAATAAATAATATTTCTCCTGTTGAAGGTCGAAACAACTTCAAGCACCGACGAATTCACTCATTTACTAAGCAAATAAGAACGGAAGGAAATATTTCCAGTATGGGATGTTCAAAACTCAAACATTTGACGAACGGTATAAAATCGGTCTCCTCAGGTGAACCATGAAAAAGTCTAACAGATATCAGCTCAAAACACTAGATCGGTTCCGACGATACTCCACATTTCGCTCGATGCTCAGACATCGGTGGAAAGGCAAATAAATTTTTCCACAGAAGAGACAGTAAGAAACACAGTTGACGTTCGGTGTCACGGAGAGTGCCCTCCTTTTCAAGGTTATTGATACGGCTCCATTTATCTTATAGGATGCGTTATAAAACCCCCTTCGACGCTAGACAGGGGAAAAGGAGCAGAAAAATGGATTCGGCGAATGATGAAGAACGAGAAAAAACCCGCGGTCGGTTGGCAGGAAGAAAGAGGGGAATACGTATGAAACGGCGGAAATTCGCCCAACGCCCAGTTATTTGTTCATCAGGGGGCCAAACCTAATGGATGATTCTCGGCCGTGAAACGAGCAAGGCCAACACGGTAAATGGGGAGAGGCTCGGTTTTTAGGATCGACGGTCCTGGAAAAGACAATTCGAAAGAAATTATGACACGTTAGTAATTCGAGGGAGTTTCCAATCATTAAATCATTTGCGCGAATCGGGATGATTCCTTTATAATGACGTCCGCCGCTGAAACAACCGAAAATACAACTCCTTCCAAAATACGTTTTATGCCGTTTCGCGAAACGCGTACCTACTACTTTTCAGGGGCAAGTAGAATAAAAACACTTTTTGGGGGGAAAATTCACCGGATTTCAGGAGTTTTCAGTATTGGTCTTCGACAGTAATTAATGAAAGAAAAAAACTTTTCTGTGCTAAATTCATTAGACTTATAATGTTGCCGAATAAAGTACTTGTAAAATTATATTTATAGTGAATAGATGAATAATGCACAATTCCTCTTGCGTCATCTCGAGGGTCTCCGACCATCAATACCCACTTAATGCCCTCAAAACGTCTAGAATACCTCAACAAAAAGTCTGATGGATTAAATAATTTATTAAATCAACGCGGATAATTCGAGAAAATGAATTTTCTCGCGCTCCTGAACCCGCTTGAAAAGGAGCTCTCGGAAGATAAGGGTTTCCTAAAGGCTTCAAAACCGTTAAAACCGTTGAAGCACTTCGGACGTTTCACGGAAGAGGCGACCAAGTCCACAATTAAGTTAAACTCTAATCTAATTATGTCAGTTCCAAGCTCAATCAGTAATCTACCCGGACGTGGCACTTAGGATAACACCGAAAGGATTTTTTTCTACTGCGAATTTCATCAAGTGTTGTCAATTTGTCAGAGAGAAAGGCACTATATAAATTTCCAACGCTACCTCGACATGCATGAATATTCGATAGCCAGAACGGCGTTTGCAATCCCGATATTACTCAATACAATTACGAACTCGAATTGTTTATAACAACTTTTGCAAATCAAATTATAAGTTTATTTACAAAAAAAAAAAAAATGTATTTATTCGAAGGCATAGAACATCAGCGGTTTAATAAAGGAATTATTTCTTGTTGGCATGTATTTGAGTATTGGTTCCACCTCGAAATGGCATTTACCTATTGGAAGCACTCGGACAAGATCGGACACTCAACCTTTCTCCTTAGGAAATGACAACGAATTGATTCAAACTCGCTACCTTCTCAATAAGTTCGGTTGTTATACACAGTCCTACTTCCAGGCTAATTCTGCATTAGCAAAAAATGAAATGCTACGTAGTCGATGTTTAATGGCCTATAAAATACTGGGCACGTTTAGGAGCCGAACCTTGTGCTAGTAGTGTAATATTACGCGAAGTAACCGCGTTACAGCTTTGTCATGACCTCTCTCTACTCAAAGCTACCCTAATTAGACCATTTAAGTGAAAGAGATCCAAAATAGTGTCTTTTTTAGGAGATTATCTGTAGATTTCTCGGGTTGGAGGTGTCAGAGAAGTACGACTCAACGCTTGTTCGGTTCCCCATGACCAACTTAAGAGCCCATACTTAAAAACCACTTAATTTGATACCACGTACATATTTTTCTGAAAAAATTTTCTCCCCCTCAAAACCCCCCAAAAATACCCTTGAAATTGAGCTAGCAAGTTAGTTCAAGAATTGGGCCGTGGTATAGTAGGACTGAGATTGAGTTTTGGTGAAAATTTCCAATTTTTAGCTCTTACAGTTTAGCCGGAAATTTTTTTTATTGGATATTCGGATTCTACATGCCTTGAAACGTAAAACATCAAATTTTGAGGGGGGGTTATAAAATTTTTTTTCTTGGGCGATTACAACGGTTTATTATTGAATAATAAACCAATACCTACTGATGAAATTAAAAAAAAAATCGTGGAAAAATAAGTTAACCAATTCCAAAATCACTTAAGCATGATAATCCGAACAATTGAAACCGAATAAAAACTTTCTAACGAACGCCACATAAGGTGGAAGCCAATATTCGCAACTTGGACGTTTGCTCTGGAAAGCAACTGCTGAAAACTGTTTTTGCCACATCGGAAAACGGCGTCAAGTCCTATAATACTCAGACGTTAAAGTTTCTCTCGGCTGTAGCAATATTTTCTCGTAGGGCATTGTTTTCTTTTATGAAATAAACGCCAAACAAACCTCTCGCAATGTCGAGTTCAATATAGAGAAGAAGAAAACGAAACACCGTCGAAATTTATTGCGATGACGGTTCGCAGCTGTTGAATGGGTCCCAAAACACATCGCAACTAATATTCGACAAATGAAGAGTAAACCGACAAACATGGAAACGATCTCGGTCGTCCGCTTTCAAAGTCAACAAGAAACGAAGCGGATTCTGCCACTTGTTGACTAATGGCTGTAAGTTGAATCTGAAAAATCCTCATCGACGGTCTTTTATACGTTACGAAATATTGTCCGACGTGGGGAAAACTACGGCCTCGAACACAAACAAGGACAGAGAGGATAACGAACGGTCCCGAAAGTATCTTATACAAACTTTTCCTGCCAAGCTATCATTGTTCGGGAAGGAAACCGTTCGTGTTTCCTGTACAGTGCGAGGAAGAAGTTTTTCTAACGGCGAAAAAAGTTGTGCGAGAAAAATCTGAATCGCGAGGAAATGAGTGGTAGATATACTGTCTAATACGCGCTCTGAGTTCCTCGGGCGAGTTTTGGCTCTGCGGTAGTAACCGCTGGTATAAAAACTTGAAGAGTTTACTTCGAAGGGTAGCAGTAGCATAACGAAGGCCCTCATAAAATATGAACGGATTTTCTCTTTTCGACAAGTCCCGGAGCTTAGCAAAGGGTCCAAGTTATAAGCCGCTCAAGTCCTCGCAGTCACGTTTCTAACAGGCGTGAAATGTAACGTCGAAAGAGTTTTACGCCCGGTTAATTGTTGATACGAAAAGACCCCGCGTTGAGGGGTGTTTGTGTTGATCTCTTAGCTTAGTGCGTGAGCAAGACAGGGTAACAGAGGAAAGCATTCATCAACCGTCACGTAACATTATACCGTCACGAGGAACTGACGACCCCGGTAACTCTGCCCATTGTCAAGATAGAGTTCTCCTCGGCTATCGAGCACAACAAAGGAAAAACAAGAAAAAAACTGGGATGAAAGTGTATGGAAAACTGGGAAATAGAAGTGGGGAAGGTTTAATACCCAGTAAGTACATGATGATAACGAACGGTTGAGTTTTCTCGAACGACGCCCTCTTCCGCAAGAAACTCCTATCGTGTTTTCCAAAATAAAACGCTCTAAATGATTGTACAACGGTTTGTATCCCTACCTAGTAGTTTTTTTTTTCGATTTCAATAAAGGAAAGAGTCTATTTTCCAACCAGCAATTTTTTTTACGATTTAATTTCACGACGAAATATTCTTTCATAGATATAGTAGGCACCAGAATCTACAACGACAGTAATCAAAGAAAAAAGTTGATAAATAAAACTCAGGTAACTAACTAAAGATTCGATTTGTTGGTGAAAATTGCATAAACGTCGGTGTAAGGAAATCTAACGAGAATTTGTTTAAATCACTTTTTTCATTCTAACGGATTTTACCAGTTTTAAAAGTTAAACGAGAATTTGGATGAAGAATGGAGATTTTTCCGTGATTACATAGTTACAAAAGTTATTGGTAAAATGAAAATTTCCTATTTTTCCCGCGGAACTCATCAAAATCGGGAAAAAATATTTCAACCTAGAAGGTAGTAGCTGATGAAAGATTCCAATCAATAAACCACTATTTATAGGGTCGCACGCGATACTTGTAGAGAAAGCTCGAGTAACAAAATAGCCGAGGAAAACAATAAATTGTTCCTAGCCTTTAAAATCTGAGCAAACTCTTCGATCTTCCCGATGGTTCGCGGGTTTCTACAAAGGGTGAAGCAATCGGAAACTGTCTGCGCCAAAACAACCCAATCGCATACAATATGCGTTCGAAAAAGAACACACGGTTCACCTGAAATGACGGGGATCTGCAGGGGAATGGAAAAATCTCGTAGAATATGCAACGCTTTTTCTGGGAAATTGGTACTTGAGGAGGGCCAGAAAGGAAACATTGCCCTAGGTGATACATATGAGAAGCTAAGGAACAGCAGAAATCGAGAAGTGGTCGGGGAAGGAAGGGTAGATTTAAACAGCAAGGTAGGTTTTCATAGGAATGAAAATATACACATTTTAATGATGTTGAATTCCTCGTTAGGGATTTTTTTCAAGTGTTTTCGTATGACAGTTTGTTTGCTTGAGGCACACTAATTCAAAGTCGATACCAATCGATCTGTTTATTTTCAGAACTCCCGGTTATCTAAAGCGTAGCGGTTCAAGTTAAATTTTGTAGTAAGGAGGATAAAAAATGGCTTCATGAGATTGCGTTAAAAAACCGAAGCTGATTCATCTTTTGCGGGTAAACAAAAATACGCCATTCAACGTTCCTTCTAAGCTTGAAAACATCACAATATCTTACTGTAATTCCAGCTACTGGACGTGAAATTACCTTGTTCTCTGCGAGGTTCTAGAGATACATGATTCGCTGACCAGGTGAGAAGTTAACAGTAGGGAAGCACTGTCATCAAGTATTGTCAAAGGTTGTTCGAGTAAAGGCCGAGGTAGCAGGCGGGTCAAACAATTTGAAATCTAATCAAACCCGACTACAGACAGTCCCGTTGACATCCGCGCATATGGTTCGGAATAAGAGGCGTTAACGAGATGAAGAGAAGCAGCAGCACAAGCGTGGTAAACTAAGAAGCAACGGCGGACGTGATTGAAGGGAAACCGCGCTCCCTTTTGTGTTTTGTTTCAGAACAGACTGTTGTAGTAGTCATTGGAGGTGAATGGGGTGAATGTATAACCCCCGAAGGGCTCCTCGCGCCCTCTGGCATCCGAACCGCAGGTAGGGCTTGCAAGCACCTAATGACGGGGGCACGGCCCGAAAACAATGGCGACAGGCTTAAAAGGCGCTTGATTAAAGGGACCAAGTTGTAACAAAGGGCGTTGTACTCAGAGTTCGGTGACTGGCCGAGCCGAGGTTGGGGCTGATCTTATCAAAAGTTCAAATGCTGAACCCAGAAGAGACCGGCGGCGCTGCTCTCTCGACCTGATTGAACGGCAAGTGCTCACTATCTTTTGAACTGATACGAGATCATGTGGAGCTCCAATGCATGAAGTTTTATTACGTATTATTTTTATAGAATAAAATAGTTTTTTCATGATTTTTTCTTGCCAAACCTATTAATTGTGCAATACACATTTTTTTAATAATTAAAAATTCTGAAAATTGGTTCATAACAAACCGTTCGAACAACCTGTTGGAAATCCTTTCATTAACCGAGGAAGTCACGATCACATGAATTCATTTGTTGTACGACTTCAGTTACTAGACCCCAGAGCATTAAACTATCCTTCACCCTGTAACTATCCAATTCAACCTCCGACCATCAACATCAACTTTCAAGTCCTTACTTCAATAATCAATTTCAACTACAACTTTCAACTTCAACCTAATACTTAGCTTCCAAAACACCCTCTCGTCTTAATTATTTCCTGTTGAATTCCCTACTCAAGTACTGATAATTAATTTCATTATTATTCTGAAAAAATCTGCTGTAAATATTGTCAGTAAATCTGGAGTTTTTGTAAAAAAAATAAATATTGGTAAAAAGGTAAATTCTGAATAAGATTATACGCTGAAGAAAATCGTCATGAAGGTGATTAATCTGGCTTGGACTCAAATGCTTACCTGAGGTTCGTATTAACTGAAAGGTCGACCCCTTGAGCATCGCTGCCAACTCCCAAGAGCTCAGGAACCCCAAGTTACAAGGTCAATTCGATCGGGTTTCCTTCAGCCGATTCGCCAATCAATTAGATCAACTTCCCTTCGGATGAGCTATTGGTAAGTCAGCTTTAATAATATAAAAGGATCACTTCTTTTAATGATTTATTTGAGATCAAATAGGATTTACCGACCCCAGGCGGCATTCGCTGTTAATTGAATAATTGCTCCGCGTAAATACAGTAGGAAAGGTGAATGTTTTCAGTGCTGAATATCACGGATCGTTTTTATCGAGTTCATGTCTGTAGCATTGAAAGAAACTGTGTAAAAGACACAAGGTCTTGATGGTTACATATTCAAAGCAGTTTATTTGCAGAAAACTCAACTAGCCGAATACAAATTAACAGGAATGATTGAGAGAACAAACTGAGATTCGTACATCACGATTTTTTTTCTTTTTGCGTAAAGATTACATTACACGAATCTATTTGTACTCTAATATTGCAAACAGCATAAAGTTAATGCGTAGCATTGATGTTGATCGACCATCGCGCTAAAAATGGAAAAAGTGTTAGACGATGCGATATATTATAAAGGATGTTTCGACACTGAGGATGAAAAGGAGTGCTTGTTTCGCGAGTACAAGAGAGGGCTGGGTGGTTAGAATGTGCAGGCTTGAAAGCTTCGGGCTATACGCCGGCGTGATATTAATAAAACAAGTCCGTTATCGGAGAACTAAGTATGAAAGATGGCGTCGTCATTATCCCTTCCTCTTGACGCACGACACCTATTTACTTCGCTCCCTCTCAGCCCGTTTTTCAGGGGCTGTATATCAATTTTTTCCTCGGTGGCTGTCTCTCTTGGAAACCTCCATTCGTCAAATGCCTATACAGGCCTATTTCTTAAGCCAACTCGCAGACACTTTACGTATCATTCGATCGTTCCGAAGAAAACGTCGAGCTATATTGCAAAGCTGCCAATACGAACGATAGCCACGGGGGAGAAAAAAGAGTTTCCGGTACGCTAAACTCAGTAAACGTTAAACCGCTTTTTGTAGAAAAATATACTTTCCAAAATTATTCACTTCCACATGGTAAGCAAACATATATGAAACTGAATCAATTTAAAAAAATTAAAATAACAAGGTGAAAGATAATTGGTTTCAAAGATAATTACTATTAAAAATTAAGAAAGAAAAAAACTGTTTCGGAAAAGAATTGTACTTTAGATAAAAGCAGATCGCGCATTGCAAAATATCGATGACGTTATTACAGTTAAAATATGCATAGTATTAGATGAGTTGATGGGCTCATTATTTTTGTTTAGAGCAGAAAGAAATCTCACCTGAAACGAGCGGTCAAATTCGCTCTTTTTATTCGTCCTTTCTGAAAGAGAGAGATTTTAGGTTGGGGGGAGAAAATTCTTTAAGACGCTTCGTACCTCTTCAACTGGAAAAAGAAGAAAAGAAAAAAGAACAAAAGACAGAGAAGAAAATGGAAGGAAAATGGGTCGTTCTTTGTGAAGGAAATAGTTCTAGGGTTACCTTTTATAGGCATTCGTCAGCATTTCCTTCTTTTTACATAGGGTTTAAAAGGGTGAATGTGAGTTGGACCGTTTCACTAAAGGAAAAGTGGTCGGAGGTTCTAGCGGTTTGAGGTCGGTTTCCGTAGGATCAATGGTTATGACTATACTTGCCAAGTCAGGAGCTCGAGCGCGCACCTTTAGCTTCACGTAGTTACCTACTTCACTTCGCCTTCTATCGCCGTGCGAAAACCATCTAACGAAGTTGGCCGATGGCCCTTCCGCCGATAAGTTGGCCAATGATAATACGATATGAACTTTAGGGCCGCTTCCCTTTTACCCCGAATTCGGAATTGGTAATTGGCGTTTCTCTCCCGACACGGCCGGACTTGCTTTTGCTCTTTGCCAACTCCCACCAAGTGCATTATTTTACTTCAAGAGTTGTCAAGAGGTTGGGAGAAGAAGACCCCTGACAAGTGTTAATGGATGGCGACATTGATTTTAATCGAGTTTAAGGGCCGTGAAATGGATCACCTAAGTCTTCAAGTGTGTTACGGGAGGCGCCATTAAAAGAGGTTCGTCCCCTATTGACACTTGGCCGACCCCGGATCGATAGCTCTTCCCCTCATCACATGTGTATTGCGTGACCATTAGAGTGAGCAATTATTTTTCTTCGACAAATGCGAATGAGATAATTTTCCAATTTTTTCAAAAGTTGATTCTCCAAGTTCTACAATCGCAAGTCGGCTTCTTGAGCTAAGAAACGTATTTTCCGAGCGTCAATCAGACCAGTAAGTAGTTAAAACTCGCTCGTTACTAGATCGAGGATTAACTGACATCCCAATTTATTCAAATAAGGCAAATATAGCGGCGTCGGCAAAGTTATTGCTAAGTGTTATTAAGTCTATAGTTTGAAAGAAAGACTGGAAATAGGGTTGTTGAGAAAGTATCAGTTTTAACAATAACACCGATTTAATTTTATAAAAAAGTATTGATTTTTGGTCGATTTTAAAATTTCAAGAATCAATATTTTTACTTTTGGAAATGCCAGATTCGGAATCGATACTTTTTGTTAGTTTTTGTAACTTGAAATTGTTTTGGATCCAACAAATCTCATTCATTTGAATTTGAAAACGATAACAATTAATGGGTGACGTATTTTTTATAGTTACTACTAGAGATGTCAATGTTCTGGAATCTGTATTGCTCCTAACAAGCTTCAACTAGCCGTCTGAGCTCTGACAAAGTAGAGTGGCAACACTGACTCTCGTCAAATAGCATCAAAATATCAATGTCGAATTTCGGGGCGATTTCAATACCGTCTACATCCGAAGAATGCAATACATAAAAATATCTATACTTTTTTCACTATGTTCGATAACTAAACGATATATTTTAAAGTATCGATCCATAAACTATAATTGATAAAATAAATCAACATCGCTCGTCAAAGACATTGGAAACGCTCAGTTACTCGTAGAGTTGAAGGAAATAATACTACTTCGTAACCATAATTACCAAAAATGACTTTACGGATGGAAGTTCTAGAACCCCTCGTTAAGATGACTCTTCAGACTATCGTTTTTTGTTGTCGCTTCATTCCTTCATTGTTCATTCTCATGTCGTATTCCCATCACATTGTGACTAGGATTTAATTCAATTTTTCAACCCGTTTTAATACGCAAGTTTTCGCTAATTCAACCGCTTCAGTTTACTATTGACAATTAACCCAAATTTACAGCTCAATAACCTAGGATCAACCAGAATTATTTAGAGCTTCACTAACAAGGTGGAATCGAATTGTCAAAAAACAATACACTCGGTAATATAACTCTAGTAACTCACAATCGTCTAAGAAAAGTCTTTGAAAATGGAAGGAAATCAAACTGCAGTTCCACCTGTTCGACCCGAGAGAGTCCGTCAATAATTCAACTGTTTGCAGTAAACATCAGGGCTTCCCCCCAGGAATCTCAAGGGAATATGCGAGGGCGGTTGGTGGTCGGACGAGATGGTACCCAACATTGAACACAGAGCAGGCGTGTGAGCACAGGAAGGGAGCCAATGCAACATTCACCGCACAGCGGTCTCGCTGTACGTTTCGATACACGTATCCTGAAAATCACGGAGACTGTATAGGGCCGTAGAATCGAGCAAGTCGAATACAAACCCCCTTTGGGAGTATCCGAGCTCGGTAAAGTCCGTATAATTGGTACCAATATTCAACTCTGGAAGCAGAGCAAGAGACGAAAATTGTCAAATAACACAATTACGCAATTGAGCCTGCGAGTTGTTCGGCCGAATTACTCGATTACGCGCAACATAATTGACAGAATGACTGATAACAAAGGGGAAATATTTTTCGAATTCAATATAATATTCAGCGCGGGGGATTCATGAAACCGCTCACAATAATGCATTCAGCTATTACAGTTGAAAAAAAACCATGACCAAAAAAGACTCTGATTAAAAACAAATAATTACTAGCAAGTTTCTACAAAATTATTTAGCTTTTAGATTGGATGTCATAAACTTATGTCCAGGGGTGTGAAAGGGAGAAAAACTAGGCAACTGTATGGCTCCACGTCACCCTGAGAATGCCCGAACGGGCGAAAGTGCTCTGCCAGCAAATAAAGAATCAGAAAATGAGTCGCATGCTTTTTCTCTCCCTCACAACCCCTGAACATAAAAAAAATGCGAAGACAAGGAAAAGGATCATCTTTTATGCTCGAAAGCTTCTATTGCTTATTGCACTCTCACTAGGCTGAAATTTCCCAGTCTAGATGTAGATACAACACTTCCGTTCCCTAATTACCGAAGCTTTTTGATCATTTCTAAGTTTTAGAAAAATTATAAATTGTAGTTGTCGAATCGTATTTAGTATAACCTATCACATTATTTCATCAGGTACTCCTTGAAAAGCTCCAACTACATCAATGAGAGTTTGATTCAACTCAGAACATCATTAATCATATTCGTGAAAATCCAAATAATGAATGAAATTAATATTTATCTGCCATGATTCACCAAGATTAATTTCCCATAAAGTGATTGAAGATATCGAACTTCGGATATTCGCATAATTATCAATTCCGTCAAGGCGAAATCGTTCAAAACTAATCATCAGTAATTTATAGAAACTATACGTAAATTTATTATAGTCGTCTTTTAAAAATGATAATATTGAGCATAACGCTTCTAGTAATGATAACCCAATCTACAATCGATTAAATATATTTATATTAATCATATTTATATATATTTACAAAAATGACTCAATTCGATTTTCGAATCGCCCGATGAACTTCTTCAACCTGCGGCACAATCTCTATTCAACACAGATGAGGATGAATTTTTATTGAATTCATGATTAATCGCTTCAACAGAACCGGTTGAACGTCAGGAGCAACAGCGCCTCCGGTAGCGAGACGTCAGTGAAATATTTTCTATTTGGCGAATGCGGCCATGAAATCGTCATTTAGGACAACGAGAAAGCGAGGCGGATGAGAATCTTTTCCGAAGCCAGAGCCAGCGGCGGTGGTGACATATGGAACTGAACCGTCAAGCGGAATACGTCAGATAACATTGCCCAGGCGACACGGGCAATCCATCATTCTCTCTTCAGAGCCTCAACCTACGTCTTAATGGCGACCCTCTTCTACATGTCAAGATAGACTGGGAGTAAGGGTAACTTGCAGGAGCTGGGGAACGATGAAATATGGCTTTGAATCCATTGTTCTTTGCGACGTATTGATTTAATACGATGAAGCGTTTGTGAACCAGTTGTGGCAGGTAAAGTTCATTATATAATCTGAATGTGAACTGGCTGAATAACGAGTAGATGCTACTGAGGTTTATAAAGAGACTAGGGGCTGAGCGCCCCTGGCGGCTGCCGCCGCCCAACCCCCTCAGAGGGGGGCTTCGCCCCCCTCAGCTATCGCGCGCGCGTCGGCCCGTCGGAGGGGCTCCGCCCCTCCTCTCGGGCCTTACATAATCATTTGTGGGGTTGTAGTCCTTGTCACTACTATATATAGTATAGTACATACTATATAGTATAGTATATAGTATAATATGGTATATAGTATAGGTATAGGTAAAGGTATAAGTATAGGTATGGGTTTAGTAGTTAATCATTTGTGTATGGAGAGTGGGAATCGATAGGTATTATTATTAGTAGGTAGTACTTGGTAGTAGTTGCTATAATTTGGTATGTAGGTGGAGGTGTTTGGATGTACTTTGTATCATAAAGTATTGTGTTTTTCAACTGGAGCAAAGTAGGAGCAAAATTAGACATAACAACTCTAAGTTTTCCAAGATTTCTAACTTGCACAGTGGATAACTCAAACAAAAAGTCGTCAATTCAGATGTTTGAATATACCAAATAATAGGTAATTTAATTGCCCACGTTTTCCTAATGTAATGTACCTATCAATTTTTCAACCGTTTTTGCGTTATTCAACAATATTAGTAGACTATACGCGAAAACATGACATTTTTCAACTTTAAACGTTCTTTTCATCTATTTAGTGCGAAAGAAACAAAGAATGAACCATATATTATTGATATACACATCATCAACTATCATTATGCTGAATTTGAGCGAAATCTATTTCAAAAAAATTTTCGCTAAAAATCCAAGGGGGACCCCTGCGATTTCTTTCAACCGATCAGTTAACGATTTTTTACTCCTCTCTCAGTACAGATAAAAATCTGAAATTTTTAGGAAAGTTGTGTCTTACCAAGATGTATTTTTGGTATTTTTTTTATTTTTCGGAAAAATCTGCAAGTGGTCCAAAAAAATCGGTTTTTGAAAGCTCAAAAATTGGACTTTAACGGTGATTTTCGGGGTCAAAATAAATGCGAATCAATTGTTTTATTATGCAGGAGTCTTCACTTGAACGCCTTACACACGTACATAGCAAAAAATTTGGCGAAATAAATTTAAACAGAGCCAGAGAAATTATTTTCCGTAAATCGAGTTTTTCGCCGGCCGAATTTCCGAGCTCCGCTGGCATCGGTAATAGTGAAAAATTAAATTTTCGTTTTTAAGCGATTTTGAAAGCTATTCTTATAGGAAATTTAACGCTGAATCCGAATATGACGTCAAAACGGCGGAACATTGACGACAACTATCAGTTTTTCCAGGTTTAATACACGCCACTCCTCCGCGATCGCGATTTTTCGCCCAAAATACGTTTTTCGATACATCTCGAATTTTTTTTTTAAAAACGAAGTCAAAAATGGAAATTCTAAGATTTTTTCAGCCGATGGCCTTTAATTTTAAGCACCCCCTATTTTTTTCGTCCAAATCCCTCCGGCTAGTTTCTCAATCAATCGTATACCTTCTCCTCCTGGTTGTGTAGTTATATATATATAGATAGATAGATTGCCGTGATATAACTGCTACTTACTCGCTGTCAAAATAATCGCCACGGTAAAATAATTGCCACTAATCATTTTACCATTCTCAACTCGTTACGTAAATAGTTTCCGGTATTCGTCAAATCGTAGCTCCACTCATAATGAATTTGGAAAAAAAAACAACAAGAAAACACACAGTTTAGGTTAAACGAAAGCGAAATTGGAATATCGCTATAAATCAATTTTAGAGACAGATTATCGTAGTTGTAAATCGAAACGATGCATCAAATAATTCCTTTAAAATCGGATTAGTTTATTAATCTGCAAATGAAAATTGTCAATACGTAAACGAAGTTTATAGGTTCGCAATAATTATATTATACGTCGGTTACAAAGCAAAACTCAGTTATTTGACACGAAAACCATTTATTTCCCCAGCATTCCACCACTTACCAACAAACTCTTTGTATTCTCCGGTACCTGCAGAAAATGAATGAATTCAACATTAATTCCGTAATTCCATATGAAAATTGTTACTGCTACAAAATTTTTTTCATCGAAACTTTTTTCATCGTATTCGGGATTATTTAAAAAAAAAAAAAAAGTAAGCCCGTTTCTTTGCTTTAATAATGATGTAAGAAGATGGGAAACTCCGTAGCAACAATGATTATTTTAATACTTCTTATTTTTCTTAATTCCCAAATTGAAAGCTAAATTTTTCACCTAATGGTACAGCTGAAGAGCGTTTGATCTTTCCAACGACTGTCAAACGATTTTTGTAGTTTCAACAATTCGGGTGCCGAACTTCTAAAAATCTAGCAAATTCTACGCGAAAGCTGAGCTAACTCGAGAAATTCGAATTCGAAGAAAAAAGAATTCGATTCAGCATCCAAAAATCTTTAGAAACTAATACCCATGATACACCTTTGAAAACGTAAAACATCGAATTTTGAGGGAGATAGAACTTTTATTTCTGCCCTACTACAATAACCCAACAATTAACCAAAATTCAAAGGAATTAGTATCCGAGAATCAAATCCGTTTAGGCTTTAAGTAGTCGAAGCCATCCGGCGAATATTCAGAAAATTCCTTCTCAAAAATAATAACCCAACTTCATCGACGTAATATCGACAATCTGCCCAAACGGACGTTTTCCAAAGTGCGGTAATGGTTGTGGAGGAGGTCGAGAATTCTCAAAACTTGTCAATCGCAGTGAGAACGAACGGACAAAAGTGCACCCCTTCTTGTTCATTACGGCTTTGGCCGCAAGATCACGTCATCGTCGAGCCGTTACGAGAGGATAAAAACACTCGACTGGTTCCTCTTTCAATTTGCATAGTTGCTCGTTGCCTCTAATAACCCCTTCGCCCGCAAGACTACAAGTCCTTTCTTTTTCTCCACTCGCTGTCTTCACTCGACTTCTTCGTCCTGTTGCCTTTTCTCCGTCTTTCTTCGTCAAACCAACTTTCCTTTTCCGCCGTTTCCCCCTTTCCTCATTTCTCGCGAACCTTTTCCAAGGATTGTGAAGACCTCTTCATCAGCGGTGCGATTTATCTTCTGAAAAATTATTCCTAATGATCAGAGACGGCCCGAGTGCAAAAGAGGGACTCGTCTTTTTCATCCATTTTTTCGCCCGTCGGGTTTTCTTTTTCCTGTAATGATACACCGTTATCCTTTGCTCTCACTCTCATTTACCGCTTTTAACAAAATTCACCGACCAAAGGGCAAAAGTAACGTCTTTATGCTACGTGAAAAATCACCCCCGCAACCGCTGTCCTTTCACTCTCTTCAACCGACTTACTTCTTGATTCTATTCACAAATTTCACTCTTGCATCCTGCATTTTTCACTTGTAGCCGTCGTATACTATTAATGACGATTTCATTTCACATGATCTACAGCACACTAATTAATGAGGATTATTTCTAGATATTGATGAGATTCTAAGGTAATGATACAGGTGGAAAGAATTAACATGGTTTGTTTTGCTGTGTTTTTAACAAATATATTCAGCATTGTCTAGTGTAACTCTCAGATTTTCGAAGTTCCGTATTTTTAACTGACTTCAAAAGGAGGAAGTTACTAGGTATATGGTTGACTTACGGTTTTTTTTCGGTATGTGTTGTCCGCTGGTTTGATATTTATTTTACTTTCATTCAGCAAAAATCGACAACTCTAAATTAATTTTTCCAATGGAAAAATTGTTTCCTTCATTTCTTCCTCTTAATTCCGCTGTAATTTGTGACTAAGAGACACTAAGTTAAATAACATGGTGAACTTTTAATGAACTTCAATCTCCAAGACTCTCAAGATTGAATCACATTGAATCCATATTTTTGACAAAGTATACCTTGAACTTATGCTGTCTAGAGTAGATCTAAATAATCATTAAACGCCCTTAGGAAAAACCCTAGAAAAATCTTCTTGGTTTTGAAGTTTGCGGGGGAGAAAAACTGGGCAACTCATTCTCCTTTTTCTTTATTGCCCGCCGAGCACTTTCGCCCCTTCGGGCATCATCAGGGCTTTGTAGCACCATTGGTAGCTACGGCAAAGAAAAAGGAGAATGAGTTGCCCAGTTTTTCTCCCCCGCAAACTTCAAAACCAAGAAGATATGAAGCGACTACCCAAAAACGAAGAACCTAAAAAAATCGAAAAATGTGGCAAGTATGTGGCCAAATTAAGACATTGATACCACGTTCCGGAAGGAAATTCACATCCAAGATCGGCAATTTAAAAAATAATTGACGTTATCGAAACTTGCTTTCGATAATGCTAAAAATATAGCTTAGAAAGAAAGCAACTACGAATAAAACAAACAACGTATAAGTGCAAGAAAGAAGCTTGTTGATCTTCAGGTTGGTAGGCTAGATTCTCACGACTGGTCGACGAAAATGGTCGGATATAACCTGGTCAACTCACCTGACAACCGCAACGAATACCACTTCTTTTTCGACGTGGGGTTGAGGTAGAGACAATAATTGCGACGTCATCTCATATTTTGTTTTTATATCTCTTCTACCGATTTTCGTTTTTTTAAAACATCTTCTATATAAAAGTTTTAAAAAGTAAGGCCCAGTAATAGCTCCACAATGTTGGGATTGTCATGAATTGGGAATATTTTTAGAACACTTCCGCTTTTTAAACCTAGAGTCTAATAAATTAAAATAAATAGGTGACTAGACTTCTTTTTGTGTATGGAAACGTGACAGGAGTTTGAAAATTAAACCGCGTTTGCCGTGGTAGGCTTTGAAAATACTATATTCCGTTGAGATAACGAAATCGCCAATTAAATCAACAACGCGAATCCCTTTTCGGTAGATGCATTTGAAATTATGTATTCTCCACATCATTGAATGAATCAATAAACGTCAAATGGTAAAGACTATATAATTGAGATGCACCGAACATCTTCCATCGTTTCGGCGTTCCAGTCTATCGATCATCATCAAATAATTGCTCACGGTCAAATGGAAACCCCTCGCAAGCTCGGTTGCCAGCCTGACTACCCCGTTTGCCATAATACTCGAGCCGTTCACTAGCAACGCTCCTACACGAGAATAGACCTTAACGTTATCCCGCCGACTTAATTAGATCCCTATCTCAATCTCCCTCTCTATCTCTCCGCATCGGTTTATATCTCCATCCCAATCCAACCCTCTCTTTACCCGATCATCCGTTATATAAATTAGAAGGAGCAGCGTCACGTGTTAGGCAATACGTGTCTCCACAAGCTTAATTCATAGCGCCCTCGAACCAGCGACATAACTGGCTGCTTCCAGTCGTTAACTGAATTACTCGCGCAGTGATAATTGATGGCTGAAAAGAAGGGGTTGGAGAACATTGTAGCTTGCAGTATAGGTTCGGAACGCCGATTGGCTATCCTTTGTTCACGCGCACGCTAAAGCGCATGAAATACTAAACCTCGGACCGTTCGATCCTCAAATACCGAACCGCATGCACCAAGTGCATCCTACTCGCCGTCTCGTGTTTCCTATCTCCATCGTAGACTCTACGATTGTTTGCGACTGTCCACGGTCAAGTGGTTATACTCTATAGTTCGATCGAGCGTGAGAATACAAAACGCCCAACGCAGCAGGCCGGTGCAACAAGCCGACCAATAACGCAAAATTAATAGCGCAGCGGTGCATCATAGCTGGTTGCTGTAGGGAAGCTTCTGTTGCAGTGCTGCTCCATAGCCATATTCACCCTAGGCCCTAGGGAATAAAGGTCTTCGGAAATGAAATCATCAAATATTCCACAATGCTCTCAGAGGGAAATGAAACGTTATTATCAAATTGCAATAGTACGAATTGAACTTCTGGATTCCCATGCAGGAATTTCCAGCGTAACATTATAAAGGTTATTTTCCTTCTCCAGGTGGTCGCATTACTTCCTGTAGGTTGAGGGGGAGAAAAACGAGGCGACCTCTTCTCCATTTTTTATTAATCAGCCGAGTACTTTCGCCCGTTCGGGCTTCTTCAGGGGATTATAATGCCCTATAATACCCCCTATAATGCCCTATAATGTCCTATAATGCCCTGAAGAAGCCCGAACGGGCGAAAGTACTCGGCTGATTAATAAAAAATGGAGAAGAGGTCGCCTCGTTTTTCTCCCTCTCAACCTACAGGGATTATAAAGGTTAGTTTTATCTTTTGCAAAGATCAGTACGAGATATTCATGCTGTTTCGTTTTCACAGCTGATGCCAAAACAATCAGCAGCGGGATAGCAGTCAGGATACAGGAATGTTACAGTTTGCCTGTCAACTGAGATACATTACTGGAATTAGTAGAGGGGTTGTGAGGGGGGGAAAAACCAGGCGACTTATTCTCCAGATTTTTAATGGCTGGCCGAGCACTTTCGATCATTCGGGCATCTTCGGGGCGACGTGGAACCATGAGGTCCACAACGATACAGGGCTGTGGACCTCATGGTTCCACTTGCCCTGAAGATGCCCGAATGGGCGAAAGTGCTCGGCCAGCCATTAAAAATCTGGAGAATAAGTCGCCTGGTTTTTCTCCCCGTCACAACCCCTCTACTACAATAAATGCGACGACAACCAAGCGAAGATTACTGGAATTGTTCCTCCCGAAAGAAAATCAACAATTTCTCCTTCTCCATCTTTAGGATGAACTAATCTGATTAACTAAATTTAAAACAGAGATAAAAACACCCGTTGATTTTCGTGTATTATCCAATATTAAAAGCATTGTAAGTAATCATTCACTATAATAATAGTAGCAACAACTAAATTTTGAGATGAGTTAGAACTTTTTTTTCTTGGACGATTGCTGAATCTAATCATCACAGCCTGCAGTTCATGTGACCGAAGAGTTTATTTTTCACTCTACCCGAATATGATTGTCGGAATTATCAGGTAGATCGAGCCTCGTGCACTAACCTTTAACACGCTAAACTATATAATACACAATTATTTCTGATCAATTCCAGATTCTACGACAGCTGCGCCACTTGGGACGTACACACGGTACAATTGGTCAGCAAACCTCAACTTACAAAAGTATTGGGAAAGTTGAAAAGCAACTTTCGACGGACTTTCCGTCAAAGGGAACAGTGAAAAGCAGTGTATATTTTGTACAGTCCGCTTCCAGCCTGCGCATTTCCCGCTTCCAGTTTCAGAGCCACAAGATCCATCACGCTGTCTCACATCTAGTGGATAGGTTCCGAGTCGACCAGGCTAAGTCAAGGCAGAGCCCGCCTTCCATCCATTAACTTCGGCCAATATTTGAGGTTGCATAGGCGGTCTTCTCGGCCGTCCTCGAATGTCAACAGCTTTCCTGTCTTTTCTCTAATAAAGTACACGCACAAAGGCGATCCCAAGAACACCTTCGTCACCACTTTCCGTCACGTTCGATCTGATGGACCTGGGTTTGAAAAAATAATACTTTCAAGCCGCATATTTGAGACAAGCAAATTCCAACAGTTTTTTATAGGAAGCTAGCTTATCATTTCGTAAGTATGAGTTTTTAAGGGCTAAATTATAAAAACTGTTCCCTTTAATGAACTCGTAGGATGTATTTCGTGACTATGGTTCACCCAGAGCTCTATACATCTGTTCATAGCCATGAAGACGAGAAACGATTAAATTTGCTATATGAAAGTTGGAACAGAAAACGTTCTCAGTTTTTTAAAGTAAAAAAATTAACAAAATCGTCATATAAATAACTCTGTAAGCGTATAGCAAGTATATTAATGATGGTGGCAAAATGCTGCTCGGCAAAACATCAATTCAGTTGACTTTCTCTTACTTTATTTTGTATTCTGATTCGGGCCTCGGAGAAAATAAATGCGTTCGAATAAATTATGAGCTAGATTTAAAATATAATTTTTTCCCCAAACGAAGAGTCATCACTGTCTCTCATAATCCATTCCTTTTCCCTCTTTAATTATAGAATCACTTAGGTTCTCGCCAAATATCATCATGTTGAGCTGCATGAATATTTCGACGTATAATATTCAAATCCGTGAACTCTCGGCGGACTTTGAAACGAAGGGGAAACGATTAAAATAATCTGCCGCATTTATTGTTGACAATGAGCAGTGATGAATTCTCATATTTATCTTCATTTCGTCAAGTCAAAACGTCCACGCGAGCAGCCGAGTTCCTGACTCGTTCTAGGCTTGACAGAAGCTCTGGAGACCGCATTAAAATTCATAGCCTTGTTTATGAATATAATTGAAACTGAGTTAAAATTTGAAACCGCGCTGGTATCAATCCGAGAATTGTGGTTCTGCAGTTGGCGGATGAGGGCCGTTGGGTCGCCTGAGTCTAGTGCGATCAAGAGAGGGAGCTAGAGGCTGTGACTGCAGGACTGAAACAGACAGTGGAATACGGGTTACATCCGGTGATGTTGAGAAGGGAAACGTCAGGGTGGCGGCTGCCGCGGGTGAAACCCTGAGGGTATCTCATACATAATACATAGTCGTCGAGGAGGCTCGCACCAGCAACCGGCTCTCTCGGTCTCATGAGGAAGGCGAACGCCGTCTCAGACATTCCTCTTAGTTAGCCTGGCAGCTTCCGCAAACGCACGTCAACTCCGCCCTTCCTTTTCCTCCTACTTTTCTTCCTAAACGCCCCTCGCGCATACCTCATTGTCAGAAGTGGGATAAATGCAATGAAAAAGTCAAAATGTCGAAATGTGGAAAATTTCAAAAATTCAAATGTATTCGATTGACTTTTCATGAAGTCGAGGTGAGAATTGATCATTTTTTGACAGCAGAAACTAGTTCAAAGTTAGTATGGGACTCGGAATTCATCAATTACCATTACAGTAAATCACAACCGATGATTTGAAACGCTTATGACAGTGAAATATCTGTTCAAATGGTCATCGAAGGTTTAATAATTAAGAAGCAGATAATAACTTGGAACGACAGTCATTGTGATTGTTGTCGAAAATAAATGAATAAAAGCCAGTCATCGGATTTATTCTCGTTCTGGGAAAGAAAAACTATGTGGCTCCTCCAAACTTACAATTTTCACTTCAAGATCTGCAGGTTTTTAAAGTTGAAGACAGAAAAAATCGTATAGACACGAAAGTTATTATTTCGTTCCTTGAAAATATTTTGATAGGGGAAGAGTTTTTTTTTCACCATCACGGCATATTAGCTTTCTGAAGCACCGAGGGAAAAAATGATATTTCAGCAGAACCAATAGGGTGAAACTCCTGTTGACGTAATTTTAACTTTACAACATACCATCCAAATAACATGGAGTAATTCAAGAATAATTTACCCCCAAGAACATTTTCTAGATAAGAATCGAATAGCCAATCAAGCATTTTTTTAAAGTGCAGCGTATAATTTTTTAGGAGCACGTTTTCGAGAAATCAAATAGCCATAATTTTTTTTTTTTAACTGACAAGATTTATCCCGCACATTTTATTCACGTTTTTACACATTGAAGGATGATTACAGAGACTAGGAACTACTCAATATTACCTCAGATTTCTCCTTTCCTTCGTAATTATACTAGTTGGTTGTTATTGTTCACAAATCTTCGAATGAGCAGCGTCGGAATTTTCTGTAAATCACTTTCCCTTATAAAGTGGCCTTTCCGCAATTTTTCCGCTCGCCGCTTTCTCCGCCTGTTACTTTATACCTCCCTGGCTGGTGGCACTTTGCGAGTAAAGAGACAAGCTGAGGCTTTTCACCGACAAATGAATGTTTTACTCCGGTTTCTGCCGCAGAACTACGACGACGCGGTTGCAACTCCCATGGTGCTCTCCTCTTTCACGTACACGCAGGTACTTACACACAAACAGGTAAAAAGCGCTCTCCCGGTATTCTCAAAGTCCTCAAATATTCATATCCTCTGGTGACTTGATGCTCTCAACTTTCAGCGCGTCTCTCAACACCTAGTTGTTTAGCTGCTTCGTTCCCAAAGAGAGCGGCCAAGTTTTTGTCACTCTAGACCTCGTCAAGTCGGCCCAACTGAACTTTTACGAAGTGCCTTCCAGCAGCTGAACTACAATTATTTATACCTGCCGAATGACAAAAACTTGGCCACCAGCGGAGTGGAAAATGGCTCATAGATACGCGAGTTTTGTCGTTTTTAGATAATAACCGAATTGGTACGATTTGAAAATGTTTCATTTTCAACTCGAGCTCGTTTGATTCAATCAGTTACATGAAGTCTATAATATAAGCATTGAAAAAAAAAAATTAAAAAAAGAAACTCTGAAATGTTTTGTGAAAGTAGAAAATCGTGTGAATCGTCATATTTTTTTTCTTAACAACTCTTGGGCGGAATATTTTAGAATGCCCCGCAAGTGAAGCGATGTTCAAGTGCTTTCAACGCGAGAGAAGCTGTTTGCCCGTCATTTTCCGAGTTTTAAAAACGCGCCACGTTCTCCTCTGTCCCAAGTAATTCATCCCCCAGATGGAAAACCATTAGGGTAAGTAGATTGAATGCCTTGAGGCATATGAGAAAATGGAATGGTAAAGAGGTGGGATCACAGCTCTTGTAATATTTTTCGTTCACTAACAAAAGAAGCCAGAACAAGATCATTTCAACGAAATTTTTTTAAGAACCACTAAACTTGGTATGCGGTTCAAGAGCTACGGATGACTGAGGAACATTGCAAAATAAATCAATTGAAGAAAACCCTTGTTGAAATTAGTATTTCAAAATGTTATTTACATTTACTTTCAGATTAAATATTTAATTCGACACCTATCAACGGAATAATCTAATCTCAATGTTATATTTCAATTATTTATTTATAACCGATCAAACTACTATTTATGAACTACGTGTAGCTGTAGAACTGATAAATAATTAACGAGCTGGATTTTCCATCGTAGCTGTGCCCATTATACTCCATCGCTTACAAATAATTAATGAACCTTCGTCTAATCATCGATAACTCTCGAGTAAATTTCCCTTCACATTAGGTGTCATTATAATACATAACCCAGGGTAGTATTTAAATGCGAAGCGGACAAAGTAAAATATTCATAAGAGACTAGAGCTTTACTCATGTGGTCAAAAACGCGGTTAGCAACCTAATTAACAAGTGTGTATCCTGAGGCCGAGCTTGGGAACAATATTTGCTGGGTCGAATGATCGCCCCTCGGGACTGCGGAGGTCGACCGCAAAATGGGACTCATTCCCGCAGAGCAATAGGATTATACCAGCAGCTCGGCATCGGCGCGAGGAAATAAGAGCAACGCGGAAGAGGCGACCATAGTGGTGGAACACTGGCCAGCGGTGAATTGCTTTTTGAAAAACATTGTGACCCATGCAGTTGCGGTTAATGAGAAACTGGCCTATTTAGGTTTATTTTCGAAAATGCGAGAGAACCAACAAGGAGGTGAAAAACTGAAATGATTGAGAGCTCTTTTCAATTAGGAATCATGGAGATCCGCTTGGATAATGTACTTCCCCGAAATTGAAAAAGTCAAGATCAAAAATACGTTGATGATATTCGCGGAATGCTATGAAATCCAACAACAAGAAATTATTACCTGGGTTGAAAAAGAAAAACACTTTTTTTAAATCAATGAAAAAAAAAATAAATTAATGTGTCTTGAATTCAGAAAAAACCGTGAAAAATGAGAAGCCTACTACGAGAAGAAGCAAAGCAAATATGCTTAATTACTTGAATAATGATTAAAAATTAATAATAATTATTATTATAAATATTAATATATTAATATTTATATTTAAATAATTATTTACGTTTAATATTAATAGATCATTACTTAAATATTACTTAATGTACTAGAAATGAATGCTTAATGTACTTAAAAGTTTTGAATCTCGCTTCATCTGTTCTTTTTCATTATTGCGATCATGAGGCGCTAGATATTTTAGCGCAAATTATACATTCCATCAATTTTCACAATTAAATTTTTTTAAATAATTTTGGAAGGAAATATCACTGAAAACTAATCAGAGCTATCAAATTTGCCATTGGTCATTGTTGGTATCATTCTAAATAATTTTTCAAGTAGAAGTGTGCGGCTTGCTTTTAGTTACCATAAAGTACTGATGAAATCACGATTCAAAAGTACACAATGCATGGAGTTGCTATGTTGTATTTCATCTAAACGGAAAAAAGATAGCAAACTTCGCCCATCGAGTGATTTTCAAGTTCGAAAAGCCAACGGTTACTGAATGGTGCCAACGTATACAATAATAACTTCATCATCGTCTGAGCGGCAAGAGCTGAAGCCGAGGGTTAAGCAGGGGTTAATTCCAAACAATATCCGACTAATAACCAATTCATGGACCCTAATGAGACACCTGGGCCCTTTCCAGCTACCCGACCGCTCTTTGATTGATACGAAGTCATACGCTGTAATCAACTCTTGATTGGAGGCAGATTACTCCTTGCATTACAGATATACAACCTGTTGTTGTTCAACAGAGAAGGCCACCTAGTAGTAACCTGGAAACTGTCGATCATACACCTACGAATGAATCCCAATCCGCATCTAAATGGCTTAATGCGAACTTCAGGGTTATTAAAATAATTTATTCAAAGGTCCAAAAATTCTACTCGGAAGGTGGAAAATCTGTGGAAAAGCTCTCGTGGAATTCAGAAATCACTGTGAGGCAATTTTGGCTACATAACTTCATCTCCAATTGCCTAGCCCAGCAGACTATCGATCACCAATTTCACATTTCAAGTGCTCATCACTGCGGCCTGCTACAGTTCAATAATAGTTTTTGCAGTTCCCTGAGACAAATACATCTACTTCGTACATGTGCTTAGGAGCAGGGCATCGCGTTGGAATGGCTTATCTTCAACGATACAGGCGCTCCGATAAGAGCAAAACACTGCGCAGTTCAGTACGGGTATAGGAAGCAAAGGCGGTTAGTAGACAGACGAGAGCGTATTTATGTGTATATTGTCACAATGTGTCACTACAAGGCTATATGCGAGCTCCTCCCTCGCAGTAATACTGAGGTCTCTAGTCAGTGCGTTTCTGACACACTGACACTGAAGACGTATATATACTCCGCGCCGCATTAACTCCGCACGCCGACTTTAACAATCTATCTTGGCTACATTAGCATAAGCCGTCCGACTCAGATGCCACTTTCTTACGCCCCAACCCCTCAATGCTCTACAATGCAGCCTACAACCAAACGGATTCTCGTCTCAGTTGATCTCGCTTTCGTATCTGCTGCGGTCGTGCGGTTCCACTAAGGACAAATAGGCCATTAAGCTTAAGACGTCTCGATCTCATCAGTTACGCCATTTATATTCATGTAATCGTATTACGAAATTTAATAAAAGCTCAAACTAGGCACGAACTGTAGAGATATAGCTTTTCCAAGTCTAATTCAGAATTTTCCAAACCTGTTCAGCATTTTCCAAACCTATTTCAGAATTTTCCAAACCTTTTTCAGAATTTTCCAAACCTATTTCAGAATTTTCCAAACCTATTTCAGAATTTTCCAAACCTATTTCAGAATTTTCCATTTCAATTTCAGAATTCATATGTCAAAGCCATACGAGCAGCAGTCATGTTTTGAAGACTGATGAAGTTGTTTTGAACCATCATCGATCGGATGAGTAGGAAACCGGGATGAAGAAAAAGTGGGGTGCACAAAAATTTCACAAACTACGAGTATTGTAATTCCATAATTCTATTGAAATGGAACAATCGTCCAACAAACTCCACAGCAGGCATAAAGTAAAAAACAAACCGTAAAAGTAAAAAAAGGACTTCCAACGTGTTCCACTGTAGGTACAAAAAAATTCATAGGAGTTTAAAAAAAGAAAAATAAAAAATTGAAAAGTTAGAACAAAGAAATCCAATTAATTAATTTCACAGTAAAGATGAAGAGAGGGCATATTTTTTTTTATGGTTGTCTACCATTGTTGGTTGTTGTTGTGGTTGTGAACCACAGCGCGGCGATCACCACGCAAAAGTTCATCAAATTTTGACTATGAAATGACGAATTCTGAAATTGAAATGGAAAATTCTGAAATAGGTTTGGAAAATTCTGAAATTGAAATGGAAAATTCTGAAATTGAAATGGAAAATTCTGAAATAGGTTTGGAAAATTCTGAAATAGGTTTGGAAAATTCTGAAATAGGTTTGGAAAATTCTGAAAAAGGTTTGGAAAATTCTGAATTAGACTTGGAAAATTCTGAATTAGACTTGGAAAAGCTATAATCAGATTGGATGAAGCAGAAGTCACTGTAAATTAATATTTCAATGTTTTCAGGTTCAGAGTGATTAGCATGCCATTCAGCGATGCACTCACTAGCTGGTATTTTGTCTCAGTATAATACTGCTTTATATAAATAACACATTTCAGTTGAAAACTGTCGTGTTGCGATTCGGCTGGTCGGCAATTACTATCGTCGACATCTCTCACGGCTTGAATAACATTAGTTTTGACAATGTTGGTTGAGTGCCTAGTCGAACAAACATTCAAGACTCGATGACGACAGTTGTAGTGGACTCGACTCTCCATTCGATACCCGAACAGAACCGAAATCGATAGGACACAGCCGGTGTTTAATTGTCAAACAGAAGGGGCAGGATGACTAAGCCAAGCCGTTGGATGGTGTTTGTGTTGTTAAGGGGAAAGCGGACCTCCTGGGCTCGGATTGCTGGCGGGTGGCCGGCAACAGACCACTAATATCACTGCGGGAGGCAGTTCATGTCCCATAGGATCTGCGTCGCCATGGTAACATCAATGGGTATATATTATATCCTTCCCTTTATACTGGGCAGCTCGGTTCTCTCACACCCACCGGAGGTACATTTTTACTTGATGCCATGTGACCCTACAGCTATTTTCCGAGGGGTTACACGTCATTATGAACCGATTTTATAGGTTTCACCAAAGTCCATTACCCTGTCCGCATTACGAGGCTACGAAGCCAATAAATTATTTGGCCACTTTACGCTCCCCGTCCTCTCCAAAGGAGAGAGCTCCATTCATTCACCTTCGGCAGAATTACGGCTTTCCCTTATTTATGAAATAGGAGCCAATATTACGATAAGCTGTGCCAATGAAGTTCAATCAATACAGATGGAGCGTTTTATTAAGTAACTGCTACCCCAGCGAAGTTATTGAAACCGTAAATCACCCGCTAGTCCACGGAACGTTTGGGAGATATATATTTCGACGATAAAAGTTTCTCCTGAGGAATGTATTATCAATATTATGGCAGACTAAGCATTTTCTTTTCCGGTAAACTACTAATACGCAATTTTTTTTTTTTTTACAAAAATGAAAACAAAACGTTTCATCCTAACCAACACCAAAAAATTTTTGAGCACATTATTTCTTCGAAAGTGACTTATCGTATGGACAATTAAATAAATCAAAATTAAAATTAATCTCCTCTCTTCAAACCACTTTTGAGCCCCTTTTTTTCTTCGAAAGTGACTCATCGAATGGACAACTAAATAAATCAAAATTAAAATTAATCTCCTCTCTTCAAACCGATTTTCTTCTGCTATAGCAGCCAATCTTGAACACATCAAGAACGAAATCAATGATTGAGATCTCAAGGAATTGCCCATCGCATCAACTGGTTTCTCTGCGATACTTGAGCGCCCAATAAGGCCAAACTCCACTTCGGGCTAGGAATTATTCAAGCGTTTTGGACGGTCAGTTGCCGTAGGGAAGGCGCTTCCATTTCATTCCCGCGGGATAAGATTGAATTAGATTAGATCTCCAGTTCCATCTATTTCTCGAGAGACTGATCCGTTTCGAAGGGTTTGATTGAGACCGTTTGCCCGATGTCGGGACCCGGTCGAGGAACTTCAAAATAGATGAAGCGAAATCTGGAAATGTCTCAGTTCGTTGGAAATACGAAAAGTGCTAATGAAAACACGGTTAAAAACGCTGCAAATGATTGTACAGTGGTTTATTATTCCTTCGCTTCAATATTAATTTATGAAGACTATCCATTTGTGATAGTAACTATTCCGAACATTATTTGTGAATGTTCTCAACGAAAAACAGATGGTAACTATAGAGGAAAAATCCGTAGCAACTATTGTAATTTTAATCATTTTTATTTTTCTTAATTTCCTAATTAAAAACTTAATTTTTTGCCTAACGGTACAGCTGAAGAGAGTGTTTGACAACCATTCCAATGAGTATAGAACGATTCTTATAGCTAAAAGAACTCTCGAGTTATGCCCTCATGTCAAATTTCTAAAAATCTCCCAAATTCGGCACAAAAGCTGCGATAACTCGAGAACCAATAAAGCTATCGACCCGGCGATGGTCTCATTCGATTCAGCGTCCAAAAATCTATATAATTTGATACCACGTACACATTTTTCTGAAAAAAACTTGGAAAATATGAATTTTCTCCCCCTCCAAACCCCCCAAAAATACCCTTAAAATTGAGCTAGCAAGTTGGTTCAAGAATTGGGCCGTCGTAGGACCGAGATTGGTTTTCGGTGAAAATTTCAAGAATTTAGCTATTATGGTTTGGCCGGAAAAGTGTTGACGGCGTACGGCGTACGGCGGACAGACGGAATTTTTTTATTGGATATTCGGATTCTACATGCCTTGAAACGTAAAACATCAAATTTTGAGGGGGGGGTTATACAATTTTTTTTCTTGGGCGATTACAATGGTTTATTATTGAATAATAAACCAAAAAATTCAATCGGTTTCCATAACCTGCAGATGTCCACGTGTTTTCTAGAATAACCCGGACTCCTCGATTCCTATGGTAATTGCCACCCAGCAAAAAGACTTTCCTTTCCACAGCAACGGCCATTCAATGAGACAATGTCGTCGAAACTGAACTGAGGAAGGAAACCGTGTTGTTCAGTAGAGCAAAACAAACGGTGAAAAATTGTCTTTAGTCAGGGCAAATACAATCTTCCCCGCTCATTCTTTCCATTACATATCAGATAAACCCTAACAAAGTGAAACGCATTAGGCTGAGAAAACGAGGCTGAACTCGATGGCTGTGTAAAGGGGAAATTTGGGTGTGGAGGTTTCTTCGAGCAGGGACACGCAACCCATCGAATCTCAGACGAAGGGAGCCCATATTTGTCTTGAGCTTCAAAGCGCCGCCGGAAGCTAAATGCGTCTGAATCTTTTTCTCGTCTCTTTTTGCCCACTACGAAGAACTTGTTTACTTGATCTTTTCTTATTTGTCTCCCGTACCAGATACGTTGAACGGCGAATAGAATGAAGGGCAATAGGAAGGCAGTAATGAACGGACAATTTTATCGTATAGGAGATCGCATGGGTTAATAACTCTAGATGTTTTCGGGTTCAATCGAATCGTAGATTATCAGATTTAATACAGGGACTAAATCTGACTAGACATGGTTGGCAATTTTAATGAAATTTTTCGACGAAGCTGATTTGGTAAACTATACATTGATCCATATTCATATTGTATCAACAGTTGGTAAGGAAAACGCTATATATGATAGCTGACAATAGTGCGTTATCGGGGAAAAAAGAAAAATAGTTATTATAAAGTTTATATATTAAGAATTAGGTGTTTTTATTTGGACGACATTTCAAACGGCAGTCGTTGAAGAGCATGAGCAACTGTAAAATTACAATGATCAGTCTATTTTCTAATGAGCGAATATTCCCAGTGCAGTGATTTGACCCCGTCCATAGAGTGCAACGTTGTATTTATATACAGAAAATCATTAAAAATGACTTCGAACGTTTAATTCGACTTCAGATAAATGAAACGAGCGTCGATTTTCAAAACGGGAACTAGCGTTCATTCAAAATCCAACGTCCACACAAACGCATTCATCTACAACACTCGGCTTATCGACACTACTTTCGGTATTCTACTCAAGAACCAAAACCAATGTACGAAGTCCAAACCACGAAGAAACAACGTGCAGTACTGATCGGACTTTTCCAACCAACGAAGAGACGACGGAGAAATGTTCAGGCGAGACCACAGAAGCTATTGGCAAGACACTCACCACAAGGAAGAATCACCTTCACCAAAGCCAAATATAAGTCAAACTCCATGATGGGACTACTACCTCGTACAACGGAGAGATTTTAGTCATGAAGATTATATCCACGCTCGAGAAAAACGACATTATTGTCAACATTGATTTGGTTTATTTGATTTCTACTGTTCAGAATTTCAGTGGCTTGCAGAAAAGGCTTACTTAGAACGATGCAGTAGCAAATAAAATCAACGATCAAAACATTTTATAGAATTTTATTTCCCTGGAGGGTTCTGAGATTGTGGAGAAAAATAATTGGTCCGTAGAAACGGAAAAGAAAGAGCGAATATTCATTTTTATCGTTAAATAAGGATTTTGGGATAATATCTATGAATAATATTGAACAACGTAAATACGCAAATGCTTCGAATATAATTATTTACCCAAGAAATCGGAGTATATAATTAATGTGGAAAAGAAAGTGAAAGCTATCGCGTCAAAACTCTGCTTCAATCTCATTCGACACGAGAGGAACAACTGATATTCATCCCTATTCTCATGAGGGAAAACAATTTGTACCGGATTGAAAAAAAATTTAATCAGTATTTTTTTTTTTTTTGACACTATGTTTCTTATTTTGTACGAGGCAGCGTATATCTACAAGACTTGGTAGGGACCTACTAATCGAACTCCAACCCAACGAGCATACGAAAGAGTGGAAAGACAGACAATCTGAGAAGAGTCTGGGATCGAGCAATCTGTGCTTGGATGTTGTTGCTTGTTGGCTGCTTACCGCGAAACAGATCGGGATCAAGGTAATGAGTTCGAACAGTGCGGTTGAACACTGAACCGGGCGATTTCGTGCGCTGATTTTTCGGAGCCGGCGAAGGTGACGGTGTCGTCGTGGAAGTAGTGGTCGTCGTCGTTGTACGAACTGGGGATGACAGAGAGAAGATATTTCTTTAAAGGAAGATAAACACTGATGATGAAATTATTAAATGAGAAATATTTTGTACGTTTTCGTGGTGCAGTTAAAAATGTAAATTATATTAATACAAAACAATGGAATGGAAATGACATGGTTTGAAGGAGAGATTACGATGATTACTCGATAGGGTAACTTTTTTCGAGCGCTATCACCTCAACCGTGTCATTATCATGCGTGATTATAATATTCTGGCTCGGTGGCAATCTATATATTAAAGAAACCCTTTTTCTACAATCGAAAAAGGTTTCCATTATAATTCTTCCCCGAATTCCCCAACGATAAATTCGACTTTTGGGAAATGATTTCATTATTTCCATTTCATTTGTGAAGATGAAAATAAAGGGAAACAGGACATTGTAAATTGGACGGTGGAAATTTTAACTTCCCTCGTGAAAAACTACGTATATTTTTCCATAAGTAAAATTGACGTAAGATTTAGACGGCTCAGCTGTTCGCAGCGGTTGTGGAATTCGCATCGCTCCTTACGTTGTACAGCAACAGGTTGAAAATAGAGGTTGGTTCGTGTGGAACGAGTAGATTGCATAATATACTGGATGATACTTTTATAGAGATTGTAGATTAGATTTGGATGATAGCCCAGTGGATTTTACATCTGAAGATATCTGTGATTCACCAAAAAAAAAAAAAAAAAAAAAAAAAAAAAAAAAAAACTCTTTTTGTCGAATGGTATGAAATTTGTTAATCTCTTTCAATATCAAATTTAAGAAGGAGATGAATGAAGAAACAGATAGAGAAGAATTATTTTGGTTTGATTCGCCTGTTTTGGGAAGGTGATAAACTCTTCGGAGTCTTCGCTTACAAAATCGATTTTTCTGACGCTCCCTAAGTGTGTGTCCATTTAGGCCAGACACATTTTATACACAATCCCCGAAAATATGATGAGCGGAGTAGGTAACCGTGGAATTGGTTAAAGCTGTTCTTCCTCATGAAACTGGCGTTGACGACGTACAAGATTTACCGTATAAGGCACAAACAGTTTGTGAAGACCCTAATATTTTCTAAAAGCAGGCAAAAGAAGAATGGGTGAGCCGAAATGGGGAATTTTGTGGTAAATCCCTTTTTTTGGCACTTAATCATCAAGTTTCGCGCGTACGCTCCTCCCAAAAGTTCGCCAAAAACTAACACAACAGAAAAATTAGATTACACCATAAAGTCAGCTTTAGACGGTCTGAAGTTGGAGAACGAGCTGGTCGAAGTTTTATTACGACGATGCCGACGGAGGAAGACTGGCAGAAAATGGAGGGGAGGAATGAAAAACTGTGTGTCTTCCTTACGGAGAGGAAAAATTGACGGACCAATGAAACTTGGGAGAAACTCGTGAGTTGGAAGAGAAAGTGAAGATAGATAACGGAGCTAAGAAATGGATAAGTCGTAAATATTTTCTACATCCTAATCCACCATCATTAAAATTCTCAAACTCGTCAGTGGCATAGGATATTAGTTTGTAGTTTATAAACTATATCGAGTAAGACAAACTGAGAAAGTTTACCAACGGGAAATTTGCATCGAGTTTTTATTCCAAATTTAAACATTAATTAATTATTGTTCTCCATCCCAGAACTCCATTTCCAAGTGAAATCGAAATCGTAATAAAAAACGGAGGAGGAATCGTCGAGAGAAGAGATGTGCGATTGAAAAGTAACGGGAAACAGAGAAAATTGCTGACGTCACAAACCCAGTCTCACCACTCAGAGCTTCTACCTTCCATACCACCAATGACCCACCAAACCTTTGTCCTACCCCCAGGGCTAGAGAACAAACGTCGTCAACAACATGATAGCTTCCTTCAGTTCGAGCCATTTTTCAAACTCGACCACTTCACTAGAAATCCTGATTATTACTGATGAAAACTCGGGCCTTTGAGCTGTTAGTCGGTCATCTGTGTGGCATATATAAGTGTTTTTGAATGAAATTAAAAATAAATCGATGCAAATTCCCCATAGCAAATTACTCGTAGTTTGTAACGAGTCGTACGTAGGCCTTTCTGGGATTATATCTGTTTCAGTTTAGTATGGTGCATTTTCGCACATAATAATTTAATTCGCCAAATTTTGTAGGCCTCTAACACTTGCCGCAAGCTTGAGAGTGAACCTGGCATGAGTCAGCTCGAGTAACTTCTAGTTAAAGCAGTATTTAAGTAATGAAAATATTTTTCATAGTTCAATCATTCATCATAGTTAACTAGTAAGTTTGAAGAGTCAGCATGATGATGAGGGATGAACTGCAGATTTTATACTGAAGAGGCTAACAAATTTTGGAAAGAAGTATATAAATGATTCGCTAGAGAAAATTGAGATAGTGAATTCTCGATCGTTTTTCTAAATCAAGAATGATGAATAAAAATACTAAAAAAAATAGTTATATAACATCTTAAAACAACTTGATCGTAGATCCAATATCATTGTTCGATACATTCGATACATAAAGCCGTCAAAACGCAGTACACCTTGTAGATAAAAGTTCACCTTGTTTATAAAGAAAAAGAGCATGCAATGAAATAAAATGACCGCACTCACTAGGATAGTACACGATGGACTTATGGACGGTATAGTTGGCATCGGGTATCCTAAGGATACAGTCAAACGTGAGCAGATTGCCGTCTTCCCGTTCGTTCAATTCCATTGTGGCCGTTATGTCATATAGACCGTCTTTGTTGCGAGTTTCGATGTTCATACGAACGTTGTCCTGCTCACTCAGACTGAAAAATGAAATGGAACGCGATGTTAGTATACGAGAATGTATACAATACAGGTCGAAAGAAACTGCGCATTTCCCAAATGACAAACTATTGAACTGAGATAGTACGGCAATAGGGAGCTTCTGAGTAAAACACGTGCATTTACGGAGAGAAATAGTCAATGTTATTCGAAGAATTATTATAGGAGTGAAACGAAAGCCTCCCCTTATTCGAACGACGCAATTCAACACACATTCGTTCAACTAATGAACGAAGATCTTCATGAAATAGCGTTTCAACGTGGCCGTTTACACCGAACTCAATTCAACGGGCGTTCTACGTTGATCGATTGATCTCAGGCTACGGGTGGTAAAATAGTTCACATATGTCAGCTCGGCCATCTTGCAGCTTTTTTCGACCGTTATTATCACTTTATAAATATTTCTGGCGCTTCAGCAATTATTTTGAGAATAAATAGGCGTAAAAAAAGTATCAAATACTTCCACATACAATCATCGGTAGTATTCGGGAACACGTGTAATAATTGGATATTTCCTAGTAAAATAATCTCAATGTGAAGCGAAACGACACTAGCAAAACGTTACTATAATACAAAATAATCGTTAACATCCGAGGTCGAGAAAGTTCACAAAATCCACTCAGTAGTACTAAACCGTCGGTCTAATATAACACGTCCACCGTCCAATGTTACTAAAACGGACAACGACGATTTGTATGCTTCGGAGATATATACTAAAATGTATTCTTCTGTTTTGGCTCCCTCAGAAAGCAATGCAAATCCTTATTTTACTCTGTACCATTTTATGATGACTGTCACTACATTCCAAATCTAAATTAAAGCGATGAACAACGAGAGTTCAACGTTGATCTGAATAAAATTAGAACTCCCGTCCCCAAAACTTATTAAACATCCTGGAACCAAATTTTTGGTTTATTATTCAATAATAAACCATTGTAATCGCCCAAGAAAAATTTCGAGTGAGATCAATCCGACGGTTAAATTGAATGTAATTCTTAACAATCTACATTTATAGTTGGTGAATCTAAATCAAAAATATTTCTCGCAGAAACGCCCTTTCGAATAGCCACGAACGCTAATAGAGCTGAATAACGGCTCTGCTGAAAATGCAAGGGCGAAAAATAGTGTTTAGGTATAAGTTTGTTTAGCATATGAAGGGAGCTCCGTTCGCGTTGTGAGGTTGAAAAAGGCCGCCGGATAGGGCGTATGCCTCCAACCCTTTCCTTTACGCTTCCTTCAGTTGCTCAGCGTTTCCTTCTGTTCTTCTTCCTCGAAACTCGAGGTCTCCGAAGTTAATCCCGTGCCACTAACTCACTCGTGCTCTTACGCCCTGTTTACTCTACTGAGCCAGCAGCAGGAACCAACCGAGTACCCACGCCCACCGAAAAAAAGTCCAATATTTTTTCCTCCGTTTACTTACTGCCCCACATTCTAAAGAAGTGTTTACAAGCGCACGCGAACGTTGTCGTAAAATACAAGGCGATAAACCACCGGCCTAAGGTTGACTGGCTCTTTTCTGCTTCTTGCTGCCTCTTGCGAGTTCCGTCTTTATGCGATCGCTTCACTCGTAATTACCTTACAGCGTATAATTTCTTGCGTACGTCGGCTATACCTAGTCCTAAACAAATGTTAACTACAAACCCACGTACACGATTTATACGGCAAACTGGAGTCTCGAATGTGTGAACCCTTTGTATGTTAGATAAACACTCGGTTCATACAGTTGCCCTATTCAGATGAACAACTTTAAAACGTTACAAGACGATCGATACGTGAGGTAGGTAATCTTGTTTTCAGTATTCGATGAAACCAAATCTTCAAGTTAGTTATTGTACCTCGATACCTTACAAGAATAAATTGTAAATAGTTAATTCTATCATATCAAAAATACTCCAACGCCAAATTTTTTATCAACTCTCCGATAAACCGATAAAAAACTATTTTACTCATGAACATTAGCTATTTCAAAACAAGATTATGAATATTCCAAAATAATAATACAAACCGCATGAATTTGTTTCTAAACTAAACCGAACATTATTGGTTAAGTTCTAAGAAAGAACCAAAACATAAATATAAATTAAATATAATTTCATTTACAACGTCAACATTGAATTTTTAAAAAGTCTTTTTTCAAAACGGCTAACTCTGAAACAAAATGGTCTGGATTATGATAGGATGATGTTTCAAATAAGCATCTTGGTTGTTAAAAAAAGTTGAGTTTGATCAGTACATGATTATATTCAAATCCGCAATATTTTTATATCGAGCTGATGGGATCGAATTCGAAATTGAATAGGTAAAAAACGATAAAAATCAAAATTTTAAAGAGTACTCAACCGGTTTACACCAACAATATAGATTCTATTTATGGCAAATAATTTGTATTTTAACGACAGTTGTAAATTTCATCAGCCCTTGTTATTTATTGAGACGATCTTGATAGCGCCCGTTGAGGAGGGCACCAAAAGAACATTTAAAACCCTTCCAAGAGCGTGGTAAACGACCGAAGCTCTTCAGAAACACTAAACCTTGAGTTTACCGTCTACCAATGTCTTTTCAGTCTATGATACTTCAAGATACCCAAGGCGGGGGCAGCCATTCCACCTATGTGGGATTTGATGGTACCGGCAAAACGTGCAGCCCATACGCAATACAACGGAATCCTGCGGCTTCTGATTCCCCACCCTCAGTTCGGTAATAGCAAAGAAATTAGGGTTCGAAGGCGAATGGGGTACGTGGTGAAATAAGGCAGTATCAACGAGTGTGAGCTGGAATACTGATACGGCGAGAACCTTGAAAAAAATCTGATGAGGGTTTTAGTCGATTTTCCCGAGCAACGTATTGTATTTTTCGGAGAACAATAGAGATGCTCAGCGTAATACTCTGCTTCTTTGGAACTACTGAAAACCCGAGACGCTAGATTAGATTGTTTATTGCGTTTATGGAAAGAAATACAAAAGTTCTTGAAGTAGATATAAGCAATAAGATGAGGAGATATTATATTTAGATGACATTTTCCATCATCTGAGCATTAGCTATTAATCATTTTCTTTATCACTATATTATTTTACATCATCTCATTGAAAGAACCTACTTTATGACCATATAGTGACTAATAACAATAATCATATTAATAAAAACCCATATATATTGCTTTTGCATTTTTCTGCAACCTTCCATTATATATTTCTATTCAATTTCCAATCTGAAACGAACATGGGATGAACGGCTCGTTTCATAGTCCTCGTAATGAATAACGTTGGATTTCGATTCACCAAATTCGTTAGTATGCTTGACAAGACGATAAATGAAGAGAGCAAGAAGGCATCGATGAGCCAAGGGACATGTCTCCAGGGAATATCTCCGCAAAGAATGCCCATTCTAGCAAAAGGCGATGGAAAAATCGACGTAGGCTTCTCACCTTTCACATCAAAATGGGCACAGGGGTTTCAGTTATCTTCAACGATTCAAGAGGCCCTTTATATTAAAAGGATCGAGTTCTTACCTATCGAAACCTCTTTTTCCGTTGTCAAGTCCTCCCTCCAAGAACGCTATGCTGTAACCTGCCATCACGCATTTCTCGCCATCGCCCGGTCTCCTCTTTCGTGTAATTTTCTTTTCTTTCATTTTTTCTCCTATCGCGCTTGTACTTTCCTGAGGCAATTCTGAAAAGGTTCGCTGAGATTGGGGATTCTCCAAATGTCCCTATTAAGAGCATCCGAAGCATACAAATTTCTTTCGAGTCCATCCCTCGTTTCTACGTAATCATAGAAAGTTATTGTGAGGTGGATATTATTCAATGATGCCATTAACTGGAACGATCGCGTTATCTACATCAAAACCCGATTAAGCTGAGGGTTTCAAAACTGGAAAGTGAGGGTGAACTTTGAAAATGACGCGATAGAACCGGTTCCCAGTACCTAGAGCTTCGGCGATAAAGATAATTTTTAACGATGTGGCATAAGTTTGAAGGAATCAGTTTCATTAGTGAGCAGCGGAAGTTGTAGAGCACGTAATAATCAGTTCGCTGCCGATGGAACAATGAACCGAGTCGCCATTTACATTGACTCCTGGCCTATCTGCTTATGAACAATCCTCAGAAACCTCGAAGAATCGCAAAAGTAATATAGACAAGATAATAAAAATGTAAAACTTCAGTATTTGATAGTTCGTTCGTTTCCTCCGTTGGACTAACAAAATACAATCAACTATGAACATAGAGTGAATAGAATGCTCAAAAAGACAAAAAAGGGAAAATATTTTCAAAACATCAACTTGCTGGGGAGAAAAATAAGGTAATCATTATCAAGCAGCTGAATAAGGAAACGTTTTAATTAGCGCCATAATTACCTTTCCCTCGACGATATTGTCATATTTGGCTCAGGGTATACACCTTCAGCAGAGCACAATACGCGAACAATGCCGTCACTTTTGCCCGTTTTCGGAGTTCGCAGAATCATCTCGCGTTCGGGAACTGAAACAATAAGAGCATATTATAACACATATCAGGGAGACGGTTGCAATTGTGAGAAAATTATATATATAGACTTCTTGGGGGTTGCGTAACATTATTTTACATGAAGGCTCATAATTAATGATATATCTGATAATAATTAATTACGAAAAAAGGAGAATATATTCTTCACAGTTCAAAAGGGCATGGAATTGGTTCATTATGTTACATCATGGTTGCAAAATCGCTGTTACTCTGCAAGATCCCGTTCTGTAGCGTGCAAAGAAAATCCAGTCCAATTTAAAAATCGATTTTTTTTTTAAAGAAAATATTAAATCCTTCAGCCGTCGACTCAGTAGACACACGCGACGCATCGGTGAAAAAATAATTACCGGATCGTTAGCGTCGCGTGTGATTCACAAGTTGACAGATAAAATAACGTATTTATAGAAACGAGCGGCTGACGAAAATGACGGACACATAATTACTCGAATATGTCACGGATTATCGACTTCCCGTGTCATCATTTATGATTCATTCGATAGTCGAAAGAGAAATTCGTGTAGCTGCGGTGAGGAAATCGAATAATGCAAAGATTGTAAAGTAAACGAGGCTTCTTCTAGCGAGACGATGAAAAACTTAAAGTTGACACGCATGTAGGCGAATTATAACGAAATTATTTATTTATTTATGCTGCATACGAAACTTGAAAAGCAAGGATGCCTAGGAATAAGGTGTAGAGCGAAAATATCAGGAGACTTTTATAATATAATGGTAATATTATAGCTATCGTTTAATGTGTGCCAATTGAATCGTCCCGAAAAATGCCCTTAGTTTGAATCATGCTGTCGAATTTATTACACAATGTATATAGATTTTAAACAACTTATTTTCAAACGATCTAAAATTCAGAAGCTCTGCTATTTATTCCTAGACGAAATATTCGCACCGAATGAATGAGAATGTATAAAGCCTATTTATACCATTATTCTCTACCAATGAAATTCATTGTTTCGTCATCCTCTACTGATATTGAAACACATGGATGGCAACAGGCTTAAAACCCTTCACATAGTACGAGGTATTAATGATGGGAATTTCAACATATTCAACACCGCACGAATATCGCTTGCTAGCAGGAAAATGCTAACCGAGGGAAAAGGTAATAAGTTGATAGCAGCTTATGGAAAGTCAACTTTCTAACGTAAAGTACTGCTTTGAATAACTACACAATGGAGTTGGCTCGATTCGTTTTAATTCCACCGAGTAATCCCATTCGCAGGTCGGCAAATCCTATATTCGTATTCGGTTCAATTCAGTGGTAATAGGGATTAGAGCAACTGTTGCCAGATTAAACAGATCAATTTCATTAAAAGGCGAAAGGTAAGGCGAGGAGAAGAGGAACGAATAAACAGCGAGGGCAGTAACTATAAAAGGCAAATGGTGCCGAATGATACGAACTCTGCAAGGATAACGGAGCTGGAAAAGCTAACGACAGAATTGGGACTCACGGTATTATTCAATTTGCTAGTTCGAAGAAGAAAACGCGCGAGACTGTTCCGAGGACGTTTTCGGCAAATGAAGTTTTTTCAAACTCGAGCCAGGTTCACATACGGCGTTTTTGAAGTTCCGAACGTCCGCACTGATCGAGAAAATTAACGATAAACTTGGCGGACAAAGGTTCAAAATGAACAGAAAATATTTTAACGCGTGGAATAAGAGGAGACGAAGCACGATGCAGTTGGATGGCTACAAGAGGTGATTCTTATTCGTGAATCAACCTCACAAACTAGCGATGATCAAACTTTCGTTACTCAAGATAAAACAACGCGGAGATAATATAATTATTCTTATTTCTTCTACGAGCCAAGTGAAAAATTTCAAAATAGTTGCCTCTGAAAATCTGATGCTTCTTCAACGTTTTACACCATCATCTAAATCTCCTTCGATCGATAATAATCATAAAACTAAAACTTGGAAATTATATATTACCATCAAGCGTTTCACCTGCAGGAAGAATGTTAATTTGATTTGTTCTAAACCGCAGCTCGATGAAAATGCCTATTTTCTGCATTAAGTTTTCAATACTGCTTATTTTATTTTTATTTTTCCCTAATTGCCATAACGAACACTATTTGATACTCAAAGCAACCAAGGTTGTATAGTGCCTTGTGAAAAATAAATTTCTCCGACCTTTGCCTCGTTCTGGAATAAATGGACTTTCAGAAATACAAAAGCCAGAAAGAGAAAGGAGGAATACTGCAAAAAACTGCCATGTATTTGCAATGTAAAGGGAAAGCGAAAATCTTTCTTAAAAGAGTCGTCAATTTTCCAAGATACGGGCGGGCAAAACGGAATACGGAAACGCCGCATGTGAACCCGCCCAAAGTATCTAGAAGTGGAAAAGAACTTCAAGCGGAAAACATTGAGCATCGTTGACGTAGAATGGAAAAAATTTCATCGCATCTGCGGCTCGGGGGAGTCTTGAGGAATTTAACGAGGAGAAGGATAGGAAATACCTTCAATGATCATCCTCATCTCGCTAGCCATCGAGAATTATTGCGGAGAGAATTAACTTCAATGTCCCTCCAGAGAGGGTGCGATTTGAAGTCACCATCCTGCTCTCCTCTATCGTTTTTCCTAGCAAAACTCATTTCTATAACGTTGAAAGGCGGCTAAGAATCAACTCGATAGACTGCGTCGTTTCGCTATGGGGCGGAGGGTTTGCTATTATCTGAATGGCCTAACGAAATAATTAACTTTGTCGCAAAACCCTCACGTTTCGAACTTTCTTTCCGCCATAAGCACTCCACAATCTCGCCACTGGTGGGCTATTTTCTCCAATTGCTTTTTCTTGCCGACTGAGCCTTCTCCTCGACCTATACTCAAGGTGGAGGGTAATTGCCGTTTAGGATACAACCGCCCTTTATCCGGTACAGGCGGCTCTCGCCCTTTGTTCTTCATGGAAGAGAGAGCTTGAATATTTTCCTAAAAATAGTCCTGACCCTCGATATTCAGTTGTTCATAAATACCTCTGCCGTTACAGTCGCTATGACTAGAAATGCGAATAAGACTCTGCAGGCCTAATCGGCAACCTACTAATGATACTGAGAATTTCATTAGAGATGGATTTCACTTAGCACAGCGAAACAAAAGGAAGGAGAAGCGTGGTAATTTAAATTCGCAAAATGCTGTGGGTATTTACGTTGTGTGGAGATTAGACTAGGCGTAACGAGTATACAGCACCGAAACATTACGTAGATGGGAAACATTTTTATTAATCGCGTTCATAGAATAACATCAACAGGAGAACATTCCTAATTAGAAGACAGTAACAGAGAATGCGAAAATATAACATTTTTTGTCCTCCCATATAAATTAAAATTAAAACTATTTACTCAAAAATTATAATAATTTAATAAATTATTTATTCCGCTGTGAGTACGTCGAAACTGTGAGGCACAACAGTTATTTTTCCATCATCAATTTTCATGTTGCTTTATACCAACAAAACGTTTTCACAATCAACCATAATCGAGTAACCTACAGCGAGTAGTTGAAATTTGAGAATAATAGCGCTATTGAGCCTGAAGAAAGGAACGAATTTTAAGAAAAAGGGTATAATAATGGGAGCGTACGAATAAAGACGAAGAGCCGATAACCGAATGAAAGAGAACCAACGATTCGGGGCGAGAAAAGGGCCATCTGGCGGAAGCACAAAGAAAATTGAATTGTCCACGCTCGGAGACCTCGAACAACAATGGAAAGAGCAGTAAGTGAATTTTCAAGATCCTTTTCATCGCTGCGGTCACTAATGACGCTAATTGGATACATTAATGGCTTCTCTGCTGAATTTTGGAAGGACGGTTTGAAAAGCAGGACGTAAAGAGCGGTAAGAAGCACAGCTGAGGAGAAAATGGACAACGTTCATCACATTGTTTAATTCCTCGACTGACATTAGACGTTCAATTGGCTTCTTCCTCATTGTACTCATATAGAAGTTCATCTGGTAGAGACTATTGACATTTAAAAAAAGTTTTTTTTTTTTTTTAACAGAAACTATTTTTTCTACCTTAAAAACAGGCTCAAACTACAAGCTATGGGTTTTCCATTTACGGCTTGTAAGAAAATGGATGATTTATTTTCAATGAAACATTAGCTAGAATTAAATACTGACACACTGGAACAATGGTTAGACAATGAATCGATAGGATATGCCCTACAGTAGAAAGATCAAGATCTTAAAGAAATGAGGCTAATCTAACCAGGCTAGGAAAATTATATTGTTGGCTGAAAAACTGATGGCCCATTTAAATGAAATATCTTTTCACCTCCTTTTCAAGCTTTTCATTGTTTGTTCACCAAGGTTCACTAAGGAGCGTGAAAATGTTCTGAACAGGGCATGGAATTTTCAATTGAATGATCATCTTGTGTCTTGTGTTTATCGAACGTAGACAAAGCGATGCTATTCTAGAGTTAGTGTCACCAAGTAGTTTTCTGTACACTCACTCGTTAAAAAAATGGGCTGAGGAGGCTAACTCTAGTATGTTTCGGCTTTATGAGCGATTGATAAACGAGCCCTACGCTAGATCAATTCATCAATTTTGGATAAAGATCTCAACTCATCTCAAGAACAATGTCTCAACTACTCGCCAACATGCTGATAAAATGAAATGGAAATATCTAATTTAAATGCTCGAATCACGATTCACAAAGGAAACTGAATTCTATTAATAGCGTACCGATACACATGAATTTTCGATTTGTACACTACAGTAATCAAAAGAGAATTCTGGCCGATAGCGCGGATGCAAAGATTCCTCTCTTTGGCGTCCGTAAGAACCAGAAATCCGAAGAGGACTCCGGTGGTTTTGAAGCGATCAAAGAGCAACCGAGAGTCCCGTTGCGATGGAATGTCATTGAAACATTCAAAGCTTCAGAAGAGACCCCTCATGCTTTCTACCCTTACTATATCCGACCCATCGACCCTAGACATCGTGCAGTCATGTCTCCACGTCCCGTCCAACTTGACATGTAGAAGGCATCGAGTTGAAAGGGAACGACATAGAGTGGAAGCCACTTTACGATCACATGAAAAGGCCCGGTTTTTCCTATCCTTCTTGACTTCAGCTCGTCGTCCCTCAGCCAAGAGCAAACGACGCTACGTGAAAGAAACTCTTCAGTGATCAACTACAACCCACATTTCCTTCCCAAAGTCGACTTCTCTATAACACGAATATCCAACTGACGGCACAAACGACAGACTAAACTGACGGGACGAGGGGAAACCGCGTTACGGCATCACGAGAAAGTTTGCTTCGTTAAGCCGTTCATGTATGAAAATCAGTGCACAAGTCTGACGCTTGAGTTCCAACAACGGCGGATTTCGTTCGCCGGTGACGCGTTCGCTCAATCACCGCCGCACTTGATATGCACTCCAATTTACTGATCGGGTACGAGCTGATAGGAGATGAGGTGGACAGATGTTAACGAATACGTACGAAATTCTGTAGGTTCACTGTTTTTACAATGACGAGCGAATCGAACCAGCGAATTAACTAGCAAATTCAGGAGCCAAGGAATTCTTGTCTAATCGCACAACCTCGTCGTAGTGTACGTTGTCATATACATAGGTTGACTGAATAAAATTAGAGAGAGCTCGTCAAGAGGCAAATTGGGAATTTTGATTGGGACTAAATTTGATTTAGTTTGTAACTTAGTTCGATCCCCAGACCCATTTCCTGGGGAACTCGTCGAAACGAACAGTTCAACTCGAAGATTCTAAAGCATTTGAACGCTAATCGTAATTCTTTCTCCGTCAGGGTCAAAGACTTTCGGTATAATTCATTCCGGCAATTAGGTCGGTCATGTTTTTCTTCATGAAAGAAAAGGAAGCAGATGTTGCAGAAGGGAAGCACAAGCTGCGGACGTGTGGCGATACGGTAAAGCGCTCAAGCGTTGTTTCCGCCATTTCTTTGAAGGAAGGTCATTTCACGGTCAAGAAACATGAGGCGCACGAGCCATTTGCCACCCGGCACAAACCAGACGTCGTCTCTAAGTAAGACCATCCTTTTTTCCAACGGTTTGATCCAATACTGAGCGTTCATCTAGGAAAGACTCAGATTCAAAGTTTGCAGATTACCGACGTTGAATAATTTTCGAACGGTTAACAGCAAAGTAGCTCGACATTTCACATTCAAACTAGTTGTTTAATCTGAAACTATTATGGCATCCAAGAACCAAAATAATTACTTTACGGCAGTTTTTTTAAAATTCCCGAAAAAAAAGTTTAACTTGGTCAAAAAACCATCAGCATTCAGACAAATTTGGCGGTAACGAAGTGTGCATAAGTATGTGTTGTTAGGTGGGAAACGAATATTGCACGGTTGGAAAATATAATTTATGAAATCAAATGTTTCTTCTCTGATACTGTCTCGTGGGCAAACAGGGAGAGTTCCCCTGATCCCCCCATGATAACCAACCACAGTCTTGAAGTAGTTCTCATGTGACACAACTGTTAAATCTATATCAATACAGTACCTATATATTATTTCCAAATCAAACGGTCACCAATTTGCTAATAATTATTTTCCACATGAGAATATTTTATTTAATGAGAACATTTTTATTTATTTATTTTTTTATTTTTTTTTTTTTTTGTAAGTCGACAAATAAAAAAACACTTTCTACTTCTCTTTGAATGATAGCTCGGTGGCGACCAAACTTCTATAGTTTCACCAATTCCATATTCAAAAGTTGTAATTTGGCGAAGATGAGCCACCTACAAATCGAAAAGTCGTAGATTAAATATTATCAGCGACGAATATCCTCCTCCACGAAGTTATCCGACTGAAGACGGACGATGTTGAACTAGATTCAAACTATGACTGAATCTTGACTCCTGCCGGGTTTGCGGATGCAATCAAAAGCTACAGCATTAATGAAGCCGAACACAAGAGCTTTCGCTACCTAATGAATAAACAAGGGATCCGATTATCACTCCTTATTGCAGTTAAATTTGAAACAGAATTCATGTACCAATTTTGTCTTCTCTATGCAAAAGCGTCGGTACAAATAACACGAGACCAGGCCAAAGGAAATAAGCGAACCCGATTTTTAATTTAAATTTACAACTTTAACACTGGAATAAAACTTCAATATTTAATCTTGAATTCAACTGACAATATTCAGTTTCGGATCAATATTAGCCATGAGTTTCAATGTTTTATCTAAATATCGCCGGATTTCCAACAACAACTTTTTTTGTCACATTTGACCTGAAACTGGACGCTCAATAGCAGTAAATTTCAATACATCAAGTATTATGATAGTTACTAGAATTTGACACTAGAACTTCCAGAAAAATTGAAATTTACGATTTGGAAAATTTTTGATAGGCGATTCGAGTTTCTATTGCAGTATAATAAGTTATAAACGAATTAAATGACTACAATAATAATTATGTCCAAAACTAAATCTTATTTTGCGGCGAATAGTTTGGATTTATCCTCTTTGGGTCGCAAATGGTACTCCCCTAACAGAAAACGGAGTTTTCACATGGCCAGAACGCGAAAGAGAAAAACAACGATACAATAGTTTACTCTATCGTCGTAAACTATCGAGTTTTTTATATTTTCCCTACAGAAAATGAAGTTTTCCAAATGGCAACAAGTCTTCTCGCTAAAATGTCCGTTCATGTACCTAAAAAAGTTCTCGCATCGACTGGTATAAGTTTGAAATTCTCTACTTATCTAGCAAGAGCTAAAACTCGAAGAGAATTATACTTGAAGTTTTATCGGTTATGGTTACAACGACTGTATATCAACGAACTTGGTTTCGTGAAAAGTTGAACTCTATTAAAGCAATCGATCGTAGAAGGCCGAACGATTTTTTACCGATGTCGACAAAAGCATAGCGCACGTTCGAGAATTGATTGCATTCCCTTCGACGTCGCTTCATATATCCTCCAATATTCTCTTCGCTCCAATGCGCACGTGACCTCAACCAGCTGAAGATACGTAACTGCTCACTTCATCTTCCAATGAGGAAGTTTTTTATTGCGAAAATGGCCTCCTTATAAATTACGCACCAGAACGTTGCGAATAACTTCCGGCAAAGATCAAAGCAAAAAGCCATCAAGACTAGGCTTTCTACCGCCTACGCCAAGAAAAATGTTAGAAGGTTAAAGTTTTCCGCATGCCGAAGGAAAACTCCGCGAGCTCTTTTTCGTTCTAATGCCTTGCAACTCTTGGAAGAAAACGAGAGTTTCCAGGGCCGGGGCGGAGAATTTTACTTTTACGACTTAAAAGCGGAGAAAAAGGGCAGACAGTAGGTAAAAGTGGTCGAGGAGAAGAGGCTCGCCTTGTTGTCACACTGAAAAGGTCTGGGAAAAGCTCAGCGTAGCTTGGAACGGGAAGTAAAGAAAGGCAAACGTTGAATAATGTAGTGTGATGAGAGAAGTGAGAGCTGAAGTGTCAGTGGTGTCCATCTTGTGACGAAGCGTCTGGCAACCATAAAGTCACCTCAAAATACACCTCTGAAAAATAAATCGAAGTTCGAATTTCAAGCGAGGATCACTTGATTACAATAACATCGGACTGCTCGTAACTCAGGTTGGACATTCAGTTCGTGTTTTAATAGAAAACCCCAAAGAAATTTTCACCTTGTTAAATTGGAAAAAATAACACGACTATCCCACGTTTTCTTTTGAATATTGCTCCATAAACTCGTAGATTGTAAGCTCTTCATAATAGCGGATTGTGGAATAAAATATGAAGGGAATTCAAAAATCTATTCCCTCGTCCAAGAATGAAAAGAAAAATATTTCTTTCTGAGCTAGAATACATGTTATAAATTTCAAAAATGCTATTTACTATAAAAATGTAAAATACTTCCTTCAAAATTACATTTTTTCTGCGTTTTGATGAAAATAAATAAGGGAAAGGAGAAAATATTTTAATTTCATTAAACTTGTACTTGGGGGAGAAATTCTTGAATCACATGTCCCGCAGAGGCTATTCAAAGTTGAAACGACTACGCCACTAAGTTTCCTCCAACTTTAGTTTATGGTATCGTATAAAGTACGAGCGTAAGACAGCTTAAGACATCGTTGCTCTATATACGATGAAGAATAATGTAAAGAGCAATGAATACTAAAAATTATTAGAATGTCGAATGATGTTAGAAATGCGGAGCAACTTTACGGGCTAAGCGAACCAAGGGAATAAAAGAAGTTACTATTTGAAACTATTGCTAGCAGAAAGCGCATAAAATGACTGAGCTGTTGAAAACACATTCGAAAAGAGTTATTCACGTCGTTTGCAGGTAATACCTCGCACGCAGAACATACAACAGCCTAACTGTTTTAGTACCCACAACTGCAGTGAGTCCAACGGTTCTAAAATACTCGACGATTAAAATGGGAAACTTGGGGTTTTCCGTTGCGCCCTCGAACTAGGACCGTAGACCTATCTAATTCATAGCAGCCCCCGTAACCCAATATAGCCCAGGGTCTTTGGATCATCTCAAGGGAAATATCATGAGACGCAGACGCTACCTCGCAGGTCTCAATTCCATCGTAAAAGTCTATCTTTCTGTGCCCCGATAGAATATTTAGATTCCAACGTTTCGACCGTTTTCCTCCTCCGCATTGCATTTACAGTTGTAAAGCGTGTTTTTCCCTGTAGGGAAAAAGCGAAATTTCCGTTGCCATCGGTTACGACGGGTTCGTGCGGTAATGGCGTAAGCGGAAAAGGAAATTCGGATGATGGAGTAATCGGAAAGAATTTATCCTAATTCCTTTTAGGGTCTTCTGAAACTGAGAGTAGAATAATTAGAATTAAGGCACAGAAATTTTGAATAGCTCGAATTTCGCATGTATTAAGAGGAACAGCAGCTGTCGAACAAGAAGTGGTCAAATAAATAATAATGGTGACATCCCTTTTTTTCGTCAACATTAAAAAAATATCGATGACCTTTATTTCTGAGAGAAAAAATAAATTGTCAATGAATAACAGTTAAATTTATTGTTAATTTTTTGTCTCTCGAAAAATTGGTATTATTTTTAGTGGTATTGAAATTTGTCGCAACAGTACCAGTTATCAACATATTTACAATGCAGGTTGATTTAAAAAAAAAGAAGGACGCAATCTGATATTTTCAAAGGGAAACTATAATAACTATCTATTTCCAACTCTACATTCACTCGAAGTTATGAAAGTTTTGATAAAATTTATCTTGGCAGTACGAGTCCATTGATTGAGGAGATACGAATTCCAAATCAATAATTGAGAATGCAATACGTTGCCCAACATAGCTGAACTGTTGGTTGATAACTCAAGTGCCGAACGGGTCTCTATCGGAGACTGACTCCTAAGACGGTGTATATTGCATCGATCACAATAGAAACTAATTAGTCCGTGAAACCCAATCAATGTGGATCTGAATTTCGTATAATCACGTTCCAACGATGGGTCGCTATGGTTTAGGTGGCTGTCTTGTCTGTCTCTGAAACCGAGCATTTCGCAATTAATTGGATCGATTGGTGGACGAATGCGAATAGCTTCTAAGTTATGGACGATTATTACAATGCAGCGCAAAAAATTAATAACGACGAAAGAAATGAGTCGTAGACTCAAATAGAGCCATAGAGGTAAACAACCCAATAAACAGTTGAGAGAAAATAATAATAACTATTGCGTGATCTAGTTAGCTTGAAATAGTTTTGATGTAGGTAATCGGTATACTGGGACAATCTCTTTTGAATTTCTCGCCGCCAATCAACATTCTACAAAAAGATAATATTCCAATAACTAACTCTTGTTAATATTTTGTCGAGTCTCTAACGATAGTGGACAAAGAAATGAATTCAACTTCGAAGTAATGATATAAATATTTAGAAAATAGTAGGACATGTATAATTTACTAGGTACTGAAGTTGTCCTCAACTCACGAGTCAAACGTGTGCATGCAGTAATAAAGCAACTATTTACCAAAGTGGATTTTATTATTTGAAAACAGAGCATGCCAAACTGCAAACGGAATGAAGAAATTATATATTTATTTTTTCGTTTTTGGGTAGTCGCTTCATATTATCTTCTTGGTTTCCGTAGCTACCAATGGTGCTACAAAGCCCTGATGATGCCCGAAGGGGCGAAAGTGCTCGGCGGGCAATAAAGAAAGTGGAGAACGAGTCGCCCAGTTTTTCTCCACGCAACATTAAATAATACCGTAACTACCGTATGGTGAAATAATTGGAAATAGAACAGTCGAAATAATTATTCAGAACAGTGCAACTATAAACAAAGAAGTTAATTCCATGGATAGGCTCTTCATTCCTCTAAACAGCTAACAATTTGATTCCCCTTCTCACTGGCGACCGTTTCGAAAAGAGATTCCACAATTAGCCTTCGTTAAAATACTTCCGAGCACGTGTAGAATTCGCCGAAACCGGCATTGGCTGAACAGGAGCATTATTGGATTGAGTAATTGAATCTGTACAGAGGATAGTGCGCAAAAGCTCCACGAAATCCGAGTCGGTATCAGCCACACAGCAATGTCATATAAGTGGCCAGTTCGTTACGGATTGTTTCATGGAGGTCGGTGTTGTCGAGAACGAAAGTGCGAGCATATATTGGCTAACCAAAGAGAAGACTGCTGTGCAAGTCCGAATAGTTTAGCTATGCTAACTAGGTTTTGTGAATTGCATAATTACTCTTTGAAGAGGGTTTTCCCCGCGGACCCTTTGAGCTACGAAACCGTGGCTGCCAACGGGGTCCTCCGCTCCATAACTTTGTGTATTAGTCAGTATCACGGAGGCAACGGTGCTCCTCTGCACCGAAACTGAGGTCGAATAAATTATTTCCGTGTTTCAATGGTAAACGGATTTCCAACCCTCTTAATCAGATGGGCGAAAATAAACCATGTGAAGGTTGCAAGGGATCCTGCGGGCTGAACTCAGGCTGAATTAAGGGGAAATGTTATTTAATTTAAAGGGCTAACTGATATTGGCGAAATGCTTTGATGTTACTTCGAAATTAGACCAATTTGAGAGCTCTAAATAATACCTACTGGTCAATGAAAACGAAAATCACGGACAATTTCCAATCCAACTTTTTTCTTCAGCAAAAGATAACTTTCTCAACACAACACAGCGATTTCATTTTTCCATTCTGCTTTCTTTATTGCTCAATCTTTCTTTGGCTGAAAACTCTTTTCAAATAACCTAACTAGTTTATTTTTATGATGAAACGTCACTGCACGCGCTTCAACGCTGACTTTCATCAAATTTCACCCAGGAACTTATGAATCTGTCAAACGCGCGAATCTGTCGAGCGCTTTCAATAAAATCTTCCTTCATTTTTAGCACCAATCTTCATATTTCATTGCGAATAGGATGGAAAATGATTCAAAAGTTTTCCTCTGAACAATGAATTTCTCTGTATATAAAAAAGTAGTTTCCCATGAAATAGTTTCGATGGGTTTCACCGAACATCATGTTAAGTTAACTCATTTTAACAATCGTCTGCGCACTCAATTCTTTTTATTGAAACAAGAGTTGAGTATTTCAAAGTGGCAGAGGTGTTACAAAACTCTAGTTTAAGTCTCTTTTAGTCTCTTTTTATAAGTAGTATACTTATCTTTAGGGAATTTGGTTATATTTTCAAACTTTATAACCGCGACGATCAAATTAACTTGTGAAAGGAAATAAAAATTTATACTGCAGTGATGGCATGCCATTTTGCATTCGATGTTGCTGAGTGTATCCGAGGGAATCACTGTTAACAAATATTATTCTAAAAGGTCGCCGAAAGCTAAAAGAGAACCATAATGAAAAGTATTATTCTGGTAAGTATTCTTTTATGTGCGGATTCTTTCCCGTAATGCTACTATCATCTTAAGCTTCTATTTTGGAACAAGTTGGAAGCATGACGTCAACTTTAGCTCTCCAATGATAATATAGTTATCACCTAGGAATGAAATGAAATGAAAATGAAATATCGTTTATTGTACAACCGTAAGGTATTACAAGGGATCACCTAGGATAAGGGAAGTTGTGCCCTGATGAATGAAGTTAACTAGTGTAGATAAAGTGACATTCATTGCTAAAACAATGGGGAATTAGCATAGATCGCTAAACACATTTATTTCCAAAGTGAAGTCAAAATCCTAAAAAAACCAGTGGTGTGCATAGATCACACAGTACTTCCATGTTTGAGTCGGTAACTGGTATAACCAATTATAAAATCGAGAAAATCGTACGAAGGCCGAAGCGTGACCCTAGCGGTAAAGATCAGGCGTCATTCACTCGCCATTACAAATATTTAATACCTCTAGCGTCAAATGTATTGATTTTTGCACCCTGTAAAAAGCTCAACAGCGATAAACGGCGTAGGGCGGAAGTACGGTATGTGATCAAAACAAAACAAAACATGGTCGTTGGAGGTCACATTTAAAGCAAAGAGACCCGAAAGTTACAAAAGCGCTAAGTGAAATAACTGAAATTGCGTTTAACGAGGAAGTACTGCAGGTGACCCCGATAATAAAAATCAAGCAACATTCAACTGTCATAAAGAAAAATTTAAAGTCTAAAGTATATTCACTCTTGTGGTCTATAAAAATCTCTAATGCAAAAAACGGCATTAGGCGGAAGTACTGTGTGTTATCCAAACTATACAAAACAAGTTCTGTGAACGTGGTCAGAGTTGGTCAAATATATAGCAAAGAGCCCTAAAAAGTACAGTAACTGAAAATGCGTTTTGCGAGGAAGTACTGCAGGTGACCCCAATAATAAAAAACAAGCAATATTCAGCGGTCATATAGAAAATTTAAAATCTAATGTATATTCACTCTTGCGGTCTATTAAAATCTCAAAAGTTAAAAAATGGCATAAAGCGGAAGTACTGTGTGTTACACAAACCGTACAAAACAAGTTTTGTGAACGAGGTCAAAGTTGGTCATATTTATAGCAAAGAGACCCTAAAAGTACAATAACGCTTAATAAAATAACTGAAAATGGTTTTACGAGGAAGTACTGCAGGTGACCCCAATAATAAAAATCAAGCAATATTCAGCTGTCATATAGAAAATTCAAAGTCTAATGTATATTCACTCTTACGGTCTATTATATCTCAAAAGTTTAAAAAAGGCATAATGCGGAAGTACTGTGTGTTATCCAAACTATGCAAAACAAGTTTTGTGAACGAGGTCAAAGTTGGTCATATTTAAAGCAAAGAGACCCAAAAAATACAATCAAAATAACTGGAAATGCGTTTTACGAGGAGGTACTGCATGTGACCCCAATAATAAAAATCAAGCGATATTCAACTGTCATATAGAAAAATTTTAAGTCCTCCAGCGTTCAAATATATTCATTTTTGTGGACTATAAAAATCAAAATGTAGCAAATGTGCAAATAACGCGGATGTACTGCATGTGACCCACTTCATAAAAATCAGGCATCATTCAATCGTCCACCCCAACATTTTAAGACCTCAAACATTCAAATACATTGAGTTTTGCGGCCTGTAAAAATCAAAATACAAAACATGCACTAGTGAAATCGTGAAAAACGCTCATAACGTGGAGGCATTGTATGTGACCCACTATACAAAAAATCTAGTGTTTTCTGCTGGCCATAACCGACATTTCAAGCCCTCAAACGTCGAAAAATATTGACTCTCATAGCCTGTAAAAATCGAAACAGAAAAAACTTTGAACGCTTATATCTTGGAAGTACTGTGTGTAATTCAAAATCCGGAAAAACCTAATTTTGCACAATCACTGGGAGAACATTCCCTCAAAATTTCATAGGGTTTCATCAATTTTTCAGGGAGATATGGCGATTTATGTCAGTTTGTGACCACAGACAGACGGACAGACGGACAGACGGACACACAGACACACAGACACACAGACACACAGACACACAGACACACAGACACACAGACACACAGACACACAGACACACAGACACACAGACACTTGTTCAGAAAGTGTTTCTGAGTATACTACTATGAAAATTTCTTCCATCAGGACCTCGGTTAAGAATTCGACTTTTCAGACGATCTCAATACTTCCATTTACTACGTAAACATGGAAGTAAAAATAACAAAAAATGAAAATGAAAAATGAAATGTCGAGATTACAAAAGCGCTGTTGAATAGTAGCGAGGAGCTGAGGAGAATTACCGTCGACCCAAGCTATTAGTTGCACTCAGTGAGTAAAGAAGTTCTTCTAGGATAAGCCTTCAGAATGGTGTATTTGCATCGGTTTAAAAAAAATCGAATATTGAATCAAATGTCTAAAATTGCATCTATAAAACCATCTATAAAACCATTGCATCAATAAAACCAGGGTTTTGAATAAAGTTCTCTAAATAATAATTTTAGAAATAAATAATAATAATATTTCTAGTAATAATTTCAAGGGAATAAGTTTCCGAAGAGAGCTACCAAGATGTCTACTATCTAACTTCTATTCACCACTCTGAAGGCTTATCCTCCTTAATTTTAAATAGCAACTTCAAAGCAAATACATTTTCGCGAACCACAAATAATTCCGTGTACACTCAATATTAGTCTCAATCACCGCAATGCTACAGATGTCAGTAGCTGTTTAATGATTCTGCCACTAACGATAACCGTCTTATTTGTCTTGACTTTTTGTTCGGTCCCTTTTTTCCATTCCGTTGTGCAGTTCGCTACCACACGGACGTGGTAAATTCGTCGTGTCCCGTCACGCGATATCTTCTTTGGAAAAGGGCAATCGTTACTATAGTGAATCAAAAACCTCCCCTTTTGTGAAGGCCACCGCCACTTTTAATGGAGTGATTATGGTTCCGTATTATTGCTCTTGATACGTTTCGTGATCCCAGCTCTTTCTTGGGGCCACTCCTAAATTAATTCCGATGCCACTTTATCACGGTCTCGTAGTTATATTCCCTTTTCTCTTTCCCTTCAGTGGTCCCTTTTCTCTGGCATCGGAAGCGAAAAAGGGGGCGGACTGAATTCGTTCCAACGTTCTCACTTGATAAATTTCCAATAAATCGTCAAGATTTACTACCGCTTCCAAATCAAGACTAGTAATACCTTTTCCATTTCCTTCCGATTACTTGAACAATTCGGTAAATGTTGATCTGATATTCGGCCGAATATGAAGTCAGGGACCTTTTCCCGCTGATATAGACGATAATTAATATTTTTTGTAATTATAGGTAGGTTTACAATATTATAAGTGAACAGTAAACAGATTTTTGAGTTCGAGAAAATCAGCATCAATTCGCTATGGAGGGATCTGATAGAAATTTATACACATTACTGTAATACATTATACAGGGTCAACATAATAACATTCTTCGCACAATAGAAAAGGTAGGAGGAATTTTTTACACACTTTTTTCACCCAACACTATTGACTTGTTTGAGGACGATTAATTGCATAAAGGGTGAACCAACTTTATCTTCAGACGGTTGTGCTTTTGAAATTAATCAAATAAAACAGTCTGATGGGAGAACATTTCGCCGTTTGCAAAAGAAGAGAGCCAACCTAACTTTGAAGGAGGTTCTGATCGTGATTTGCTCTTTTATTTTTCGACCCTTCGAGCTCTCTCAAAGCCGAAACTCATTGTCGTATCTGAAGGACACTCGTATTCACGGACCGTTCCCCAATAACGGACGGAAAAAGGAAAGGGTCGGTAATGGTCGGATGTGGACCAGGGAAAGTCGATCGTGCCATGGCAATATTCTCCTTTTTGGGAAGTTTCATGTTAAGAATTTTCTTGCTCTTTGAGAAAGGCAAAGCGAAAAGGGAGATGAAATCGTCAAGGAGACAAAGAGCGAAGAAACAGTGGTGATGAGGGTTGGGAAGTTACGAGGAATGTTAGCAGGACATCCTTTGTTCTTTCAGGGAAAGCATGCCCCGGGGGTGACAAGACTAACACGGCCTCTTACACAGACTGAACTCTTCCTTGTTATTTTCATTTATTATTTATCTCGTTTTTTTTTTTTTTTTTTTTGGTTTTTTTTTCTGCCACCAGGAAGGAAACGGAACTGGAACAATTGATGCAAACACTTTGATAGAATGATCACTTCTTAATTCGAATAAATGAAATTGAGGTCAAACGCAAGCGGTGAAAACAAGATTGGTGAGACTGATATTTATCAGTCATTTTTACAGTTATTTTTTTGGAAACATTACGAGTTTACGTATGCTAAACAAGAGAATAAAATATTAATTAGTAAAAATAAACATTTGTTAGATACTCTGATGAGTTATACGGATTTTTGTTTCAATTAGATCTCCAAAATTTCGAAACAATCTTAACAGCATTATGAACATTACCCGCACGATTTACTACGAGAATTTCAGCAGAGAACCTGATGAAGCGAACTTGGTGAGCAAAATTACGAATTTCATATGTAACATTCACACACAGGAAAGTATTTTATGAACGACACAAGTTTAATTTACCTAGATGATTCTTGGACCCATAAATTAAATATTTTTGATGTGGAGAGGGAAAATTACCATTGAATATCAGTGTTCAACTTATTCATCGCTAGTGAAACAGTCTCGGGTCAGCAGCGTAGGATGAATTCGTATTCTATCGACGAGAATATTGTGCTCTGAGGGAATGAAGGCAGGACATGTCACCCGAGACAATCTCCTTGACTCTCATACGCAGAGTCGTACGCAGGCAACGCATCTCCATCAATCATGTCCCCAAAGCTGTTCTCGTAGAGACGGCGATTTCTAGTAACTAATACGCTAGCGCGAACTGACTTAAACATAATATTTCCATTGCAAATTGAACGTCATCATTCAAGAACAACATTGTTTCGTTGGCCGCGTCGCTGAATGGAAAGAAAATAGAATGCGTACGAGATACAATTTAACGATACGAAAACACCACAAAGTTGTGATACGAGAGCGCAATGTTCCGGAGACAGTTCTCAAATGGAATTGAAGGGTATTAGTAATTTATAGGCGCGTGTATTTTTTGCAAGTATTTTCGCAAGGAGCTTCGTCTAATAAAAGGAAAAAACACGTGTCAAATAATAATTGCCGATATATTTTTCCATCAGCTTCACCCCCAATGCCTTACCAGCTAAAAACCAGCTCTATAAGGAAAAAATTAAATTAAGAATTTTTTTTTAAATTTAACTAGGTACCTACAAACACGTTAGGTACTTGAAGCTCAAAAAAATTTCAACATTGATTAGCGCGATTGGGCTACTTATGAAATGTTGCCATTGGGGGTCCGAAAATGATTTTTGGTGAAAATTTGATGTATCTCTGATAATTTTCAGGTCAAGCAGATGATTGGTCAGAATTTTCTTAATCGATATTCAGGTACTATAATAATTATGCTTCGGAACATTGGAACGTGAAATAAATTTAAAATTTCGACGGGAATCATAATCACAAAGAATGTTTCTCCACGGAGAGTGTTTGCGGAAAATGGCTGCATTTTTTTAATGAAAGAAAAAAAGTTTGTCGCTACATCTTTCCCCTTGGAGTTGCAAATGCAAAAGCTTTCTATCCGTTTCATTTCGAGATTACAGGAGTTCTTCAATGCACTCAACGATAGGTGCTGGCACTCGTTTTACTGTGGGTTTTATCTCCACAGCTTACCAGCGAGGGCCAAAGAGGATGAAAAAGAGTGGTATGACGCCTTCATCGCTCATCTGGCCGCGCGAATCATACGCATCGTGGACCAACGGAGATATGCACGCCGTCACTATAAAAATAGACAGGGCAAACCCACGTTGGAGGCTTTCAAGTGAAAACCCGTCATAGCATGCTTGTCTGGCCATGCACAATAGGCTTCAGTCTGTTGCTACAGCACAAAAACGTTCTTCTTTTTCGCAGCTAGCCGAAACGTTTAATGGGAACCTTGCCGAAGCGTAAAAACCGGATTTGGGCTAGCGTTTTTCCTGTTTCCGATTTTTAAATTTTCTTCCCGGACATCAGATGTCGATTGCGTGAACGGGCGTGAATACGAAGAAAAACAGTGTAGGGTTTTGGTTTCTCGCATAGGATACAATAGGAAGGGAGAAATATTTTGCAACTAAGTTCCCAGTTCGTTTGTCAATGTGTACACAGATTAGGCTGCCCTGATATAGATATGAAAATGCCTTGAGTGTAAAAGTACGCGGAGACAAGAGAGAATAACGATGAACGAAGTCGCAGCTTTTTTTCTCCCATCATATCACTATTATTTCTCAAATAGATTCGAATAAAGTAAAACCAGCAGTGTGCATAAATCACACAGTACTTCCATTTTTGAGTCGTTTACAGGTATTACTAATTATAAAATCAAGAAACTCGTAGAGAGGCCACAACGTTAGTACACATTGAAAAACTAGCCAGGAGGCCGAAAAATAGGAAAACGCACGAACTAGTTTGGTGACGAGGAAGTGCACAATGTGAGCCTAACGACACGAGCGAAGTTTTGTGAAGTGAGATGATTTTGACAGCAACGACACCCAAAAATGTTCAGGTCGTTACAAACAATTAAAAACCTTCAGCGTTCGAACATATTGATTTCTGCAGCCAGTAAAAGCCACCCACAAAAAATACTTTTATGGCTTGTAAAAATACAATAAACAACTCGGAAGAATGTTTTAATCCTCATATCTCGTAATTGCTGTTAGGTATCGTATTTTCGATCATGTTATCTTATTTTCATTGGGAGACTGGTTTTTCTGGCGCCCACACCTCCTGGACATCAAAAAGTGCGACGACAAGGAAAAAGATGAAGCTTGTGTTATTGAGTAGTTCAGTAATTTGTTCACTGGAGGTCCTGAATATTTCTGTCCGCCTCTAACAATGTAACAACGCGACTGATGCCGAATTTGTGTCTCGTAGTAAGCTAAACCCTTGGAATCTTCACAGATGGCCGAATCAGTGGAACTGAAGATGGTTACAATGAACAACCGCAGACAAAGAACGACTACAGAGAGAATCGTTTGCACTATTGTCCTGTTGTTCCTTACTTATCTATCTCTGTCTTACAAGGATCTCTTTCATTCAACGATAGGCGTTGGACGAGGAGCTCAGAGACGTGAACTTCTTTTCAACTGATTAACTTGATATCAATGTAGGCAGATACGACCCATTGTCAAGTTCTTAGTGTCGTCATCGTTCCTTTGATGTTTCCAGCGCCGTGAAATCCGATTCGTTTTCGCAGTTATTGACAAAGTCCGCATTGTCTCTTGGCCTTCAAGTTTGAACATGGTTTTCAATGAAATGGTACGCTCTGATAATTATTTCTCTTTCCACCCCTAGCTAAGAATGAAAGAATCCCTTAAAACAACTTTTCATTAGTACCTCGTTAATTGGAATTCTATTAGTCGGAAAACGAGTTTTTATAGTTAGAGTAAAATTTTCCCCGGAGAAAGCCGGAGTTCCTAGCTTTATTCAAAATATTTCAAACCTATTTCACAAACAAAACAATCGGCAGGTAAGCAGTACCTTAGAGAACAAAAAGAGCCACAGATTCATACGGAACAGCTAATTTCCCATTAAGCACGACGGCCAATTTAATAATATTGCAGGAAACTATTTGAGAACGACATCAATTATCATTGAGGCATTATCGTTTCACAAAAACTACTCATGATTTCCTCAACAAAGTATTCGGCTGTACGAATTAACGGGTAGAACACGCTGTCACAATAGACGGCTTTCGTTCACTGGTCGTGCTATTCCTGATTGCTATACCTTCACGTTGCATTGTTAAGAGGCAATTATCGAGAGGACCAATTACCGTTTTGGCGGAGTGGAAACCGTCAGTTCAAGGAATTAATGAATTATCAGCTTGGGAATTCCACTCCGACTTAAATTGATACGCTCGACTCAGCGTCTACAATTCATTCACCTTCATCACAGCGAGTACAATAACTGAAATATTTCAGAAAAATATTTCAATATTTTAAGTAGGTAGTAGTAGTTTCTATAATTTGGTATGTAGTTGGTGGTGATTGTATTGTACTTAGTATCATAAAGTATTGGATTTTTCAACTGGAGCAAAGTTGTAGCAGAATTAGATGTAACAACTTTAAGTTTTCCAAGATTTGTAACTTGCACAGTGGATAACTCAAACAAAAAGTTGCCGAGTCAGATGTTTGAATATACCAAAAGATAGGTAATTTAATTGTCCACATTTTCCCAATGTAATGTACCTATCCATTTTCCAACCGTTTTTGCGTTATTCAACAATAATAGTGGACTATACACGAAAAAATCACATTTTTCAACTTTAAACGTTAATTTCATCTATTTAGTGCGAAGGAAACAAAGAATGATCCATATATTATTGATATACACATCATCAACTATCATTATGCCGAATTTGGGCAAAATCTATTTCAAAAAAATTTTCGCGAAAAATCCAAGGGGTACCCCTGCGATTTTTTCCAACCGAACAGTTAACGAATTTTTACTCCTCTCTCAATGCAGATAAAAATCTGAAATTTTTAGGAAAGTTGTGTCTTACCAATATGTATTTTTGTGATTTTTTTTATTTCTCGGAAAAATCTGCAAGTGGTCCAAAAAAATCGGTTTTTGAAAGCTCTAAAATTGACCTTTAACCGTGCTTTTCGGGGTCAAAATAAATGCAAATCAATTGTTTTATTATGCAGGAGTCTTCATTTGAACGCCTTACAAACGTACATAGCAAAAAATTTGGTGAAAAAAATTTAAACAGAGCCAAAGAAATTATTTTCTGTAAATCGAGTTTTTCGCCGGCCGAAGTTTCGAGCTCCGCTGGCATCGGTAATTAAATTTTCGTTTTCGAGTGAATTAGAAAGCTATTCATACAGGAAATTTAACGCTGAATCCGAATTTGATGTCAAAACGGCGGAAATTTGACGACAACTATAAGTTTTTCCAGGTTAAATACTACGCCACTCCTACGTTTTTCAACTTTGAAATTCCGTTGCAAATACAGTACTGTTCAAATTTGATTAATCAATGATTCCTACAGGAAATTAGACGTAGAATTCGGATTTGAAGTGAAAAAAATTAAATTCGAACAATTATTAATATTTTTCGAATTTTTTCGATTTTCATACTTTTGAAGTTTCAACTTTGGGATTTTTTTTCGTCACGTTCCCGAAATGGGACAGATTAGGTGCTGTAAAAGAAAATGAAGGAAATTTAATGTAGAATCCATTAAAAATAAGAAGAAGGCTAGCGTATATAATAGCTCTCGAGACATATTCCACTTTATGTCAAAAAACGTAATTTGTGTTTTCTTCAAGCGCAAATAGCTCCGCGGGGACATAACATAAAAATATAATTAAATACACCAAATTGTGGGATTTTGATAGCACTTTCTCGCCTCTGAGTAATACACCTTGTAAAAGTGGTCGGTTCAAAATTTATTCGCGGAAAACAGGCAAAAAAACGCGAAAATCAGTGTCATAAAATTTCAAAACACAATAAAATTTGAACAAACGTCTAATAAAAAAAATACGATTTTTTCACCCGATGAGTTTGTCTCTATTTAACGCCTCTATGATCAAAATTTGATTACCATGCCCGAGTTTCTCAATCAATCGGATACCCACGGTTTTTCGACCCCTCTAGCTCCGACTAAAATCAACCGACGATCGAATTCGTGTACTTTTTCTTATAAAGAATTTGAAAACCAACAAATATCTGTAGTAAAATTTACAGCTCCAATGTGAATATTTTGAGTGAATTGCGAATAACTGCAGAAAAACATGTTTCCAAACAGGTGAAATTTGCACATAGGTAAACCTCCCTCAAGAAAAATCCGAGGCTTAAATCAAAAATCGACTATTTTTTCGCCGTATTCAACATCTTGACGAATTTGGTACAAAATTAATTTTATCTTTCGATGCGTTCCGTCGGGTCCAGAGCGTTTTTTGTATCGGATTTTTCATGTTTCGACTTTGAATCACTATATAGCTCCGCGGAGGTAATAGCAAACCTAACATTTGTAATTACAAAAATGTTCAAAATTTAACCGGCTACTACTTTGCAATTCATTGAGTATATGTATAACCGAATAGTTTAACCGCTAGGTTTCCCGAAACCCTAAAAACCTGAAACCCGACTTTTTCAAAAAACGACGTTTTTCGATACTTTCGAATTTTTAAAAATTTTCAGGGTCGAAAATGGAAATTCGGCGATTTTTTCAGCCGATGTCCTTAAATTTTAAACACCCCTATTTTTTTCATCAAAATCCCTCCGGCCAGTTCCTCAATCAATCGTATACCCCCTCCTCCTCCTGGTTGTGTAGTTTTATATTCAAACATATTCTGCAATCAGATAATCCGTTCAAACGGTCCTACAGCTATCGGAATTCTTGAATCGAAGCTGTTTCATCAACACTGATATTTCAACTGAAACTGTGTCAGTCGATGCGCGTCGAAACTTCATTATTCTCGGCGGTGTTCCTAGCGTCTGGCTAGTTTTTCAACGGTCATATATTATAAACATCCGATCCAATATCAACATCAAAGAATGAGACATCCAGAAAAAATATTTGAAAAAAGGCTCGATGTGGTAGCGAAAACTCAATATTCATGCCTCGGATTAATTTCGCTCAGAAAAAGAGGGACAATTTTCTACTCGAAAATCATTCTGTAGGTGCAATTTTCAAACCCGCCTTGAATAAACGTCAACACAATCCCGTGTAGACCTGGGAAATACCAGTTCCGATTAGCAAAGCTTGAAAGGAACTTCGACGAAACGAATGATTGGCCCGCCAGCTTAGATTGACCGTTGGATTGCGAACGCAGATTAAACACTGAGCAGTACACAAGGAGCGTGAAATCGGCGTTAACTCTTAGCTATTATACTAGGCTCATTCAACCCTAGGGATATTTATCACTCAATGGTCATGGGGAAAGCATTGCGTCGAGAGGGAACTCCTCTCACACACAACCGCTTGCTTTTCTTGATTTGTTGCCAAACTCCGATACAACAGGGGTGTTCAACGTGGCTGCCTCTCCACTCAACTTGCGACAAATTAGCTAATTTGCTGTTTCATTTCGCACCCATTCGAGGCCGCTAGTTCCTCCTAGGTTTTCCAAATATTGGAATAACTTTACCTTTACCTAGGAGTCCATTTTTATTCTTAAAGGTCAAAAAGATATTAGGTCAAAAAGATATTTGGGTGACCTGGTTCGAGACTTCGTCTTTTTACAAGAAGGAGAAACTATGTAGAAAGAACAATAAAAAAAAGATACGTGACGAGATACAGCGTGTTCGCTCCTCAAAATTTATTTCTGAAGAATACGCTATATCAAATCGGTAATATCCTTTAATTTTTAAATTTACTAGTTACCTACTCTCGTGTAAATTTTAGAATTTAGGAAAAAAATTAGAAATCGTTCTTAGACAGTGAATAATAATTAATAAAATTCGTATGAGGCTACATACTTGGGTCAAATGTTTTCCAAAATAAAATAATCTAAATTTACGATATTGGTAGCAGAGCTAGATTAGCGAAACGAGTTCACCCGTTTAAAATATTAATTTACTACGGATACATGAAATACGCAGACACTGAGATGTATATGAAAAAGTTATAACGAAAGTCAAGGGTGGTTGTCCACCATTTTTCATTCCGTTAGTATAAAAGACTGACACGATGGGATGATAGAATATGCACGGACGAAAGAGTTAAAAATAGAGTCATGTCTGAAGCTCCGAGCAATAAAACGAATTGAAGTTTGGAAAACGTCGACGCGGAAGGTAAGGGGAGTAAGAAAGAATAATTGCTCGAAATAGCGTGAAGGACTCACAACCAATGATGAAACCGTGCGACCGGGAGGACGCAACTCCGAACTGACATCAACAAACGGTGTTCCATTTGAGTCGAAAAGAGGCAATTTAATTGTTGCGAAGGTTATTTGTCTTCGAACGGTGGCTAAAAGGGAAAGGATTCGAAAACGCAGGAACTCCACACACCATTGGCTCCTTCCTCTTCATTCCAGCTAGCATTTCGCATGGTTTTAGAGTACGATAAACTGTAAACAATTAAGAGAGTTCTAATTAGCGGGAGGCTTCTGAAAAGTAATTGCCAACTCAGCCTCGGGCTCAAGGCACACAGCGGGGTTAGTAGCGACTCGACTCGGAAACTGAGTTTGGGACGACAGACCTGTCGCTTCGCCGCAGGCCAAATGGGAGTTGATTAAAATCTGGAGACGAAGCTGGAGAGAGCTTTGCGGAGGAGTTGTGCGAGTTTTGCCATTATACAGATATCTGGTGATGAAATGATTCTGCCATCGCTCACCAAATTGGACTGCATGTTAATGCTCGATTTCAAAGTCAGCGTGACTGCACGATTATAATCAGTAAATACGATGTCAATGGGGGTCGACAGAACAGGTCGATCAAGACAACAGGTTGATCAAATGCCTAGTAGTATTTTCATGTGTTCTTATAAAAACATCTTTGTTTTTCTTTCTTGATGTCGGAGGTTGTGAGGGAGAGAAAAACTAGGCGACTCATTTGCCAGATCTTTATTGCCTGGCCGAGCGCTTTCGCCCATTCGGGCATCCTCAGGGCGACGTGGAGCCATAGGGACCACAGCCAAAATGCAATACAGACTCAGAGAATGAGTGGCTTAGTTTTTCTACCCCTCACAACCTCCGGACATCTTTGTTTTCGTCACTTCACCATTAATAGCTGGAACGCACGTTCTTTCCCTTGGGAAATCGGTTGGTAGTTAAAACGGAAAACGTATCGCGAAATACTGCTTCCAAACAGTGATTTTAAATCAAGCTATTAATTGCACACATGGAATGATTTTGGGAGGAATTTATTTGTATCTATTTAGCCACAACTATACAGAACTAAGGACAGCACATCTGAGTGAGAATCATATCTGGTATCTGATATCTGCTTGGAATTGCCCTCGATCATCTTAAAATTTCAAGCAGTAAACCGAGCCACACAAAATAACGGTGTTTTATTTAACGTTTTCCCCCATACACGAACGTTTTTTACTTTCAAATGATGACGCACCACACCATCCCTTGCAAAATCATTTCATCTGGACATTCACGCAAGTTCAACCTAAATTTTTCCTTCATATTTCATCCCTTTGCAAAACCCCTCCAGTTTTCCCTTCTGTTTGGCGAGTCACGATTTTCCGAAGAAAAAAAAACCTCACTTTCCCTCCTCGTTTTCCCTTCGTTAAGTCACGTTTACCACGCAACGTGATTTTCCACATGCTAATCTCCAATTTTTATACAAATTTTTAGATCCGCCATAAATGACGCGGTTGAAAAATTTCTTTCAAAAAATCGAAAAATGCGCACTTCATTTAGACAAAACACCAAGGTACAATCACATTTTTACCAATCAGTTCATCTACTATGAGCTATTAATGAAGATTGAAAAAAGCTTAGAGTATTGCCAAAGTCAAGTTTTACGTAGTAATTTCATAAATATTTTGTATACTAAAGCAACTTCGGGCAGTACTCCGTCTAAACTGTATTCGCGATACTCAAAAGAATATGTGCATAAATTGCCGCGACGATAGCAGTAGTCGGGCCAGGAAAGTATCTCTCAGCGTGGAATGTTATTGCCAGGGAAAGAGTTCGAAAGTTAAGCGTTCCAGTTTTAATCTAACTTAAGCTTGAAGTGCACTTCTTTGTAACAACTTGTTCGAAAAAAACGAAATAAAAAATGTTTCTAGTTTAATGCCTCCCCTCTTCACTAACAACTTTTCAGCCCAAACTTGACGACTCCTACTCGTTCCCGGATTTTCAACTTCAGAACTGTTTCACGCGTCGCTCTCGGTTTATAACAGTACACAAAGCCGTGTGAATTAATTTACTGCAATGGCGATACTTAGTTTTGAATGGGATACGGAAAATTTTTTAATAGTTTATTTTTTCTTCTAAAGAATCTGAACCGAACGAAAAAAGAGAGAGTAAAATAGCCGATTTTTCAAGTCACGGAAAAATTGCGATTTGTCCGAAAAATCAGTTTTTGAACTTAGGAAAATACGCTAGTAAGTATTCACAGACATTTTCCAATGCTCAGAACAATGATTTTCAATGATTTTCCGAAACTCAAGTTCAGAGAATCCCTCGGACATGAAATAAAATGAAGTTCTTCAGCGAGTTTAGAAATGTTTCTTATTCAAAATTCATCGTAGTTCTAATTTTCGGCCTAAATAGAGGTATTTTATTGACGGCTAAGTACCGGTTTTCCCTGTATTTTGGATTTTTCGTCACTCGTGTCAAAAGTTTGAAAATTTACACTGCGGCAAATACGCTTGAGAATGATTTAAATATGAAAAACTCTTAAAAATTAAACCACGAATCTGTTAAAGATTTAACAGCCCGTGGATCACCTTTAAAATATTTCGAACCTACGTCAAAAAAGTGTTTTTCGCATTTTTTGGAACACGAATCAATCAACATAATTTTAGTTTTGAATAGATCAACAAATATATTTTCGATAGACCATATTTCTCTAGGATACGACCCTACCGTATTCCAAAACGTTCAAAAGTTGCTGTCATAACCCTTCAGAATTGTTCCCAAAAATGACCTTAAAAACTGAAGTAATTTAGTTTTTTCCCTATACTGCTTCAGGTTTTTGCGAGCTGTTGCGTGTCCAAAAACCATCCCTGATATGTGCAGGACAATTTCCCAAAATTTCATGACGATCGCAACACCCGTTCATGAGTTTATCGGTAACTTACATACTTTCTTTTATGTATATAGAAGATTACCGGTACAATAATTATAAATAAGGCCTTTCAAGATCAAATCGTGTGATTCACCAATAGTTTCACAATTGAATCGAGATCAGTGCGCCGAGTCTGATATCAGATCCGGGATGGCTCTGTACTGTTACTGCATAGCGTGTCAGCAGCTTGTTTATCACTTGGGACACCTTTCTAAAAGTAATAGTTCTGTCGATAATAGTAATCCCTCTTAGAACCCCAACTCTCCCTAATAACTTCGTACTTCTCGACCATCCGCACCGATAACGTCGGGCTGCTCCCTGTTCTCGGGCAGCTATAGCTAATCTTATTGAAATATCACTCGGAGAACCCGACCTCTTCCGTTCGCCGGCCAAAGGATGAGCATCTATCGTCGGAAAACAAATTACACCAGTTCAATTTTCTCATACGCTTATGTGTCACACTATTCATTACTTTGAAAGCATTCCTTTCTCACTTATTGAGACTATTGCTCTGATTCTAAACTTATCACGCTTGAAAATCATCAAGGAGAGTCATAGGCCAGAGAGAGAAAGACATGAGATGGCAAGAAGTTAAATTCCATAATAAATTTGAAGATTTCGTTTGGAAGAACTTATATACTATGATCAAACTTCGTCCAAAAGCTGAAATGATGGCTAATAACTGAGGATATGCTCAAAGTCATTTACCTAATAGAAAAAATAACTTTTTTCGTGCGTAAACTAAAAATATATTCTCTTAGCCACGAAATTTGGTTTATCTCCTGGAATGAGCACACTCTTTCATGGCCCTGGTTTCATGACCAGGACTTCAAAAACAATTTTCTGTTGGGAAAACAACATACGCTACCTAGAAGCAAAGGGTAATGTACGATTTTATGCAAATCTAAACCCATAATAATCTCAAAAGAGAGGGTTTTTTAATGAAATAATTCTACCGAGCGCGGCGAGAAGTGAACTGATCCGTTGAAAAACTTTTGTTGTTCCATAGGCCTCGGTTCCGAAACGTTTGACATCCGTAATTATTTTCCAGACCTAAGCAAATCCTCATAGGCCTCAATGTGGATCTAATTTCGCTCAAATTTCACCCCGGATGATCAAAAGAAACGCTCGTTGAATGCGACAATTGAGCGGTACCTCGTTAGACGTCCCCTCCAGCTATCACACGTTCGCACGAGTGTTTATCATTCATGGCCGCACTCCCTCTCTTTGGCGCATCCAAATGCACGAAACAAGTTTTATGCTTTGCATTGAATTAGTTACCCTTCGCGATGAAGATGGCACGAGGTGCGAAACGTGACGGTTTTCTCTCGGAGGGAATTTAATTAAGTGAGTGAATACACTCGTTCGGTCAGGCATGGGTTTGAGAGAGGAAGTGACTTCTTCCCAAAAACGTTATGCTCTCGTGAAAAGTGGGCAATTACTTTTGAGGTAAAGCAATGGGGGCGGTAGTAGGCCAGCCCTTTAATTAGAAGGCTTGGAGTTTTGGCCTAGCAGACGATTGTCACGAGCAGAACAACTTTTTGAAAGAGTCTTTTCAGCTACAGACGAAATCAAATTACGCGCCGCGTTATGCAAATGCGTTTGATGTTGGGAACGCCGAGAGAATGTGAAATCCCACAATAAGAACGCTATTCATCAAAAGGAAACTCTATGAGGTTTCGTTTGTTTTCGCCCTCATGCTGAGCAAGATACAATCATACTGCTGTATACTATGCACAGTGACGAAATAACGAACAGGCAAACTACGACCCTAAAAACAATGCGACAATATAATTAATGTTGGCTACTCTAATTGCTAAAATAATTATTCAAAGAAATCTACTGATCGGAGATAATTTTTCCCTATTAGGGTCGCCGATAAATTCGACAGTATATAATACATCATTTAACACCACCATCTGAAAAAAATCTTGAAATTTGGAATTTTTCAAAAAGGTTAGGCCAGACTAAATCCAAACTAAATGACTTGAAATCTTCGCTATTGGCCATTTTTCATTTTGAATTCAAACTTTACGTTCAATTTCCTGTAGAATGAGTAATTATAATTGAACAGTCCTGTAAGTATTTGCATTGAATTTTCAAAGCCGATCATAAAAGTAATACTCACCGTAGACGGTCATCTTCTTCATTTCGGACCAGTCTTCGGTTTCGAAGGTGATGACAAGGCACTTGTAGTCGCCAGTGAGCTCAGTCGTTGGCGTTGCAATTTGAATAGCTTTGTGTACGTAGGCTGGATCGTCCGAAGCTTTATAATCCATGTTCAAACGACCACCGAGTATTCCTACGTCCTGAGGCTTCATCCCGGCGATCCATTGGTACACCATGTTTGCGCTATTCTTGAAATACCATTTGACTACTAAGCCGTCTTTTTCGGGATCATCAGTCTGTATCGTGTAATCGCATTCGAGGATCACAGGTTCGGAACCGTTTTTAACGATCGACGGCACTTGAATCCCTCTGATTTTGACACCTTCGTTCCCTGCAACAAAAATAACAGCAATGATAATTTACTGAACTGTAAAAAAAACTTATTTCTGTTTTAAATCGGAGTTGGTCAAGGCAGAATTGTCTATGCAGGTTGCAATAGTTTTATTGTCCCAGTTAAATTAGGGGGAGTAAAGCCAGGCGACTCATTTTCCAATTATTTATTTGCTGGCCTTGGTCAAAAGACCACCGATTTCCTTCCTAAATCATTTACCGCTTTTGGCATGTTCAAACGTCCACTGATACAAATGATTTCGAGAAAAAATGATCGCATGCCGCAATTTCCAAAAGGAAAAAATGTGCTTTCGGTCAGCTATTGAATCCCTTCTAGCTTCATTTTCAGCCTTTCCGACAAAATATATTTATAAATATAAATAAATAAATATTCATAAATATTTATATTTGTCAACATTCTAATCATTTGACTGTTTGCGTATCCAAATGAAATAAATTTGCATAGTTTGGTAAATTGAACTAAATATAACTGGAAGTGTAGGTGAGAGCATAGTAACTAATTTTATATGCAGTAATCCTACATTATTCTAGTTCAGTCGCTGTGTCTGAAAAAAAGAGAAAAATAAATTATTCGACGTTACAGATGGAAAAGAGCCGTTGTTCTCGTTGTTTTTTTCGCGATTTTCTTTCTATACTACATTTGCACACCATCTGGATAAGGGTGGAACTTGGCAGCGTTTTGTTGCGTTCGAGAATGACTCAGATTGAATCAGTCCCGTCAAATAAAATTCTCCGCTATTCCTCTCTTCTCTAAAGCTGATACGAATCGGGATACAAACAGGCAGAGACGACTCTGCGTAGGGTACGTTCGAAGGGTATCCGAGATAATGTAGCACCGAAAGAAGGATTCGCTGTTGGATGAGAATTTGAGGGTGGGGATTCGATAATGTAGTGCTCAGATACGAGTCGATCTTCCGCTTCGAGATTAAAGGGGTGAATCAGTAGCGATGAATGCTTCGCTGCATTGCAGCTTTGATTACCCAACAGATATCTTTTTCCATCGCGAGGAGTCGAAATTTATAATATCATTGTAATCGCCGCTTTTGCCCATTTTCAAACAGGCAATAAAGACCAGCTTCCCATACAAATTCAACAACGAGTAACCGTGATGACATATTGATTTTATCAGATATGTAGCTAAGTCACCTATCTACTCAGATAATATTGTAGCGGTTCTTGTACACAAAACAAAAAATTTTAAAGTGAAATATGATGAACTTTACACGTAAACCAACCTGTTTCGAGAGACACAAATGGCATGATTGTTCTACGTGAAAATCGATGTTCTGCATACCGCACAGTTTTCCAGTCAAAGCCGAGACAATTGCAAGAAAAATTTTACGTTTATAAAGGTTTCAAGATTTTTTTCGTATGATGTTACAGAATGCTAAATGAAGGAAGGTTGGAGATGTAAGAGAGATACCCAAAAACTGATAATCTTCAACTCCGAATTGCCCTGGCAAGTAGTCGGAAGAATTAAAGAGGTCAAATTGTGATACACAGGTTTCCCATTACTGTAGTCCTTCTCTCACCTGTGAATAATCGTAATAGTAAAAGGCTACAAACTGATCCCATTAACGCGCATCAACTATTTAGGTATTTTCAACAGTTTGCCATCTGACTTACAATGAGATGGAGAATTTCAATACAATTAAACACGCTGAATAATTACATTACGGGATGGAGCGGTTTCTCATGTTATCACAATGTACGATAAATAAATGGAAGAGAATCGAATTTTCAGGATGGACAGTGGGACAGTAATTTTCCCTCCTCGCGCTTTATCTGGCACGATCATTTTAGAACAAACCATTAATTCACGCCATGTGCTATTTATACTGAACGGTAAATAACCTCGCGCTTCGTTAAATATTTATTATTACCATCGCATCGTAACTACACAAATTTTCAACTGGTTTTCATAGGTGGATGGAGGATTGTTGTGACCATTAGAGACATATGATTTAACAAAGTAACCAAATCTCCCACGTTTAAGTTTTCAAAAAACGCGAAAGTCACTAAAACTCTCCATTGTTTTTAACCCACGCCTTTCCCTACTTTCAAGATTTTTTTTTTTTGTATTTTTGACTCAATAACATTGGGTTTAAGAGAGCTCATGCTCATTCAGCTTCATGCGTTTTCGAGAGCGAGGAAATTTCCGAGTATCATCAGCGTTAAAAATTTTTACGCGACTCTTTTAGAGCGAAACGTGATTTTCGCCCCTAAATTCGATTTAATACTTGTTTTCTTAAGACCTAAAGAAAGCTGAGGGCGAAAACTTTTGAGCTTACAGCAGAAAAGAGAATAATAGGTACCAGGGGCGATCGAAATAACGTGAATTTCCGATACTTTTTCCATTTCAAAGGTTTTTTTTTCATTGCATCTGCTCAGAAAAATTTTGTATAACAATGAAGAGATTGTAAATTCATGTTGTTTCATCATACTCCCTTGTTACTAGAGGAAATGCAAACGTTATTCTATCGTTAGAAAAGACGTTAAATTTACCATCTCTTCATTGCGATGCCAAATTTTTCTGAGCAGATGCAATGAAAAAAAAAGGAAAAGGAAAAAGTATCGAAGTATACTTTTCCTTTTCAAACATTTTTTTTTTTTTTCATTGCATCTGCTCAGAAAAATTAGGCATCGCAATGAAGAGATTTTAACGTATTTTCTAACATTAATTTGCATTTCCTCGAGTAATTAAGGGAGTTATGATGATTTTATTGAATTGAATTTGAAAATACGAGAAAATCTTCAAGGTGAAACTAGTAGGAAATGGGGTATGGGGGTTCCATTACACCCTGTATTGGGAAAACAACTAAACTTGAAATGCTTCGATGGATTGATAACGAGCTGATCTCGAGATAGCGTGTAAAATAATATCGTATGACGTTTTAAACAAGGTCAGTTACAGCGGGCATTCCTCATTGACCTGTAGAGCATTCCCTTGGTCAGTTGAGCGAGGAATTCTTTCCTATGTCTTCGCACATGGCATAAAAAAGGCATTAATAAAAGAGGAGAAGGAGGTTCTTGGAAATTATGGCAGTTTGATAGCCGTAATGCGTGTTTAGCCATGCGGTAATGGGCCCCAGGCGTCGCCGTTTACGCTTGAATGACAAATAAGTAGAACCTTTGACTACGATCACGCACGCACTTCAGTGAAATTTATCTTCTCTACTATCCAGCTTCCACGAATTTCCACTTAGTCTGTTGACACTGTTATGTCATATAACTAGCAACTTGTTGTTCCGTAAATCACCAAGCCGGAAGAAAGCTCTTTGGAAGAATTCTCTCAATCAAAACACGCTCAACCATTCAGCGACGGAAGAATAAAAATAAAACTATCGAATTAATTGACGGTTCTCCACTGGAAATAGAAAGACTGCGGACTGAATCGACTTTGATATTTTTCTATTCAATTCAGCTTTTGATGTGCTGTCAAAGAATATGAATCGTATCTATGTACTTGAAACATATACTTTCAACATATTTTTCTATCTTCGGTGATTACAATGAAGATCATTTTCACCTCGGTTCACTACATGATGGTCATAATCGTTGCCAACAATATAAAAGTGAAAGAAATGGCATTTTCACGTCTGGTAGTAAAAATCCATCTGTTCGTTGAAATGTTTTTATCGAAAGACCGATTTAACCAATCACTGAAAAAATGTCCCAACAAAATTTTATTTTATCATACCGCTTGCACCTGACAATTGGATTTTGCTATCTTCGATCGTGAAAACAAATAATGCGACGAATGGACCGCTTCGAACAATTATCCGCAATAAACGGGGAAAAATGGGATTATTTTCAACGATGAGGTTTCAACACGAACGATTTTCGAGGTGACACGAGGACACGACAAGTTCAGTTTGGCAGCGGAGAATAGCGGAAGCACCAGAAGAGGCGAGGAAGAGAGGAAACGTCTAGTTTCCGAGCCTCGTATGGAGTGTGGTGCGTCCATTACTGACTCTAATTGGGCAACTCCCGACGTGGGCCGAATACTGCGGTTCCCCAACTCGAATGAACACTGAACATCCCAGTTGAGTTGCCACGGTTGTACGGGGAAAGAGATCAGTTCTACCGGAAGAGTTATTCGGTTGAAATGACGTCCGGAAAGAGGGGAGAGGGCCGTCGTGATTTTTGAACCGAGTTGGGTCTTCATTTTATGTCATTAGTGTACTCGCATCTGCCACGTGGACTGTAGCAACCTATATTTTTGTACTTCTTATCCTTGTCGTCGCATTTTTTGATGTCCAGGGGGTGAGAGGGGGAGATAAACGAGGCGACTCATTCGCCGAGTCTTTATCCACTGGCCCTTTATATTTTTATAGTGACCTGAAAATTCAGGGAATTAATAAATTTGCGTTCACCGGTGTTTTTCCACTGCGGCCGTGGGTAGTATTGGTCTACTAATTAGTAGTAGAGTATTCGGTATAGCAGCATATTCAGAGCCACAATTTCCTACATTTAAACCAACTTTAAACGCTCGATCTTCAAGAGCATAATTCAATCAGCCTTGACTAGAGTTTTTACTCTACTCGTCCAAAGAAAACGTACTTATCATTTTTCATTAACTAATAATATTTCACTTCCATCCTACTTATTGTATAATCAACTTCACAACAACAATGCAGCAGTTCACTCTGAAAATGATGTTTATGAGGTGCCCATAAATAAAATATTAAATATAAATTTTTCTGAACAAAGTTATATTATTTCCCCGAACAAATTATAAGCTCACTCGTTTTACAATATAAAACATTTTTGCTCTTACATATGCGCCAAAATCTGAATGTAAACATTTTGCTTTTCATAATAGAAATATCTACAAAACAAGGTATTAGCTTGACTCGTGTTTTTACGAGGCTGTAGAAATAAAGCAATCGGCTCAGAGTATATTCTCGGAATGTTAACATACGAACGCATCTCAGTTATAAACGTCGACTCAAGAAAGATAAGAAGCATGAAACGCTCGACGTTCAGAGAAACAATACCAAAACGAAAAGAGTAACTCACAATACAATGCGGGAGGTTGGAAGAAGTAAAGTTGAGCAAAAAGCGTTTCACGCTTCACAATATAGAAAATGATGAAGGGAGGTGGAAAACTCTGAGAGAATCTTGGTTGTATACGGCCTGCGCTCGGGCAGAAGGCATAACTCAACACCTAAACGATTTAATGTCCACAAGGGAAACAGACCCTTGCAGCTGAGGTTGGGGTTTAGATGTTGCAGAGTTAGAGGTTCTACTCGGAACACAGCAGCAGGCAAACTGTGAAAGAGATGGAATGGTCGCTGGGAAGTATGCGGAGGCTTTTATTTCATTAAACACCTTGCGAAGCTTGAAGGTGTGCATTAAAAGTCAACGTATGAGCTCTTAAGCGCCCCCGGAGTCGACCACATTGTCAAAAACACACTTTTTCTTTTGTAGGTTGCAGGGCTGCCTCAACCGCATAGCTGACGTGGGTTTATCAACGCCATTCGCTGCCGCCGAGACTGTCTTCCTTAATTGAAATATCAAAGAAGCAGATGATGCTGTTTGCTATTCAGAGCAACTGAAATAGAACATGAATAATTCACATAGGTAGTTGTCATCACATATTGGCATCTCTCAACGTTTGGTAAGCTTGCCTTTTCCAAACAATCGAAAAATATCATGACACCACAAGTGATACCATAATGACTAAGCCATCAGTACCCATAAAATTAAACTACGAATACCGGCCGTAACTTGTACTCGGAGCAGATGTAAGACCATTGGGATGAACCTGATGTGAATCAATATTAGTTTTGAAAATTACATTCCGTCACCTACTTATGAATACTATTCATTCGGCCGCACGTTCAATTTGCCGGTATTATGTACGAAAAACTCATTGAACCCGGCTCATCAAATATTCTTTGCGTGCGTACAGAATCACAAGGAATTCTAGTTTCATAAGCGGGCCTCATTTCAATATAACCTGCTGAAAATATTCGAATCGCTGTCACGTACATAATATAATCTAACCGCCCTTCCCTCAACAAGGAGAAAATTCTCGGCTAAAAATAAGTTCGGCATTCTTTGCATGACATTGTATATATGATAATGAAGTCAACAAAGTCCCCTTCGCTCCAAGTTTTATACTTAAGAGATGGCATAAGCCGAATACGATGTTTCACCGAATGACGGTGACATCGTTTGATATAACATTATGTATGAATGGAAGACAAACATTATTACGTCTACGCCTCATACAAAAGGCAGAATCTTCTTAATTAACAGATAGAGTTTTAGAATGCTTTTCGACGAACATGAGAAGATTTCGCTGTGAAAATATTCAGAGAACGGAATTTACTCATATAGGTAACCGGCTTTTCAACATGGCTCATGGTTTTGTAAGGGAATGTAGCATGTATCGCGGTAATTCCTTCAGCATTATTCTTCTTGCCATTATTTTTAACCTACAAACGTAGGTTCATTATAAAATAATAATCAATTGTAATCGCCCAAGGAAAATTTTTTTCTAACCCCCTCAAAATTCTATGTTTCAAAATTCAATCTGTCAAAATTCTGTCTGTCCGCCGTACACCGTCAACACTTCCAATTCTGTCTGTCCGCAGTGACGAGAAAAAACCAATCTTGGTCTGACAATGGCTAAATTCTTTCATCAAATCGCTACCTCAATTTTAATAAGAGAACTGTTGGGAGGTTTTGTAGGAAGAAAATGCATACTATCCAACGTTTTTTAGACAAAGGTGTATTTAGTATAAACTTATATTTTTTGACGCTGAATAGTATGAGACCATCGTGGAGACGATAGCTGTAATGGTTTTTGAGTTATCGCATCACTCGAAATTCTCACAATTCAAGAATTTTAGTAGCTATTAAAGTCTTTCGAATTTTCTCTTCAGCTGAAACATTAGGCGATAAATGTAGCTTCTAAGTTGTGAATTTCAAAATTAAAATGATGATGATGAAATAGTTTCGGAATTTTCCCTTTTAGTTACCATTCTGTTGATGTTAGAAACGTTCACAAATGTTCTGACAAATTATTATCACAAATGGAATCTTTAGTCTGTAATCGTTATTGAAGCAAAGGAATAATTAACCACTGTACAATCATTTGCAGCGATTTTATTATTGTAAAGAATTTAACCGACTGATCGAACCCACTTTTTACCCATTTCAAAATTTGATGCTTCACGTAGCGTTGAATGTAAAATTTGAGTACCGGACAACCGAAAACAATTCGATCTGCCCATCGTAAAGTTAGCGCTGTAGACGAAAACCAGGAGATGGGTACAACGAACGTATTATTTGCTTGTATTTAACTTTTCATGGGTTATACCAGTATATTAACCGGTATGGCCCATTTTACCGCGTTCATTCGCGCTCTCGTAGTAACATTTTCCATTTAGACGAAGAGGTGAAATAGTGCCAATGGGCAGACTAACTGCGACCGTTGGAACCACGCATTTTCAATCAACGAACACATCAACAATAATTATCTAATTTCATCGATACACAAAGAAATATAGCGGTCGGTGGAATATTAATTTTAAAACCCACATGAGGTCAAAGAGAGCGCACAATGAACGTACGGCCTTTAGAGCGGTCGTAACAATAATATTCGATGCTGGTACCCTTACGACTCGGATGTACAGTAAATTACAATGGAAATCGTTGAGGGAAGAAGATACCGAATTAATTTTAGTGCCGACCAAAAAGGCCCGCCAAGGATAGGGATAAATATGTAGACTCAGACCGAGATTCGTAATGGAAAAATTCCATGGGTGATTGAGTGAAAGAAGAAAATGCCAATGAATTCCGTTTTGAAAAAAGGCAACACGCATCACTGAATACTTGTATAATTGGAAGTACAACACATGAAAAAAAATGTTCATCATAAATGATTTAGCTTCAGACAGACAATTAATCCCTGATCGGTTCACGGTAAATTTTTACAACGAAAAATAGATTTAAGATTTTACTTCCAATTCAGGATAAAGAGTGAACCTGGTAAACATCGTGGAATAGGGAGAAATAAAACTAAAATACATTTTGAGAGCGTAATTGATTGGATTCGTACGCTCTGGAGCTGGTTGATATTTTTACTCTAAACATTCGAAACATTGTATCGCCATGGGAAACTCTGCGTAGGGGATTCTCAGAACCGTAATACCTCTTTCGAAATATAGCTTCCGTAAATCGAGCGACCGTTTGAAGGAACAGTATCAGCGCGAGGAAATTCGAAATTAGAGGGAAACTCGGAAAAAGCAAATGTGAAGAGGGCAGCGGGTTCGAATAAAACCCTCTTCTTTGAAGAAAACTTCCGGCTACATTTTCTTCGAATCACGTAACGTGTCACATTGGTTTCGCAGATCTTCTGTCCAGCGCTTCATTAGCGTTGTTGACAAATTGGGAGATACGAAAGCTTTGTATCGTTTTCGATTTACAAAAAATACTCAATTCACCTCGAGAAGAATGAGGTGTAACTTCACAACAAAAGAAGAAATTCGATATTCATTAGATTATTGTTCATTCTTTTAAAGCTTTAACCTCTTTATCACTAAGCAGAAAATATCTTTGATAAGTTCTAGAGATTATTTTAAATAAAAAACTGATGAGAAGAAAAACGGTTACACATTTCGATCAAACTGATATTTTTCTAACAACTGCCCCTTCTTTTATCAGCGCGCAGTCATCACTGAACAGGTCATTCATAATATCACATTAAGCCCCCAAAAAATACACATAAAATTGAGGTAGCGATTTGGTTAAAGAACTAGCTATTTTAAGGCCAAAAATGATTTTTAGTGGAAACTTCAAATTTATCAGTTTTTGTAGTTTCTTCGGAAAAGTGTTGACAGCGTACGGCAGACGAACAGGTTTTTTCTTTTAAATTGGATATTCGGACTCTAAATGCCTAGAAACGGAAATTGTCACGTTTTGCAGGGTTTGAAGGTTTTTTCTTGGGCGAGTTTAGTTTATATTAAATATTAAACGAAAATCGGGGTTTGAAATGAAGTCATTTGGTTTTAAACATGGTTAGCTATTGGTGACCGACTAAGCTGATTTTTCTTTTTATTATTAGGCCAAGCACTGAGCAAAAAGCATTGAGCTTGAAGATGCTCGGATATTTCCCTATCGGATATTGGAGCACCTATTGATACCGATTGGTCACTGGTCCCTCAGTACGTTCTTTGATTTAACAGGTTTCCACTCTGGAATCCACTGCTCGAGAAACAGATCACCCAGAAAGTTCATGGAATATTTCTTCGAGACTTTCGAGCATCATGCTTTTATTTTAGGCAGCATGGTGGTCTTGATAACCCCTTCATTATTTATTTCGTATATTGTGAAAAAATCGCAGAGATAGAAATATTTTGTAGACGTGATTCAGAATAAGACGGTGCACTCTATATAATCTGTTTCCCGCGACCCTGAATTTCAGAGTGGGAACCTGTTAAAACGGAGAAGTAGCCCGTAGAAACCCATCGGTAACGAGGTTTACTCCAATAGCCGTAAAGGGCGAAAGCCGAGTCCCTAATCCGGACGTCTTAGAGCTCAGAGCTCCAACGCTTTTCCACCCTGGTGAAGGTTTTTTACCTTCCGCCCGGAGCCTCTTCAGGGCTAAGGCTTTCGCCACTAATGACCTTAAAGTCCTCGAGTCAGACGGCAATGATCGTGAGACGTTTAATTCTCTTCGTTGCATATTCATGAAGGAAAAGCGGATCGTATCCGGTGCCGAGGGAAGTCCAAACGTTGCAGGGGCCCGTAACTAAACAGTTAATACGGGATTAATAAAGATCAACCGTCCGTAGGACGGGTTGCATCCCGTAGCTCACCGGATCACAACGATGCAACGAGATGCGCGACTGCGCTTAATGCATTGCTACGCTCAGCAGGAGCGTCGTTACAGTCGGCTGGCCTGCTGAGTGAATACGTTACGGCATTACGTATATCGCCTATCTCCGAGCGGGCCAGCGATGAAAGATGCAACGCATTATCCGTTCAAATTCACAATACTAACATACGCCGAAGTTATTGAAGATGGGCCCGAACGCGGTATCAATCGCAGCTTGGAACAAGGGATGAGCCGTGGAACAATAGAGCTACGCATTGCTGCGCGGTAACAGGCGTTTGGCGCTGCAGCGTACTAAGTCCCCGCATTTACGGACGAATGAATACTGTTCAGTCGACTGATTTCGACGATGAACGTCAATGTAAAGTATTTCATTTTATTTTGAGTGTCCGTTCGTATCGAGTATTTTCTTGTTTCGCGATGAAAATGCGTTTAATGGCTGTTCCAGAGAAATATCGGTAGAAATCAGATTAAAGCTCCGAAGAGATTTTATTTTCGCTAGTAACCGTTGGTAACAGTTCGCCAAATGTACGAATATTGTTTAATCTAACAGTCTATTTGAATAATATTTACAAGAGTAATACGGTATACGAAAATATATTCGTTCTTCCTGTATTTTAACGGCGTCGGTAGGAGGCACTGTATAATTTACATCCGGTAGCTCCTTTCTTACATTATTTTGTTACCTCAAAACCCGATGTAGAACAGTTTTAGCTGTACAGCAGTTACAACAGCTGTAACCATACGTTGTTCTCGGAGCGTCATCAACACACCTGGAATAAAAAATACAAGTTGTAAAAACTATTCGAGACGAGAAATGGCAATTTTTAGAGAACAGTTCACATATAAAAAAATTAAATGTAGTTTACACCAGTCACAAAACTAATAAAAGTGAGTAAACCTGGTTCCGTCTAGTTGAATGCGCTTAATCAGTACTAAACTATTAATTACTTATTCTGGAAATAAAAAAACTTCGGTCTAAGCCATGTGCCAAAAATAAATCTCGCTCTATGCTTGTTTCAACGCGTGAATGAAAAATATCTCGGTTAAGTTCAAATCAAAAGTCTCTCCGTCTTTCCATCGCGCTTATTTCAGCAAAACATGGTAATAAAAGGGAAAGTGGATGAGGGAACAATCGACAAAAAGCCGTTTGATCATCGCTAATAAAAGCGTCAAGTTAAACGGCTGACGACAGCCGGGAAAAAATCCAATCGTCCCGAATCTATTGATCTGTCTACGCTAATAGCTTCCATTTCAACAGAGTTTGAACTCAAAAGGAAAAAATGCCTCTTGAATGGAATTCATTCCGGTGGCATTTTTATCTCAGTGGAAAAACGTTTATAGAACCGAACAACCGATAAAACACTGATATTTCCTCTTCATACATAGAATAACATGAAAAAAAGCGCTGGAAAGTATTTTATTTCGAACCACTGACACCATCGATAATTTGCCATCGACGTTTTCACAATTTGGTAATTCATGTCAAGCGCAAACGAGAGAGGATTTTTTAATAAACAAACGTCCATGTACTAGGAAGCTATTAGTGCATTTCCCATAATGCACGATGTCCCCAATACGTATTTAGGCGTCCGCCTCTTTCCGTGCCGAGTTTTCCTCCCTCGGACAACAACGAAGGCATGTCATTAAAAAGGCAGCCAATTTTTCAGCAAAAATCGGAATGAGTCTTAATGCTCCATCTGAATCACCATTGGAGGCGGACGAAATAATCACTTTTTTCACGTCGTCCAGCCATTAACCAGCGAATTTTCGGTGCGAACCGACGAGCCGCCCTTTAATACAATAAGCCTCTTCCCGCCGACAGAGCACCCGAAAATGTTATTTCCAGCAACGAGGATGTATGCGAAATTTGCTCTCGTTTTATTAGACCTCGCGCCTCTGTTTTCACGGCCTAACGCAAAAATATTGCGAGGCAATACCCCCAATGAGGAAAAAAGAGCTTACTTTCCATCTCGTACTTGAAAATTACAAAAAAAAGTTATAAAAAAAATAGCGCGAGCGAAAAACGAAAAGTCTGCTATGAGGTGATGAATATGAGCTCGTGTGTTGGTACATGATTACGGTCGTTTGAAGTGGTAAAGCTCGAAGACGAAGTTTTTCCTTCGTAATGCCGTTAAAGCGGCGATTATTACTCTCTCTCGGCTTCTTTGCGAGTTTTCATGTACCAGAAACGCGTACGGGGCGAATTGGCGGTTTCCGAGGAACATAAGACAGAACAGGAGGGAAACCAAGAAAAACGAAAACTTTTCCGAAGTCTAACCTAAGCCTGGATGGAACGAGCTAGAAGGAAGTAAGCTTTAAAAGAATTTTATTAGTTCGCGTTGAGAAAAAGCCTCTGGAGTCCTAACCTCTAGAGGCAAAAAGGGCTTTCTTTAACGTTATTTTACAACTGTGATCGATTTTCACGAAAGGAAATTGAGGTCGCCGATTTTCGCAAAGGCCGAGTTAGTATATATCTACCTGTCTGCACTGACGTTTGAACTAACCAAGTGAGAAATAGATTGTTGGGAGGAAGTCACATACGAAGTTAACAAACCGTCGCCAGTCGAGCAACTGAAGCAACCAAAACGCGTGAATTTTTCAACAGCCGTGCAAATGGTGGAAACTTTTTCGCCAATTAGGGCGCTAAACGGTTCGAGAATTTATATGGAAAATTCGAGATTTTCATACGCAGAGCCGTCATAAGGAAGGAAAAGTTTCACAACTGGGTCGTCGGAGTAGTTGATGCTTCGTCTACGTTTAGGAGATGTTCGGTGGATGGTGAACTTTTGAACAGAGAGGGGATGGACAAGGTCTGCCAAAACCGCACAGTTCGCACCCCCAGCGACCTCCAAAACTCTGAACGAGTAGAAGACCCCTCCATCCAGTCATGATGGCCGGGAAGAGTAGATGCCCAGACCCAGACTTGAAAACAAGACCACTTTGAGAGAAGCAGAGGCGGGTCCTCCTGACCACCAGACCTCGGGCTACCTGTTCCCACCAACCCGACAAACTTCTATAATTACACCTGCAGCCCACTTCATTTCTCAGTCTATCCCTTCCATGCCCATGCATAGACTCCCAATCGAGGTTCCGGCATTCCTCGACTACCTCACGATACATTCATAATTCGTGTAAACGAGCGCAATTCACTTCGAAGGGTTAATAGATTTCGGCTAACGATAAATCGGATGAATTTTGAATGAATGAATTTAGTTATGAATGAAGTTATTGAACGTAGCGAAGGTTTCCAAAAAGTATCATGAACTACAATTCTGCGAGAGATAAAAATATATTTCCTCTCCTGAATCTGTCCTGTCCTGTGGCTAAAATCCTGAAGAACCTTATCAATCAAACTATCAGTCACCAGTTTATATCAACTTTGAATAGTTATTGAAATACGGAAGATTCAAAGTTCAACCGTTCTTACGCAAAATTTAAACTGAAAAATATAATTTACAAATTGGGAAATCTACCGGGTACTTCCTAACCACATTTCGCTACCTTTTTTTTTTTTTTAATTATTTCCCTTCTTCCTATTTTCTTTCTTATCTTTCTCTAGGAAAACTGCCTTATCAAATTAATTAAGTTACTTTCCAATAATATGTGTTTCTTCGAAGAAAATTCCTCAACGTAATTTCGAATCTATGGAAGGCGTCCCAATCATTGCCGCCGAGGCTATAAAAATAAGAATAAGCCCACAGGAACTAGATATCACAGCTGAATGGAGTTATTCGAACTTATACATTCGGTCGGCTCGCTAAAAATACCCGTTTCTCGCGGGGAGTTTATTGTTATGTCAAAATAGCACGCGCTGTGGTAAAAATAACGGTCCGCAAGCGGCCCCTGTAATTTCCTCTCACGACTACAACCCCTTATTCACTTGATATTAAGACTAGGTGGTGTACAACGTTCGGAACAGAGTCATTATTTTTTTAATATCTTTTTCAAAAAGCATACGATTTCCTATGGGCTCTTATTCACTGGAATTTTCTCAATATCAGTAATTATTCGCATGATCGCTAGGACCGATCTCATTACTACTGCACACCATCTTTTAGTCCGTACATAAGTATTTTTGCATTCACACGTTGAAGAATTGAACTGTTCTAGTAGAGACCGTAGTGTCGTTTATACTGAGGAGCTCCTGTTGATAAATTTAAAATAAATACTAAATTAAATTTGAACATGGAAGTAAAAATTGATGAACTGAAGTTTTTAGCACTTTTTTTAGGTGTTCTACAGATAATTTTGGATCAAGACAGTAGTGCGGAACTATTGTTTACTTAAAACCAATATAAAATGAAAAATAAAAACTTCTCGTACAAAAATTTTTAGAATGATTTTCTTACTCTTCAGGGTCAGCAATTCGCACGAAATTCCCAAGCACTTTTCGTTCGATTTCAATTATTATTGTCTCTTTCAATAGTCTCTTCAATTATTGATTACTTTTCTCAAATAGTTTTTTTAATCCACGCTTGCAAGCCACGAACCGAGTATATATATACACACACACAATAAATCGCTCTATAAACAATCGTATTTGACAATTCAATACAAAACCTTTTTTTCTGATTCGAATCACCGGAGACGCCTTTCTTCGCCTTTATAACTTTTCTTATAAAGGTTTACTTCCCTTGCTGACAAGAACACAGGCGGCAAGTCGCCAGATTGAAATTGAACGAGAACAGACGAACTATAATAGCTTTCCTTCGCTCGGGGGACTAGAAGTCCACTTTTCCGACTGATCATGTTGGAGAAAACTTGATTAAACGATTTACCACGCATTGCGCTCGACAAGAGTTGAATAAAAATCGCTGGCGCTCCTTTTGAACTTGAAAATGGGAATAGTTTTCGTTTCGATCAGGTCTCGAAGAAAGTCTTGAAGCTTCTTTAGTTGGCAGATAGGGCGGGTTTTGTTTTGCCTACGTTCAACTCAGGGTCCGATGCGCGCGAAACTCTTTCCTCTTCCGAAGACGGAGGTGTCTGCCAAGTTTTCAGCTATATCGGCAAACCCTCTTTTCACCTTCTTCACGTCCATTTCCTTCTTCGAGATATTGTCCCTTACAGAGGAAATGTAGCGGAAAACTTCCAGCCGGCGGCTCCTCCTTCAGTTGCATTCTAAAACCTTCATCCAAGTTGCTCTCTCGAGAGCTCTATACAGATATCGCATCTCGACACTATTGAAGAGGATTTTTAAACCGACGCTGCAGGGTTAAGATCACCGAGGGCTTCCTGAACCTTAAGGTCTTTTATGTGTACGTTTCTATTGAGTGAATCCATGCGGCAATCATGGCTCCATTGGAATAGGATCTCTTTGAACGTTGTTTGAGCTACCGATTTTTTCAGCATATGGACGTTCTTCATATTTATGCTGCAGCAGTTTGAGAACGTCGAATAAATACCATTCTTCCATATTTTCCGGTTCGAAGGTCTGCTCCGGTTCAATAATTCCAGAAATAGGGGATCCGATCAAAAATCTTTTAATTGAGTATCAATACTGTCTAGGCAGAAAAACTGCTTTCAAGTCCTTGGCAGTAAACATTTAGCGACTTAATCGTTGATATTTGAATCTTGATATTTTACATCGTTTTCCATTATTTTCTTTTAACGCATTTACTTACCAGCTTTCTTTTATCATAAGAGCCGAACGTTTTTTGCATGCTCAGCTATGTATCAGTTAGACTTCTCCTAATTATACTAAATATTTTAGAAAGAGAAGACTTCTCTATTTTCGTCAATGCTATAAAATACACTCTAGATCTGGTTTAGACCTCAACAAAGGTCATTTTAATGTCAAGGTGGGTATAGTGAAGAATCCTTTTTATGATATATATAAAAGCTCTAAAATCAGTCCCTGATGTTATGATTGTACATCCAGGTAATAGTTTAGCAATTATTTGCTGCAGTTCGTTACGATTTTCACCTAGACATCCGTGAAATCATGGTCTTGGCTGACTATGTTGATCCATAGCTCCACGTGGGCTAGACTGTATATTACTGAACGAAGATTTACGGTAGGAAGTCGTAGCAGGGGCGAATCGACCCTCTCATGTCGGTTGCAAGTTGGAAACAATAAGAAGTTGGATTGAAGAAGGTTCCAACCGGTCCTTTTGTATCATATTGGCACCAAAACAAGTCCAACATTTCCCGTCGGAAAGTTGTCTAAAGATTAGGAGATTTCCGACGTTCACTATAATACGATTTATTATCAGCACGTTTACATTGAACAGAAAATGAACTCATGACATTCAAAGTAACTTGATTCTCGACTCTCATCGCCAATTACGTTCATTCTTTCGCTCTAGAAGGAGGCAAAACAAATCAGAAGATTTAAATAGTATTGTCAGGTGATTGGTATTTGAAATGTGGTATTCCAATGGAAAAATATTATCTACCTCTGCAGAGCGTAAATACCAGTAAAGAGTTCCATAAAGCGGTATTCATTACACGAAAATAGCTCCTATAGACCCGTCATCAAAGATTACCGATGGCTACTTAAATGAAGGAATTTTCCAACAAGTCGAAAGATTCAATTAAACGAATTGAATCAACTTCTGTTCGACGAAGATTCTAACGTGCGAGTACATCACCATAAATGCTTCCATTCAATTCCAGTTGATTATCGTTAATGATTGAGCAGTAGACAGTATCAGTGTCTCAGCTCAGCTTGGGACTCGATCCGTTTTTTCTTCTATTTACAACATAGCCCTTTTTTACAGGCTAGCAATCCCAGTAATCTACGGGTAGTTTTTTTCCGACGATCCAGCTACGAGCGATGCTCCTTCCCAAGGAAAGCAAGCCGTTGGGAGCTCATCATTATTTCGTTTGTTCAGCGGGAGCAATGCAGAGGGTCCGAGGCATCAAGCTGCTCGCTGTAGACACTGGGAAAGGGAAACTAATCGACTTTCTGTCGGAAATTTCGTGGCCCTTGGAGAAAACGAAGGGGATGTATAGCGATGGAGCTAACCCCGCAATAACGCTTCAGCTCTTTTATCCTACTCAACCCTCTGCATCGATAAACAGGCCGAAGGGGGAAAAAAACTAAATGAATAGAAAAAGCGGAAGTTAAATAAATAAAAGAATGTTAATAGAGCGATCTACTTTCGAATGGATGAGCTGGAAAGGAAACGATCGTCAAGTTCGATCCGCTGGAAGTCGATAGCTTTCGAAGAAAGAGTTTCAAACAAGTTCCACAGGCTTTTCGGTAACCTTTAACAACTGAGCGGGAACAATCTTCTTAGCAGATTTGGAAAAACAAAAAAATCCAAAATTCACATTCAACTCATAGGTATTGCCAATAGTGAAGGATCGAGTATAATTGATTCAAGAATACTATGAAAGGTACACTCGTGAACGAAAAATATCGAGAGAAAAAAATTAGTGTTTTAAAATGCCGAAAGGAGAAAAATCCAACTACGCAAGACCCAAACCTAAATTTCGAATATGGACGTAAGTGATATGCTTTCTATTAAACAAAGGCTTTCGTTTCAATGCGTTCGAACAGACAATTTACCGAATCGTCGAATTCCACTTCTCTGATATCCAACGTACCCCAATTGTCTACCCTCTACCCTATGAGCTTTCAGTCAGGTCACAATAAAACATTTGAACGTTCACTTATTGATTTCGGAACTCACCAACACTTCTAAGAACGTAAAAATGGCGCCTATATATTTTTAAACCCAATCGATACAAACAAGACGGCCACACACAAAAAAAAAAAAAAAAAAAAAAAAACACAACATAGAAGAGCCATCAGCTTTCTGTTCAACGGTTTAACGTCGTTTCGTTCTTCGGCCATTCATTCTCAGATCACGTACGTACAATTTCAAACAAAATTCTCGGACCTCGGGGTTTTTCACCGAGGCATCGTAATGTCGCCCGCTACTGACCGTTGGTGCTTTGCTTTTAAACATCTTCATTTTGCATTCGAATTTATTCAATATGCGTTCCGAAGCTTCGTACTTTTATTTGCTAATGGCCTCTCGTCTTTTCAAACTAACCATTTGATTCCATTGGTATTTCCAGCGGTGTTCAACCTCCTCACGTCGAATAGCAAAATCGGTTTATTTAGAAATTTAATTATCTATTTTCACGTCCTCAACATATTATGCTGAAGGAGAGAAAAGAATAATTCATTTCCCTCACATTCTGGTAATTATCGTATTTTCCCTCAGAAAAGAAAGAGTTCTAAACTGGATTAAAATCAGGAACGTATACTCAAGTCCGGTGGGATAGAGATAGAAGAGTTTAAAACTAAAATATTACTCTTCTCCAGGTGGTCGCATTACTTCTTTTTGTAGGTTGAGGGGGAGAAAAACGAGGCGACCTCTTCTCCATTCTTTTTATTATCCAGCCGAGTACTTTCGCCCGTTCGGGCTTCTTCAGGGCATTATAGGACCAAGGGTACCTATGGCCATAGGTACCCTTGGTCCTATAATGCCCTGAAGAAGCCCGAACGGGCGAAAGTACTCGGCTGGATAATAAAAAGAATGGAGAAGAGGTCGCCTCGTTTTTCTCCCCCTCAACCTACAATAAAATATTACTTATTTTCTTTGTCGTCGCCTTTTTTGAAGTCCAGAGGGTGTGAGGGGAGAAAAACCAGGCGACTCATTCTCCGATTCTTTATTTGCTGGCCGAGCACTTTCGCCCGTTCGGGTACCCTCAGGGTGACGTGGAGCCATAGGGTCCACAGACCAAGGGTTTTCTCCCCCTCACACACCCTGGACATTAAAAATATTGCTGTGATAGGTTGGTTTCTCGGGTAGCCCTCAAAGATACGTTTCATGTTGTAAGAATAGATAGTTTCCATTTCTTTCAATCTGAACCACCACAGTAGTTCAGAGATCCATACGAATAATGCATGTTTTTAAAACTTAAACGAGGGAATTTTGGTTACTTCGTGAAATCATGTCTCCAAATGCCACAACAATCCACCATCCACTTGACGGTAATCATAACAAACTTATGATTTTACAGTGATTAAAACTCTATTATTCCAATACTTCACTCTGAATGCTGGTACAAATAGGGAAATTCAATCAATCGCTTCGAGAACGATAGACACACTCTCGTTATCGATCACAAATATTTTCTCCCTTGATGAATACGAATTTCATCTCTCTCGTGTCCGGGGAAAATTATAAGCGCGGTTAAACGTGATTGGAAAATCATCATGCTCCGAATTAGTAGGCAAAAAGTTCGTTCATTTGTTTTGCTTTCCGCTCCCCTTGTTTCAGCGTAGAGGGAAATTTCGGGTGTTCCTGTTTGTTCTGCGGTGTCTAAAAACTCGGTTAGGCCGTGTTGTCTGGGTCGGACATCCTAGTCAAGTTGCGCCCTTTCACTGTCACTAACGCAATTTACATTTTGGGCTTCAGGAAAACACAGCGAACCGGCTTCCGCTATCCTGCTCCCCCTACGAAATGGTAATCTGGTCAACGAGCGGTTTTCATATTACACAGAAAACGTGGGTTTTCGCGTACATCTGCCGTCAACGGGTGGAGGCTGTAATTTTTTAATAGTTAAGAGCGCATGATTACGAACTGAATAGTTAAATGTATTACCTATACCTAAATATGAAATATGGAATTAATGGCAAGCACCGTGAATCAATGAAAGTTAAATGGATTGTTCTTTATAATCCTATTTTATCATCGGCAGGCTTTCACAGCGCTGTAACAATTCTCCAGTAACAGTGACAAGAAGTAACAGTGGCAATGTAACAGCTATTTGATTGGTACAAAAATGTTAATTTTTCAAATGAGCCTTATTTGAATTGGATTGAATTGAGTAGGTTGTGCGATGCTTTTTAGATAGAACTGAAGGAAAAATGGTGGTGTGCACAGATCACACAGTACGTTCATGTTTGAGTCGGCGACAATACATACATTACCAAATACAACCCAACGAAAAATTCTAATTACGGTGTGTTGTACCAACGATAAATAACAAGCGTCAACGATAAGAAGAAACAGCAAGAGCACTTTAAGATTTCAATCGTCCAAAAATATTTGCTGTAATAGCCTGTAAAAGTTGAAATAAAAAAAAAAAAACTCGTACGCGTATATTTGGGAAGTACTGGGTGATATCCAAATTCCAATAACGGCCAAGTGTGCACATTTATTTGAAGATGAATTTTTGACATTTTCATCGATTTTCATTAATTTTTACGGAGATACAACAGCTGTGTCACTATCGGACTATCACAACAGTTCCATTTACTAGGTGACCATGGAAGTAAACAGGCTATTTGAGACGAGGGTGTACCACTATTGTGTGTTCTAATTTTTAATGTGACCAGCTTGAAGTACTGCGGCATTTTCGATACACAACATCTGGTGTCAATGAACCTCCGTTACAATTTATGTTGCCACTTATTGTATTAGGTATAAATCAATTAAATCATTTCAGTTCCAAAGATTGCCATTATCAATTCGGTGTAACTTATTTAGGAATAGATTCACATAAGTAACTGCGAACTGTACAGCTGGAAAGTAAAAAGAATTTAATGCTCGCTCAAATCCATATCCGCATCTGCGCCTTTCAGCTCGTATCGCTATGGCATAGACGATACATAATGTACTCGACTATCTGTGAACGTAACGGTTCCACACTAAGAGGCATTAACAAGCAGCGAGGAGTGCAGCATCTACATAATGGAATAGACGCCTACCGGTATAATGATGCTCGTTACATCGCTCCATGTTATGTGCACCTATAAGGGAATATATTGTCAGGTTACTCGTGACTATTACGGATGACCTAAAGTTCAGCCGATAGATTTGCATCGGTGGAAGTAGCAGTCATCGCAAATCTAGATAGGACACAATATTATCTTTGGTTAATCCAAGACATAATCTATACGTCAACACAGCGGCTTTCGAGCTCATTAGTCAGCTTTTCTACGCTACTCGATATTTTAGCAGCATTCGAGCGTTGTCCACGATATAGCGCGAATTATTTCATCGTTGTCGGTACAACTGCGGTGTATTCGCCTTATCTGAACTAGTATGTTTGCAATTATCCAAATTACAAAACTAATTTTCCACTAATATTCACAGTAAGATTTCTATTACCGACAATTGCCATTATTACTTATCATCAAACAAATACCTGAATCGGTATCCTTAGAATGGAAACAACCAACGTGAAAGCGGTTTATACAGTGGTCCCTTGGTGGTTTAGCGTATACGCAATATTAACAGAATCGCGAGCGATGAGATATTGTGTGCTTTGTATTTTTAATTAGGAGAGAGCGAGAGCCCTTGATAAATACGAGATGAACGCGTATACACTCAAAGGGAAGAGCCCTCAAATTAGTATCACTCACATTAATGAACGCCAGCGGAGTTGTATCGTTCCAGTATTTTCGCGCACAAGGAGTATTATTTATACCTACACGGTTGTCTCTTTGAAAATATTTGCACTGCCGTGTTCTGATAAATACGTGTTTTCAATTTTAATCTCTGCGCATAAACCGATGTGAACGAATAGATAAATAAATAAATATTGTCTGTTCTCATGATATGTTATTGTATTGTTATTTTGTTGTATGTATTTTAATTCTATAAAGTTTTTCTGGACCATTCTCAGATCATAACCGATGTGGTAAACGTCCCCGTAGTTCACAGGACTTCTAAATGCTTCTCTAAAGCCGATGCAAACGTAAAATTGAAACCGCCATTTCACTCTTTCAACTCACGCTTTCTCTGTTCCGACGAGATTGAATACTTAAGCTAATAAGATAAAATAAGCTTCCAAGGAACGTCATTTCTAACGGATTTCATTTTGATGCCCTTTTCCTTTCCGCGGGCAGGTGTTATTGGGGAGTCGAAAGACGATGGGAGTTCGCTATGCTCGGGGCTTTCTTCTCTCGCGTTTTCTTTATTTCGCCAAAGAAAATGAGATCTGCGAGGAGGAAAAGACGCGAAAAAAGTAAAGTATGTTTTGGATAGAAAGGAGCGAAAAGAGGCCTGCGGTGTTGTAGGAGAGTTGCTTAGTAATATACCGCCTCTTTTACCTTCCGCAGGTTGGTCGCCGAGTGGAAATGGAGGATGAAGTACGTATAAAGTCTAATGTCCTGGTTGAATCCCCCGACCCTGTGGCGTTATAAGGGTATAAATGTAGAGAAGTCTGTAAAAAGAGACACGGGACCGTGCAAGGCTATCCCGAGTCGGCTATCTCGCGTTGCCGAGGCTAACACAAAAGCGTATTTCTCTTTCGGTCGTGTTTTTTCCTCTGTATTACATTATTATGGAGCTGAAGGAAAATGATATCCGAGAAGAGATTTCGTTGTTACCTACTCGAGTCGAGACTAGATGAAATAATGTTCGATGAAGTACTTCCTCCGTCTTGGTTTGATGAGTTTCCTTGGGAAGAGAAAATAACCACTCTATATACGTTAAAAATAAAAAATAAATAAATAGAAAATTGTGACTCACTTAGAAAGCGTTTGACTGATTCTAACGAATTACGATCAGATAGGTTTTAGTAACAGTGGCTACTTGATTCCTGTAATTTTTGAATTTGAAATTTGAAGTACAGAAAATAAATATTCTTTTGTGCTAATGGGTCGGTCGGCGCTACTTCGTTATCATTGGCTCCGTCTCCGCGTCTCGACCCGTCGACCGATCACGTAAAAAATCATCGGAGTAGCTATAGCCATTAATTAGTAACGAAACATTTATTAACATTCAAAATGACTATTTATCGGAGAAAGGAAAGGGTGGAAACAGCGGAATAGTCTACACGGCACACAAGTAATCCAACGACAAACCACGTGAATAAATTCTGTTTCCTATTCCTTCCTTGGTTCCGCCGATTAATTTTCCCCTTTTCTCCCATTGTTGAAACTGTTAGAATACTAGATTCAAAAAGGAGATTTCGAAAGGAGCTTTCTCGTAGCCATTAAGGCTTTATTAGCTGCGAATCGTAAAATCGCAGTCTGACGGGTGTAGCAAGAAACCTTCGTTCCCGGAACGGAATTCCCATTGATCGATCTATTAACAGAATTGAAACGGTCCAAAACAGTCCATAAACAGGTTTTATAATTCATGACCTCATAAAAAATAGTTTGAAGGTTGTCAGAACTGCATGTGAGTGTATATTATTTGTAGGAAATTGATGTGAATACTGTTGTTTTCTGAGTTTCCCTGTCCAGATCATAAATTTTTCCAATGAGCATGAACGGCTTCAAGCACAAAAATCGTTTTGGACTCGTTAAAACCAGAATTAAAACTTCATTCCAGCTGTGCAGGTCGGGACCAGAACAATGAAAAAAATCTGTCCTCGGATTTTCTTATCCCCAAGCAACCTTAGTTTGCTAAGGAAGATTGCCAGTTGGATGGAAGAAAATTTAACGATTCGTAGATCAACCATCATAACTTACTAAGTATATGTTTAGTTTATTTACGCGTAGGATTTCGGTTGCTCTTATTTTGCTTACGTCCCTATGGAATTCCTCCCGTTCTCAATTTATGCGGCAAAAATCGGCTGGAATGAATTCCAACAACTCTTTAAAAAAAATCAATAAAATCAACTTTTCCAATTCAAATGAGAAGCAGCCTATAATCCGTATCGAGTTTCGATGAGCCACTGTGTAAAATGTCAGCATTTTGTGATCATTCGTTTGATTGTGAAGCGTAATGAATAGACAGAGGGCATTTTTTGGCTTTAATATATTTTATTTTCTTATTTTATTTTCAATAAGTAATATACCTACATCATTATAATAAATAAGAACTTATGATCTGCTAAGCGGAGTCATTCACAAATTGACTTCAAACTGTTTTATCAACAAGTCGGTAAGTTTATGCCGCAATGATAATTGAAGTTGAAGAACGACTGTACCATGATTCGCAGCTTTTTTTTCCTCCTAGAACGGTTCGTTTCCAATGTGGATACCTACAACTATTGCTTTAAAATAATTCCAGTTCTCCTCGAAATTTTCCCCAAGACTATTTCCCAACTTCAATTACACGGTTATTATCGAAGTATATAACTGTGATATAGAGTTCTCGCAGTGTACAGTTATGGTGTACCTAAGCGCTGAAATATTTCGCTTCCGTGTTTCCGTGGGTTAATGTCGTCGGCGGCGTTTTACTGCTAACTGGTCCGCCGCTTAAAGCCAAGGTCTTTGGGATAGGGAGTCGTGAATTTTATCACCGTAGTAATCGTAGGCTACATCTTATTTAAGCGAGGTGGCTTTGCAACTCGCCCGCAAACTGCCATTGTAGAAGAGAAGCTGCAAGGATGACTTGGAAAGGTTGAACGTGGAGGTGAGATGTAAATTGATAAAAGAAACAACTATACAGCCCCGAGGCAAGTGCGAAAACGACCGTACAAAAACACTCTCCGTTTCGACTTGCGACTCTTGGAATCTTCAATTAAAATAGCGAGCAGGCGGATATTCATTAAAACGCGAGAGGAAAAAATGTACTAGCACCTCCAGCTGAATCCGACAAATGCGTGGAATACCTTGCTTCCATTCTTCCACGAGGAATTTTCAACCGATTTAAGGTTCACTATTTGGGTAACTTCATTGTCCACGAGCGGTCTGTCGTTGGAACCACAAATAGGTGAAACGAAAGTGAACGTTTTCTAGGAAAAAAATTAGTCAGGCTGTCCGAAAGTTTTTTGAGTGTTGGAACCATTCTAAATTTTCGTTAGTAAATTTCATCTTTGCAATTGTTGATCCACACCTGATACTCAATAACTTCCATTCTCGCCTCCATATATGTATAAAAAAAGCCCAGGAAGATCAGCAACGCGAAAGAGGAAGGAAATAGCGGTCGTCGATTTTCACTGTCGCTATAACTGACAAGTGAATGAATAGGTTGGTGCAGCGCTATCGACGCAGAATCGAACGGGCTTCAACTCTGCACCTGAGACGAGGCCGTGACTTTTTTCTTATCTCGATTTATATTCTTTAGAAGTCAACCCGACAGCCTTCAATGGGTTCGAGATTAAAAACGTCGGATACCCCAGAGAAAACGGTTATCATTGGAATATAGGGAAATAATCAGAAACACGGTTACGAGAAAACATCAGTAAAATTTCAACTATATCCAAATATTATGCTTATTGTCGCATTTCTCATTGCCTGACCAATCGATGCTGTGGAAACTCCAATTTTATTTTTGTTCTAGGTCGGAGTAATGCAGAAATATCAAGTAACCAAGAAAATGAGTTTTGCGACTTTCATTAATAAATTAAAAGTCTGTAGTGTGTTACTCTCATCACACGCTGTTAAATTACATTACGCAACGACGATCGATCAAGCAAAGAACTGTCAACTAAGCACCTACATTTCCCGGTAGGGAGTTCCAATTTTCAAAGTTGGCGACGCTTGCGGGGAAAACGGATGGAAAAAACGCCAAAAAGTGGCGATAATGTTTCCTCAAAATTTCTATCATTCTTGCAGAGGGAAATATTTCACTTCTCGCTTTAAAGGACGCCCTGACGCCTTCCACTCTCATCTGGACCCGAGCCAGAGACCTCCAAATGACTCATTACCTAAAAATGGAAATCCACGAAGGGGCCAGCAGCTGGCCGGCGGAAAGAGCTGAATGGGGCGGCACTATTTGCCAAATAAATTACACGTCGAGAGAGAGAAAAGGAAGATGGAAAAAGGGCTTCTCGACCAAAGAGCCGGCCATCGAAAGAGGGCCAGGTTCCTGTTTTAAAGGGAGCCATGCGCTTGCAAATAAGGCTTAGAACAACCATTCAACGTGTCCGCACAGTACGAAAAGATGGTCTGAATAGATTGAGCGGAACTTTTTTGAAAGCCTGTTAATAAGAAATATGCCTAATAATAGCAGTCCATTTGTAAGCTTTCTAAGGAGAAATTCAAGCTCATAAGCCATTACACTCTGGTAATCTCTTATTTACTGCTAGTAGTATTTTAATTAAGTTGACTATAATAATGCGGCTGTATTCTTTGTGGAATGTACTTGACCTTCACCATCAGGTTAGCAAACTATGAACATAAAACTTTTTTATTTTTATTTATTTTATTTTTTTTAATCAGATGAAACTTTTTGAAAGTCAAATTATTTTTCTACCGTTCTAATTTTTTAAATATTTTAAATTAAGTTACTATTCAGAAAGAAATTCATTATATACATTCTTCAATTTCTTTAACCTATTTGTTTCATAATACAATTTAATGTCAAGCTATTACCTGATTATCGCCTGATAAAATTCACTTGCAACGTTATGCTATCCTAGTTGGAACAACGAATAAATAAAACGTCTACCTACCGTCATTTGATATGACACTAAATTGATTCGTACAATCAAAGGTCGAGCGATGAGGTTTCCGCAACTTGAAGTGCTGAACGGGGAGTGAATATAAATGCGTCTTTTCCTTCTAACACCCTAAACAGATAGAAAAAATGTATGCAAATGAAATGGTACACCGTCAATTCTACACACGATCAGGTATCGTCGAGTTATCGCAATTTCATTCGTATCCAACTTTTCGTTTCTTTCCGCTGAAGCACTTACGCGCTTGGCGTTGTATCGCGTCATCGAAAAAACGCCACTTCCCATGAGATACATAATGCCTGTCTCGGAGGACCTTCCTCGCTTTTTACGACGGGTCATACAATGTTGAGATGGATGTAGCATAGCTACAGCATCACCTTGTCCTCCACTATGCCCTTTCCTCGACTGTTTTTGCGTTTCTTTTTGCACCCTTTTTTCGGACACGTTTGTGTCACAGGATGGGTCAAGCATGCAACAAGGATAGGGTAAAACGCTCGGATGCCGTTTGGGCACCAGGAGCGATGTCAAGGGCTAGCTGGGCTGTAACGTTCCCTGTATAAATATAGTTACGATGATATTGTAGAGCCCTCTCCTCGCACGGATACGTGACTAGCGTTCCTTTACAGCCTTCCCAAACGCGCCTCTAGTAACCGAATTTGTAATATCCTCCTTCTCGCGAGCATTGCTCGTCCATGAGTATCGTTCGGTACAGCTGATGTTGTATTAAATTACAGGGGAAAAAAATTCGCGCCGTCTTCTGAACATGAGAAAAATTGCTGATTTCGATCTTTTTATATCAAAACAACGCGCAATTTTCGATATTGTATGGGAACTCTTAAATTACTTTGGAGTCAAGGCATAATTGAGCCATCTCTGGTCCAAATATAATGTTGGGTGAAAATTTTATACACGTAGTTCTCAAAATTTGTGCCTCGACATTAAAACATCAAATCTCGTGTGGGCTAAATAAGAATTGTGATTAATTCCTTCATTAGTATACCTATCTGTTATCAATATTTTCATTTTTATTTATTTCGTCAGTTACCAAGGTTTAATTGAATAATGTTCGATTCAGTTATTATTGAATAATAATCTTTCAATAACAACCATTCAACGAAGGACAGTATTATTAGATAGAGGCAGCTCGTAAACGAGTTCAGCATAATAAATAACCTCTACCATTGTTAAATACACATATATACTTAGTGAATTATTTCCTTGTTTTTTTTTCCATTTCTATAATTTTTATTTCAAATCGTAAAACAGACAAACCAACTTCATCGTTGAAAGAGATTTTAAAAGAGTAGAAAATACGCGTATAAGGTAGCGTTTTTGATTAAAGACGGTCAATTCTCTTGTGTCATTCCAACTTGACATTTCATCTAGAAGTTGCTTTCCAGCCCTTCACGTTTGCAGTCTAAAAAGCTCTTTCGCTCGTCACTTAGCCTAGGCAATGTCAGATACATGTGCTCGTCGAGATATTATCATCCCACCTTATTCTAAACAGAGCTTCCTACGTTCTACGTTCCATTTCCTGTTGTTTTCGACCGTCTCGCACTGCAATCCTCCTTATTTTCTTTCCTTTCGCTCCAACTTTATCGTCCAATATATCGCTCTTTCTCGCTCTCCTATAGCATTTTGTATAGCTTGCGTCTCACGAAGGTCGCATGTAAAACGACCTTCTCTTCGTGTGTTACGCTCCCTGTTATTACATTACGAAGTTCTTTCCCTATTTTACTTTTTCTACGCCGAGCTCTCAGACTTGACTTACGGGGATTTGGCAGACCTTCTCTCGATCCATTTTTCGTCTGTCGGAAACGCGCGGATATACTATACCAGACAGTTGAAATTTTAGTTTTGAGTCTGGCAGCAGTTTCAAATAAAGTTTTTGCGATGTCTGACTGGTAGGTCCAAACTGGAGTTGGCATGATCTAGGTTAGTTCTTAGAATTCTCATTCTACCCGTTATTAATTTTTTTTTTTCATATTTGCAACCTTTATTATCTTATACGTTCACAGACATCTAAGAAATGGATACATCTTCCCGTACTATCAAGCAGATGAAGAAGCAACATTCGATCAATAAGGGTCCCAAGCATAATTGCATTTTCCTCATGAAGAACGGTTTCAGGTTCTATATGGTTGAATGGGGTTCAATTTCTAAAAATAAAAATAACAATAAGAAAATAAAAATCAATAAAACTAGAACACTTTTCAATCCAATAGTTTCGTTTTAAATGCCATAGAATCATTCATTTGTTCAGTTTTTCTAATTTTTATAAATGATAATTTTCATAATTGCTATTTCCGGAAGCCTTTTATATTTCACCCGGTTCAGGTTAAAAAATACTTCAGTTCCAGTTGGCCAGTTTCCTTTCGCCGTCGCTTTCGTAACCTTCTGAGGGTTTATTTCGTTTTCTACACGTCCTACGAACATCAGACGTCAATAATGAAATACCAACGTTGGAAGCGATTAATTAATCAGAACCTTCCTCCCGAAGGATTTCCGCGCTAATGAAAGCGTACAAGGCCATTAAAAGGTTTCGGAAGAAAGTTTCCCCAGCTACCTAGCTATAGCATTCAGCCCAAGTTGGGCCATCGAATTCGATCTTTCTTACTTTATCGCGATGAAATTTTCAACGTTCGTTGTAACAACGTCATCCGAGGAAACACAAAGAATATTTGATACCGTATCTACTTTTCATGTACTGTTTAATCATGATTGGCGTCGATAGTAGATACTCAGAGAGTTTACAAGTATGACAGGCTCTTGGGTGGTGAATAATTGTATATTTATTGGAAGCGAAAATCTGCGATAAAGTTGGAAAATGGTTTCGGAAATACTTCCCTACGAATTTTTAACGCTTTTTACAAAACCTACAGCGATCAACAAATAATAACAATGTTGACGGCTCTCAAGTTCTCGGTTTTACGATATGATTAGACAAGCAATGATGCCAAACCTTTTGGCATACGGTTGATAAAAAATCCAAGTTTATAACTACTCGGTTAGCTCAAATAGCATCAGTAAATACTAATAGCCACAAAACGGACTGGCATAATCCAAGACGAGTTTACGGTCGAGAAGAGAGAACGACAGTCGATTGTGTCCTATGGAACAAAGTCGTAAGCGGGAAAAAAATATGCTCGGAACAGTACCTGAGAAGAGCTGGGGGAAATCCATCCAGGCGTATGCCCTATTTCACGTCCAATGGACTCAGATGGCGGAACATGACCTCCTCACTGATATGGAGCAGCCCCAAGGACACCACATCCTGAGCAGGGAGAGGTGGGATACCGGCTCAAAAAATAATGCAAAGAATCCAGCAAATAACTGTGCCATCCCCCCCTGACTCACGAGTTGCCAAGAGACATACAGAACGGGAAGTTGTTGCTTCCTAAATTGTGGCTGAAGGAGTGCAAAAATACCCCTGTTGACATTAACTCAATTCGAGGCTGCTATAGCAGCTGGTTGAGAAGTTATCCATAGATATTCCTCCCTCTTCACGAGGAGTCTTGCCAAATTCACGTGCCGTATTGGAACTACCTCAATTATAAAATGCGAAATTCGACTACCAATCGCGAAGGAAAATGAGAACGTAAACGAAACATATTCGAGTCACATCCTTTCTCTGATTTCCAACTTTTGTCGGCACTGAGCCGAGTTCCTGATTAACAAATCCCGAACCTGATTAAGAACAAGCCGAAGGAGAGGAGACAATCTTGTGAGAAAGGGCCGCTTTGTATTTTTCTTAGGTTTGTCGCGTTACCGCGACGGGAAGAAGGAACAGCTCTTGCGATAGGAAGGCTCTAATAGACTACGTGATCTGGAAACACTAGGAAGGAGTTAAAGGGTCGAAGAAACGGTGGTGCAGTGTCGTTGAGTTTGGGCACCACGACCACGGCTGAAAGGATCTTAGAATGGTTAGAGCTTCATGCTTTTTCTCTCTCTTGGAAAAGCGCCGGGAAATGTTACGAGTTCAGGGCTTCCCAGCGCTCCTCGAAGGGTTGAGAGGTTAGAAGCTGATGTAACCATTTGGGACGTGAAAGGGAATGTGCGAGGGTACTACGGGATAATGAGGCCCCCTCCTTTTTGTCACAGATCTCCTCCATTTCCTTCTTCGACTATACCGCCCAGCATTTTTTTACAGCCTACGCGTACACACGCCCGAGGAAGAGATCTTTGAACTTTGTGTTGCTAACGCCTAAAACTCGCTAAAAAGTGAAAACATGAAGACGGATGTACGTATAGAAAATAGAGCAAAAAACTCAATAGATGTGTTTTTCTTATGGCTTTTTTATTTGGTTTATATATACCTGCAATATTCGTTGATTCTATCAATAATATCGAATACTTTGATAAATGACCATTAGAAGTCACGATTTCTTATCAGCCGCAAAAACTATCCTAAAGTACATCCCATTGAGACCAATTCAGAAGACTAGAGCGCTCAACCTAATGGCTCAACGTGTTTGTGGACGTAATACACTTCATTTTCATGTGATTCGTTTCTAGTGTATTGATTCAATTGTTTGTGGGTCAGTCAACGACAGATACATTCCTATCTACCACATTCTTCACTATCTTCAAGCAGTTAGCGTGTTGTAATTCGTTTTACTGGAGCTCCATGTTTCATTATTTCCTATTTGGTTGACCAGTAAACAATATAATTTATTCCACAAGAAGCTCGAACTTGATAAATGGGCGTTCATTAAATGTTACGAATGGGCTTTAGAGGTTACGATATTCTCGTCTAATTTGATTCTACAATCTTTGAAAAAAAATCGAACATTCTTGCAGCATGCAGTGTATTTGAGTAAGGGGAGTGTTTGAATAATATTACAACGAATTTTATACAAGCTCGTAAATGCTCAAGTAGCATTTATTTATTCGTTATTTATTGTAGCATCGTTATTCGTATGCATTTCCCAAAACGCGAAAATCCCCATAAAACTGCAATTACTCGAAACCGGTATAGATACCAAGACTCGTAATCACTTTTTTCACTTCACGATTTTTCTGCAGATTAGATTTTAATCTCGAAAATTACAATAGTTATGTGCAAAGTGACATCAGTCGATGCGATAAGTGCCAGAATGGTTCAAGCATCTAGTGCCAAAATAGAGTATAAACACTACCTATCACCCACCACAAAATTCGGTTCCCAGATGCATGAAATTAATTTTTTATTCGTTTTTGGGTTGTCGCTTCATATCTTCTTGATTTTGAAGTTTGCGGGGGAGAAAAACTGGGCGACTCGTTCTCAATTTTCTTTATTGCCCGCCGAGCACTTTCGCCCCTTCGGGCATCATCAGGGCGTAGCTGCGGCTACCAATGGTGCTACAAAGCCCTGATGATGCCCGAAGGGGCGAAAGTGCTCGGCGGGCAATAAAGAAAATTGAGAACGAGTCGCCCAGTTTTTCTCCCCCGCAAACTTCAAAATCAAGATTAATTTTTTATATTATTTCGGACCGAAATTCGATGGTCCTTTTTTGGAACGAGCCAAATAGCATACATAACAACAATAATAATAATTTTATGCAGAAAAACTCACTTTTTCGCTGTGTTAACATAATTCTTGAGGTTGTTGTTCTGGGCGGACTAAACTTTCAACCAATTTACGCTATCTATGACCATAATTTCGAATATAAAATGAGGAAGATGGTACAGGATCGATTGCGATTCGTCTGATGTTTTGCCAACTCAACTTCGACCTCAAGGGCAATAATCAAACACAATGGATAGCTGTGTTTCTCACATCGTATAGTCGGAGCAGGTTGGCAGAGGTCGATTTTCCAAATTGCAACCACGTGGAGCGTCACCTGTCAGTGATTAATAGTTTTTCCAGCGCTGATCGCGGGTTCACAGCTTGGATGTGGCATTGTAATGCTCGGAAGGGCGTACGTCAGTTTAGTTTATTGTTGTCTCATCCTATCACTGTGGTAGGAAGTATTTGGGAGGCCATGAATCATTCCGCAACACATTGAGACGTCAACGGCTGTATCCGAAGCCGGCGTGAATTTGTTGACGAAGCGTTTGACAGTATCTCGATCAGTTCGAAAAGAATAATGATCGGCTTAACAAAGTAAAGTAGCTACCAGGCGAGAAAAAAATGAAAAGAATGTGGTGAAACTTGATTGATACATGCGAGAGAATGTGCAGAGAATGGAGGGATCATTTTGCGATTCATTTGAATTTTCATACTTTTCCTTTAGAAGACTGTGAAGTGACGAATCCTTAAATTATCTTCAGGTAGTTGTAAGTAGGAGGTTTAGAGATTTCTCTTTTTCTGGCAAATCGTCCACAATAATAAATAGACCGGGATTTTAAAACATATTTACCGTATTAATGTGACATAAACACTGAAGATTGATTAACTTGAATGATTCGACGAAGTGCGATGGTTTTATAATCCAAAAGCGTCTTATTATCGACACGTGCCTAATCGGATTTAACTTCCTTAAATAAAAAAAAAATTTAAACCCAACGTGATGGCGAATATGTCTACAATTGGTGTATTGAGGACGGATATATTTCCTCTAAGAATATAGCACAGATGTAGGATTTCGTTTGTTTGGAAATATTGCCGCAGCGGCCATTTCGATTTATGTAGCTTTGAAAGGCTTGATTTCCCTCGTCCCTCGTGCGTTTTTTCGCATCGCGTTCTCGAAGCTGGTAAGAAAAAGCAGTTATTTATGCGAGCGAAGTCTTCGGTTATGAGGTCCTGTCTGTGCCTGTCACAAGTTCTTGCGAGTACGAATTGGAAGGCGTTGGAGGAAAAAACGTAAATATGGAAACCCCGAAGGTGGAAAACACTATGACGCAAGAAAAGTGGAAGGGAAAGAAGAATGAAAGCCTTTCGCGTGGAGTTGAGTGTTTCTGAGACGGTCTTACGGGGTCGAGCGTAGGTGCGAGGTGAGAGTTCAGTAGGGCCTGATGTATGACTTCCAGATAGCAAGGAGAAGCAAGGCCTCTCGTTGCCCTTTTTTCAAACCAACACATACTCACGGTTATACACAGACAAAAATATGTATAGGCAAACACGACGCACACTTGAACGTTGCGTACTATATCCTCTAACAGACTGATGGATTGGGTGCACGCCATCCCCGCTCCTGGTCCCAACGCGCCGATACCTTTTCTCTATTACTTACAAATACATACTTTTCTTCGAACATCCGCCGTCTCTTCAGGCATGAAACCCTTCACTTCTTTTCAAGTCACATCCTTAGGCGTTACGGCCTCGAAGTCGAACTTAGCTTCCCCGTCTCCGTTTCCGACTCCCCACCTATAAATATCAATCACGCAACAACGTCGAGTAAATCACAATTTGGACTTTCCCCACAGCCGGCACTGCATCTTCATTCGGTGAAATCTGAAGGCAGCAGTCCAACGGAGTTGGCGTCTATTGTTATATTTTTGAAATATCCAATTCGGCAGCCAAGTAAATGCTAGCGTTGCAAAATATTGAAGCATCAATCTGAACCCCCCCCCCTACCCAGTACGATGAGAGATGCGACGACTCAATCAAGAAGATCAATCTGAAAGTTAACGAAATTCTTGGTGGATATTTCTGTAAAATTATAACTAAAGAATTCATGCTCAAGCGCTTCTTTGGGATGCCAGGACCTTTTTGCAGTTCGAATTCTAGAAATGATTCCTTCGATACGAAATATATATAGAAGATTAAAAAAAACATAGGATCACAATAATAGGAACGGGTTCACCATAAGCTGGCACATTCTTTACATTGGAGAACCATGGCGCGTAGAAACGTGAGAGGAAACCGTCAACTTCAAAGAGCTCTATAAATAATAGTAATACTGTACCTCCATGCTAACAACACTGATATGTACATAGGTCGCCCTGAAGATGCCCGAATGGGCGAAAGTGCTCGGCCAGCCATTAAAAATCTGGAGAATAAGTCGCCTGGTTTTTCTCCCCCTCACAACCCCTCTACTACGGAAACCGTCAAGCAAAAACCGGGGAGAGCAATATATATAGTGCTATGAAAGTAAGTCTTCGCTCGGAAAATCGTGGCATGCCGTATGGGCGGGGAAAACGGAAGGGGAAATGAAATCTGAAAGGAAACTTTGGTTCAACTTGCGTGTACGACCAGATGAGATGATTTGAAATGGATGGCACGGTGCGTCATCATTTGAGAGTAAAATACGTCCGTGAATTGGGAAAACGATCAATAAAACTGTCGTTCGGTGTCGAGCATTTTCATGCTCGAACTTTGTAGATGATCGAGAAGAGATTCTCAGTCACGTTCAGTGTTCTTAGTTGCGTGGCTAAGTAGTTAACAAATTGGAAGCAGTCCTCCACAAATCGATTCCCGAACCATTCGCCAATTTTGATGGCGAGTGCTTACGTCAATTAACACGAACGATTTTTGAAAGGAAACGTCTCTTGCCGCAATTTTTAATGGGGTAAGAACGTGCGAGTATGCTATTGAAATTATTTCCAAACTCGAGAACCGAGAAAAACTTAAGAAGTTGAAAGCTTTATCGAAGTAATTTGCGCTCCTACAGCAGTGGTGTGTGCGTGTGTGCTATACCGCTCTGTGCTTTCGATCCAGATTTTGGTGGTTATAAGTGGTGTTTGAACTTTAAGAACTTTCCTACTAGTTGGTTTATTATTGGATTTCGGTTTTGTGTCGTGGAGAGATTAGAAAGAGATGATTTGACCCAGTTTTTTGACTTCGCTGATTTCAACATAATCTGAAAATCTGTCAGTATCGCCATTCGGAAGTTCCTTCACGGGTGGTAGCGGTGGGGAAACGCTGGAGGGGTGAAATCGTTCTGTCTCATTACGTGCTGATTTGCCAACTAGCCTATCTCGCTGCATGTGAAATGACACCTGTCCGTCATAGTGGGAGTCCCCTCTCTTATGGCATATGACTTCTGGCTTCTGCGCAGATTATTCCCCGTTACGTACGCTCGATTGCCTAAGAACTACGAACGCAGACCACGACGGTACAGAGCGTTAATTCATTGAGCTGGACTACGGACTCTCGATCAAGCGTCTGTCATTTGCGAGCACTGATTTCTCTTAAATTGGGATCAAAAATGGACTGCGCTAAATGTTCTCGAGACCTTCATTCGCCAAGAAAAACGGCGAAGTGCGTACATTGCAATATGAAGTTCCACCCAGCCTGCACGAGCCTAAAATCGGTGGAAAATTATAGAAAATTGCGAAAGGAACTGAGGGATAAATGGAAATGTGATGAATGCAAGAAGCCTCAACAACACAGCTCTCCAGAAGACGATACATCTGAATCCGAGGAGGATGTGGGATCATCTGAAAACAAAGCTGAGCGTGCGATCCTCGAGGTCAGTCATAAGCTGGATGGTCTGTCTTCAATTGTCGGTGACATGAAAGAATTGAAGGAATCCGTCTCATTCATGAGTATGCAGTTCGATACTTACGTAAAGGAGATCGCATCGCTGAAAGCATCCGTCGGTAAATTGACCAAAGAGAATAGCGAGCTGAAACTGGCTTTCGGCGAACTCCAGCGGAAGGTTGATTTCCTTGAGCAAAATTCAAGAAAAGTCAATGTGGAATTGCATGGTGTCCCAGAATCAGGCAATGAAGATTGTCGTGAAATTGTGAAAGCTGTATCACAGGCTCTCAAGGTGAACTGCGGTGAAATTAAAAAAGCTTTCAGAGTTGGATCAATACGTAAGGACCGTCCGCGAAAAATCTTGGCTGAACTTGAATCGTCGGATGCCAGGGAGACATTGGTACGTGCTGCAAGGGAGAACAGGAGTTTGAACGCAATTGATGTTCACGGAAATTGGCCAAAGGAACGCATCTATGTCAACGAGAACTTAACTTCATTCCGTGCAGAACTGTTGAGGCGTGCCAAAAGTAAAGCTAAAGAAAAGGGTATACGGTTTGTCTGGCTGAAGAATTTTGTTGTACACACGAGGAAAGCTGAAGGTGAGCGAGTGCTTATTGTCAAATCGTTTGAAGACATTGAATCGATGTAGATCCTTCGGCCTTACAGATCAGCTACTCAAACATTATAAATATGAATGATACATTCCTAATCGATCTGTCCAATGGAAAGGTCCCTATAGATCAATTTGATGAAGATTACTACCAAGTTTCGTTATCCTCATACCTATCTTTAATTAATAAATGTCAGGCTTTCTCTATATTCCATTTAAATATCAGGGGTTATAATGCCAATTTTAATGAATTTCTGATCTGGGCCGGGGATGATTTATACTCGTTTGATGTACTCGTTTTCACGGAAGCTCAACTTGATTGCTGTCCTGTACTTACAAATATACAGGGCTATGACCTAGTGACCTCAAAAGAGCATATTAATAAAAATGATGGTGTGGTAGTATACGTAAAATCAATTTATAATTACACCGTGCATATGGTAAATCTCCATATGGCTACTTCGATTCATATTAGCCTTAAGCGTGAACCGGATCTTATTGACATAATGGGTATTTATCGGAATGGTCAAGGTGATATAAGGGCATTCTCAGATGGTCTTAATGATTATATCAGCAGTAAAAATAATTCAGATCATTTTTTCATTGTGGGTGATATGAATATTAATATCACAGATAATCTACTTAACGATGCACTGTACTATTGCACTTCTATGTCGGAATTGGGATTTCGATCCTTGATCAATAAGCCTACTCGAATACATTTGGGTTCTTCGACCTGCATAGACCACATCTTTTATAGAAGTAAAAAAATCGTTACATCGACAGCTAGTATCTTAAAATCCTACGTAACTGACCATTTTGGTACCGCCATATCCGTTGAAAGCGCTAAATGGCAGAACCAAAGAAAAACCTGCAACCAGCACACTAAAATCGACTTTCCTAAATTGGTAATTGAAGTTGAAAAGTATGATTGGGAAAAAATCCTCAACGAAAATGATGTATCTGAGGCAGTGGCCAAATTAGTTAGTGGATTTAGCGAATGTTTAAAAATTGCTTCGGGTCAAAAAAAGGTCTCCCACGCTAAAACAAAACTAACACCATGGGTAACAGCAGGTATTTTACGTGCTATCCGTATCAGGGATAAATTATGTAAAAAATTGATCAAACAGCCATTTAATTCTGAATTGAAAAAACGAATAACTTACTATCGCAATATGATAAAAAAATTAAAAACGATTGCTAAAGATGAGTATTTCAGAAATAAATTTAAAAAGGCAAGTAGACCTAAAGACACTTGGAAGATCATTAATGAAGATTTTCTAGGGAAATCAAAAAACAACAATAACCCAATTAATAAACTTATCACTGGATTAGCTCAAAACTCGGACGTAGAAGATACGTCAGCCAAAATGAATGTTGCAGAGAAGTTTAACTTGTATTTCAGCAATGTTGGAAAAAATTTAGTTGATGGGATCCCTCCAATCCTGGTCAATTATGACTCATCAGAAAGCGGGGAAAAAAGCAGTCTTCCAAAAGATAAGTTTAAGTTTAAAGCGATCAATGCGAATGACCTCGAAAAGATTATTTCTGACATGAATGGTAATTCGGCCCCCGGAATGGATGGAATTTCATTGAAGTTAATCAAAAATCATTATCAACGATTAAAAGAAGTATTGGTTCACATAGTTAATCTTAGTCTTACAAATAAAATTTTTCCTGACTCCCTGAAAATTGCTCGGGTCATACCTCTTTTTAAGAGTGGAGATCCGTTGGAACTGTCGAATTATCGACCAATATCGTTACTGAGTACGATCTCTAAATTAATCGAGCGCTGGATCAAGCATCTTTTATATGACTACTTAGAATCTCAGAATTTATTATCGGAGAAGCAGTTTGGGTTCAGGAAGGGCATAGGTGTAGAGGAGGCACTTTACATGCTGACTAAGGACATTAACTCGCTGCTTGACCGTGGGAAGAAGGGGATTCTCCTTACGCTGGACCTCGCCAAGGCTTTTGATTCAATTGATAGGGAGATCCTGATAAGTATGTTACCTAGTTATGGAATTGAGGGGGCAGAGCTGGATTGGGTGAAAAGCTATTTTAGCAAACGAAGACAGGTCGTATCAGTCAGTGGTGTCGATAGTGAGGAACTTCCGATACAATTCGGAGTAATCCAAGGGGGGACTCTAGCCGCTGTATTTTTCTTAATTTTCATAAATCAAATTGGCGGTTTAAAGATAAATGGAAATTTGTACATGTTCGCTGATGACACGGCAATTCTGTGTGAGGCCGATTCCTGGGACGATGTGTTTATGTATGCGAATAAGGACATGAACATGACTTACCAGTGGCTATCTAAGCATACATTAAGCCTAAATGTGCAGAAAACCAAGTATCTGGCCTTCTCAAGATCCACCTCCAAAAACTATCTTCAGGAATTCAGTATAAAAATACATACGTCTGGTACTCAAAACTGCAATATTTACCCCTGCGATTGTAATTGCCCTGCCATAGACAGGGTTGAGTCTATTCGCTATTTAGGAGTATGTATTGACGAAGACTTGAAGTGGGATAAACACATTTCCTTGACAACTCAAAAGCTCCGTAAATTTACGCACGTTTTTTACAAACTTAGAGGATGTCTATGCACAGAAACCGTTATTTTAATATACAAAGCCCTTGTTCAGAGTATCATGAGTTTCGGAATACTGGCTTGGGGCGGTGCGGCGTCTTCAGTGCTCCATCCCCTGCTCGTAACCCAAAAAGCAATATTAAAAGTAATAGCTAAAAAACCTAGAAGATTCCCCACGAGTGACTTGTACCGCACAATCCCAGTTTTTTCCGTTCCACAACTCTATATAAAAGCCTCACTTGCATTTTTCCACAAACAACCAGACTATTTTAGATACCCCAGAAATAACCAATACCCTATCCGTTTCACATCTCAAGCCGTAATCCCCGTTCCTCGAGCTCGTTTGTGGAGCACATCAAAACACATTTTCTATAGCCTACCATATCTGCTAAGAGTGTTACCCGAGGAAATGAAACAACCCACTAATTTCTCCCGCTCATTATTTAAGAAAAAAATATTTTCATGGTTGATCTTGAAGGGTACAGAGTCTTGTAAAGAATTGATGTCGAGCATCTATGTATGCAAGTAATGTTTTGGTTTTTTGTTTCAATGCCTTTTCTCAATGTAATTATTGTAATAACTTCTTAATCTCTCTCTAATTATGTAAACATCAATGTAATCATTTATTTTATTCATTTCTCTTCTTGGACCACTTTTTTGTGAGCATCAATGTAATCATTTATTCTGTCCATTTCTCTTCATACACTACTTTTTTGAACCACCACCAATTTTTGAATAGGTAACGATGATTTGGAGCTTCAAACTCCCCCAAACCGCACAGGACTTTGTTCTTGGTTTGGGGTATATTCCAATACTTTAAGAAGATTATTTGTACCTATTTTTGTTTAATAATGGAATAAACTTTATATTCATTCATTCATTCATTCATTCATTCATTCATTCATTCATTCATTCATTCAATTATCATAGAGTTGCCTCTCATTTAATCAGGTGTTCGTTACTGGGTTCTAGAATTGTTCACCAACAAACTTCCAATTTCTAACTTTCAGACATTAGTTCCCTACCGATGAAGTGCAGGAATTATATAACTCGCAATTCGAAGTCATTTGAGCACGAATAACAAAATTCGCAAATCTGTACAATGAATTCAGGAAAACCCGCGTTTTACAGCGTGACAATCGAATTAGCATTCGGAACAGCATTGCTTTAAGGAATCTGTAACCCGACGATGCTCCGCTGGTGGTCAGTTACTGTTAAACAAGTTCCGGCGTAGCAAGGGGAACGTGAACGGAGGGGCAATTTATTGATTCCGGCACCCTATGGTAAAGAAAGTTCATTATTTAGCATGTCTGAGTAAACTCAAACGTTTCTCTCTTGTATACTTAGAGGGATAATACTGGTTAGCAGTCGGGTCTCCTCTTTGTTTACTTTGAGCCCGATCAACTAGGAACGGCGTGCGCTGTTACTGTCCTTCGAGTATTCAAACACATATTTACTATAATTAATGCATACGCTTTTGTAGGCCGGTGGGATATTCCGTGAATCGACGTTCTATGAATAGTTCATAAGCAAATAGGAAACTATGTAGATAGAATGATTCATTCTTCCGATAAATTTTCAAACGATATCTGAAGGTTTTTCCGTATTCTATCAGTTGAAATTTAATTATTTGAACTAGTTCTTCCATGAAAAATGGCTTAAACAACACAGTCAGTCATGCTAGAGTTGGTAGTGGAACTGTCAACTTGGGACGAGTGGGTTTTAGGCACTACGAAACCGAAATGTTGGCGATCAACCGTTCCTCAAAGAAACAGCCCATGATTCCCATGCCAACTCTCTTCTATTCAATGAGCATTTTACACTGCAAAACTGACGAGAAATCCCGAAAGAATTAAGCTCCTATTCAGAAAATTGACTTCTTTCCACTCCTAAATTCTCCTTTCTTCTCTTCTAGGAAAACGTCAACTTCACCCTTCTATGAAACTGACGAAGTTAGAAAAAAGTTCTTCAAGTTACAGTGAAAGATGAGCAACCAAGAATTCACCAAAACTGTGCACAGCTCATCCCAAATTTCACTAGAAGCAGTTGATTAAAATATGTTTTGGAAATGTGGAACCTCAAAAGCGTAGTTTTGAGTTGAATTTAATTGGGTTTTAGACCGCTATTTGAGGCCGGTGAGTCTACGTGAAAGTGAGAAATTGTCAATTTATGCAAAGCGAGATTGATGAAATTTCCGTACCGTAGATCTGAAGAAAACTACCTCTGTAAATCATTTTTTGAGAGTGCGATCGCTGGCAGCAAAGTTACAACTCAAAGGCTATCAACCTTCCATCATCTAACAATCGTGATACACTGCGAGTCATCGCGCTTCCATAGTGAAGATACCACTGGCCTTAAATCTTTTATCGAGAGCATTTTTCCTCGTTTGGGGTTCAGCCATTGTTTACCCTTTCTCTAACTCCCAACATCACACAATTCTTTTCCAACTTTAATGGAAAAACTTTTCTGTTTAATAATGCTTCAAAGTGTGAAATGAATTCTCGTAATTCATAAATCTTTTTCCTTCCCCGGTTCTTCTTTTTTGTTCCAGTTTTTTTTTTTCTCCATTTTTAATAATTCCTCTGTACATTCTTTTGTTTTACTTTTTACGGAGATCGCATTTCAGGGTCATGGATATTAAAAAACCATCTGCCATTCTCGAAAGAGAATGATGCGCGAAAAACAATGGTCTCTTGTTTAATTCAGTTGAAAATGAGTTTCAGCTGGTTTCCAGTTCGGTCTTCTCGATTGGTGATACGTTTGTTAACGAACATCGACTATAATACTTATAAACTCATTTCAAGGGTTTTCATCAAGATTGAAGTCGTTATTCGTTATTTCGTCGTGATTATTCATTACGTTATTTCTCTCCATTTTAACGCTCTTTGTGCAGTTATTTTTATTTGGAAATTTTTCAGCAATTGTTATTATTTTTAACAGCAATTCGGTCTACACAACAATGCTTCTTATCGGCCAACGACGCGGACACTTCTTAATCATTTTTTAGGCAACGCGAATGAGCCACATTTCATTATTTTGGTTTGAAGTTCGTTTGTTCGATGCATTGTCGATCGTTGTCATCAAAACTGTGATCGTTCGTTTTTAATAAATCGGAGTTGAAATTTCGCGGTTATTTTGCTTTCTCCCGACGGCCTACTTTAATTAACACCTAGTTTCCGAATTACTTAGTTCCCCCTCCTCAACGCCGAACATTTTACCTATGCTAAAGAAACTTAGCTAAGTAAGTTACTAAACAGCGTTGAGAAGTAGTTTCTTCTTCGAACAACGATAATTCAAATTGTAGCGTATCTATCAGTTAGTTTGGTGACTCTTCGTGTGTGATTTACCGAGCGTCTCGTTCGCTGAGTCATTTACGAGGAATGCTTCCACCTGTAGGGAAAAAGGGGAGATGGTATTTTCCAAGGACTCGCAGGAAAGTTGTGTCGAGGTAATTCGTAACCGCCGAAGTGATCTCGGTTGGTATGGTGAAGGGAAGCACAACGAGCTATGATTATCTCATACACTGTCATCCTGATAGTTGCTTGCAAAGTTTCGTGAAGTTGTCTGGGAGCTTTGGCTGAGATTCAATTCATGTTGCCGGAGTAACTCTCTCACTTTCAAACTCGGCTGGTGAATGATTCAAACAGCGGTACTGTTGTGTAACGGAGAAGAACTTCCGCTTATTTCGACTGTTTAACTCATTTGTTAGAAATCCCTCGAGTTAAGTGAAACGATGCAACTAACAAGTAATCGTAGCTGCGCGAGAGTTCCTTGAAATTAGAACTTTTAGCGGCAACTGATTGTTGGATGGTTTGATTTGATTATACTAACTGGAAGGCAGTAACAATACCAGCTACCTAATATTCTACTTGGACCAAAAGTAATCAAACAGTTCCTGTTCTTGCGGTTGAACCGGTTGCGCGGTCGGATTAGTTTGCTGTTTGTGCCATAATTTCCCATGATGCCAAGCTGCACATGATTATATAAAAACATTTGAGCCCATTTGTAACCAAGAATGCGAGTAACTTCCACGTATCCTAAATAACACTTCAGATAGTGAACTAAAAAGCAACAAAACTTACCGAACTTCGATGATAATAACACCAGGTAGGTATTTATGTGAAAATTACGATCTCAAATTCAAAGAAAGGATGTACAACGTTTTGCAGAGCATTCAGAAAGAAGAAAGGACTTATCGCAGCGTTTAATAAAACTTGGGACCCTTCAGCACGTCTTATATCACCCAATGAAAAGACAAAAGTTTCATCTCAAACCGATCCCTTTTGTGAACGGTTTAATCTTTGACTAATTGCTAATTAAGATATACTAATTATAATCAAGTTGAAACTGCCGTTAGACGCGAAAAAGTTGAAGAGGAGAGAAAAAAGGTGTTAAAAACCGGCTCAATTCTCTTTCCCACGAGAAGGAAGGTTGAAAACCAGCCCCGCACCACTGGATCTTTTGTAGGAGTTCCCGGAAACTTTCAAGACCTCATCCCTGCTCACAACGACTCCCTCGCCATCACGAGTCTTGGAATAAAAGGAATCGGTGAATAAAAGGAGCTCGGTGACAACTATCCCCTTTTTGAAGCTTAAGAAGAAACGGGAGGAAAAGAACAGGCGAACTGGGTACACGACCCAGACCGCACGGACCATTATCGAGCGAAATACAATACAATTAATTTGTCATTTCTTCCCTTCTCATTGTCACCGAAAGGGGTGAATTGGGGACGGAAGAGACAAGGGGAAAGCTGAGCTCCTTGGGGTGTACCATTTGTCTTCATCTCAACCCCAGAACGAGGGTCCTCCTTCCCATTCGATCTGCCGGACAGGACTTCGTCCATACAACCTTGGTCTTCCCATTTCCCCAACTCTAGACTATTTTTTCCAGCAAGATCTTTTTACTCCTTCGTTCCCTAGTGAGCTCCTTTCTCTCAAAGACATTTCACCCTCCGCTTAGCCTTGCCGCATTCAACAGACTGTTCTTCCAAGGCTATCGGTTACACGGCTTTTGCAGAAAGTACCCGCACAACAGACTGAGTCAAGATACTAACGATTTCGAGGTAACGATTGTAACGCAAGAAGCCAACCATGGATAGTGTTGCATATCAAAGGAAAAATGACTAACTGCCATGGCTGAACTGGATGAAATTCTATCTCATGCAATTTTCAGAACCTCGTCAAACAGCAGCGATGAGCACAAATTTTCAACCTTCTCCAGCGACATTTCCTTCTGGAATTGTAACCCCACATTCGATTAGCCCCTCGGCAGGATCGTCGATGGAAATCTCCCATTCCATTTCCATATCCATTTCTACTATTTCAAACACTGACAATCAACTCCCACGTCGACTGATTTGGGGTAAATGGACTGATTATACTTCACATACCCTAATCGGGTCATCCAACCCAGCTATGTCCACTCTTCTGCTTCGAGCATGGGCAAACAACGATTGCACATTGCGTGAGAACATTGCGCTGTCATCTTGTGAACTCGTCGAACGAAAAAATGGTTGGAGCACATTTGGACTACGTTGACCACAAGGCCCGTGCGGAGCAAAATCCTGCAATCCGATCGCTAATGGTACTAATTAGGCCCGGTAGACTGAAAACGGGTTACGTTGTGCTGGTAGATGTTTTAAACAAAAGGAGTTTACCCGTAAGCGTACAATTTAGATTGAAACGCCCAAGAGGCATAAAACGCGGTTCCGAGTAAAAACAAGTCCGTCATTTGCATTCCGCTGCAGAAGCGGAATGAATAAATTACATCCGAGGCGTCTGAGGAAGGTTTGAAAGGTCCCTAGGGGAATACAGTGGCCGAGCTCGGAGGTGAGCGCGCTTGGTCATGTATTATTATCAACGTGGCCTGTTCTAATCTTACTCCTAGTCCGGAAAACGCTCTTATTTGTAGGCTGAACAGAGGCCACTAGACCACCGGTTGAAACGGGTCAGTACACACGCTATTCTATGACATAATCGTTCATAGAGTTCGTCCGTATAAAATCGCCTCAATTGCGTGCTTACCTCAAATTCTCAGAAATTCAATCGACGACATTGCAGCGTGAACGATCCATCAACGAAAACCTACACCAAGAGAAATAAATCCGTGTCGCTTGTTCGCAAAACATCGTTCATTAAAATTTTTGATGACTCAATTCGAAAGCTGAAGACGGTCGCCATTAACGCGCAATTAACATCCGAATAGAAGGCTCAGAACTTGGTAGTGTTTTCCCGATTTTCGAATCAGCTTTAAATGTTCGGCTAATATTCGCAAATTAAGAATGAACGGTTTTCGCAGACTGCGCAAAAGAAGACGAGAGACGCCCGATGGGAAAAGCCACGGAAGCGTAATCATGAAACTTTTGATGTGCTGATTTAAAGCTACAAGGAATATCAATTATACGAATCACAGATTACAAAGTCGCTTTTTCGTATTGGACCATCGGAAGGGCGTCTTAATTTGGGTCTAACTCATTCTTATCACGACCGCACTTTCATCAGAAGTTCAAACTTATTGATGAGAAGAGTAAGACGGCTCTCGACACGGGGGCGCGGTGATTTGGGGTAAAAACTGGAACTTCTCCCGCTTACGATGGAAATGGGAAGTTGCCGATCTCAACAAATTATTCCCATCAAGTACCATCTCTTCCTACTGCTACTAGACTTTTTCTCTTTCGTTCAACTTGGCCTGTCTGAAGTTTCATCGGCTTCCATTAGCTGCGTAAACTGCAGATTATTAAAAGTAGGTTTCATCAGTTCGAGTTTCTACTTCTTTTTCAACAGGTCAGACCTTTTTCTTATTGGCCCTATCTCAAAGATGGACGTCTCGGAAAGTTTTCAAATTTACTCGAGAATACTCCTCTTCAATTGACTCTTCTATTTATTTCACTTGCTCAACAATGTGGAAAACACAATCAGCTGGCATTGGCGAGCGAAGCAGAAGGGTTCCATCCGAATGTGTCCCGAAGTGTGTGCGTAGAATATAAAACATAAAAGGATATGTTTGCGAAGTAGTCGGCAGCACGAGCGCCATGGGACCACTAAACTTTGGTCACGCCCTTTCCAGCCCACAAATCTCATATCTACTCGTAGTGTCTCGCCACAATGGCCAACCGGGTCGTTCTAACGCTATTCTTCAGCTCTAAATCGTATCCACGAAGTTGACATCTTCTGTCTTGAAGGATAAACGAAAAAATTACTTACGTCGATATTGGTGAACAGGCTGACCATATCAAAAGACGCAAGTTAAGCATCTGCGGGAACGTGATAAGGCTGGGAGATGTGTGAATGAGGTAATTCTTTAGGGATATTCCTCACAGGTAGGTTCCTTTCTCTGTGAGTTTATTTTTCGAGTGCTTTCACTACGTTCACTTCACTGTTAACCAATAAAAGTCAAGCTTCCTTTCACCTAGAACTATTTAGGACGTGTTCTCTCAGAAGAACTTTCAGTTGTAAGATTGATACATATCTAAGCAACCAAACCGATAAATCTACATAACTCGTAAAAAATAAGTGGAATAAATTCATGACAATCCCAACGTCTCATATCCTTGTGAAATAAGACTACACAATCAGTAATCTAGTAAAAATTAAACTATCCCCTGACGAACCCCTTTCTCTTTCCTTGCGCGTGATAAACCACGCGGTCCTAAATCACAGTTCGGAACTGATCTTCCATGATTACTTTCCCGAAACGGTTGTGAACAACGTTTACTAATACAAATATTTTTTTAATGGGAATCACCCCATATGACGCGATTTCCGAAGGGAAAGAATGTACGAGGCCAATTGCATATAGAACGCTGAATTTCTGTAACGTGAGTCTGTGTAGATTCTCATACAAGTGTTTTCACGTGAGTTTCTATCGAACAAAGGTGCAAAAATGCACCCATAAGCCTTAGTAGCGGTTACAACACTGAGGCCCGATGTGGTGCTTGCATTACACGCTAGAGCTAGAAGGGACGAAAGGGAACGAACCCAGCGCACGCATGAATAAACGGGGACTCAAGACGCATCTTCACACATCGACAACACACAGAGCCCTTTTAATTAAAGTACTTTCTTCTTTCGCCCTGGCCATTTCCTCTAAACGTTAAACACTAGGAAACATGTAAATTAATTACATTTTCCACGTTATTTCAAACTTTGAAAAGAATTGTCGTTGAATAAAGGAGTTGAATTTCAGGGGAAATACTCGTTTGTGTCGGCATTAAAAATTGTTTCACCAAAAGACCACCGAGTATACTCGGTGGTATTTTGGTGGATAATATCCATTTCCAATTTATTCATCTAAAAACACGAGCGGTTCAATATAAAAATTAGCATTCCATGTCATCACGAAAAAAATATATGAACTTTTTCCCGGGCGTGCGTCCATTGTTGTATTTGATATCTACCAAATGGACACAGTGACATTAACGTTGAAATATAATATCAGAGCACAGCTGGCACAAGCTCTCAAATAGTTCGTATATTCAGTTCGTTGTCAGGTTGAAATACAGACAAATTTAAAAGCACCTGGTCGTATAATGTTACATACATGTACGTGACCGTACGTGTAATGTTAAAAACAGATTTTCCTCATTTCAATACCTCTTTTTTACGAACTACAGCAAAATACTTTCAGATTGTAGTTGTTGATTTTCAAATGATCAATTCTGTTCGAATTCTGTCAATTTCCGAACAGGTCGCAAGATGCGGTACCAAAATCAGTGTATGGAGTTCGTCGATTTATCTTGGTTTAGCCAAAATTAGAACCAAAGGATCGATAACCTTTCACAATCCATCATTTCAGCCTCTGGTTCTGCAGATGATGAATGTGGGTTCTTGTTGTTAAAATTATCCACTATAAATGATCGATTATAATGGCGATTACAGGAACGAGGTGGAAATATCAATTATTGTAAGGTGAGGAACTTTGCTCGCAATCAAAGGAAATGATGCACTAGCTTTTCGACTGAATTGGAAATATAAATAGTGTTCCATCATTTGACTCGGTGAGTCCAGCTAAATGAAAAGTAATTTGTGAGCTGTACTACCCTGTAAAAAATTTTGTTCTGTGTTGGATAAAGAGGAGGATATTGCTGAACGCACCCGTAAAAAACTCCACTTTGCCCTTTCATGAAACGGACCATTATGGCGATTTTGACGAGTATTTTCGATCACAATCAGCCTCCAAAGAAGTGATTGTCTTTCGTTCAAAATACCAGGTCAACTTGAGGTACCCAGGTTGTATACACTTTCATCGTTGCCTCTTCCCATTCAACTTGCCGCTGCTATAAACTTCTTCCTTTCGCCCACAACTGTTGCCGACTTCACCTCGCTCGCTTCTCTCTCGGTTAGCACGGCCTTCGTTCATCGCCTCATTCCATCTTGGTTCCGCCCTTATTTTTCCTCTCTTTCTCTCAGCTACCCCTTTAGGCTCAAGCTAATGTTTATCTTCCTCGTTTTAATGAATATTTCAGAGGGAAAACCCCCTGTCGCTACCCTCCGCCGTCACTTTTTCCGCGAAGGATATTTCGCAGCGAACTCTCTTCTTCAGTTGCCCTAAATTAACTACCAAGCTACCGACGTTAGTTAGGCGTTGGGTGTCGTAACGAAGTCGCCTCCTAATCGTGAAATGCGTCACCTCGCTCCGTTACTCCGTTCAAGTCCCATTTCTGTGATTTGTATAACGTCTTGGCTCGGATGCTAAAACAGTAGCAGTTTCACAAGAAGATTATAAACGGGTCCGAATTTATATAAGTTATTTTGATGGATCGTTTTCATTTCGAATGAAATAAGTCCGCTATACCGCGCAAGAAACGGATTGAGAAATATTCGTGAATGATAGCCAATGAAGGAGAAAACGATGACCATGGAAAGATTATGATTTAATCAGAATTTACTTGTTGAATCATTTACTATTCGTGGAAAATCTACACATGATAATGATCAGCCTGATGCATTATTTTTGCATTCAAACGACACATTATACCTGTAAGCCTGCATAACCTTTGTAAGCCTCTGGAGATGAAAACATATGGCGAACATTAAAATTAACTCCATAGACTTTTCAAGCGTCACCTTACTTTACTGATAGAATTAGAAGTAGAGCTCATTCACCACGATTTATATAATTCAACTAAATAATGTCGGTTAGATGATTATAGATCTGTAGTAAGAATTGTTTCAAACGAAATTAGAAGATTACAGCAAAAAAAGAATATAAATAAAATAAATAACATAGTTATAGCTGTTGAGAAAGAATATTCCTTATCTTAACCATAACTGATATCAGAACTGCACCTCTCTTATACTTTCCGAAGAAATCGGTATACGTCATCGCTCACTCGAATGGATAACTAAAAAAACCACAACGAAACGCCTTTTTTTCTCGTAGAGCGCTCATTTTTATTTACGTGCCGTAACCATTTAATATCATTGGGAGCAAAAGCTATCGTGCAACGTTCCATCCTCAAGTTACGTGCTCTGGCGCGATGTCTGGGTGAAGTCCGTTCCTCCAAGAAGGTTCCATCAAGACTCGTAACGACCTCCACAGCTAGGGACACGTATGCTACCCAATACCCTAAAATCCTATTAAGCTTTCTTTACTACCTTTTTCTTTTATAGAAGGAGCTTAACTGCCGTCTAAGCTTTTCGAATGGTTCTGTGGCCTCTTTTTTCATTTCCACCCGCTGTCCACGTTGAAGCACTCCAATATACGTGATCCCATCGTTGTAATTAAATTGTTCGCGTAGACACTTGAGGTGGACTTCAAAGATAATACGTGAGCGAATGTGAAGCAGATATTCTTCCATAATTCGGATTTCGCAGAAATGATTATATGGCTGTATAGATTATTATATAATATGCCTTTATATAAATGACTGATTATTGGCCTTGTAACCTTATTATTATTTTTTTTTTTTTTGGAACTTTGGGATCAATATTCTTGTTTTTACACTCTATCGTCAGTTTCGGGGAGAGGATAATAATGTGTAAATCCATCGTCAATTTGACGTACAGATCATTTATTTTTTTCTCGATTGAACAACATCCAAAACCCAGTCATTAACGCGTTACTCTCTCCAGTTGTATTGGGATTGATAAAAGAAGACACTTTTAGAACTTGTGAATCTTAACGGAAGAAAGTAATCGAAACTGAACTAGCGAAGGCTTGGGTCGACGGCCCGTGAAGATGGCGGCAATTTTTGTTGATTGAGCATTAAATGCAAATAGCCCAACCTCGTTTTACCCTTCCGTCACCAGAAGCCCTTTACTCTCGTGTTCAACCCTTCATCTCGGAACTACATTCACTACACCCTTTCCATTCCTGCTCTGACTTCGAACTCTCAATAATGAGTAACACCAGGTCTCCCACAGTCTGACAGATGGTGCCAGCCTCCGCTCTAATGGTGCTTCATTAAAGTTGTAAATTAAAACTGGCTTGTTGCATAATTTGTCTACTAATTAATCTTTTCTCGCACTGAGATTCCCCTCGTCCACGGTCGCAACTGAAACAGGCGTAACTCAAGTTCCGCGAGGCAATTTTTCCTACTCCGTACCTTCTGTTTCCGTCATTATTTGAAACAGGAACGTTCCAGCCAGACGGATGTTTATTAATTTCATTTAATCAAGGCTAATGAGTTTCCACCTCTTCTTCCGGATTTCCCCTGGAAAGAATGAGGTTTGATGCGCATCAATTCAATTATTTTGACGGCTAGCAAATGTTTGTATTTGAATTCGAAGTATTTTTAGAAGCGCTCTCTTTACAATTCCGGCAATGTGCAGATGGAACAAAAAATCCAATAACAAATAAACACGGGAGCCGTGATGATTGGTACTTCTCTTGAGAGCACATAGTACCAAAAGAGCACAACTGACAACTAGCACACTAATTTTACGTGTCTCTAAATGGTAATTTAGGTACTGCAATTTGTACTAGGAAATCATGAAATTTTTTACGCATCGTTATACAATATACTATATAATATACTATACTATATATAGTATATAATATGCTATTTGTGAAAACGATATCTAATTAAGAAATTCCTTCTCGTTAAAATTGGAAAAAAATTTGCGTTTTTTCTAAATTTTCATTTCTCTAATTTCGTAATTACGAAATAATGTAATTTATAGTATTCATAAGAACAACCATAATGATGTGCCAAAAAATAAATCTAAATGTAACCGAATATTCAAATAAATTAGAAATCCTGTGATTCGGAGAGCGATAAAGCTTTAATATCGTCCGCTGCAACGCATGAAACGATAGCAAAATGCATTAATTTTGACTGAAACATTTAATCTTACAAAATTAACTATAAAAGTTAAATTGTTAAAGTGTATCAAGTGAAATTGTATACAATAGAACTGTCGAGAATGGAGTATCATGTCTATCAAGCGGAAACAGCTGATTGGTTTGGTTTTCACATTCTAACTCGACGGGTTTAGTTCTGCTAACTGTTGCACGTTGTCTTGTTCCAAGTCGAGGGTTTACCGTTGAACTAGAAATAGCGTTCTCACTTACGACTTCCAGAGCACTGTATAGTCAAACAAGTTTCTGGAATGGTTAATAGCGAGTACACAGCAGCCATATGGGCTCACGGCGCTTATCTAACTAGCTTCGTTTATTAGAGCTTGGCTCTTGGTTGTTAATGTGACTACCATCCACCGGCTCCCTGCTATCCTCATCTTATTACGGATTCGAGACAGCGAATTACCACCACCGCCCTAATATGAAAATACACTCTCTCTTACACACAAGCGAGATACTTCCTTCCGTAGTTCTCATCCAGAGGGAAGAAAATTGAGTTTCGGAGCAGCAACGGAATTGAGACGAGTATACCAAAATGTTGAGCTCCACAACATTGGGAGAAATTCATGTGCGCCAAAGCACATAATAAAAGCAATCGTTGCCAAGTCGAAACGTTAACAATAGATATAACGAACGTTTTCATGCATCCTTAATTTGTGACTATTTATACGCTAAACGGTTCACATTTAAATGAATTGAACCAGTAAAACAAAAATATCAAGTGTAATTGCATTTTTACTTCCATGTTTACGTAAAACTTTTTCGATTAAACAAATTTCGGAATCGTCCGAATAGTTGAATTTGTAAATTGTTGTGTGTAAATTGTTTGCATTAAACAGTAATTACAAACACTATCTAAGCATAATTATGTGACTGCGTGTCCCCGTCTTTCCGAGTGTCTGAGGGTCAAAAAGTGACATAAGTCGTTTTCACTACCTACGTAAGAAATACATAGTGAAATTCAATGAAATTTTGAAAAAGTTGCTAATGGCAAATAAATTATGCTTAATTGTTTGGTTCTTCCGCGTTATTAACATATTAAGTGCGTTTCTTTTCTTTCCATTTTTTGGATCTCTTCAGCAGAATAAGATTACAATTTTCGTAAGATTCAAATTGATAGCGGGAAGAATTTTATTACGACCTAACAAGCTTTTTCCCATTTTTTAAAGCTAGAAGACCGCTCGAAATCCTATTTATGATTATATTTCTCACCCCTTTAATTTATCTTAGTTCACCGACTTTAGTTTTCCTCTTTTATAAATTTCTCATTGTTTTATATTTAGGAATACTTTTTCGATTACAGACGTGGAAATACGGTATGACCTACGCACACCACTTGTTTTTTATTGATTTATTGCAATAAGCTCAAATTGGGAAAAAAATACTTCGAATGCACATAATGACTAAAATTCCATGAACGCCATTTATGTGTTTCGGCGACTCCGAAAAATTGCTCATGACAAAATAATAACCCGTGATAACTATATCTCACGATAATAATATAATAGTAATATTTAGATGACTAAGCATACGGCAATCGGCTAAACGATATTTTGGAGATTATCCACAGCATCATTAGAAATTCGGATAAAAAGAACCAGGAATCTTTTTATTTCATCAGTCGTAAGAGCATTCTGCTGATATGTACATCGCAACAAAGGCTTGGTTTCTCTATGATCTACAACGTGCTGCAAGGTTGTCTCATCAATTCTGACCTCTTCGAGCTAGTTCCCCAACTCACAATCCTCTTTCTATGTTTAATGTTCACTTCCGGGCTTCCGTCCGAATCCGTACTGCTCATATATTTATTGCCCACTACTACAAAACTGCATCATCTCCCGCAGAACTCGACCTTTGCTTTTCCACCGCTCAAATAATTGAAGTTCTACGTCCGCAGAGATGGGAAAATGTTAAATTAAAACTCCACGCTGCGGACGGATGAATAAATGATCGCACATAGTGGAGAAATATAGAGGATCTGAAATAAAAAATTTCCCGCCGTATAGACGAGGGACGCGAAACGTGCGATTCGTTCCCTTTTATAAAGCTATAGAAGAAAATGTTGCGTGAAAAATCAGTTCTTACGAAGTGATTTTTCTGAAAACATGTGATGCTTTTACTTTGATTTCAATTCAATATAAAATAAACTGCGAGGAAAATCATGGTCGAACTTTAAAATGAATCGCGTTTAATTGTTTATTTCCTTTGTTGACCTGAGGTATATCAGCCATAATAGTACAGTGCTTAATCCATCAATGTTTGCCAAAGCTGATATTAGTTGATAGAGTTGATAGAGGCTAAGTAGATAGAGTGCAAAACGATATCTCCGAAAATTCCATAAAATCTCAAGAGGTAGGAATTAAATTTGGTAACAAAATAAAAATAATTTATTATTTATTAATATATTATATTTATATTTATATTTATATTTATTATATTATATTATATTTAATTATTATATTTATTAATATATTAATATATATTTATAATTTAATATTTATTTATTTAATAATAAATAATTTGGTAAATCAAGGAAGTGTGCATTGAAAACCCCGTTTTGAAGGATTGAATAAACCCTTACACTATCCAGGACTTTAACGAATACCTCTAGTTCACTATTTTCGACATAAAAAGGGATCCATCACAATGAACCTACTCACCGAGGCAGCAACGGATTAGGGAAACCCTTATTTCAGCTATGAAAGAGGATTGAAACGAGGTAAAATACTCTGCAGGTTCTTCAAAAGTGAGCCCTTCTTCGCTAAACCAGGTTGCCGATAGTTGCAGACTTGACTTGCCAATTCAATTTATTCACCGCTCGGATTTGCCAATGATTGAAATCTGTCCATCTCCATCCATCAATCATGACCTAGTTCAACAAGAGTAATCAAAATTTAACCTGAGGCAAATTGAATTGAATTGAATAATTTCAATTTCCTATTAATCTATCAACGTTGTTTCTCAAATTCGGCAACCTCGGTGCACAGTGTGATGACTGCTAAATCAGTTTAATCATTCCAGTTGTGGAATTGAAGTAATCTTCATCAATACATATCTAAGAGCTCATAAAATGGAAGTACTTGATCATTGAACCGAATTGCTTGCAACCATATCTGATGTGCGTGATCATAACAGCTTGTGTTGAACTTTTCGTCAAACCAATGTTTAAAAGGTTGACTCTTTTTTTATCAAAACAGCGAACCCGGTGACTTTCGAGCGACAGAACGGACCATCCGAGCTCCCCTTGAGCCCTACATTTTCGCTCCGTTTGCGAACAAATAGTGCGTGTTTTATAGAAAGACTGTAGAGATGTTGGATGGATTGCGATGGAGCGTGGACGAACGGACCTCGTGAGGGCATTTCTGGAATGAAGAACGGACGAGGTTCCAGCGTTAGGAGTCCCCAAGGTTATTCCCAGTCCAGCAGACATTACATCACGGTTTTGGATTCAATTTCCCCGCTTCTTCATCCATTCGTATCATCGCACGCCCGCCGCACGAAAGTGCCTTTTGCTCGAAATAGGCTTTTCGCCGCTTTGATAGCTGATCAGTTTCATCGACGATGGAAACTTAGGGGAATTCCAGAGCTAAATTGTCTGGGGAGCCTATCGTCCTACGCTTCCGGAGCATCCCCTTCTTTCCTTGCTCGCCCAAGAAGGAACGAACCGTCGGACAAGATAAACTCAACAGCGTAAACGGAAAGTTCTCTCCCCGTAGCTAGCCTCCTCACTTCACTCGGCGGTCTTTCGTTCGTGGCTGAAATAATAATTCCGTCGATCAATAATATCGCACATTCGGCCGAAACTTATTTTGCAGGACGTCGAAAATTTATCGAGATTGAAAAAATATAATTTTTACTGACGCGTAACGAAATGATGATTGTTTAGAAAAAGTACAACACATTTTTCCATCTTTTATAACAGCGTGAGATCTGGTTCCCTTGATAGGAGAAACTGATTTTCCGTTCTTTCATCACTTAGCAATCGAGTTTAAAAAAAAATTAACAACAATTCACTCAACTAGAAAGCTAAACCGAACAACTAAACTTCTCGCAGTTTAAATCAAACACAATAAAGGAACAAATAATGCCGCCCTACGGGTATTCAAAATAAAGCCGCGGGTTGGTAAGGTACTGAATAAAAATTGTTGGTTATTATCAAGGGACACACAATACAGTCGCGGATGGGTGGAAAAACCATCCAAAGTTCGGTCGAGCCAAGAAGTTGAAACAGTAAGAGTGGAAAAGGAATCAGTTTGATGCGGAAAGTCAGGACAACTACCCCATCGCACTTACACTACACCTCGGACTTTCTGAGAGGTGCGAGAGGAAGAAACTTGGCGAACAACTCATGAGAAAACTTTTTGCTTCGTCTTGCACTACCGCAGACTGAGCCAAATTGGGCCCGGTCAAAAGGGTTACTGTGGAATAAGTTGTGTTTCAATTTATGTATAGCGCAAATCAATTTCCCCCAGCCAGTTTTCGCACTTAATTGTGCGAAGAGATGGAATGAAAGAATAGCCTCAGTTTTCGAATACCAATAAATTAGTTTGAAGTACAATTTGCGAGTAAACAAGAAGTATTACGAATATGGTTCACGTAATAACATCTTTCTATCGTCCTAATATTTGGAAATTGAAATGGGGTTCAGGAATGCAAAAACTTGATACGTTTTCCGGCTAATGTGATCGTTAACTGAATTCACAGAAGAACAATGCTTTGCTCATGAATTGATTACCTGTGACTAACGCGAACCCTCTAATTCAGTGATTTGGATAGTATTGTATTAAATCAATATAATACGCCAATAATGTAACGACGATCTCAAAAATATCAAAGTAAGCAATTACAATTTGGGAAACGATAGAAAAAACCTTCCGTACGAAGATATAGGCAAAATATCGGTAAGAAAAAAATTGTAGTTATTTTTCCATACTGTTAGCTGACTCTGTCCGAACATGAACGAATGTTTCCGACGTTCTCAATACATTTGCCAATCTTTTATTTCGAGCTCGGGCAAAAACTGCCTTCTGTACACATCCACCTCTTCTTTTTCAAACTTTTTTCAGGGAAAACGTCAACTATTCACATGCATGAGGGTAAAGTTCGGAAGCACAAACACAATGTCACCCTTCAAAACCACGCGTGGAGCACGTGATTAGAATTCGGTACTTCTCTATGTTATACGAGGTCGTCCTTGGCCTGCGGGCCCCAGAATAGGGTAGCAGAGTTGGATGATGGCGAGGAGAAGGGTTCAGCATGCGGTCGTTCCATCTCCAGCAGAATCAACAGGGGCGAACGTGTATCATATGTATATTCTTATACATTGGCGAAATACGAGCTGAATACAAAAGAGTTCGAACAACTCGGTTCAAGAAAGATGGAAAATACGAGCGGGAGGAACGGTCCGATGGAATATTGACTGCCGATAGGCCTCAGTATTTCTTTACGACAATCACCGAGTTCTGAAGTAACAAAGACGATATAAAAGTTTCACGAGTTAGTTGCAAGTTTGAAAGTACATAAAGTTGACTTACCATGATATGAAAATACATCATTTTTGTACGTATTTGTTGGCACACTAATCATGTAAATAGTACCTAATTTGCTACTGGTCGAGATTTTCAATCCAAATATCAAGTGTTTCTATTGACTTGACGGTAAGGTCAACTTCCTCGTACATACAACTTGATTCGAACTCTTCAAGGTATCAATGAATTTAATTTAATGATTGGGAAACCCCAGAAACTGCAGTTCTTTGGGTACTTTAAAAGGTCCATAGTTAACTTCACAAAGAGAAAAAAAAATTAAATAGTAGTTTAATTTTGAAAAAATGAGGATTGCTGATTCGGAAAGAACGTTTACCCAATTAGAAATATTTGAGATAATTGCCCTTTCAACGCCTCGGGGAAATATCAATCGTATTTGAATCGGGAGAAGAAAAATGGAAAGCAACCAACGGCTTTGAGTGCGAACGGAAAAATATTGACCGACAACTAAATTTCAATAAATAAAATAAAATAAGCCCACTTATGCTCGGAGAAAGTTCTGTGATATAGGTAATCTAATCCTAGAAAAAGAAAATCTAATCCTAGAAGAGGCCATAGGTACCCTTGGTCCTATAATGCCCTGAAGAAGCCCGAACGGGCGAAAGTACTCGGCTGAATTATAGAATGGAGACGAGGTCGCCTCGTTTTTCTCCCCCTCACCTACAAAAAAAAAAAAAAAAAAAAAATAGAAAAAGACGTTTCACAACGACGTTCAGAAGGATACGATGATCCTAAATTAAACGAAGAAATGCTTCATCGTCCTGCATAGGACGATCAATTCAGTGCGTCGTTCGAATCGGAGTACAACGATGAAAACGCAACCTCTTATCGCTATCGTAGAGGACGACCGTTCTATCCGAAATTGAGTATAACCAACGCACGCTGTCGATCATTCGAGTCTTCTCCGTATTAAAGCTTTAGCACGGGTAACACGAACAGCTACGCCAATCTTCATCTATACTTTAATAAAAGCTCTCCTCGCCATCTTCTCATCTCGCATCCCTTCTATATCTCGACGAACTCTCTTTTCACCACCGTCTGCATAAGTTCGAGGTAAATTACAAAACTTGATTCGCGTTCGTAGGAAAAACTGACGCCGAATATATGATCATTTTCATCTCAATCCATCAACCGTCTCACCATAGAAGAGTTTTAGTGGATTTGTTTGTTTTTTAACTAAAACGTGGGAGTTTTGTTAACTTCGTTATAGCGTAAGTTTCTTATGGTTACCGTCTAGTGGAAGGCGGATTGTGGTTAACATTACAGACATGTGATTTTACAATGTAACCAAAACTCCTACGATAAAGTTTTGAAAGAAGACGCAATGCACTTAAACCCTCTATTGTGGAATGAATTTGACCTTACCTCGGAGTGTGTTCAATGAGGGGATTGTACGATGATGGACTATTCAAATAAACGTCACCTGAAACCATAAAGAAATGTGTTATAATAAATTACGAACAACAACTTTCATAGTTTTATAATCAAGCACGACAATATTATGAAATTATGCAATGTATTATATTTTGACATTTTCCATTTCAGTTAACGAGGAGCATTTCAATTATCTACCGCCCTGCTTTAGGGAACAATCAGCTTACGATATAAATAATTAAGTTACCGTTCAAAGTTAAAATTATAAATAGTTATAGGCTTTAGCAGTAAACTGCAACTTTAATTTTGCAAACTAAAATCATTATTTGAATATAAAGCCAAAAACGAAAAGAAACCCATGAATAATTTACAATTTATAACGTATATTTTGTTCATTATTTGATGTCAATAAAATTAAAAAAAAAATGACGAAAAATCCAAAATTCTGTGAATACTGGTCAATCATAGTCAAACACTCAATCATACTCAAATCTTAGAACATCAGTACCACAGGTGAAATATGAGCTGGTTAGGGTTAATCACGGAAGCTACTCATCCTTCTAGTTTTACCTATTAATTTTCTCCTGACGCAACTCGGAGGTCAGAAATCTTGGCGTAAACTGCCATTACGTTATACATTTTCAAAACAAAGGTTATAGTAACACCAAAGGATTTCACGGGTTCGAAACCTCAAAACATCCTATCGATTTGAGGAATTTAGTTACTTATTTATTTATTTATTTATTTATTTTACATATTTACGGGCATAAATGTGCCCAATAAACTTAAATTAAATAACAGCGCTTCTTGATTAACATAATATAAATACTGATTAAAAATTTAAAGAAAAACGTGTACAAAATTAAAGGAAAAAAACAGTTTTTATACTTCTGAGGGGGGTAAAGAAAAAATCAATATCGGGGTGGTTCTCCAAAAATAAATTTGCCTGACGGGGGAGACGGCTCAGTGGACGGTGGTAGAGGTAGTTTGTGGGGGAGAAGCCAACGTGGAAAAGGGTTAAATGCCGGGAAAAGAACCGAGGAACATTGATGGATGCGTGTTCCAACAGACAAGGGCAGTCCAGGAAGCCGTTCACCAACCTGTAGTACATGGACAGGTCCAGCCATTGTCGTCTCTTTTCCAGAGAAACCAGTCCACATCTGGCCATAAGTTCGTCGTAATTTACCTCATCACGAGGTATACGAAGCTTGTAGGCCACATATCTTAAGAACTTATTTTGAACTCGCTCGATCTGAGCGATGTGGACTGAGTAAAATGGGGACCAGACTACGGCTGCATATTCGAGGATAGGGACAACTAGGGATCGGTAAAGAGTGACAAGCGCTTGGACGTCGTAGAACTCCTGAGTATTCCTCTTCAGGAAACCCAGGGCTCTCATTGCCCTGCCGGCTATCCGATCAACGTGGCCAGTAGTTGACATGTGGGAATCGAACAAAACGCCCAAATCAGTAATCGAAGTTGTTCGAGTGAGGGTTAAGCCTCCAATATCATAATCGTAAGTTACTGAATTTGGGGATCGATAGAAAGAAGTGACTGAGCACTTAGAGGGGTTTACGTCAAGGCTATTCCGGCCACACCAATCGGACAGCCGAAGCAGGGCCGCCTGTATCAACGAACAATCGCTCTCTGAACCAACCCTGTGGAATATTTTTAGGTCATCAGCGAAGAGCAAAACACGGATCTGGGGAAATAGAGAAACGACGCTGTCGATCACAATCAGGAAAAGCAACGGTCCAACGTGAGATCCCTGGGGAACACCAGAGGTGGCAGGGAATGGTCTGGACAGGACATCCTTCAGGCGCACAACCAACGTACGGTCGGTCAGATAACTGGCCAACCACGCGTGCAACGCCCCATAAACGCCCATCGAATCTAATTTTGCCAAAATATGGCGATGTGACAAACGATCGAACGCCTTGGAGAAATCGACAGACACTAGATCGACCTGACCACCCCCGCTGATCCCGCCAAGGACATATTCCTGGAATTCCAATAGATTGGAAACTGTGGACCGCCTCTTTAGGAAACCGTGCTGCTCGACTGACAAACAAGGAGTGATGGTGGAATAAAGGGGATATGAGACAAGTTTTTCAAATATTTTTGGAATTGTGGAAATGGTACATATTGGTCTATACTGGGATATTAGTGATTTTTTTCCGGATTTATGGATTGGAGTTATGTAGGATATTTTCCAAATTGAGGGGAAGGTACTTGAAGAGAGGGAATTATTGAAAAGAGCCGTGAGGGGAGGGGAAAGAATAGCAGCACATGATTTCAATAAGACAGGGGGAACGCCATCCGGGCCCATGCCCTTATCCGGGTCCAATAATTGGAGCTCACGCAACACATCATCCTCGGTGATTGACACAGCAGCTATGGTCGGGAGGTTCAAATTAGGGTAGGAGGGATCATATTGACTGGGGGGGACGAAAACGGATGAAAAATGGTCCGCAAAAAGGTTGGCTATTTCGAATGGGGTCGAAGCACAGACACCACCAAGGGACATTTCTTGAGGATATTGATTTGAGCCGTCTTTATAATTAATATAGTTCCAAAAGTTTTTAATATTGCCACGCATTGAATGTTGAACGTCTATCAAGTATAAGCGATACAGACTTCTGGATAAATACTTGCAGCTGCGACGAACGTCAGAGAATATCAGCCAATCCTGGTGACAGCCTGTTAGTTTGAATCGAGAGTGAGCTGCCCGCTTTTGCCGGGCGAGGGCTATAAGCTGGGGGGTAAACCACTTCGGAAAGCTTGGGGTGAATTTAGCAGTTCTTGGCACGCATTCGCTTATGGCTCCCCGGATGAGTCTGTAGAAATTTTCAACAGCTTCCTCGGTCTGTAGAGACGTGCAGAAATCCCAATCAATACACGAGAGGCAAGACCGCAATTTCGAGTAGTCGCATTTTTTAAAGTTGTGAGAAAACTGGACCGTTGGGAAGTGAGAGCCAGCGAAGTTCCGAGATGGAATTACGAACTCAAAAGTTGGATGAGCCAGGTCTTCACAAATCAAAGGATCACATCGGGTGACCTCGAGGTTAGGAAAAGTCGAGAACAATAGATCCAACACATTTCCTGAGACGTTTGCCAAGCAGTTCGATTGTGCGAGACCTAAGTGGCGAATCGAGCTGTAAATGGAGTTTGCCCTGGGGTTAAAAGAAGAGCTTGGATCTTCTTGGTTCCACGAGGACCAATCAACCCTGGGGACATTGTAGTCACCCACCAAGACGATGCTGAAATCCGGGTGCGCCAGGGTAAGTTCTTCTAGCTCATCAAAGTGGAGGTCGATCACTGCCGTTGGTTGGTAGTCTGGGAGATAAATGCAGCCCAATATCAGTTTGTGGTCTGGGATAAGGACAAAGAGGTGCTCAACATTATCAAGAGAGTTGCGCCACCTAAAAGAGCGAAGGCGATTTGTAACTGCGATGAGGACTCCGCCTGCTGAAGTTTTGAATACGTTGTTTGACGTTGAGCGATCCGTCCTGTAGATATTATAATTTGAAAGCCGAAGTTCAGACGAGTTGACAGAGGGGGATAGCCAGGTTTCCGAAAAGAATATTATGTCGTGGGTTATAAGAGGTGCTTGATGGTGGAGGACAAAGAGTTTGGTATTAAGGCCACGTACATTTTGATAATAAGCAGTTAATGGTGAGGTGGCTTTGCTGGGGAGTTTTTTGACGACCGAGTGGATGAAAGATGCCTGGTTGATGAGACGATTTTGGGAACACCAGAAACATATTTTATTGTCAAGTCACGCTCGCCCCCTTCTCCCCGAACCCTCAGCTCATCCCGAAGTGCAGCAAGGTAAGAACGCTGTGCCGGTGTTCTATCCGAGGAAGCAGAGAAAATCGAGGGGTTTGTAGAACGGTTCATCACCAGCGTCTTGGTAGCCGCAGCCGGAGAGTCGAAAATGATTTTTAGCGGTCTTGGCTTTCCTTGAATAATCGATCCCAGGCGCGAGATGCGCTGGACTAGTTCGGCGAGATCAGGAGACAATTTGCTAAGAGATTCCTTTACTTTCGACAAATCATGTTCCATTGACTGGATGGCGTCAGTGTTCTGAGTTTCAGGGAAGTTGTAGATAATTACATTACTGGCTCTTCTCCTGCGGTCCTCAAGCTCGGCGAAATGAGACTCAACGCTATGAGCAGATGACATACCAGCTGCCGACGGTAGTTCGAGGCTTTCGACACGCTTTATGATGTCCTCTCTCTTAATTTCTTCAACGTCGAGCTGAAGTTGGTCGACTTTTGCCGCAAGGACATCGTATTTAGCCAAGCATGTCTCAATTCTCTGGTCAATTCCCTGCACTAATGACCTCATCTCACTCCTCGAAGACTCTATTAAATTTCTAGTCTCCGCCTGCGAGGAGGTTATCAGAGCTTTAAGCTCATCAAGCTCTGAGGTTTTCTTCTTGCAATTTGCACATTTCCAGGTGGTCTTGTAAGATTTACTCAATTTACGAAAGTTAATTTCGGACATAGGAACGCAGTTGAAGTGGAAACGTTGTGTACAAACCGTACACACCAGCGAATCCTCGGCAAGTAGGGGGTCCATGCACTTGTCGCAATTCATTCTAGTTCACCTCTTTACAATAATTTGCTAAACCCAGCACCACGACTCGGTCGAGCAGTGCGAAAATGAGTCCGATAAGGAAAGAGGAGGCGAGCGCGTACGAAGCGAAACCTATCAAAAGGTCAGCTACTCGAGCAGATACATGCGCTGTATTTGTTACTGTAATTTATTGGTATCGCCAGGCGCCTTATCGATGAACGACTCCGATCTTATACACAGTACACAGACTTTCGCAACTCTATCTACCGAGCTTCCGAACAACAACTAGTAGTATGCGACAGTCGATAGATGATAACGCGATCGTTTGCCGATCGCAGACGAAAAATGGTAGATCGGTGTTAACAGAGACGAAATCAATCCGTTTTGTTAGAATATTTTGGGCATCAACGCAGACAGTGATGAAGAGCAAGGCGACTCAAATTTCGAACTAGGCCGGTTGTGATTTCGATTTGAACCACAAGACAACACGCCCGAGGCTGGTCACCGAGAAAACAGGCCAGAGACGTTAGCAGCTGATCCCAGTTGGCAACTGAGAGAAAAACGGCAAGAAAGGAAATTTGACGCAATAAATCACGAAGCACCAATGAGTGTATGATACTTACAGTATGCCGATGACGTAACAACAAATACACGATTGCACAACCACGACGACCGATACAGTTTCAAAAGTAACACAGAGCCGATATAAGCTACAATGCGCTGCGAGCTGTAGTGTTAGTGTAGTCGTTACCAGGTAACGATGGTGACCGCTTCAAAAAGCATCTCAGTCAAGTATGGCGAAGAAGAGCGATTGCTTTGGGGCTCGCCACTTACCTTTGTCTTATCAAGTTTACAAAAGAGGGACTATAATTAATAGATTTTCCAAAGCCCACCGTCCGAACGCGTGTAGAAAGGGTAATATCTTCGAGAGCTAGCCGATCCTTGGAAGGGGTAAATCTCCGAGAAGGCTACTGTTTCAAAAAGGCCACAGGTAAATTGCCCTAGACCGGTTTTCGCTTTGATCTACAGGCTTTGGAAGCTTCCCCTTGCTGGCAAGTATCCTCTCCCACGGGACTACGCTAACGCTGGGAAACGAATAAAGGCGCGACGTTGGTAAAGAGAACCAGAACAGGAGCGAAAGCAAGAGGGCCAGACTCAACTACGCAGAGGAAGAACGGAAAGGCTGAGAAGCTTAAGGGCCAAGGGACTGTAAATTCTTATTAGAAATCTCATTACCCTAATACACTGGGTAGAGTAGAAGGACGACGGAAGATGCGGCGCGAAGTGGGGAAAGCTGAGCCCGAGGATCGCTCGTATATATATCATAGCAAGCCACCCCACTTTTCGTTTAAGGTTGGAAACTCTCCTAGCCGCTAAACCCAAGTAGGGTTAAAGTTAATATCAACCGCTCTGAACTATTTAATGGGGTGAATTGTAAAGAACATTGCATTTCAAACGAACTCGCTCCCTCAGTTGCGTTGTTCTGATATCGGAGCCGTCGCATGGACTGAATTCCTTCCATTCCTGAACGTAGGTCTTCATGTGGGGAGGGATGAGACGGGCGAATGGGAGGAATTTCGACGCTTCTACCGTAGCAAGCTACAGCTGTAGAAAATTCTGAGCTATAGGATTCTTCCTATTCACTGACACGAGTACGAAATAATCCAATGAGCTGTAGCGCACGAGCGGAGCGAGGATTCACATTTAAATAAGCGCGAGGAAAAGAACAATAGAAACGCCGCGAATGAAAGTCAGCGGTTATTCAAATATTGCATCATCTGTTTTTGTATTATGATTTAAGGAAGACAATTTCGTTCAAGAGGTTTTATGAATAATGGTTGAGACAAGACGAACCAAGATTAAATGGTCACTAGTTTCCTAAGAGATAATTGAATCGGACATATAATTGAATCGCCGAATTCATTTGACAGCAGTTTAGAATGAAAATCCGCTCCTCCCTAAATAATAGATTTGACATCTAAGCGATTACTTCAGTCCTAACTCTACAGGTTAGAGACATAAGAAAATGTTAGAAGATCTAAACTTTCTCGCGAGCTGATCCAATGGGAGATGAGTAGAAATGGTCACTGTCATCAGCTTGAAACTTGAATATTTACGAGTTCAATACACATGGATTCTGATTCATTCTGATTCTCAAGCAGCTCCCTCAAATGAAACCACCTCCAACAAGACCACCCTGATTCTATTCTAGGCCTCCGGACGAAGGACCCCTAACAAATTGATCTCGCTCTAGACAGACATTCGGAGAAAGTTCATATTAACAAACAGTTGGTACCAGAACCAAGCAATTTCCTGAACTCGATCGGAAATAAGGCAGGAAACTTTTATTAGAACAATAACAGTTTGTTCGAAGCCAGCACATTTTTGGCTGAAGCATCGAAGGGTTCCTTGAAGCCCACTAGTAACAAAATATGACTGGCAGTCCTTGAAGATCAGAAAACATCCTGAACATCATCTACTCGACCTGCAATCAGAATCAGCGGTGCGTTGATTTCTATCAATGGACCACAGCTTCAAGAGTGGAATATTTAACTGTTGATTTTTCATCTCGTTCAATGGCGTTCGTTAAAAAGATAATAAATTTCAAGGGAGGGCCAGTTTCTCCATGAGGATCAATTAAAATATTCAGTTGTCAGAGATATCTCCACATTTCGCATATTGCTGGCCGTTTGCATATTGGGCCGAGTCTAATGAGTGCGGAGGTCATTAGCCCCTGGTTGACAATGTATGAGTGAACCGCTGCTTTATTATTCTTTGGCAAAGGCCACCGTTACGATTGCTATGCAAGGGACTGAATCATAAACTCGGCTAACACCATTATGATCATGATACGAGGTCCTCGGGTGTCGCTGTTCGTATAACAGCTTTTACTCCTACAAATGTCAGCCGAGGGTCAAGAGGCTAATAGAATTTTCGAGAGGGGAGATATTTTTCTTCTTTTCCCGCACTCAGCATCACTGTACTTGATGTTTCCTAACCAGTTTTCCTCTCCTTTTCTATCCCATATCTTCCTCCATCGCTCGATTTTCAAAGTCGTGACCCGGCCCATGTACAAGGGTAACCCTATGGAGTAGGCGGGAATCAAGTTACCGAGCAACGGTAGCCCTTCGTTGATCCAATTTACAATGACTTCAGAAACTGAAAGAACGTGTGAAACATCAACTCGCACGTAGCGTACGTCCTCCTCTTTAGCTTCACTTTTTCTCCCCTCGCGAGGAGGAATTGAAATAGAAACTTTTGGCGAGCTCTTCTTTCACCTGACGTTCACACGTCTCACGATCGAAATCTACTTTGAAGTTAGTAGTACCACTAGACCTGCCAAGTGAAAGAGTTGTAGAAACTTTGAAGCTAGTCGAGTACTGGGATTGGTGTTTTTCGAAGCTGAACTCAGCAACGGAAATGACGTCGAAAGGTTTTCTTTATAGCCGCTACGTGCCTTTTTAGAGCCAAGTTTGAACATGCTGCCGTCCAACTAAATAGTTGGTATAACATATCACTCCGAGTGTACTACATTGTTTGAATTATATAGAAACAATTACACTGAAAAATATAAATAATAATATAAAATAAATAAATAATATAAATATAAATAATCAATGAGAGTTTTTGCGATGAGAAATTCATAAGATCAGCCTAGGCAAGTCAATTATGTATTATGTTTATGGCGGATAGATTTTTTAGAAAAAATTCCATTGGAAGCATTGAGAGTTTCCGGTTTATAATCAATTTACGATAGCAGTAATAAAAATACTTCTATATAGCTGATTATACTTTTTAAGATTATATTTTTAATGATGATACGAGAGTTGGTAATAATAATAATAATAATATAATATGTCTCTCCATATGCTACAGAGAGATTCTCTACAAATAATTATATCTTTTACGAATATCTACCGCTGTAATTACCAGGCAAGACGGAGTTCATTTATTTCTCGTCGCAGAAGCTCGTGAACTTTTTCGTATAGTAGTTCGAGTAAAACTGCTGCAGGGCATGATAAGCCAATGCCATTCAACTCTGAATAATGGGAAAATAGAAACAATGAGATCAAACGAGCTCATTGGTCGAAGCATAACGCCAAGCAGCGGGCTTGGGAATTAAATGGTTTCCGTCAAGGGAAAACCTCTCTCTTTGATGTCTGAGCTTTTTTGTCTGCTCGCGAGTATGTGCGCTCGGGGAAGAAAGCATTCGCCCGCACTCGAGGGTCTGCTTTCGAGACGAAACGACGTCATCGTCGGGTCCAAGAGCCACACGGACAACCTTCGTACCGCAATGATGAGCATGACGAAGAGATCTCGAGAAAGGAGGTTAAAAGAAGAAGGCAAAGGAAAATACTGTAAGATGGAAATGGAAGGTGGAAGTGCGAAATAAAGGATATGCGAAAGGAAGGGGTATCAGCGGACGTGTGTCGATGTGCACGGAAAGGTAAAGGTGCTTCTCATGGGCGGTACGTACGCGCAAGGGTGTGAGCCCTGAACAAAAGAGCTCTTTTCCCCCAACTACCAGGATCAAAGCAAGAGGTCCTTGCCTTACGTGGGCGCAGTCCTTTGCTCTCTTTTTCTGCACCCGCTCAAGTAGCCTTTACCTCCTCTACTTGTGAGCCAACTGTTAAGTAAGATCAAACGGCACCGCCATCTTACACTATCTTTACAGATGAGCCCTCGACAGAATGCCAACACACTTTTATAATAGGCTTCTTTAATAATTGCAATACCATCAAAGTGCGAGCTCTCCTTCTTTCAGCTTTGACACTTCAAAGGGTTGGAATCGTGCCGCATCGCCCAGCGGGTACGACTCAAAAATGCTCAAAAGTTTTCCCAGCATGATCAATAGGCTCATTCGAAAAGCTTCTCATTAGCTTTTGTTCCTTCGCGAAGGGGCGTCTCTTCGACATCGGCAAGTTTACATCTGGAAAGGCTTCTCGGTTCTTGGAATCCAGTACACTCACTCATTTTTGAGACACCTGCCTTGTAAGTCGCTCTTGAAATGTTCACTTTGAAAAAAGAGACAATAAGGAAAGATGAGCACATTTTTGCAGAGAGCTGCTGCAAAATTATTTTCCTCTCACTTGTATTGAAATGCTTTGAGAAATTCGAAGTTTTGTAATTCATATCCTGTAGTCATTATTCCACTTGAAAGTTTACAAAGCGTTGCATTATTAATGTTTTACAACATTAACATGGGTGATGCAAAATTAAAATAGCCCGAAATCGAACTGACTAATTCTCGCAGCTTTTCAAAAAAAATTGAAAAAAAAAACATAATGGCCAACCTCACTTACCTAATTGCTCCTTAATATGTTTCTTCTTGCGTTAATTAAAATCCTCTTTTTCAACATGTACTGGATTTTTAAACGGGTTATTTAGTTTAATTAATTTATTTAAATTTAATTATTTAGTTTAATTTATCCATTATTGGTTACGCAGTTTAACATTTTAAAAAACACTGTAAATAATTGTGTAGGGGTTTATTGCTTCAATAATGATTTAGGAAGACCATCCATTAATTTGTTACCTAACTATTCCGGACATTTGAGAGCAGGTTGGTAACTACAAGAGAAAACTCCGTAGCAACTATGGTAATATTCAAACTAAAAGCTAAATTTTTCGCCTAACAATACGCTAAAACATTTTCAGCTATCCGAAAATTCACATGTTAAATTTCTGAAAACCAACATAAAACATCGAATTTTGAGGGGTTTAGAAAAAAAAATTCTTGGGCTACTAAAATGGTTTATTTGTTGATTAATAAAAAAAAAGGCAGAGCAAAACTATGATTAAAAAAAATAATAATCATCACAATGAACGAATGCACGTTGCACGTTTATTGAAAACTCCCAAATCGACTCACGAAATTTCGATTACGTTTTTTTCGAATGTTCATTCGAGCAACACCTCCACAGACCGGGCCAGTTTTTCAGCCGGTTGAACCTTGTAATTGTTTCTGAACCGAATGTTGATTTATTACGGAGAGCTATCTGACAATATCGATCGTCTGTCCGCCAGGCTACAAATACACCTATGCCTGAGCGCGATTATATGGAAGGGCGGATAGAGGCTGGATTGGTTCGGACAGCTCGACGGCGAAGAGGGAAACTTCCAACCGCCCGAGCTTATCTGAAGGTTACAGGAACTAAACTCCGTCAACTTTGCTAACGTGGTAATGTTGAACGGTTCAGCAATTTCCTCTGCCATCTCTCCCAAGTTCAACTCCGATATTCATACGACACACTTCATAAATCAAGAAGTCTATAATACAGTCCTTTCGAATTCAGAATTGATGCATGGCCCGGTCTTTGAATCGATGAGCAATGCGATTATTCGTAATCGGTTTTATCTCATGAAAATCGGAAGTTTTCACCTCTGACGCTACTCATCTGATTCATGAATTATCTCACCACGCATACTGAAACATGCAATGTTTATCTGCGTACACCTTCATTCATTTATTTATTTTTATTATTTTTTTTTTTGTAGGTTGAGGGGGAGAAAAACGAGGCGACTTCTTCACCATTCTTTTTTATTATCCAGCCGTTCGGGCTTCTTCAGGGCATTATAGGACCAAGGGTACCTATGGCCACTTCATCTATGGACCTTCATTTATCTATTTCAACGTATAAAAAAAACCGCTATCCCGATTTATATCTAAGTTTCTCTACGTCAGCAGCGTAGGTATTACGCACACTTTACCAAAACTGGTGCCCTCTCTACTCATAAACAGAGCTCACTTTGATATCAGGTTCTAGAAAATAATGCGGAAAACTCCCATAAACTTAGAATCAACTTTCATCTCGATACCGCGTCCGCGGTATTTTGTGGGACGGATCTCTCAGGAAACAGCTATTACAATACTTTCTTCGTCGCCAAGTTGGCTCATGAATCTCATAAATTCGAAGCGCTTCTATTTCTATGTATTATATTTTATCGAGCATTTTTATATAAAGAGATTTAAAAACGATGAAAAGCCTTTCGAAAAAAGGCCATGGTCTTACTAAAGCCTCTCTCTACTCTTCGCCGCAACCGAACTAAACCCTAAGCAACCGCTAAGTCCCTCGAATAAACCCTGAATAGTAACCCTTTCGACCCTATCCGCCAACCGTAAACGCCGTAAGTCGGTATGGTGTTTGAACTGAATGAAATATTAATTCAGAGAAGCGCCCGATTTAGCACGTGATGTGAACTGAGGGTTAACAAGTCATCGCCTCGACGGTGAAATTCATTAAAGGGTAATTGCTTAGTTCTCGGAACGCCATCGTTTGTCAAACTTGTAATCGCGAGGAAAATACTACAAATAACAGAGTGCTATGACATCTTCGGGGAATCGGAGGACAATCTAATTCCATCACAATCGAAATCTGAGTTTTCATTCATTATTTTTTTATTTTTCAAGTTATGAGTCAAATAAAACGGAATATGTGACATAAACACGCTACGTTATGAGCGAGTTGGAAGACTCGCGTAAACAAAGCATACAAGCTCAATAACGATAAAAAAAAATCAAGTGAACGAAAATGAACCAGCCATAGCCAATTTGAGTTCGATAAACTGTATCAACCGGTTGCTTCAACCGAAAATTTTCGACTTCAGTCATGATAAATGTAATAGTACTCCCGAATTTCTCGTTTTTCGTAGTAAATATAATAAATACCCATGACCACCTACCATAAATTCCCAGTCATAAATACCTATGACTTTTTCAAATAAAACGGTTCCATCGTAAGTCAACAAAGATATTTTTTTAATAAAAACAGCAAAAAATAAAAAACTTAGAATCAAATGTATTTTATAGCGACCTTTTGTTGAATAGGTATTAATATTTTTAACAATCCCAATTTTTATCGACAATATTCCGTTCACAATGAATAGCTCAAAGCGCTCGCTTTTTAAGAAGTCAGTGTTCTATAGATGATAGTTGGATACGATCAACACATCGAGGTATGTTACTAGGTCAATAGCGGCCTTGCAGAGCGGATGATTGCCGCATCCGCTGAATCAGTCAATCTGATACACAGGTCCCGCAGCTCCCGTCAGTCTCGAACGTTCTAAACCTATCAATCCGATTTAGACGCGATAGAACGTGCTCGATTGACCTTTATATTGATTTATTTAATAATACATTACGGGCATTAAACCCAATATTACAGAAAAATCTATAAAATAGCTTAGGTAATTGTACTCAAGGTAATTAAAAATTAATAAACCGGGATAGTAAAAGTGAAGCAGCTGGACAAATTTACTCGTAGATTATTTACGGCAGTAGGACTCAGCAGAAGAACGTAGTTCATCAATCTTTGCATCCGAACAATTGGGTGGTTTATGAAATAATTCGTTTGAGCGTGAGGGTTGGCGAAAACAAGCTGACCTCGAGTAGAATACAGTGGCACTTAAAAACTGATAAGAGCCAAGAGATCCGGCGAATCAATTTCCGATTTGATAATTTTTGACAGAAATACGCAGTCCAGGTTTTGCCGCCTTGTCTCGAGCAATTTCAAGCCAGTAGCCTCTCTTATCGTCTCGTAATCCATGGAGCCAAAAGAAAAGCCCATCCTGAAAGCCAAGAATCGGAGAAATTTGTTTGGAACCCTCTCCAGCCGGACCTTGGAAACCATATAAAACGGAGACTACACCGACGACGCACAAAAAGAAATTTATTCCCGAATGCAGACATATAGACAAAAATAAATACTTTATACTACTATGGAACCCCGGCCACGATAATGCAGTTACTGTGCGGTCAGGGGGGTTGTTTTAAATAAAAATTGAAAGTTAGATCTGTTGAAAATAATCAATAAATAATATTGAAACAAAATAAGGAGCAATGTGCCAAAGCAAACTTTCTTTCTTCCCCATACATGGAAGGTTATTAATTTCAAATAGTGGCGTGTCGTGCAGTATTATTTCATGTTGCCAGTTTTTCTCCACATTTTATCATTTGGCTAATCCACTTCCGTCCGGCGGTGTACAATTCACCAAAGAAAAACTTTTATTGCCACACTTTTTTTATCGCAGATTTTTTTTTTTTTTCAAAAGTTGTTCAAAAAACTTTTTTCTAAACGTTTTTCAGCCCACGTTTTCTCCCTCGCGCCTTGATTTTCTAATGAAAATAGTGCATGGTCAGCAAGAGCAACAGTAGGAACATTGAATTCCCATCGTCATTGAAACTGCAGCACCTTCAAGAGTGCGAAAACCAGCTGAGTGAATGGCCCGAAAAGTGTTGTCCATTCGATGCGTTCAGTTGTCACATTTTTCAATTTTTACAGCGTTTAATTATTGTTTGCAACGCATACGTTGAAAACCTGTTCAATTCAATTTGACTAATTCCATTAAAATTACCTTGAGCAAGTTACGATATTTTGGTTAACGGGGGATATGCGAAAGCCGTAGAAGAAAATTCCAAAGCAACAGAATACCTTCTAGAAAGCAAATAAAACCTAATGAAATGTTTGTGCTCGGACCGCAGAAGAAATTGCAAAGCCACATTTCAGTCGAAATGCTGAAAAATGAAGATTCAATAGAACATGATTGAGCTTCCAACCCTTTCCCATTCTTCTGGCAATCATAAGACTTCTTAACGAGTTTCAAGGGGAAATTAATCAAAAACTTCGTCTCATCGTTGAGCGCGTGACGTTCCAAGCGTTCGACGGAGCCACGAGCCGACAGTAGACAAGCCGGTAGAAAATAAACTTGGATGCTGGTGATCCCTCACAAATATTTGACAAAGGAAGATCCGCTAATCACGAGGGTGAAGCAACTCTTTATTATGTTGACTCAAGAAGCGCGCCCCGCGCCGTTCCGGTATGCTCTACAAGGGTCGTACCGAAGGGAAAGAAAACGCGAGGAAGAACATAGGAATTCTCCTTCTACTGAGCGAGAAGGAGGTTATAAACCTGGAAGCATCGCTCTCCTTTTCGCCATCGTCTAAATTCAACTTAACAAGATGGGCTATCTTGCAGGACTCGGAAATCCGGCATAATTTATTAAACTTCGTCCCCCGTCATCCGCCCCTTCCTTCCCGTCACTAAAATGGAAATACTTCATATTTTCGAGGGATTATCGTGAAACGAAAAAAAATTCGGGCCAACTCTTGTTCGCAAGACGAGCAGACGTGCAATAAAAGTTCTTCTATTAAAAAGATGTGCGTAAAACTTGTGTTGAGTTGAATACTATTTCATTTTCAAGCCACCAGACTCCCCTTCGAAAGAGAGTTGAATTTCCATTCAATTACTGCCAAGTTACGACCGGAGGGAGCGGTTATTATTTATCTTGTTAAAAAATTAGTGAAAAATAAACGGGGAAAAATAAAATTATACGTTAAAATTTATTAAAGTTAGAAGTTCAATTTGATTATAACTACTCGTAATATGGCTAAAAAAATTGTCGACATTGAAATGAGATCAAGATAATAATATTAGTAATAATACGATTGTAGGAAATTAACTTCGGATAGTCTCAGAGCTTCAATAATAGCATTATAAGTATAGGTACGTAAGGCGCAATCATCTTCCAAACGTAGCACATGTTGTACGCTATTAGAAACATTGCGAGAACGCGTGCCGAACGATTCGCGTGAGGCCGAATTAATAACACGGCTGAACTCGATTTAGGATAATGTGAAAATGAGAAAAAATGGAAGTGAAACGGGCCGTTATTACGATACGTTGCTTTATTTTATGGCCGCCGTTATCATTTTAACGGGTTGTCAGCTCTGCTGGGCTACTTTTTGAAAATACTCAGCGTACGAAACATGCACCAGCCGCAGTTGAGGGATGGTAATGTATCATAGCGCAGAAATTACGGAAGAGCGTTGCACGTTTACGTTTTCGCGAAACCACACAGTAATTATAACTCAACACACGAAAGCACGCGAGAGTCAACGTTTCCCGGCATTGGTTATGAAGAACTTCATCATCCAACAAAATATAAACGAAAATTACACTTCATGGAGGAAACTTGGCTACAAAGTTGCAATGAAGCAAGGAAAATTGACTACCATTTGCCGATGGCTTTTGACATTCAGTTAAACGATGCGAAAAGCCATCTTATATTAATTACAACAAAAACATCAGAATGGGTAACCTACGTCTCATTCTTTTTTCTGAGCAAAACCAAGCTTCAAACCGTTTCCCAGCAATGTTGACGTTATTTTTTAAATTGAAATTATTTTTACTCGCGTCAAAGTATTTTTCATTGAAAAATATTCACAATAGAGAAATTGAAGAAAATTACGAAGGATCGAGACATGATAGTACTTTTGTTCTAACCGTTGTTTTACAATGGTGACCGTGGGAAACTTCGGTTACTTAGCAAAATCATATTTTATGGTTACCGTCTAAAGCAAGGTTCACAGGCCTCAGGCAAAGGCGTTGATGTGTTGGAATGGACAAAACATGGTAGGGACTCGTAAGCTCCGTCTTTCCAAATCCTGTAGTACAATAATCTACGTGAAACGTCAACTGATTCAATGCTACGCGGCAGATCAGAAAGGACAGAGGACAGAAGAGAGCAGATCCGTATTTGAAGAAAATAATCAGGTGCATTTACATCTGTGGCAAAAACTAAAAAATTTCGACTGCCAAAAATTTCGGCTGAGCGCATTGACGCAATTGACGAAGGCCTATAAACTCTGCTTAATGGCACCACAATATTCCAATATTTGACCCCGATTAGGGGCTGACTTTCTTTAAGACTTTCACTCATCAGACTTTCACTCTGCAAATCAACGCTCTGCATTTTGCGAACGGATTTTTGTTCCTAAACATGAACACTCTTCCGAAGAGAAAGATTGAAATTATGAGTAGTGAAATGCAGAGTTAATAAAAAAATAAAATAAAATAAAATAAAATAAAATAAAAAAAATAGACATAACTTTCTATTTACACACTTTGAAAAATTAAGCTCTACAGATTGGATTGATGCTAACGAAAAATATTCAAACAAAATAATAAATCATATCATACAACTTGAAGAGCATCAAATCATCCCACACAGTTGTAACGACTCTTAACAAATCATTCTGAGGAAATTACGTCAACTCTTCATTTTGAAATGCAAAATATGCACTCTACACTTCGCGAAAGATCATCTTTAGGAACGAAAAAGATGTGTATCTCCTTATTTCAGGATTCACTCTTCGGTAGAGTTCATCTTTAGGAACATAAATCCGTCGACAAAATGCGAAGTTCGGATTTGAGGAAGAATAGAATTAGCTGGATGAATATTTTTCAACTTACTCGGTATCAACTGATAAACCGGTTCGCACGTGCGAGTAAATATCCAGCACGTCTTTTTCATCCACTCATCTTACAGGCGTCTCGTTGAGTTTTTTCATCCGCATTAGACGATTGTCGTTTCATTGAAACGATTTTTCAACAACACTAACGACGGTGCCAGAAGGTGAACGGCCGGTGGTCAGAGCGGTGAGACAGGTGCATCTCTTCGGGGGATACGCACAAGAGGAACCATTAATAACCAGTTAGAGGCCCATTCAACTGTGCGAGGTTCGTTAGCCAGCCTCATCGCATCTTCACCACAATACGCGCTTTCATTGTGGCCGATGGCCGTCCCGCATCTATACGGAATTTTTTTCCATATTTCATTTTACCCGGGGTATTTTTTCAGAGGCTTTCCCCCATTTCGTTACCCTCACCTCGCCCGGCAAACCTTTGAACGCTCGTTCGCAGTTCAGACACGAATTTCTTCGGCCCGATTTTGCGCGTTTTTCAACAACCGGACGAGCGAGAAAGAACGAGTTTCCACGGATTGTAGATATTATCCAAAAGAGAGTTCGCGGATATGCGCTCGGCCCGAGACTCGGTCGACGATGAAAAGAGGGTACAATAGCCCTTGAAAATCTCCGCTTTTTGACATTCCTCCATCGTCGAGAAGAGGAACATGGGAGTAAAACCGTTGGAACGGGCTGGAAAGGCAACGGTTGACATTGAGGCCAAGTGGTCGCGAGAGGAGTTGCGTGGAGTTGGATCAGTTGGCAAAAAGGGAAGGGCGGTTGCCACTTCAAAAAACATATTCTCTCACCGCAAACTCGGTCAGTTTTTTGTCCCTTTTACCCCTCTTCATCTCATCACCAGTATCAAAAGTTACGCAGTCGTCACAGCGGCTGACATAGAGGACCAACCCACGGTCACACGGAGATTTTCAAGAGCGCCGGCCATTTCAATTCAGTACAAATCACTATGAGTCTCTCGTCCTAACGAGCCTCAGAACATCGCAGAGGGCGAAATTTCCCGAGAACAAAGCGGAGGTAGGCAACTTTTTCCACCGCTGTTTCAAAACCAAAGTAACTTCTCAATGCGATTGGCGAATTCCGGATACCGAAGTGACTATTTTTTTCTCGGAATGAAAAATATTATTTTCAGTGTCGCATTACTTGTACCAGCTGAGTTCTGAAGGGGAGACCAAAGCAGCAATTAGTTCAATATAATACGTCATTTACTAAGAGGCCTGTCGCCACTTCGGGCATCGTCAGGGAAGCACATTAGAACAATACGATATTTCATTTTATTTTTATTTTTCATTTCCAAAATAAGAAAGAAAAAAATCATTGTTATAATGTATAGAGCAAATAAGAACTAAATGATTTTGGTGTCTAACACCAGTACAGTTCAAAATTTTAAATTAAGTACACAATCAAAGTTCATAGGAATAATCTTCAATATGAGATATGAGTTTGTCATGCTTGCTACTTACAATTAAGACCACAGTAAATAGTCTAATGAAAGATGAAAGTAACTATCTTTGACTCTATTTATCCAACATTTTATGTTGAAGTGAAAACGGCCTTCACCTTGTTCATCTTCTAGTTAGAGCATTTCTCCTACTGCTGGGAGAATCGAGATCTCATGATATCTTGCCTATTTTACGCGATTCAGGTCACGAAAAGGTACCACATCGACAAGAGTTGCTTTGAAGCTACCTGTACGAGTCGAATAGCTCAGTTTTTAGTATTTAATTGATTTACTTAATTGAAGTCATTGATATCGCTATCTCTTGTCCATATTTAATGATTTCTCCTCATCCTCATTTTTGTAATAGTTCTTTACATGTCTCGTTCGTTGCAGAGCGGTAAAAAAGTCGCACACATTCAGAAAAACCGCAAGCGACAAGGTCGACTGAGCCCGAATTGAGGCTACTTCTAGTGGAAAACTTGTGGCCCATGCCAACCCCAAGCTCATCTCCGCTTTTGCCCTGCTCGGATTCTGAGCCTCTCTGCTTTCGTTTTCCTTCTCTCAAAAGGCTAAAACCTCCTTTAACCGAAAGGACGTGTTCGGATATTTATCACGTCCGCGGCACGGCGGTTTGCGGTTGAATTCGCCCCATTTGGCCGACCAAGCCAACGTTCTCCCAAGCACCTCGACAACGAGCGACGAAAATTTGCATCTATGGGTTGCAATATATTATTTCAACACTTATGGAAAGCGACCCTTCATTACAGGCTGGTGTATATTAAATTGAACATGTATTTATTCATTTGGATTTACTACCGTCGGTGGTACAGTGCAGTAAAGAAAATAAATTAGCCTCATTCACCCTTAATATACTTATTAGGTGAATAAATAAATCGAAGGGAAAACAAATCAATAAACATAAGAACTGCTCAAAATGATGACACGGTGCTTTATGATTCGAGAGAATAATTTTTTTTATACACATTCCATGATCTGGCAACGGTAAATGGGGTATACAAAATAAAATGTGTTTGGAGGTGCTCCTAGTCTGGGAGGCTGCGATCACTTCGGAGGTTAGACATGCATGTGGGTTCTATATTGATGTAAAAGCCTGTATTCAACTATCAACCGGAAATTCGACAAGTGAACCTCAACGAAGTGACAAAACCAATGAAAACCCTACAACATGCGACTAAAGCGATTCACCCTTGGCACTTGAGAACCGACTAGATGAGATGGCGATTCAATTTTCAACTCATTCTGTCGTAACAAGGAATCGCATTCAGAACTGGAAAAACGATGCCGAATCTCCAGCTGCGTGTTTGGAAGCTTGTGTCGACTTCGTCCAATATAACTTGACAAGAGAAAGGGTTAGCATCATTCGTTCGAATCCGCATTTCGCCCTCCGGTGGTTGGGAAGCTATTGGATTTCCATTTTATCAGTCGTACAGCTCTCACTCCAGCAATGTCTGTCCGCTCCACGCGTTTTCGGCTTAGTTCCGGTCAACAATTGGGAAAATACCCCTACCGGCCGGAGAGCACTTTTGGAGCCCCTGGGGGCGATTCGTGACTCGTGCATATCGCCCACGCCGCCGAAAAAGGGTGGAACCGAAAGGGAAAAAATGTTTCCGGAATGATTCAATCGAGCTCCTACAAGATAGTCAGTTTGATGCGTTTGCGTGCAGTGTCCGAGATGATGTTGGGGTCGTTTGCGTTAATAAAGAAATAGCAGTAATGTTTGGCTGCGAGTGGGCGGATGCGAGACCGTTAAGAAATTTGACACTAATAAGGGCTTGGCGTGGCGGGCTCGTTAGCCTATGAAAGGAGTCAGCTCTCGCTACGGATAAGCCGAATACGAAACCTGCACGTACAACTACAGTCGCATCGTGAAAGAGTCCGACAGAACTGGGCAGGCTACAGTGGCGGAAACGCGAGGAAAATGCGCATGCAAGTAATCGTGTCGCACGAAGTTGATGTGTCACGGCGAGGGCCACACCATAAACTCATCGAGTCAATTTCGAAGATGAATCGTTTCTAAAACGGTTGTGGAATGCGATCATTTATCGGCGCGGTTGGAAAAACCGTGACTCCGAACGTGAGGGCATGACATTTAAATTGGCCCGTTTCAAGGTTTTGCGATACGAGTCGACACGGAAACCGGTATCGAATGGAAAGCGTAATTATGAAACGTTACTGAACGACAACAGTTAGCTATCATTCGGCGTAAATCCGATTCGGTTCAAATGTCAACAAACTTGAACACGAAGGGGCGGAATCGAACTAGCGTCTGTTTGACGGAGTGACATTTTTAAAAGAGTGGAAAGTCGGCCGGGAAAAATATTTTCTAATAATTGTGGGTGAGGTAAAGGTAAATGAAGCTAGAGAGATTTTTGGACTCGTATTGTGGAGGATGATTGCGCACAACTGCAGCCAAGGTCCATGCTGTCATGCTTTGTTGCTTTGTTGCTTTTTATGAAGAGCCTTCTCATGTACCTACACAAACGACCTATTCTCTGCCCTCCTGCTCCGCTACACTCATATAACACGCGCTTCTGTTTAAACAAAAATGTGGTGAACCCTCAAATTTCCCGTACAAGAACTTCTCGAAGACCCGGCTACCTCCTTCATTTGATACATAACCGTATACCTATCGACATGAGATCTCCTACCAAATTCTCTCGGGCGCAATATAAGCGACTACTTTACAGTTGGCTTATCAAGCAAGAATACCTTGAAAGCGAAATGTACCTCAAAAGTGTATATATGTCATAAAAAAAAAATTTTTTTTTGTTTCTTTTTTAGCGTTGTAAAGACGATCAATTTTACTTGTTTATATCATATTATTTTTCTCAAAGACAGTGTCGATTTTGGCTAACGCGAATATTTGTATGTACAGTCCTGTTTGCAACTCTGGCTCGTCAACACGGGTTTTCCTATCGACGAGCCAAATTATTCTGAATTTCAACACAAGGCGTGTTCACTTGGATTGTATTTCTTTTAATCGATGTTCAAAGAATAAAGCTTCATTTTTCTCTCTCTCTCTCTCTCTCTCTCTTTGTAAACTATTTTGCCCTTCTGTGGCTCTCGTTGAACTATCGGTGAAATTTCCGGAAAATTTTGTCTTCGAAGCGTGAGAATTAATGCTGGGCCCCCTCGGTCAAAGGTCATCAACAAATAATTGAACGTGACAGGAAAGTATTTATTTCCAATGTTCGTTCACACTTATAGTCTGCACATCTATCACATTTTTTCGAAGTATTAACCCCAGAAGGGATTATTAGTTCCCTTCTGGTAAGACGAAGATAACGCAATAATATGAACGAATATGTTTAAACCGTCAAACCAAGGAGATAATGTCTCCGCATCTAGCGGCACTTGAAGTTTCATTGAAATTCGTTGATTCCATCTTTAAGACATCCGCAGGAAGAAGGGTCGTCCTAGGTAGAGCGCTTGAGGGCTTCAAGTATGTTTCTCCCCGAAGAGGTTGCCTTTCTGCGTCATAACTGCAAGTTAGTCACCTCTTACTTCAAGAGATAAGCGGCCTTGCTAATGACGCCGCATGTCTGCCATGTCTATCTCGTTCGAACATTAAAGGGCCCCCGCTCGGATGGCGGGTGTATCTTGAAGGCTAATGAGGTTTTCAGAGTTAATTAGAAGAGATGAGTGTTGTTGCTAGCGATGGGCAAAACGGAGGCGGGGATCAGAGTTTGCTTCTTGTGAGCACGCTTCGGATCTTAACATGACGCTAAACGTTCGCTTCCACGTACGAGGAGTTTAGACGTTTCACTATAGAACTTGAGCGATTCCGCACTCGTCGGATTTAGTTGCCAAGGCTTCAACAGTGTCTCCCGCTTCCTGTCTTGAGGTTGTCATCGCAAAACTGCGCTACGGCAGTTCAACGGAATCTCCATGAAAAGTAAGATGTACTTCGACCACGTGTATCTAACCAAGTAGATGTTTTCCTCACAAACGGAACAGCAAGACATCCGACTTCATCCATTTCTTCCACACGCAGCGTACTTTAAGTAAAACGTCGGCGATAAACAAAACTAAGAATTTTCTTGTGCGGGACGGTTGGGGAAAGGAAGATACGGGTACTTGGCGTAATAAAATAACCATAGCTTCATAAGCTAGGTAGAAAGATTGGTAGACGAGAGTGATTTTTGGTTTATTATTCAATAATAAACCATTGTAATCGCCCAAGAAAAAAAATTTTATTACCCCCCCTCAAAGTTTGATGTTTTACGTTTCAAGGCATGTAGAATCCGAATATCCAATAAAAAAAATTCTGTCCGTCCGCCGTACGCCGTTAGCAGTTTTCCGGCCAAACTGTAAGAGCTAAAAATTTGAAATTTTCACCAAAAATCAATCTCGGTCCTACGACGGCCCAATTCTTGAACCAACTTGCTAGCTCAATTTTAAGGGTATTTTTGGGGGGTTTTGAGGGGGAGAAAATTCATATTTTCCAAGGTTTTTCAGGAAAATGTGTACGTGGTATCAAATTATATAGATTTTTGGACGCTGAATCGAATGAGACCATCGCCGGGTCGATAGCTTTATTGGTTCTCGAGTTATCGCAGCTTTTGTGCCGACTTTGGGAGATTTTTAGAAGTTTGACATGAGGGTATAATTCGAGAGTTCTTGGAGCTATAGAAATCGTTCTATACTCATTGGAATGGTCGTAAAACACTCTCTCCAGCTGTATTTTTAATTAAAGTCCTGAACCTCATAACTCATAATTATCCATTTATTGCGATATTATTATAACAGGGGTACTTTTATATCAAAGTATTTCGCAAGATTCATTCCGCGTTCTATTTGATTCAATTTTCGAACGCACGGCCGTTCCATTTTCACCACGTAACAACCCGAGTTTCGCAAGTCCTTTTGTAACAAAATCTATAAAACACCGGCTGTTAGCTGAAAGTGATTGCCATCCTGAAGAATGGGCAGGGATATAAAATACTGACTGTCTCCTTCAGACATCGCGTGGACCTTCGATCGATATCTCAGAACAGCAGTCGCTAACTCGTTTCAACGGGTTTCGGACCGCCCGCAGGGCAAAACCCCATCGGCGGAAAGCGGAACGTTAGTGAAATCTAGGGGCGGAAGCCGGAATTATTCAATCTCAGCCGGCGGAAGCCTTATCCCATTTCTGTCGCACATTTCCGATTACTTCCGTAAATCCTCCAAGGAAAATTGGCACTTCGTCGGAAGGAAGTTGTCGGCGAAAATGCATCGAAGAAAATAATTTCAATTCGCGTTTTTCCCGATGGTCGTAACGAGAATGAATGAGGGGAGTTTTGGTTTGTATGCTGTACATAACTGATGAAAATTTGCTTTATTTAAACACTTAATTATTTTTGGAAAATCACGGTTTGTGGAACGTTAGTGGAAACAGCCTTAGAAAAAAATGGGTAGACAAAGTGTGGTAAAGTTCTAGTTTTCCTTAGAAAAATCGTGGATGAAATGTGACGAGAACACCTCGGTTGACTAGCGTCTACGGTCAGAGACACGTCATCGTTTGAAAGTAAAAAACGTCCGTGTATTGACAAACGTTCAATAAAACGGTCGTTTTACGCTCGAAAGTTCAAGATGATTGAAAGAAGATCCTAGAGGTTTTTCGTCACGTTAAAGTGCTCTTAGATAACGTCTGGATTATTTAAATTAAGTAGGGGCAAATATCTCAAAAAAAAAAAAAAAAAAAAAAAAAAAAAAAAAAAAAAAAAAAAAAACTATATTATCTCAAAGAACTGACAATGAGCCACCCTGTGGCGAGCCCTCTTGTTCAAGGGCCTTAGCTGGAACCAGTCTTCCACTAATCCTGGCTCGAATCACTCGCCGATTGTCATGGCGTGTGCTAAAGTTCACTAAAACAGAAGATTTTTCAAATGAAATTATCCCTTGCCACGTTTTTCGAAAGGAAACAACGAGTGTGTATTGCCAGCTTATTTCTTCAAGTCAGAATACTGCAAAAAATCTTGATTGGAAACCAAATGAATCAATATAGCTAAAAGGAAAAAATGTAATTTGTACATCATTTTTTACGAACGCTCGATCCCTCAAAAACATATAAATGGTTTCAAACGAAATGCTTTTAAAAACTCGAGCAACAACATTGGAATTGATACCGAACTTCGACTCAGGCATACGAATGTCAGGCGGGTTTATTTCAAAGCATAAAAAAACATCAAGGTATTTTATTTCAAACTCATCTCAATTACGCGATAACAACCGGCGGTGTAATTGGCCTTGGTTAATACTTTCGTTACGACCAGCGGTCCATCGATGCGGTAATATCGCATTGCAAAAAATGGAACCCACTCAAAGATAAATTGGGCACGCAGACGAACGTCGACATTCGTTGATTCCGATTCGGTTACGATCGAGTGCGATCCAATTTAACGATACAAAGCGCTTACTCCAATTAATGTCGTTGGCAGACTTTCCCGCACGAAACAGTAAGCAACTGGAGTATTATTTTTTGCGTTCCACTTTTATTCATCGTTTTCACGTGAAAAGGCCATGTCTTTCGCTTTACGGTTCATGACGCTCGGCCATCTCCGCCTACGGGCATGTGAGTTCTATTAACAAACGAGATTCTCTGCTTGGGATCTTTATACGATCCGGCTACGCTGGCGGCTACAATCTCAATTTGTCTGAGTCCCTCAGCCTCCACCGGTCCCATTTGGATTTGGGGCTGTGACGAATTGAAATCCCCGTTGATTGGGAAGCGAGCATTGAAGAGAGAAAATCGCAGGTGTGTTTCATTAATTTGCTCGTCACGGTTACTTTGCTGAGCGTTTGTGAGATCACACACCCAACGGTCAGTGTTTTCCGACAATGTTCAGCAAATAACGGGACGACACACCCAAAAATAATGTTACAACTATTTTGATACCTAACAAAAATAATAGTTAGAATTTAATATTTTTTTTAGGATCTAAAAAAACTTTGTTTCTGGCCGAAAATGGGATTCAGATCTCAAAATTCAGATCTATCTTCCATTAAATTTTGCGCTTCAAACTTTCCATCATACGTTTCTTTCTATTAAAAAAATCATCAATAATAAGAAGGTAAACCTATATTGTATTTATGCTGAAGCGAAGCCTTTCCGTGTAATTTTTCTTTTGTAAATTGAGCAGAATTGCTCGTACCATGTCTAAATAAATGAATAAATAAATAAACCATCATAAAGTAAACCATCTTGAACATGATCGAATATTTATTTTTACGCTGCAGGCGTGAAGACTGTCATACGAAAAAAATCATTAATGCAGATGATGTAGTCCGATAATTTAGATGATGTATTTCAAACTCAGTGCATAATTTGATATTGTTTATCATCTAAAAATATTTTTCCGAAGACCGGTGAGATATTTTACGACTAGAACACTTAAAATTGATGGAAATTCGCTCTGAAAATATGGCAGATTTTATAAAAGGAACGAAACTTTAAAAGTCTGTTGACTAAGTGGCAAAACCCGATTCACAGAGCACTCCTTAGAGTGCTATCATGACGAGTCAGAGTTTCGTCATGATAAACTTCTCCTCTTCAGAGTTTATAATAGCCGAATTCACCATCGCGAAGCAAGAAGGTCAAAGGGAGAGAAGAAGGACGTAGTTTTCCCTATGAATAAAACATGTTCCACTGGAGGATCTCCCAGCTAAACGACTCTTATAAAAACGTTATTAGCGAAAGCATGAATAACACATACGGTCAGTTTGAAATATTCATCCGATACATCGAGGGAGTGAACTTAGGGAGGAACGAGCCCGAAACACGTACAAGGAGCGTAGATTAATCGCGATCAAACTAAATTCGTTCCCCTTAGGACGGCTGATGTAATAAGAACGGTGAGAATATTCGCGTTTGATTTAACTCCGGTACGTTTTGGTTTATGAATATACGCTCTGAAAAAGTCGCCTCCGGGTAGATGCAGACGGTTTCAAATAAATGATCAAAGAAGTAAATATACTACGGTTTGAATACGATTGTGAAAGATTATACCGATAATGAAACGCAATCATTCAATGGAATTAACTTATTCGGTTGCCGGGTTTCTGATATAGTAAACTTTGTATTTATATTTGTTTATTTTTTATTTGTATATTAACGGGCAAGCCCAATTACATTACTATGGCGGTAAAAACAATGCAAAGAAAAAGAAAAAAAAAAAAAGAGTACACATTTATCAATAAAAAATGAATGGGGTATATTAACACATAGGTGTTAAAACATTGTGGACGTGGGTAACTCACGCATTTATCGATAATGAATTCTAACGGTTCTAGAGACCGAAGCAGGATTTACCTTTGATTCTGAGAAAACTCAACGGAGCACGCCAAAAGGTACTGACGCGTGTTTCTATTAAGGCAATGATCCGCCCACTTGGAGACATCCAACTGCGAATGGCGGACGAATGAAGCTTGGCTGTTGCAGAAGTTCAGACGGTAGAGGGATTCGAGCGATGGCAGCAGAGACGGTGGAAGATAGGAATTTCTTCCTTCGCCGAGAAACGCGAGAGTTTGAAATTCGCGCACTCCTCGCGCTTTCCTCTAGGGACATCCCATAAATACAAGTGTCTTATGCTCTGAAAAGGAAGGCCGTCACCTCTGGCCCGCATCCGAGCGGTCTTATCTTCAACGAAACCGCGCTCTGTTTCTCATCGGCCGCAAGGCGGGCTTTTCCAGTGTCGGAGGATTAACTAGTCTCACGCCCCCTCGGTTTTGTTTTCTTTTAATGCAAAATAAATTATACCTCTCCAGTTCTCTTAGTAAAGTTCTTCCGCTTTTCCAGAGCATTTTCCGTCTGCCAGGTTTTCTTGTACGCCCTGCGAGTTACGAGAACATATCCTCACACACAACTATCTGAAGCTCAACTTGGGTACATCGTAAAGTGAATAAAATGTGAGGGAAATTAGTTGGCAGCATATTCGTACACAGCTTAATTTCAAGATTGAGGGCCACAACCAAAAACGCTCGAAATATTCACCAAGCAATAAAACCGTCGAAAGCGAGAGACAATCAAACTTGATAGCACGCATTCTCTGATTCCTGTTTTGTTTAAGTAGTTTTTCACTTTCACTTTTCACTTTACTCTTTCCCTACTCGTTCCTTTCAAACTTTTCACTCCAGCTTTTCACTTTTTACATAGTAAAAAATGAAAAGTAGTGTTTTTTATTTTTTTCAAGTTGAGGAGTTATTTGTTCAAATGAGCCTAATATTTGAAAAATTATGCTCGCTTCGATCACACTCATCTCCGAAATGAAAAAAATCTTCAAATTATTATACAGAGGTTTATTTATATTATACAACAAAAATGAGTGACAAGTTAAAAGTAGGCTAGTCATTAAAAAACAGAAAACACTACGAGTCTTCAATGTTTTCAAGAAACTCAATTCGCTCTCTATTTTTCATATTTCTTAAATAAAAGTGAAGGGCGGAAAAGTACTTTAAAAATTATTGGCCCCCAAAAGAGAGCAGATATTTGTGAACCAACCGAAATCTCTGTAAGATCTTTGAAAACTCTCCGAATCATCTAATATTACACGTTTTATGCATGATGTATACTACACAGTTCTTACATCGCGCAGAACTTTCTCTGAAAATGTAACTGGTATCTGGAGGATTCTATTAAAAATTTATTAGCGACTTTTCGGTCTCCTCAGCTTCTGAGACCAGTTAGGCCCATTTAGTCTTTGCGCTTAATATTAAATTCTTTTTGAAAGTCGAGCAAATAGGATGGAAAGCTTTGAGCTTGTTCAGAAGCTGTAATCTGAATAAGGGCGGACTCGAAAAATTAAAACCGATCCCTCATCTTCGATATTTCATTTTCGACCTACCGATGGCCCGAAAAAAATTAATAAAGAATAAATATACAATTAGTCTTCAATAAGAAGATAATGCTGTTTGAAAGTCACCTTTTTGAAGCGATTCTAGAAGTCTTCAGATTAGCTACGATTTCTAAATCATTATACCTATTCGTATTAAAACGAACCTATTGGATGGTGACGAGAAACCAATCATTACGCACCCTTAAAGTTGGATAGTTGCTGCGCAAATCGAGGAAAGACCAGGCTGGTTTTTTCACAAGTGATGAATAGAAATACTTCCTCGCTACACTACCAAATTGGCCGATTGTCTTTGAAATAGAACCAGGAGTACAGTCGAAAAATCATTTTTCGAAGTTTGCTCGCTGCTGGGACTTCAATTGCATTTTTTCTCGATGAATCACAGTTTCGCATAAGATTCGTGCGATACGACTGTGTAAAAGAAAAACCACCGAGTTCTTTATTTTCTAGCGATTTCGTATGGATGAGACCCACAGCAGATATAGGGTCACGTTTGCCTTTGAGTCGCATAAGGTGGGACACTGAAAATATTTTCTTTTCCGCCTGTCTATCGCCCTTTCTTCCTATAGAGAGAAATATTTCCTGCCGCATCGGCCGTTGCAGGTTGTGTCCAATTCCAGTTATCATTTTATTAAAATTATATACAATAGGTTACGTTTCTACAACTTTATCCAATTTTATATTAATTGTTTTTAGGGGGTAAACATTCTCGAAAGGGTAATTGCGATTACAGAACAATATTAAGCGCAAAATGGAGACAAAGTCGATCTTTACATCGACTCAATCACAGTAGAGGAAATTACAGGTATAAATTGTTGATTCATACTCTGAATGGATAGTATACACCAGAGGAAACTGCATGATCAGTTACGATTGCAATATGGTAATACAGTAATGGGGATTGCAATTTATATCTAATGAGGCACAGCTAAACCGCCATTATGCTAAATAGCCCTTAACCGCCCGCTGACTGGATTGTATCCCATAATCATGATTCATGATGTACAGCATTCATTTCATGTAAGAAATATACTTGTATTATAGGTAATTGTAAGATTCAGAAATACGATCCCAGTAAATAGTAGCATAAATTAGCAAAACGGCCTTAGTAGTACATATTTTGACGAGACTGCCCAGCATAATAATACAATAAAATAATATTGATTGTACGGAAATTTGTACAATCTATTCCGATGAAAATATGATTGACTGATCATTGTTACAATAAATTTATGTACCGTATATTCAACTCTTCATTATTATGGAAAAATTCTACAAAAATTGATCATTCCACAATCCATTTTTCGAGTAAAAATTATCCGACCTTTATGAAAGGTGATATTGGAAAATTATCAGCAGTCGAGAAATTTTTGAGGTGTAAACGAGCAGGACAAATCGCTTTCCGTGAAAGCTTATTTCGTGGGCGCCTCTGTAATCGACCAACATCGATGATTACGAAGCAACGAAGACCAAAGCGATAACTGTACAGAAACGACTCTTCCAGAAATGAAACTTCTCTCGAGGCATATCCCTTGAGCATTTCTGTCATGAAGGGTCGTAAGACGCAAGTCCTTCGGGTTCTGAAGGGGAATACCCAACACACCCTCGCACTTGAACGTTTGTATCAACAAGGCAGTTGTAATAACAGCATCAGCTGCTACTATACGGATTTACTTCTCGACCGCCCGCCCGTTATATTGTTCAGCCAATATTTGCTCTTCTTTTTTGCCAGGGACGAATTGATAAATGACGTCAAAAATATAATGTCTGGCACTTCTGCAAACAAGCGACCGACCGAGAAACTCGAGATCTCGTATTTTTCAACGAAACGCTATTATTTTTTTCGTGTAATAATATTATTATTGTATTTTTTCATGAATAGTTCCACCATAACAAAAACACAGTACTAACAAGAATTCTTCGAATATAGTGACTTGCAGAAAATAAGTATAAACATGATTGATAATCCAAATCCGCTCGAGCTCTCTAAACTGCCGAAAATCTACACTTTTTCAACGTTGTTCGAAAATTAAAACGCATCACGCAAAAACTCTTTACGTGCGGTGACACCGTTGGCTCAGGCGTGTTTCTGTTCCCTCGGGAATGCATTATCATTTTCCAACTCTTTTGCCGCCGCTGTATTGACGCTGGAAATGATTTTCTCGGGTTTCAACTCCAGCGCATTTTACCTTCGAGTTTATCTCCGCTAATGAAAGCAGTCAACTCTCGCACACATAAATTTCAAAGCAGGTGAAACGCCTTCGCTAATGGAAGCAACCTTCGTGTGAGTAAACATTTTATGAGACAACACGAGTAATCATGCTTCATATATTCCCAACCGAGAGCGTCTCATATTACGTTCGCAGTGTAGTTATTGACTTATTACTGTTGGCAAATGACTTGTTAGCCGCCTTAACGGCGTTACTTTTCCTTAGCGTTGAGCCTGAGCTCCCTTTTGTGTTCCAACTCGGATTACTTTTCGCGCTAATGAACAACACTGCTCGCTCTGCAAAGCGTTGAAATATTACCCGATCAAGGAATATTTTTTCATAGCTGTCCCAACAGAATTATACTGGTGAGTTTTAGTGCATTTTGTGTTTTTTGAAAACTTGAACGACGGAGTTTTGGTTATTTTTTAAATTCAAGTTTCTAATGGTCACAACAATCTAGGCGGTTACCATAAGAAACGTATGATTTAGTCGTAATCAAAACTTCTTCGTTCAAGTTTTCACAAACACGAAATGCATTGAAACTCCCCAGTAAAAAATAAATCCAATGAAGTTTTAAACGCACGAGGCTATATATAAGCGCACGTAAATCGAATTCATTTCAATGATAATGAAACCAATCGATGAAGAGTTGAGCCTCTATCAATAGATGTAAATTGGTTCATTATCACTTTTGAAATCCGAAAGAATAGCAGTTTAATCCCGAGCTGAGCGTAATTCTCACATGTTGAACAATTGGATGTGAAAAGGAATCGTTCGCGTGGAGCAGAAGCGCGTGCATTCGGGTTACAAATCATTTCTACTCCATCGCATCACTTACTGCGCCCGTTTCCTCAAGCTAGGCTTATATGAATAATAATAAGCTTAGCTTAGTAGACGGGCTGTGTATCAGTACCAGACGTTCCCCTTGGCGTAGTAGATATGATCGCGCGGCTAGACAAACATTGAACACAAGATAGTGGGCGGTTGGAAGGTTAAGTTCTTACAAGGGGCAAGAGACGGAAACTAACGGGTTACATCAGCCGGTTAAATACGGAATGCTGCAGAAAACGCAAATAAGGATCTTCTTAAGTTTGCAAGAGTAAAATGGTGGAAAAATGGAAAATGGCTCAGTACTGGAAGGAAATTGAGGCGTATTCTCTTGGAACAGGAGACTGTGCTTGGAGTAAGCTCATTTTCCATTTTTTGGCCTTTTTGTCTCTTCTTTTTGCCTTTTTGCTACTCAAATTTTCTGCCACTGAGCAAATTAAATGAACCAAGCATACAATCGCCAAGCAAACAAAATTTGTCTACCAGCTTCTCTCGAACCTTTAGTACGCCAAAAATTCTTCCATTTCACCAGATACTGGGAGAAACGTTTCCTGCTTCCTTGAATTACCAACGAGTTCTAAATATAAAGAAATTCGACTTTTCAGACGATCACAACTCTTCTATTCAGTATGGAAACATGGATGTAAAAAAATTGATGCGAAGAAAGTGAAACGATGAATGCTTGCTTCGAAAAAGCAAAATCTTAAGAATGAATATAAAAATTATGTAAACGTCTATCGCACATAATTATACACACATACAGGGTTCTGAGCGATTATGAGGCAGCTATTCAGGAAAATTGTTGTTTGTACAAACGATTACATCGATATATCGATTGCTTTTAACCTTGCGAGAAATCTTCTTTTTTACGCGCGGTGGTGAAAGAAGAACTTGAATCTTCAATAAGGTAACCCTCGGAAAAACCATAAGAAATATCGCTTAATTAATTCTGACGATTCGTGATATAGGAGAGAAGTCAGTAGAATCCATCCAGCCCGTGTTAGATTGAATAGCACAATATGTAATTGATTTTTTTCTCGGGAGATTACAATGGTTTATTATTATATACCAGAAAGGCTGACGGGACCGATTGATTACAAATATTAAAAAATGAAAATTAATTTACAATGAACAGCTATTTTTATATTCCAAACTAGTTACTTTCTAATATAACATACGTTCCTTCAAAATTATATTCCTCAAAATAAAACCTGCCAGTTTCCCTTTTCAAGTTCATCTGTTTCGCGTCTCGAAGTAACCAAAGGTCGTAAATTTCAACTCTCGAATCGCAGAGATCGTATTTCACGCCGTCCACGAGTAGACGCTAACGAAGTGAGAACTGACATAATGAGAAACCATCGGATTTGTGAAAAATAGGGTAGGTATGAAATTCTTCGATCGGGAAAGGTAGCGAAAAAGATGTTACCGCTCGAGCCTCCTGTCAGTTTTGCTCGCACAACTCGATGGAAACTCAGGTCCATAAATAGTTATTGGAAAAAGTATTAACGACATAAAGACGGCCATCCATCACCCCGAGTGCCCGGGAAGAGCAGAGGCAAATTGAATTGAAGTTCTTCAACTCTTGAAAGGCTGAAGGCAACACATCTGTCAATACCGAAGGAAACTGCGAGAAGAGAATTCGATTAAAGCCCTCCCTGGGATGTCCTTCCGTTACCGAGTCAGAAAGAGAAAGAGGGCGCGACCGCGAGAGGGAAATGCGAGACCGCTTCATCACTTGGAAATACACTAACACGGTTACCGTGCGGCGTAACGCCGAAGCTTTTCACTTATTCCGAAATGAATATTCAAGTTTTTATTCTGTGAAACGAAGCGAGTGTCCCACTTCTTGTTGTCAAGTGATAAACGAGATAACCGGCGTGAGTGCAGCAAGAGATGGAGGAATAAGCTCTGAAACTGGGGCAAGAGTAGGTCATGGAAAATGATGGCCTTTTTTTATTTTTGATATGTTTACACCCTTATAGAAAATGGCAGACGTGCAGAGCGTATGCGAGATACTTAGTTACACATGGCACTTATCAAGCTCGATGAACGTCCATCATGCGACATTTCCATTACGTAAAATTTACATTTTTCCTTCAAAATTGACGTTGATGATACCGTACATGAAACCTTGGTGAGAGCGAAAATCGAATTCCATTATTCATCCGACGAGTATTTCACGTTTCGGGGTTCATTATGTTGGATAAATAAAGTTTCATGCCCGTTGCCATATTTACTCACCGAACTTAATTGTTATTGGCATAATTTCGAGCGTTTTTCTACTTTGGGGTCTCCAGGCTAGAGAAAATGATCTAGTACAAAATTCACGTTTCAGACACCATTATCACGACCGTCTCAATGCCATAAAAAAAGTTGTATGGCATTGAAGAGACGGGAAATTTAACATTCTTACCTAGGGAATAATCAACTTTGAATTTACGTGAAAATTAAGGAAGTTTAGCTATTTTAATCGATTAAGGTCGAAAAGTTGAAAAATAATCATGAAAAAATAGTGTCATTTTTAGTGGAGCAAAAAAGGTTGCTATAAGACATTTTTCGGTCGGAAGTCATAGTCTTACATTACTCAATACACACCATTTGTACTTTATTTATTGCTCATTATTCTATTTAACAAAAAAAAAATAATAATTTAAAAAAAAACACACACTCACACACACATAAGAAATTCGTCCTAAATTTATTCGTTCAATAAAATCAATTGGTTCGAAGAAATTCTTTCCCAATTCAAACGTTTCCGGAACGATTCGATTCATAACTCATCGTCATAAAGCAATATCCAAGTCGCGCCATCAGGTGCGGAAAGCTGTTACGCAAAAGCCATCCCCGAGCAGGTGAACGGTCGATTCCCGTATAATTGTGTAGAACTAATCGCTTGACTGGGAGAACGTTCTCGGCAGCAAATGATGGATGATGTCCAACGACCGCAGTGAGCGCGGGGATCGAGCGGGGAATGGCGACCTCCGATCTTTGAGACAGGTGAACGCAGCGTAGCGCTACGTTCCCGTATCCATTCAACAACCACCCATCATCCAGCAAGGCAAACCGTACTAAAGCAGACTGGACCGCATCCCATTCATCCGGGCGTTGACATTCCGTCACTGTTTCGTCTCTCCGTTCTGAATGCGACCGGTAAATCATGAATTCTAACCACCGCATGCTCTTTGACATACGCTTTCTATCGCGTTTCAATTTGCCCGTATGGAGCCTTTCGCAGGAGACTCATGACTATATTTAACAAAGAAAATAATGACTCGTTTGAAACGGAAGGGCGACATGATGAAACGGTTAATAAAAAACAACATCGTTTCTGTACCACGGTTGGCCGGCGTTTTTTAATTAACGAGTTGAATCGTTCTCTTAAATTATCGGGCTCCATTTCCCGCGACATCCTCTTGCGGTTGTCGAATGCCAATGAAAAATATTGGTAACGTATGGATCATGCAGTACTTCCACGTTTGGATAGGTAGACAGGTAATCTCGTAATACGAGTAGTAACTATAAGTGAGCAAAGATTTAGCGATAAGAAAGCTAATAAAATTATTCGACTTATCCAGCTGAACTCTTATATTAAAAACTATACTACGGGGAGATGTATGGAGGTGTAGTTTGGAATATAAATATTCGCATAGGATATAACCTATAAATAACAAAAATAAAAAAAAATCCTCAGTATTGGGAAATGCTCCTAATCCCAAATAATTCTCTCCAATAGCACTCGACAATCCAATGGCACTCGTTTGCCATAAACGTAAGAGATTGATTATATAAATATAATATGATACTCCAGTTCAATTGAAATTGGTGAGCACAAACGAGAGAGTATTTACTTATTCAAATAGAAATTAAACAATGTCTTAGTGAACAGAAATTCGAGAAAATATTTATACAAGAATATTAAGAAAAACAGAGCTGTGAGTGTTTTCACTCACCAAACATCCTCATTTAAATCTTGTCGACTTGGATATTGTTTCATTTGATTCAGCGTTTAAAAATTCATTATATTTTATACTAAATTATTATCATTGTAAATATTACCATCAATAAAAAATATCATTATCATTATAAATATCATTATTTGCTTTAGAAATCTGGCGAGTGAATTGCACCATTGTTGGTCCGATTTTGGTGAAATCAATGTAATGAGGGTGATTAAAACGGTTTACTATTGAATAATGAAATCATTATTTTGAGTGTGATTGTTACTTTTGAATAAAAATATTATATCATTCCAATTCCCTTAAAGTTCAACTAGCTATTTATGTCTTAGTATTATAGCAACGTCGTTCATTTCTGCTGTCCCATGGTGACTACTTGGTCTTCAGCCGAGCGTGAGCAGGCACTTGGCGAAGGAGTCTCGTAGCACCTGCAGCTCGCAAGTTTGATTTATCGCTACAGAACGACAGCGAGTGGCCCGGGCACATGGGAATTCTATTTGAGTGAAAACTCACGTACGCAACTACTATTTAACAAAATTATCTACTTTCTTGAGTAACAATTTGTTCTTTGTCTATCTTCAGCCGAAATATACGAGCAGTTACAGAACGACCACTATCTTCATTCTCAGCGCATGGTATAAAACTAATCATCACAACGATAAGTTAGCCCTAGAGTGTCTGGCTTAACTTCGTTACCTAATAATCGTGAGAAGATGATTCAAAAAGAAGATGTTAGATATTGATCCACAGAGGGAACAACTCACCAAAATTTCAGCGGAATGGGATGACTACTGGAGCACATAAAGACGTACCTGCAAACAAAGAAACAATTATTTAAATATCAAGGATAACAATAACTAACAATAATCGAGACAGTGAAAGTGGTGGTGGGCTTACGACCCAAATGAAAATTAGTGGAAGTAATCTTAAGGAAGGTGTTCTATATTTCGCTCAGCATAGGTTCAAACTAAGTCATAACCGTTGAGCCATTATTCACTCAAATATTGTTTGAAACGGATTATTTTCAGCGATTAGACCAATAAGTAGAAAAATGCTCAAGATTGTTTTACAAACTAGATCGAGTGTGTTTATTGCGTATTTTGATGTGCTGAGTTCAAATCTGAAGCCGATTTAGCTAGTTCTTCCAAATTTAGACTAAAAGGCGAATAACCTAGGAAATTGATTTGAAAAACTGTATAATATTGACAAAAAATTTCAAAAACATTATTTCCTCTTCTTGTCTATCTCGATGCGCTAAATACAGATCCAATGCAGGTTTGGATTGTTAAAAAAATTCTGGTCGTTTTCATAATAGCAATATTTTACGGTTCTTCAACAATTTTCTTCAGTTATTCCCCTTCTACTCCAACTTGGGAAAGTGCAACAGTTAAATCAACGGGTGGTTTCGATTCATCACATCAAAATATATAAGGAACACTTGTCCAAATTCACAAAAACAAACACAAGCTTAACAGAAAATCGATTTCCCGAGACTTTCAGCGGGCTTTATTAATTTACTCTCAACCAGAAGGGTCAAACGCTCTCCTAAACCGGATTGATGAACCAAAATATACGAAAACTAACTTGGAGCAGTAGGTAGAAAAAAAATTCGCAAGCACAACTAGCTGCTATTCCTTGCTATTTTCAAGTTTTTTTTTTTTTTTTTTTTTTTTTTTTTTTTTTTTTTTTTTTTTTTTTTTTTTTTTTTTTTTTTTTTTTTTTTGCAAATTATTCGTAATTATGATATTGTTCAGCCGACCTCAAATTACGAACAAAATTCTGGTTCAGCGCATCGATAAACATGAACCTAGTTGTATGTACCTAATCAGAAGTATTGACGCAGTCTGTAGTTAATTTTATTTTATTTTATTTTATTTTATTTTATTTTTTTTTGTTATTTGGAATTTAGTGAAATATTTCTATGGATGAATATTCCAATAATTTTTATCTATGGAATTGGTCTTAAAAAATGATTTAAAAAATTGTTACTTTTTCATCGCAACTATTGAAATTTTATCGAAAATAACAAAACGTGGAACACGTGGAAACAACATAATTATTACTCAAGTACGGTAAACAGGTTGGTCATATTCGGAAAAAAGAAAATATCGAAACCGTGAAAATGATCATGAACGCATTCTTAATGGACGTAATGATCCCAGTCGAGCGAAGTGGATTTGTTCATGAAGTGCAAAGCGATGGAACGTAAACGGCCAAACAACGTTAGCCACATTTGAAGCGGTAACGTGGTAAACACGAAGATTTAGTGCAAACATTTGAGCGAGCAATAATGGCCGTTGAAAGAGCTTTCAGATTTTCAACGGTTCCGCTCTGTATTGGAGATACGTAGAGGAAAACATGCGACAAGAGGATACAACCGGATAAATAATGGACCGCGCGTTGAGAACTCGCAATCGGTACAGGACTCATGGGTAGGTATACAGTTCGGTTACAGCGGGGCATTATTACCGCAAATTACGTTCCGAACCCCGAGCCGTGTTTCAAATGTGAGCCATTCCTACAATTGTGCGCTGAAGTACCTTCGTTCGACCTCGCACAGCTCGACAATACGAGCTGTTCAACTAGACTCGTTCAACTCGACAAGTCAAGAGTCGGTTTCGCCTGGAACAGACTTGCAATTCAAATACAAGGTGCATTAGAACCTCATCATATTATCATCCGTTATTAAATACTCAAATCTCAAGCTGAGAATTTTCTAAATTGGGCATAACTATCCCTATGAAGCTGACATCATATCAAAATGTTCTAAAACGGAGAAATACCTTATTTATTTTTTCCCTCTTGAATTAATTGGTGAAAAATTCGCAAGATACACAATAAGGATTCTTCAATTTATTTCAAAGTCGAAATTTGAAACGGTCATCAAACGCTAACTCAAACTTTATTGAAAAAAATTAGTTATTGTTAGAATCCCGTTTTTTTGTTTTTCTTCTTTTTCTAATTCAAATCTAACGTAAAACTTCCAAAAATTATTCTCTTTGATAGCAACGGAGCGAGAATTCTGAGCTCGGAATTTTCGAAAAAATTTTCTGGCCATCTGCAAATTATTTTGGATAAACTTAACTGTATAATTTACGCATACAGACGTACTTCTGAGCAATAAACTAACTCATCTTCTAAAATTGAATTGAATTTCTAAAAGTTGAATTTCGCTGAATACAAATACAGTTTCTTTCTACCGACTTGCCGTTATTTTCAATAATTAGAAAAAAATCTCATCATTAAACAAGAGAAAATTATTACTATAGCCGACACGGTCTTTGGCAGTTGTGCAAATTCGGGTGAGGAAGACTACTTCTTTTATCTTCTCATTTTCAAACCGTTTGCTAAATCGGTTAAATCTACTGGCGTTCCGAGATATATGCGAGACACTCTTGATGAAAATTTAAAATTAACTACGAAGCCCTCCAAGTACATTTACAGAACGATATCGAACGAAACTCGGATCGTTCTGTATTCCACTCATAAAGTTCGACCGTGGAAACTTCGACTAAGTAAGTCACGTAGGGTTGAACGAGTTTCTCGTATGCAGCGGGGGTTTTCATTTCGGCTTCCGGACGAAATGTGGGAGATGCCAGCCCTGCTTTGATATTCCCTCAGGTGCGAAAGGAATAAAATAAACCGGGCAAAATCACCCGAAGTAGTCGGAGGTATTCCCAACAAGAAACCTGCGGGATACCCGTACCACCTTGGGGAACAAAGTCCCATTGATCCTGACCCCGTAGGACGAGGACGTAGCAACAAAATGAATAATTCATAAAAGCCGGAGTTTCGTTACTACTCATTAACGAATAATAATTGAATTCAACGCCAAGTTTTCGCAATGGCAACCCTCGGGAGCCTGGGGAGGTCGCAGCCAAATGGATTTGCTTGCCAGACGACTCTGCGAGACCATTTTCCCAACTTCCAAGATTGTCTCGCAGTTCTCCGTTTGGCGTAGCCAGAAAACAGTTCAGTGCCCGATATTTCCTTCTTTTTTTCGCTCTTCTAACTGTGCGAGTCCCCAGGGTAACTCAATTACCATAAATGGAGTAAATGGAGGGTGGGTTGCTCCCAGTTGCATCAACATTCCGTATTTGACGACAAGGCCGTTAATGGAACTCGGGAGTCAGTCTGAGGGGAGCCGTATATAACAGAGAACCAGTTTTTCCTTTTATGTAAACTCAACCGTTCCTCCCTTTAAGAGGAATAAGGTTTAAATTTAAAATGTTTGTTCAAAGAAATGCGAGCGGGAATTAGGGGGAAAAAACTTTCCCGCAGAGTTTCATTCATTAAAAACGGAATAGCTATTCCGTTTCGAATTTTCGGCCGGAAATATCAACTCTTCGTCGCCGCTGAATAGCGTTTAGGGAAATGGAAGCTCGATGGGTAATTGTTCCGGGAAAACAATTTATCAACTGAGCTCACGTTAAAACGCTACATCAGAATGGTCATAACGATTCATTTCACACCCCTTGAAACGTAAAGGAGCAAATTTGGGTGGGAAGTAAAAATTCTCTGCCGCTCGGAGGATATTCAACCAAAACTCGATACAAATATTACAAAATGTACTCTTTCAATGCTATAAGTAGGAGACGGAAATAGTAAAACTGTCCAAACGCGAAAAAGGTGGTTTCTGACTTTCTGACAAACTTGTGCCATAGTGAGGGAAAAGGTTTAAATAGAGAGACACACACGACACGGTAGAAGTAACGTGGACTATCATCACAGGGCGCTGCAAGGATTATAAGTACCTACAGTCCTTCCTAAGAGTTCCCCTGTCACTACTACGTGGCTTTCAGCTTCCGTCAAAATGTGAGAACAAGGTTTTTCACTTCTCCAAAGGTCGTGCGCTCTCTGACGATCTCTTGAAAAAACCTCTCACTAACAATCTTGTTTATTTCTGTTCAAGAGTAGCGACCGAAAGGGCACGACTGAGAGAATTTTCTCTGTGAAAGAATTTTCCACCGAGTGTTTTTTTAGCATGGTGTTCCTTTTGTTTGCATTACAGTTTCACCTAACACCTTACTAGCGTGTTTTTCTTTTTGAGGACAACTCTTGAAGACCGAATCGATTCGGATGGCTCCCTCAACGCCAAGTAACTCCACGTATATTTCACAACCTTCTTCGCAACCTCTTTTCGGAATTTTCTTATTTTCTCTTATCCACAGTTATATTTCGCGATGGGCCTCTAGCGTGCCATTTTCACCTTGGCAAAAGCAGTAGGCCTCGAGGCAAAATGTCTTGATCTTGATGGAAGAAGAAAACTGATTAAATTGTATGGATACTGTCTAAGAATATGTTGGCCTTGCGAGATTAGGTACTAAAAAATTGTTAGTATTTTTATAGAGAATATTAACTTCTATCTTCTGCATCGACGGTGCTCTCCCTCGAACCCAGAAATTAACTAATTTTCTAACCTAAAACTAGTTAATTTTCCTCAAATAAATAAAAGGCTGAAATATGTACAATATTTGGATTCTCAAAGCTTCTTGAAAAACTTCGTTCAAAAACGTTTTCTGAAAAAAAAAAATATATTAAGTTAAAGATGCTCAATGCCTTCATGTGATGGACGCGGAGAGTCGAATTCATTTGATGTCATCCTGAGACGCAACATTCAGATATAAAGAACATACCGATGTGTAGGAAGAAAATATGAAAATGAGCAGGTGTAAAAATATCAAACTGGAAGAAAACCCATTGCTACTTTTCCAGATATCACTTTCAACTCGTTCATGGAAAATTCAAGCGCAAAACATCTTAAGTGTGAAACCCTTTTAACGAATTGTTGGGCGAACCAGAGGAATAGCTAACTTCTACTTGGCTTAAAAGGAAAGCTTCAAAACGTTCCTTCCGTCATAATGCCTTCTTGGTTATTTAACAACATCCGGGCTGCAGCAACTTTAGTTTTCAATGACTTTCTTGAATATTCACGTTCGATCCACCTTCCGCTGGTAAACGTTTGGGAACCTAAGAGAAGTCCTAGACCTGTACTATCCTGATGGAACGTGCACAGCAGACGGTGGGGATACGACGAAATTATGTATGAGTTTTTCGTAAAACTTAGCTCCGAGCTTTAACGATACCGGAACTCTCGCCAGCCCTTTCAGTTCGTCCGGTTAGAGCAAAGTTTGCCGAGTAAATTAATGAAGAAATGACAACAGCGAAGAATAGACTGAGCTAAGAGACGATAAAAACGGAAAATGTTTACCCGAACTTGCAGTCGGTTGTAGTTGATAATTTTTTAGGACAAACAGATATCCATTTCGAACTAGATCACCATTAGTTTTACTGCAATATAGGTAACATATTATTAAAGTCAGTTCAGAAACCCCAAAAAAAAGTTTTTTAAATCTGTGTGCAATTCTATTGAAAACTTGCCATTTTAAAAACAAAGGCATAATGTTCAATAATTTGAATAGCATCCAAAACTATTATGAACCGTTTGTTTAAAGATATTTTCGTTTTATTTTGCAAAGAGCGCTGAACCAAATCTCTACTAGTAGATTTGAAATGTTAGACGGAAAATTAAATTGAAATAGCAGCGCATTTGAAATGTTACGGAAATGGTTCGGTATAGATTGTGAAATAAGTATAGTTGGGAATAAATATTTACGTATACCAATTAAGCGCGAAATGGAATCCATTATTTTAGCTATTTACTGGAAGAGGTTTCCCTAAGGAGGCCCGAATAGGGAAAAGCGCTCGGTTAATGAAGGAATGTCAGATTTTTTCTCACCATCTCAATACTCGGGCCTCTCTCTACTCCTTTCGGTACGTTGATATTATTACCTACAACATTTTTAGTAAGGAGGCAAGTCTGCTCGAGAAAGATGATAGAATAATCTTCGTCGTCGAAACAATTTATCTTGATTTCTATCCAGGTATTATCCAAAAACGTGCCGATGAGTTCCAAAGTGGCCGGTCAGCTTCACTCTCCGAAAGAGATGAAAAGTGTCAGAAAGGGAGCGGGAGTATAATTCCATGAGGGCAGTGGGGAGAGGCCATGAAAGAAGGCAAGAGTAGAGGATTCGTAGCAGGCAGAGCTCTCCCCTTAACAAGCTGTATAACCCCGTGCCGGACATATAAATTACTTGACAAGGGTATCTCATTACTTTTCAGGACAGATTAGGTGTCACGTCGCATCAGCCAGGTCCTTTAGCCTCTAGCATCAGCCAGCACTCAGTTCTTTCTCATCCAATGCTCTCGTACGCTTCTTTATTTTTTCCATCCACCTAAAGCAATATTCCTCATTCGTTCCTTTCCCCCTCGGTGATGCAGCATCAACTGAAGTTTGAACTCTGCCAAATATCTAAATTTAGCAGCGGTCAACATCAGGTCGATTTCCCAATTTAACTCATCCTCCGGAAACAAAGGCCAATGCTCTTAGCTGTATTTTTCAACTTTGAACCCAAATCCCAGGAAAATATTGTATATGCACCAGAATGATTATTCGACCCGAATTCAACCACGAAAATGTCGTATTTATAGTTCATATTAATATAAGCTATCAATCCCCTCTACTGACATAGTGCTATTAATTTCAATCTGAGAGCTCACAAGCCTCTCATTCACTGCTACTCATTTAAGGAGTTCCTACATACAAAAATAGCTTTGTTTTGCAGTAACGAAACTGCGATCGCAAAAAAATTTTTGTAAGATGAATTTTGAGCAGAATTATGTGATTTTAATGCGTGCGTCAAAATCTTATCAGGCTCCTAAATTTAAAAAAAAAAATTAAAAACTAGGAAACAATATTACCTTAATCTCGTCAATAATTTGTGATTAAATTTGTATAAAGTGGCAGTATAACGCCAAAAACGAACAGCTGACGGAACGATATTTAAATTCCAGCTCCAGCAATACAACATAGTTATCATCAATTTTATCCATTCATCGGTTCGTTTATTGGTGAATCACATTGTAGTATTTAAACGGTAAAAATCGTCCATTTTTATTAATTTTGAAACATGATTAATTTATTCCATCGTATTTCTTCAATTCTTCGTAAATTATAAAATCGTTTCATTAGAATATTAAAACTCATTTTACTTGAAACGTCTCAATTTTCCTTTTCGCTGAAACAAAATCATGCAAAGTTTCCTATCAAGTGTTTTTTATTGGCCACACATCTCAACCGGCCTCATGAAATAATTAGCAATATGCATTCGGATTTATCGCCCATTGAATAGACTTATCTAAATGAAAAATAGACGTATTAGCCCTTACCGCCTTCCGTCACGAAGGCCATCTTGAGCACGAACCTTTTTCCCAACACAGTTACGAAAAAGTCAAATGCAGATATGAAGTTTTGGTGAAGGAGAAAGCAGCACATAGGAAATAACCGCCAATGTCTGTAACTCTATCGAACTAGATAAGTTCAGATCTGATCATTTATTTCAATGATTCAACTATCAAAACAACGAAGTTTTAGTTAGTTATGGTCGTTTCAAAAAGTAATGTGACTAATTATTTTCGATTTTTCAAAACACGATTTCCATCAAAAAGTTGCCAGTCGCTTTTAACCTTTACGATTTAAATTGATAAATTTTAGGGTTAAAACAATCACCATTGAATTTAATCTATGATAATACCTATTGAAAATGTAAAAAAGGAAACAAAAAACCGTATTGTATACACTCGTCCTTGGAAGTATAAAAATTAATACAACAGTTTAAAAAACCGACAGTTCTATAATATAAGTTCATAATATTCATAATGTTCAGTTTCATACTGTTCAAGCTCGTCGCTGGTTTTTTTAATGCCAAACATCTGTAGAACTAACAAAATCAGACTGCCAGTTTTCTCAATCAATTTTGTATCTCTCCTCTATTGGTAATTTTTTTCCATTTAAAACATATGTTACATCTCTGTGAATACGTAATTAACCCCTGAGCTGTCCTACTTAATATCACTTCATCCGTTTTCTCTGCTCACGTTAAAATTGAGACTGCTCTAGTTAGACAATCGAGAAGTTGCTCAAATTGACTTATTGTTAGGAAGCGAGTTTACCATGACTCGGAAACTAGGCACATCATGTGAGCGTACAACTTCAGTTGAGTTTGACTGAGAGAGATAGGGCCACCGCTGCGGCGATGTTAACTCCCATTTACATATATGACGTGAGTGAATGTGTAAACTGGGCATACGTGGATACCGAAATTATACAGGTCCTGAGACTACTCAAGGGGCTTGAGCGTTGTTGAGCTGAGCACTTCAGACTAACGATGATTGCTTGATATATGTTTATTGAGAGAATAGGGAGTGACATACAAGTGGTCCCTGCACTTTATTGAACAACATTGAACCATTAGAAGCATCACAGTTTTGAATGAATCAATACTTATTCTTCCTCTCTGTATTTTGCCTGCCTTTTTGTCGATTATACATCGATAAAATCATTGTGCTAAGCCTGTTTTCGAATACGACTGGTGTAAGACTGTCTATGTTGATATTTAGTTATTTAGTTGATTTAGTTATTTGATAGTTGATGTTGATATTTAATTCAGCCCTCTTTAAGAACTTCGGCAATTTCAGACGTCTATATTCCCTCTTATATTCATGAATTCTTTTTCATCCGAAGAATTAAATATCTATTTCATCTCTTCTCGGATATTCCATTTCATATTTGCTTTTCAGACGCCTAGCTGGTTTTTATCCCTCTGATTTAAAAGTAAAATGCCAAGACGTTAAGAACCGCAGTGGGAATCATTCTCTGGCGACAACCCTGTTTACGCTAAAACTTGATCCGTGATTATAATTTTCTCCGCTGCCGCTTAAATTTTTCTCTCCATCAACCATGGAATGGGAAGAAAGGCGGAATGGGTATCTCGAAGGCCGTTAATGTCCTCGCGTTTTTTTACGTTGACTGAAAATACCGTAGTCGCCAGAATTTCAAGACCCTGCTCCGAATTCGGTTAATGGACTGAAATAAAGGGCATTATTTGCTAATGATGTGTGTACATCCGATGCTCTGCTACCATTCTCAAGATCGTTTACTGTCCACCAGTCGATTAGTATAATTTAAAATTCCAGTTGCTTTAACTCGCTATCCGGCACGATTAACGAAATCAATAGGAAAACACGGGACATTCGAACGCACTTGAATATTTCTACAAATCTATTTTAGATCGTAACTGAAATGATAATAGGAAATGCAATTACTGGTGTAGTCAATTTTTCAAGGTTTATTATATTTAAATTTGTTTAGTTTTTATAAAAATTGCATCCATGCTCCTCTTGCGCTATTTATATTTTTCGGAGATTTAGGCAGTCGGCTTATATTATATTTTCGACTTATATTTTCGTTCACGTTATACTAATTTATTTTCTAGTGATTAGTAGGCGATTTGAGTATCCTCTTGTGAGTAGCTTACATTACAATTTTACATGGTTCCTTCCGCCTGATTTCTTGAAAATCTTTGACGTAGCGACTTAAAATATTGAAATTAATTCGCCAAGTTTCCTCTTTGCGGTTACTCGCCGTTGGTTGTTTCTCCCGAAGAGAACGTGGGAGAACGACGAGGGGCTACGTAAGTAATTCATTAACATCAACTCTTTGTTCTATTCACGTTTTCAAGCAGAGCAATTTTGCCAAGGGCTCACGCTACGAGGCCCTTCCACGCGATCTTCGACCAAGCTGAGGTTCTTGTTTCCAACAAACCCTTCAGATCACCTCTTCTTCTTAACCTTCATCAGCCCTAACCAGTTTTACACAGTTAGGTGAACTTTTCGTGAACAAAACATGGGTTTGGATTATTCACATCGCCATTCTCTCATGTATGGCCGCGGGGCATAGCCAGCAGGCTCTGGTGAAAAAGCCTCTGGTGAAAAAGTTCATAATCATCAGAAAATAAAAACAATATAGGGATAAGCAAATAAAAAATTATAATTGTGCAGAAAAATATAACATGTTGGGATAAAACTGTTGAAAATAGGCATTTTGCAATTTGATCGCGGTAATGATACCAAATACTAGTTCAATCGATGACTTTTTTAACAATTATTATTGTATATATGAACAGCGACTGGAGAACAAGTGACGTCAAAATCATGGTAGCTCGGTTCATTTCGAGCCAACTCGACAGCTTCACTGGAATCAGACGTTTGAGCCATAATTCCATTATCCCTTTGGCGTGTACTTCAGCACTAAAAATAAATATGTCGATGCCAGTTGCCAATTGCGGGCTAGTGAATTAGAGCCACAATTGGATTATTCTGGATTTGATTTAAATTTTCGATTGAAGGGCGCATTGAATTAAAAGAGAACCATCAATGACTGATATTCTTCTTGCTAACCTGATAACCTGAGGTTTTATTACAGTTTCAAAATTCGAGTGACTCAATTACGCCGTAGTCTCCATCAACTAAAGAGAGCACTACAATTTTGTGTTTGTAAATGGCTACCATTTATCGATCCGAGGGGTCGAATACAGCTCCCTCTACAATTACCATGCTGTTCTCCGATTCTGTCAAATTCCATCCGCGAGTGCAAATGCGTGAAATGTCCGCCGACGACATAGCGAATAAGTGGTTCGAAATCGGGCGAATGCGGGAGCAAAGTTTAAAGTGGCCAATCTACTGCCATCACCCACCCTCCTGATTCAATAGATCCCTAGCCGGTTGGACGGAGGACGAACCAGGAAACCCATTAGCAGGAGGTGAGCAGCCACTGTCCCAAGTTACCCGCAGGGTGCGGATTGAGCGGCGGTTATCCCAAAATTTGAATATTAAGGAGCGTAGAACGACTATTGATTCCTCAGACCTCAAATTAAATAAACGGCCAGGACTGGTTGATAATACGTAGTGTCCAAAACGATGTTGATTTACGAGATTGAAGAAAGACACAAGAGAACACAAGGAAAACGAGATGCAGATTTGCAGATCTTCGGTATTTATCGCTAAACTAAACAGTTTTAATATAACTACCATTACCACAATAAATTGAGCAAATTGGCTATTAATTATTTTTCAACTGTACTGGATAAACCACTTCTTGAAATAATTCCTAACGAACTCCAGCGCCTCTCGCGTATAAGAAGAAAAACGCAGCAGAGGTCTTCGCACCATCAACGAATTACGTTTCCTCCCATGAAATCGCCTACAACGGTCAATCAATTACCTTCCGTGAAACGCGCTGAGCAGACGTGAATCTTTAAGAACTCGACCGTCACCGTTGAAAATTGACAAGGCATCAAGATTTTTCACTTTTTGTCTATCGGCACTGTAATCTTTGAAAGGCTATTCGACATGCGACGGTCCAAATTCTCCACGCAAGAGCTGTCTAGTGTGAGAAAAATCATTTCGGTTTTTGAGAATGGTATTAATGCATTTGACAAAAATAAATAAAATTGCAGGCTTACGAGTTCTATCGGATAAAACGATCAAATTCAATGCGATTCTTGCAGAAACGTAACAGTATACGGCGATGATCAAAGCTGTCAGTAGATGAAAAGCGAACCACTTCAGATATTTTCTCATTTCCCCTTAAAATAAAAATAGTGGTATTTTTTCACCATCGTACCAGAATCGACATCGGATCAATCTCGTCTTCTCGTTCAGCAATGTTGACCATACAGCGCATGGACACTTTATTGAAACCGCGCAACACAACGTTTACTCTACTTATACTTTGACAGAAAAAATTCTTCAAACCATCTGACGCTCAGAGATTATGGTTCGGAGCCTCCTACGTATCCGATAATTATTCATGAGTTCCTCTGATGATTGAATGACAAGTGTGTTCATCGTATTCAGCTCGAAATTTAATCATCTTCGTGTCATAAATATGGGAGATCACGTTTCTTCGGCTCCCTTTACCGGATGAAGGTAATCCTCATTTTTTTATGCAAAACCTTTTCACCGAAAATTACGTTTTCATGAGAGCGACCGAGGAAAACTTCGCTCTTTTTTAAATCAACGGACGGATAAGCCAGGAGGAGGAAAACATGGGGAAAAGGCCGATCGGTAGTTAAGGTTCATTGTTTTCGAAACCATACCGCTTCTCTTCGTATCCAAGGATAAGTAACGCCGTTCAAACGGTGGATGTACTTACAATGTATATGCAGATTGGATCGTTGAGCTAAGGAAAAACATAGAAGTCGGACGAGGGTTGGAGGCATTAAAAGGAGCCGGGAAATGCCTGCACGAAAGGGATTTGTCGAGTCCTCAGGAGAGATGGAAGTACGGAAATCTTCCTGAAGTGGCCTCAGGCAGCGTCACAAGGACAGTTATCAAGGAAGAAAGAGTAAAGCTTGAGCGGAGATAGCAAAATGCTAAGCACGAGAAGCCCTGTTATGAAGAATGGATGAGGGTGGTTGGCAAAGGGTAAGGGCAAAGTGAGCACCGCCCTATCACCTTAGTATGTTAACAAGATGAGTCTCGAGGGCACCGATTCAACTCTTTTTTCTATGGTCGGCTTGAAGTAGGTTCTAGCCTAAGCGAATATTTGATAAACGTACCGGAGAGACGAGATTGACTGACGAGATTGAAATTTAAATATGCATAGATACACAAATTTGAATAATGAATAATAAGATACATGAAGAGAACAAAGTCACAGTTCATAGAATGACTCGCTGTAGCCAAGTTGAATTTCGATGTACAAAATCCACCATTAAAAATTTCGGAGTTGACGACCTACGACAAAAGCAAAATGTCGGAAACTCTTTCAGTTTGGGGCGAATTTCTGACATGAAATTCTATCCGAAATTGAAGGGATTAAAATCTTACATCAGATGGTTTCTATAAATTAAACATTCGTTGTAATCTATAACCAGAATAGTTGTAACTGTACGAAAAACTTGAGAAGCTGAAGCACTATTTAATAGCTGGCCAACTTCTACAGCTCAAACATTGCGCCAATTTCTTTTTTTTTAACTCTCCCATTGACTAATCTACAATTTGCGAGGCGGAGAGTTGAGGATAATATCGTTCCTCTAGAACTCTAAAAACTCTTCAAAAAAACTCAACAGTTTTTTTGAAAAAGTTGGGAAAAATTAATATTCAAATAACCCCAAATTTACCAACAACATGAGTTTCAAGAAACTCTAGAAACTAAAATAATAAAATCTTCCACACCACCTTTTGCGAGAATCGGCCTTTCTATTTGGGAAAATTGTTTAATATAAAACAGTAATTTGGAGCGGCTCGTAATCACGCTTGAAATTGCAAGATGTTCTTGGGTGAAATTCAAGAGATACTCAGTCAGCTGTATTGTAATTTGTCAAGTTTGCTTAGTTGCGTGATTTATCACGCGGCCACATATATACTGGTCGAGAATTGGGTTTCGCGAGTTGCCGTTTTCCATAGCGTCTGTTATCATCCACTACCAAAAAATGATTATTGGAAGGAAATTATTCGAAAGGGAAGGATTGTTCGCGTTTCCAGTTAAAGCCAATCAAAAATTTAAACACTCTGCCGTTACATTCAAATGGAATTCAAATCTGCGAGGTTCAAATGAATACAAGTACCTAATAATATTTCGCGGATAAATAAAATACCAGCGAAAATTTGAGTACGTTTCTCCCGAGATTATAACGAATTTGACGTTATTTAGCTGAAAATCACTTGAAAGTGACACACGGCGAAGGGAAAATATCCAAAAGCTAGGCACCTAATAGCATGGGAGTCGAAAAACGCTTCAATCCCGCATACCCCGTTAGGTCGATTTCGCTGCATTGTCAGTCGATAAATATGATCAGGTGTGCGGTTCAGCGACAATTGCGATACGTGAACGGCTCGAAAGCGGTCGAAGGAAAATGTCGACGAAAGTGGAACGGATTTCGTCACAGCCGATGGCCCACCTGAAGCCGCACACGAAAGGGCAGCCGTAGAGGCGAAAAACAGGTTCTCAAAGGAGAAAAAAGGCGATATTGAAGAATCAAAGAGATTCACTGTCCCTCGTCGGCCAAGATGACCCAATGGAGAGCATTGTTCACAGATCGTGTCACCGCAATGCCCGATAAAACCGTTCACGGATATCATCGGTGTCGCACTTTGTAGCGCTGTCTGATCCGCTATCGAACTGAGTCGGAAGCTTTCGTTTTAAAACCGCAACGCGGCCTATTACTCGTACCACGGGCGATGCAGCATCAATCGGACGAACATTACATGCTTCTATAACCATCGATGAAGGCCTCGCATTGAAAAATGATGACAATAATTTCCACCTGTGGCCTAATTCGAGAGTGAAAGCCGTGATAATGGTACTTAATCGTGTCCAGATGGCGTTATTCGTATTATACGAAAATATTAAAATTTGAGGGATAGCCCAAACTGATGAAAGTTTCTCTAGTTTACTCGAAAGAAGGAATTCTTCAGCCAGTCAATAAAATTCGTCGATAAAATAAAATTCAATTCAAGTAAATTAAATTAAACAATTCATTCAAGTCAAATAAAATTCGTCGATAAAATAAAACTCAATAAAATTCGTGTGGCTGTATTTTTCCTCCTCATCACTACTGTACATTAACTGAAATAACTTCTCCCCTTCAAAAACATTTCATATTCTAATCGTGATGAGGGGGAGACAAACTTGGCGATTTTCGGTTTACTATTCAATATTAATCCATAGTACTCGCCCACGAAAAAATTCTCAAACCCCCTCAAAATCTCATGCGTTATGGCATGTATATTATCCAATGAAAACAATTATGTCCGTGTATTTTAGGGCTGGTTGATTGTTAATAAGAAGACTATTGAGAAAAAGTCGCCAAGTTTATCTTTCGGTCGTTCCAATAACAATGTAAAATATGCTACATACGAAAAATTAATTTCGTTTGAAATCGAGTCTCTTTGTTTTTTCACCTCCTGAATTCTCATCGCATTTAAATTTATCTCAATTTTTGACCACAACTGATCATCTCTACAAACACAAAGACTCTACTTATCGTCGGTTTAAACCAGTAATTTTCGTGTTTAGTTGATAATGAAAATAAATTAAGGCGCTATCAGTTCAACCAGCTATTAGTGGATATGGGCTGGGAATCACTCTACGACTAGGAAATGATTGATCAGTTTAATACAACCGCAATACGATGTCTCACATGACACTCAAAAGCTCAAGTCGTGTGAGTAGATTCGAGCCTGGTGAAGACATTTAACTGCGTCAGTCTAAACTTGTATGTGTACAAGGTATTGATGCTCCCTTTCAGAGAAGAGCAATTCCGCATTGTCTAATGCAGGACAAGTTGTAGACGTTTAACTAGATATGGTATAGTACTCCAGCTATCATAGACATGTTGTCGGAACGCTGATTCCCAAACGCTGTCCGACAGAAGCGCATTCGGTTTGCATAAAGGCAGAAACGCATCGGTGCACGCAGGCCTGGCAGAGCTCAGCTCGCCATTGAAGCTCCGCCGATCGAATGAAGCCGTACAGCCCGAGGGACCAAGAGATCTAATCGCATCTCAGCCAAGATCCCTCAACTCCTCTCTCACACTTTATATCCCTTTCTCACACCCTATCTCTAGCCGATTGTACACCGCCGAACATCGGCCGTTGGGTCGACGCCAGATTGTATTATCAACTCGGGCGACGCAAAACGGAATGCGAATTTTGAACGGAATTTTCTTCAAAGAAGGGTGAGTCGAGTAGACTGCTCAACAGCTTAATGGAAATGTTTTTCATCAAACAGGAAGCGTACGTACGCGGAAAAAAAATTCTTTTTTACGAGAAGACCTGTATTAATTTATACTGAAAACATCCAGTTACCTATTTCCCTCACTGGAATAGAAGAATCCAAGAACTCTTCAATAAAAACCACCTAACAACGCGTTATTTCTGAGGTGGTCAAAACGATTTCTCTCGGCATCACGCTTCAATAACAAATCAAATCGGAGCGAATCCGAATTGTGATGTTTTTTACAACCGACAAAAAAAAGCATTTAAAGGACTATGAGTTGTTATAATATATATCATAATAATATCAGTGATTGAAAATAATGTGATTCATCAGTGAAGTGTTTCGTTCATCTAGTAAGTTTCTAACGGTTGGATACTTTATTTTAATATTTATGAGTAAAAAGACTCCGCAGATCCTCCAATTATTAGGTTTTGAAACAAATTATCTTCAAATGTTTCCCAACTTCACTTACGTAGTCTATCTGAAAGTTGAAATGAATTTGCGTAAGCGTTACAATACAATAACCATGAGTAATTCCACTAAAATTTCAAATTATCCGAGATCTTTTTGCGATAATTTATCGTTTAGTAAAAACCACAGAGACAAAAATGCTCTTCAAGACTTTCGGAGGAGTTAAAGTTATTTTATTTCATTCGTAACAAGTGATGAAGACTGATCTTAGTTATTAAAACGATTACAATGGTTTATCATTGAATAATAAACCAAAATCATAATTAACCCAAACTGCTGTACTGGCAAGAAATATTTTGCGGATAATTGCCATACTTTTGTTGGTTATTTCAAACCGCTATCGTCGGCTGCTCGACTCGACGGTTTTAAATAAAATTGAGTTTATTTTATCTCCGCGACGATGCTACTAGAGAGAGAGGTAATTTTCTGTAAGGCGAGTTGGAACATCATTCCACCCTGTGAAAGACGAAGTTTATCGCCAATCCGATATTGATTATCGTTCAGCAGACGCCATCGCCGCACAAGTACGGCGATGAAGAAAAGGCGAACACATCTTTCCCCATACCCTACCGGAGAACATACGTTTCCAAAGTTGTACAACACATAAATATTTAGTTTATCCCTCTTTTCGAGTTGCTATAATGCCCCAAGTATAGCCATACATCAATTTCGAACGATGAGCGGAGGCCATATGTGAGAAAAGACCGACAACGGGCTCGAGGAAGGGGTTTCACACAGGGCGAAATAGTGATACGGAAGAGCGGATGATGTAGATTGGTGGTTGTACTAGGGGTTGAAAGGATGAGCTTATCTCGCGACACGTAGCTACTGTCAATAGCAGTTCATCATGGGAGACCTCTTCTGAGCTGCGGTTCAGCATGCTATATATTCATATCCGAGGCTGAGAGAAATTGTGCTCGTAGACTGGATGAATCTACAATACTCGTCTGCATTTATGTATACGCGAGCTATAACTCATTGAACCCTAAGCGAGCCTCGTTGTTAGGAATTTCGAAGCGTTGAATATTATGTTGAAACGCAATTGAATATACAGTGCAATTAATTGTTTACGACGATTTTCACTCTGAAGGTGAAGGAATAGCTGGCCTAGGCTCTCGTTATTTCCTTTTGAAAATCGCGGCCAGGGATCATTGCCTATCAAAACTCATTTGTGTTGGTGGACAGTACACACCATTCAATACAGTCAGCATACATGCTAGGTTAGGGTTGAGATTCTATTTCCTGTAGGAATCATTATTTAATTACAATTGAAAAGTTCTGTATAATATTGGCTAGTAATATTCAATTGAAAAACATGAAAACGGTTTAGTATAGTACTAAAACTGGGAAAAACTAATGTTCGTCGTCAAATTTCCGCCGTTTTGACATCAAATTCGGATTCAGCGTTAAATTTCCTATATGAATAGCTTTCTAATTCGCTCGAAAACGAAAATTTAATTACCGATGCCAGCGGAGCTCGAAACTTCGGCCGGCGAAAAACTCGATTTACAGAAAATAATTTCTCTGGCTCTGTTTAAATCTTTTTCACCAAATTTTTTGCTATGTACGTATGTAAGGCGTTCAAATGAAGGCTCCTGCATAATAAAACAATTGATTCGCATGAATTTTGACCCCGAAAAGCACGGTTAAAGGTCAATTTTAGAGCTTTCAAAAACCGATTTTTTTGGACCACTTGCAGATTTTTCCGAGAAACGAAAAAAATCACAAAAATACATCTCGGTAAGACACAACTTTCCTGAAAATTTCAGATTTTTATCTGCATTGAGAGAGGAGTAAAAAATCGTTAACTGTTCGGTTGGAAAAAATCGCAGGGGTACCCCTTGGATTTTTCGCGATAATTTTTTTGAAATAGATTTTGCCCAAATTCGGCATAATGATAGTTGATGATGTGTATATCAATAATATATGGTTCATTCTTTGTTTCTTTTGCACTAAATAGATGAAAAGAACGTTTAAAGTTGAAAAATGTGATTTTTTCGTGTATAGTCCACTATTATTGTTGAATAACGCAAAAACGGTTGAAAAATTGATAGGTACATTACATTTGGAAAATGTGGACAGTTAAATTACCTATCTTTTGGTATATTCAAACATCTGAATTGACGACTTTTTGTTTGAGTTATCCACTGTGCAAGTTACAAATCTTGGAAAACGGATCTTGGACAAATCTTGGAAAAGTTAGAGTGCCTATCTCTGCTACAACTTTGTGTCAGTTGAAACACCACCACTTTATGACGTTAATTACATGCAACACCCATCACCACCAACTGCAGGTGGAGGAGGATAGAATAAATCTGGTACTGGAATAGTTTTGAAGAAAAACATCAAGTTTGAAGATGGGTAAGAAAAATCTGTTCTAGTGGATTTCAGCGGTTTATTATTGGATATTATTCTAAAGATTAAAATGTAGATATTTGCTAAGGAACTCGACCTTATAGCTACCAATAGCTATGGGGAAACGTTCACGATCGTTTGGCATAGTGCCAGTTTCAGCGAAGCGGATTAAACCGTAGTTTGTACCGTAGAATCAACGCTAACCAGCCACAGTAAGTTAGACTTGTTAGACGTTTCTGGTTAGGTAGCTGATTTGTCGATCCATTTTTTCACATCACAGTTCCACAGCACGAGGGCTCTGACGTGTTTTAATTAACGTAATTCATCGGAGCAGTAAGTGTAATGAAACTTTCAAAATGGATTAAAACAGACAACAACATGATCGGACTTGGTTATCCGGCAGTATCGATTCTCAATGAACACGACAACGCACTTCGTGAAGCAAGTAGAAAAACACTCTTTTCTCCGGACTCGCTTACGTTTAATGCCTTCCACGGCCGGCTGTAGCAATACGAATTCAAAGTACGACAGTTTTTAATCCTCCACTATCCTTGGCGAAAGGTTCTCTTTATTTTCCTGTTCCCGATGCCACTGTTGTTTCGGCATTTCCCTCCATTTCCTCCCTAACCGAATGGGACGAGGTTTGTATCGCAAATAATAATAGCCCGATGGGATCTGTTTCTCTAAAAGCGCTCGAACTCATCGAATGAAACATAAATGTTTTTCCAACCGTTGAAATATTTTCATCCGGAAAGCGTCGCAATCTAGGTATAGTATCTTAGTCATAAAAGACAGCTTAATTTTTAAAAAAATCAAACCGATTAGGTAGGGATTATGAGATAAGTGAAATCCAACATTTCCTCCGACTGTTGAAGTGGTTTAGAAAGGGACAGGCATGGGGAGTTTTTTAAAATCTATGTTTAACGTAGTAAAAATGTTTTAAAATTCGAGGAAGAATTTCACAGAAACACTATACTGAATACGTTTCTGCTAATGTCATATCTCCGTGAAAAAATTAAACTGGAGAGATTTTCAACACGATTCCGTGAAGAACGCAAATTTCTCTCGATCGATGTAAGAATCAGCCGATGATGTATTTTTAGTTACAAGCAGTACTTCCGATTCGAAGTATTTTCAACTTTGATTATAAGATGTTTAACATAACAAGGAGATGACGCTGAATTTTCATCATCATTTCTTCAATTTCATTTTAAATTCTTCAATTTTGGTTTATTATTCAAACCAACCAATTGGTAATAAACCATTGTAATCGCCCAAGAAATTTTTTTTCTAACTCCCCTCAAAATTTGATGTTTTACGTTTCAAGACACGTAGAATCTGAATATCCAATACCAAAAAAAAACTCTGTCCGTCCGCCATTAAGCAGTTTTCCGGCCAAACTATAATAGCCACATTATTGAAATATTCATCAAAAATCAATCTCGGTCCCACGACGGCCCCATTCATGAACCACTTTGCTAGCTCAATTTTAAGGGTATTTTTTAGGGGTTTTGAGGGGGATAAAATTCGTATTTTCCAAGGTGTTTCAGAAAAATGTGTAGTGGGTATCAATTTCTATAGATTTTTGGACGCTAAATCAAATGAGACCATCGCGGGGTCGATAGCTTTATTGGTTCTCGAGTTATCACAGCTTTTGTGTCGAATTTGGGAGATTTTCAAAAATTTGACATGAGGGTATTACTCGAGAGTTTTTCGAGCTATAAAAATCGTTATTTACTCATTGGAAAGTTCGTTAAACACTCTCTCCAGCTGTACGGTAGGGCGAAAAATTTAGCTTTTATTTAGGAAATTGAGAAAAATAAAAATGATTAAAATTACAATAGTCGCTACGGAGTTTTCCCTTACCGGAGTTACCAATCTGTTTTTCGTTTGGAACGTTCACACATGGTCGGAATAGTTACTATCAGAAATTGCTAGTCTTCTTAAATCATTATTGGAGCGAAGGAATAATAAACTACTCTACTATCATTTGCAGCGTTTTTAAAGGGTTTATTGGTGCACATATCTCTTGGCCTTGGCGATTGGCCTTCAATTGCTCAGATATTTGATTGAAGACAGTTTTCTTTGAACGATTTTTATCGTTTCCTCCATTTGTTTGGCTAAATATATATTTGAAATGCCATCATTATTTAAGGATATAGGAAGTATAAGATTTTTAATAGGTTATGAGGCACTCACCAAAGAGGAAAATTTTCTCAATTATGGCACACACTCGGCGTCCATGAATATTTTCATCAAAAGTGTGGATTTCGGTAGTCCGGAAGAGAACTTGAGAAGCTTCCGCGGAACCCGGAAATTCGCATGGCTTTGGGGTTAATACGTTAAATTGAGGGGGAAGGCTCCTCCGAAGCAGGCGACGTCGGCTGCTCAGCTCGGAACTTCGAAAACCGCAAGGCAGCCTAATTCCATTTCACTGTTAAGTTCTTCGTCGAGGGCTCGAAAGCAGTGAGGAAGTCGGCGGGGAGCCGTAAAAGAGCTCGAGTTGTGCTCATCCTAATGAGAGCAGTATATCAATTAGAAGGGTTGAAAGGCCGAGAGAGCGAGTGGCCGTGTATTTCAGGAGCAAGTTTTCCTAGTAGTACGACGGAAAAGAGAGGTAAGGTTGGTGGGCGGCTAGCGCAGCACCTTTTTCTCCATAAAAGAATTTTACATTTTTTCTCAGAGCGCAACCTAGGTTGTAATTTCACGATGAGATGAGCAACCTAATTTCTTCGCTGGTTCAAATTGAGAGTTATTGGTTTTTGCTCGCCGTTAGAGCAGAAATTCGGAGAAACGGAGAAATTCGCTAAAATGCAATGATGCGAACATCGGAGTTAGCTGGTTTTGAACGGACATAAAAAGCTATAATGCTAATGAAGCTTAAAATTCCGTTTTCTATTATCGTGGAATCATCTATTACATATAATTTAGAAATCAAACCACCCTTTGAACCAATTAAGGTTCTTGGGACATTCGGTATTTTAAAAAGATGACTTTAGATGGTTTTGGTCACATTCATCAATGACAAGGGCTGCTTACGGCTGCTATAACGTCTTCCATCTGTAGGATCATTATTTCATACTCCAATAAAATTCCAGGAATTATACGAATCACAAAAATTGGTTATTTCTCAATGATAGACTTTCTGACCTGAATCGTTTTTATAAGGAATCGTTCGCAGCATCTGCTTCTAAGGGAGCATTGCCATGCTCTTCACAGAGAGTTTCTATTCAACAAACCTTTGTAATCACACATGAAAAAAATCGTCTATGCCCCCTAATGACGTTTTATGAATGGGGTATAGAATCCGAGAATCCGAGTATCCAATTTAAAAAAATCCGTCCGCCGCACGCCATCAACTTCTTTCTGATCAAACCATTTAAGTTATATACTTGACATTTTCACCCAGAATCAATCTTGGCCTGGCAATAAAGAAATTCTTAAAACAAAAGCTACACCGATTTTAAGGGTATCTTTGAAAGATTTCGAGGGGGAGAAATTCGTATTTTTCAAAGTTTTTCAGGCAAAGGTGCGTTATCAATGTATCAATGTCTTACGATTTTTGCACGCTGAATCGAATAAGATCTTAACGGGGTTCATAACAGTAATAGTTCTCCAGTTATCGCACTTTCTGTGGAATTTACTATATTTTTCGATATTTGGCATGATGATAAAACTCGAAAATTATTGGAGCCATAAAAATCGTTCTATACTTGTCGGAAAGTTCGTCAAACACTTTCTTCAACTGTACAATTAGGCAATTTATTTTACTTTTAATTAGATAATTAAGAAAAATATGAAGTCGGTTAAAAAACAGGTACATTAAAATTACGGTAGTTGCTAAGGGGTTTTTCTTTATAGTTACCAATTCGCTGCAGTTATTAGATATTGGTTATGTTTACCATCAAACTATATATAAAGCGAACAAGTCACTGAACCAAGACGGGCGATTTCATAACGAAGCCTCGAGCCATCGGACGGTCGTGTAGGTTGGTCAGGATGAAACCGTATTGCCCGGAAATCAGCGTCGCTTCCGCCTCCTGAAGTGGTCCTCGCCGGACGAGCCCGAATCTCCTCATATCTTTATGACGCAGAGCCCTTCTTGATATCCTACCTTGTTCACCTCGCTCCCTTTTTATCCTTTTCGTTTTTCATTCTTCCTCTTTTAGGCGAACAAGTTGTATAGGCTTTCTGCTCGACCGCTTTCGCCCCCATGCGTACGTCCTAACTCCGGTATACTGTATAAAGTTACCAAAACACCGAAGATTCTATTGTCGACCGTTAAAAGGACGGTTACACAGTTGAATTCACCTCACGTTTGATAATATTCCGATCTGTGTGCAACCTCGATAATACGTGCATCCGGTCAAAGGATGCGAAGGCAAGAGGAAGATCCGGTTTTAGTTACTTGGCGAGCATCATAACGCAGTTTGGAGCGAAGGTTATAATAAAAAATTTTAGATAGCTATTTGAATAATAATAGATATTAATTATTAATTAGAATTTAAAGCTATTGGTGGAAGAACCTCCAAAATATCGATTGTACAAATCAATTTCTCTGAAAAATTCGTAATTTATCAAAAAACGTCGTTATTGGGAAAAGTCGGTTTTCTGGAATTCGGTCTATCGGACGTAAAACATAGAAACCCTGTAAATGGAGAAAAAATGGTCGTCAAATTTGGAACTGGCTTTCAATTTCCTGTAATTATAGCTTTCAAAAACAAAAATTTAATTGTTCACCCTCACTGAGGGTTCAGCCTCGTAAAATAATTTCTGTGGCGCTGTTTCAATTTTTTTCACCAAACTCTTTGCTATGCACATGTGTAAGGCATTCAAATGAAGAACGCCTGCGTAACATAACAATTGCTTCACATAAATTTTCACCCCGAGAAGCACGAGTTCGATTTTCGAGAGTTCAAAGATGGATATTTTTTGACCACTTGTGATTTTTTCCACGAATTAAAAAAATTACAACAATAGGACATGCTGGTAAGATACAACTTTCCTGAAAATTAAATAAAAATAAATTCCTTTCTTTTATTATTTAGTCCTTTAGGATTGGAAGGGTTAGTGCATGACCAGAATTGTTAGAAATGGCTGATGAAGATTATCTAGTGAAAGAAGAGAAATTGAACGAAACACTGAGACATTTTGACCAGGAGAAATACAAAAGTTCGAATTGATTTTCTGGGCGCAGAAAAATTTATCGCAAACCACTCAACAATCGATCGGTCTCAAAACTAGCGATTCCAAGTTTGCTTAACTCATCAACGATATCTCGCACTATTTCGGAACTCACCAGTTATAGCGAAACATTGTTCATTGCTCTATGCCAAATTTCATTTTGACACCGTCCGCAAAAATAATGTCAAGTTCGTCTAGCGAATGAGTGATTAGCAATGCGAAACAGTGAGCATAAACTTCGGGAAAGAAGTTGGAAAGGGTTGAATGTATTATACAACCGAGTAAAACTAAGGGTAAAAAGCGAGGAGATCAGGGTGCCGCCAGAGACGGAAGCATCTGTCACAAGGGCGTTTTCCCAAAAGTTAATTTCGGATACGGCCGAGCCATTAGCCAAATAACTTCGTTCGCCTTGAAAGGGTGGGTTGAGTATTAATCCCGTTATTTTATTTAGCGTCAAACAAACAGCTCTCCATTTGCTCCCTTGTCGGTCTTTTCTTAAGTCGAAAGCCTTCTCGGAAAAGTGTAAAGTTGAAAACGGCGAGATTATTGTTGAAAATTACTATTGAAAACGGAATGTTTCATGAGCGATAAGCACAAAACGTCGTTTTCAGGTTTTCAGCGGAAAGGAAAAACGATAGGAAATGATTTCGGAGAAAACGTCGCTAAAAATATATAAAAGATGTCGGAAGTGGATTTTGATTTGATTATCAGGTCTTTAATAACAATAATTGTTGTTGAATTGGAGTACTTAAAAGTTACAGTAGAATGAGCACATTGTAATTGAATTTTTATCCTCCAACCCTCTCACGCCCGGGTCTCCCTCGAGAAAATAACTATTAATCTATTACAAATAAAAATGATCAAATTACGCATCACTCGTTATCGTACGCTTGCACGAATATGGAATTGAAAGTCGGAATTTCAATCAAATCTTTCATAAGAGTCAATCTCGCCATCCAAATGCCTTCAGTAAAGGCTCTTCAAGGATTACTATAGCTCTCCTTTTCAAAGTTCACTGAATCGAAAATAGACAGCATAAGGTACAAATTCAATTAAAAATGGAAATACGATAAAGAATGCTACATTCCCAATTAGATAAGACAATTCCGCATTGTTCAAAAATGCATGCTAATTGCCGTGAAATGAATTTTAACGAACGGAGAGGGAATTCATTTTAATAGAGTATGTTGGCCGTACCGTTATGATGGAGAGCGGGACTGATTTAGAATCCCTTTCAGTGTAATGATCTTCGTCAAGTGTATACCTGAAACAGAATGAAAGCATAAATGACCAGATGTACAAACAGCGGTAACACGGGAAATAACAAAGTCAACAGGGGAGTCAATTTTATTAGATAATATTGTCAGATTTCCGCAACGCACGGCAAGCAGGACTAATGATGTATTTTTAGTCAAGCAGCGAACAGCAATATTACCTCTCGGCATAGGTAGCCGAGGCTTTGTAATTAGAGAACGGGGAAATGCAATATCAAGGCTCTCATAGCGTGAAAAGGTCGATAAGAGAGCTTTCAGGAAGACTGTGATATCAATATAATAACAACTGCAAATATAAATCGGTCATGAATCATTGGAGCGAAATTATAATATTCACTAGTATAAAAAGAACTATAATTACAATCATCACAAGGTAATAATAATTAAATGAGCTGTGACTCACAATTAGCACAAAAATAAGCAAAATGAAAAATTCTGGAACGATCATGAAAGTAACTTTTGGAAAGTCTGAAAGTAGGAGTTTCGTATAATATGGGCGAGGGAGAGCATTTTACGTTTAAGAAAACAGAGCAACGTAGGGATGAGGTCAAATAATTTTACCAAAACGTACTGTTTGGCCAGTTTTAAAATAATTAACGAAGCCAAGAGGAACGCTAAGAGGTTGGTCGTCTTGCGGTTTTTAAAAATTCAGTAAACAAGACTAAGAATGATGAGCCAAATTCGGAACTCGACAAAGTTATCATTAAAATCGCTCACTTTTGTAATTCCCGTGCTGAATTTTACATCATTTTCGTTCTTTTCCCCATCATGAGAAGATAATGATTCGAGCCGAACGAAAGCACAACCTTTTACAGAATGGATGGGCTCCTAATTCAATTATTTCGCTCATTTAAAACGAAAAAGTCAAGAGAGGGTTCTTAGCTCGTTAACAATCATTCAACGAAATTTCCGCCCTTTTCCTTTGAAATACACTGGCGTTTGTAAATATGTTTTGCAGGAAATAATTCCAGTCCTGTGAATACACATTTCGAGATTAATTAGAAAATAAATTTACCTTTATGTTTATAAATTTTCCTTTATGCACCATATTGTGTATAATGGAGTAATACAGACATATTTTCTGTGAAATTTTGTCATACGTTTCGAAAAAAGGAAACTTCCAATGGAAAAACGAGTCGTAAAAATGTAAAACATAGGATTTTGTTTGAACAAGTTTTTAACAATAGTTGCTATGAGCTAGAGTTGGAAATTTCACGCTCAGCAAACCCGTTTTGTAGTGAGATGATAGGACGCATCTCGTTGTCTCGGCCAGAGGAATCGCACATGTCATACGCAAACCTGCCGGTTCGGGCAGGAAGGTGGAAAACCGCAGACCCTCGCCCCTACCAGTGATGCTCCAGTAACCATTTGCTGCCACGATTTCCGCGCTAGTTAACAGCTTCGCAGTAATTGCTCCGCGCATAAAAATTGGCTGAACCATAAGCGTTTTGCAAAAAATATTTTTCTTATATTTTTGTCCTAACTATAACTCTTACAGTGTTGCGAGGATTGGAAATTGAAGTCAATTTTTTTACCGACTTCAAAAGGAGGAAGTTACTCAATTTGACTTACGGGGGTTTTTTCGGTATGCGTTGTTCGCTGGCGTTTAGCCTCTGCAGGTTCGATTTTTCTTCTTTTTTTGTTATTTTTGCTATTTTTGGTAGAACAAAGTAGAGCTACTTTTTTTTTATAGAATCCATCCATAAATACATCCTCACATTCGGTAAAATGGGATTCATGCGAAAACAGCATTTTTTGACTTTTCGAGCTAACAGCTGCTGGAAAAATTGCACTATTTTATTGGAAAATAGGGGAGGCGCCGACTTCAAAAAGAGGAAGACAATTGAGAGGTAAATAGGAGAGTTGTAAATCATTTGGGAAATGGTCGAAAGAACTATTTTTATAATAGTTATGCGATGGTCAAATCATCCAGGTACTATTCACAAGTACTACTATTACAGGTACTAAAATATATTGAGAACGCCTGACACGTATTATTATCATAATAGGGAGCTCTTAAATTTGTAATCGGCAGCTTAATTGCCGTGAGTTTAGAACATTTTTCCTTTTAAATTTTTTTTTTTTTTGCAAATATTTTCAAAGTAGGTTTTATTATTTTATTTTTTTATCTTGTACTCAATGGATCGCGAGTTCCCTTTAATCTGAACCTGAGTTGCGAGAACTAAAACTCGATCCCTGATAACGCGTGCTGTTAATCCGCCGTCGCTAGCGATCTAAACTCGTTATTGGGATTAATCTGCGCGGCATTGAGAGCAAAGCGAAGATGAGTTTCATCCGAGGGTGCGAAAAAACGTATCTCATTGGTGAAGATTGCGGGACGAAAACTGACGAGAGGATGCCACCGAACGAGGACATTTCCCCAGTCCGTTGGCATTCCTCGGAAAATGGGACCCATGGTCTGAGTGGAGAAGCTTTTGAAAAGTCATATCTTTTCCGCACTTTAAGCAGCTAGCATCCTCCATCTAGCCCCCGTTTCGCTTCTATTGCCTACTCGAATGCCGAGAAGTTCGGTTGGTCTTATCGCCCTTTTTGCTCGTCCCTCTCTCAGTTTTCTTTCCTTATCTGCCCTCGCTCATCTCCCAGTTCAGTTTTCGTTCCCTTTTTTCCATTTACATTTTTTCTCCTTCTGCTGCTTGCGCATCGCAAAGCGATTCTCAAGCAGAAGAAGAATAATACCCGGTTGAAAATCCAAGGGGTGACGCCAACTGAGAGATATCACGTACTTTAATAAGACCACACATATTGATCTCTCGCTTGTCGCTTTTTAATACCTCTTGAGAAAGCACGTGTTCATACAGGAAAAAGAGGTGGAGCTTTGGATATTATTGGGGAAATACCCGCGATTCTTTCCATTCCAGGGACCAGTTCAAGAACAGGATTCTTTCGGATGTTGATTTGTCGAATGTAGATTTGTAGCAATATAAAAAGTTTTCTCCACTCTCGCGAGCCTATAGATTCATACAATTTTCTGAAAAAAATATTGGCTGACGATAAATTATCGATAAACTGGACTTACTGTTAGACTCGAATCATTTTTTAATTGGTAAGTTTCTTCTCCATTCGCCTCAGCGTCAAGGAGCCACCTGTAGAATGCATTGAAACGGTGGGGAAATTTCCAAAACCTAAAAACATAATTTCCTTCACGTCATCTTTCAATCCAATAGAACTGAAGATTCGCAGGTTTGGGAGCTGTTTCACACTGTGGATAAACTATTGCCAGTTATGGGTTGCTTTCTAACGAGATATTTACTCATGCTCCATGTCAGAAACTGAGAAGGTTGTTGGTAATGTTGAGCACACTATTTATTAAAGATGATGTACCCTCTGAAGAAAGCTAGAATTATAACCGTTGGGACAGCGATCGTTGAAATGCGTAGGACTTCGCTGCTACCATGGAAGGGTAGGGTTATCGTCTGCAGCTCGTCAGATATATAATCAGATAGTTGTTATCGTCGGAAGTGTAGAAAACGTTGTCTGGCCTGCCGAGTTTACGCGCCTCATCAAGAAAACGAGGCTTCAAATGTCTGTTTCAGTTCAATTTCCTAACAAACCGTGCGATAGTTCAAAGGGTTTAGAAATGAAGTTTTCAAAGGGCAATATGATGCAGTAGAAAGTCCAATAATGAAGAGAAACTGCTCGCCTTGTAGCGTTGCCTCGTTTCCTAGTTGTCTTTGCCAAAGCTATTTGTTCCTACGTTTCATCAATCGACAAAAACTTCTGTGTACACCAATCAAAACTGGTAATGTTATGCCTACCATCCTCTAATAATTTAATTCATTCATTACGATCGCTATAAAAGGATTTTACCTAGTTGAACACAATAAAAGAAGTTTATGAGCATGTTCGGTATTGAAGCTCCAGAACTCAATGAACGTACATGGTAAGATCGACATCGAATCGGTGGACATTCGAGAGAAGCAACGGCGTTAATTTATTCTATCAGGAGTTCGGTTCAGTGGAACTTACGCAACCGCCGAGCCAGTGTTCCCCAATCGGAAGAAAAGGCTTTTCTCTATTCAGTAGGTAATGGATTCGGTTGTAGTTGGTTATCCGAGAGGTCTGACGGGAAAAGGTCGAAATAGCTAGGGGTGGTTTGAAGATACAGAATGCCGATGGAAGAGAGAAGTGCAAGGGTAATTGGGCACACCTTTATCTTTAGCTTCCTAAAACCTCCCGGCAGACTTTGTTGTACACCTTCCTTTTGCCCACTTCGGGAGTTTCTCGGAGGCCTTAAGGCCATTAGACCGATACACAATGGAGTACGTAAACTCCATTATTATCAAGCCCACTCTGGACCTTTTTACCGAACATAGTAGCTTCCTGCTAATTGCGCATTGCCCCAAATTAAAATTGAAGAAAGTTAATTCCAGCGAAAGTGGAATACACAGATAACTTCGCCTCCCGTTAAAGCGGCTTTTTCCTTGACTGCGATAAGCAATATTAACATTGATTAGAATATTGAATGGAACTTTCTATAAAAACGTAGGATATTTACAATTATTTCATTAAATTGTATTACACTAACGCGATATGAAATTGAGAAAATAACAACAAATACAGTTAGTTTCGAAACAGAGTTTAGATGAATATTTTTGAGAACAAATATAGTTTTTCTCGCACGATAATTTCCGGTCCATCGAGTAATGAATGATGGAAGTTTATGCTAGACGTACTTAGCTTTATAAGAGCAGTTATCCCTCAAAAAAAAAAAAAAAAAAAAAAAAAAAAAAAAAAAAAAAAAATTGTAGTCTATTGAATAAATGAATGTTTGTGTGAACGAGTGCTTTATCTTCACGTTTCACATGCCTTTCTGGTAAATAGTCTGAACCACTTTTCGGATATTATTTTCGTTCGGGAACCGATAAAATCTAAAGCGCTCAACCTTCATCGCGAACACTAGGCCAATATCGCACGCAATGCTCAATGAAGACAGACAGTATGTGAATGTCAATTAGGGCTATGTTCGAAAGAGGATCTGGATCGCAACTGGCGCCATTCGATCGCTTGTTCTCTGGTCGACGTTTGCATTTTAGGATCACCGATTGAATATCAATGTCCAACGAAGGATTTCGACCGTTACATGGGTATGACCTTCCCATCCGATGATGGCTGTGGTATCGCCTCGCAATAAGCCCTGGCCCACTTTCGAAATACCCAAGCCATCCGTATTTCGACGACCTTTTAACGCACGCAGGTTCTGTCATATTCATCATAAACTAATTTCAGAGGGATTTTCTTTGATATGAAACTCGGTCAATGGTGTGTCAACGAATACACGGTAGAAACTCGTCACATCATATTAGGAATATGGAAAAATTTCACATTGGCGCGTACCGTTGACAACACTAATTGTGAACTTAATGGAGTGTCTACAGCCATCTCAGTGAAGCTGTATCAGATCAACAAGCAAAGCCTTTACCTCATTTGTTTACCAACCATGAGATTATACCCAACCTATTTATTTTCTTTGTAATTTTTTCCCTAATTTTATGAGTTTTCATTGGTCATAATTGTTGGGTTTTTTTGTGTTTTTTTTTTCATATTCATAAAGAATAATCGGAGGAAAAAACGTTCGTATTGGGGAGTGGACATTTATTTTTTATACCCTTACAAACTTAGAAGATTGAGAGCAGTCAGTCGCAATTTAAAAGGCATTCTCATATTCAAATCACTTCGACGGACTGCTGCAAGCGCTCGTAAAACACGATTCCAAAGGGATATATAACGATGGAATAAGTTTTGAAGAGCATCAGTACATTATTAGGCTACTAATGGTTTCCTTTGGTACATTAACTTTGTATCGAACAGTATACAAGCGAGTTCACTGGTCCGAAAATAAGCCGAAGAAACCCCGAATCCCGACGTAAGGTCTCACCTCGATTTTTGAAGATGGAAGATTTTCCCCAGAAGGGAGCAAAATGATGGGTCGCTTTTTCTGTACGAAAATCTGATATTTTCCACTTCTGCTCGCTCGAAATACTCATTTCATGTCTTCGAGGGGAAAGTCCTTGCAACCTCAAGTCTCGTAAAAGGTAGGAACAAAAAACCTGACGGAAGGGAATAAAAAAGCAAAGGTCTTTAAGAAGAGAAAAAAAAGATAGCAGAACCGAATGGCGAGGGTCTTTTCCACTTTTATAGATTCATATTTTTATACCGTCCGAGGCAAGGTTGGAATTTTCTCAAAGATTTTTTTCCTACTCGAGTGCAATATTCTCCAAACGAATTCATCTCACTCATTAGAATTTCCAATCTTTTATGGGCGGTGAGACGACTTAATTTTAGTGGCGTTTCGGTTGAAAGCAGCAGGGTCGATTTTAACACGCTCCTTCCAGTTTTCGTTTTTTCAGGAGGAATACGCCTTCATCCTCTTTCGCTTCCGTCTTTGCAGTCGAGCAAGGAAGAGCGACTTTCGGTCGGGACGTCGTAAAACCGTAATTACGATCGACCCTGGTAGGTCGCTTTTCCTTTTATAACTCCAATGCCTTGTCGTTCGCCAATAACTAGGTACACTCTTCTCGAGTACCATCAGGTAGCCAGCTTGAGGAAATCGTAAAATAAGGTTCTGTAGATTGACGTCCCTTTCCGCTTTTAGCAACTGCCTCATCAAAATCAGAACACTCGACTATCAATCGATAAGAACCGATTCGAATGTATACTAATGAATGGGAATTTTAGTTTGGAGACATTTTCATAACAGAGCGCAGTACTTGATATTTTAATTGCTCCACGATAACCAAACTACTCTTTCGTGGATGACGACATCTCGAAGTAAACATTGGTTTTCAAAAAAGGCGAAAATAATGAACTTTAGTTGAAAGTTGGTTTGAAATTTAACCACCTAGTCGAAAAAGTGGATGTAAGAAATCCCTTGAAAAGGTTTCGAGAACAACTTGATTTTAGAGAAAAAACCAGTTTGAGTTAATTAGAAAAGAAAAAAATATTTTTAAGGTGAACGGTGAGGAAATCTGGTATGATCTAAAGGAGGTAAGTTATGATTCATATAATGTTGAAAATCCTAAGGAGAAAAATAATTTATTCTCAAAAGCCGTGGAAAATTGTTTCAATTGAAAGAAAAGCCTTTTCACTAATTAAAAAAAATTAAGCCAAGCAAGCTAATGCAATTGATGTAGTTGTTGCTTGAATTGTTAATGTTGTTGCACGCTATTGCTGTTTTATTGTAATTCTTTGCTTTTTGGTGTTGCTATTTTTTCTTGTGTCATTGTTGTAATAAAGTTGCTGTTTTATTTTTAACTAATTTTTTTTTTTTTAATTTTATTTTATTTTTTTTTTTTTTTAGTGTTGTTGCCTGCATCAGTTTAATTGTTAGTTAATGCAGTTCTTTTTATAATGCGGTTGTTGTTGCGCTGTTGTTTTTGTATTGCTGTTGTAGTTGTTTTATAGTTAATTTATGTAATTTAAATTTGTATCGTTATTTTTGTTGCAATTACTGAGGGGCGATCGTCAATGTGTTTTGTGTCGTCCTTTATGTATAGAACAATACGGAGGAGTGTATCAGTTCCTATGTCAATTCCTATGTCACAAAACATAATAGATTTCAATACAAATCAAGCACAAATTAGTGAAGTATATTTTCGTATAAATATGTTAGCAAAAGAGGTACCAGAATTATTCTGCAAATGTTACGATTTTTTCATCGATAATGGTACCATATTGGATTCGTTCGGAAAACAATGCATTGAATTAAGTGGACGTCGAAGGGTGTTCGAAACGGAAGGAATTATCAGTTATGACCCCATTACGTCAGACAAGACGTTGGGACCGTCGCCAGAATTTTCTCAACCCTAAAATAGATCAATACGTTCTTCCATATTGCAGATGATAAGTATTGACACGTTGACTGATATGATACGAAAAGCGGGGCCATTATTGGGGAGAAAAAGTTCCCTAAAAGTGGTTTTCTTGATAGTGCATATTTTTATCACTTCGATATCATCGAAGACAATTGAGTGAAGTGTATCATCGAAATGTCGAGACGAGCTGTCAACTTATCCCGTGCGCATTGCGAATATATTTGCTATCAATCTGATGGAAGAATTCGGTATTGATACCATTATTATTTCAATGGCCAAAGCAAAATGGATTTAGATGACACCCTTCGGGATAATTCTATTAACTGCCGATGTTATTGCGAGCAATATCCTAATTGTATGTACAAACGCAATAAGTTTGTGCCATTTTCGAGGGTTGGGTAAAAGTTCAACGTCGCGGTATAATTTCGATGGTTGACGAAAATCGACAGAAAATTCGCTACAACATCATCATTTTCTCGATGATATTCTCTGACCGAGAGAACCAAAATTCTCATCAAGAAGCCCTATTCTTGATATTTCATCCAAGTCTGGTATTCGAACTTAAGCATCAATCAATTTTAGTGCATTACAATTGAAACCGAACGCTTTCCGGACAGGTTTTGTAAATGGGTAGGAGCTTCCTTGCAGACGGGGTTTGAGAGCGGTATCAGTCGGTTATTCATGAACCTAGAACGAAAGTTTTCGCCGTACCTAGTGAAGCGGCAGCTTAAATGTTCAGCTAACATCCCGCCATCCAGGGGATGGAGGAGATAAGAAGGTCCTCACCCACAGGTCCTTATCCTTGTTCTAGGGACAGAGGCAAACCGTTGCAAGTGAACCCTTTTTGGCAAAGTTGAACAGGCTACGACAGGTAAGTGCGTGAGGCTAGAGGTTAAGCTTAAGTTCATTGTGTTCTACTTCCTCTTCCGAAGAACTCAAAGGATTTCCTTGTTTACACAAATGGTAAGACTCGCCGGGTTTTCGTATTTTGTTATGAAATGTTGCTGAGATGGTTAAAAAGTTCAAGTTGGAATCATATCATTCTGGTCGTACAAAACTGTGTACGTAATGATCAGCTAAACAGCTACAAGCGTGCTTTCTTTCCCTTTGGAAATTGAGGCTTGGGATCGTTTAAAGGATTCAGAGAACCTAACAATGTTTCAGTTTCTGATTAATAGCTTCAAATCATGGCCAAAAGCGCATTATGAGGTGAATTGAAGGACATAAATTAAAAACTGAATGATAACCAAAAATTCAAAATTCGATCCATTCATAGGTGGACGAAGATGGAAACAACGCAACGCTGACCTGCAGAGTCTGGGGACAGTCCAGTAGGCAGGAGCGAAACCCTTTTCGATTTCGCATCGCGTTTTGAAATTATAGGCGATTCATGCGAAATTCGGACAACTTCACAGCTTTCGAAAAATCGATCGAATTTTTATATTTTGGGATATCATTTGACCTGGACTTTAATGTCTTTCAATTAGTCTCATATCACGATTTTCACTATATTGTACGATTTGGAAGTTATAATAAAACATATAAGTAACTACAATTTTCGAGTTGCTTTGGCTCCTAGATTAAATGTATGTAGTACAGCCTATGATAGGTCTCAAGATCATTACTTCCAGCTTTCAGAATTGTTTCACGATTTTCCAATGGACTGCAAGAAAGTTCTTCTGTCTGTCGCGTATTTCATACTTCTATCTTCTTCTATTTATACTTCGGTTGAGGGGAAGAGTAAGTTGGCAACTCCTTCTCCATTGTTTTGTTTTACCCAGGTCTTTCGCGCGTTCAATCATCTTGAGATATTTCTTAGGGCGGCATCCTATCACTTTCCTACGCGCCGTCATTCTCCAAGGCAAAGAAGGTGCGTTGATAATGGAACTTAATCTACGCTAAATAACGAAAAATGTCGATTTTGAACATCGTCAACTTTGAAATTCAATACTGTTGGTACAAACCTTGAATGAATTCTTCCTCGATTTTCGCGATTAAAAATTGTTTGGTAAACAGCGAAATATTATTCAATATTATGAAGCGTAGGCTCTTTGTTTTATACGAACGCGTGACCTCTCGACCTCCAACGTAAAGCCGAGCTCAGCCTTATCTATGGTTGGCCCGGTGCTCTGCTACCAACACAGCTGAGCAAGGAACGAGGTTACCGATTAATATGAACCGAGGCGTGACGAATGTCGTTCCACCAGCCCTGCCAGGCGGAGAAGCCATGGCATCAGGCAGGTGCTATTAAATCGATTTCGCTTGTTTGTATAGGAAATTCTCGTGAAATCGTTTACGATCCGAGATACGTAAACGCCATGCCATTGAAACTAACGAAATAAACTGTCACCATGTGTAAATTCCGTTTTCTCGGAAGAGAGATCAATAAACAGTATTGGTCCGTTCATTTAATGGATCGTGTTTTGAGAAGGTGGTTATTTAATCTGTTCCATTAAAAGCCCAATAGCGATCGCCACGCGCCAATTTTACTTGAATTATCCGCTTGATGATTGGCGATCGTCTTCTATCTTAACAAAATTATACCGGTGACGAGACTGACTTCTTAGTGGACTAAGTAATAATTTATTTCTATAAATTTTAAGCCACAAATTTACCGTAGGGGCTATTAGACCGCTGTTCGGACACCAACATTGAGAGAGCACCAATATTGAGCAAAATGTCGAGCATTCAATTTTGTTGGTATTTGAAAAATTGGGGAAATAAAAAAACATAATCTATATTATGATTTCAATAATAATATTGGAATTTCAATCACGGTCACCATTAGCACACAGTCACCCACTGCCGGAGGTTCGGAAAACAGAATACTACTCAATCGTTTTTTTGAGAAATAAGACAAATAAATTGAGGGCTAAGTATATATCCCTAAAACAGTGCTGAAGAAGGCTCAATGAAGAACAAAAAAAAAAATAATAATACAGACCTTTCAAAAATTCAATTCTTTTACAAACAAGAGCGAGCTTAACTCGTAACTTATTCGATAATAAACTATTGTAATCGCACAAGAAAAATTTTCCCAACCCCTTCACAATTAGATGTTTTACGTACTATGTAGAATCCGAATATCCAATAGAAAAATTCTCTCCTGACAAAACCATAATAGCTAAAATTGTTGAAATGTTCACCAAAAATCAATCTTGGTTTCTTCTTCAGCCTAATTCTTTAACCAAATCGCTATCTCAATAAATTCGTTGGAGTGGTAGTCAAACACTCTCTTCACCTGTACTGTCAGGCGAATGATTTAACTTTTAATTTGAAAAATAAGAAAAAGACAAATTATTTAAATGACCATGATTGCTTTGTAGTTTTCCCTTATAGTGACCAATCTGCTGTTTCGTGGAAAAGATCACAAATGTTCGCGATAGTTGCGATCACAAGTAGATGGTCTTCTAATCATAATTGGAGGAACGTAATAATAAACCACTTTACAATCATTTGCAGCGTTTTTCCCCACCGTTCACCCCGAACTGCATAATACACATGAGTAGGTAATCTTCGGATCGACTCCTCTCTAAAGGTACCTCTATTGTTCCTCTAACCTTTTAATATACTAAGCCGATGGATAAAGCGCTTTAACAGCGGGGTGCCGATCTTTATTACCTGGCGGAGTAAACTTGAATCTCACCATTACGTTGAGGTTGTCTATGGGCCAAGACCTGATAAACACAACGGGGTCGGCGGTTTCGGTCATTTTCAGGTCTTTCTAACTTCCCCTTGGGCCGAAGCTCAAATTTATAGTACACTCTATGTGCAGACTTATCAGAGTAGGTTATGTACCGTGAGGTTATTATCAATTAGCTATTGTAAGTCTGCTCAGAGGGAGAGAAAGTGCAATAAGGGCTGGCAACGGAGCGTGAGAGTACAACGATGGAACATAGGGCGATGTAATATCCTTCATGATTTAATTGATTTGGCTTTGGTCCGTGTAATAAAGGTTTTATTAACGTGGGGCCCCTGTTTACGGCGTGTTTCTGTAGAAATCGACTCGGTGTGCGTCGTATGACGAGAAGGCTGCATCTACGTTAGCGTGGCGAACGAAGGTCTTTGTCATAAAGTCAAGATATGGCGACTGTGAGGGGGCTTTTATAAGCTTTTGTGTGCGCGTATGTCCTTAATATCGCGGGTCTCACCACCCCGAGACTCACGCCACCCGTCTCACGAGACCCCCGTGCCATCCGTTGTCGCACGCCGTACAGTAAAATCGCCTCGCTCATTTTTCGCTGCTCAAGCGCCTTAGTATCAGATCTGCTAATTTTTAAACCGGTACGACTTTAATATTCTGGAGACATAATTCAAAACGAACAAGTTCATTATTAAAAGTAAACTATTCGGCACTCTATAAATTCTGTTCAATCGTGTCAAGTTCAAACCTCGGGAATTTTTTTGCAAATCAACGCTGTAGGTACACTTTTCTTGAGGAACGCTGGTAACTCTAGAAAACTTCCAAGTCTGAGTGGATTCATTAGTTAATAGCCGCTGCTGTATTCGTTATTGTTTTGACAATTTCATTTTTTCTAGAACAATTCTAATCTTAAAATTGCAAATTACAATTCGCAAAATTGTATCAATATATATTTTTTTATCTCAATTAATTAGGTACCTGCTTGTTTTTTTATTATTTATTTATTTTTTATTATTTGATCTAAGTAGGTTAATTTGTAAAACTCTGGGAATCATGCGATGATTTCACACTTCGAACACTCATACATCAATTATCATCATGTCAACGCTAACATATATCATAGATAATAAAAATAAAATGAAAAAAAAAAATAAAAAAACAGGTTAATGGCTTCTTTAACTGTCAGTATGAATATCACGGCGTGGTTTGGTTTTAGTATGAAGGACACAAGCTTTTGGGGCGCGCACGTGATACGATTCCATCAGCTTATTCAAATGTTTGTGTGAAGGTCTGCCGAGCAGCTCTGATGCTTTCCCCAGACGCCCCGAGCAAACAAACGTAAGGTTCGTATATATATACCTCGGTGGGCTATGACCTTCAGATGTGAGAGGGGGAAAGTTTCTAGCTTGGAAAATATTGGGGGTGAAGGCTACGCTCTGGATCCCGGCTCCGATTTATTTGAGCTGAATTGAGGATTTTATTACCCTTCTATCATCATCGACTTTGCATATCAATATTATGTACATATTTTGAAAGCTGTATTATTAGAGGGTACTATTACGTTCCTTTTTTCTTCAGTTTGCGCTAAAGAAACGCGATGTGAATTCCGAATGGACGGTAGAGAGATGATTTTATAGCTGAAACGGAATACCCGGGAATAGCGGAAAGAGGAAATCAAAACGGGTAATCCATAAAAACAATAGCTTGCAATGATACCAATCGATAGCATCGCATGAGAAAAAGTATTATCATAGCCAAGTATTTCAAGGATAAAAATTGATCTTCCGATGAGAGCACAGGAGCTTTTCGCAGTGTCGCTATAAACCGTTGATCGCTACGATGATAATGAAATGTAAAAAGCCTTCGCTTTTCATCAGTCTAATTGATTTTAATCGATCGAACATTCCAAAAAGTACAAAAAGATTTTTATAGACCATTATGGTTCATAATGAGAACAAAATAGAACTAATTTTTATGATCTCGTCGGCACCGCTGGCGATGATCGGTTGTAAGAAGGCGATTTATCACGAAGACTTTCCAAGTCGTGGATTTTGAAACTAATCCTGCCCGTTTCCGATGGGATTTCTCTGACCAAATACACAACTCGTCGACAAGCCGCTTACGGCCGGCGTTCGTGTCGGGAAAAGCTTTAGACCGCCATCTTGTTATGGAAGAATGACTAAGATCTCAAAAATATGTCAAGCAACTTAACCGAATCCTTTGCAGGATATTTCGCTAATGGCCTTTACCCCTAAAGGCAAGATAAACTATAATACCCATCGACCATGTCGAGCACACTATATATTGGCTTAGAGGATCAGAAATGCCTGTTCCGAAGCAAGGCTTCCTGGCTGTTCTTCGAAGCCTCAAGGCTAAATAAAAACCAGAGAGAATATCCAAGCTTTAATTCTTCTACTGTTGGCTCCAAAAGTGCCATTAATGATGGATTTCACAAAAAAAAAAATGTTTAGTTATAGGTAGCTTTAGAGTTAGCTGTATAGGCAACGCCAACAAGCAATACAAAGGAACTAGAAACAACCTCTGTTTTAGCTAGTAGCATTGCTCGTTGGCGATGCCTGTACAGCTAACTCTAAGGCCAACTCCAACACAATTTTTTTAACTGAAATCCACCATTAGAAGCAAATTATATTTTTGAAATAGGAACCTAATGAAAGTGACACTGGGCAGTTTGACTAATGTTTGAAAATGCTACTTATGGGAATGATCCCTCGTTGTTTCATTTAGATATAAATTTAGGTAGCAACTTCGCTATATAGCAGAAATAATGTTCATTATTTTCGAGCTACAAATTACATTATTCGAGGCAACAGTAACTATAAACTAATTTATTTCAGTGAATTATTATGCGTTCTGAAATAATTCGATTGAAAAGAGACCTTGGAAAGGATGAAAACTGCGAAAACGGGGCTGAAACAGTTAGGAATCTTTTGGTATGAAATTAGTCAGGTATGAATTGAGATACTTAACAACCTCTGCCAGGATTACTTCTTGTTCTGAGGCAGACCTGATTGGCTCCGCCCATTGCAGCCCCTCCATGTTTCACAAGCGTCGCGACCGTATTCACAGCAGGCAGGAGCCATATCCAACAGTGGAAGAAACAAGTTCTTCCCACCAGTGAGTATACTCACTGCTTCCCACTGAGCTACCTGAATAGACTACCGGCCAAAAACAAGATGGATGTCAAGTCGAACGAGGATCGAGAACTGACGAATACCTAGACCCTGACGAAATGGAAGACTCTGAGGTTGAAAGAAACTTCTTCGAAATATGCAATTTTTATCTGATTTACAAATTTAATAGTTGCGATTTAGAGATCATCATTGCTAGAGCTACTGTATATCCTAATTCGTCTTTATTAAAGCTTGGTTCATCGAATACGAGGTTCGTTCGCTTAAAAAATGGTTGCAGATTGTTTTCACGTTTGTTTTGTAGATAAACGTACTTATTTATACAATAGAAAAAAAAAAAAAAAAAAAAAAAAAAAAAAAAAAAAAAAAACACCCCATAAATCAGATAGGTGGTACAGTTGATCAGCTGAATAATGTGGTCTTTAGTTTTGACAGGAACAAAATCTCTCGCTTTAGTAAAATTCATTCTTCTAAAAATTGTATCGTGAAAAACGAAAAATTTCTCATTGACTAAAATCGATGAACGGTTAGCGAAAAGCTATTAAAACAGTAAATGTTTTCCATTCTGATGGCTCTTAAGTAATTGTCAACCTCAAGCTCTTTGCTAAGAGCAAGCTATCAACTAAACGAATCGGACTGACATCTGATGTTATATTTGACCGGTAACTGACAGCGGCTGTTACAACAAACAAAGGCAACTAACGATCATCTTAGAAATAAGCATTGCTAAACGTAGCGAGTTCAAGCCCTTGGGCACCCCTGAGATGATGAGAAAGCCGCCGAATATCCATTATCAAGAGCATTATTCGAGCAAGAGCGACCTAATTTGAATTAGGAGCCTCATTACAAGATCATCTCCCTCGGGGCCCGAGAGCTGTTCCTTGCCAAACAACCAATAAACCCTCGGCTTCATTATAAATCTGTTTTTCCAGCCTTGTAAACCACTCAGCCGTTCAGACGTGGTTTATAATCATTTATGCTTCCGTTCGTTTGAATGAACTAGGTAATGATTGGCAAGGGTAATGTTGTTATAACAGTCGCTGAAGATGAAAAAGACGAGCGAGGTAGAAATTCAAATTGAACCAAGGTAAAAGTAATAATATGAACTTCAAAAGAATAATGTCATCAAGTGAACAACAACTGAATTTAACAGGTGTCATTGCTTATTGAAAGGCCAAAAACGACCAATCAGTTCCAAATTAACAAGCTGTTGATGCTCAAAGCGTTGAATGATGTTACAAAAAATGTAACAATAGCAAGTTGGATATTTTGCTAGCCACAACGTACTGCGACATTTTTTAACGAAACGCTTGTATCTCTGTTCGGCAAAAATACCACTCATTTTAATTACTCTGATAAATTTAAGCACCAACTAACTTAAATTTTTGCAAAAAAGTTTTTTTTAAAGGCAAGTAGAGATTTGAATGGTGTGAAAAGATTAGAACAAAAGTTCCAACACGTAAAAAAAAAGATTTAATTGCTTTAAATAATGGTGTACAACAGCGAATTATCAACACAAAATTGGACCAAATTATGTTCGGTGTACCTAGCAATAGAAATTTCAAGGCGAAATTTCAACGCTTCTCTAAACAAATTATTAGCCAGCTCGTTTTCTTCACGTTGTTCATATGTCTGCTTTACAGAGACGTTAAAGGTTGAACTGGGGCGAGCAAGTAACGCAACGAAGTCACGGCTGAAGGAGCAGTGAACACTCGGATAGCACGTGAGATGATAAGACACCGGTGATACGCTTTCTTGGCTTCACTCATTGCTATCCGTTTCCTGAGCTGACCCAGAGCGTTCGAGGGATTGTTGAACAATACCGACGAAGTGATGGTGGACTGAAAAGGGTATTCAATTGAAAAACCTGACAAATTAAAACCGAATAGGCAGTCGTCGATTTTAGCGGTGTTGTTTGTTGGGATATTATTTTCGTTTACTAATTTATAACGACCACGGGTTGCAGCTCAATGTAGAAAATTCATATTGGTCAGCTCCCCAGATCAAATAATATATATATGCAATTAGCGGTCGAACTCGGGCTGAACCATGCTTATATTGATATTTTAATGCTAGCATAAATATCACAAAAAACGTTATTTCAAAACTTTTTTTTTTTAGTGAAAAAACTAAGCTTAAATTTTAACAGTTCAAGACCACAAACAATTACGAACGAGTTATCATGAAGAAATTAGGGAGTCTCAAATACGACTCCATAAAACGTGAATTGTGATCCCTAGAACTAATTGTATACAATCGTTGGAAAGCTATTGTTGAGTATTTTGTCTGGAAGAATGTTTATATTTTTTCTCGGAGTGGTTGGAATTAGAGACCCCGAAAAATTGAAAATCTGTAGGTACCACGTTTTTAGAAACATCTTCTTTTCTGCAGGCCATATACGATTCCGAAAAAAGTTGAGCTAGCCTCAACATAATCAAAATAGTATGAGAAAATTGCGTCTCGATGATCAATTTTATGTTCGTAGAGGTAATGCTCATTATTTTCAAGTTGAAACTAGTCTACGAACGCGATTCCAATTATAACAATACGATGGATGCGATTTAATTTGTGTAAACAAAATATGAGAGCTACTGGTAATCCAATTAGGGGCTGGAAACATTGTAATCCGAGCTAAATTATTCCGTCTTACGATGAATTTCAATAGGGCTTGATTGAAATGGTAGTTACTAAAGTTAACCACCCGCATCCCGACCTTCAGTGGCGAATAACGCAATTTGAAACTAACAGAGGGGGATTGGAAACATCAAAGCGTAGAATAACGAGGAACACAAGCGCAGGGATAGCGACGTTATTTTTAGTTGCAGCGTCTTTCAACAGAAACTCAGAGCGGGGTATCAAAGTTGAGTCATGCACGATTGAATCGCAATCGCCGGCCAACTCCCCTCGAAATAAGTTAATATAAAATAAGGAAAAATGCCCTCACCCTTTTGATTTTGCTTTTCGTTCAGAACAACAATAAAACGACGAAGGAGGGTACATCGGTTCAATTGAGATGCATAGATGTACGTGAAGAGAGGGGCTGGGCACCCGAATGAAGCCATATACTGTTCAGTAATGCCGACCTATTGAGAAGGGCAGCCCGGGCTTCCAGAACCTCCCTTCAAAACCCCGAAAATCTAATCTGAATACTTCTTTCACGTAGTGACGCGTGGAGCCGAACGAGTGACATCCGAAACGATTTTTCCCCAGAGCGGCTTCTCATCATCGTCCACAAAAAAGCGTTCACTGTTGCCGGGAGGTTCGCAAATCGAATATTGAGTCTGAGTTTTTTTTATAAATGAACAGTTAGCGCAAGGAGACTTTTTCTGGGTTCAATCTTCATTGGGGAGCCTGCATTGTCCTAGTTGATATCTCAATGCATTGACTCGGAATTGAACAATTCATATATTTTCAAAAGCTATATTATGTTGGAAAAAATGGGGAAAAGGTCTCCACTTCTTTCTTCACAAGACATGCACTGCGGGTGTATTAACTGCACACTCGCGGTTAGCGAATTATCAGTTAGCGTATATTTTCGAGAATTGTGGCCAAGATTGGAATCGAATGGATTCTACTTAAATCAGTAAAACCAAATTACCGGCCAAAGAGTAATATAATACGAGAATATAATACGAAATCAACTAATATACCAGACTTGCTTGATTTTCCCTATAGGTATTTTATTGTTATTGCTGCTAAAATAAGTTATCAGTTGTTCTTCATTATCATAGCTACACTCCCTTGACTCCCTTACGTGGAACGATGTCAAAAATATTGGTAGAGTTAGTATGAATAACTGTCGATGTTATGTACCAACATTTTCACTACCATCTGTCGAACGGATATTTCAAATAATTGACATCTTCAATTCCTCAGGTATGGAGGGAGTCGAGAGGGCACCAAAACCGAAGGTGTACAAATAATCCCGCAATATAATCCCGCGTGAGCCCATTTAGCGTGCGAGGAGAGAATTGCCTTGACAAGTGAGAGGAATAACTGGTAGAAATTGTTGCTATGATATTTCACGAGTTAATTTTCAGCGTTGACATGAATTGTAGTCTTCGCCGAAACAATCGAATGACTTTCAGTTTATCCGACTAATTTGTGAATATATTGTTATTTTAACTGTCCTTTGCTAATTCTACTATACGTAGGAAATTGACCAAAAGAAGGGACAATTATCTCATGAATCGTTGCTGAAAAATGAAATGATCAAATCAGACGACTATTAAAGCCGTTCCACAGTTGCTGAATAATGACTTGTTTCTCGACCCGTTTCCGATCGTCTGCTTGGAAAAAATTGAAACCAACTGTCATTGTTGTGTGTTTTTCCCTTTCCAACTTGTTGCTCCCCGGCTTGGAAAAAAATCATTGCAAAAAAGCGCTTTCAAACAAACGCAACGCCGCAGAATAAAAATTTCCTATCGTCAATTTTCAACCTTTTTTTCTTTTGATGTTGCCTAATTATTTGGTTCCCGAATTTTCGAAAAAAATCTCGTTCGAGTGAACACTGGAAATCGATTATTACTTACCAGCGTGTTACCACAAACGCGAACGGATCATCGGAAGGTTCTTAAACACATCAAACTCGTCGGCACCGCTAGTTCGCGGCTTGCCATAAATTAACCTGCCATCAAGCAAGGCACTGGCCAACCAGCGTGTCACTACAAAACGATTGATGGATACTTTTTATATTAACGGGTCTAAAATGTTTTTTCACCAACGGTTGCCCCATGGCAGCCTATTCATTCGCCGAATCTCACGTAACAATCTTGAAGTAGAGAAAATTCGTATAATGTGTTAGCTGATAACGGCTGAACCGTAATTCTTGGCCGTCTGCAAGGCGAAACTTTTTTCAACAGCGGTGCTTACGTTTGAAGAAATTGAAAATGATTTTTTTCTCTCTTATTGCTATAATGACCATTATAATGGGCGATGAGGGAAAAAAGTTTCGGTCATTTCTAGTATATTGATAGTTTTCGATTTTAGGGCAAGTTCAAGGTCAAATTCGAACAACACTATCTGCCCCGATCTGGCTGGCTACCGAACTCGTAATCACTTATAATAATTTTATTATAATTAAATTCTTATAATTAAATTATAATAATTTTCCTTCAAAAAATCTGAGTTTTATAGAAAAAAAAAGAAAAAAGGCAGTTGTTGTATGAAGTGACATACATACAAACTAGAATTCGATTAAATCTTTTTCACCAAATTTTTTGCTATGTACGTGTGTAAGGAATCCAATAAACAACCTCCTGCGTACTAAAACAATTGATTTACATAAATTTTGACCCCGAAAAGCGCGGTTAAAGTTCGATTTTCGAGAGTTCAAAGACGGTTTTTTTGGACCACTTGCGTTTTTTTCCAAGAATTGAAAAAAATTACAAAAATACATGCTGGTAAGATACAACTTTCCTGAAAATTTCAGATTTTTATCTGTATTGAAAGACGAGTAAAAAATCGTTAACTGATCGTTACAAACAATTTGCAGGGGTACCCATTGATTTTTTTGAGAAAAATTTTTTGATTTCGATTTCGTACAAATTTAGCATAATGATAGTTACTGATGTGTATATCAATAATATATGCTTCATTTTTGCTTCTTTCGCCCTAAATGGATGAAAAGAATTTTCAAAATTGAACAATAGGATTTTTTCGTGTATATTCCTTTTGGTTGCCGAGAAAAAGTGAAAATACTTTGAGCATCTTCCCTCTCACTCGCATACTTGTCCTCTACATGAGCGTTAATACCGCACTAACGGTTGAGAAATAGATAGGTACATTCCATGGTGAAAATGTGGTCGATTAAATTACCAATCGTTTGGTATAAACCAGACGTTTATACGTTATTCACGATACTCATCCGATTTAGGGGTTTAATTCTGCACAGCCGCTATGAAAATATTAGAACCTACTGGTTGCTCGTGAGTCAGATTATAGTCAAACGGAACAAGAAACCCTCGCCGGAAGCGCGAGGCCGTTGCAGTTGACCATATGTTTTTATAACCACTTACCGTTTCCTGCGCGGCGTCTCGCTCTGTCACGCACGTTATTAAAGGTAGGACGATTCACTTTTCGTCATCGAATCCGCCCGTTAACCCGTACCTTCTATTATTACCTCTTTGGAATGCCCGGGCGGCATGTCGCGAGGTAAATGAATCGGAACTGAAATGGTCGAGTAAAATAGCTAGCATTACAATTCCTCGTATATCGTATAAGAACATCGTTGCTAAGAATTCCCCCGAATCCTCAAAACTCCTATCTAGGTTATAATTCGAGAATATTAACGCAAATTCGGAGCGAATATTTTTGAACTGTACAACTAAACAATTGAAAAACGAACTTATTTATTTTCTGGTGGGCCAGAGAATATTGATTTTTTGCAAAAGTTGAGTAATCGAGCTTTAAAATAGAGTATTAGGATTATTATTTAATCGTGAAGTGATGAAAAAGTCTTGAATTCTAGCGAATCGGGCATAATTTTCTCGGAACAACTTTAACAACAGAAAATTTTCGGAAAACTTTCCATTTTTGCCTGTTTTGACCCCGGAGAACAATGAGGACATTTTTCCGGGGAAGTAATTAAACGTTTTGAAGTGGAGAAAATTCCAGTTTCGTTTAACTATGGTAATAAGTGTTTCAGTGGGTTGAACTTAGAGGTGGAATTTTTTCCTCCTGAAAGAAAATCTTTTTGTACCAGGGATTTCTGTATCAAAATTTCTATTTCGTTCGACTTACTTTTACTTTTTTTTTTTACTATATCGTTGAATATTACATTTTCCATTGATTTGTATTCCTTAAATTGGGTTAGCAGTTTGTAGGTACATTGAAGACCGTTAGTTTCATCCGCAACAGGATTCTTCTTTAAAATTTTCATCAGCTGCATTCAGAAACAATTAATACTCTCAGAACAGTTTTGTTCTCAAATTACTGAGTAGCCTAATTTTTGAATATCGTAACTGGACAATTGAAAGCATGGAGTGCCTGAATTTACGCCTAATTTATCCTGGTTCGTACCGTCGGGTTGTTTTATCGATTGGAGTCGCCCGGTTTTATAAATCGTTAGATGAAAATTCATCCGTTGCCTTTCCCGGAAGAGACTTTTATTGCCTGCCGGCGAAGAAAATCGACTGCGGTTGAACGAACGAAACAGCGAGGTCACCTGTCAGATTGAAATTCATGAAACGCACCGGGCCCGTTTAACAGGAAAAGTTCGGCGTCGAATGTTCTGCTGTGGAAAAGACATCTCTACCAGAGCCGTATTGCTGATTTTCGTTCGTTAAAAGAAGAAAACCGCTGTGTGTTGATGACATTTTCGAACGAAAATCCGGTCGTGAATTTTTCCCCTGCTGAACTTGGTATACACAGATATACACAAATTGAAACCATTACAGAAAGTCAATAGTCTACTTTGTTGGATTGACAGTAGTTGTAATATCATTCTACTGCATAGATACATCAGGAAAATAATACGTCTTGAAATTTTATCCCAACAATTTTACAAGTATAACTTATAAGTAAAGTATAAGTTTCACTGGCTGTTGGTAGAATTTTTTTCTCTCGTTGCGATGATGCGACTGCAAATATTTTTTCTTATTTTCGAAAATAGGGACTGGAGATTTGAGTAGGAGATGTAATTACGGATTCCATAAATAGGGGACAGTTTTGTACATCCCTACAAATGCGTGATTATTGTTGATCGACGATTGCCTTTAATTAATTTAATTGTAATTCAATGGGTATCTAGTTCGAAGAAAATGACCTTTTTATATTTTATTGAGAGCTTTTGCTTCTCAACCGTTGATAATTTATTATTTTCATCAATCTCACCCATTTGAATTTAAATAACTACTCTTACTATACATTTGCCAGTGGCACCTCTAATCAGGCTGTTACCACAGCACCATGAACAGTTGTGCTTCCATGTTAGGTAGTAATTCGTCATCCGAGAAATGTAGCACCTCAAGCAATTCTTCAGATGTTATCGGAATAGGCCTATGGTAGAACCCTCTTGGAAAAAACCCGGGGTTGAAGTAAAATAAATAATTCCGTTGAACCGTTTGAACTTATTTTAATTGACCTTTTCCTAGAAAACTCAGGAGTTCGGCCCTTTTTTCTCCTCTGCTCTTTTAATAACAATCTTCTCTTGTATTTTTACAATTGGAAAGCCTCATTCATCCGGTTTCTATATCACTTTCTTTTCTTTTTCATCTGAGCTGGTTCATTTCAAAATAGAATCGCTCAACAAAAGCAATTTTTTCTCCGAGTTCGGAGCGTTATTTCAGCCGTGCCTCAAAGTAACCTGTTGAGATAAAATAAACGACAGCGCAATGTTTTAAACCTGGCGAGAAGTTGTTGAAAAAAATCTCCAAAAACAGTATTTAATTGTCGCTCAATTCGTTAACAATTAATTACAATTGTTATTGTCGTAGGCCGTAGGGTATTATTGTTCACGAGCTGTCAAATTAATTCGAATTCAGCCCATCGTTTCAAACGTTCCCTTTATTTTTGCCGCGCTTTGCATTTCTGTTCGTGTATTGAAATCTAATTTCCAAAATACAACGTTGAGCCTCAAGATACTACTTTATATTCTTCTATACGGTGTATTAAGCAAACCGGAAGGTCTGTTCCCTCTGATTTAGCGTCGGTATATAACTTGAAAATATGTTTAATAACTATTAAGATAGATTATGCCATAGCAAAATTCATATTTCAAACAAAACTTTACAATTATAAATCGCATGTAATAAATTTAATGTACGATATTTATAATTATTTGTGATTACTTTGATTGAAATTTGATTATTGGGACGGTTATACTAGAGTCGCAAACTAAGTTCCGTCAACTCTCAAATAATTAATGAAAAATCGAACGTTGAAAAATACTGCTAGCGAAACGTGGATGTTTCGCGATAAGACGCCATGGCCATAGAACGATCCGTCTCGTCAAGATCCAATTTAAACGAAAAGGAATAGCCGTCCGGTCGTTCGGCTTCGAACACAACTGAAAGCAGGCGATTGCACAAATTAATTGTCGCTCCGGAATTACCACCCAAAACGAATTCGAGCTAATCAAAGGAGATTGCTCTTCTATTTCTTTCCGAGCAAGCGAGTGCTCCCCTTAATTGGAGCAAAGCCCTTAAAAATCTGTTTAAGCCTTTTTCCCTTCTCGCGAGTTGCCCTTGGTAGAAATAATCAAAAGGCGCTATAAATCACACGGCTTCGGATAAATATAAAAAAAAGGGAAAAAAATAATCGTTCGATTCAGCAGTCTTCAAGGGAATAATGAAGGAGTGCTTTTAAAAGATAGGAATTATCGGTTCTCAAGTCACCCAAGCTCGGATGGTTTATATTTTTATCCGGTCTCATTTGATTTAGTCCGGCTCGCAATGCCAATTAGACACATCTCAATTTTTCATCGCATAAACCGTCATTCTTTTTTATTTATTCATTCTCCTTCATTCTAAAACGGTTTATAGTTTGAATTTAACCACTATAAATTGTTTTTCACTGTCGACCAGCTTAATTGACTTTTAGTTTTCCGTTCGATCCGCGTCATTCGTCTGTCTTTCCTGTCTATAGTTCATTTTCCCATAACTATCAAAGAATAAAGACAGTGTCATCCCCCGAAGTGATACTCAACAGCTTCTCGTCTACTCTCGAAACCGCACTACTCTACAAATCCCCTTCCAAATCCGCTCTTCCAACTTTGGAAGCTGTTCGAAACCGGAAGTGCCACATTAGTTCTGTTCGAACTTCTGAAATCCTAAACGTTTCCGATTAATAAAACGCCCTGTTGTCAGAGCGAAGAAAACAGACGGCGTCCGTTATTAGCATTGTATTAATGTCATTTTGAGATCGGTAGGAAACAGTTTTTCACTTTAGTAATATTATAACTGTAGTTTAATAAAACAAATTAGTTTTTACACTTCACAAAATATCATAATTCTATTTCCCGTAGTGCAAAAATGTTTGACGTAGAATTTTAGAGGTGCTCTCTGATGAATTATGAATCCATCAGTAGTTATTTTAGGTATCACCGCTCGATCGATTCCGTTTCGAATTCTGAACTACAAGCTGCTATACAATTCGGACGTAATGTTGGCTGAACGATCAATTTTCAAACTTTTTAGATTCAAGTTATAACAAACGATTTTTAGGACTATCCCAATACTATTTACTGCGTGAGCATGGATTCAAAATAAAATCCTTTTGCCCGTTGGCTGTCAGTGGATGGATTCGTTTCATTTTTGTCGGATTTTTCCAGTTCTCTTTCATACTCGATAGTTACTTCTGCCAAAAATGTTCTTCTGGCAATTGCAAAAAAAAAAAAAAAAAAACTGGGTTGGCTCTTAGGTTTTGTTGGTTTAAATATGAACTCTCGACAGCAGCATTATTATTACTCAATTTGAAAAATAATGCGAATATTTCAAGAATAATATGAATTATTTCAAACTTTTTTTGGTTGTTCTACGAGACTGAGTTGGTATGCGATTTCCCACGCTCGCAACTTTCACTCTCTTCAAGCGGAGGAATTATTTCAAAAATAAAACACCCGGTTGAATTGGCCTTATTCTAGTTTCGCCGTTCCACGAAGTAAAATTACCCCCAATTAATGGAACTAGTAGTGAATTACAGTAAACCATTCTTAATTCAGTGGATGAAGCTACGCTCAAGTTGTTTGTCTTGTTGGAAAATCGTTCATAATTCATACGATGATGACTCTCCCACTGAGAGTCGATCCTCCCACTTAACTACCGTCCGAGTTAATCCGCCTTTTCACTTTTAATAACGTGAGTGGATTGAGCTACTTGAATAGTAAACATCTTGGGCGTTAATCAGTTATATGGATATTGATTTTCAACGGTTCAAGTATTGTTGATAATCAACATCTCGAATGAAAGTAAAATGATTGATATCGTTCGTGTTATTATCATTAATTATTATTTCATATTAAATCTGGTAATGTATTCTTACTTATATTTTCTACGTTGAACATAATATATTGAACTCGATATTTCCATCTGAACTTGATTGATCCCGTGCTACATGATTCTTGCAAGTATACTGACAATCTCAAATACAACTACTAAATTTTGGAAAAATAATTCCATAGAATTGATACAGTATACCCTAGATAATTATTATGTTTTAGAGTGTCCACTGAACCTTGACAAGATTGGATTTATTGATTAAAATTTTTATGAGAAATTTAGCTCGTCGATTCGAAATCTAAAATTATTCAAAGTGACGTTAAAATAAAAAATGCACAAAAATCCCACAACAATAAGAGAATAATCGACTCTCGTTATGCTCAGTGAGTTTTACTCGCTCAACGTGATGTAATATTCTACCGTTATAGAAATCGTATCGACCGACCTAAGCAAATGGTAAACCCTTTTGATGCCTTCTTCATTCTCGATTGCCAGTCCCAGGGACAGTCAGTGTAAATGTTAGGGACTCGGAGCTGCTGGTGTTAACTGGCTGGCAAGGTCGTACCCGGTCGTCACAAGGGGCTCATCTGTTTCGTGCCCGATGCAGTTCTCTCAGTCCGACTCACTTAGTTCTGATGCTAAGACAGAGTCAGCTTTGTTCACAATATTCCCCCGGCTCCTGTCGTAGCTCTGTACGCATTACCCGTCCCCACGGTCTTGTATAGTTCGTTTCGAAACATCTACAGGTCTTAGGACAACCTTGCACAAACTATAGCACGCTCACTTTTAAAGTTCTAATTAGATCTATAGTAGCTGAAAACCGATAAATATCCAGAGTGCGCCTCTTTTAAAACACTTTTTGTTATTATCGCCAATATGGACGGCCTAAATATTCATAAATATTGTTGACTACTGTCACCTCAATAAACGAATGCGAAGTTACAACTCGTCGGTTTTCATTAGTTCGAAAGCTGTAAAAAACAGCTACGACCACCGCAACACGCTAAAAATAACGCTTGGCTTTTGGCTTCGAAGTTTTGAGGTTCTGAAAGGTCTAAAGAACTACCGAGTTCATTAAAACGACCGGGAAAACACTTTTCGTTTGGTCAACTACCGTCGACCGCAAAGGCTCGTTAAAGGTCCCTTTTGTGCTGCGGTTTCCATCCCGTTTTGCTCGTTGTCTGGTTAGTACGTGATTCACGTCTTAGGTTATCAGAATCACCGATTAAACAATTCATATTTTTGAAGGATTAGTTTATTTTCTCTCGCCATTGAATGCTTCTTTGCAGGGGCAGTCTTTAATTTTTACGTCGCCGGTTTACGAAATTAAATGTCAGTTCTTCAAATCTTTCAACGGCTGGAAAAGATTGCAGCCCTGAGTTAGGCTTCAATCGGCAAAATTCTAGAACGGACTGAAATTCTATACTATATGTTAACTGAAGTTTTTAATAACGTGCAACCGTCCTTGGAAATAATACCACAGTAATAAATGTTTGAAAAACTTTAACACAAAAGAAAAAGAGAAACCAATTCTAAAAATATTCCCATAAAATATGCTCTGAAAAGAAAAAAAAAAAAACAAACGTGTTCCAACTTCACAGCACATCAGCTTTCCTACTATTATGTTGGTTGATTTGACCATATATCCTAATAATATTTTTAATTAATCCCATGTGATATACTTTCGGTCAAGATTAGCTAAATTATCATATTTATGATCTCTGACAACCAAATGGATACATCGAGATGATGTTGTTGACTTAATTTTTACGTACCTACATTTGTCTCTCATAAATACAGCCTAAAAATTATCTAATTCTATTCTAATCAATTCCAAACTTGGAGTGTGCAAACTAGATTCAAATATCTACATTTCAAGACCTTAAACAAGGAATAACGAATTTTCATTCTGAAGTTATGGGGTCATGAGCTCATAAGCCCTAGTAGAGAGATAGATATATTAAAATAAATATTTTATAATTCACATTATACCTCTAGAGAGATAGTTATATTAAAAATAATAAATATATTTTTATATATATCAATTAGTAGGGGGACAATAATCTTATTCCTCCTTATTTTTATAAATAATTTGGAATTTAAATAAATATTTTATCATTTACAATCTCGAGAGCTATTATATACGCTAGCTATTTTCTTATTTTTAATCGATTCTACATTAAATTTCCTTCATTTTCTTCCACAGCACCTAATTGTTCCCATTCCGCGAACGTGACGAAAAAATGTCCAAAGTTGAAACTTCAAAAGTATGAAAATCGAAAAAAATTAAAAAGAATTAATAATAGTCGATTTTGATTGTTTTCACTTTAAATTCGAATTCTACGTCTAATTTCCTGTAGGAATCATTAAATAATAAAATTTGAACAGTACTGTAAGTATTTGCAACGGATTTTCAAAGTTGAAAAATGTAGTACTAAAACTGGGAAAAACTAATGTTGGTCGTTCAATTTCCGCCGTTTTGACATCAAATTCGGATTCAGCGTTAAATTTCCTATATGAATAGCTTTCTAATTCGCTCGAAAACGAAAATTTAATTACCGATGCCAGCGGAGCTCGAAATATCGGCCGGCGAAAAACTCGATTTACAGAAAATAATTTCTCTGGCTCTGCTTAAATTTTTTTCACCAAATTTTTTGCTATGTACGTATGTAAGGCGTTCAAATGAAGACTCCTGCATAATAAAACAATTGATTCACATGAATTTTGACCCCGAAAAGCACGGTTAAAGGTCAATTTTTGAGCTTTCAAAAACCGATTTTTTTGGACCACTTGCAGATTTTTGCGAGAAATAAAAAAAATCACAAAAATACATCTCGGCAAGACACAACTTTCCTGAAAATTTCAGATTTTTATCTGTATTGAGAGAGGAGTAAAAAATCGTTAACTGTTCGGTTGGAAAAAATCGCAGGGGTACCCCTTGGATTTTTCACGAAAATTTTTTTGAAATAGATTTTGCTCAAATTCGGCATAATGATAGTTGATGATGTGTATATCAATAATATATGGTTCATTCTTTGTTTCCTTCGCACTAAATAGATGAAATTAACGTTTAAAGTTGAAAAATGTCATGTTTTTGTGTATAGTCTACTAATATTGTTGAATAACGCAAAAACGGTTGAAAAATGTATAGGTACATTACATTGGGAAAATGTGGACAGTTAAATTACCTATCTTTTGGTATATTCAAACATCTGAATTGGCGACTTTTTGTTTGAGTTATCCACTCTGCAAGTTACAAATCGTGGAAAACTTAAAGTTGTTACATCTTATTCTGCTACAACTTTGCTCCAGTTGAAAAACCCAATACTTTATGATACTAAGTACAATACAATACCCACCAACTACATACCGAATTGTAGAAACTACTACTACCTACTATAATAACAACTATAGATTCCCACTCTCCATACACAAATAATGAACTACTACCTACCAATACCTATACTATGTACTATATATACTATGTATATAGTAGTGAAAAGGACAACAACCCCACAAAATAATATGTAAGGCCCGAGAGGAGGTGCGGAGCCCCTAGTTTATATCTATAAGCTCACCAAGTCAAAAGTTGCTTTTTGGGTGCAGATTTATCGCCAACTTGTGAATTCGTGTCGTTGTGTTACATCAATTTCGTTATGTTGCGACAGCGAAAGATGCTAAGGCACATGTTCGGAATATTTCTGTTCAGTACAATTATTTTTAACCTGAAAAAAATTCAGGAGAGACCTTAGGTACTTTAGATGGAAATGGTGGTTTGATTGTACGTTTCACTGCCTCGTCAAATTTTCAATCCTCATTAACTGTCACAATCATCACTCGCGCGATGATAAATTATTCTCTAGAAATGTGTTTTTCCCGTTTATAGCGGATGAACCGCTAAAATTAGAATTCCCAATGCATTCGAGAACGCAATTCAAAAGAGTTAGATCGAATTTCTGCTGAAGTATGAATCGCTCCCTTCCCGTCATTATGTTTTTCTCTGATAAACAACTGCAAAAACTGGACGGCTATGGTGAATGAGCCGTGCGAGCATTTTTCGTATTTCCATCGGTTTTAGCCGAAGCCGTGTGCATTCGTTTTTTCCTTTTTACAACATTTTTGTTTCTCTATCGCTGGTTCTGCGAGGTCTGCGCCGGACGGAAGTGAGATTTCACGGGCAGGTGCTCCAAGCGACCTCATGAGCCGCTGTTATTAGTGAAATAACGCCTCACCTCTTGTCCTGCCACTACCGGTCGGCTGCAACGCAACACAATACATTAGTCTCTATTCAAAACTGCTGACGGTGCATTCATATTTCCATTCGCAGCCCGTAATAAATATGTCTTTGGCGCCGCCTTTTCACTGATAGAACACAGAAGGATTTTTCATTAGTCGGGCTGTATTCCGAAAAACCGGCTGTCGAGGCGCTGGTTTTTCTCATTTATTACCGTGTACGCCTGATTAACGAAAAAGACCAGCCTCAGTTTTCACATTTGGTTGTTGGGAATGCATATACGCGACCAGACGCCACCATTATGTAGCGTCTCTTCTTACTCTATTTATGTCTGTATGCAATATTTTGGCACTAGCCTTTTGTTAAGCCCTCCTTCATTGCCCTAAAATATCACTCACCAAATAAGCAGTTGAAGACATCGAATGTGGTTGCCGATTTAGGTTTCCTTAGAAACTTGTGCTTTTGAAGGCTCCAGTATCTTCAGGAACCGCCAAAAAATTCTTCATCAAGTGTGACCTGAGAAATACACGAGGCGAAATTTATTCAAGGAATGTACTTAAAAGACCAATGAACGGCCTATGCGCGGACGTAAGGGGGAAGAGATTTTAGGGGGAAAGTCGAACTTGAGGGCAAACGAGTGCCTTCAGGGCTCGAGAAAAAAATCCGGGAAAATCCGGAAAGTTGAACTTAAGGGGGGAAACGGCATTAAGGGAGAAAATCGGAATTAAATGTAAATAGACGAAAACTTCCTTTTTTGACATTTTATTTTGACACGTTCAAAATAACTGTCTAATTGAAGTGAAGTAGCACTGTTTCTATGTTTAAAAAAATATTTTTTTGGTACCCTTTACAGTTGATTAGAAAAGAGACGCGTCTTTTTCAACTGAAGGAACTCCAAGTATTCGACAGTTGTGTGAAAATTTAGTCGAAGTCGAATGTTTCTATTTGAAATTGCGTTATTTTCCAATTTTGATAGATGATTTCAGCTATAATTTAACAGCACAGAGTAGAACCTTATTTTCCATTCGAACATGACTTCTATTTGCTCAAATGTTGCAGTTTTGTTAGATTTTTTCTCCTACTACAACTATTAATACTACTACCATTCTGTAAAACTGGAATTTTCATGTGGAAAAAGGTAAATAACCTTTGCTCCAAACAAAAGAATCCATTGTCACGCTCTAGTATCGTGGCGTCGAATCAAGCCTGAAAAGTTATAATGGATCCGACAAAAACACAATAACAATGATCAAACCTGACGAACAGGAACGAGACGAAAACAAAAGGCATCCTTTGTCGACTTGGGAAGAATCGTGGTCAATTAGGAGCTCGGAGTAAACTTGACGAGATGGATTCACATCAAAGCGCGTGACGTTCGTTGATCTTCACACTGCCGTGCGTTCTTTGCTTCAGCATACCGTTTGAAGGTCTCTCCGTCTGAAGCTGATTTCGTTAAAGCCATCCTGCCGGGCGTTTCAATACATCGATTGCAACTTTAATGCATCCTCTACTCTGCATAATAGCGGACGACCGAGTACGTATTTTGCGATTGATAACGTGGCGACGAAAGTAGCTTGTTTTTCTATTCGCACCGGAAAAACTATGAATTTTTCGACATTAGAATGACTGGAGACCAGTATTCGCTAAGTTACAAATCACTGCAAATGGTCGTGGCTATCCGAATAGCCATTGTTTGTATGCCGTTATTTGGTGGAATAATTTTTATACTTACACTTGTGACGAAAGATTTTATTTTGGTTTTTAATCAATAAAAATTTTGGAAAAAGATTATTTTGTATCAATTTCTATCGATTTCTGGACGCTGAATCGAATGAGACGATCGCGGGTTCTTTAGCTAGCAATTTGGCTTGAGTGGATAACTCGTGAGCTTTTGGAGCAATAAAAACCGTTCTGTACTCGTTTAAATGGTCGTCAAATACCCTCTTCAGTTGTACCGTTAGGGGAAAAATTTGAAGCAAAGGAATTTCGAATTATTTGCTACTTTGATTTTTCTCAAAATGACGTAATGTGAGTGAAATTAAGTTTGAATAATACCCTCAGTAAATTGTGTTCTATATATTTTCAACAAACACCCAACGATATTGATTGCTTTATTCCTTTTCCGTCTTCGCATTCTTCTCAACATTGTTGAGTTGAGAGGGAGAACACCATTTCGAATTCAATTTTCCCCTTTCAGAAAACTTTTACACTTTAAAATATCCTGGTAAAAAAATTCATCTTGGTTACTAGTTTTTACAAATGAAATTAGACCAAAAGTGGGGTGAATATTAATGTGGTTTACTTGAGAGAATTTTTCTTTTCTTTCAAAGCAGAGCATCGTATTAAATCCACCTCGAGCAGTTTCTCTTGTCGCATTGGGAGTTCCACCGGACCGATATTGAGTCAGTTGGGAGATGGCCAAAACTCATATCGATTGCACCTCTTATTTACCGAAGCCTAGCGGAGCGGCTATCTCAAAATACCTATATTATTTTATAACTTCTAACTTTAGCCTCTATTTAAATCCTATTTGCGAGTTAGTTCTATGACTGTTCTAAATAGACGATTAATAACGATCCATTTATTACTTTTCGACGTTCCTGTACATCAGTGCATGAACTGCAATTTTTCTAGTTTATCAGCACCCTACATCAGATGCCGTTACGCAAAAAGTGAGGTAGGTAATGTTAGTATATTGTTCACAATAACGTTTGAAATGATAACTGCACGTTTTGCTTCAAAATAAGCCTGTTACAGGTTTTGCACCTTAACTTCCGACTTCGGCACTAAAATCCAACTTACCAAATTCTCCAAATTAACCGAATGTCCAACTTTTGCCTCAAAGTCCGATTTTACTACCTAACTTTTCCCCTAAAGTCCAACTTTTGCACGAAAGCCGACTTTGAGGCAAAAGTACGCTCAGCGGTAGTGATTTGAAATCGTTATTAATCGTTAATGCTTTTGCGCCCGAAAAAATTCTCTGTCGAAAAAAGTTTCACTAAAAATGAGGGCATTCAGGCCTTCAACATCATTTCGACTTGTCGGTTCATAGCTAATTTCAACTTGTTTACGAAGAATTCCTTCCAAGTGTCTCTCAAGAGTTCCGTGAAATCCGTTGAAATCAAATGCAGCTACGTTAGTTGACCCGAGTTCCTCTTTCCTCTCATATTCAAATTCGATTTAACGCTTTTCTTGCCTCGTGCGAAATAGAAAAATCCCTTTCAATATCCAGTGGTCTCGTGTTATGAAATGTCTCAAACGTGACCATAATTTTTTCCTCTCTTTTCTATTTGTGGCAAGCAGAACCGTCAATACCGGTGGAGATTGTGCTTGGCGATGTCAAAGCGGATCAGCGTCTCTGTCAACGGACGAGCCTGTATTGGGAAGGAGAAGATTGTGGAAGGCAGATCCTTAGGTAACGGAACGAAAGGCGACAACACAGTTACGTTGTAGGAGGTAGCCTCAAGAAAGGACGACCAAGAGGTTGTTGACTCACTTCCAAGGATGTAGGGATGGGTAAAGCCTACACCGCAGAGTGGAGAGATAGTGATTTTTCGTCAAGACTGGTACTGCATAAACATGGGAAACCCTCGCAAAGGCAAACCGTGACCAAGTGTTTGTTATGGGTATAACCGTTGTCCGTCCAACAATAGCTGAGAGATGTCAGCCGTGACAAGATCGGACACGCACTCCGCCAACGCTTCTTTCAAGAGCGACCGATTTGCTCTCAATTACTTGGCTGATATTTGAAAAATGAAAAAAATAATAAAAAACAAGTCGATATTCTTCGTAAAATTGATGCCTTGAGATGCTAGAAATAGCGTTAACAGTTCATCTAAAAAAAATTCAAATTAGAATATTTTCGAACTTCAATATGAAGCCAGAGACTAGGCATCTTCAGAGCTATTTTGAGCCAGTTGGCTTACCTACTAATATTATTCTTCCTATTTGACTTTATCGACTCGTAAGACAGTATTGTACGTGAGCACTCCATCAATTGAATGATGACATTTTCCCAAAACTTGATTGATAATCGGAATTAATTCAAGTTGGTAATCGCATCGTGTTGCTGTTACTATTTTGTTAAAAAATGTAAACCTGACCGACAGAAACCGTTCTGTACGATATTCGGATTCTTACAAGTTTGAAACGTGAAATATTTAATAATTTAGAGGATGGATGGAAATCATTTGACTAGAATTGCTTCGAAAATTAGTAGATGAACAATCTACATGTACATTTTGAAAGAAATATCATCGTCACTTATTGTCGAATTGTCTTACCTGCGTTTGTAAAATGTATTCATTTTGAATAAATATTATGTTGAAATTTTCTCTTGATATTGGCGAAACGAGCAGGTGACCCAGAAACATTTCCTCGCTTTGTTATCCATCCTCGATGTACCCTACTTCGAACTACCTGCTTTAAGCGCCAAGGCATCAAAGCGTCCTCGAATGCCTATCGATAAATCCAGGGATCCCATTGACTCTAGTTTGGGCAGATTGAATTCAAACAACCCTCCCTCTCGAAGCTCCACTCGCGTCTGCTTTGATTGATACAAAAGGTCCGTCGAAGGACTGTGATTTTCATCTGTCAAGGGTTCCTCGCGAACTCCAACTCATCTATCATATGGGCGGTGAAAATTAATATCCTTCAATAAGTAGTTTGGGATTGTAGTATCCAACAAGGGGTTCATTAGTGATAATCAGGGCACTCGGATGGTGTGTTGGCCATCAACAGGACATTGTTGTTAATGATATAAATATCGGATGGTGAGTCCAAGAGAATTTCGACTGACGCAAATATTTATATACTTTGAGCCTACGTAGAACTAAGACCGATTTTAGAACAAGTACTTTTTGTAATTTTTCAATAAGTGCATATATGTATATTTCCTGTTTTGAGATTCGACTTATGATGCTTTCAAATTATTAAGTAGGAGAATTAATAAAAACAGAACCGTGGTCCTATGGCTCAACGTCGCCCTGAGAATGCCAGAATGGGCGACAGTGCTCGGACAGCAAGTACAGAATTGGGAAAAGAATCGTCTGGTTTTCTCCCCTTCACACCTCCTGGACATCCAAAAATGCGACGACAAGGAAAAAAAACAGGACCGTTTTTGCAACTGCTTGCCAACCTCTTGTCTTCAATATAATATGCATAATCGTTTTCTGCACGATCCCAGCTCTCGTGGCGTCCAAATTGTCTCTTTTTATGGGTATTTTTATAAATGTTATTTTCACTCATTTAAAAGCGACGCTTTTGTTATAGTTATCAATAGATCAGAAAATCAATCTCTCGTATTGACTGCTAATGACACTTCCCTGTTATCTCTTAATCAGAGGTGGCCCGTAAAACTTCGACCGAGTATCGATAATGAATCGAAAATATTTTATCTTTGTTCGTTACGACGAGGTCAATGTTGCTCTTCGTTAATATACGCTTCGGTGTGAATATTTCAAGTGAATAAAATCATCGTTGCCGTTAACGCTTTTAAAAAACGGTTTCCCGCGGTAAAACGGCCGAGAGAAAGGCAAATTCGTGTTCAGGTGAAAAGGGGAAAAAGCGGGCAAAAATAATACGGAAATTTTTTCACATTCGACAATTTATTTACACAGCTTTTGATGGAAGGTTGACGAGCGATAAAGCAATGATTGGAATATAAATTCGGCGAAAATACGTTTGATCGAGATTTTTCCCGTTCGCCGTTCATCTCACCGTATAAAAACGCGCATTTTTCGACCTCTCGATTGCCGGACTGGAGAGGGGCGATCCGGTGGAAGCGCAAGCGAAATTAGGTGGCCAAAAAAGTCATCGAGCTGTTCAGCTGTGAGAGGAGGGTTGGAAGAAGGTTTTTGCTCCCAACGTGGCGAAGGCACGTGACGGCGGTTTTGAGATGGTAGTGCTCTACCAGCCAACAGTCTTCCTATACGTAGTCTTTCTTTTTCAACCCCGTTCAATCGCCATCTCTCTCTCTCTTTCTGTCCATTACTTCTTCACGCTTCCATCTCATCGTCGCCGTGGTCCTTTTTCTATATACAGACCTCCTCTTGTTCCGAAGTCCTTCCGATCCGGAGCCGTACAAAAATACTCCTTGTGACACAGATACGGAGCGGTTTTTTCTACGTCCTACGCCAACAGACGCCCCCTGGTCGTAGTGACCTTACCAAGTTCGCCGACACCTTTTTCTGACCTTTTTGTTCCTCCCTTTTCTGCCGACTTGTCAATTACTGCGCTTGTTTTTGAGACGCTTTTAAAAGTATCCACCTTTGCGAATTGATGTTCTGCGAGGACGCGAAGTGCGCGCTTTGGGTTCGGTAATTATTAATCGAATTCCAACGTCCAGAGTGCATCAGGTTTGCTCCAACGGAAAACCGAGGTCAATATCTCAAATTCGAGGTGATGGATGTATTGCGCGTAAACTTTTTTTCATTTTCAGACCTGGAAATGCACAGTCTATTTGAGAAATAAATTTTCCAACTTCCACTTGGAATTCGCATCTACGTCTATAACATTACTGTTATTATTACTTCCATTTATTACTTACATTATTACCAACTTTCACGTGCGGTTTAAATTGTGGAGTAATTGGTAACCTTATGTAATCCTGATCACGATTTATCATTGTCAACTGTTTGGGCATTGCTAAAAAAAATACAAAAGTAGCTTCCTCAACACGCAACTACATTTTCTGCGTTTGTTTTGAAAAAAAAAATAAATAAATAAATAAAAAACAATCACGGACGGCGTGAAATCGATGAAATCTGTTCATGGATACTATCAGCTCTGAAAATCTATCCCTTTGCCTTGCTCAACATATTACATTGTAAAGCATACCGAGATATCTCTTCTTTACCGACTGAGGGTTAGTTTTACGATGGTTGAAAGATAGAGGATATTTTATTGCTTGCTGGAAGGAGCTTGAGAGAATAATTGGATGAAGGTCTTCCTATGTTCTTGAACAGCATATCCCCCTTTATTCCTGATACCTATTTATGTGTTGCGCAAGATACTCCTTTTCTCCAACTCTCGGAATAAAATTATTTCTATATTTTTCTAGAATCATAAAATTTTCAATTCTGCTTTATACTAGTAGAAACTTACACTCTTTCGTTAGATTCAGGGGCTATCAATTACATCAGTATAAATCGTTATCATCTGAGATGATAACGATCACCGTCGATCGATAATCATCATATCTGATGACTCAATCCAGCTACAATAGCTGGCCATTTACGCTTGTTTTTTCCCTTTGTCAATCGCGGTATGGATCATTTCCTTAAATCATTTGTGGATGCTAGCACAAGCTAAGTTCCATCCTGTGATTTTTGTTCCCACGTGGTCGTATTACCTTTCTGCAGGTTGAGGGGGAGAGTAATGAGACGACCTCTTCTCCATTTTTTTTCTTTTTATTACGCCGAGTACTTTCGCCCGTTCGGGCTTCTTCAGGGCATTATACATAGGACCTATGGTACCTAAGGTACCATTGGTCCTATAATGCCCTGAAGAAGCCCGAACGGGCGAAAGTATCCTGTAATTTGTTCCGACGTGATTTACCTTACGACTAAAAACCGCATGGACTTTTCCTCGATCATCTTGAAATTTCGAGCACTAAGCCCTTTTATTGAACGTTTTCTCCCATGTTCATGGACGATTTTTACTTTCAAATGATAAGGCTTTCCTGATTATTTCAGATTTGCAAAAAACAATGTACGACTTTCTTTTCTATTTGGCGCGATGGAAGCTTTGGAGCCAAAATGTATTCATTATATTCCAATAGAGTGTAGCATCATAGTCAAGCTAATTCAATAACATCAGCATCAAAATAAGCCAAAATAAATCATTTTATTAACGCTTAAACAAGGCATTTATTCCGTCACACCGGTCATTCAGAAAATCTATCGCATTTCAATATTGTTTCGAGAAACGTGTATGTAGCTAATTATTTTAATCGTACGTTGATTTTTATATTTCATCCGCGGAGTGGCAATAGAAATTTTTTTTCAACAGAAATTTGATATTGCCGAGTTCGGTTAGACCTTAAACACTTCAATTCCGACCCCAAAAAAATCATTATTTTTATTTGAGAGAGTAAAAGGTGACACAAAACGTTTCCTCAACTTGAACGATAATCTCGCACATTCCGCTAGAGATAAATCACAGCCAACGTAGAGGAATTTTATTTGAGATCATACGAAGATCAAATCGCGAGTCAACAATCCAATGTAGACCGAAGAATTAGCTGAGGTTTCTTCACTCATTTTGAGCGCTAAAACAGATCGTATCTGAGAGGGTATGACAGCGATTTAAGCACTGACCCAAACGGAGTTGGAGGGAAGAATCGGTTGGATATTTAAAAGTTTTTAGCTCTCTGCAGTTGGAAGAGAGCCAAATCGCAGATGAAACCTCTGCTCCGAAGTTGGCCAGTCGAATGCTAAAAATTCTCTACGAGCTTTCGTTCGTAACTGGGCTCCTAGCTTCTGTTCAGGCGAGGAATTTTTCCTCCCGGCCGGATTAGTATAATGTTTCAATACTGAAACTAATTTCTTCGTTTAATCGAAGGAGTGGCGTAAAAAAATGATCGAATTATCATCGAGGATAAATTATCACAAGAGAAAAAAAATTACGATAGAGAAATGATCTATCATCGCCAGTGGTTTTATCATTCGAACGGAAAAAAGGTATAAATTCGACTGAGAAAGTAGATGCAGCAAAATGCTTCAGCAGAATATTAATCATGTTTATCGTCATGAATTTCTTTTCCTCGCCGAAACCAACTGTTGGTTTTCAGTTCCCTTTCCAACCGAACTTGGAAGGAACCAAGGCGGCCTTAGTTCCATAGTTATTTAGTCAAAGATCGATTCTTATTTTATTTACGACGTGGATATACTCTGATGAGCTCCAGGTACGTTTATAAAAATGTGAATTTATTATAATCCAAATTTCTGATTTTTTTTTTCTCAAGATTCTGTACACGAAACAGAAGTTGGGTGATATTGGACGTACGTATAAGCCTTTCTATGCAGAGAAGATGAGTGTGAGCTCGGTAGATCACGTTATTATGCTATGATCCAAGGCCTATTAGCAAAAAACCTTTCTAAGGTCGAGAACCGTCAACTAACAAAAAGGTTTCGCCCTACAAAAAATATGAGCTTTACCAAATTAAAACTAGACGACTAGGATTTTCAGAAAATTTCAATTCCCTTGGAATCCCATGAATCCAACCAATTTAGTTCGGCAAAATGTATTCAGCATCCGGATTTTAGCAAATAATGAATACTCAAGGATGTGAGACAATTTAATAAACTTCAGCAATGGTAACCTGCGTATAAAGTGCCTGCGAGAAAACTCATTGATAAAATTTCCAATAGTTGATTTATTCCTATTTTTTACCCCTACGTTTATAATATTAGAGATATTGAGAATTTATATGAATATATTTATTAGGAATACATTCACTTATTTAATTGTTATATTTATTAGGAATATATAGCGATATTGTTGTTCATCTATAGAACCAACTTTCAGAGTTGCACGCTCGCGAAAAATACAGTTATATCGAACCCTCTCGACAATTTGAGACAATCGACAATTTTGGCATGTGGAAAATTGTTGCTGTAAAATTACATGTCCTCGCATTATGTTCGGTTAATTCTCGCGAATTAGAACCCAATTATAGTAAGTCCGGATGAATTAAGAAAATTCGAAGTTTCACTCGTCAGTCCACTCATTGTAAACAGCGGGACAAACCTGTTATTATCGATGACCAAATTAGCAGAAGAACGTTGAGAAGAGCGAATTCTGACGGAGTCATCATTTCGTTCAATAACTGCAGTCGCGGACACGATCGTCACTGTCAATGCATCAAAAGCGAAGAACAGACGCGGATGCGGAGAACACTTCGCGGTCACCTGTCACGGTGCGTTCCACTACGCGTTCCGTCGTGCACTGAAAGACTTTGCCGCCAGGGCCTTTGCACGTCAAATGTACTCTCCGTAGAAGGGGATGCTCGCACGGCTGGCGATGCTAGCGCTGCCCAACGGCTTGGTGGCCAACCGTTCAACTAAGATCGATTCATACAATCCGACCCGATGTCTCCCTTTACTCCCTTTACACCCCTTTACTCCCTCTCATCGCTAGTCATTCCCATCTGAATATTGTTATGCATTAGTACCGGCGCCCACTGTCACCTTCACAGCTTCCACCCTTTGACAGTTACCTGCCCCACACAGTCCCTTCAACGATTTAGGCCTTTTCGCTGCTAAGTAAAACGTCATGCAAAATTCACTGACTCCGCCAATCTTCTCATAGGCTTCCGAATCAACCGATTCCAAATTTAAACCGCCCACAAATGGCGAATATCATTTATTCAAATATTGATGAGTCTAACTGGAGAATGGGGAAGTGGAAAATTGATACGCTCAACTGCAATCAGGTGAATACAAGGGTTATTTACAAAGCGAGAACTTCCCCACACAACAGAAAATGCCTCTGAGACGTCACATTAGAGCTGGTAGATTTCGAGATGTATCTGAAAAATGTGTCTGCATGGTGCCTAACATGCCAGAGATCTCTCACTGAATATGTTTTAAAAACGACTCACTGATGAAGGCTCAAGACGTCTCACTGGGAATGTCTTTGAGACATTTCCTTTTAGTGAGCTACCTCAACGGATATATCTCTGAGAATTCCCACTGGAAACGTCTCTGAGACGTCTCACTAGAAATGTCTCAGAGACGTCTCACTGGAGATGTTTAGATCCTGAGATGTGTCATAATCGCAGATACTCTCATATTAGTGCTCTTATGGGAACAATTTTTGATCCTGTTCTTATTTCATTTCGAAATCACCCCATTGGAGCGTATTTTGAGTCTGCTGAACCGCGAATTTAATGTTAGCTACCTGAAATTTCGCCTAGAGCTGTCTCAGTTCAAAGCACGTATAAATCGTAGAGAAACAACAATCAAACGGTAAATTTAACTAAATGCAGAACAATGCTGAGAAAGAGAGTAATTAATTAGTACTTCAAGCGATTTGGAACGTGTTGAACGTTGACAATATTCGTACAGCCTTGCTAATAGAAACGCCGAAGATGAGGAAGAATGCGAGTGATGAGAATGATGAATATTAATTTAACTTCGCCCACGATAAGTTCACTTAGGCAACTTCCTCGGCTCATTGGTTAACTCGTTTTAGCTCTCTTAAAAAAGAACAATAACCACAAACGAGTGGGTAGAGGGGTTCTTATTTTAATTAACAAGTGGATGGAAGGTGGAGATAATACTCCCCTCGAGTTTCCCAGCTAGGATTTCAGGTTTCTCGTTTCAACCCAAAAGAACCGAGGGCTATCCGTTGTAAGGGTAGATGCTCTAATTCTGCGAGCAACCATGCGATGTAACGGCCACTAAAATCCCGTGGAGACGTAATTAGTTCCTTCCCGTTGAGGTATTGTTCACCAATAGGATCTAGGTGATAATCAAGATTAAGGGACCTACAAGTACTTTAATTTAATTACAAATCCGAGAAATGTACTAGTTAGTATTTTGTTAAGGTTCCCAAGTCAGTGATTGGCTTATAGTTCAGTTACAAGCTATTGCAATTGCCTCAGAATAAATTCGAGTTTTATTTTTCTTCTTAAGGCATTTGATGACGGAAATCGATCACCCTCAGAAAAACAACCCTACCAAAATATTTCTACGTTCCGACAATTGGTAATTATGCATCTTGTTACGTGATGATGTTCTTCGAAGTCGACCCTTCTCAAATTTAAGCTTCCTACTGTTCATTCAGGGTTCCTTCGCTCTCGTCGCACTGCTTCAACCGTTTCAGCTTCGGCACGGCCTTACGGACAATTACAGACAAACTCCTCCTTTGGGAAATTAGACCTTCCACGGTTAGGATCTCTCCTCCATCATCCTCGCTCTCGGCTCCTCATTTGGCTTTCTCCGCTTATTCGACCCTTCTTCTCCCGACTAGAGGCTCGTCGCCTATCGTAGATAAATTAATTATTACCACCGAGAAGGGCGAAGCTATAATAAGAATTATACTATGCAACCTAATGAAACAATGTTCGGGGAAACTAAAGCAATTCATGAACGGATTATCCGAACCCCATTCACGGTATTTCGCCATTTTGCGTACATCAAGAGCTATTGATATTTCTGTTATTACTTTCAGAATTTATTTTTATTATTTATTTATAAGATTATAAATTTATTATTATTCTACAATAAAACATTTTAACCGCCGAAGGAAAGCATTTTTGACGTTCCTCCAGAATTCGGAATTTTCAGGTTCAAAGTCCCTTAAGAAGGAACATAGCATGTCATGGGGGGGGGCATGCATTTGGTCTTTCTTAGGTACGTTCCTAATCATTGAAGCAAAGTATCACTTGTCCTATCAATAAAATTTGTCGTTCGTTTAATCGGAAAAGCCCTGCCCTCTTGTTGAGCTCCGTTAGTCGGAATTTTCCAATTACAGTTCTTACATTGGTTGTAGAATACTTCTGAAATATGTGTCTGAAGGGAGCAAAAGATCTGAGCCAGCAAACAATTGAGCTTGAGAATAAGTGGAGCTTGGAGAGGATGCCCGAACGGGCGAGAGTGCTCGGCCAGCAAATAAAAAATCGGAGAAATAATCGCCTGGGTTTTCTCTCGCTCACTCCCCTTGGACATCAAAAATACGACGTCTTCGAAAAGAAGTACTACCTATTTAGATGTTCAATTATTGACGTTGGCCTTTGCCAACACATACTATGTTTTGGTTTATTAGTAATAATAAACCATTGTAATCTCCCAAGAAAAAAAAAACTTTCCTAACCCCCCTCAAAATTTGATGTTTTACGTTTCAAGGCATGTAGAATCCGAATATCCATTAAAAAAAATCGTACGTCGTACGCCTTCAAAACTTTTCCGGCCAAACTAAAATAGCTACATCCTTGAAATTTTCATCTAAAATCAATCTCGGTCCTACGACGGCTCAATTCCTGAATTGCTAGCTCAATTTTTTTCTCGAAAACTAATTTGTTTGTTAGTTCTTTCGCAGTAGTATGAATGTTTTAGTATTAATATTGGTTTATTTCGTACGACCGTATATCGTAGGTATATATTGACTTTAAGCAGCTCCTCTTTCCCATTGGAAGGGCGTGCTGGTAACTGCCAAGTTGAAACTGGTTTACCGCGATCCTCGCGCCGCCTGCCATCTCAAGTGCCAACAGTTCGCTAACTAATAAGGTGGTGTGTCATCCCCTCGTTAACCATTCCACTCTTCTATATTCCTTCCATGCTTCTCCCGCTCGCCATACAATTACCGTGTTCACTGTACTTTGATCCCGCTTTCTCCACAATATCGCTCTCTGTTTTAGCGTAGAGACACTTATACAGCAGTACAAAATTGCCTAGCGTATACTTCTCTCCTGATCAAACATATTAAGGGCTAATCTTAAACTCGTGATCAGCACGAGACAGTCTCGCGTGCAAGGCAACTCATCGTTTGATACCGACCAGTTAAGAGAATGCAATTAGTAGGTAGTTGTACATGCGACCAGTATTTTATGGTAGGAATGAAACTGTTATTTATTAGGTTTTACGCCTCTCACAATTCACCCATGAGCTGCTTCGCTTTGTTAGAGCCTGCATGAACTTAGTACTCGCAATTGAGACCAATTTTTTCCAAGTTCAATGTTTACGTTGGAAACAGAAGTTTTAATTGCCTTTAAGGAGTTTCGAAACAAGAGGTTTTTTTTTACAAAACTGTCAGTACTTACCATATTAAAAAACATTCCATGAACAAAACAACAAATTAAGAATATGTGGTTCGTGTCACAGCAAATATGACGGGTAAAAATTTGGGTCAGTCGGTAATTCAGTAAGCAACTTAGTATTTGAGCACCAACTTTCGAACAATCCCAGATCTTTTGAGGCAGACATTCGCATAAAGATATTGGTGAGGTAGTAGGTGCGTTATAAAATACTTCCCATTTATCAGTCGGTGTTATTTCAGAGTGGACTTTTTATTTTCAGAGCGACAGATTGATAACAAAGTAAAAACTATTTCGAGAAGAACAAAAGTTCTACAGACGCTGCCGACGGAAACCGGAACGGGAATGCCAAGAAGTATGACACGTTCCTCATACCACCCAAGCTCCAGCAGAATTATTGTTCTTCAATCTCCCCGACGCAAACGATACCTACCAAGCTGCTTTTCCTGTTCGTGTTGTCACGAAATGTCTCGTCGAAGAGGTGGTGAAGAGCGTTCTTGACAAACACGGCGATTTCTGTGAGGAGATGTTCCGAAAAAGCTGTACGTGCGTGTCGGACTCGAGTGGTTTTTCTGGCTCGAGGGAATAAGAAAAGATTCAATTCCTACTGAGCAGCCTTGATATCATAAGATATTTCCCTCTTTCCTCCTGAATCAATACATAGGTAGTATAGAATATAGCAAACGATGTAAGGCTCGTATGTTTCTACCGCGGTAACAACATTGGTCTTTTTCCATTTTCAGAATAAAATTGGCATAACATCGTTGATGATAATTGAGTCTACGGATGATGTTCTCGACGAATTTCATTTATCGATCAAAGAGCTTCGAAGCGAGAATAAAATTTATGGGAAAATGTGATAAAAAATCGTTTAATCAATATTTTGATTTTAAGTAAAGACTTTAATAATAGTGACATCCATACACATACCCTTTAAAAATGCTGGAGTACAGTTAAAGAGAATCAAATAGTAAAAACCTGCTGCAGAGGATTTTATGGAGGGGTTATCCTAAAAAAACAATTTTTATCGCTTTTCGATTTAAGTTCCTGATATGAAAAAAATTTAAAAATGGGTATTCTTTCTTTAAATTTTTTTTGTGAATATTTTCTATATTTGAACTATTTTTATTTTTATATGATTAATTTGAGTCCAAACTTCTAAAAATGTGACCGCTTTACTGGCCATTATTTGGGAAAATAGAATAGATGGGGAACAAAAAATACATGGAAATGCCGAGAATATGGGAGTGCAGAGTGATGCAAATGATGAAAATATATTACGATCTACACGCCATAACAAACATTGCAATGCCTACTATTCTACGAAAACAAATAAATTCTAAAACCCATTGCATTAAGAAAACTTTTGCTTTCTGCGAGTATTACTACGAGACTGCGAGTATTCCAATACGAGCCAAAGTGTACGAACATGTAGTAGTATTTTGTAGGAAAAGCCTCCGGTTAGGCCAGCGGTTTGGAATATCCAAATGGAAGGAAGTGTACGGCGGAAACGTCTGCGGCGAGCTCCGAGGGGGGTTCTTTCATATTCCAAGTCTGAGTCAGATGAGGGGAAGATAACAAGATGAAGAATGGTAATGACTCTATAAAATACGGGTATAGCGAGCTACTGTTGGGACAGCGTGTTGTTTGAAGCTCCGAAACCTCTACAAACCGAAATTAGACTCTCATATACTCTTGAAAAACAAGGTTCGGAACGGTTGAAGTGGGAAGCAAGTTTTATTTCGGAATTACGAATTTATCATGACGTAAATTGCAGTAATTATCATAGTAGAGCGATGAATTTTATTTTTCCCTTTTCATTCGACATTGTAGCAGCAAAATAGAGAGCGGAAAGAATTTTCTGCCAAGGTCTTGGCTATCTTGTTTTCTCGTCATTTTGCATCTTTCCGTTCGTCACTGACGATTCTCGAAGACAAGAGTACTCGGATCCAAATGATACTGTATAAAATAATGCGGTCTAAGCCAATAAATACTACTTGTCATACGTTTTCAAGGTATTTATCAACGAGCCTGTGAGCCGAGATTATTCTCCGTCAAATCGGTATAATTTACTACAATGTCAAACGGCGCGGATACAGTGATTGAGCAAATCATGGCGTAATGTTACGGCAAACTACTGTCCTGCCATTACAGCGTCTCTCGATGTTTTGCAGCCACCAGATTAATATCGTGTCATTGTGAGGAGTAATGGAGAGCCATCGGAGGTCCAACGTGCTAGGTCCACCGGGTGTCGTCATTTCCTCGGACCTCAGTGATTTATCGTACGGTGCTACCTGCCGGCCATTAGAGAGCCAGAGCCGTCTAGCCGTGCATCAGTCTTCGCAGCGTTGCAGGTATCTGATCACACAAATTATTCTATAGGGTAATTCAGAAAATTACGCCTCCACTAAATTCGATAACATATTTATAGCTTCATAAAGCATTTTGCAAATATGAGCGCCCTAAATTCGTGCGAAGAAAATCTATACGATACCCACCACAAAGTTTGGGTTATTCAAGTCCAAAAAGATTCTTTTAACAAGCAACATATTTTTATCTAGAATATATTTGTATAATATATTTGTGTCTACAGTGACTTCTAATCTGACACGTGAGGAAACTATCATCACTTTCTGAACTAGTGTCTGTCTGTGGTCGAAAGTGAGTGAAAAATGAATTAAACTGGACGACATTTTCAGGAAATGTTATTCAGTAAATGTGTAAAATTGGACGTTCCCTGATTTTGGCTAACATGCAGTACTTCCAAGCAATTACCGTTCAAATTTCATTTATTTTGATTTTTACAGGCTGTAAGAGTAACGCCGAAAAAATTCCAAGACCAACAATATATCGTCAAATAATAGAAAACTGCATGAGTAAAGGCCTAAAAAGTCAATTTCTTTCGATAGGTCAAAGTGTTAAAATGTTCTTCATGACAAGCAGATGAAGTTTGATTTTTATCTTTGGCTCTCACACCGTACTTCCATGTTACGATCATTTTTCGTGGGTATGTTCTACTGGCTACAAAAATCAATACTGAGGTTTTTAAACGTTTGTAACAACGAGTGAATGACACTTGATTCCCCCTTCAGAGCTGGTTATACATTTTTGGGTGAAAGTTGTTATAAAAATGATCCCATTTCACCAAACTTGGCTTGTATCGTTAGGCTCAAATACTCCACTAGCGCATTATTAGCTTCATTCGTGCGTTTTTCTATTTATGGTTCTCCCGGCTAGTTTTTCAACAACAGTTGTAGGTTGTTAAGTTGTTCCCCTTGTATGAGTTTCTTGTCTTGAGAATATAATTGGCTACACCTGTTACCGACACAAACATGGAAGTACTGTGTGATCTATGCACACCACGAGTTTTAACCTATTTAAAAAAAAATTTGTGTTGGGCTCTGATTTGGTGAATTGACTGTAGTAGTTTTAGCGCCACCATCGTTGGTTTTAGTTATGCCACCTAGCGGCAGGTTAAGGAAGGAGTTCAGTTTATATCGGGGTTAGCTTAGTGCTAGGAGCGATCCGATGTTTATATTTTATTTGAGTGAATAAAGGTGTTTCAGTTTGGACTTAAACTCGCTCATCCATCTCTGCTACATGACGAAATTTAGCTCTACAAATGATACGACTTTTATTCAAGAGAGCTGAGTCACAATAGAATGCTTTATGGGAAATCGTATCATATTCATCGGATTCCACTTCGAAAAGTTGACGTCCTTCGAAAGCGCAAGTCGGCGAATGAAACGATGTTTTGAAAACAGCAATGAAATGGACGCACTACAGATAATAAACTTCTGACATGAGAAATGAAAAGTAAGCCCCTAGGGGAATGTTAGCAATCATGTTATACATCAGGCGGCTTGTCATAACCGCTTGTTCCGAGGAAACTGAACCCACGGCTTGAATGACTCCCCTACAATGTCTCATCTGAAAACGAGGCCTGGCTGGAACGATTTTATTTCTGGGAGAACCAAGAAGAGCATTGCGAATCGAGAACTGACATCCTACCACGATAGTAGGGAGGGAAAGATCGTCGAAACATTTTCAACAGGGTGAAGTGACGTAAAAAGAGGTTCCACTGAAAATGTTGCAAGCCGGGAAGTGCAGCTTTTGCGGGGAGAAGTGGACAGAGACGACGGATCAGCGATTTTCCCACTAGAGGCTTATTTATATTGGCCATGCATCCTTCCACAGTGACGGCTCTTTCAACCCCTCGACCCATTGTTGAGTAAGAAGGGGACCTAACTCCTTCCTGCGACGCTCATGTAGACATTTCAAGAGAATCTAGCCGCCCGTTAGTTGAATGATTCATTATTGCACATTCTAATCTCACTTGGCCAACTGCGATTGACAGTTCTATAGCGGTAACTAATTGTTTCCATACATCCGTCCTATCATCGCCAGTGTTACGTTTCATCAACAGATCGTGGTTGACGCAATGATATTTATCAATTGGAACCACTGTTCGTTGCAGCAGCGTTTCAGAAGTTAGAAGTGTGAATATGAGGCTATATTTCCAACTGTTGTAGGGTTAGTTTCACTGTTAATTTTACTTTGTAGGGATTTAACTAGATAACAATTTTTCCTGACTGTAGTTGGCACTTCTGATCAGGCATTCAGTTCAATACCTCAGCACCATTAATCGAAAAAAATTTTGCCATCGCCGCAACATCACCTAATAAGTAGTGCCAACAGCTGTAGGGAAAAATCCCAGAATCAACCAAAATCCAAAAATTTCGAAAATCCAAAAATCCCAGAATTAACGGTGAAACTTTCCGTACAACAATTGGCACTCCCTATTGTCGCCATAGCCTCATATTCACACACATTTAAGGGTGTTGGGCTCACGTTTTTTGGAATTTGGAGGTTTTCTATGAATTTTGGGCACACCAGTGGGCCGATTTTCGCGATTTCCAGATCAAAATGACCGTTATAGGTGTTACATACGTTGTAGTGTGGCCAAGAGAAATGGTGGCTACTTCAACTTGACAACCTTTCGTAATTGGCCGATTGTAGGAGCACCACTAGATCTAGAATAACCATTTCGCGGTTAATTTTGAGTTGATCAACGATTTCTTCGTTAGAGTAAAATTAAATAGATAGCCCGAGGAGTTGGGCAACGACCTGTATGAAGGTAATCTTGCCTCCAAGATTTGGTAATTTCACTAAATTTAATATATTTATTACACAAAATGTTCATTTCGTCAATTCAGGTCAATAAAATCTGCGAAAATTCCAAAATTATACTTTTTGTAAAATAGAACTTTTTGAGAAGCTGTATTTTTGTAACCAATGGTCAATTTTCGATTTATATCTGCCCCAGTCTTGGTTTAAGCGTACCTACTTTGCAAAATCGGAAACGCAGTGCTCATTTGGAAAAGTTCCCTCTAAACTTGAAAAAAATATCCAACTTTCCACTGTTCAATTTTTCAACAAAAAAAACCTGAGACCGCTTTTTGCATTTTTCAATTCTGCCAATTTCCACTCACTAACTAAATTACGACGTATTTCATTAGTATCATTCATTTAATGAACTTTTGCCCATCTAAACGGGTGCTAAACCTAATCGGGATTTGATCTATTTCAAAAATAGCTGCCGTTTTCCGAAGCATCGGCTGACAAATCTTCCCATTGCCAAGGTGTTCCAGTACCATCAATAAATGTGCCGGATCAGATTTTCTTTTGGAAAAATGGCTCTGTAAATGTTTGAATCCAATTGTTCCTCGCCGGCTGAAAGAGATATGAAGTAGAGGAAGGGGAAGTTCACAATATTTATGAAAGGTCGTTCCCCTAGCGCTCGAGAGGCCGTATGTGCTTTGGGCCAAGCGGAAAAGGGCGGAAAAGCTAGCAGGCTACAAAGACGTCGCGGTAAACGGAAGAGAAGAGTAACATACGACGAAGTTGGATTTCGTATGCGGGAAAGAAATGGAATCGTAATATTTTATTGGAGCGACCGTTATTGGTGTTTCAATAAACCAATATCGGAAATGCGGCTGAGATTCGCTCAAGAGGGGGTTCACACTCCGAAGCGTTTCTCGGTTTGCAAGCGAACGGGCCGACATCGAAAAGTTGAAATATGTAAACGGCAGGCTGAACTCGTTCATTTTTCGTTGTAGAAACGATTCGATGAAATATTTAGCATTCGAGCGTCAACTGTCGGAGAACACGATTACATTATAACCGAAATTCAAGGCTACGCACCTATATGGCGAGCTTACTTGTATTTTTCACATAGCCAAGAATGACTAATTTTTAATAAGAACCTCACTACAACAATTTGAGGTTTTGGAACAAGTTTAAACCAAGATTTAGAAACATTTAAAGTCGGAAATTCCTTTTTAAAAAATAGAAAATCCATTAAATTAATAGAAATCTATAAGAACGAATTGGAATATTTCATTTGCCACAAAATACGATTTAGAATGAACTGAAAACTCAATAGGCCACAAGACGTTAACTTTTTCATTACTCATAATATTTTCATGACTATGAGGAAAAAGGTTCAATAAGTGCGAACGTGCATTTAAATATTTTTCGTGGCACCTAATCCGCCTCTAATCTGAAACTATATTTCATTCAGCATTTTCCATCACGCGACTACCGGTAACAATGGTGAGTGAAAAGGTTCTTTTCTTCTAATCCGTTTTCGCTCAATCGGATTTTTCGTATCGTGAGACGGCTAATGAAGCGAAGCATGAGTCTATGAGTGATGAATTCCGATATCATCGAAAAACCAGCTGCGTCACGACAATGTGATTACAGATTGGCTGACATGATATTGTGAATAAAATTGGCCGTTACGAATCAATCATTGTTGGTTAGACATGTTTGAGCTGAAAGCGGAGTAGAAAACAATGCTAGCAATAACAACAAAAAAACAGCTAGCACCGAATGGCTAGGTTTTTCTAACTTTGACTACAAAAGCATGATGTTTTTTCCTTAGACTAATAAATCGAATGAAGGGTTCTAGAAATTATGCTAGTCTAAATAAGTTAAATAATCGAATTAAATTAAATTAATTAATTTGGAACGGAGGAGAATTCCGATCAAAATCCATAGTATCGCACTCGGAAACAAACAGCATAATAACTCGAGCATAATTTGATTTATAAGAATCGTTCAATACTCTTTCGAATGCTCGTAGGCACTCTCATTTACTTTAGGGACATAAATTGTTCATAACTTTTTCAAAATCATAACGAATTGAAGCGAAGGCTATCAAGAATAATTAACTATTGTAAAATAATTTGCAACATTTTCAATTTTTTTATCTTTGTTATCAGCTCATCGGTTCATCTTCTATTTTAAACATGGTCAATGATAAAACTGCTTATGTATGTTATGCCGATTACAAAGGACTTTTAGCAGGGTTAAAGAAAGACGAAATAAAAGCCTTTCAAGATTGTACATACATATTAGAACAGCTGCTCTAGTGCCACCCACTGACGTCGAGGTGAAGAAAGCTCACTTAGCAGGGGCTCTTCAACACTTCAGCTCTACACAAGTAGAAAAAATAAAAAAGAAATGGGAAGGGGTGAGCATGGTGTCTACTGCTGCTCTTTTTTCACAAGTGTTCGCTTCGGACAGGGGGGGGGGGTATTCTACCGAAATCGCACTTAGCCGTTTCCCTTCAAAACCAGAGACTCTTACGTCACGATTGCTCACCAACCTCTTGAATGTCATCTTCAGTCAGCGAGGATGAGAGAATTATTTTCGTCATGGAGGGGTTCTTTGAGAGAAACACTTTTTCTTGGGATAATCCGGTTGAATAATCGACAACGTACACCTACTAATACACTATTCAGAACATGTTAGCTTCGTTTCAGAAAATTTGGAATTCGACAAACTAACAATGAAATAGATGAGCTCTTTTGTAATTCCTCATATAGAAATATTTTTGTGTTTATTATAAAAGTGTACACAAAATTAGCTTAACTATAGCAGTGTTATACTTTATTGTAAGAGCGGACACAAAATTAGGCGGGTGGGCATTTCCGCTGTGTTGCCACACTTAGTCACAACGTATCGACCGCCTGATTAGTTCAGCACCCAATTAGCAAATAAGTGGTAACGGTGAACTCCCATTAGGCTCGACCATAATCCCTATCTCATTTGCTCTCTGTCCTTCATGCTGGCAACATTTCAATTTATCAGTCCCACCTAATTCCGTGTCCACTACGGTAGACGAGAAAGATTCACTCTCAGGGAAGCGTGAGCACGAAAATCGCTTAACTTTCATTGTGGACGTCGTTTGGGTGTTAACCGGCGTTAAATACGGTCGAAATTGTCATAATTCTATTTAAACAATATAATATATTATCTTCTATCAGGTTCTCTTAATGTTACGAGTTGCGTTCACGGGGACAATGATAGATAGCGGCATCTCACCATTACGAATATTCCCGAATCTGACGTTAGCGTGATAAATTGCATAGTTAAACCAACAAGTACGCCACCGCGGCAGTATATAAGGCCCGTGGCAATTCGCGTTGTGTACAGGCAGAGGGCAATCCGCATTTATTCGAATATTCCTCTTTGAATCATCTTCCTTTGTAGGCGAAAGGTAATATTTCATTTCCGCTGACACCTTGAAAGGTATGAACGGAGGAGTTGTGAGTAAAAATTGCTCCATGCTCAACGGAGTGGGAAACTAATGGCTATGTGTCTATGGTTGACTCGTCGTCGGTGAACGGTCGTGTGTGTTAGAAAATGGTCTCCTAATACTCGTGTGCGACACACATTCAAAATTTGCTATTGTCATGTGTTGGATTGTGGACGTCAATGGCTTCTATCTCGTCTCGACTGTTGTCGAAATGGATCCGTACATTGACCTGCTTCCACTGTAGGTACAATTGGATAGAGTGTGCTCTCGAGGAGTAACCACAATGAACTGCGGTTATTGAAAAGGTTTCAACGGCATTGGCCAATACAGCTTTTACGGGTCATCCTTAGTTTTCACGAAGGAATTGAATATTTCTTTCCAATATAATATGCGGTCAATACGACACACAATTAACTGGCAGAAAACTTTTTCCGTTAAAGATTTTCACCGTAATCGTGCCTAGGAGTCAAAAAAGTATTTTGTTTAGCCTACGGGTTAAACTAAGACTGTAAATGGGTTTTGTGTGAAGGAGTTTTTTACCTCCCATTTTTCGATTTTACGAAGTGAGCGACTAGCGACATTCGTAATATCAAACCGTGGCAATCGTAGGGCCCTAAACTAAAGTTTCTAAAAGAACTGATATGATAAGATATGATATGATATGATAAGATATGATAAGATATGAAAAGATATGATAAGATATGATAAGATATGATAAGATATGATAAGATATGATAAGATATGACAAGATATGATAAGATATGATATGATAAGAACTAATAATGATCGAAAGGGCGATAGTGCTCGACGGGCAGTGAAATGGAGAAAAGTCACCTGAAGCCTATTCTTCAAGTACTTTTCAACTTCCCACTTGTATCTTTTCATTTTTTGAAAAATAAGTCATGTATTTTTGGTTTCAGCGAAAAGCTATCTTTATCATCGTCCACTTAGCCGTTTGCCGCGTCAAGTAAATTTTTTCCATCAGTCCCACCCAGAAGTAGATTCTTTCAATACGCCCCTATCCACGTTGAAGAGACTCTTTTTCTCGGTTTGAGCGACCATTATTGAAACTATTACATAATTCTGTTCTTTTTTTTATTCACTCTGTAATTTATGTACAATTTTTTACTATATTTATTGTCAGCACTCTTTAAATCTCTATGGCGCTGTGCTCGCCTACAATTTTTCTTTTTTGATTTGTTTTTTTCCTTGTCTATATTTATGTAAATTGGGTTCACGCCCGTACAATAAATAAATAAAATGATCCGATGATCGTCATTCAACATTAAAATTTTTCCGAATTCTCCTACTTAAAATAAGTCGGTCGAATTTTCAACCCTACAAAGACTGACTGTTCGTAAATGGGAGCTCAAAAAGCAAACATTCAGCGACATTAGTTCGTCGTGTGTAGTTTATGGGCCCAGATAGAAGAGATATCTTGGTAATCAGTTGAGAGTTAAATGCCCCAAGGGTAGCTACCACCGTCATTGCCCTACTGTGCCTTGGCGAGGAAAAATGGTAAAATAGAGTTTTTAGAGAGGAAAATACTGTGGGAAGGCTGCGGTTCGATTCTGATAAGGCTGGCGTGCTTCAATGCCCCCTTGCCGTTCTAATTACTGATGTGACAACAGGAACGCCTTATCAGCCCTCAGTAGTGACACTTTCGAAAAAAGCCAGTCACGTGAACCTCACTTTCCCCACTGTTTAGCACAACCTAAACATAAACCTAATTTGAATAGGTCGACCGCTTATCCACGGTCTCATCTCCCACCCTTTGCCCCCTTCGGAAGGAATATATGCCACATTTTTGGTTTCTAATTCTCAATGTAAGCGGGGAAGAAAAGACTGGCTTCGTAACGTGCCCATTAAGCAGTTAGGCGTAATTTTAACGCTGAAGTGTTCCCATTTGTTATCAACGGCTGTTTACATTTCAAATAATGAAAGGGTACGACGGCAGTAAAACTGTCTCGGTGGTCGACCGTCCCCCAACGAAAAAATATGCAGATTGGACACCAGAAACATTTAGCCGGCCGTTGGTTGTAAAACTATGCCATTAATTCCAGACCATGTTGCTATAACTCAATGGGCACGCCATGCGTTCATCCGACTGACAGAGTTGATGAAGCTCCGGCCTGCGAAACAGCAAATTAGACGACCTCCAGATGCAGATTATGCAGTTCAGCTAAAACATCAATTATTAACAAATGTCAGAATCGTACTGGGTTGGTGAGGGGGAGAAGAACCAGGCGACATGTTCTCCGATTTTTTATTTACTGGCCGAGTACTTTCGCCCCTTCGGGCATCCTCAGGGCGATCTAAATGTGCCAATTTAGTACATAATTATTGCATTGTTATCATGGAGGTACAAGGTTGCATCAGAGTCGAACTATTTCACTATACAATTTGTCACTTACGTGGAACCATAGGTTACCACAGCCAAGTTCGGTCAGTAGTTAAAGCTTAAGTAATATAATTCATCATCTGCCTGGTCTTCGCCTCGTCCTGAAAATATTTGCATGTTAGGGGGTTCGTTTTAGAAAATAATGAAGTTGCTAGTTGTTAATTTATGGTAACTTACGGTACTGATGGTAAGAGCATTTTTAAAACATGTTAATAATAAAATTTAGATTAAAAATAAGAATATAGTTTTAAATACAGTAAGGAACGTGGGTGTTTGACTAGATATGAGATTGAGGAGGTATTTGATAGCGATACCATAATATCGGTCGTCATTTCATTATAACCATGGCAGACATGAATGAATATTATTACAATTAATCTTTGGGTTGGGTAGGGTGACTAGGCTTGTCAGAATCTATACCAACTCTACGTTTTTCCGATTTATTTCAACAATTGCGTCGCACAATATATATATTTGTCAAGCATGTGAGCTTTATGCATCAATAGGTTCGTTATAGAGATGCTTCAAGTTTTGACAGATCACGTACTCCGCATAAAACCTCCTTGTCATAATCACTGCACGCGGTAGTTACCGTCGCATAAAATTACAGTGCAGCATCGCTACTTGCATCTGGCTGAGTGCTCCGGCGTACTCAAACGCCCTTCATTTCCCAAGCTTCGCGCCTATTAAATGTGCTTCCACTCATGTAAATTTTCCTCGCATCTATCATCCATGCACTGTCTCTCTCTTAGTCACGTGTAAGGGCTTTCACCCTTGGAGGCCTCCTCGAATAGAAAAAAATCCGAAAAAAATTTGATTGCTCATGCTTCCTCAATTTTAATATCTGGCTTATTCTAACTGCAATTGACCGCCCAGCCTTGAATAAATAGATATTAGCTGGCCTTACACTCACGTTTTTTCCTTAGTAAATCGTGGCATGGAATCAATCTTTCAAAAAACAAGACAAAAGAACAAACAAAAGACAAGATAATCGGTGAATATTCGGGGAACAATTTGAGAAAGGGACCACTTGATTTATCACGCACTAGAAAGTAGCAAGAGGTTTGCCAGAGGATAGCACAATTTAATTGTAACTACTTAGCATACTATGTAGACGTAACTAAGAATACTTCAGCTGACTGAGAACCACTTGGATTTTCCTCGATCAACTTAAAGTATTGAGCGTGACAACGCGTCTAGCCAAACCACAATTTTGTAGAACGATTTTCCCTGCACGCGGACGTTTTTTATTTCGGAACGATGATGTGACTCCCCATCCAGAAAATTCAGCCCATCTGACTATTCTCGCAAGTTCGACCACACTTGTGTTTTCATCCCTTAACAAATCCCCTACCGTTTCCACTTGCGCTCTTCACGCCACGATTTTCCAAGGGAAAACTAAAACTTTTTTTACCAAACCCTCTCCGTTTTTCCCTTGGCGGTTCTCTCTCACATTCCACGCGCCATGATTTTCCAAAAGAAATACTATGGGAGTATTCCCAGGTAATGATACACCAATTACACATTAATTAGTTTAGTTCTCCATTCCACAATCCAGATTATTTAAACTTTGAACCAACGATGAAATTATCTGGAACCGAGCTGACTGTTTGGAATTATTTTAAACTGTTGTGTAAATCCTTCTTAACGTGAGCAGTGATGAGATGTGAAGAAAATTCTTTGTTCGGACATCGATACGAAAGTGCAGTGACAACCGTGGAGGTATTTGCTGGCACTGAGGCAAAGACCGAGCATAGACAGTTAATTAGAGAGGGAATCGCTGGACTCCGCAACCGTATACCGAATAGCCGTAAACCTGGGAACCGAGCAGGTAATTGGGTCTGACACGGGTAAGGAAATCAGATGTCCAAGAGAGAAAACGGGCCGAGCAATGGGGAATAGTGAAATGGGTCGCTGTCGTCCGCAAAGAATTGCTAGTAAAGCGGAAAACATGCTAAAACTGCGCTTTCGTGGATTTCGGTTGAACTGGATCACCATTTTATCGTGTACTAACCTTAAAGTTTTTCCGATAGAGGAGAAAAGGGGGGAATAAATGGAATACCATTGAACTGAGGGAATAATAAAATATTGAAATTGAAGAGAAGATGAAAAAACTTCCGGCGTTGAAAATTATTATCGCGAGGGCATTTCACGTTATGTCTTCCGTTTTCAAGCACTGGTGAACCTTTTTTAGCGAATTTGCAGAATATGATGCTTTTTAGCTCGGTCGGAAAAAATGACCACGAATTTTGACCCGAAACGCATAAAAAATCCGTTTTATGCATCGAAGAATCGAATTCTAGGAAATATGTCTTTATATTGGTCACTTCGCCCGATAACTGCCGTAATTTTTGAGATGAGGATTAGATTTTGCGCTGAAAAATACATATAGACAAAATTAATAATAAGTTCGTTGGCTAGCCAAATAGGAGCAAAAGATCGTGTTCAAATTTGAACTTGTACTTACTGACAAATTGAAAAACCATCACCCGATCTAAATGAACATTTTCGGAAACGATATAAATTACTCGAGTATTTATGAGCCAATATAAAACTGTTCTATATTCGTTATAGTACTTTTCAAACTGTCTCCTCTGTGATACGCTTCGAAAATTCGCTAGTAACGCCATGCTGCATGATTGGAACTTGATTTCCAAATATAAATGAAATGGTTTACCAACATTTCTATTCCAAAAAACGCTGCAAATGATTGAACAGTGGTTTATTATTCCTTCACTTCAATAATAATTTCAGAATACTATCCATTTATGATAGTAATTATTCCGAACATGTGTACACGTTTCAACCGAAAAACAGACCGGTAACTATCGGGAAAATTCCGTAGCAACTATTGTAATTTTAATCAATTTTATTTTTCTTAATTTCCTAATTAAAAACTAAATTTTTTTCCTAACGGTACAGCTGGAGAGAGTGTTTGACGACCATTCAAATGAGTATAGAACGATTTTTATAGCTCCAAGAACACTCGAGTTATACCCTCATGTCAAATTTCTGAAAATCTCCCAAATTCGGCACAAAAGCTGCGATAACTCGAGAACCAATAAAGCTATCGACCCGGCGATGGTCTCATTTGATTCAGCGTCCAAAAATCTATATAATTTGATACCACGTACACATTTTTCTGAAAAACCTTGGAAAATATGAATTTTCTCCCCCTCAAACCCCCCAAAAATACCCTTAAAATTGAGCTAGCAAGTTGGTTCAAGAATTGGGACGTCGTAGGACCGAGATTGATTTTTTGTGAAAATTTCAAATTTTTAGCTCTTACAGTTTGGCCGGAAAACTGCTAACGGCGTACGGCGTACGGCGTACGGCGTACGGCGGATGGACAGAATTTTTTTATTGGATACTCGGATTCTACATGCCTTGAAACGTAAAACATCAAATTTTGAGGGGGGTTAGAAATTTTTTTTTCTTGGGCGATTACAATGGTTTATTATTGAATAGTAAACCAAAATAGGTAGCTCACAAAACTACGTCTGAACCCCAAACAGATGTTTGCGTCTACTCGGACATAGTTTCAGTATGAAATAATGCATGCTAGCTGCAAGGGCAAGCTTGGGAAAACCTTATTGACGTATAAGCTAGAGTCTGGTATCACAAAACCAAACTCGGCTCCACCAACGCGACGGCTCATTGCATTTGAAAACCACTCAGAGATTGCTCTGTAGAAGTTTAATTATTGCACGGCTTCGTTATGCGAGAAGGGCGAATTTCAGAATATTCAAGAGGTTCACGCCAAACGAGGGCGAGAGGGTAACGCAACGAGCATGAAGGGGAGAGTTCAGGGGCGATATTGAGAGAGGCAAATGAACACGTTCTGTGGTCATCATTAGTGACGTAGGATGAAGGTTCAGTGACCCTTGAAGTCAGAGGTTACTAACAAAGTAGTTGGGTGGATTATGTCGCCATGAATATAGAGGAAAATCCCATATCATAGCCATGGAGTTTTTTTGTTTTAATTAAGCACATAATTTATTTCATTTGTACGTATTATTATGTAAGCTAGTCAACACCTAGCACTGCGATTCTGTAGTTCCTGATTTGCATGACATATATGATGACAAAAAAGCATACTAATGAACATTGGTTTCGAGTACTTTCTTGAAAATCACGAATCCTACTAACAATGCCGATTTTAATCAGCGAGGTAATCATTCGACTCTAATCATTGCAGACAGCTCATTATCACCGTCAGAAATTCGAGAATTCCCTGATACCACCAAAAATAATATTCGGTTACATGCTTTCGTTTTATCGTAATTTATATAGAACAGTAACGAAGCTAATCTCATCGTTCAATGTTATTCTTCATCATGCAAAATGTATTCGACAACGTTTCTCTTGCGCAAATGCTTTTCAAAGCTCTCGACATTTACCAACGCTTTTCTCAGCCACCCTTTGCCGTATTGACGCTTTCTCACCAGGTGAATATATTCACATAAGTGCCGCAATAAAGTAGAATCCTTGATTTATATGTAAATGGATTGTTGAAGAGCCACTTGAGAAACTTCCTATTGCCACATGTGCCCCACTCGGAATTGAATTAGCATTTCCATTCACTAATAAGGCGATTTTCACGGCTTTTCCTTAGAATAAATTTTTAATCAAGGGTCTTATAACAACCGGGGCTGATGAAGCACGTTGGACACTCTATCTAGATTTTACGAGCTAATAAAACCGCTGCTTGTCGGGCCTCGCTACCATCGTAAAAATTATTTTTCATTTCTCAACTTTTTGTTTAAAATTATATTGTAAAGTGGCTTTGGGGATTCGTTAAGAGTAAAGAGGGTTTAGAACGAGTAAATAAATTTCATTCTTGCATTATTTATTATCAAAGCTGTTCTTTGTCATTTTGACATTTCTCAAGTGTTTTTTTTTTTTTTTTTTTTTAAATCTGGCCATTCAAATCACTCTACTGATAATATGAGTACCTTATTTGATTCAGATATGAAATAATGAGCTATATTTCATTTACATGAAATTTCATCAAGGCATCACTTCCAAATAAGGTATTTGACAATAATTATGTTGTCTACCGTGCTTCGGCATACTTTATATTAAGGTCCTCACAACGTAAGGCTAAATTTTAGTAGGTAACCGGTTGTTAAAGCCTAAATCAGAAGAGGGCAATAGTAGAAACTGACGAAATGCTCATTAGTTTTCCTTGGGAGGCGATCCCCGTTTGGACAAATAATAAGGTTTCACTATTACTAAGCTATCGAGTGTAGAAAGCCAGAAATTGTGGCAGCAGAGCTAAATACGTTGACGCAGGCTCTTCAGAAGAAGCTGCATCGGCGTACAGAGAAAATGGAAAAACGAGGATCACTGTTCAGAAAAGCTAATCCAGAGAAGCCCTGCAAGAGCTTTTCTGCTGCCGTTCTAATTGGGTGGACCGAGGATGTGCTATTATCTGCTGATCATCCGCCCCGGCTGAAAACCTAAGGTTTTTTGTTAGGCTGATGCTAACAGGAGACGTCAACTTGGAGAAAGTTGAAAGAGCCGCAGCATTATCAAGATCTAGTTTGTGCCCTGCGAGTTTTTTCAGCTGGTCAAACCTTGACAACGCTCAAGGATCTGAATGTCTCGCGCAACCGAATGGCAAACGTTTGAACCAAGTCGGGATCAATGTTAGTGTAGAGATGTTATCATTCGCAAGATTTTATCGCCGTGCAAAGACTGTACGAGGAGATTTTCTTTCGGCGGAAACAAAATTCGTTGTCATCGACTATCTACAGCTAAAGGCTATGTTAACTGGATCGGGAGCAAGAATGTTCTAGCAAGTTTCAAGCAGCCACCCACGCATGGAAATTCCACTCGAATACCATAATTGCGCAGATAGCTCGGCATGTTTAACCGAAAATTAAACGCTTCCATCGTACAGGAAATTCAATTCTGAATCCAAAACAGCAGAAATTTTTGTCAGCTAACAGTTTTTTCCCCACATTTTTATGGTTTCACTACTATTCTTTTTTCAACTTTGAAAATGCGAACGGAACGGTTTTCTTGTGATTTGACACTCTCATCCTCACAGAAAATTAGACGTCGAATTTGAATTCCAAGTAAAAAAGATCCAAATCCGACGAATCGGAGAATTTTCAATTTCTCTTTTGTTGGAGCTCCAACTTTTGTTTTCCTTACCGTTTAACTTCAACTTGTTTCTTCACCATGTTGGCCTCTTATAAGGAAATAATTTCTTTAATGGAAAAAAAATACTAGGAAATTTAATTTACAGCCGAATACAACAAACAAACACAAAATAACATAAAACATAACATAAAATAAACAACACGGGGTTTTTTCAAGTTTATTCTATGTTATCGAGCTTTTTTGAGTAACGGAAAAACATGTTTTCACATCGGTTTGAACACTTATATAACTCCACGGGAAAACAAGATAATTATTCCTTCTCGTCGTATTTTTCGATGTCCAGTGTTCGTGAGGGGGAGAAAAACCAGGCGACTCATTCTCTGATTCTATATTTTCTGTCAGAGGACTTTCGCCACTTAGGGCATCCTCGTCGACAGAGGCACAGAGACTTGAAAAAACTATGACGCGTCATTACCAATCCAAATGATAAAAATGTTATAAATTTATCTGGCGACAACTTTTCATTTATTTAATACACGAAAAATCAATTATCTCAACAGTTACAGAGATAGAAACTCTGCAAACAAAGTTTTTCTCAAAAACGATGCTTTTCGCTACTTTTCACATTTAGAATTTTTCAACTCAAAAATCAGAGCCGAGATCAAAATTCCGGAGGTTTATCAGCAACCCCTCATTTTCTATCATCCTCTCACGATCATGGTTGTGCAGTTTATATAGATAAAAATCCTAATAGCTTCGATTGACAAAATTGGAATCAAGTAACCTAAACCAAAGAAATTTTACCTATTTTGACTGCTTCTTCAGGGCAAAAAATAATAATAATAATAATAGGCAAAAAAGCATGCAAAAGTTGGCAGAGAAAACGTCGTCAGATTTTTTACTCCCTCAACCAGTAAATAGAAGTGGCTACTTGGAGAAGGTATCAGAGTAAAATTAGCCTTCCCCTGAGAAAATTTTGAAAGAATTCAACACTGGTCTCTCATTCGACAATAAAAGGCTTAGTTTGAAGATGAGAATTTAAAAAAGAGAGGATAAAAGTGAGATGAAAAGACGAGAAGTTTGTTTAACGTTTGACAAACCAGCTTCGGACGACAAAGGGAAGTTTAAAGTAAAATTAGAACCGAGTTTAAAGCTGGGTTTTCATTTCTCAGCAGGCCATTATTTGAATATTGTCCCTTTGATGATACGCTACGCCACCTCAGGAATTGAGAAAGGCTTTTTGGAATTATTCCGCTCTTAACGGAATAGTTTGGAAAACGTTAGTTTAATACTGATTCCTCTTTTGTACGAGGGCAGAATATTTGATTAGGCCTCGACCAATACTTTGATTAGAGCCTATTCTTTTCGACTTTTCCCGACTTTCTGAGCTCCCTTTTGTGAAGGGATGTGGGATTAGAAAAGTTTCCGGACCAATCCTAAAGTGATGGGTGATCATTGCGGCTTTTTGAGGAAACCATTTGCTACGCTTCACGACTACATAAAATTCGAAAAGAATAGAAGAAAACAGAAATTTTAAACGGCTTATGAAATCGCTGTAACTTGCTAATTCGAATAGTTGGTAGTCGATGAGACGCTTTCGCTTTGATGGGACTCCTCCAGATATATTTTCCGGTAAATAAATTAGTAAATGCCAGGAATTATTATCACCTGTGATAATAGTCTTTGTCAATATTTCTCGTGCTCTTGGCAGTAGAAAATCAACTGAAATGTAATCTGTTCATAACAAAGAAAATTTGCATATTTAAAATAATTTCTTCTCATCAAGAGTTCTTGATAATCTCGAGATGCATTTGTACTGGTAACAATTCATCCCGTAATGATCCAACTACAACTGCGTTCGACTTTTCACCCTCCAACTTTATTATGATGAAGACCTTCGGTTTTTTCGATCGTCATCGTCCTATGGATGGTTATATTCCACAGCGGCAGTGAAGGGTTAAAAACCCGGGGATTTGCGAGGACCACGCTTGAAATTGTGGAAACGTTATGGTGGTGCGGATTCTGGCGGTTGCAGACGAGGTTGCCAAGGCTATCAGACCGTACATAGTTGATGGTCCGGCCAGCCATAACCGCAGATTCTCTTTCCGACCATGGACAGCCTCCAATACCGTCCGTTTTGGCCGAAGGCCGATAAATCCTGCAGGGCAGGGAGGTACCGCCTAGCCTTCCGATGACTTAGCGAGTTATGCGTCTCTTTCGCCATATACCTACCCGCACACATCCATCGACCGATTACCTAGTCACCCATAAAGCCTTACGACGTGAGGAACATGAGGGGTAGCTTGGGGTTTACTGAGCAAGGAGGATTGTTTGAAGGGGTCAGCAATGTGACGATGGACGATATGGGATGTAGGTACGCGCGAAGTGAAATACATTCCTTCCGCATGGAAATCGTGTCAGTACGTAACGATCTCGAAAACGACCCGACCTCCAACACATTTTACCTTTCCATTTTTATTTTCTTCCGTTTTCGAGTAATTACGCAATCGATATTGATCGTTTGTCCAAGAGAGGATCGAGTCTAAAGCTGTGATTTAGCGAGTATTGGAATTAATATCACGCTTCGTCGCCCAACCGCAATTAACTAACACTGGGGGATCATTTATGAATAAAATTACTCAGGAAAAAGCTATTTTTTTTAGCGAGCTCGGTTGTTTCTGAAATATAAGGATCTACGAACCATCAATACATTTCAAGGCTTGCTATAAAAATGCACTCAGGTGAATTGGCTACAAAAGCTTGCATCTGCAGTCCCATTGGACTTTATGAGGCGATAGTTTTAGAAACTCGTAATATTTTACGTCTCCCGACGTCCGAGAACATTGCGGGCGGTTAGCTTCACGAGATTCATCAGTAAAAAGGGCGTTAATTTGTTTTTAATAAACTTTGAAAATCCATTCGCTCTTTTTTATACACGCTATCTGTTTTACAACTTTTCCCCCTATAAAATAAAAGGCTAAGCGATTTATTGCAATCTTTCTCCCCTTTCGAAGTTCAACCGCATGTCCATTTCAATGAGTTGTCTACGTTAATATTACACCAGAATGTGGGCCTAATTAATATTCAAGCGAAGGAAAAAAAACGGAAATGTGTAGATTTGAACGAAATCGAACGATCGGTCGTTCGATTCCGCAATTTCAGCTCAGAGGCTAGTTAGACAAAAGCAAGCGATAGGCGACAAAAGAGAGTTTCAAAGAGGTGAGGCAAAAGTCAATATTAACCAGACTTTTTCCCTTCTCTCAATCGCATGAGGGAATCAGGGGAAAACTTGTGCGTATCACTCGCTTACCCTTTCGCCCTTCGCTCGTTCCTGAGAAATTGCAAATGTCATGTGCATACATTCAATCAGAAAATGTTCATGGGTAGCAATCAGAAGTCGATCAAGAACGTGCTTCCTTATCACGCTCGTCTTTCTTCCTTTTCTGTATCGCATCAGACTTCAAATCGTGCTACGCCACTCAGAAGAGCATCTCAACCTTTTCTGATTCCGCTGTGCGGAACTAGACGTTATATTTGTTGAGGAATACGTCTGTCGATCCGGCGAATACGAAGTAGACGAAATCGAGGTGGCCAATAACACAAACAGCTCAATTGTAAATTTATCTAGTTTTGATCGAATATCTCATAAGGCGATTCGTTCAGGGAAATTCTAAATATACGAAGTAGAGTACACACAGAATATTAAAAGTACTGTTCAGCTGGATTGATCATTTATATCGGTAAATAAAGTCCCAAAATAGCGTACTATGCTAGTCTACTTCTACTTTGCTGATAAAATCCCTGTATCTTTTACAAAAATCAATTCAGCCAATAAACGTTCTAAGAAATTGCTCATCTACTAGACAAAACTAATAGTAGACTTGCCAATAACGTTGAACGTGAGATCGCAGGTTTGTTTCATTCTTTTCCAAAGAATGAAAAATTTTCAAAAATCCAAAGCACTGTTCTTGTAATTTCCTCCATAATAAAGAAATCAAAAGTAAAAGCTGCATAATTTTTTATCGTTTGGACCAAATATTTTGATTTGATTTATTTGTATTTACAGCCACTTTTCAAGCATTGTTCTGCTTTAGTTCTATTGGCTGGAAAACAGGTAAAATTATACATCTGAAGCTAATCACATAAGAAAATCGTTGAAGTAGCCACCAACCTCAGTCCAATCAGGTAAAATGAATTACCTTTTGTGGGGAACACCCACTATCTTCTTGAGAAATGACAAAGGATTGATTCAAATTCGCTACCGCTACCTTCTCGACAGGTTCGGTTGATACGCACAGCGCCACCTCCCTGCTAGGTCGGCCCGTTTGCAACCATTAGCTTCTGAGCTTGGCCAAGTTCGCAATATTTTTGCGAAGGGACTTCCCCCGAGGAAGTCTCGATAAATACTTGAATTTAAAGCGTTTGGTAGTTAGTTGGTTCCCTCGTCATCCCTTTCTCTATGACAGGGCCCATGGGGTAGAAAGCTAGGCTTTTTGAGGTCGGACTAAAGCTGGGTTCACATGTTCCGCGCTCCGCCGACGGAATGGGATCTGATTGGCTGGAGAAAAACTGGAGAGGGGGTCTTTCCGCGACGGAGAGTCCGTCGGGTGGTCAGTGGCATTCACATGGTCCGCGTTACGTTATAAGGCCTAGGCACTACACGGCGAGGGAGGTGGACAACTTAGCATAGACAACAACAGCATTCCGCCTATCCGCGACGGAATTATCTACCTCGAGTAGATATTTCCGTCGCGGACTCGCGGAGAGTCCCCACTCCACTTTTCTCCAGCCAATCAGATCCCATTCCGTCGGCGGAGCGCGGAACATGTGAACCCAGCTTTAAGAAGCTTCCTATGCCGTCCGTCGCCGCCACCGTCGCATTCCTCCCACCCCGCTCGGTGCCGTTCGAACGGTCGCTGCCATTTTGATTTCGTTAAATTCAGTGTGATTGTGTAATTCAGATTCAGAGGTTACGTCTACTGTCCGGCTCGTCGTTAATTGTTTTTATTCGAAAAAATACTTGTTTTCTATTCCATAATCGTTTGCGCCGAACTTCTATTATGGTAAGTTTACTATGTTGCTATTTATTTCCTTTCATACGCCTCATCTCATGGCCGGTCGATAAATTAACCTTGCAACATGCGGCATGAGTTGACTTGAAAAAATACTGTTTTATAGTTGGTAATATCCAGTCACAATTTAAAACGATGTAACAATTCTTGAGATTTTGTTGAAATCATGCTGGATTCCTGTACTTATTTTCGTAACGACAACACAGGTTATGATAATGGCAGTAAGAACGTTCACTATTGCTCCTCCCAAATTAATTATGAGCCACAGAGAAAGTTATGAGCTGAGATCACCATTGTAAATCGAAATTGTAGCTATAGGATATTCTAATGATCAGAAAATCAAAATGTTAAATATCTTACTACCTATCTAACATCAAGTTCACTGATGTATATTTATGGCGAACTGGATTGGCTAGGTACTTGATGTTTTTTCCTTCTTAGCGATGCTAGCAAAGCGTGCATCCATTTTAATTTTTCCCTGTGAGATAAGTTCATGTGAAATAATACAGTACTCAGAAATTTGATTACGTCAGTAATTGAAATTAGTAGCGCATTATTCTATTAGGTATTCATTATTATGTAGGTAGGTATTTATTTTTTTAAGCTGTCATTTTAGGTTATTTAGGACCCCCAGAAGCGATTAAAGAGAAAAAAATCTTTAAAAAATATTACCCCTATTGCATGTGTTAACTGCAGTGTATGAGACGTGTAGAAATCTAATTCTCTGTATTGAATTTCAGGTACGAGTGAGGAAATGCTTTACGAAGGGTTGCCCGATACAGTCAGCAACGTACTCTAATGAAAATTTCAG